>OZ014525.1:470283146-472683146 GCA_963966055.1 Lathyrus aphaca
TCACATCATCTGACCAATAGGAGTCTTTTATGCAAAGCAAAGGCAAGCCATTTCATACATCAAGCCAGCCTGAAGCAAGCCCTAGCACAGCATACACAAAACTCACCCCATTTGCATTTCTCTTCGAATCTCTCTGCCCAGCTCAAAAACATTCAAACAAGTTTCACTAATCATCTCACCATACTTCCTTGAGCCCAAACCAACAAAGAACCAAGCCTGAATCCAGCAAGAACATTGTTTCTCCATTTTCACCCCAACCTGCAGTTTCCTTCGAAACATCTTCCACAGGCCATAAACATCCAAACAAACTCTATAAACCTTCTCCACTCATCACCTGGACCAAAAAGAACCATTCACCCATGCCAGAAACAGCCTGAATCACCATCACCATTTTCAACTGAGCTTGAGCAGAAGCTGCTCAAACTCCTCAACCAGCCAACTTAAACTCTTTCTAAGCATTCAAGCATCACCAGAGGATCAAGTGGAGTGGATTTCACAAGGAGAGGAGGTCTGAAAGTTACCAGAGTGAAAGCTTCGAAACTCAGGTAGCTCAAGAACTTTTTTTCCAGAAATCATTTTTTAAGTTCTTAAGTTGTTCTATATGCTTCACTGATTGCTCTGATATCTTTAGTTTTGAAAATGGTGGAGAGATGAGAGTTTAATTAGTCTCTGAAACTTCTTTGCCCTAGTTCTTGTTTGCTTCGATTCAGCCTTTCCTGAAAAAATAAATTTGTTTTGGTTGAGGGTTATGATTCGTGAGTGAGTGGGAAACATTTCTGTTCATTTAGATTTCATTTTCGTAACGTATGGAGTGAGTTTGAGTTTTGGGGTGAACGGAGAAGATGACCGGAACACTGTTCCGGTCATCTGAAAGTGTTTAACGGCGTAATTAGGGCATAAGCATTGATTAGCTAAGTTTGAATGAGGGCCGTGAGATCTGGCGCCAAGTCAACACGCGCGCGTTTTAGTTTGAATCTGGTCCCTAGGATTGGCTGACTTCTCATTAATTCATTTTAAATTCATTTATTTTCATATTTATTTCATTTGTTTTGCATAATTTATTTAAAATTGTAAAAATTGTCTAAAAATTATGAAACTTTTTCTCAAGAGTTTTATTAATTTTTAAGACACAAAAATATTTTTATTTTTATTTTTAGCATTTAAAAAGTATTTTAAAATATTTAAAAGTTTGTTTTTAATTGATTAATGAAAATTAGTTTATTAAAAATACTTTTAGGTATTTAAAAATCACCAAAAAATTCATGAAATGTTCTAAGACATTTAGAAACATTGTCCAACCTTCAAACCAAATTTATTTTTTGATCTTGATGCACTTTGAGAATTTTTCATTGAATAAAAATCATTTTTATGCATTAATTTGATCCATAGTTCAAAAAATCATTTCTGCCTATTCATGAGGAGTTGGACATTGATTCTTCTTGCATTGCATTGTGTTTAGCATATAGTTTTTAAGGTTAAAAGGCCATGATTTGATCTTTCATTTTCAATTTGTTTGGCATTTCTTTTGTTTAGGAACCCTAAAAACCCTAGAATCTTGTAAAAATCATAACTTGAAATTGGTAAGGAGTTGAGACCTCTCCTTTGGGCATTGGTTTAGTATAGGATTAGGGGTTCTTTGAGTGGCATTTTCAATTTTTTATCTTAGGGTTTGCTTCTGATTTTGATTTTTGTTTGATGTATGGTTCATAAACCCTAATTTGAGCTTCCATATGCATCCATCTTGCATTCTCTTGCATAACATGACTTGCCATGACATTTCAAGCATCCATTTGATTCATTTGACATCATAAGACATATTAGAAGCATGTTTGATCATTGCATCATGTATTTTCCATGTTGTATGCCATGTGCACTTCATAACTTTTCATGTATGTCCATGCTTCCTAACTTGCTTCATTTGCATTCATGAACTTGTATGATCATTTCCATGTGCTGCCTCATGCTTGTAGCATCTCATAACATCATTAGCATCATGTAAATGCTTCTGGTTTTGTTTCTCATCATGTCATCTCATCCCATTTTGCATTGCATTGCATTTCTTTCCTAACCTTTCAGGTGGTAAGTGATTTTGGGAAGTGAATTTGCCTTCACTTCTCATAACTTTTCTTCTCATCTCTCTTGCATCCATTGCTGCATTTTTGTTTGTGTTTGAGATTGAGCTTGCTCATTCTTCTTCTTCCCACTTTCTTTCTTCAAGTGACTTGACTTCTTGAATGAAGCAAGTCACTTTGCTTCTCTTGATCCTTTCATCTGCTTCCTGGTGATTCCCTTTGAAGATCTTCTTGGTGAAACCTCACAAACCTTAGGAACAACCAAGCATGACAATGATTAGGGTTTTGATTAGTCTCCCCTCTTAGTTTTACCTTTGTGTCTCTTTTGAGTCTTCTCTTCTCATCTCATAATCAGGGACTAAACCCTAAAGGCTTTAAGGCTTTGTGATTAAGTTTATGCCTGCATCCTTCTATTAGGATGGAGTGTATAACTTTAATCCTAAGTGTTAAACCCTTCATGTGTTTAAATCTCTTAATCAATCCACTTAATAATCATCAAGACATCACACTTGTAACTTGGGCCTTGCATTAGGGTTCTAATTCTTCCTTAACTGGTTAAGAAGGACTAACCCTAGTGTTAATGGACAAGTCCCCCTCAAGTTGTCTTACAAATCATAAAATTCACTTCATCATCATAACATTAAATAAAATCCACTTAATCAAAGGCTTGTTTTGTCATGAGTTTAATCCCTAATCATGGATTAAGTTGAGGAGCTTTCCTCAGCTTAAACATTCTCATCTATTATCCTTCTATTAGGATGGTGTAATGAGTCTGTTTAATCCTTGATTATGGCTTAACCTCATTACTTAACACTAAACAAAAACACCAAAAACATCTAAATAATCACAAGTAGGTTAATGATCTTAATCCTGCATCAAAGGTGATTAAGTGTGAGAATCTGACTTCACACTTAAGGTATTCTCATTACCCCTAATCAGAGGGAAGATGTGATGAGTTTACTAAATCCATTGGTTTGGGCTTAAGCTCATTAACTTATGACAAACTTTCAAAAGCAATAAAAGACTGAAAACTCAAAAACAAACAATAATCGTCTCCTTCGGGATTCTTTTCTCATCATCTTCACTCACAAACGAGAACCTGCTTCTTCCGTCTAATGCAAGACAGTTTGCATCTGTGCCAGACAGATCATACACTTGAGCATAGGAAAGTAAGCAGTTCACAAGTCAATTCATCTTTCAGTCTCTTTGGGTCGAACTACGGTGTTCTGACTTCCTCATTGCACGAGAGGATACGTAGGCATAACTTAACAGTTATCGAACAAAAGTCTCAGTATATTCCCCCTCCTTCCAGTATCATTCTTTTAGCCTCATGATCTTGAGCATACTCTCATCCTTACACTGACACTATACATTTATACACATCACTTATACACTTTACACTGACACCTGTACATCCTTTTCCAGCTATTTTATACACAAAATGCACTGACACTACCCCTTTAAAACACAAATCTTCTAAGCGTGGATCCCGTCGAGTACGGCGGACAATCTGGGTGCTAATACCTTCCCAGGTTGTAACCAACCCCCTTTCTCAGTCTCTCTGGTCCGCAACCGTCTTATCCATCTTTTTCTAGGCCTATGCAGCATTGCCTTTCCTCCGGGATAAAAATGCCTAGCTGGCGACTCTATTCATCTCCAGTGAGTTCACTCCTGTGTGTTCTCATTGTCCCTTTCGCCGACCGTTCGCGTCTGTACCTTTATCTGACCTAGCTTCACTTACCACCTGAAAGGTTAGGAAAGAAATGCAATGCAATGCAAAATGGGATGAGATGACATGATGAGAAACAAAACCAGAAGCATTTACATGATGCTAATGATGTTATGAGATGCTACAAGCATGAGGCAGCACATGGAAATGATCATACAAGTTCATGAATGCAAATGAAGCAAGTTAGGAAGCATGGACATACATGAAAAGTTATGAAGTGCACATGGCATACAACATGGAAAATACATGATGCAATGATCAAACATGCTTCTAATATGTCTTATGATGTCAAATGAATCAAATGGATGCTTGAAATGTCATGGCAAGTCATGTTATGCAAGAGAATGCAAGATGGATGCATATGGAAGCTCAAATTAGGGTTTATGAACCATACATCAAACAAAAATCAAAATCAGAAGCAAACCCTAAGATAAAAAATTGAAAATGCCACTCAAAGAACCCCTAATCCTATACTAAACCAATGCCCAAAGGAGAGGTCTCAACTCCTTACCAATTTCAAGTTATGATTTTTACAAGATTCTAGGGTTTTTAGGGTTCCTAAACAAAAGAAATGCCAAACAAATTGAAAATGAAAGATCAAATCATGGCCTTTTAACCTCAAAAACTACATGCTAAACACAATGCAATGCAAGAAGAATCAATGTCCAACTCCTCATGAATAGGCAGAAATGATTTTTTGAACTATGGATCAAATTAATGCATAAAAATGATTTTTATTCAATGAAAAATTCTCAAAGTGCATCAAGATCAAAAAATAAATTTGGCTGGATCTGGATTTTTATTGTACAGTTGCTTTACTACTTTCTTTACTGCATTTGTATATATCATACTGTCATGATGCTGGCTGGATCTGGTTTTTTGCTTTGGTGGGTGGGTTTCATTGAGAGTTAAGGTCCTATACCTGGGACCTGAGTGACACCTAGGCTAGAGTGAATCATATTCTTTCCCATTCCATTTCGGTCTGGTGCGGGAATATGAAACACGGTTCAGATATGGGTTTCTTCTTGAGAACTCTGTGTTGCAGATTTCCTGCAATGCTAGGGCTATCTGGGAAGCCTGCTAAGTCTGGATGACCTTTTAGTATTGACCTTCAGAAACTGAGGTGAATTAGAGGAGGAATTGTTATGGTTATTGTAAACACTGTACCTCCGGGTTAGAAGTGTTTACACTTCTCATAACTGATCCAAGTCTGAGGATCCTTGTTTTAGAACACCACCTGCGAGGGGGTTGGGCTGTTTACAGGTTTGCAGGTACCTTGACCTCAGAATACCCTGTTACTCTGGTTTGATTAAGAATACTCCATGTTGGAATAGTTCTTGTGATTCTAAACCCTGGACATGTGACTCTTTATTTGAGTCCCCCACCCTGGTTACTGGACTTATAGACCTCCATCTGGATTTCTTACACACATGGACTTATATCAGAGCATTTGATCAGATCCAGCTCAGTCACAAACCCTTGCATATCATTTGCATACATAATCATTGCATCATATTGACATTTGCTTATTTGTGTTTCAGGGTATCCATCTTCATTTGGTTTTGGTTTTGACCCCATCTGCAGTATTGACCTATCTTCATCAACACTTGCTTCAGCTATCAGCTATCCACTCCAGCCAGTCAGTGGCCCCTTTCTTCAGTATCATCATCAGCACTTGTCTCTACTCAGTCTCAACATTATGGCACCTAAAAAGAGCAACATCACTTACCACTTTTTCCAGCCAGAGCTATCTGACATCAGGAGGATTCAGACCCTGATCACTCCAGACCATATACCACTGTTCAGGGAACACCATGGAGATATACTTGATATGGTTATGGATCTGGACCCCTCACAGAGAAGCCTGATCCACACTTGCCTTCAGTTTTATGATCCCCCACTGAGATGTTTCACTTTTCAGGACTTTCAGTTGGGCCCCTTATTGGAAGAATACTCATCATTAGTTGGTATACCTATCAGGAGAGAAATCCCTTTCAACCCTGAGATGGTTTTTCCTAGTAATGAAGAGGTAGCTAAGGCATTGCATCTGGAACCAGTCCTGATTGGGCAGCATATGACTTCTAAGGCTGGAATCCCTGGCCTCCATCTGGATTTCTTGATCTCTCAAGCTACCCTGAAAGCTTCTTTAGGAGAGTGGAAAGCTGTCTGTGCTTTGTTGGCCTTGAGCATATATGGAATTGTACTGTTTGCAGATGAGCCTCGATTCATTAGCAAGAATGAAATTCATCTTTTCATCTTGAAGAACCCAGTGCCAACTTTATTGGGGGATCTCTACTATTCAGTGCATCAGAGGAATGAAAAGCAAAGGGGAAGATTAGTGAGGTGCTGTGCTCCTTTGTTCCATACTTGGCTTCTCAGGCATCTACCCAGGACAGATGCATTTTTGAACCCTCATCAACAGAGAAACTGGGCTGGAAGGCTTACTACTCTAACTTCAGCTGATATCAGGTGGTGCACTCAAAGCACAAAAGGAAGGGATATCATCACCAGCTGTGGGCATTTTCCCAATGTGCCCCTAATAGGAGTTAAGGGTAGTATTAATTACAACCCTCTGCTGTTCAAAAGACAACTGGGCTATGCACTGGTCCACACTCCTAAGGCACAGGACTTGGTTGAGACCCTTTATTGCGAAAACAAGATTAATCTGGCTATTGTTAGGCAGGCAGCCTGGGCCTGGGATAATGTGCAGACTAAAGGGGTAACCATCTTGGGAAAGTGCAACAATGTGGCATCAGCACAATACTATGATTGGTCCCATGCCAGGGCTCAATTCTCTGGGATGCCCTTTACTATTGAAGATATGCCTGGGCCTTCCTCAACACCACCTCCAGCAACTGTCAGCTTAGAGGAGTTTGAGAAGTTGAAAGAAAGAAACGAGAAGTTGACTCAAGCTTTGCAGAAGACCCTCTATGAGAGGAGGGATGGAAGGTTGGATATTGAAAGGTTGGAAAAGTTGAAGAAAGAGCACTTGGCAAAAATTGAGAAGTCTGAAGATTACATTAAGAAGTCTAGGGCTGGAGAACAAATCCTGAAGAATGCTTGCAAGGAAGCCCAATTCCAGAAAGCCAGGACAGACTTGTATCTGAAGGAGAGTCAGGCTAGGTGGGTCAGGATCACCGAGGCTCGTACTCTGGAGGACAAGAGGGTCCAAGACAAGATAAAGCAGATGGAAGCTAGTGCAAAAGAGCAACAAGAAGCCCTGGCAGCAGCCCAGAGGGAGATATCAGAGCTGAAGATCAGAGCTGGAGTGAAGAGGTCAAAAGACCAAAGTCAGCACAAGAAGCTAACTGCAGCTGTTACTACCCGGAACCTCCTTATCAGGAATCTCACGGAGCGTCCAGCTGATCCTGTGACCGAAGCACTTCTTAAGGAAGTTCGGGAGGATGAGTTTGGTCTTGGTGTTTGACCATTTGCTTGTTGTTGTTTTCATTCCATGTACTTTTATTTTCTTGTAATGTATTTTGACCCCTCAGAGGGCTTGTATTTGTAAACAAACTATGTACCATTGCCTTTTGTAATATATGTATTAGTTTGTTCCATCCGAGTTTACTTCAAAGCAGCATCAACAGCATCTTCAAGGGTCTGGAAGGGTCAAAACTGAATGCCAAGCCGGATACCTTGAAAACAAATAAGCATACTGCATTGCATGCTAACCCTTTGCTTGTTTTGTAGGTTTTTGTTTTGTTGTTGCTAACTCTGTTGTGATGTTCAGGAACTATTGCTCGTCGTCGGGTATTTCCCCTCAACCGTCCGCACCGATATCCAACCCGAAACAACCTTCCGGGAATTCAGATGGATCAGGTACAGCAGGACCTTGCAGAGGTCAGAAATCAAATGGCAAACGAAAGATTGGAAATGAGAACACAGATGACGCAGTTCATGGAAGTGATGAACAACATGGCTCAGAGCCAAGAAAGATTGAGAGCCATGGTGGAAAGGCAGAATCAAGAAGAGCCCCATGTAGGGACTGCTGGCACAAGCAACAACGAGAGGGTCCAACCTCATGTCAACCCCCCAGTCTTTGGACCCCACCTCCATCCAGAGGCCAACATTCCTGTCAACATACAAGGGACTGCTACAGCAGGGAGGGTACTGCAAGAAGACCCTCAAGAAGACCAGTTCACAATAATGGGAGCCGGGGAAGAAGCTTATGATAGAAGGTTGGATGAGATAGCTGAGAAATTGAGATCCTTAGAGTCTCAAAACTCTTTGGGTTTTGATGTTATGGATATGGGCTTGGTAGATGGGGTCAGGATTCCCCACAAGTTTAAGCCTCCATGCTTTGAAAAGTATAATGGGACTTCCTGTCCCCGAACCCATCTGCAATCTTTTCTCGGAAGGCTAAAGGCCTATACCATGGACGAGAAGCTGTGGATGTTCTATTTCGAGGATAGCTTGACTGGAGCTTCGAGGGAATGGTATTCCCATCTGACAAGAGCAACTATTAGATGCTGGAAGGACCTGGCAGAGGCCTTCATCAGACAGTATCAGTATAATCTGGATATGGCACCCAACAGGACCCTCCTAATGGGAATGTCACAGTCATCTAGAGAGAGCTTCCGAGAGTATGCTCAAAGATGGAGACAGCTTGCTGCTGCTGTCCAGCCACCTATGTCCGAAAGGGAGATGGCGGATATGTTCATGAACACCCTTCAGGGGACTTATATTGATAGGCTAGCTGCCTTCTCATCTACCAGCTTTGCAGATGTAGTCATAGCCGGGGAGAGAATTGAAAGCCTATTGAAGATGGGTAAGATCTCAGACAACGGTGCAAGCTCATCCAGTAATGCAAGAAAGCCTTTTGCAGGCCCAAGAAGGACTGGTGAGACTAATGCCATCCACACCAACAGGGGCAGGCCCCAATATGTTCATAGATCAGTAGCAGCAGTCACCATCCCCGCTCCAGCTCATCCACAACCAGCCTATCAACCTCCGCAGCAAAACTATCAGCAACAACCCCAGTACCATCAACAAAGTCAGTATCCTCCAAGAAATTACCACAACAGCAACACCAACAACAATAACCAGCAAAGGCCATTCCAGCAGAGGCCATCTCAAGCCAACAGGGTGATCGATCCGATCCCTATGCCGTATGCTACATTGCTGCCACACCTCCTGAAACTCAACCTAGTTGAGCTAAGGACGTTGGCCCCTCCAGATCCCAACAGTCTACCCAGGAATTACGACTCCAATGCTAGGTGTGCTTTTCATTCGAACGCACCTGGCCATAGTACGGAAAAGTGCAGAGCCTTGCACATGAAGGTACAAGACCTGGTAGACTCAAAAGCTCTGAATTTTGCACCACCACCCAATGTCAACAAAAATCCTATGCCAAACCATGGTGGTCCCCGAATCAACGCTATTGAAGAAGACAAGTCGTCTTATTTAATAACCGGTGTGGGTCAGATTCGGACACCGTTGGTGGAGATCAAAGCTCAGCTCTTGGAATGTCAGATGTTCCCGGGGTGTGAGTTAGGGTGTGCTTACTGCAATATCTCCGTGAATGGGTGCGATAACCTGAGGAATGGCATAGATGGTCTTATTCAGAGTGGCCAACTTCAGATCACCACATCATTTCCAACAAATCCAGCAATCTCATCAGCAACGGTTTCAGAACCTCCTACAACTGCAGCAACCATTGTTCCTGACAATTCCTCGGCTTCATCAACAAGTACTTCATCTATCGTCTCAACTGATCAGTTATCAACAAATTTTTCTTCTACAACTTCAACTTCACTCCATTTTGAATCTCCTACAACAACAACATCCATCCTTCCGACAATGTCTCCTACAACTCCAGCAACAAATCATGAAGATGTCTCAACTGTCACCATATTTTATGATCCTGAAAACAACTCTGCCTACAATTCAGAAGGTGCTGCTCCCATCAGAGCACCAGTCACAATTTATTACGATCCACAAACTATCACAGTCCCTTCAGCAGCTGTCATCAGTCCAGTCACTATCACGGTGCCTGGACCGGTACCTTATGAAAGCAATAGGGCCATCCCTTGGCACTATGGCTCTGACGTATACTGCGAAGGAAAGAAAATCTCCCTTGAACCATCAACACCTGCACCACAGATAGATAATGTGGGAGGAGACGGAGGCTTCACTCGAAGCGGACGTCTCTTCGCTCCACAAATTCAAAGACCCACTGCCGAAGCAGAAGCTGCTGCCAAGGCAAAAGGAAAGAGCCCGGTGCAGGAAGATCAAGCTGTTAAGGAAGCTTTGAAAACACCATTCGATCAAGAAGTTGATGAGTTTATGAGAATCATCAAAAAGAGTGATTACAAAATAGTGGATCAGCTTCACCAGACGCCATCCAAGATCTCTATCCTCTCATTGCTTATGTGCTCCGAAGCCCATCGGAATGCACTACTCAAAGTCTTGCACGCAGCTTACGTGCCTGAAGAGATCACTGTCAATCAATTGGAAACCGTGGTTGGAAATGTTACTGCTAGCAATGGGCTAGGGTTCACCAATACTGACTTGACAGCGGAAGGCCGCAACCATAACAAAGCCTTGCACATCACCATGGAATGTAAAGGTGCAGTCCTTTCCCATGTGCTGGTAGACACAGGGTCATCCCTTAATGTCTTACCAAAGAAGGCCCTGGTGAAGCTAGAGTATGAAGGGTTAGCATTGCGTCCCAGTAACCTGGTAGTAAGAGCCTTTGATGGTTCTAAGAGATCGGTTCTGGGAGAGATTGAGCTACCTGTGACAATTGGCCCACAGACCTTTAAAACGATCTTCTATGTGATGGACATTCAGCCTGCCTACAGCTGTTTGTTGGGTAGACCATGGATTCATGCCGCTGGCGCAGTAACGTCTACCCTTCACCAGAAGTTAAAATTTGAGTGGGAAGGCCAAGTTGTTACTATCTGTGGGGAGGAGGATATATTTGTTAGCCATCTGGCTACTTATAAGTATATTGAGATGGATGGGGAGATCCATGAAACAATGAGCCAAGGGTTTGAGGCCCTGAATGTTAATGAAGCCTCTGCTGTATCCGGAATCTCCATGTCATCTTATCAACAAGCCCGGAAGGTTGTTGAGGAAGGAACTGCCCAAGGCTGGGGCAAGGTTTTAGCTGTGGAGGAGAAGAAAGACAAGTTTGGGTTGGGTTACAGACCAACTCAACAACATCAAGCAAGGGCTGCTGAAGAGCCCGGTTTTGTCAGTGGGGGGATGCTCACCCTTGATGCTATCAACAATTTGGAAGACGAGCTGGAAGAGGAGCGCAATCTGGAGAATTGGATTCGTCCAAAGATCCCGGGGAGCAGTATCTCGAACTGGTCTTCCCAGGAAATTATAAGAGTTACTCAAGCAGAGTAATTATTATTTCCTGTATTTTATAGCATGCATCAAAGTCTTGCATCTTGCCCAAGATGACAAGACTCATTTTGTAATCGGGCCATCTGTACTTTTTGTGCAAACAAGATTAATTAATGAAATATCAGACATCTTTTTGCAAACGAGTCTTTTTCTTTTCCGCTCACTGTTTTTCCATTTTTCTTTTTGTACAAAAAAAATAAATGGCAATGTTTTCAAAATGATAACTTTATTTCACTTTTCTAAACAAGATTAAAATCAATCACTAAAATGAACAAACTGAACCCTTGCAGAGAGTGCCTTCCTGACAGCACCGACAACAGCACGGCTATGACTTCGTATGACTCTGACAATCCGATCAATCAAGCTGATGAAGGGGTTGAAGAAGAATATGAGCTTCCTGAAGAGCTAGCCAGGCTGTTAAGACAAGAGGAAAAGGTTATTACTCCTCACCAGGAGGAGGTTGAAGTGATTAATCTTGGTACAGATGAAGACGTGAAAGAAGTTAAAATCGGGGCCTGCCTGCAAGACTCAGTGAAGAGACAACTGATTGATCTGCTTCAAGAATATGTGGACGTGTTTGCTTGGTCTTATCAAGATATGCCAGGGTTGGACACCGACATTGTTGTGCACAAGCTGCCTTTGAGAGAAGAGTGCCCACCGGTCAAACAGAAGTTGCGCCGCACTCGCCCAGACATGGCTATGAAAATCAAGGAGGAGGTACAAAAGCAATGGGACGCCGGGTTCCTTGCTGTAACTAGCTACCCGCCGTGGGTTGCTAACATAGTACCGGTGCCTAAGAAAGACGGCAAAGTAAGGATGTGTGTTGATTACCGGGACCTGAACAGAGCTAGCCCGAAAGATGACTTCACATTACCTCACATTGATGTATTGGTCGATAACACGGCTCAGTTCTCGGTATTCTCCTTCATGGATGGATTTTCAGGATATAATCAGATCAAGATGTCACCTGAAGACATGGAGAAGACGACCTTCATCACACCTTGGGGCACGTTCTGTTACAAAGTGATGCCATTCGGACTGAAGAATGCTGGTGCAACATATCAACGGGCTATGGTGACATTATTCCATGATATGATCCATAAAGAAATAGAATGTTATGTGGATGACATGATCTCCAAGTCCCTTACTGAGGAAGATCACCTGGTGAATCTGCTGAAGCTATTCAAGCGTCTGAGGAAGTACCAACTGAAGTTGAACCCCAACAAGTGCACATTCAGGGTGCGATCTGGTAAGCTGCTGGGATTTATTGTAAGCGAGAAAGGGATTGAAGTGGACCCTGATAAAGTCAAAGCCATCCAAGAGATGCCTGCACCGAAAACAGAGAAAGAAGTTCGAGGGTTCTTAGGTCGATTGAACTACATTTCCAGGTTCATATCTCACCTTACAGCAACTTGTGAACCTTTGTTCAAGCTACTGAGAAAAGAACAGGCGGCCAGGTGGATCGAAGACTGCCAAAGGGCTTTTGACAAGATCAAGGAGTACTTACAAGAACCTCCAATCCTTATGCCTCCAGTTGAAGGAAGACCTCTGATCATGTACTTGACAGTATTAGAAGAGTCAATGGGGTGTGTGCTGGGCCAGCATGACGAGTCTGGTCGAAAAGAGTATGCAATATACTACCTGAGCAAAAAGTTTACCGACTGTGAACAACGTTATTCACTGCTCGAGAAGACTTGCTGTGCTTTAGCGTGGGCTGCTCGCCGACTGAGACAGTATATGTTGACCCACACTACTTTATTGATCTCAAAGATGGACCCAGTCAAGTACATTTTCGAGAAGCCAGCCCTTACCGGACGGGTTGCAAGATGGAAAATGATTCTCACAGAATATGACATCCAGTACACTTCTCAGAAAGCCATCAAGGGTAGTGTACTATCTGAATATCTTGCTGAGCAACCCATTGATGACTACCAGCCTATGAGATTTGACTTCCCTGATGAAGACATCATGTTCATAAAATCAAAAGATCATGAGGAGCCTATTCACACTGAAGGGCCCGACCCGGAAGAAGAATGGACTATGATGTTTGATGGGGCTGTTAACGTGAATGGTCGTGGTGTTGGTGCAGTACTCATTACACCCAAAGGAGTTCACATGCCTTTCTCGGCAAAACTCACTTTCAACTGCACTAACAACGAAGCTGAATACGAAGCTTGCATTATGGGTCTTGAGGAAGCCATTGACCTCAGGATCAAGACATTGACTGTGTTCGGAGATTCAGCTCTGGTAGTTAATCAAACCAACGGCAAATGGTACACCCACCAGGATCATCTGATACCTTACAGGGATTATACAAGGAGGTTATTGACTTTCTTCACAACAGTTAAGCTTGAGTATATCCCTCGGGACAAGAATCAGTTTGCAGATGCTCTTGCTACCATTTCATCCATGATCAAAGTTCAAGCTGCCAACTTTGTACCTCAAATTTCAGTGTCCAGACTTGACAGACCAGCATATGTGTCCGCAGCAGATGTTGTCAAGGATGATAAGCCTTGGTTCCATGATATTAAGTGCTTCTTGGAGGATCAAACATACCCACTTGGGGCATCTTCCAATGATAAGAAGACTTTAAGAAGGCTTGCTGGTAGTTTCTTTCTGAACACTGATGGGTCTTTATACAAAAGGAACTTTGATATGGTACTCCTCAGATGTGTTGACAGGACGGAAGCAGATTTGTTGATGCATGAAGTGCACGAAGGATCCTTTGGTACCCATGCAGGAGGGCATGCCATGGCTAAGAAGTTACTAAGATCAGGGTATTATTGGATCACAATGGATGTCGATTGTTGTGCCTACGCCAGAAAATGCCATAAATGCCAGATCTATGCGGATAAGGTGCAAGTGCCTCCCAATCCTTTGAACATAATGTCTTCACCATGGCCCTTTGCTATGTGGGGCATTGATATGATTGGCAAGATTGAGCCAACTGCTTCGAACGGCCACAGATTCATCCTGGTTGCCATTGACTATTTCACCAAGTGGGTTGAAGCAGCTTCCTATGCCAATGTTACAAGACAAGTGGTAGCCAGATTTCTGAAGAGAGATATCATCTGTCGATATGGAGTTCCCGAGCGAATCATTACTGATAATGGTTCCAACTTAAACAACAAAATGATGGCAGAGCTGTGCCGGGACTTCAAGATCCAACACCACAATTCTTCTCCTTACAGGCCAAAGATGAATGGCGCTGTTGAGGCAGCTAACAAGAATATCAAGAAGATTGTGCAGAAGATGGTAGTCACTTACAAAGACTGGCATGAAATGCTACCGTTTGCCTTGCATGGGTACCGTACGTCAATCAGAACCTCCACTGGGGCAACACCGTATCAGCTTGTGTATGGTATGGAAGCTGTCCTACCGGTTGAAGTTGAACTGCCCTCCCTACGGGTACTAATGGATGTTAAGCTGAACGAAGCAGAGTGGGTTCGTTCCCGATACGAACAACTGAGTCTGATCGAAGAGAAAAGATTGGCTGCAATCTGTCATGGACAGTTATATCAAAGAAGAATGAAGAGAGCCTTCGATCAGAAAGTCAGGCACCGAGAGTACCAAGTAGGGGATCTTGTGCTGAAAAGAATCCTCCCTCCTCATACAGACCACAGGGGCAAATGGACTCCAAATTATGAAGGACCATTCGTGGTAAAGAAAGTTTTCTCTGGTGGAGCGCTGATGCTCAGCACCATGGATGGTGAAGATATCCCGTCTCCTGTGAATTCAGATGCAGTTAAAAAATACTTCGCATAAAAAAAAATGACCCGCTGGACACAAAAAACAGAATGTAAGTCCAGGCAAAAATAGGGCATCCCGGCGAGTCAAAAACAGAATAAAAGACTCGGGCAAAAGTAAGGGAAAATAAACAAAAAAATGTACACCCACTGAGTTGAAAAGCCGCATTGGATAGCTCAGGCAAAAATGGGTATCCCGATGGATTGAAAACCCGACAGGGCGATCCATGCAAAATAAGGGAATAAGCGAACAACTGCATTCTGAATTCGTCTGTATCACCTACGACTTAGCAAGCTTCGAAAGGATCAAGCTTCAATCAGAATCAGCCTCCTTCATAAAGCAAGACGAGAAGAACGTCAGAAGTCATACGAGTCATAGCAGAAGAGGAAGCTCCTTTGAAAGCGTCGTCAACATCGCCAGCACTTTGTTTCTCAATTTGTAACAGTCTCTTCATTTCAGGAGATGTGTTTCCTTGACTGTATCTTGCCAATTCAGGGCACACAAATTAATAAAATCAAATTTTCCAGTCATGTTTCGTCTTGTACATTTTTATTTGCAAAGAATGTCTGATGTCTCTAAAAAACAGATTGCATAAGTACAAATGCTTTCCTCTAAAGAAAAAATAATAAAAACACATGCTAGCAGGGAATATAATTATTCTCGAGAGTGCTTAACTCCTATGACGGAATCCAGTAAAGGATACCTCGGGACCATTTGTGCGTTTCCTTATCTTCGCAGGATTGCAGGTATCCAGAGCGCAACTTGGGGCATGCAAGTTACATCCCAGCAAGCTGGAAAATCAAATAATCTCAGCATCCGAAGTGCTCTCTCCCCAGCTGAGTTACCAACAACATTCCCCAGCCGTAGTACCAATCATTCTTCCTCAGCAGAATGCAGAGACCCAGGGAACCACCTCCCCACAGAATCCTCAGCCTCTATCCAGAAGAGCAACGCATGAAGAAGTCACAACAGAGTACAGAAGGCTTCTACAAACCCCAGCTGGGTCCCTCATTACAAGGATATGTCAATCAGTGACCTATATCCCCAAGCAGATGCATCTCATCAGATCTATCGATGATCTCATCCCCAGCTGGGATGTCCGCTTCAAACAGATCAGCCAGAGATCTTCGCAGCAACGGGATCCGAATCCCGGTTTGATATCTTTGCATAATCATGACATTTGCATCATGTTCACCCACAAAGCGTAGCATTCCGTCTAATACGGAGCATTACGGCAAAAAATCAAACACATAGCATAATCATAAGCCATGTTGTGAATCGAACACTTGTGAATAATAACCATTCATCAATGTACAGAAATCCCCCCAGAGTCCCCAGCAAAAGCAGTTGCCTTACAATTCATAAACACCCGTATATGCTCCTTTGACACCCGTCCGAGTCATCACTCCCCGGTAAAGTCGCCTGAACACTCTTTACAAACAAGATCACCCGTATTGCAGATACGTCCTGACACCCGTCCGTATCATACCCCAGCAGAAAGCCAAAGACATCATCTTTGCACTCACCTATACTTGTATATACACTTTCTTGACACCCGTCCGTGTCGTATCCCCAGCGCAGTCGCCTGCACTTTTACAACCCATATACTTGTTGATATTATTATACATTTCTCTCTTGACACTCGTCCGTGTCACCCTCCCCAGCAGATAAATACTCATCTATACAATATTCACACTCGTACTTATACAGATGCTCGTCCGTATCTGGTATATGCCATTTATATCCCCACAGATTCGGCATTGGACCATGTTCTTTGTTAACCAGTTGGTACTCGTCCGTACCATCATCTCAGAATATGTGTCAAGTGTTTGTTTCTACGTGATACTCGTCCGTATCATAGTCTTAAGGATGCTCGTCCGCATCTTTAATCCATACACTGTGTCAAATACTTATGTCTTCTTGAATATGGATACTCGTCTGTGTCTACTATTCCCCAGAAGAGTTCTTTCAGATTCAACACTCGTCCGTGTTCTCTGTTAACCAGTTGATACTCGTCCGTATCATCATCTCTGAACATGTGTCAGTTTGTTTCTACCCGATACTCGTCCGTACCGTAGTCTTAAGGATGCTCGTCCGCATCTTTAATCTATACACAACATCTAAACACTTATACTTTCTTTGCTTGGTTGTGAACACTCGTCCGTGTTACTACATCCCCAGTAGATCGCCAACAAAGCAAATTTTCCTTTTTATCTGACACTCGCCCTGTGTTATGATAAGCCTTGAGAGCAGCCGTACCCTGCTAGGTGGTCGTCCTCCACCTCTTGATGGTCGTCCTCCATCATGCTCATCCGATGGCCGTCCCCATCGTTGATTTTTAGCAGCCGTCCCCTGCTAGGTGGTCGTCCTCCACCTTTTGATGATCGTCCTTCATCACTTTATCCAATGGCCGTCCCCATTGTTGATGTTTGGTTATCTGGCTTGTGATCATTTCATATGCATAAACACAATCATACCATCTCATATCACATTTTTGATTCACTGCATAGTTTCTAAGTCATCTGCACCTAGGGTTTGTGATCTGAGCAATCCAAGAGCCTCTTGAGCCACTCCAAAGGCTACCAATCACTTCAAAGGGATCCATGTGTGTTCTTATATCATGTCTCATCCTCTCAAAATCAAAAATGCAAAGGAATCACAAGAACTGGGATTGGTATGGTTGCAGAGCCAAGTTTGACTGCACAGTTGACCTAAAATTAGGGTTTTGGTTTCAGAGGCCATAACTCCAAATTTTTTGGTCATTCTTGTTTCCATTGGTCTCTATATGGTGTAGGGAGTATGCATATCAATTTTCATGAAGAAATTCCATGGGGAAGTCATCTGATCAAAGGTTGACTTTCTGGACAAGTCAGTATAAAATCAGGGCATCTGAGGCCCCCAATGACCCAACCAAGGGGTGATCTTCATCATTTTGAGTGTATATGATCTTTATTTGATCATGGAAGAAGGTTGAAGTTCACAAAAATCAAGAATTTGAAGTTTTTGCAAAGTTGACTTTTTTGGGCATAGTTGACTTTTAAGGAATTTGTCAATTTAGGTCACTTTTCAAGCCTTACTTTTTGATCCAAAAATGCTTCAAATGGAAAAACTTTGGTCATGAAAGTTGTAGAATACATTTTTCCCTTTTCAAAAAGTACAAGAACATGATCTAATTCATTTTGGATCAAAAGTTATGGTGTGACAAAGTTGGCAAAAATCACTAATTTTCAAGTTATGCACTAATTGGAAAATTTGCAAAGTCATGAACCAAGGCAAATTGTAACTTCTAGTTGACATCAAACCAATGTACAAACATCACATAAGTCCTAAAAATCAGATTTGGACCAAGAGATCACATGTTCATGGTTTGTGTAACAAGGCATTTTCATGAAGTTTCAAAAGGAACCAACTTGCAAAACTCATGATCACACTCCTACCACTTGCCGCATTGGCCATTGAACCACCCTAGCCTTCCACACACACCATGCTGCGCCAGCCCATGCTCTTGTACCAAGCTAGAGCTTAGCCCATGCTTTCCTTACACAAGAGTGGACTTTTTGCAAAAGTAGACATCCCAATCACAGCAGGCCAGGTCACATCATCTGACCAATAGGAGTCTTTTATGCAAAGCAAAGGCAAGCCATTTCATACATCAAGCCAACCTGAAGCAAGCCCTAGCACAGCATATACAAAACTCACCCCATTTGCATTTCTCTTCGAATCTCTCTGCCCAGCTCAAAAACATTCAAACAAGTTTCACTAATCATCTCACCATACTTCCTTGAGCCCAAACCAACAAAGAACCAAGCCTGAATCCAGCAAGAACATTGTTTCTCCATTTTCACCCCAACCTGCAGTTTCCTTCGAAACATCTTCCACAGGCCATAAACATCCAAACAAACTCTATAAACCTTCTCCACTCATCACCTGGACCAAAAAGAACCATTCACCCATGCCAGAAACAGCCTGAATCACCATCACCATTTTCAACTGAGCTTGAGCAGAAGCTGCTCAAACTCCTCAACCAGCCAACTTAAACTCTTTCTAAGCATTCAAGCATCACCAGAGGATCAAGTGGAGTGGATTTCACAAGGAGAGGAGGTCTGAAAGTTACCAGAGTGAAAGCTTCGAAACTCAGGTAGCTCAAGAACTTTTTTTCCAGAAATCATTTTTTAAGTTCTTAAGTTGTTCTATATGCTTCACTGATTGCTCTGATATCTTTAGTTTTGAAAATGGTGGAGAGATGAGAGTTTAATTAGTCTCTGAAACTTCTTTGCCCTAGTTCTTGTTTGCTTCGATTCAGCCTTTCCTGAAAAAATAAATTTGTTTTGGTTGAGGGTTATGATTCGTGAGTGAGTGGGAAACATTTCTGTTCATTTAGATTTCATTTTCGTAACGTATGGAGTGAGTTTGAGGTTTGGGGTGAACGGAGAAGATGACCGGAACACTGTTCCGGTCATCTGAAAGTGTTTAACGGCGTAATTAGGGCATAAGCATTGATTAGCTAAGTTTGAATGAGGGCCGTGAGATCTGGCGCCAAGTCAACACGCGCGCGTTTTAGTTTGAATCTGGTCCCTAGGATTGGCTGACTTCTCATTAATTCATTTTAAATTCATTTATTTTCATATTTATTTCATTTGTTTTGCATAATTTATTTAAAATAGTAAAAATTGTCTAAAAATTATGAAACTTTTTCTCAAGAGTTTTATTAATTTTTAAGACACAAAAATATTTTTATTTTTATTTTTAGCATTTAAAAAGTATTTTAAAATATTTAAAAGTTTGTTTTTAATTGATTAATGAAAATTAGTTTATTAAAAATACTTTTAGGTATTTAAAAATCACCAAAAAATTCATGAAATGTTCTAAGACATTTAGAAACATTGTCCAACCTTCAAACCAAATTTATATTTTGATCTTGATGCACTTTGAGAATTTTTCATTGAATAAAAATCATTTTTATGCATTAATTTGATCCATAGTTCAAAAAATCATTTCTGCCTATTCATGAGGAGTTGGACATTGATTCTTCTTGCATTGCATTGTGTTTAGCATGTAGTTTTTGAGGTTAAAAGGTCATGATTTGATCTTTCATTTTCAATTTGTTTGGCATTTCTTTTGTTTAGGAACCCTAAAAACCCTAGAATCTTGTAAAAATCATAACTTGAAATTGGTAAGGAGTTGAGACCTCTCCTTTGGGCATTGGTTTAGTATAGGATTAGGGGTTCTTTGAGTGGCATTTTCAATTTTTTATCTTAGGGTTTGCTTCTGATTTTGATTTTTGTTTGATGTATGGTTCATAAACCCTAATTTGAGCTTCCATATGCATCCATCTTGCATTCTCTTGCATAACATGACTTGCCATGACATTTCAAGCATCCATTTGATTCATTTGACATCATAAGACATATTAGAAGCATGTTTGATCATTGCATCATGTATTTTCCATGTTGTATGCCATGTGCACTTCATAACTTTTCATGTATGTCCATGCTTCCTAACTTGCTTCATTTGCATTCATGAACTTGTATGATCATTTCCATGTGCTGCCTCATGCTTGTAGCATCTCATAACATCATTAGCATCATGTAAATGCTTCTGGTTTTGTTTCTCATCATGTCATCTCATCCCATTTTGCATTGCATTGCATTTCTTTCCTAACCTTTCAGGTGGTAAGTGATTTTGGGAAGTGAATTTGCCTTCACTTCTCATAACTTTTCTTCTCATCTCTCTTGCATCCATTGCTGCATTTTTGTTTGTGTTTGAGATTGAGCTTGCTAATTCTTCTTCTTCCCACTTTCTTTCTTCAAGTGACTTGACTTCTTGAATGAAGCAAGTCACTTTGCTTCTCTTGATCCTTTCATCTGCTTCCTGGTGATTCCCTTTGAAGATCTTCTTGGTGAAACCTCACAAACCTTAGGAACAACCAAGCATGACAATGATTAGGGTTTTGATTAGTCTCCCCTCTTAGTTTTACCTTTGTGTCTCTTTTGAGTCTTCTCTTCTCATCTCATAATCAGGGACTAAACCCTAAAGGCTTTAAGGCTTTGTGATTAAGTTTATGCCTGCATCCTTCTATTAGGATGGAGTGTATAACTTTAATCCTAAGTGTTAAACCCTTCATGTGTTTAAATCTCTTAATCAATCCACTTAATAATCATCAAGACATCACACTTGTAACTTGGGCCTTGCATTAGGGTTCTAATTCTTCCTTAACTGGTTAAGAAGGACTAACCCTAGTGTTAATGGACAAGTCCCCCTCAAGTTGTCTTACAAATCATAAAATTCACTTCATCATCATAACATTAAATAAAATCCACTTAATCAAAGGCTTGTTTTGTCATGAGTTTAATCCCTAATCATGGATTAAGTTGAGGAGCTTTCCTCAGCTTAAACATTCTCATCTATTATCCTTCTATTAGGATGGTGTAATGAGTCTGTTTAATCCTTGATTATGGCTTAACCTCATTACTTAACACTAAACAAAAACACCAAAAACATCTAAATAATCACAAGTAGGTTAATGATCTTAATCCTGCATCAAAGGTGATTAAGTGTGAGAATCTGACTTCACACTTAAGGTATTCTCATTACCCCTAATCAGAGGGAAGATGTGATGAGTTTACTAAATCCATTGGTTTGGGCTTAAGCTCATTAACTTATGACAAACTTTCAAAAGCAATAAAAGACTGAAAACTCAAAAACAAACAATAATCGTCTCCTTCGGGATTCTTTTCTCATCATCTTCACTCACAAACGAGAACCTGCTTCTTCCGTCTAATGCAAGACAGTTTGCATCTGTGCCAGACAGATCATACACTTGAGCATAGGCAAGTAAGCAGTTCACAAGTAAATTCATCTTTCAGTCTCTTTGGGTCGAACTACGGTGTTCTGACTTCCTCATTGCACGAGAGGATACGTAGGCATAACTTAACAGTTATCGAACAAAAGTCTCAGTATATTCCCCCTCCTTCCAGTATCATTCTTTTAGCCTCATGATCTTGAGCATACTCTCATCCTTACACTGACACTATACATTTATACACATCACTTATACACTTTACACTGACAATTGTACATCCTTTTCCAACTATTTTATACACAAAATGCACTGACACTACCCCTTTAAAACACAAATCTTCTAAGCGTGGATCCCGTCAAGTACGGCGGACAATCTGGGTGCTAATACCTTCCCAGGTTGTAACCAACCCCCTTTCTCAGTCTCTCTGGTCCGCAACCGTCTTATCCATCTTTTTCTAGGCCTATGCAGCATTGCCTTTCCTCCGGGATAAAAATGCCTAGCTGGCGACTCTATTCATCTCCAGTGAGTTCACTCCTGTGTGTTCTCATTGTCCCTTTCGCCGACCGTTCGCGTCTGTACCTTTATCTGACCTAGCTTCATTTAGCGGGAGCGAAAATGGGTACTGAAAGATCCCTCGTGGACTTCCTGTAACAGCCCGGGCTCCTCGCAAGGTAATCCCGGCACTGCCACCTCACAATCTTCTCTACCCCCCTCACTAGTAGAGTTTTTGCCTTCCGTGGGAATCGAACCATGTACCCTGGGGTTCAAGTACATGTTCAATCCATTCCCACTACCAATTGAGCTACTAGCTCAAGTGGTAGTGGGAATGGATTGAACATGTACTTGAACCCCAGGGTACAGGGTTCGATTCCCACAGAAGGCAAAAACTCTACTAGTGAGGGGGGTATAGAAGATTGTGAGGTGGCAGTGCCGGGATTGCCTTGCGAGGGGCCCGGGCTGTTACACTTCCTGCATAAACAGGCTTGCTTCGTGTCTATCCACGCATCTGAGCAAGACCATGTCAAAGTTTCTCTTGTACAAATTCCCGTCTGTATTAAAAAAGAAGCTAGCAGCAAGTCGCCTCAAGGTCTTCTTGTCATTGGAAGATGCCCCAGCTGGGTATTCTTGCTTTTCCAGGAATAGCTTGATATCAAAGTACCAAGGTTTCTCGTCAGACACGGCGTCTATAGAGAAGGCATGAGCTGGAGCGTCAAGCCTGGAGATGTCAATTCTGGGCACATAGTTCCAACACAAGACTTTAATAGATGAAGAAAGAGTGGCCAATGCGTCAGCAAACTGATTTTCATCGCGTGGTATGTATTGAAGCTTAATTGTCGTGAAGAACGTCAACAGTTTTCTAGCATAATCCCTGTAAGGAATTAGATGCTCTTGATGCGTATACCACTTGCCGGTAACTTGGTTGATAACAAGGGCTGAATCTCCAAATATATCGAGGTTCTTAATCCGAAGATTAATAGCCTCCTCTATTCCCATTATGCATGCCTCGTACTCCGCTTCATTGTTGGTGCAGCCAAAAGTAATTCTGGCAGCGAAGGGAAAGTGAACACCATCAGGAGTAATAAGAATGGCACCAACTCCACGTCCATTAATATTGACTGCCCCATCAAACATCAACTTCCATTTGGATTCAGGGTCTAGCCCCTCCTCCAGAATTGGTTCCTCGCAATCGTTTGCTTTGAGGTACATGATGTCCTCATCAGGGAAATCAAACTTCATTGGCTGATAATCATCTTCAAGAGGTTGATATGCAAGGTAATCCGACAATACACTTCCCTTGATGGATTTCTGAGAAGTATATTGGATGTCGTATTCAGTTAAAATCATTTGCCACCTAGCAACCCTTCCGGTTAACGCTGGTTTCTCAAAGATGTACTTGACAGGATCCATTTTGGAAATTAGCAGTGTGGTATGAGTCAACATGTACTGCCTCAGTCGGCGAGCAGCCCATACCAAAGCGCAACAAGTTTTCTCGAGCAGTGAGTAACGAGATTCACAGTCGGTAAACTTTTTGCTAAGGTAATCAATAGCGTACTCTTTTCGACCAGACTCGTCATGTTGGCCTAGAACACACCCCATTGACCCTTCTAGCACAGTCAAGTACATGATCAAAAGTCTTCCTTCAACTGGAGGCATTAGAATTGGAGGCTCCTGCAAATATTCTTTTATCTTGTCGAAAGCTCTTTGGCAGTCATCGTTCCACCTGACCGTTTGCTCTTTTCTTAACAACTTGAATATTGGTTCGCACGTGGCAGTTAGATGAGATATGAACCGTGAAATGTAGTTCAACCTCCCTAAAAACCCGCGCACTTCTTTTTCTGTTCTCGGTGCAGGCATATCTTGAATTTCTTTTACCTTTGCAGGATCTACCTCAATTCCTTTCTGAATAACAATGAAACCCAGCAGTTTCACGGAACGCACCCCGAAAGTGCACTTGTTTGGATTCAACCTCAGTGTGTATTTGATCAGTCTATCAAACAGCTTCTTCAGGTTGACCAGATGCTCTTCTTCGTCTCGGGACTTAACAATCATATCATCCAAATAACACTCAATCTCCTTGTGTATCATGTCGTGGAACAATGTGACCATCGCCCGCTGATAAGTTGCCCCGGCGTTCTTCAAACCAAAGGGCATGACCTTATAGCAGAATGTACCCCACAGGGTAATGAACGTTGTTTTCTCCATGTCTTCCGGCACCATCTTAATCTGATTATATCCGGAGAAACCATCCATGAAGGAAAATACCGAGAATTGAGCAGTATTATCTACCAACACATCAATGTGAGGTAATGGAAAGTCATATTTTGGGCTTGCCCTGTTCAAGTCCCGGTAGTCAACGCACATCCGGACCTTTTCGTCCTTCTTTGGTATAGGTACAATGTTAGCTACCCAAGGTGGGTAACTAGTTACAGCAAGGAAACCGGCATCCCATTGCTTCTGAACCTCCTCTTTGATCTTCATCGCCATGTCAGGACGAGTTCTTCTCAATTTTTGTTTCACAGGAGGACAGTCTTCTCTCAAAGGTAATTTATGCACAACGATGTTGGTATCCAACCCTGGCATATCTTGATAAGACCATGCAAAGATATCCACATACTCTCGCAGCATACCAATCAGCTCTTTCTTTACTTCGGCCTGCAGACTGGCCCCAATCTTGATCTCTTTCTTCACATCTTCAGTGCAGATGTTGATGATCTCAATTTCTTCCTGATGAGGCTGAATAACCCGTTCCTCTTGTTTCAACAATCTGACCAATTCTTCAGGGAGTTCACAGTCTTCCTCAACCCCTACATCAGCTTGGTAGACAGGATTATCAAAGTCATGCGTGGTCATAGCAGGAATGTTATCAATGGAATCCGGATGATCAACACTGCACAGATGATGTACTTATTTCAGAATCTGTTTATTTTCGAAAGAGACGCAAACATTAAAGCAAAAAGGAAAAACACATTGCCATTTTTATATTTTTTGTGAAAAATTTAAAAGAAAAGAAAGAGAACACAATTTGTCTGAAAATGTCCTTTTATTTCATGGTAAAATAAATGCATAACAAACATGGTGGCCCAATACAATGGATCCTAGCATCTTGGGCAATATGCTGGATTTGATAATGCAGTATGATAAGAAAAGGAAACAAATAAATTACTCTGAGTGCCAAATAACTTGAACAATGTCTTCAACAGACCAATTCCTCAGCTCCTCTCCGGGCGCACACGGATGTATCCAGTTATCCTAGTCACCATCACTGTCTCCCTCTTCAGTGGTTGCACAAATCTGGTTGCGGTCGAGCATCCCAGCACTTGTAAAGGTGATAGCTTTACCATTTGGAGTAGATCCACCAGGCTGATATCCCAAACCAAACTTGTCGCTTTTCTTCTCTAGCTCCAGAAATTTGCCCTAGCCTTGGGCGCTTCCTAACTGAACTACCTCTTTTGCCTGCTTGTAAGAGTGGATGGAGGTACCTTCTTTCTCACTGCTCTTTTCTACAGGAGTCAGAATGCTGACGTTGACTTCTTCGAAAGCTTGGCACAGAGTCTCATGGATCTCCCCATCCATCTCTACATACTTGAATATTGACAAATGGCTTACAAATATGTCCTCCTCTCCACACACTGTGATTACCTGGCCGTCAACCACATATTTGAGCTTTTGATGCAGAGTGGACGTCACAACACCAGCAGCATGAATCCATGGGCGTCCCAACAAACAGCTGTACGCGGGCTGAATGTCCATGATATAGAAGATGCTTTTGAAAAACCTGAGAACCTATCTTCACAGGCAATTCGACCTCTCCAAACACTGATCTTCTGGACCCGTCAAAAGCTTTGACAATCAAATCACTGGGTCTCAGGACTATACCATCAACACTAAGCTTCATTAATGCCTTCTTCAGAAGTACATTAAGGGAAGAGCCTGTGTCTACAAGAACATGTGACAACACAGCACCCTTGCACTCCATAGTAATATGTAGTGCTTTGTTATGGTTATGGCCCTATGACGTCAGGTCTCGATCTGTGAAGCCCAGCCCGTGGCTTGCATTCACGCTGCCCACCACAGCTTCTAGTTGATTGACAGTTATTTCTTGAGGAACATAGGCCATCTGCAGCACTTTCAACAAGGCCTCTCTGTGTGCAGGAGAACACATCTACAAGGATAGAATGGATATTTTGGAAGGTGTCTGGTTCAACTGCTCGACCACCTTATAGTCACTCTTTTTGATTATGCGCATGAATTCCTCGACCTCCTTCTCAAAGGTTCCCTGTACAGCAGCAGGAGTTGTTAATTCTTCGGTCGCAGCTTGCTTTCCTTTAGCCTTTGACGAAGCCTCAGCCTCAGGATCCCCTCTCAGAACTAGGGGAGCAAATAAACGACCACTTCTTGTGAAACCTCCAACTCCTCCGACGTTCACTACAGTCGGGTCAACAGCAACAGACTTGCTCTCAACTTTCTGTCCAGCCACGTATACCTCTGAGCCGTAATGCCATGGAATGGATTTATCGTCTGTATATGGAACAGGCCCGGGCACGGTGATAGTCACAGGACTAACTTCAGGAGCATAAATGGTCATCGGCTCTCTTCTGACAGGCATCTCTGCTTCATCATAGAATATGGTTATGGTAGACACATCCTCAGCTTCATTAACAACCTTGTTAAACTGCAAAGATCCTTCGTCAATCAAACTCTGTAATCCCATCTTCAGGTCTTCACACCCATTCACATAATTCATACATTTTTTGCAATCAGAACTGCATCCTGGAAACACCTGACCTTTCAGCAATCTTTCCTTTACTACCAAGAGAGGAGTCTTCAATTCTTCATTGCTCAGAACTAGACTTAACTTCTCACCACTATCAACAACATTGATTCTAGCCCCTGCGTGATTCGGAATAGGGTTAGAAGTAACATTTGGCGGTGGTGCGAAGTTAATCGCCTTGGAGTTTATCAGATCTTGAACTTTGTGTTGCAACACCCTGCATTTCTCAGTTGAGTGCCTCGGTGCCCCTGAATGGAAAACGCATCTTGCATTGACATCGTACCCCACTAGAAGCTCTCCAGGTGGTGGTGGTGCCAAAGTTCTCAATTGTATCAAATACAGGTCCAACAATCTTGGTAGCAAAGCAGCATACGTCATGGGGATTGCCTCAATCACCCTATTAGTCGGGCGAGTCTGCCTTGGCTGATAAGGTCTTTGCTGATAGTTGTTGTTGTTGTTGAGGTTGCACCTGTTGCACAGGGCTAGAAGGAATTGTGACTGCTGCCACATGCTCATATGGTCTTCTATAACCCCGGCCCCGTCCTCGGCCGAACACGGCATTGGTCTCACCCTCCCTTCTCCTTGGAGGTCCACTGAAAGCTTTTCTTGCTCCATTCGAGCTGCTTGCACTTGTATCTTGGATCTTTCCCATCTTCAGCAAGGTCTCTACCCTCTCTCCAGCAATTACTATATCGTTGAACTTGGTAGCTGAATAAGACGCCAGTCTTTCGATGAACACACCTTGTAAAGTCCCCATAAACATGTCAGCCATCTCATTCTCCAGCAGTGGTGGTTGCACTCTGGTAGCGAGCTGACGCCACCTTTGAGCATATTATTTGAAACCCTCCTTAGCAGTTTGAGACATGTGTTACAATTGAGTGCGATTTGGAGCCATATCCAAATTATACTGGTATTGCTTCACAAAAGCTTCTGCCAGGTCCTTCCAGCTCTTAATGTTGACTCTGCTAAGCTTCATATACCATTCCAGAGAGGCCCCAACCAGGCTGTCTTGGAAATAGTACATCCATAGCTTTTCATCATCAGTGTGGGCAGCGATCCTTCCTACGAAGGACTGAAGATGAGTCTTGGGACACGCTGTGCCATTGTACTTCTCAAAAGTTGGGACCTTGAACTTGTAAGGGATTCTAATCCCTGGAACCAAGCCCAAGTCAGTAATGTCAAATCCCAAAGAATTTTGGGATTGAATAGCCCTGATTTGTTCTGCCATTTCCTCAAACTTCTTGTTCATCTCAGCCCCCTGTCCTTCAGTTTCATCCAGCAGAGTGAACTATTCGTCTTGTCCATCCATTTGGATATTGTTCAGCCCATCATTGATTATGGTAACCCCTGGCTGTGTTATAGGGACTTCAACTTGACGTGCGCCCACACCGTTACAATTACCTCCCTCAGCAGTACCGTTGTTTCAGGCTTGATTATTTTCTATCATCTCCCGCAGACGTTCTTGATTCTGACCCATGCCTGCCATCAAGGTCATAAAATTGTCCATCCTCAACCTCAAGTCAGCTAAATCAGCTTGCATCTGATCCATGACTCTCTCTCTGTTGACCTTTGTTGGATATCTGTGTGCGACTGGCTGTTCTCGAACTTTCCTGGGAGCTATAGTTCCTGTAACAGAAAAGACATTAGGAACTGATGGCCACACCTGCAAAACAAGAAAACATGTGATATGTATGCAATGCAATTGTTTATGTTTTCAATCCCAGGTCATTCATGCCCTGGTTCCGGTATTTAGCAAAGAAAAACCAGACGGATACTGATCCTCGACTTTCGGAAACCATCACAAAGAAACCACATTCAAACCATAACAGCAAGAACAGAAGAAAGGTGAACTGAAAAACTGCATAACATAAATCAGCCTATAAGGCAAACATAACAGAATTCCCCGTAGGGTACAAGTTTCTAAGAAGAAAAGCAAACAACCAGGATTCCTACAACATGTCTGTAGGTAATCTAGATATAAGGAAGACAAACTAAGAAGAAAAACCACTGCTTGAGGACCCCGAACCTCCCTCACTAAGCCCCAAATCAGACCTAGCCTTCTTGACTCCAGCCATCAACTTGAGGTCTTAAATCTCTTTAAGTGTTGCTTCTAAAGCTTGCTAACTATCTGCTAACTACTGAGTCTTCTCCCTTCGAATCTGGTGGGCTTGTTCCACTTCTTCCTTCTTGAAAGTCATTTGCACTTCGAAGAACTCTTCTTTTTCTTTATATCTCTTCAACTCCTGCTCTCTCTGTCCCTGCAACCACACAATAGACTGACGAGCTTCCTTGAGAGTCTTCGAATTCTTCTTGTGTTCATCTTCTCTGTTTGCTTCCATCATACCCAACCTATGAAAGTGAGCTTTCCTTCCAGCAAAGTCTTTCTCTTTAGCCTCCAAGGTAGTCTGCATCTTCAGCAACTTCTCTTCAGCTTCATTTTTGGCCCGGTTGGCAAGATGATACAGATTGACCATTTCAGTGTTCTCCACCCTGACTTCATGCAGCTGGGCTTCCAACTTCTTGAACTCTTCTAAAGACACAGTATCATTAGACTCAGCAGCTGGAGGAACTGGAGGTGATAATGGCAGCAACACCTTTCTGGCTCTGTCTTTCAACCAAGCTTCATACTTCGGGAAAGTCTGATTGTCGCACTTTCCAAAACTGGCTATCCCTTCTCCCTTGATACACTTCCAAACTCCAACAGCTTTCCTTACTAGAGGCATATTTTCCTTTACAGAGAAGTAGAAAATAGGGGTCAACTTTAATTCTTCTGGTACCTCTCTCAAGGCATATCCCAATTATCTTCTTAACAAGATCGGATTGTAATTGATCCCTCCAGTTACTCCCAATAAAGGTACACTAAGATAACTCCCACAGCTAGTGATGAAACGTGCACCTTGAAGCCTCTGAGTAATCCACCTGACATCCTTGGCAAGCAACTTTTCCAGCTTCTGAGCCCATACCAAGGTATGATCACCAAACAATCCAGTACTAGGCAGATGCCTCATGAACCACATATGAAATAAAGGAGTGCATCAACAAACTAAACCTCCCCTCTTCTTCTCAGTCTTGTAGTGCACTGAGTAATACAAATCTCCGAGCAACGTAGGCACATGATTCTTCAGCAAAAAGAGATGTATGGAATTCATGTCTACAAACTTCTCCATATCTGCAAACAAAATAATGCCATAGATAGAAAGAGCCAAGATAGCACAGACAGCATCCCATTCTTCCTCAACAGCCAACTCTTCCACCTTCTTTACTAGAGCTTCCAAAGAAAACCCAGGTACACCTCCCTTAATGATGGTCATAGAATTCACAGCAGAAGTGCTCAAATAAAGAGCCTTAGTAATAGCCTCAGGTGCAGGTCTACTCATCTCAGCATTGAATGAAATCTGGTCTCGAACAGGAACTCCCAAGATCAAAGCATACTCCTCCAGCAAAGGACCCAGCTGAAAATCAGGAAAAGTGAAACAACGGAGCTGAGGATCATAATACTGAAGCAGGGTATGAATGGAACTTCTCTCAGAAGGATCTAACTCTACCACCACATCCAGAATACTCCCATAAGCCTTCTTGAACCTCTCCACATGATTGGGTGTGATCAGCTTCACCATATTCTTTAACAGGCCAACCTTAGTGTCAAAAAACATGAAATGAATATTCTGCTTGCGAGGATCTTCCATCTCTAAAGAGGATACCGGAACCGGAAGCAAAGATATGAACCTGTGAATGAAAACAAAACATGATTAATGATGCAATGCAAATGCAAATGCAAATGCAAAGACATATGATCCATCTGGGACTGTCTGGAATCTGGATGCCAAGGACAAATGATCAGAAACCCCAAATCCTCTGGATAACAACCCACAAACTCTCAGATAAGCTCAGATACTCCCAATCAAGAACCAGATAAACTCAAGAACTCCGGAACCAAAGTAACTGTATTAGAACATGAAACTGCACTGGTGACAAGGGTAGGATGGAGTCAAGGGTTCCTGCAAACCTTTAAACCCCTCCCAATCTCACAGGTGTGCTCCGAGTCAAACATCACGGACTCTCAAAGCCGAATAGCAATAATACTTTCACCATTTCCGAGAAATGGCTCATGACCAAATCAGGGAATCGGTTAGGCATTATGTACTACACATGGAGGCCTCAGATGAGTCCTGGAAAAACAAGCATCCCTTATAAGTTCCCAGCTTCAAGCTCTGAAATCGAGAAACAGTAGTACATTCAGCCCGTAGGATATAGTACTAATGTCATACGACCAGATGCTTTGACTGAGTTCCTATAAGAGAACCAGGCCATCTTATGCGAGTCCCCAGTGGACCCTCGGGTGCGAATAGGTTTGCCACAAAATATGGTCTGCCACTTCCACCACTGGAGAGGGTTGTTTCCACAAAGGTTCTCAATGATCGGTCCCCAGATGCACATAACTATCAAGGTCCTATCCCGAAGTGGAGGAAATCCCCACACAAGATATTTCCAAGACGGTCGCAATCTGGGAGTGAAACACATCACCACTCATCATGTCACATGCGAGCACAACATGTCCACTCTAATCCTATAGTGCACTCAAGCCGGGTACTTGGCTTATCACTCAAAAACAGTATCACCCGAGCCCACCAAACAGAAAACCAGTCCAGACAGTCCATTATGATATATATATGATGCGGGAAAATAAATACTGAAAAATGTAAATAAAGCTGTAAATAAAACAACAGTAATACACAACACACAGCAACAAACAAACATCACCCAATGCAACAGAAACAACCAAGCGCTAGGAGAGACTCACAAGGGAACCAGAGATTCTGGGTTCAATCCCCAGCAGAGTCACCAGCTGTCGCTCCCCGGATTTCCATCCTGGTACAAACGCGAAAGTGGCGCGGAAAAGAATAGAGTCGCCAACCAGGCATTTTTATCCCGAAGGAACGGGAATGGTAATGCTGCACAAACCAGAAGAAAAGAAAAGGAAGGACACGGGTCCTGCGAACCAAAGAGACTGAGTTCGAGAGTCGGTTACGACCTGGGAAGGTATTAGCAACCAGATCGTCCGCCGTACCCGACGGGATCCATGCTTGCAAAGAAATCTGTTTCAAAGGGCGAGGGTATGAAAGCTGCTGCAAAAGAAAATAAAATGAAAGAACTGAGAAAGAAACTGGATAAGAAAACAAAGAGAAAAATGTAGGGAAAATAAAGATTGTGCACGAACGGGCCCTACCCCGCTGCCTACGTACCTCATCAGGACAATGAGGATCAGAGACGCCGTAGTTCCCCTAACTAGGGGTGGCAAGGAAATTTCTTGTGAATTAAGGCTTAAACTGCCTATGCCATTGCTCAGGTGTTGCAGAATCGGACGACGAGTGCGTAACCTTCTTGCAAAATGACAAGTAGGAGCAAGTTCGCGTACGAAACGAATGAGATGAGAAAAGAATTCCCGAAGGAAAGACGCTTATTGTTTGTTTGTGTTTTTTAGAAGCTTTATGAATGGAGTTTGCATAGGTAAGTGTACCTAAGTCTTACTCAATGGGATATGTACGTCTCACATCATCCCGAAATGGAATGCGCAAGAGGCACACCTATCTATGGAGGAAATCTCCAAAGCTAGTCCCACAAGTGAAGGCTCAGACACACTGACCTATTAACATTTATTAAGTGTTTTTTGATTAAGAAGTGTTTTTTAGCTTTTCTTCGTGAGGTACTCATGCTAAGACCTATCCACCACGAGGGATAACTTACACCTCGCCCCGAAACGGAACGCGTGCAAGTATCTCATAGCAAAGTCTCATGTCACATAAAAGTACTCAACCTTTATTAAGTGAATTAGAAATAAGTTTGAAGATGAGAAGAGAAAAAAGAACCAAAAGGATCACAAAGGTAAAAGTCTAAGTTGGGGACTAAAGAATCCTAAGTGTTGTCATGCATGGATATCCTAAGGTTAGTGTGGTTTTCTATCCTAAAGAAGAAAGAAAGAAGAGAAGAGAAGAAAAAGAAGAAGAGGGAATGAGATGAGTAAGGCCTAAGACCAACAAGCAAAGGGTTAGCACAAGTAAGAAATAAGAAGAAGAGATGAGATTTGGAGATGTTAAACTCACTTCCACACCTCTCACTTACCATAGCTCTAGCAAGGTTAGCAACATAAGCATACAAGCAAAATGAAATGAGCTTAAAGACATGCCAACATCATACAAACAGAAATGAAGTCATATATACAAATTCTCAATGGAAATGCAAGACAAAAGAATGAGGAATGAAGCATACAAGTTAACATGAGGTAACATGGAACATATATGTAAACAAATGCACACTTAATGAGATGCAAAGCAAAAATGCACCAACATGGACTCAAGGCACACAACCAAAACCAAAACAAGTCAAAGAAGAGCTTAAGAAGCTAGAAAGATGAAGAGAAGAGAGGTACAAGACCAAACAATCACAAAATGGGGTGAAAGAAGTGAAGAGATGAAGTGAAAGCACCTAAGAAAAGATGAACTCAAAAGATAAGCCAAACACAAAATTTTCTAAGACACATACCCTAAGCTAAGACCAGAAAGGTACCCATACCCCAAAGAGACCCCAAATGAGAAGAAGAAGTTGGCACAAGTGCCCTTCTATGCTTATAAGAGACCTTATGATCAAAAGGAAGCAAAATGGGACAAGGTACAAAGAAAAATTCAAATTAATTCAACAATGATTCTAAAAATTCCACAACTTAAACCAAAAGATCCTCAAACATGATATAAAAATAATCCAAAAGGATTGAAAGAAATTCAGAAGCCAAATAGGTCAAATGAAGACAAGAACATGAACTAGGGTTAAAAACTTCCTTCACAAGTCAAAGGACCAAGGCCCAATGAATAAATTTCTAAAAATCAGGAGAAAAATCACACACAAACTAAATTCTCTTAGGAATCCAAAGCAAAAAGAATCAACACAAAACTCAAAATAATGAACTCTATGGAAAATGAACAAAACAGATTGCTCAAAAGGGATTAAAAAGAATTAATTAAAATGAAGAATTAATGGACACGTCGATAATGAGAAAAAATGGAAAATAAAAATGAAAATAAAAATATAGAAAAATAAAGGAAACTCAAATGAAGACTCATGAATTAATTTGGAATTTTTGGATAATTGGAAGTATTTTTAAAGATTAAAAACCAAAATGGAAAGAAAAGAAATAAAAGAAAAAGAAATTAAATAAGAAAAATGAGGCTGGGGTGTGGATAGAAGGAAAATACGTTCAAAACAAATGGGCTTAGGATGCAGGGGGGTGCGAAAAGCACTCTGGGCCCAATAGACTCAGCGCTGGTATATGAAAATAATGTGGATATTCAGAAATAAAAATGGAAAAAACAAATGGCCGTAGGATCAAAGCAACGAATCTAGTGACTCTCCTCATTAAATGACGTGGACATATTATTGGAGGAGAGCTGAGGGACCATGAGACTTAGTGTGGTATGCGAAACATGTTGAATTAAAATAGAATGTGAAATCACGTGAATGGGAGGGTGTGTTTTGTGGTGATGTGTCAAGATCTGGACGCGCAGAGGGGAAGATCCAAGGGCCAGAGTTCATCTTCAACCTTAAAAACCTAATTCAAACATTTTCCAGATTCCTGTGACCGGAGCTAGGGCTCCGGCACCGGAAATCACACCAGATGAGCAAAACACAATGAAAATTAATCAAGACCTCCAGATTGACTAAATAAGGCACGCTGATTTCAAAAATGGGCATGAAAAAGCCTATAGATCAATGAATCCACCGGATCGAACCAAAACAGGTGTGACCATGAAACTTCGAAACCACATATCTAACTCATTAGTGCACTAAAATCAAAACTAATACCAGCAGAGTAACCAGCAAACATCACAGATTAAGATGCACATCAACATTTTCATTTTCAGATGTGAAGAATCCGAAGCTTACCTGAGTTGCAGATCTTGAAACAATGTGCTAGAAGACCAGATGATGGATGCAAATCACTCCAAATTCACTTTAGATGCAAAATAAATGCACCTAAAGCCTTGAATATGGCTGGATCTGGAGTTTTTCCAGCACCTGCCCTGAAATGGCAAGGTTGTTGATCTTGAGAGAAAGCTTGAATGATGGTGATATTTGTGATCCTAAGCTTGCACTGATCAAGGATCTACAACTGGTTTTGGGATTGAGCAAGTGTGTGATGAGATATGACAGAAAATGAAATTTGTGCACAAACTTTGAAATAAGAGAATGAGAGAGAGTTCAGGGATTCTGAAACCCTAATTTCTTATTTACCAAGTCATGAACCAATGCTGAAAAAATTGTGTGATTTGCACGTGTGAATCAAGAGAAATTGTGATTTTGCAAATTGAGCAAGTTTAGTGTGACCTCATGTAATATTCATGCTTTCCTTGGCCTTCAGCCCCATGTGCATTCTAATCTAATCCATTACTCATAATCCAACAAATCCTGGCCATTAGATCAAAGTTGTCACACTTTCTCCATGTTCATGCAAAAAATCCACTTATGAAGCAACTTTCTTGCCTTGCACGAATTTTTGAATTTATTTGGAGCAAAGTGTGCCATTTTACTTGTATTGTAACTTAGTAAACAAACTTGATCCAATCCAACACTTGAAATGAAGTTCCAAACCTTTTTGCTCTTGGTGCATGCATGAAACTTTGCATTTTGCCCTAATTTAGTGAAATTTTCGAGGGGCCTAGCTTGCAAACCATGAATCCTATGAAAAAGTACTTGTACTTTTTGAAAATGGGAGACCTTAATCTCCAAATTTCATGTTTGAATTTGGTCCATTTGAAGAATTTTTGATCATGTTAAGCTCACTTGAATTTTAGGGCAAAAGTTGCCAAAAATGGAATTTCTTCAAAACCAACTTTGTACCAATTTTGCAAAAACCCTCAAATCTTCATGATTCTTGAACTTTGAACATTCTAAACCTCTTATAACATTGTAAAGACACCCCTTGGCTAGAAAAAGTGGATTGGACCTCTTAAATCACACAGTTGACTTTTTAAAGGCACAATTGACCAATTACTTCATTTGCAAGCAACTGAAGAATTTCTTGACTTCCACAAGGAATTTTCTCATGAAAATTGGTACCTAGGATCCTCTTGACATATAAAAGACTTTGCCCAAATGAAATGGCCAAAGTTTTGAGGTTTTGATGCTTGAATCTCAAACCCTAGTTTAGGACCAATGCTTAGGAGCTTTGCCCTATCCTGAAATCTCTGATGATCATCCAACCTTCTTAGCTTTTGCCAATGAACTTGAACTTGTAAATGCAATGTAGAACCATAATAGGATTTGTACAAAACCAATGGGCTCCTTTTCATGGCATGTGATGCTTCAAGAACCTCCACAGATGATCATATGCCTAATGTTAGGATATGGGAAATTATATGCCTCATCTTTCCATGCTAGGATGCAAGGAAAATGATATGCTCATGATGAATATGATGTGATATGATGCTTAAAATGAAGAGGGAAAATTTGGGGTGTTACATTAGGCTAGGAGGGAACTTGTGCCAACTCCTTTAGGGTTTTTAGAGCCTCTTTGGTATAATGACAGGTCCCTGGTCTTTGTTGGATCCTTGTGCCTTTAGTTGGTTTGTGTTACTTGTCTTTGAAATTTATACACTTATGTACATGTCCACTTCACCTCTTATGCTTATGTGTTTCTCATGTTGATAATGGTTAAACTTGTATGCATCCTTTTCTTGATCTCTTGGGTTGCTTAGACACATTCTTGGCATGTTAGGGTCCTGGTCTTGAGTTGTATGGTGTTTGATTGGCTTATATTTTAGGTGTTACTTCATGTATGCTTAGCCTTTCCATAACTAACTAGTGTTACCTTGTAATGCTTTTTTTGCTCTACTTCTTCTTTGATATTGTTTGATGTATCTTAGAATTGAGGTTAATCACATCTGGTTGTGATGTGTTGAATTGTTCTTTTGTTCGTTTACATCTCATTTGAACTCATTTGGTTTTATCATATCATGTGTGAATAATTCTAACCATTTCAGGGGCTCATAGTAAGTGAAGTGTGAATGATATCCACATTTCAAGTCTTCATCTTATCTTCTTATTTTGCTTTCTCATTTGTTTTTGTGATGTGCCTTATGCCATCTTGTGTTCAACTTCATCTTTTCCCCTTTAGATGCAACTTATCTCCTTTAGAGGAGTAAGTTGTATTCTAGTTCTTCTTTCTTCTTTTTTCTTCTTTCCTTCTTCATTAGGATAGATTTCAAACCACACTAACCTTAGGACCACATTTGCATGATAACTTTAGGATTAGACTTTCCCCATTAGATTTTACCTTTAAGATCCTTTTTGTTTCTTTCTCTTTCTCATCTCAAAACCAAAACCTAAAAAATACTTAATAATGGAAAAGAGCTTGAGTGTGCTTGTTCTATTATTCCATCTTGGAATGTAGTAGCAAGTACACATTCCATGGAAAAGAGCTCGAGTTCACTTCCTTGGGCCACACTCATAAAAAACTCCTAAAAAACACTTGACAAAGAATAATCGTCTCTCCTTCGGGACTTCTCTTCTCATCACCTTCATTCCTTTCGTACGAACTCGCTCCTACTTGTCATTTTGCAAGACGGTAACACACTCGTCGTCCAAGCCTGCAACACCTGAGCATTGACATAGGCAGTTCAAGCCTTTTAAGACGTAAGCATATTTTCCACCCCTAGTCACGGGAACTATGGCAACTTTGATCCTCATGTCCAGATGAGGTACGTAGGCAGCGGGGTAGGGCCCATTCGAGCACTCTTTTATTTTCCCTACATTTTCCCCCTTTCTTTTATTTTATCCAGTTCAGTTCCTTTTCTTTGCGGAAGCTTTCATTCTTACACCCTTTGAAATAGTTTCTTTGCAAGCATGGATCCCGTCAAGTACGAAGGACGATCTGGGGTGCTAATACCTTCCCAGGTCGTAACCGACTCCCGAACACAGTCTTTTTGGTTCGCAGGACCTTTGTCCTTCCTTTTCTCTTCTTCAGTTTGTGCAGCATTACCATTCCTGTTCCTTCGGGATAAAAATGTATGGATGGAGAATATACCCTTTTCCGCGCCACTTTCGCGTTTGTACCAGGATGGAAATCCATGGAGCGACACTAATAACCTTTGTTTTGTAGGGAGGTGGAGGTAAGTTTATTCACAACTTCTTCCTTTTAAATTCTTTACGCTTTCTAAGTGTATTTGCCTTAGCATTTGATGCTTTGCTTGTGTAGGCTTTTCCCCCTTTCTTAGGAATAACTTAACTTCCTTAGGAAGTAAGTTTCTTTCTAGTTCCCCAAAGGGAATGCACACAAGGGAATGCAATGCTCATGCAAGTTATGCAACAATCACCAAAGATGGCCTCCGCTTTATAGGTTGGTGAATTCGAAATCACTTATTTGTTTTAAATTATTTCTCTTCATCTTGCCTCGTGCATTCTTCGTTCTGTCGTTTTTATGCTTATTGGTTCTTTGGTTGATTAGTCATTAGAAGCTTAATTGTGATGTGCTTGTGGTGCCGTTAGGTGTTAGATTGCGGCCTTTAGGTGTAGAATTCGTGCTAATTTGGTAATGGCTGTATTAAGAGCTTTAGGAAATAAGTGGTTAGCTAGAAGTGCTTTTTTCCTCATTATTTTTAAATTTTGGTTCAGTGTTAACCGGTTAACACCCAAGGTTAACCGGTTAACACGTTGTTTTGCCCTCTATTTTGCTTGTTTTTGAACATGTTAACTGGTTAACCCTGGGAGTTAATCGGTTAACGCTGTACTGACTTGCATTTTTGTGTTGTTTTCTTGCATGTTTATGCATCACTCTTCCTTGTATCATCTTAGCTTGTTAGGTTATGATTTTAGGGAATTTTTAGGAGCTGGTTTAGTGCGAGTGCGCGTAGTTTCGGTAGCTTTTGACATGTGTTTCGCTAGTTTCCGATTTTAAGCACATTGTTAGTTGTAGGTCCATTGCATGTTGTGATCATCGTTTGCATGATGTAGCATCTTCCATAGCATAATAATAAATGTTTACAATTCTGTTTTGCATCGCATTTGAAATTCGTCCACGCTTTTATTAAATCATGTGCATATTGAGAAACTTGCATAATGTTAAAACCTCCAAAAGATCATCTAATTTGCATCCATTGATTGCATGATGATTTTGCATTTCATTGTTAATAATTCACTTCAAGTTGTTGCATAACTTGCATGAGCATTGCATTCCCTTGTGTGCATTAAAATTCATGTTTTGTGCATTTGAAAATAATGAAAATCTGCCTTGTTTTCATAGCTGCATTTTGAAACAGGAGCTGCAAAAACATGTTGTATTCATTTTGTTTTTGATCTTTTACACCTATTTGCATGCTGTTTAGTAGCTGTTTGGGCTATAGGAAGTTGTAGTAGCTGTTGGAATTTGGCTTTGCATAGTTTCTAGGGTCTTTAGACTTATGTTTGAGTTTAGTTAGGCCATAGAGGTATTAGGATATGTTTCGTACGTGTTTACTTCCATTCCTTATTATCGCTTTTCTTTATCCTACTAACCTTTGTTTTGTAGGGAGGTGGAGGTAAGTTTAATCACAACTTCTTCCTTTTAAATTCTTTACGCTTTCTAAGTGTGTTTGTTTCATCATTTTGTGCTTGGTTCGTACAACTTCATGCTAAATCCCCTTTAGAAACGACTTAGCTTCCTTTGGAAGTAAGTTGCTTTCTAGTCCCCTTTTTTTTTTTTTTTTCTCATTAGGATTAGAAAGCCGCACTAACCTAGGTTCATCCATGCATGACAACACTTAGGATTACTAGTCTCCCTTTAGACTTTTACCTTTGGTTCTCTTTGCTTTCTTACTCATCTCAAAGAAAAGTATAAAAACACCTAATAAAAGTTGATCTTCTCGTACGCCATGAGACTTTGCCGTGGGTTACTTATGCGTGTCCCATTTCGGGGCGAGACGTAAGGCATCTACCACGATGAACAAGTCTAAGTATGAGAATGTTTCGCAAATAACAAACTCAAAACGCTTCTTTAAAAGACATATCACAAACAACACTCGTCTTTTTCCTGCGGGAATTATTCTCTCACCTCATTCACTCTCAATGCGAACTTGCTACGACTTGCCTCATTTGCAAGACGGTTACGCACTCGCACCAGACGAGCCTGCAACACTTGAGCATAGGCATAAGCAGTTCAAGCTTAAAAAACACGACAGAGTTCCCTCCTTAGTTAGGCAAACTACGTCGACTCTGATCCTCATATTCCCGATGAGGTACGTAGGCAGCGGGGTAGGGTCTGTTCAAGAACTCTCTTTATTTTCCCTACATTTGCCCCATTCTTTCTTTTCAATCTCTTTTCTTATTTCAATTCCAATTCCAGTTAGCGGTTTTATTCAGCAGCAACTTTATCCCTTACCCTTTGAAACAGACTAACAAGTGCGGATCCCGTCGGGTACAGTAGACAATCTGGGGTGCTAATACCTTCCCAGTTCGTAACCGACTCCCAAACCCAGATCTTTGGTTCGCAGGACCTTGTCCTTTCCTTTTCTCTTAGGTTTATGCACCATTACCTTTCCCATTCATTCGGGATAAAAATGCCTGGCTGGTGACTCTACCTTTTCCGTGCTACTTTCGCATTTGTACTAGGATGAAAATCCCGGGAGCGACAATATTCTGACAACAACATTTGCCAATGAGAAATTCTCCCAGTCAAAGCAAGGTTTTCAAAGATATACTTGATCGAATCCATTTTGGATCTCAACCAAGTTGAATGATTCAACATATACTGGCGAAGACGTTTTGCAGCCCAAGTTATGGCACAACAAGTTTTTTCAAGCACGGAGTACCAAGACTCATAATCAGTGAATTTCTTACTTAGGTAGTATATCGCATATTCTTTTCTTCCATATTCATATTGCTGACCAAGCATGCAACCCATGGAATCTTCTAACACAATCAAGTACATAATCAACGACTTACCTTCCACCGGAGGAGACAAGATAAGAGATTCAAGCATATACTCTTTGATACTTTAAAAAGCCTTCTGGAAATCATTTGTCTAGACACAACCTTAGTTTTTCCGAAGCAACTCGAAGATTGGAGCACAGGTGGAAGTCATGTGAGAGATAAACCTAGAAATATAATTCAAACGGCCCAAGAATCGTCTTACTTGTTTTTCAGTTCTTGGAGTAGGCATTTCCTGAATAGCTTTCACTTTATCAGGATCAACTTCAATGCCTCTTTGGCTGACAATGAAACCTAATAGCTTTCCAGAACGTATACCAAACATGCACTTGTTCGTGTTCAAACGTAGCTTAAACTTCCTTAACCTCTGAAACAATTTCTACAAATGTTCAACATGATCTTCTTCAATCCTCGTCTTAGCAATCATATCATCAACATATACCTCAATTTCTATATGCATCATATCATAGAAAAGAGTAGTCATATCTCTTTGGTATGTCACACCAACATTCTTCAATCCAAAGGAAATCACTCTGTAATAGAATGTTCCCCATGGTGTAATGAATGTGGTCTTTTCCATGTCGCCGGGTGCCATCTTTATTTGATTATAACCGGAAAATCTGTCCATAAAGGAAAACACATCAAACTCAGTCTTATTATCTACCAATACATCAATGTGTGGTAATGGAAAATCATCTGTTGGACTGGATTTATTCAAATCTCTCTAATCAACACACATTCGTACTTTTCCGTCTTTCTTTGGAATAGGCACAACATTGGTCACCCATTAAGGATAATTAGATGTCACAAGAAAACCTGCATTAATCTGCTTTAAAACCTCCTCTTTGATATTTACTGCCATATATGGATGATTTCTTCTCAACTTTTGCTTCACAAGACATTCAGGCTTCAGCGACAATCTATGCTCCACAATATCAGTATCAAGACCTGGCATGTCCCAATAAGACCAAGAAAACACATCAACATACTCTCTAAGAAGCTCTACCATCCTCTTCTTAACATCAGGGCCAAGCAATGCTCCAATCTTGACTTCTTTCTTATCATCTTCAGAACCCAAGTTCACCATCTCTAATAACTATTCATGAGGCTGAATAATTCCCTCCTTGTGCTCAAGCAACTAGGAAATCTCATCAGGAATCTCTTCAACATCCTCTTCCTCAGTTTCAAACATAGGGAATTCAAAGATGGGAGTGGGCAAAGGATCTTTTTTTCAATGGGTTTATCAATCAATTTGCACAATGATTTTATTTTAATTTTAGTGTATGAACAAAAGTGCAAATATTATGCAGATAACAATGATTATTTTTATTTTTGGGTTTTTTATGTTACCATTTTTCAGAATAAAGCAAAAATGAAAAACACATATGGAAATAACAAAATAACATTTTATTGATGATGATAAAAAATTGAAACAAAACCCGACAAATTTCTCTTTCACCTTGGGCAGAGTGAAAGGATTTTTGAAAGAAAATAAAACAAATTACTTTGAATCATGAACAATAGAAGTAACATCAACATAAATCCAGTTCTTGCAAATCTTTTCGTGCGTAACAAAGTCATGCATTTCTTCATCTTTATCATCTTCAATGATGGCAGCAGCGGAATGATCGTTGATAAACCCAACACTTCAGAATCCTTCATGAATACTCTTAGGCTCATTGAGAGCCACACCTAGCGCGAAACCAATACCAAATTCTTCTTTGTTGTCAACAACATCAATAACTCATCCCCAACCGTCAGATCGACCAGTTTGAAGCACATGTAGAGCATCCTTGAGAGAAGACATAGGAATAACATTCCTTTTAGCAGCATTATCTACAACAGAAAGGGCTTGGAACAAAGTTCCAACCTCTTCTTCAGCGTCAATATAGGAAAAGGATGACAAATTGTTCACTAGCATCGTCTTCTCACCGCCGATAGTCACTAATTTCCCATCTTTCAAAAACTTCAGCTTCTGATGGAGAGTAGAAGTCACAGCTCCCGCCTCATGAATCCAAGGTCTTCCAAGGAGACAACTATAAGCTGGACGTATATCCAATACTTGAAAAGTTATTTGGAATCTAAATGGTCCAATCAGAATAGGAAGAGAAACCTCACCAATCACAGTTTTCTTCGACCCATCAAAAGCTTTCAAAATAATCCTATTATGCCTCATGGGAGCACCTTAGTACGCAAGCCTTGACAAAGTCGACTTCGGCATTACATTCAGAGACGACACGGTATCAACCAGCAATTTAGACATAACATCTTCCTGAAAATTCACCAAAATGTGCATAGCCAAATTATGGTTTCTTCCCTCTTCAGGCAAGTCATCATCACAGAAACTCAAATTGTTGCATAATCTGATATTAGCCACAATACTATCAAAATGTTCAACAGTCACATCATGGTCAACATAAGCTTGATCCAGAATCTTCTGCAAAGACTGCCTCTGAGCCTCATAACACATCAAGAGTGATAAAACTGATATCTTTGAAGGAGTATGCAACAACTACTCAGTAATGTTGTACTCACTCTTCTTTATCAGACGCGAATGGTCATATCAACAATTGTATCTTCAGTTCTCTTTGGAGGATCCAAAGCAAAACTCTACCACTTCGAGTAACTCTAGTCATATCAACAATTTTAACTACAGACTTTGGAGAAGGAATAGGAACTTCCTTACCATTTTCTATCATTGTAGCATTATACCGGTATGGAACAGCTTTATCAGACTCATATGGCATTGGACCAGACAAATTGATCACCAATTGTCGCTCCCGAAGATTTGCATCCAGGTGCAGACGCGAACGGTCGGTGAAAAGAGAAAGGAAGGTGAATTAAATAAAGTCGCCAACTAGGCATTTTTATCCCGAAGGAAAGGTAATGCTGCATAAACCTAGAAAAAGATGTATAAGGCGGTTGCGAACCAGAGAAATTGAGAAAGGGGGTTGGTTACAACCTGGGAAGGTATTAGCACCCAGATTGTCTGTCGTACTCGACGGGATCCACGCTTGAAAGATTGTGTTTAAAGGGATAGTGTATGTGCTATTTGTGTGAAAAAACTGAGAATGAATGTACAAATATTAGTGCTAAAAGGTGAATTGCTCAGGAACTGAGGCTTAGAAAGAATGTTGAAAGAGGGGGATGACAAAGAGACTTTTGTTCGATAACAGTTAAGTTATGCCTACGTATCCTCTCGTGCAATGAGGAAGCCAGAACACCGTAGTTCGACTCAAAGAGACTGAAAGATAAATTGACTGTGAACTGCTTACTTGCCTATGCTCAAGTGTATGACTCGTCTGGCTCGAGTGCTAACTGTCTTGCATTAGACGGAAGAAGCAAGTTCTCGCTTATGAATGAATGTGATGAGAAGAAGAATCCCGAAGGAGACGATTACTGTTTGTTTTTGTGTTTTCAATTTTGTTATTGTTTTTGGTGTTTTTGCATAAGTAAATGAGCTTAAGCCTAAATCAAGGGTTTGTAAACTCATTATATCCTCCCTGATTAGGGATAATGAGCCTTCTTAAGTATGAGATAAGCATCTCAACTTAATTACCATGATGATGTAGGATTAAAATCATTAACCTACTTGTGATTTTTTAGATGTTTTTTGGGTTTTTGTTTAGTGTTAAGTAATGAGTTTAATCTCTAATCATAGATTAGTGAACTCATTACACTATCCTAATAGAAGGATAATAGATGAGAACACTTAAGCTGAGGAAGATACCTCAACTAAATCCATGGTTAGGGATTAAATTCATTATATAACAAGCCTTTATTAAGTGGATTTTAATTAAAGGATGAGATTAAGAAATGGATTTTAAGTTTGTAAGACAACTTGAGGAGGACTTGTCCATTAAACACTAGGATTAGTCCCTCTTAACCATAAGGAAGAGTTAGAACCCTAATGTAAGGCCCAAGTTACAAGATAAAGTCTTGCTGATTATTAATGTAATTTGATTAAGAGGTTTAAACAAATTAAAGGTTTAACAATTAGGATTAAAGTTATACACTCCATCTTAAGAGAAGGATACAGACATAACCTTAATTCCAAAGTCTTAAAACTTTAAGAGTTTAGTCTCTGATTATTAAGATGAGAAAAAAGACTCAAGGAGACTCAAAGATAAAAATATAAGGGGGACTAATCACAACCCTAATTATTATCATGCTTGGATATCCTATAGTTTGTTAGGCTTAAGAGAAAAGATCTTCAAGGAAGCCACCAATGGAAGAAGCAGATGAAAGGAGGAGGAAGCAGAAGAATAGGTTACTTACTTCCTAAGAAGATAAGTAACTTAAAGGAAGAAAGTGAGGAAGATGGAACATAAGTGAATTGATTCACTTCAAAGACAAGTAAGATGCATATGAAAGAGATAAGAAGAATTGGGAGGTGAAGGCAAATCCACCTCCTACAATTACTTACCAAAAGCTCCTGAAAAGTTAGTATGAATGCATAAGATATAAAACATGAAGAAATGAGTTGAAATAAGATGAAATGGCCAAAGTCAGAAGGGTTTATGCAATGCAAATGGCATATGAGATAATGCAATGCCATACAAGATGCACATGAATGATGATACAAGAATCAGATGTTATGAAAGCATGCTTTGAAGTTTGAAAACACATGAATGTTTATGAAATGAAATGAATGCAACATATGGCAAATAAATGAAGAAATGATCAAGCAAGGTTTTAACATGTCCTAATATGTCTAAGATGACATATGAATGCATGAAATGTCATGCCAAGTTCATGTGATGATGAATATACAAGGTGAATGCTAATGAACATGAGAAATTAGGGTTTTATGGACATGTGAGATGCAAATGGATAAAACAGAAGCATATAGCTTGATAAAAATTTGAAATCAAGCTCAAACAAACCCTAATCCCATATTAGGTCACACCCCAAAGGAGAAGGTCAGAAGCCTATCCTATCAAAAGTTATGATTTTCCTATTTTTCTAGGGTTTTTGGGTGATTTAAAAGGAAAATACAAATCAAATTGAAAATGCAAGATAAATTCATGAAAAAAAAATATCCTATAAACTACATGCAATATGTAACACAATGCAAAAAGAATCAAGTACAAAATCTTCTTGGTTAGGCAGAAATGATTTTTCAAATTAAGGTTTAAAAGTGTGATTTTAATGACCCTTAATTCAAAGAAAATTGGGAATCTATGATCAAACCTAAAAACAAATTTGAGTGAAGAGTTTGAAAATGTTTCTAAATGTATTGGGATGATTCATGATTTTTTTGGTGATTTTTAGAAACCTAAATGCATTTTTAATTAATTAAAATATTTTAATTAATTAAAAATAACATTTAAATATTTTAAAAATAATTTTTTAATGCAAAAAATAAAATAAAAATTATTTTTGGATTGAGAAAAATATTTAAAGTCAGAATGCAAAAGAAAATATGTTTTTGATGATTTTTGGTATTTTTAATAATTATGTGAAATAAAAAGCAAAGAAAAATAAAATAAAATGCAAAGAAAAATAAAATAAAAACAAAAGTATGCACGATGAAAGGCTGTGATTAGAAGTTGAGGGATCCAGTGGTCGGGATGGAAAGTCCACGTGACTTGTGGTAATTTGATCCTATGGCCATGATTTAAACTTATTAATTAAATGAGATCCAATGGTCACGTTTTAATATGACTTAAATTAAATAATTAATTAGGTTTAGGGTTTTAATGATCAATCCTGGCCATCCAAAACGGGCGACAAACACACATCTAAGGGTCTATATTTAAACTCAACTAATTAAATGAGATTAGCCCTAATCACTTTCAGACGGCCGGAACAGTGTTCCGGTCGTCTTCTCCGGCAAGGCCTCTACTCTATCTCTCTCCACAGGCCATAAAAACCTCCCCCAACTCTCCAGAATCACTCCCCAAGCATCAATAAGCAAGAATCAACCATCAAAAACAATTTATTTCACGTATACATTATGAATCGAAGCAAAAACAAATTCACGGGCAAAGTTTTAGAAGAACAATACATGCTCATTTCTCAATCATTTTCAAAAATAAACATATCACAATGATCAGCTAAACATGTAGAATCATTTAGAAACTTAAAACAAGAGTTCTGGAAAAAAATTTCATCATGGCTACCTGAGTTGAAGCTTTGCAATCTAGAGCTTTCTGACCTCTCCCTTTGTGCAAAATGCCTCTAATGATCCCTCTGATGCTTTTGGAAAGCTTGAATGGAGTTTAAATGGCCTCCTTTGTGAGTTTCAGTTCTGAGGAGTGAGAAATCGTGTTTGTGTTGTGGGGTTTTTCAGGCTATGGTGAGGGGTGGAACATGATCCTTGGGTGTTTTTGAGTTGATTGGTGAAGAAAGAAACAAAGTTTGTTGGTTGTGTAGTGTTATTCGAAGAGATGAAGGTGTGAGGTGATTTTTGGCAATCTGAGTGTTGAGAGGTTTTCAGGCTTGTGTGTTGTGTTGTTTTAGGTCCATGAGGTTCACATAAGTCATGTTGATTGGTTCAGAGAGTTGGTGTGGCATAGTTTGATTGGTATGGGGAAAATGCAAAAAGTTATGATTATGTGTACTTGAAGCATGGCACGGGTCAGAGGTGTTTTCATGGGGTGTCTGGCCTCAGCTTGCATCAAGGATGGCCATGGGATTGAATTTGATGAGCTGGAAGGCATGGATCATGAGATGGCATAAATTTTGCAACTTTCCCTCTTTGGTGTTTCCTTGATCACAAGCCATGAAAACCCTAGATTCAAACTCCAATTCTGATCTTTTGAAGCTTCTTTGACATGTTATAACATATTTGTTCACATTAGAGGTCATTAGAAGTCTTGGCAAGTGAAATTGCAAAATTCCCTCTTTGGCATGAACTTGAAAATTATGTGATTTTTGCCAACTTTGAAAGGCCATATCTTGAGTTCTAGGATGAATCAAGACTTATTCTTGTACTTTTTGAAAAGGGAAAGACCTAATCTACAACTTTCATGCCCAAGTATTTATCATTTGAAGCATTTTTGGTCATGAAAGAGGAGGTTGAAAATCTTTCCCAAAATGGAAAGTTTGCATTTCAAGTCATTTCCAAAAATGGCAAGTTTGCAATTGGCTAAAAATTCTTCAATCTTGTGAACTTATAACCACTTCTAAGATAAAATAAAGATCATTGAACTTCAGTTTGATGAAAATGACCCCTTGGTTCCATTGTTGGGGACTTCAGATGCCCTAATTTTGACTTAACTTGCTCAGGAAGTTACCTAGTAAACAAATGACTTCCACAATGAGTTTCTTCATCAAACTTGGTACACATGATCCTTATAATATATTAAGAACATTAGAAACAAGAATGGCCCAAAAATTTGGAGTTAAGGCCTCTGAAATCAAAACCCTAATTTTGGTCATCTGTGTAGTGAAAACCCTAGCTCTGCTTCAATGCATTTGCCAGTTCTTGTGATCTCTTGACTTTCATGAACTATGAGGAGCATAATATGATGCTAGAACACACATGGACCCTCTTGGAAAGTTTTAAGACCTTTGGGATGGCTCAGATGGATTCTTGGATTGCTCAGATCACAAACCCTAGATGCAGATGAACTTGAACTATGCAATGAAGCAAATATGTAATATGAGGTGGTATGCTTATGTTAAAACAAAAACGAAAGATCACAAGCCATGGTGTGATAAAGAGTTAGGGAAAATTTGGGGTGTTTACAGATGCCCCTATTCAAGTATGAGTTAGTTGTGCAGGATGTAAGCGTCCGACTTATTAGACAAACAAGATAACTTGTGGTTGAATACCAAAGACAGTCCGAAATTTGCACTCGCTTGGGATAAGAAGAAAAGGGATATAAATTGTGAAAGGTAGTATAGTATGATTATAAAAATGACGGCGATGGAGGACGACCATCGAGCGGAGGACAACTGCTGGAGATAAAGTGGTAAGTAAAGCAATGACGGGGACGACCGACAAGCTGGGGAAATGAAGAAACCACGACGGGGACGACCGCCAAGCTGGGGAAATGAAGAAACCACGACGGGGACGGCCATCGGGTAATAAAATTCTCTGGGGATTAAAGTAAGCAATGATGGGGACGGCCATCAGGCTTGGAAAGTACAGTAAACCACGATGGGGACGACCATCGGGTTAAAGAATAAATGAAATAATGATGAGGGACGGTCATCAAAGGTGAAGGACGATCACCTAGCAGGGGACGACTGCTGAAAGAATCACGACATAGGATGAATGTTGGATAAAAAAACGATCAACGATGGGGACGGCCATCGGATAAGCATGATGAAGGACGATCATCAAAAGGTGAAGGACGATCACCTAGCAGGGTACGGCTTCTCTTGGGGATTATCACGACATAAGATGAATGTCGGACAACAAGATCAACGATAGGGACGACCATCAGATAAATGATGAGGGATGATCATCAAAGGGTGAAGGACGATCACCTAGCAGGGGACGGCTGCTAAAAATATCACGACATAGGACGAATGCCGGATAGAAGGTTCCAATAATGGAGATTCCACTGGGGAAAGGATGAGGGAAGATCATCCAAAGGTGAAGGACGATCACTTGGCAGGGGACGGCTGCCGAAAGTATCACGACATAGGACGAATGTCGGATAGAAGAAAGTTGTTTTGTTGGCGACTTACTAGGGAGTGGTAAACACGAACGAGTGTTTACGCTTCCAAGGATAAAAGATATAAGTGTTTGACGCTATGTATAGATTAAAGATGCGGACAAGCATCCTTAGGACCATGATACGGACAAATACCGGTAGAAACAAACGCTGACATGTGTTCAAAGATGATGATATGGACGAGTATCAACTGGTTAACAAGGAACACAGAAGAGTGTCGAATCTGCTGAGGAGTGATATAAACAAGATACAGACGAGTATCAAAGACTTTTGTATAAGTATAAGTGAGTATTGATTTGTTGGTGAAGTATGTGCAAGACACGGACGAATGTTCGACTTGCTGGGGAAGGTATGATACGGACGAGTGTCTAACATGTATAAATGTAAACAGGCATCTGTTTTGAGAGTGCAAAGGAATTTCCTTGGCTTTATGTGGGGAGATTAAGATGACACGGACGAGTGTCGAGAAGAACATGTTATGGACAAGTATCTGCTTGCAGAGAGTGTTCGGGCGACCTGTAGGGATAGGATGACATGGACGGGTGTCGAAAGAGTGTGTTATGAACAAGTATTTTTACTTGAGAGTGCAAAGGGGATACTTTGGCTTTTATGTGCAGGGGATGTATTTTGCATATTGCTGATGAAATATTGATGGTAATTGCAGGTGACTGGATCGAACCTGGCTTGTGATCATGCAAATGTTTGATTTTTGCCTTAATGATCCGTATTAGACAGAATGCTACGCTTATTTGGTGAATTTGATGCAAATGCTATGATTATGCAAAGAGGAGAAACTGATCCGGGAATCGGATCCTGCTAGGATGAAGATCTCCAGCTGATCTTTTTAGAAGAATAACCCGGCTGGGGAAGAGATCATTGATGGATCTGTCAAGAGGGAGAACTCTGTTTGGGAAATAGATCATTGGTAGACCTATCCAAAGGGAGAACTCAGCTGGGGAGAAAGAAGCTTCAGCCACTTTGTTGGGGATGGGTTTCAGGCATTGCTCTTTTGGGGAGAGAATGGAAACTCTGTGGGGAATAGGAAATTCCTTGCTCATCTTGCTGTGAAACAGTTGTTAAGCACTGTTTGGGGAGTAGATAACTTCTAGGAAGTAACATGGTGGGGATTCAATGCTTGATATGCCCCATGTTGTGTATTGAATACCTGCAGCCTGTTAAGACAAAAGAAACGCACAAGTATCTCGAGGTATCCCTAACCGAATTCCTTCATCGGAGTCATACTTTCCTGAAAGTAATATATTTCCTGCAAGCATTCATAAAAATGACCCATTTGTTTTACGCAAGTGTTATACTATGAATATTGGACATTTCACAAACGAAAAAAAAATGTACAAAACGAGGTGTGACTGAAAACTCCGATTTTATTAATTTGGGTGCCCTGAATTGGCAAATACAGTCAAAGAAACAAATCCCCTGAAATGAGGAGATTGCTATAAATTGAGAAAATAAAAGTGTTGGCAATGTTGACGACGACGCTCCATTGAACTTCCCTTGCTATGACCTTTATAACCTTGACGTTCTTCTTATCTTGCTTTCTGAAGAAGGCTGATTCTGACTGGTGCTTTGACCTTTCGAAGCTTGCCAGGTTGTGAATGATACAAACGAATTCAGAATGCAATTGTTCGCTTATTTCCTGTTTTTGCGTGGATCGCCCTTTCGGGTTTTCAATCCACCGGGATACCCATTTTTTCCTGAGCTGTCCAATGCGGCTTTTCAACTCAACGGGTGTAAATATTTTTTATTTTCCCTTATTTTTGCCCGAGTCTTTTTATTCTGTTTTTGACTTGCCGGGATGCCCTATTTTTTCCTGGACGTACATGCTGTTTTTATGTCCAGCGGGTCATTTTATGCGAAGTATTTTTTAACAGCATCTGAATTCACAAGGGATAAGAAATCCTCGCCATCCATAGTAGTGAGCATTAGTGCTCCACCAGAGAAAACTTTCTTTACTATGAATGGGCCATCGTAGTTTGGCGTCCATTTTCCCCTGTGGTCTGTATGAGGAGGAAGAAGTCTTTTCAAAACAAGGTCTCCCACTTGGTATTCCCGAAGCCTCACTTTCTGATCGAAGGCTCTCTTCATCCACTTTTGATATAACTGTCCATGACAGATGGCAGCTAATCTTTTCTCTTCGATCAAATTCAGTTGATTGTACCGAGACCGGACCCATTCTGCTTCATCCAGCTTCACATCCATCATTACCCGTAAGGAGGGTAACTCAAATTCAACAGGTAGGACTGCCTCCATACCATACACAAGCTGATAAGGTGTTTCCCCAGTGGACGTACTGATTGAGGTTCGGTACCCATGCAAAGCAAATGGTAGCATCTCATGCCAGTCTTTGTAGGTGACCACCATCTTCTTCACAATCTTCTTGATGTTTTTGTTAGCTGCCTCAACAACGCCGTTCATCTTTGGCCTGTAAGGAGAAGAGTTGTGATGTTGAATTTTGAAGACCCGACACAGTTTTGCCATCATTTTGTTGTTCAAATTGGAACCATTATCAGTAATGATTCGCTCGGGAACTCCATATCGACAGATGATGTCTCTTTTCAGAAATCTGGCAACCACATGTCTGGTGACGTTTGCATATGAAGCTGCTTCGACCCATTTGGTGAAGTAATCAATGGCTACCAGGATGAATCTGTTGCCATTTGAAGCAGTCGGTTCGATCTTTCCAATCATGTCAATGCCCCACATGGCAAAGGGCCAAGATGAAGACATCACGTTCAAAGGACTCGGGGGCACATGCACTTTATCTGTGTAGATCTGGCACTTGTGGCATTTTCTGGCATAGGAACAACAGTCTGCATCCATTGTGATCCAGTAGTAACCCGATCTTAACAATTTCTTTGCCATTGCATGTCCTCCAACATGGGTACCAAAAGAACCTTCATGCACCTCGTGTATCAGTATGTCTGCTTCTTTCTTGTCAACACATCTGAGCAGGACCATGTCAAAGTTTCGCTTGTATAATGAACCATCAACATTGAGGAAGAAACTACCGGCCAACCTTCTTAATGCCTTCTTATCATTGGATGATGCCCCTGGTGGGTACGTCTGATTCTCTAAGAAGCATTTGATTTCATGGAACCAAGGCTTGTCATCGCTAGCAGTGTCCATAGAGAATACGTATGCCGGACGGTCTAGTCTGGATACCAAAATCCGAGGAACATAATTGGCAGTTTGAACTTTGATCATAGAAGAAATGGTAGCTAAAGCATCCGCAAACTGATTTTCGTCTCAAGGGATGTAGTCAAGTTTGACTGTTGTGAATAAAGTCAATAATCTCCTCGTATAGTCATGGTACGGAATCAGATGCTCCTGGTGAGTGTACCATTTGTTGTTGGTCTGATTGATTACCAAAGATGAATCTCCGAATACATTCAATGTCTTTATCCTGAGGTCAATGGCTTCCTCAAGATCCATGATACATGCTTCGTATTCTGCTTCGTTGTTAGTGCAGGCAAAGGTGAGTTTTTCCGAGAAAGGCATATGAACTCCTTTAGGTGTAATGAGCACTGTACCAACTCCACGACCATTCATATTGACAGCCCCATCGAACATCATAGTCCATTCTTCTTAAGGATCAGGCCCCTCAGTGTGAACTGGATCTTCACAATCTTTTTCTTTTAAGTACATGATATTTTCATCAGGGAAGTCAAATCTCATAGGCTGGTAATCATCAATGGGTTGCTCAGCCAGATAATCAGACAGTATACTGCCTTTGATGGCTTTTTGAGATGTGTACTGAATGTCATTCTCTATCAGAATCATTTTCCATCTTGCAACCCTTCCGGTAAGTGCTGGCTTCTCAAATATGTACTTGACGGGGTCCATTTTTGAGATCAACAAGGTAGTGTGAGTCAGCATATACTGTCTTAGTCGGCGAGCAGCCCACGCTAAAGCACAACAAGTTTTCTAGAGCAGTGAATAACATTGTTCACAGTCGGTAAACTTTTTGCTTAGGTAGTATATTGCATACTCTTTTCGACAAGACTCGTCATGCTGGCCCAACACACACCCCATTGACCCTTCTAATAATGTCAGGTACATTATTAGAGGTCTTCCTTCAATTGGAGGCATGAGAATTTGAGGTTCTTGCAAGTACTCCTTGATCTTGTCAAAAGCTTTCATACAATCGTCGTTCCACCTAACTGTTTGTTCCTTTCTTAACAGCCTGAACAGGGGTTCACAGGTTACAGTGAGGTGAGATATGAACCTAGATATGTAGTTCAATCTACCCAGGAACCCTCGAACTTCCTTTTTATTTCTAGGTGCACGCATTTCCTGAATGGCTTTGACTTTGTCGGGATCAACTTCAATTCCCTTTTCATTTACAATAAATCCTAGCAACTTACCGGAATGTACCCCGAATGTGCATTTGTTGGGGGTTCAACTTCAGCTGATACTTCCTCAGACACTTAAACAACTTCAGCAGATTTACCAAATGGTCTTCTTCAGTAAGGGACTTGGCAATCGTGTCATCCACGTAGCATTCAATTTCTTTGTGGATTATATCGTGGAATAATGTTACCATAGCTCGTTGATAAGTTGCACCGGTGTTCTTCAGTCCAAACGGCATTACCTTGTAACAAAATGTGCTCCAAGGTGTGATGAAGGTTGTTTTCTCCATGTCTTCAGGTGACATCTTGATCTGATTGTATCCCGAAAATCCATCCATGAAAGAAAATACCGAGAACTAAGCTGTGTTATCCACCAATACGTCAATGTGAGGTAATGGGAAATCATCCTTCGGGCTTGCTCTGTTCAGATCCCGGTAATCCATATACATACGCATCTTGCCTTCCTTCTTAGGCACGGGTACGATATTAGCAACCCACGACGGGTAACTAGTTACAACAAGGAAACTGACATCCCACTGTTTTTGCACTTCCTCCTTAATCTTCATGGCCATATCTGGGTGAGTACGACGTAACTTTTGCTTTACTGGAGGGCAATCTTCTTTCAAGGGTAGCCTGTGTATGACTATATTCGTATCTAGACCTGGCATGTCTTGATAGGACCAAGCGAAGACGTCGACATATTCTCGAAGCATGCTGATAAGTTGTTCTTTTACTGAAGCTTGCAGACTGGCCCCAATCTTCACTTCTTTCAAATCCTCCTCGGTACCAAGATTAACAGTTTTAACCTCCTCCTGATGAGGAGTAATCACTTTCTCTTCTTGCCTCAACAACCTGGCTAACTCTTCAGGCAATGCATAGTATTCTTCAACCCCTTCATATGCTTGATTAATTGGATTGTCGAAGTCATACAAGGTCATAGCAGTGCTGTTGTCGGTGCAATTTGGAGGATTATTTCTGCAAGGGTTGAGATTTGTTCGTTTTAGTGATCAATTTTAATCTTGTTCAGAAAATGAAGTTATTTATTTTGAAAACATTGCCATTTTATTATTTTGTGTGAAAAAAACAAAAAATGAAAAGACAGTGAGCGAAAGAGAAAAATTGTTTGCAAAAGGTGTCCGATATTCATTGATATTCCATTTGCACAAAATTACAAATATGACCCTATTACAAAATGATTCCTGACACCTTGGGCAAGATGTAGGACTTGATGCATGCTGAAAAAATCAGGAAATAATAATTACTCTGCAGGAGTAACCCTTATAATTTCCTGGGAAGACTAGTTAAGGACTTTTTGACCCAGGATCCTTGGACAAATCCAACTCTCCAGGTTGAGGTCGCTTTCCACCTCATCTTCCACGTTATTGACAGCATCTGGGGTGAGCATCCCCCCATTATGAACTTGGGCTCCTTAGCAGCCTCTGCTTGATCTTGTCGGAATGGTTTGTAACCCAAACCGAATATGTCTTCCTTCTTCTCCACCGGTAGAAGCTTGCCCCAACATTGGGCATTTCCATCTTCAACAACCTTCCGAGCTTTTTGATAGGAGACAATTGAGGTACCCATCCTATCCTCCTAGGATGCAGCAAATACTTCAGTTGTCGCCTCATTGACATTCAGTGCTTCGAAATCTTGGCTCATGGTCTCGTGGATTTCACCATCCATCTCAATGTATTTGTAGGTGTCCAATTCGCTAACAAAAATATCCTCTTCACCACAGATTGTGATAATCTGCCCTTCCCACTCATATTTCAATTTCTGGTGAAAGGTCTACGTAACTGCGCCAGCGGCGTGAATCCATGGTCGACCCAACAAACAGCTGTAGGCCGACTGAATGTCCATCACGTAGAAAGTAGTTTGAAAGACCTGCGGGCCAATTATCACAGGGAGCTCCACCTCTCCAAGAACAGACCTCCTGGAACCATGAAAAGATCTGACCACAAAATTGCTTGGTCGGAGAGCTATACCATCATATTCAAGCTTAACAAGGGCTTTCTTCAGCAAGACATTGAGTGAAGACCCAGTGTCAACTAGAACATGTGAAAGCATAGCCCCTTTACACTCCAAAGTGATGTGTAAAGCTTTGTTGTGGTGACGATATTCCGTTGTCAAATCAACGTTGGTGAAGCCTAGCCCATGGCTAGTATTAACATTAGACACCACTGTCTCGATCTGATTTACAGTGATCTCCTCCGGCACGTAGGTTGCGTGCATGACTTTAAGTAACGCATCCGATGAGCTTCGGAACACAACAGCAAGGATAAGATGGAGATCTTGGAAGGGGTCTGGTGGAGCTGATCCACAACCTTGTAGTCGCTTCTCTTGATTACCCTCATAAATTCATCCACATCTTGATCAAACGATGTTTTATGGGCTTCTTTCAAAGTTGGCTCTTCTGGCACCACATTTTTACCTTCGGCTTTGGCAACAGCCTCTGCCTCAGTATTAGCCCTTGGAACTTGTGACGCGAAGAGGCGTCTGCTTCGGGTGAAGCCTCCGCCTCCCTCGATATTATCCATTTCTGGTGTATGAACTGAAGAATCAAGAAGGACTCTCTCTCCGTTGCAGTAAAGGTCTGAACCATAGTGCCATGGCACAACATTATCTTTTTCGTATGGAATGGGCCCCGACACCGTGATGGTGACTAAACTGACTATAGCAGAGGTAGGAACCGTTATTGTTTGTGGATTATAAAATATGGTAACAGGACTTCTGGTTGATGGTGGTGATGATTGACTGAAGCTGGGTTGTTGCTGAAATTGTTGTTGAGATTGTTGCTGACAATTGTTGGAATCAGGGACCGTTGCAGGGTCGTAATATATGGTGACTATGGAGACTTCGTTGTTAATGGTCGTTGTAGTTGTAGAAGCGGATGCGATTGAACTAGTTTTTGTTGAAGTGATGGAAGAGGTGGTTGCTGATTTTGTAGACGAGTCTGTAGGAACAATTTTCTTTGCAGTTGTAGGAGGAGTACTGGTTGTTTTTGAAAGAGGAGTTGCTGATGTTGTAGAACCCATTGTTGTTATTTGCAGGATACCTTCACTGATCAGGACATTGATGCCACATTTCAAGCTTGCACACCCATTGACAGAAACATTGCAAGATTCACAGTAGGCCTCACAACCTGGGAACACCTGGCATTTTAAAAGCTGAGACTTAACCTCTACCAGAGGTGTTTGAATGCTTGCAGTATCTTCAATTAAATTCATGGGTTGATCCTCCTCAATTGCATTTATCCTGGGCCCACGATGACTGGGCATAGGATTCTTCGTGACATTAGGAGGTGGTGCAAAATTTAGGGCTTTTAAATCAACTAGATCCTGGACCTTCATGTCCAAAGCTCTGCACTTTTCTGTGGTGTGGCCAGGTGCATTAGAATGAAAAGCACATATGGCATTGACGTCGTAATTTCTCGGAAGGTTCTGAGGATCTGGTGGAGCCAAAGTCCTTAACTCGACAAGATTAAGCTTCAGGAGTTGTGGCAACAATGTGGCATATGGCATTGGTATAGGGTCAATTACCCTGTTAACTTGAGATGGCCTTTGCTGGAAAGGGCGTTGTTGTTGTTGGTTGTTGTTGTTGTTGTTATAGGACCTTTGTTGTGGAAAATGTTGCTGTTGAGGAAAATGTTGTGGTTACAAAGTGTATTGTTGTTGAGGAGGTGGAGTTGGAATAGTGACAGCGGCAATTGATCTTGGCAGATATTGGGGTCTTCCTCTGCCCATGTGTACATAATTTGTTTTGCCCGACCTGCGAGGCCCTGCAAATGGTTTCCTTGCACTGCTTGAACTGGCGCCATTATCAGAAATATTTCCCATTTTCAATAAGCTCTCAATTCTTTCTCCAGCTATGACCACGTCAGCGAAGCTAGTGGAAGAGAAAGCAGCCAACCTATCAATGTATGTCCCCTGGAGGGTGTTCATAAACATATATGCCATTTCTCTTTCTGACATTGGAGGTTGAACGACAGCAGCTAATTGCCTCCATCTCTGAGCATACTCTCTGAAGCTTTCCCTGGAAGACTGTGACATTCCCATTAGAAGGGTTCTGTTAGGAGCCATATCTAGATTGTATTGATATAGGCGAATGAATGCCTCGGCCAAATCTTTCCAATTCCTTATTGTGGCCCTGGTCAAATGAGAGTACCACTCACGGGATGCCCCTGTCAAGCTATCCTCAAAATAGAACATCCATAGCTTTTCATCCATGGTGTAGGCTTTTAATCTTCCCAGGAAAGATTGGAGATGGGTGCGAGGGCAGGATGTACCATTGTATCTTTCAAAGCAGGGAGGTTTGATTTTTTGAGGAATTCTAACCCCCTCCACTAGTACCATATCCATAACATCAAATCCTAAGGAGTTTTGAGACTCCATAGACCTCAACTTTTCTGCTATCTCGTCCAGTCGACGATCATAGACTTCATCTCCTGCCCCCACTACAGTGAATTGTTCCTCCTGATGGTCCTCCTGCAAGGCACACCCTCTAGTGTTACCCTGGGTGTTCCTTATAGCATTAATGTCAGGGTTAAGATGAGGTCCAAACTCTGGGGGATCAGTACGAGGTTGTACATGATCATTGTTGCTGGTACCCCCTTTACCTGGGTGGTTTTCTTCAGGAGTTTGTCGCTCGAACAACTCTCTCAGTCTTTCTTGGCTTTGGGCCAATCCTTTCATCAATGCCATGAACTGGTTCATCTGGGCCCTCATCTCAGTCCTTTCATTGGCCATCTGGGTTCTCACTTCAGTCAGATCATGTTGAACCTCGTCCATTTGTAAGCCCAGAAGGTTGTTTCTTGTCGGCTACCGGTGAACTCTGTTGATGGGGAAGACTCTTCTGCGAGCAATGATTCCTGAAACCACAACAAAGTGAGAAATAACAAAAACAAATACCTACAAAACAAGGAAATGAGGTTAGTATGCAATGCAGGATGACTATTTGTCTTCCAAGGGTATCCGGTTTGGTTCTTTGGTTTTGACCTTCCAGACCTCGAGGAATAATGATGTTGAAGAGAGATGAAGCCCACAAAATAACACAAACCATATATTACAAAATGTAAAGATACATAGTTTGATTACAATAAAGTTCCCATGGTGGGTCAAAATACAACAACAAAAGTACAAACAAAACGAAGTACAAGTACAAAGAAATCAAACATCCAATCAATAATCATCCTCTCTAACTTCCTTCAGGAGAGCATCAGTCACTGGGCCAACTGGATGATCTGTGATGGTCCAGATAAGAAGGTTCCAGGTGGCAATGGCACTTGTCAACTTCTTATGCTTGTCTTGGTCCTTTGATCTCTTCAACCCCGCCCGGAGTTTCAACTTAGAGATTTCCTTTTGTGCTGCCAACAAAGCTTCCTGATTCTTCCTCTCATTAGCTTCCAGCTGCTCTATCCTAGCATGGGTCCTCTGATCTTCATGTGAACGGGCCTCAATGATCCTAATCCACCTAGCCTGACTCTCCTCCAAGTAATGTTCAGCTCTGGCCTTCTGAATCTTGGCTTCCTTGCAAGCATTCTTCAATACCAACTCCCCTGCTCTAGTTCTTCTGATGTAATCATCTATCTTCTAAATCTTGGTCATATGCTCAATACGGAGCTTCTCTAACCTTTCATTGTCCAGACGACTATCATTCCTCTCCCAGAGGGTCTTCTTCAGAGCTTCAGAAAGCTGAGTATTCCTTTCCTTCAACTTCTAAAACTCCTTTAAACTGACTGTAGCTGCAGGCTCTACTGCAGATGGTCCAGGCACATCCTCTAAGGTGAATGGCATGTGGGTGATCTGTCCCCTGATACGAGACCAATCAAGATACTGATTTGAAGCTATGTTGTTGCACTTGTCAAGAATAGCAGTCCCTTTTGTCTGAATATTATCCCAAGCCCAAGCTGCTTGTCTGGCAATGGCAAGGTTGTGCTGAATATCAAAATAAAGGGTTTCTGACAAGTCTTGCTCTCTTGGTGGATGTACCAAGGCATACCCTAATTTCCTTTTGAACAACAAAAGATTGTAATTGATGCAACCCTTTACTCCAATCAGGGGTACATTTGGATACTGCCCACAGCTAGTGATGATATATCTGCCCTTGGTGCTCTGAGTGCACCATCTGATGTCTTCTGAAGTAAGGGAAATCATTCTCTTAGCCCAGTTTCTTGACTGATGAGGATTCAAGAAAGCTTATGACTTTGGCAAGTGCCTCAATAACCAACAATAGAAGAGAGGTGCACAACATCTGACTAATCTTCCCCTCTGCTTCTCATTCCTTTGATGCACTAAGTAGTAAAAGTCTCCAAGCAAGGTAGGGACTGGATTTTTCAACAAGAACAGGTGGATAGAACTCTTGCTTACAAACTTAGGCTCGTCTGCAAACAAGATGATACCATATATGCTAAGGGCTAGCAGAGCATAAATAGTGTCCCATTTTCGTGCTGCAGCATGAATGGTGGCCTGAGTAACCAAGAAGTCCAAATGAAGGCCTGGAATTCCAGCCTTGGTGGTCATATTTTGGTCAATGAGGGGGGATTCTAAGTACAGAGCCTTAGCTATATCTTCATTCTTGGGAGCAGTCACCTTAGGGTTGAAAGGAATCCCTTTCCTGATGGGGACACCCAACAACATGGAAAACTCCTCTAGCAAAGGGCCCAAATGAAAGTCTGTGAAGGTGAAACATCTGAAAGGAGGGTCATAGAACTGAAGGAAAGTGTGGATCATGCTCCTCTGTGATGCATCCAAGTCCATGATCATGTCCATAATGCCACCATAATGTTCCCTGAATAAAGGGACATGATCAGGAGTGATGAGTGTCTGAATCTTCCTGATACTTGCCAGAGTGGGCTCAAAGAAATGATAGGTAATGTTGCTCTTCCTGGATGGGTCCATGCTGACAATGGGTGCTGATGAAGAAGACTGAGGAGAAACACTGTTGGAGGTAACTGAAAAACTGATGAAGATAGCTGGAGAAGATACTGAAGAAGATCTCTGATGAAGATTACTGATGAAGATGGTTGATGCAGGTAGCTGAAGGAATTTGAGCAGTAGAACAGGTCAAAACCAAACCAAAGATAAAATGTGGATACCCTGTAAAACAAATAGACAAATGTTAAAATGATGCAAAATGATGTATGCAGAATGATATGCAAGGGTTTGTGATCAAGTGTTGGATCTGTTATCTGCCTTGATAAGGTCCATGTGTGTTCATAAGTCCAGATGAAGGTCTAGAGAACCAGTAACCAGGTGGGGGACTCAAATAAAGAGTCACAAGTCCAGGGTTTCACAAGAACAGTCCAAAATGATGTGACCTTAACAATATCAGTAACAAGAGTATGATGAGGCCAATGGTTCCTGCAAACCTGTAAACATCCTAATCCCCTCACATGTATTATTCTAGAACAAGGATCCTCAGACTTGGATCAGTTATGAGAAGTGTAAGCACTTCTAACCCGGAGGTACAATGTTTACAATAATCATAAAGGATCCTCCTCTAATTCACCTCAGTTGCTGAAGGTCATAAAAAGGTCATCCAGACATAGCAGGCTTCCCAGATAGCCCTAGTACTATAGGAAATCTGTAACACAGAGTTCTCAAGAAGAAACCCATGTCTGAACCGTGTTTCATATTCCCGCACCAGACCGAAATGGAATGGGAAAGAATATGAAGCCACTCTATCCTATGTGTCACTTAGGTTCCCAGTATGGAACCTTACTCACTCAAAATCCCTCCCACCAAAACAGACAGAAGATCCAGCACACATGATAAAATAATAAAAGTATGAAATGCGTATAACAGTAAATGAAAGCAATAAATAAAACTGTATAGAAAGCAAAAAATAAAGCAATAAACACAAGCACAAGTAGCACATAACACCCACATAAACACAAATCACACAAGCGCTAGGAGAAACCCACAAAAAGAACCAGAAGCCCTGGTTGCAAGAGATTTTCCCCAGCAGAGTCGCCAAGCTGTCGCTCCCGAAGATTTGCATCCTGGTGCAGACGCGAACGGTCGGTGAAAAGAGAAAGGAAGGTGAATTGAGTAGCGTCTCCAGCTAGGCATTTTTATCCCGAAGGAAAGGTAATGCTGAATAAACCTAGAAAAAGATGGATGAGGAGGTTGCGAACCAGAGAAACTGAGAAAGGGGGTTGCTTACAACCTGGGAAGGTATTAACACCAAGATTGTCCGTCGTACTCGACGGGATCCACGCTTGAAAGATTGTGTTTAAAGGGATGGTGTATGTGCTATCTGTGTGCAAAAGCTGAGAATGAATGTATAAGTGTTAGTGCAAAAAGGTGAATTGCTCAGGGACTGAGGCTTAGAAAGAATGCTGAAAGAGGGGGATGACAAAGAACTTTTGTTCGATAACAGTTAATTTATATCTACGTATCCTCTTGTGCAATGAGGATGTCAGAACACCGTAGTTTGACTCAAAGAGACTTAAAGATAAATTGACTATGAACTACTTACTTGCCTATGCTCAAGTGTATGACTCGTCTGGCTCGAGTGCTAACTGTCTTGCATTAGACGGAAGAAGCAAGTTCTCTCTTATGAATGAATGTGATGAGAAGAAGAATCCCGAAGGAGACGATTACTGTTTGTTTTTGTGTTTTCAATTTTGTTATTGTTTTTGGTGTTTTTGCATAAGTAAATGAGCTTAAGCCTAAATCAAGGGTTTGTAAACTCATTATATCCTCCCTGATTAGGGATAATGAGCCTACTTAAGTATGAGATAAGCATCTCAACTTAATTACCATGATGATGTAGGATTAAATTCATTAACCTACTTGTAATTTTTTAGATGTTTTCTGGGTTTTTTTAGTGTTAAGTAATGAGTTTAATCTCTAATCATAGATTAGTGAACTCATTACACTATCCTAATAGAAGGATAATAGATGAGAACACTTAAGCTGAGGAAGATACCTCAACTTAATCCATGGTTAGGGATTAAATTCATTATTTAACAAGCCTTTTATAAATGAATTTTAATTAAAGGATGAGATTAAGAAATGGATTTTAAGTTTGTAAGACAACTTGAGGAGGACTTGTCCATTAAACACTAGGGTTAGTCCCTCTTAACCATAAGGAAGAGTTAGAACCCTAATGTAAGGCCCAAGTTACAAGATAAAGTCTTGATGATTATTAATGTGATTTGATTAAGAGGTTTAAACAAATTAAAGGTTTAACACTTAGGATTAAAGTTATACACTCCATCCTAAGAGAAGGATGCAGGCATAACCCTAATTCCAAAGTCCTAAAACTTTAAGAGTTTAGTCTCTGATTATTAAGATGAGAAAAAAGACTCAAGGAGCCTCAAAGGTAAAAAGCTAAGGGGGCTAATAACAACCCTAATTATTATCATGCTTGGATATCCTATGATTTGTTAGGCTTAAGAGAAAATATCTTCAAGGAAGCCACCAATGGAAGAAGCAGATGAAAGGAGGAGGAAGCAGAAGAATAGGTTACTTACTTCCTAAGAAGATAAGTAACTTAAAGGAAGAAAGTGAGAAAGATGGAACATAAGTGAATTGATTCACTTCAAAGACAAGTAAGATGCATATGAAAGATATAAGAAGAAGTGGGAGGTGAAGGCAAATCCACCTCCCACAATAACTTACCAAAAGCTCCTGAAAAGTTAGTATGAATGCATAAGACATAAAGCATGAAGAAATGAGTTTAAATGAGATGAAATGGCCAAAGTCATAAGTGTTTATGAAATTCAAATGGCATATGAGATAATACAATGTCATACAAGATGCACATGAATGATCATACAAGAATGAGATGTTATGAAAGCATGCTTTGAAGTTTGAAAACACATGAATGTTTATGAAATGAAATGAATGCAACATATGGAAAATGAATGAATAAATGATCAAGCAAGGTTTTAACATGTCCTAAGATGTCTAAAATGACATATGCATGCATGAAATGTCATGGAAAGTTCATGTGATGATGAATATACAAGGTGAATGCTAATGAACATGAGAAATTAGGGTTTTATGGACATGTGAGATGCAAATGGATAAAACAAAAGCATATAGCATGATAAAAATTTGAAATCCATCTCAAACAAACCCTAATCCCATATTAGGTCACACCCCAAAGGAGAAGGTCAGAAGCCTATCGTTTCAAAAGTTATGATTTTCCTAAGTTTTCTAGGGTTTTTGGGTGATTCAAAAGGAAAAATACTAATCAAATTGAAAATGCAAGATAAATTCATGAGGAAAATGACCTATAAACTACATGCAATATGTAACATAATGCAAAAATAATCAAGTTCAAACTCTTTTGGTTAGGCAGAAATGCTTTTTCAAAGTTAAGGTTTAAAAGTTTGATTTTAATGACCCTTAATTCAAAGAAAATTGGGAATCTATGATCAAACCTAAAAAGAAATTTGTGTGAAGAGTTTCAAAATGTTTCTAAATGTATTGGGATGATTCATGATTTCTTTGGTGATTTTTAGAAACCTAAATGCATTTTTAATTAATTAAAAATAACATTTAAATATTTTAAAAATACCTTTTTAATGCAAAAAATAAAATAAAAATTATTTTTGGATTGAGAAAAATATTTAAAGTCACAATCCAAAAGAAAATATTTTTGTGATGAATTTTGGTATTTTTAATAATTATGTGAAATAAAATGCAAAGAAAAATAAAATAAAAACAAAAGTATGCACGATGAAAGGCTGTGATTGGAAGTTGAGGGATCCAGTGGTCGGGATGGAAAGTCCACGTGACTTGTGGTAATCTGATCCTAGGGCCATGATTTAAACTTATTAATTAAATGAGATCCAATGGTCACGTTTGAATCTGACTTAAATTAAATAATTAATTAAGTTTAGGGTTTTAATGATCAATCCTGGCCATCCAAAACGCGCGGCAAACACACATCCAAGGGTCTACATTTTAACTCAACTAATTAAATGAGATTAGCACTAATCACTTTCAGACGACCGGAACAGTGGTCCGATCGTCTTCTCCGGCAAGGTCTCTACTCTATCTCTCTCCACAGGCCATAAAAACCTCCCCAACTCTCCAGAATCACTCACCAAGCATCAATAAGCATGACTCAACCATCAAAAACAATTTATTTCACGCATACATGATGAATCGAAGCAAAAACAAATTCATGGGCAAAGTTTCAGAAGAACAATACATTCTCATTTCTCAATCATTTTCAAAAATAAACATATAACAATGATCAGCTAAACATGTAGAATCATTTAGAAACTTAAAACAAGAGTTCTGGAAAAAATGTTCATCATGGCTACCTGAGTTGAAGCTTTGCAATCTGGAGCTTTCTGACCTCTCCCTTTGTGCAAAATGCCTCTAATGATCCCTCTGATGCTTCTGGAAAGCTTGAATGGAGTTTAAATGGCCTCCTTTGTGAGTTTCAGTTCTGAGGAGTGAGAAATCGTGTTTGTGTTGTGGGGTGTTTCAGGCTATGGTGAGGGGTGGAAAATGATCCTTGGGTGTTTTTTAGTTGATTGGTGAAGAAAGAAACAAAGTTTGTTGGTTGTGTAGTGTGATTCGAAGAGATGAAGGTGTGAGGTGATTTTTAGCAATCTGAGTGTTGAGAGGTTTTCAGGCTTCTGTGTTGTGTTGTTTTAGGTCCATGAGGTTCACATGAGTCATGTTGATTGGTTCAGAGAGTTGGTCTGTCATAGTTTGATTGATATGGGCCAAAATGCAAAAAGTCAAGATTATGTGTACTTGAAGCATGGCACGGGTCAGAGGTGTTTTCATGGGGTGTCTGGCCTCAGCTTGCATCAAGGATGGCCATGGGATTGGATTTGATGAGCTGGAAGGCTTGGATCATGAGATGGCATAGATTTTGCAACTTTCCCTCTTTGGTGTTTCTTGGATCACAAGCCGTGAAAACCCTATATTCAAAGTCCAATTCTGATCTTTTGAAGCTTCTTTGACATGTTATAACATATTTGTGCACATTAGAGGTCATTAGAATGCTTGGAAAGTGAAATTGCAAAATTCCCTCTTTGGCATGAACTTGAAAATTATGTGATTTTTGCCAACTTTGAAAGGCCATATCTTGAGTTCTAAGATGAATCAAGACATGTTCTTGTACTTTTTGAAAAGGTAAATACCTAATCTACAACTTTCATGCCCAAGAATTTTTCATTTGAAGCATTTTTGGTCATGAAAGAGGAGGTTGAAAATCTTTCCCAAAATGGAAATTTGCATTTCAAGTCATTTCCAAAAATGGCAAGTTTGCAATTAGCTCAAAATTATTCAATCTTGTGAACTTCTAACCACTTATAAGATCAAATAAAGATCATTGAACTTCAATTTGATGAAAATGACCTTTTAGTTCCATTGTTGGGGGCCTCAGATGCTCTGATTTTGACTTAACTTGCTCAGCAAGTTACCCAGTAAACAGATGACTTCCACAATGCGTTTCTTCATCAAACTTGGTACACATGATCCTTATAACATATTAAGAACATTAGAAACAAGAATGATCCAAAAATTTGGAGTTAAGGCCTCTAAAATTAAGACCCTAATTTTGGTCATCTGTGTAGTGAAAACCCTAGCTCTGCTTCCATGCCTTTGCCAGTTCTTGTGATCTCTTGACTTTCATGAACTTTGAGGAGCATAATTTTGAGCAAGTTTGCAATTAGCTCAAAATTATTCAATCTTGTGAACTTCTAACCACTTATAAGATCAAATAAAGATCATTGAACTTCAATTTGATGAAAATGACCCTTTGGTTCCATTGTTGGGGGCCTCAGATGCTCTGATTTTGACTTAACTTGCTCAGCAAGTTACCCAGTAAACAGATGACTTCCACAATGTGTTTCTTAATCAAACTTGGTACACATGATCCTTATAACATATTAAGAACATTAGAAACAAGAATGATCCAAAAATTTGGATTTAAGGCCTCTGAAATCAAGACCCTAATTTTGGTCATCTGTGTAGTGAAAACCCTAGCTCTGCTTCCATGCCTTTGCCAGTTCTTGTGATCTCTTGACTTTTATGAACTTTGAGCAGCATAATATGATGCTAGAACACACATGGACCCTCTTGGAAAGTTTCAAGACCTTTGGGATGGCTCAGATGGATTCTTGGATTGCTCAGATCACAAACCCTAGATGCAGATGAACTTGAACTATGCAATGAAGTAAATATGTAATATGAGGTGGTATGCTTATGTTAAAACAAAAATGAAAGATCACAAGCCATGGTGTGATAAAGAGTGAGGGCAAATTTGGGGTGTTTACACCAATGGAGTAACAACATATTTATGGTTATCAAACGAAATAACCACCTTCTCTGGAATATTTAACTGAGGCATAATAACATTCACTTCATTTCCGTACTCATCTCTTTTCGCTGTCATTTCAATCAACTTATCATCCATCATCTCTTGAATGTCTCTCTTAACAATCACACAACCACGAGGGTTCACCGAGCATATGCAACAACCAGCATTATCATGATTAATATCGTGATACCCGCTTAAGAAAGTGTGCATCTCAACCAAAGACCTTCGAATCCACGGAACATCGTAAATATTGAACAAACCAGGACAACCATCAACCATGTTCATAGACGGGTTATCATGCTTAGGAAGCGGATTTGTCTTCACGTTTGGATTAACATCATTGAAAGACAAAACATGGCACCTTATCAATTTTTGTACTTCAGTCTTCAATGGAAAGCAATTCTCAATATCGTGCCCCGAGGCACCTTGATGGAAAGCACAATGAGCCTCTGGCTTAACCACCATGGAATAACCTCTGGAACTGGAGGTGGAGAACATGTTTGCACAAGATTCTTCTCAACCAGCGATGGAAGAAAGTCAACATATAACATTGGGATGGGATCAACATTCGGCTTTGAACAACCTTGTTGATTACCACTCTGATACACATATGGTTGTTGATAACGAGACTAATACTTTGGAGCCACTAGCACAATATGAGTCACATTAATCATCGGAGTTATTGAAGATACATGCTTCTGATTACGATTCTCACGACCACGGGGTCTTCTGTAACTTTCACGAGACACAAAATTAGTCTCGCCTTCTCTCTTCTTACCGAAGTTGAACCTCTTAGAACTTGAGCCAGTATTACTTTCTTTACTCAAACGTCCTTCATGGGCACCTTCTTCTATTCTCATTCCCATGTTCACCATTTCAGTGAAATCAGATGGAGCACTTTCAATCATCTTCTCATAGTAGAAAGAACCTAAAGTCTTCAAAAATATTTTCGTCATCTGTTTCTCTTCCAAAGGAGGAACAATCTGAGCTGCAAGTTCATATCAACTAATCAGGGAGGATATAATGAGTTTACAAACCCTTGATTTAGGCTTAAGCTTATTTACTTATGCAAAAACACCAAAACTAATAACAAAATTGAAAACACAAAAACAAACAGTAAGCGTCTCCTTCGGGATTCTTCTTCTCATCACATTCATTCATAAGCGAGAACTTGCTTCTTCCATCTAATGCAAGACAGTTAGCACTCGAGCCAGACGAGTCATACACTTGAGCATAGGCAAGTAAGCAGTTCATAGTCAATTTATCTTTCAGTCTCTTTGAGTCAAACTACGGTGTTCTGACTTCCTCATTGAATGAGAGGATACGTAGGTATAACTTAACTGTTATCGAACAAAAGTCTCTTTGTCATACCCCTCTTTCAGCATTCTTTCTAAGCCTCAGTCCCTGAGCAATTCACCTTTTTGCACTAACACTTATACATTCATTCTCAGCTTTTGCACAAAGATATCACATACACCATCCCTTTAAACACAATCTTTCAAGCGTGGATCCCGTCGAGTACGACGGACAATCTTGGTGTTAATACCTTCCCAGGTTGTAACCAACCCCCTTTCTCAGTTTCTCTAGTTCGCAACCTCCTTATCCATCTTTTTCTAGGTTTATGCAGCATTACCTTTCCTTCGGGATAAAAGTACCTAGTTGGCGACTCTATTCAATTCACCTTCCTTTCTCTTTTTGCCGACTGTTCGCATCTGCACCGGGATGCAAATCTTCGGGAGCGACAGCTTGGTGACTCTGCTGGGGAAAATCTCTTGCAACCAGGGCTTCTGGTTCTTTTTGTGGGTTTCTCCTAGAGCTTGTGTGATTTGTGTTTATGGGGGTGTTATGTGCTACTTGTGCTTGTTGTTTATTGCTTTATTTTTTGCTTTATGTACAGTTTTATTTATTGCTTTCATTTACTGTTTATATGCATTTCATACTTTTATTATCATATCATGTGTGCTGGATCTTCTGTCTGTTTTGGTGGGAGGGATTTTGAGTGAGTAAGGTTCCATACCGGGAACCTGAGTGACACATAGGATATAGTGGTTTCATATTCTTTCCCATTCCATTTCGGTCTGGTGCGGGAATATGAAACACGGTTCAGACATGGGTTTCTTCTTGAGAACATTGTGCTACATATTTCCTATAGTACTAGGGCTATCTGGGAAGCCTTCTATGTCTGGATGACCTTTTTATGACCTTCAGCATCTGAGGTGAATTAGAGGAGGATCCTTTATGATTATTGTAAACATTGTACCTCCGGGTTAGAAGTGTTTACACTTCTCATAACTGATCCAAGTTTGAGGATCCTTGTTCTAGAACAATACATGTGAGGGGATTGGGATGTTTACAGGTTTGCAGGAACCCTTGGCCTTATCATACCCTTATTACTGATATTATTAAGGTCACATCATTTTGGATTGTTCTTGTGAAACCCTTGACTTGTGACTCTTATATTTGAGTCCCCCACCTGGTTACTGGTTCTCTAGACCTTCATCTGGACTTATGAACACACATGGACCTTATCAAGGCAGATAACAGATCCAACACTTAATCACAAACCCTTGCATATCATTCTGCATACATCATTTTGCATCATTTTAACATTTGTCTATTTGTTTTACAGGGTATCCACATTTTATCTTTGGTTTGGTTTTGACCTGTTCTACTGCTCAAATTCCTTCAGCTACCTGCATAAACCATCTTCATCAGTAATCTTCATCAGAGATCTTCTTCAGTATCTTCTCCAGCTATCTTCATCAGTTTTTCAGTTACCTCCACCGGTGTTTCTCCTTAATCTTCTTCATCACCACCCATTGACAACATGGACCCATCCAGGAAGAGCAACATTACCTATCAATTCTTTGAGCCCACTCTGGCAAGTATCAGGCAGATTCAGACACTCATCACTCCTGATCATGTCCCTTTATTCAGGGAACATTATGGTGGCATTATGGACATGATCATGGACTTGGATGCATCATAGAGGGGCATGATCCACACTTGCCTTCAGTTCTATGACCCTCCTCTCAGATTTTTCAACTTCCCAAACTTTCAGGTTGGCCCTTTGCTAGAGGAGTTTTCCATATTGTTGGGTGTCCCCTTCAGGAGAGGGATTCCTTTCAACCCTGAGGTAACTGCTTCCAGGAATGAAGATATAGCTAAGGCTCTGTACTTAGAATCCCCTCTCATTGACCAGAATATGACCACCAAGGCTGGAATTCCAGGCCTCCATTTGAACTTCTTGGTTACTCAGACCACCATTCATGTTGCAGCAGGAAAGTGGGACACTGCTTGTGCTCTGCTGGCCCTTAGCATATATGGTATCATCTTGTTTGCAGACGAGCCTAAGTTTGTAAGCAAGAGTTCTATCCACCTGTTCTTGTTGAAAACTCCAGTCCCTACCTTGCTTGGAGACTTTTACTACTCAGTGCATCAAAGGAATGAGAAGCAGAAGGGAAGATTAGTCAGATGTTGTGCACCTCTCTTATATTGTTGGTTATTAAGGAACTTGCCAAAGTCAGAAGCTTTCTTGAATCCTCATCAGTCAAGAAACAGGGCTAAGAGAATGATTTCCCTTACTTCAGAAGACATTAGATGGTGCACTCAAAGCACCAAGGGCAGAGATATCATCACCAGCTGTGGGCAGTATCCCAATGTACCCCTGATTGGAGTAAAGGGTTGCATCAATTACAATCATTTGTTGTTCAAAAGGCAATTAGGGTATGCCTTGGTACATCCACCAAGAGAGCAAGACTTGTCAGAAACCCTATATTGTGATATTCAGCACAACCTTGCCATTGCCAGACAAGCAGCTTGGGCTTGGGATAATATTCAGACAAAAGGTACTTCTATTCTTGGAAAGTGCAACAACATAGCTTCAACTCAGTATCTTGATTGATCTCGTATCAGGGGACAGATCACCCGCATTCCATTCACCTTTAGAGGATGTGCCTAGACCATCTGCAGTAGAGCCTGCAGCTACAGTCAGTTTAAAGGAGTTTGAGAAGTTGAAGGAAAGGAATACTCAGCTTTCTGAAGCTCTGAAGAAGACCCTCTGGGAGAGGAATGATAGTCGTCTAGACAATGAAAGGTTAGAGAAGCTCCGGATTGAGCATATGACCAAGATTGAGAAGACAGATGATTACATCAGAAGAACTAGAGAAGGGGAGTTGGTATTGAAGAATTCTTGCAAGGAAGCCAAGATTCAGAATGCCAGAGCTGAGCATTACTTGGAGGAGAGTCAGTCTAGGTGGATTAGGATCATTGAGGCCCGTTCACAGGAAGATCAGAGGACCCAGGCTAGGATAGAGCAGCTGGAAGCTAATGAGAGGAAGAATTAGGAAGCTTTGTTGGCAGCATAAAAGGAAATCTCTAAGTTGAAACTCCAGGCGGGGTTGAAGAGATCAAAGGACCAAGACAAGCATATGAAGTTGAAAAATGCCATTGCCACCTGGAACCTTCTTATCAGGACCATCACAGAGCATCCAGTTGGCCCAGTGACTGATGCTCTCCTGAAGGAAGTTAGAGAGGATGATTATGGATTGGATGTTTGATTTCTTTGTACTTGTACTTCGTTTTGTTTGTACTTTTGTTGTTGTATTTTGACCCACCATGGGAACTTTGCTGTAATCAAACTATGTATCTTTACATTTTGTAATATATGGTTTGTGTTATTTTGTGGGATTCATCTCTCTTCAACATCATTATTCCTCGAGGTCTGGAAGGTCAAAACCAAAGAACCAAACCGGATACCCTTGGAAGACAAATAGACATCCTGCATTGCATACTAACCTCATTTCCTTGTTTTGTAGGGTTTTTTTTGTTGTTTCTCACTTTGTTGTGGTTTCAGGAAACATTGCTCGCAGAAGAGTCTTCCCCATCAACAGAGTTCACCGGTATCCGACAAGAAACAACCTTCCAGGCTTACAAATGGACCAGGTTCAGCAAGATCTGACTGAAGTGAGAACCCAGATGGCCAATGAAAGGACTGAGATGAGGGCCCAGATGAACCAGTTCATGGCATTGATGAAAGGATTGGCCCAAAGCCAAGAAAGACTGAGAGAGTTGGTCGAGCGGCAAACTCCTGAAGAAAACCACCCGGGTAAAGGGGGTACCAGCAACAATGATCATGTACAACGTCGTACTGATCCCCCAGAGTTTGGACCTCATTTTAACCCTGACATTAATGCTATAAGGAACACCCAGGGTAACACTGGAGGGCGTGCCTTGCAGGAGAACCCTCAGGAGGAACAATTCACTGTAGTGGGGGCAGGAGATGAAATCTATGATCGTCGGCTGGACGAGATAGCAGAAAAGCTGAGGTCTCTGGAGTCTCAAAACTCCTTTGGATTTGATGTTATGGATATGGGACTAGTGGAGGGGGTTAGAATTCCTCAAAAAATCAAGCCTCCATGCTTTGAAAGATACAATGGTACATCCTGCCCTCGCACCCATCTCTAATCTTTCTTGGGAAGATTAAAAGCCTACACCATGGATGAAAAGCTATGGATGTTCTATTTTGAGGATAACTTGACAGGGGCATCCCGTGAGTGGTACTCTCATTTGACCAGGGCCACAGTAAGGAATTGGAAAGATTTGGCCGAGGCTTTCATTCGCCAATATCAATACAATCTAGACATGGCTCCTAACAGAACCCTTCTAATGGGAATGTCACAGTCTTCCAGGGAAAGCTTCAGAGAGTATGCTCAGAGATGGAGGCAATTAGTTGCTGCCGTTCAACCTCCAATGTCAGAAAGAGAAATGGCAGATATGTTTATGAACACCCTCCAGGGGACATACATTGATAGGTTGGCTGCTTTCTCTTCCACTAGCTTCGCTGACGTGGTCATAGCTAGAGAAAGAATTGAGAGCTTATTGAAAATGGGAAATATTTTTGATAACGGCGCCAGTTCAAGAAGTGCAAGGAAACCATTTGTAGGGCCTCGCAGGTCGGGCAAAACAAATTATGTACACATGGGAAGAGGAAGACCCCAATATCTTCCAAGATCAATTGCCGCCGTCACTATTCCTACTCCACCTCCTCAACAACAATACACTTCGCAACCACAACATTTTCCTCAACAGCAACATTTTCCATAACAAAGGTCATATAACAACAACAACAACCAACAACAATGCCCTTTCCAGCAAAGGCCATCTCAAGTTAACAGGGTAATTGACCCTATACCAATGCCATATGCCACATTGTTGCCACAACTCCTGAAGCTTAATCTTGTCGAGTTAAGGACTTTGGCTCCACCAGATCCTCAGAACCTTCCGAGAAATTACGACGTCAATGCCATATGTGCTTTTCATTCTAATGCACCTGGCCACACCACAGAAAAGTGCAGAGCTTTGCACATGAAGGTCCAGGATCTAGTTGATTTAAAAGCCCTAAATTTTGCACCACCTCCTAATGTCACGAAGAATCCTATGCCCAGTCATGGTGGGCCCAGGATAAATGCAATTGAGGAGGATCAACCCATGAATTTAATTGAAGATACTGCAAGCATTCAAACACCTCTGGCAGAGGTTAAGGCTCAGCTTTTAAAATGTCAGGTGTTCCCAGGTTGTGAGGCCTGCTGTGAATCTTGCAAAGTTTTCATCAATGGGTGTGCAAGCTTGAAAAGTGGCATCAATGGCCTGATCTGTGAAGGTATCCTGTAAATAACAACAACGGGTTCTACAACATCAGCAGCTCCTCTTTCAAAAACAACCAGTACTCCTCCTACAACTGCAAATACAATTGTTCCTACAGACTCGTCTAAAAATCAGCAACCACCTCTTCCATCACTTCCACAAACACTAGTTCAATCGGATCCACTTCTACAACTACAGCGACCATTAAGAACTACGTCTCCACAGTCACCATATATTATGACCCTGCAACGGTCCCTGATTCCAACAATTTTCAGCAACAATCTCAACAACAATTTCAGCAATAACCCAGCTTCAGTCAATCATCACCACCATCAACCAGAAGTCCTGTTACCCTATTTTATGATCCACAAACAATAACGGTTCCTACCTCTGCTGCAGTCAGTCCAGTCACCATCACGGTGTCGGGGCCCATTCCATACGAAAAAGATAATGATGTGCCATGGCACTATGGTTCAGACCTTTACTGCAACGGAGAGAGATTCCTTCTTGATTCTTCAGTTCATACACCACAAATTGATAATGTAGGGGGAGGCGGAGGCTTCACCCGAAGTGGACGCCTCTTCGCGTCACAAGTTCCAAGGGCTAATACTGAGGCAGAGGCTGTTGCCAAAGCCAAAGGTAAAAATGTGGTGCCAGAAGAGCCAACTTTGAAAGAAGCCCATAAAACATCCTTTGATCAAGATGTGGATGAATTTATGAGGATAATCAAGAGAAGTGACTACAAGGTTGTGGATCAGCTCCACCAGACTCCTTCCACGATCTCCGTCTTATCCTTGTTGTTGTGTTCCGAAGCTCATCGGGATGCATTACTTAAAGTCCTGCACGCAGCCTACGTGCCGGAGGAGATCACGGTAAATCAGCTCGAGACAGTGGTCTCTAATGTTAATACTAGCCATGGGTTAGGCTTCACCAATGCTGATTTGACAACGGAAGGTCGTCACCACAATAAAGCTTTACACATCACTTTGGAGTGTAAAGGGGTTGTGCTTTCACATGTTCTAGTTGACATTGGGTCTTCACTCAATGTCTTGCCGAAGAAAGCCCTTGTCAAGCATGAATATGATGGTATAGCTCTCCGACCAAGCAATCTGGTGGTCAGAGCTTTTCATGGTTCCAAGAGGTCTGTTCTTAGAGAGGTGGAGCTCCCTGTGATAATTGTCCCGCAGGTCTTTCAAACTACTTTCTACGTGATGGACATTCAGTCGGCCTACAACTGTTTGTTGGGTCGACCATGGATTCATGCCGCTGGCGCAGTTGCGTCGACCGTTCACAAGAAATTGAAATATGAGTGGGAAGGGCAGATTATCACAATCTGTGGTGAAGAGGATATTTTTGTTAGCCATCTGGCCACCTACAAATACATTGAGATGGATGGTGAAATCCACGAGACCATGAGGCAAGGTTTCGAAGCACTGAACGTCAATGAGGCGACAACTAAAGTATTTGCTGCATCCCAGGAGGATAGAATGGGTACTTCAATTGTCTCCTATCAACAAGCTCGGAAGGTTGTTGAAGATGGAAATGCCCAAGGCTGGGGCATGCTGCTACCGGTGGAGAAGAAGGAAGACAGATTTGGTTTGGGTTACAAACCATTCCAACAAGATCAAGCAGAGGCTGCTAAGGAGCCCAAGTTCATAAGTGGGTGATGCTCACCCCAGATGCTGTCAATAACGTGGAAGACGAGGTGGAAAGCGACCTCAACCTGGAGAGCTGGATTCGTCCAAGGATCTCGGGTCACCAAGTCCTTAACCGGTCTTCCCAGGAAATTATTAGGGTTACTCCTGTACAGTAATTATTATTTCCTGATTTTTTCAGCATGCATCAAGTCCTGCATCTTGCCCAAGGCGTCAGGACTCATTTTGTAATAGGGCCATATTTGTAATTTTGTGCAAATGGAATATCAATGAATATCGGACACCTTTTGCAAACAATTTTTCTCTTTAACTCACTGTCTTTTCATTTTTGTTATTTTTCGCACAAAACAATAAAATGGAAATGTTTTCAAAATAAATAACTTCATTTTCTGAACAAGATTAAAATTGATCACTAAAACGAACAAATCTCAACCCTTGCAGAAATAATCCTCCAGATTGCACCGACAACAACACTGCTATGACCTTGTATGACTTCGACAATCCAATTAATCAAGCTGATGAAGGGGTTGAAGAAGACTATGAGTTGCCTGAAGAGTTAGCCAGGTTGTTGAGGCAAGAAGAGAAAGTGATTAATCCTCATCAGGAGGAGGTTAAAACTGTTAATCTTGGTACCGAGGAGGATTTGAAAGAAGTGAAGATTGGGGCCAGTCTGCAAGCTTCATTAAAAGAACAACTTATCAACATGCTTCGAGAATATGTCGACATCTTCGCTTGGTCCTATCAAGACATGCCAGGTCTAGATACAGATATAGTCATGCACAGGCTACCCTTGAAAGAAGATTGCCCTCCAGTAAAGCAAAAGTTACGCCGTACTCGCCCAGATATGGCCATGAAGATTAAGGAGGAAGTGCAAAAGCAGTGGGATGTCGGTTTCCTTGCTGTAACTAGTTACCCGCCGTGGATCGCTAATATCATACCCGTGCCTAAGAAGGAAGGAAAGATGCGTATGTATATGGATTACTGGGATCTGAACAGAGCAAGCCCGAAGGATGATTTCCCATTACCTCACATTGACGTATTGGTGGATAACACAGCTTAGTTCTCGGTATTTTCTTTCATGGATGGATTTTCTGGATACAATCAGATCAAGATGTCACCCGAAGACATGGAGAAAACAACCTTCATCACACCTTGGGGCACATTTTGTTACAAGGTAATGCCGTATAGACTGAAGAACGCCAGTGCAACTTATCAATAGGCTATGGTAACATTATTCCACGATATGATTCACAAAGAAATTGAATGCTACGTGGATGACACGATTGCCAAGTCCCTTACTGAAAAAGACCATCTGGTAAATCTGCTGAAGTTGTTTAAGCGTCTGAGGAAATATCAGCTGAAGTTGAACCCCAACAAATTCACATTCGGGGTACGTTCTGGTAAGTTGCTGGGATTTATTGTAAGTGAAAAGGGAATTGAAGTTGATCCCGACAAATTCAAAGTCATTCAGGAAATGCCTGCACCTAGGACTAAAAAGGAAGTTTGAGGGTTCCTGGGTAGATTGAACTACATATCTAGGTTCATATCTCACCTCACTGTAACCTGTGAACCCCTGTTCAAGCTGTTAAGAAAGGAACAAACAGTTAGGTGGAACGACGATTGTCAGAAAGCTTTTGACAAGATTAAGGAGTACTTGCAAGAACCTCCAATTCTCATGCCTCCAATTGAAGGAAGACCTCTAATAATGTACCTGACAGTATTAGAAGGGTCAATGGGGTGTGTGTTGGGCCAACATGACGAGTCTTGTCGAAAAGAGTATGCAATATACTACCTAAGCAAAATGTTTACCGACTGTGAACAACGTTATTCACTACTCGAGAAAACTTGTTGTGCTTTAGCGTGGGCTGCTCGCCGACTAAGACAGTATATGTTGACTCACACTACCATGTTGATCTCAAAAATGGACCCCGTCAAGTACATATTTGAGAAGCCATCACTTACCGGAAGGGTTGCAAGATGGAAAATGATTCTGATAGAGTATGACATTCAGTACACATCTCAAAAAGCCATCAAAGGCAGTATACTGTCTGATTATCTGGCTGAGCAACCCATTGATGATTACCAGCCTATGAGATTTGACTTCCCTGATGAAGACATCATGTAACTAAAAGCAAAAGATTGTGAAGAGCCAGTTCACACTGAGGGGCCTGATCCTTAAGAATAATGGACTATGATGTTCGATGGGGCTGTCAATATGAATGGTCGTGGAGTTGGTGCAGTGCTCATTACACCAAAAGGAGTTCATATGCCTTTCTCGGCAAAACTCATCTTTGCCTGCACTAACAACGAAGCAGAATACGAAGCATGTATCATGGGTCTTGAGGAAGCCATTGACCTCAGGATAAAAACATTGAATGTATTCGGAGATTCAGATTTGGTAATCAATCAGACCAAAGGCAAATGGTACACTCACCAGGAGCATCTAATTCCGTACCATGACTATACGAGGAGATTATTCACTTTCTTCACAACAGTCAAACTTGAGTACATCCCTCGAGACAAAAATCAGTTTGCGGATGCTTTAGCTACCATTTCTTCTATGATCAAAGTTCAAACTGCCAATTATATGCCTCGGATTTTGGTATCTAGACTAGACTGGCCGGCATACGTATTCTCTATGGACACTGCTAGCGATGACAATCCTTGGTTCCATGAAATCAAATTCTTCTTAGAGAATCAGACGTACCCACCAGGGGCATCATCCAATGATAAGAAGACATTAAGAAGGTTGGCCAACAGTTTCTTCCTCAATGTTGATGGTTCATTATACAAGCGAAACTTTGACATGGTCCTGCTCAGATGTGTTGACAAGAAAGAAGCAGACTTACTGATACACGAGGTGCATGAAGGTTCTTTTGGTACCCATGATGGAGGACATGCAATGGCAAAGAAATTGTTAAGACCGGGTTACTACTGGATCACAATGGATGCAGACTGTTGTGCCTATGCCAGAAAATGCCACAAGTGCCAGATCTACGCAGATAAAGTGCATGTGCCACCGAGTCCTTTGAACGTGATGTCTTCACCTTGGCCCTTTTCCATGTGGGGCATTGACATGATTGGAAAGATCGAACCGACTGCTTCAAATGGCCACAGATTCATCCTGGTAGCCATTGATTACTTCACCAAATGGGTCGAAGCAGCTTCATATGCAAACGTCACCAGACAGATGGTTGCCAGATTTCTGAAAAGAGACATCATCTATCGATATGGAGTTCCCGAGCGAATTATTACTGATAATGGTTCCAATTTGAATAACAAAATGATGGCATAATTGTGCCGGGACTTCAAAATTCAACATCACAACTCTTTTCCTTACAGGCCAAAGATGAACGGCGCTGTTGAGGCAGCTAACAAAAACATCAAGAAGATTGTGAAGAAGATGGTGGTCACCTACAAAGACTGGCATGAGATGCTACCATTTTCTTTGCATGGGTACCAAACCTCAATCAGGACGTCCACTGGGGAAACACCTTATCAGCTTGTGTATGGTATGGAGGCAGTCCTACCTGTTGAAGTCGAGTTACCCTCCTTACGGGTAATGATGGATGTGAAGCTGGATGAAGCAGAATGGGACCGGTCTCAGTACAATCAACTGAATTTGATTGAAGAGAAAAGATTAGCTGCCATCTGTCATGGGCAGTTATATCAAAAGCGGATGAAGAGAGCCTTCGATCAGAAAGTCAGGCTTCGGGAATACCAAATGGGAGACCTTGTTTTAAAAAGACTTCTTCCTCCTCATACAGACCACAAGGGCAAATGGACGCCAAACTACAATGTCCGATTCATAGTAAAGAATGTTTTCTCTGGTGGAGCACTAATGCTCACTACTATGGATGGCGAGGATTTCTTATCCCCTGTGAATTCAAATGCTGTTAAAAAATACTTCGCAAAAAATGACCCACTGGACATAAAAACAGAATGTACGTCCAGAAAAAATAGTGCATCCCGGCAAGTCAAAAACAGAATAAAAAGACTTGGGCAAAAATAAGGGAAAATAAAAAAATTTTACACCCGTTGAGTTAAAAAGCCCCATTGGACAGCTCAGGAAAAAATGGGTATCCTGGTGGATTGAAAACCCGAAAGGGCGATCCACGCAAAAACAGGGAATAAGCGAACAACTGCATTCTGAATTCGTTTGTATCATTCACAACCTGGAAAGCTTCGAAAGGACAAAGCACCGGTCATAATCAACCTTCTTCAGAAAGCAAGATAAGAAGAACGTCAAGGTCATACAGGTCATAGCAAAGGAAGTTCAATGGAGCGTCGTTGTCAACATTGCCAACACTTTTATTTTCTCAATTTATAGAAATCTCCTCATTTAAGGGGATTTGTTTCTTTGACTGTATTTTCCAATTCAGGGCACCCAAATTAATAAAATCGGAGTTTTCAGTCACACCTCATTTTGTACATTTTTGTTTCGTTTGTGAAATGTCCAATATTCATAGTATAACACGTGCGTAAAACAAATGGGTCATTTTTATGAATGCTTGCAGGAAATATATAACTTTCAGGAAAGTCTGACTCCGATGAAGGAATCCAGTTAGAGATACCTCGGGATACTTGTGCGTTTCTTTTGTCTTAACAGGATGCAGGTATTCAATACACAACATGGGGCATATCAAGCATTGAATCCCAATCATGTTACTTCCTAGAAGTTATCTACTCCCCAAACAGTGCCTGACAACTGTTTCACAGCAAGATGAGCAAGGAATTTCCTATTCCCCACAGAGTTTCCATTCTCTCCCCAAAAGAGCAATGCCTGAAACCCATCCCCAACAAAGTGGCTGAAGCTTCTTTCTCCCCAGCTGAGTTTTCCCTTTGGATAGGTCTACCAATGATCTATTTCCCAAACAGAGTTCTCCCTCTTGACAGATCCATCAATGATCTCTTCCCCAGCCGGGTTATTCTTCCTAGAAGATCAGTCGGAGATCTTCATCCCAGCAAGATTCGAGTCCCGGATCAGTTTCTCCCCTTGCATAATCATACCATTTGAATCAAATTCACCAAATAAGCGTAGCATTCTGTCTAATACGGAGCATTACGGAAAAAATCAAACATTTGCATGATCACAAGCCAGGTTCGAGCCAGTCACCTGCAATTACCATCAATATTTCATCAGCAATATGCAAAATACATCCCCTGCATATAAAGGCCAAAGTATCCCCTTTGCACTCTCAAGTAAAAATACTTGTTCATAACACACTCTTTCGACACCCGTCCGTGTCATCCTATCCCCACAGGTCACCCGAACACTCTCTGCAAGCAGATACTTGTCCATAACATGTTCTTCTCGACACTCGTCCGTGTCATCTTAATCTCCCCACATAAAGCCAAGGCAATTCCTTTGCACTCTCAAAACAGATGCCTGTTTACATTTATACATGTTTGAAACTCGTCCGTATCATACCTTCCCCAGCAAGTCGAACATTCGTCCGTGTCTTGCACATACTTCACCAACAAATCAATACTCACTTATACTTATACAAAAGTCTTTGATACTCGTCTGTATCTTGTTTATATCACTCCTCAGCAGATTCGACACTCGTCTGTGTTCCTTGTTAACCAGTTGATACTCGTCCGTATCATCATCTTTGAACACGTGTCAGCGTTTGTTTCTACCGGTATTCGTCTGTATCATGGTCCTAAGGATACTCGTTCGCATCTTTAATCTATACACAACGTCAAACACTTATATCTTTTATCCTTGGAAGCGTAAACACTCGTTCGTGTTTACCACTCCCCAGTAAGTCGCCAACAAAACAACTTTCTTCTATCCGACATTTGTCCTATGTCGTGATACTTTCGGCATCCGTCCCCTGCCAGGTGATCGTCCTTCACCTTTTGATGACCGTCCATCATCCTTTCCCCAGTGGAATCTCCATTATTGGAACCTTCTATCCGACATTCGTCCTATGTCGTGATATTTTTAGCAGCCGTCCCCTGCTAGGTGATCGTCCTTCACCCTTTGATGATAGTCCCTCATCATTTATCAGATGGTCGTCCCCATCGTTGATCTTGTTGTCCGACATTCGTCTTATGTCGTGATAATCCCCAAGAGCAGTCGTACCCTGCTAGGTGATCGTCCTTCACCTCTTGATGATCGTCCTTCATCATGCTTATCTGATGGTTGTCCCCATCGTTGATCTTTTTTTTATCTGACATTCGTTCTATGTCATGATTTTTTCAGAAGCCGTCCCCTGCTAGGTGATCTTCCTTCACCTTTGATGACCGTCCCTCATTATTATTTCATTTATTATTTAACCCGATAGCCGTCCCCATCGTGGTTTAGTGTACTTTCCAAGCCTGATGGCCGTCCCCATCATTGCTTACTTTAATCCCCAGAGAATTTTATTATCCGATGTCCGTTCCTGTCGTGGTTTCTTCATTTCACCAGCTTGTCGGTCATCCCCGTCATTGCTTTACTTACCACTTTATGTCCAGCAGTTGTCCTCCGCTCGATGGTCGTCCTCCATCGCCGTCATTTTTTTAATCATACTATACTACCTTTCACAATTTATATCCCTTTTATTCTTATCCCAAGCGAGTGCAAATTTCAGACTGTCTTTGGTATTCAACCACAAGTTATCTTGTTTGTCTAATAAGTCGGACGCTTACATCCTGCACAGCTAACTCATGCTTGTATAGGGGCATCTGTAAACACCCCAAATTTTCCATCACTATTTATCACACCATGGCTTGTGATCTTTCATTTTTGTTTTAACATAAGCATACCACCTCATATTACATATTTGCTTCATTGCATAGTTCAAGTTCATCTACATCTAGGGTTTGTGATCTGAGCAATCCAAGAATCCATCTGAGCCATCCCAAAGGTCTTGAAACTTTCCAAGAGGGTCCATGTGTATTATAGCATCATATTATGCTCCTCAAAGTTCATGAAAGTCAAGAGATCACAAGAACTGGCAAAGGCATGGAAGCAGAGCTAGAGTTTTCACTGCACAAATGACCAAAATTAGGGTTTTGATTTCAGAGGCCTTAACTCCAAATTTTTGGGTCATTCTTGTTTCTAATGTTCATAATATATTATAAGGATCATGTGTACCAAGTTTGATGAAGAAACTCATTGTGGAAGTCATCTGTTTACTAGGTAACTTCCTGAGCAAGTTAAGTCAAAATCAGGGCATCTGAGGCCCCCAACAATGGAACCAAGGGGTCATTTTCATCAAACTGAAGTTCAATGATCTTTATTTGATCTTATAAGTGGTTATAAGTTCACAAGATTGAAGAATTTTGAGCCAATTTCAAACTTGCCATTTTTGGAAATGACTTGAAATGCAAACTTTCCATTTTGGGAAAGATTTTCAACCTCCTCATTCATGACCAAAAATGCTTCAAATGAAAAATTTTTGGGCATGAAAGTTGTAGATTAGGTCTTTACCTTTTCAAAAAGTACAAGAACATGTCTTGATTCATCCTAGAACTCAAGATATGGCCTTTCAAAGATGGCAAAAATCACATAATTTTCAAGTTCATGCCAAACAGGGAATTTTGCAATTTCACTTGCCAAGCATTCTAATGACCTCTAATGTGCACAAATATGTTATAACATGTCAAAGAAGCTTCAAAAGATCAGAATTGGAGTTTGAATCTAGGGTTTTCATGGCTTGTGATCCAAGAAACACCAAAGAGGGAAAGTTGCAAAATCTATGCCATCTCATGATCCAAGCCTTCCAGCTCATCAAATTCAATCCCATGGCCATCCTTGATGCAAGCTGAGGCCAGACACCCCATGAAAACACCTCTGACCCGTGCCATGCTTCAAGTACACATAATCTTGACTTTTTGCATTTTGGCCCATACCAATCAAACTATGCCACACCAACTCTCTGAACCAATCAACATGACTTATGTGAACCTCATGGACCTAAAACAACACAACACACAAGCCTGAAAACCTCTCAACACTCAGATTTCCAAAATTTACCTCACACCTTCATCTCTTCGAATCACACTGCACAACCAACAAACTTTGTTTCTTTCTTCACCAATCAACTTAAAAACACCCAAGGATCATTTTCCACCCCTCACTATAGCCTGAAACACCCCACAACACAAACACGATTTCTCACTCCTCAGAACTGAAACTCACAAAGGAGGCCATTTAAACTCCATTCAAGCTTTCCAGAAGCATCAGAAGGATCATTAGAGGCATTTTGCACAAAGTTTCAACTCAAGTAGCCATGATGAACATTTTTTCCAGAACTCTTGTTTTATGTTTCTAAATGATTCTACATGTTTAGCTGATCATTGTGATATGTTTATTTTTGAAAATGATTGAGAAATGAGCATGTATTGTTCTTCTGAAACTTTGCCCGTGAATTTGTTTTTGCTTCGATTCATCATGTATGCGTAAAATAAATTGTTTTTGATGGTTGATTCTTGCTTATTAATGCATGGGGAGTGATTCTGGAGAGTTGGGGAGGTTTTTATGGCTTGTGGGGAGAGATAGAGTAGAGACCTTGCTGGAGAAGATGACCGGAACACTGTTCCGGCCGTCTGAAAGTGATTAGGGCTAATCTCATTTAATTAGTTAAGTTTAAATATAGACCCATGGATGTGTGTTTGCCGCGCGTTTTGGATGGCTAGGATTGATCATTAAAACCCTAAACCTAATTAATTATTTAATTTAAGTCAGATTAAAACGTGACCATGGGATCTCATTTAATTAATAAGTTTAAATCATGGCCCTAGGATCAGATTACCACAAATCACGTGGACTTTCCATCCCGACCATTGGATCCCTCAACTTCCAATCACAGCCTTTCATCGTGCATACTTTTGTTTTTATTTTATTTTTCTTTGCATTTTATTTCACATAATTATTAAAAATACCAAAAATCATCAAAAAAATATTTTCTTTTGCATTCTGACTTTAAATATTTTTCTCAATCCAAAAATAATTTTTATTTTATTTTTTGCATTAAAAAAGTATTTTTAAAATATTTAAATGTTATTTTTAATTAATTAAAGTATTTTAATTAATTAAAAATGCATTTAGGTTTCTAAAAATCACCAAAAAAATCATGAAAAATCCTAATATATTTAGAAACATTTTCAAACTCTTCACACAATTTGTTTTTTAGGTTTGATCATAGTCTCCCAATTTTCTTTAAATTAAGGGTCATTAAAATCAAACTTTTAAACCTTAATTTGAAAAATCATTTCTGCCTAACCAAGAAGATTTTATACTTGATTCTTTTTGAATTGTGTTACATATTACATGTAGTTTATAGGTAATTTCCCTCATGAATTTATCTTGCATTTTCAATTTGATTTGTATTTATCCTTTTGAATCACCTAAAAACCCTAGAAAAATAGGAAAATCATAACTTTTGATAGGATAGGCTTCTGACCTTCTCCTTTGGGGTGTGACCTAATATGGGATTAGGGTTTTTTTGAGCTTGATTTAAATTTTTATCATGCTATACGCTTCTGTTTTATCCATTTATATCTCACAAGTCCATAAAACCCTAATTTCTCATGTTCATTAGCATTCACCTTGTATATTTATCATTACATGAACTTGCCATGACATTTCATGCATTCATATGTCATCTTAGACATCTTAGGACATGTTAAAACCTTGCTTGATCATTTCTTCATTCATTTGCCATATGTTGCATTCATTTTATTTCATAAACATTCATGTGTTTTCAAACTTCAAAGCATGCTTTCATAACATCTCATTCTTGTATGATCATTCATGTGCATCTTGTATGACATTGCATTATCTCATATGCCATTTGCATTGCATAAACACTTCTGACTTTGGCCATTTCATCTTATTTAAACTCATTTCTTCATGCTTTATGTCTTATGCATTCATACTAACTTTTCAGGAGCTTTTGGAAAGTAATTGTGGGAGGTGGATTTGCCTTCACCTCTAACTTCTTCTTATCTCTTTCATATGCATATTACTTGTCTTTGAAGTGAATCAATTCACTTATGTTCCATCCTCCTCAGTTTCTTCCTTTATGTTACTTATCTTCTTAGGAAGTAAGTAACCTATTCTTCTGCTTCCTCCTCCTTTCATCTGCTTCTTCCATTGGTGGCTTCCTTGAAGATCTTTTCTATTAAGCCTAACAAAGCATAGGATATCCAAGCATGATAATAATTAGGGTTGTGATTAGTCCCCCTTAGATTTTTACCTTTGAGTCTCCTTGAGTCTTTTGTCTCATCTTAATAATCAGAGACTAAACTCTTAAAGTTTTAGGACTTTGAAATTAGGGTTATGCCTGCATCCTTCTCTTAGGATGGAGTGTATAACTTTAATCCTAAGTGTTAAACCTTTAATTTGTTTAAATCTCTTAATCAAATCACATTAATAATCAGCAAGACTTTATCTTGTAACATGGGCCTTACATTAGGGTTCTAACTCTTCCTTATGGTTAAGAGGGACTAATCCTAGTGTTTAATGGACAAGTCCTCCTCAAGTTGCCTTACAAACTTAAAATCCATTTCTTAATCTCATCCTTTAATTAAAATCCATTTAATAAAGGCTTGTTATATAATGAATTTTATCCCTAACCATGGATTAAGTTGAGGTATCTTCCTCAGCTTAAGTGTTCTCATCTATTATCCTTCTATTAGGATAGTGTAATGAGTTCACTAATCTATGATTAGAGATTAAACTCATTACTTAACACTAAACAAAAACCCAAAAAACATCTAAAAAATCACAAGTAGGTTAATGATTTTAATCCTACATCATCATGGTAATTAAGTTGAGATGCTTATCTCATACTTAAGTAGGCTCATTATCCCTAATCAGGGAGGATATACTGAGTTTACAAACCCTTGATTTAGGCTTAAGCTCATTTACTTATGCAAAAACACCAAAAACAATAACAAAATTGAAAACACAAAAACAAACAGTAATCGTCTCCTTCGGGATTCTTCTTCTCATCACATTCATTCATAAGCGAGAACTTGCTTCTTCCGTCTAATGCAAGACAGTTAGCAATCGAGCCAGACGAGTCATACACTTGAGCATAGGCAAGTAAGCAGTTCATAGTCAATTTATCTTTCAGCCTCTTTGAGTCGAACTACGGTGTTCTGACTTCCTCATTGTACGAGAGGATACGTAGGCATAACTTAACTGTTATCAAACAAAAGTCTCTTTTTCATCCCCCTCTTTCAACATTCTTTCTAAGCCTCTGTTCCTGAGAAATTCACCTTTTTTCACTAACACTTGTACATTCATTCTCAGTTTTTGCACACAGATAGCACATACACCATCCCTTTAAACACAATCTTTCAAGCGTGGATCCCGTCGAGTACGACAAACAATCTGGGTGCTAATACCTTCCCAGGTTGTAACCAACCCCCTTTCTCAGTTTCTCTGGTTCGCAACCGCCTTATCCATCTTTTTCTAGGTTTATGCAGCATTACCTTTCCTTTGGGATAAAAATGCCTAGCCGGCGGCTCTATTCAATTCACCTTCCTTTCTCTTTTCGCCAACCGTTCGCATCTGCACCGGGATGCAAATCTTCGGGAGCGACAATTGGTGATCAATTTTTCTGGTCCAATGCTATATGAGTCTGATAAAGCTGTTCCATACCGGTATAATGCTACAATGATAGAAAATGGTAAGGAAGTTCCTATTCCTTCTCCAAATCCTGTAGTTAAAATTGTTGATATGACTAGAGTTACTCGAAGTGGTAGAGTTTTGATTTGGATCCTCCAAAGAGAACTGAAGATACAATTGTTGATAGGACCGTTCGCGTCTGATAAAGAAGAGTGAGTACAACATTACTGAGTAGTTGTTGCATACTCCTTCAAAGATATCAGTTTTATCACTCTTGATGTGTTATGAGGCTCAGAGGCAGTATTTGCAGAAGATTCTGGATCAAGCTTATGTTGACCATGATGTGATTGTTGAACATTTTGATAGTATTATGGCTAATATCACATTATGCAACAATTTGAGTTTCTGTGATGATGACTTGCCTGGAGAGGGAAGAAACCATAATTTGGCTATGCACATTTCGGTGAATTGACAGGAAGATGCTATGTCTAAATTGTTGGTTGATACCGTGTCATCTCTGAATGTAATGCCGAAGTCGACTTTGTCAAGGCTTGCGTACTAAGGTGCTCCCATGAGGCATAGTGGGATTATTGTGAAAGCTTTTGATGGGTAGAAGAAAAATGTGATTGGTGATGTTTATGTTCCTATTCTGATTGGACCGTTTAGATTCCAAATTACTTTTCATGTATTGGATATACGTCCAGCTTATAGTTGTCTCCTTGGAAGACCTTGGATTCATGAGGTGGGAGCTGTGACTTCTACTCTCCATCAGAAGCTGAAGTTTGTTAAAGATGGGAAATTAGTGACTATCGGCGGTGAGCAGGCGATGCTAGTGAACAATTTGTCATCCTTTTCGTATATTGATGATGAAGAAGAGGTTGGAACGTTGTTCCAAGCCCTTTCTGTTGTAGATAATGCTGCTAAGAGGAATGTTATTCCTATGTCTTCTCTCAAGGATGCTCTACATGTGCTTGAAACTGGTCGATCTGACGGTTGGGGATGAGTTATTGATGTTGTTGACAACAAAGAAGGATTTGGTATTGGTTTCGCGCCAGGTGTGGCTCTCAATGAGCCTAAGAGTATTCATGAAGGATTCTGAAGTGTTGGGTTTATCAACGATCATTCCGCTGCTGCCATCATTGAAGATGATAAAGATGAAGAAATGCATGACTTTGTTACGCACGAAAAGATTTGAAAGAACTGGATTGATGTTGATGTTACTTCTATTGTTCATGATTCAAAGTAATTTGTTTTATTTTCTTTCAAAAATCCTTTCACTCTGCCCAAGGTGAAAGAGAAATTTGTCGGATTTTGTTTCAAATTTTTATCATCATCAATAAAATGTTATTTTGTTATTTCCATATGCGTTTTTCCTTTTTGCTTTATTCTGAAAAGTGGTAACATAAAAAACCCAAAAATAAAAATAATCATTGTTATCTGCATAATATTTGCACTTTTGTTCATACACTAAAATTAAAATAAAATCATTGTGCAAATTGATTGATAAACCCATTGAAAAAAAAGATCATATGCCCACTCCCATCTTTGAATTCCCTATGTTTGAAATTGAGGAAAAGGATGTTGAAGAGATTCCTGATGAGATTTCCCAGTTGCTTGAGCACAAGGAGGGAATTATTCAGCCTCATGAATAGTTATTAGAGATGGTGAACTTGGGTTCAAAAGATGATAAGAAAGAAGTCAAGATTGGAGCATTGCTTGGCCCTGATGTTAAGAAGAGGATGGTAGAGCTTCTTAGAGAGTATGTTGATGTGTTTGCTTGGTCTTATCGGGACATGCCAGGTCTTGATACTGATATTGTGGATCATAGATTGTCGTTGAAGCCTGATTGTCTTGTGAAGAAAAAGTTGAGAAGAAATCATCCATATATGGCAATAAATATCAAAGAAGAGGTTTAAATGCAGGTTAATGCAAGTTTTCTTGTGACATCTAATTATCCTTAATGGGTGACCAATATTGTGCCTATTCTAAAGAAAGACGGAAAAGTACGAATGTGTGTTGATTAGAGAGATTTTGAATAAATCCAGTCCAACAGATGATTTTCCATTACCACACATTGATGTGTTAGTAGATAATAAGACTAAGTTTGATGTGTTTTCCTTTATGGACAGGTTTTCCGGTTATAATCAAATAAAGATGGCACCCGGCGACATGGTTGGTGCAGCCAAAAGTTATTCTGGTAGCAAAGGGAAAATGTACACCTTCGGGAGTAATGAGAACAACACCAACTCCACGTCCATTGATATTGACTACCCCATCAAACACCAACTTCCATTTGGATTCAAGGTCAGGCCCCTCCTTCGAAAGTGGTTCCTCGCAATCTCTTGCTTTTAGGTACATGATGTCCTCATCAGGGAAATCAAATCTCATTGGCTGATAATCGTCTTCAAGGGGTTGCTGCGTAAGATAGTCTGAAAGTATACTTCCCTTGATGGCATTCTGAGAAGTGTATTGGATGTTGTACTCTGTCAGCACCATCTGCCACCTAGCAACCCTTCCGGTTAACGCTGGATTTTCAAAAATGTATTCTACAGGATCCATCTTTGAAATTAACAGGGTTGTGTGAGTCAACATGTACTATCTTAGTCGGCGAGCAGCCCATGCCAAAGCGCAACAAGTTTTCTCGAGCAGTGAATCACAGGATTCACAGTCGATAAACTTTTTGCTAAGGTAGTATATTGCATGCTCTTTTCGACCAGACTCGTCATGTTGGCCTAGAACACACCCCATTGATCCTTCTAGCACAGTCAAATACATGATTAATGGCCTTCCAGGAAATGGAGGCATTAGAATTGGAGGTTCCTGTAAGTATTCTTTTATCTTTTCAAATGCTCTTTGACAATCTTCATTCCACTTGACCGTTTGTTCTTTTCTCAACAATTTGAATATTGGTTCAAATGTGGTTGTTAGGTGAGATATGAACTGAGCGATGTAGTTCAATCTTCCTAAGAAACCACACACTTATTTTTCAGTTCGTGGTGCAGGCATATCTTGTATTGCTTTAACCTTTGTCGAATCTACCTCAATTCTTCTTTGACTAACAATGAAACCCAGAAGCTTACCAGAATGCACCCCAAAGGTGCACTTGTTAGGATTTAACCTCAAATGATACTTTCTCAATCTCTCAAACAATTTCTTGAGGTTAACCAAATGCTCTTCTTCCTCACGGGACTTGGCTATCATGTCATCCACATAGCATTCAATTTCCTTATGGATCATGTCATGAAACAGAGTCACCATTACCTTTTGGTACGTTGCCCCATCGTTCTTCAAACCAAATGGCATGACCTTATAGCAGAATGTTCCCCAAGGGGTAATGAACATTGTCTTCTCCATGTCTTCCAGCGCCATTTTGATTTGGTTATAACCGGAAAAGCCATCCATGAAGGAGAATACCGAGATCTGAGTCGTATTATCCACCAATACATCAATGTGAGGTAATGGGAAATCATCTTTTGGGCTTGCTCTATTCAAATCCCGGTAATTAACGCACATCCGGACCTTGTCATCTGTAACACCCATATAATATATATCTAGAATAATATCATACAGATGTGATTTTTGGTACTGACACCATCATAAATACCTACTAGTATAATTCACATTCTTGTCCAATACTAAAAACAATACAACTATGGCACAAGACATGGAAATCATACTAAAATAAAAACTAAGAATAATACAATATCCATTATTGTACAAAGATAAAGAAATACACAACGGAAGAATAATTCTATGGTTCACTTGAAACATCCCGAGCATAGCTCCACTTGTAAATCAAACCTGCAAAAGTAACTTGAAAAGCAACAACAATAGAGGGGTGAGATACAACATCTCAGTGGGTTCCCTATCTTAGAGTTATCTCGGCTCTAAGGGTTCAATCTAAACCTAACTCAAGACTTTGAAAAGGAAAACGACCTTGAGTTCATAAGACTCGCACCCCTTGGAACCACGTCCAAGAGTTCTACAAATCCTATTATCACTAGCTAGGATATTTCCTTTATACCTCTCAACAAGGAACCAAAACAAGATGGAACATAATCCATACAACGCGCTACAACACTTCATGTGGGACTCAGAAAAATACCCACCTCAAGTATAATTCAAATAGACTTCCCATGGGACTCAATGAAATACCCATCTCAAGCCACTTACCATTGCTTCCCGTGGGACTCAGTGTAATACCCACCTAAGGACTTACCATTGCTTCCCGTGGGACTCAGTGTAATACCCACCTCAAGACTTACCATTTCTTTCCGTGGGACTCAGTGTAATACCTACCTCAAGACTTACCATTGCTTCCCGTGGGACTCAGTGTAATACCCACCTCAAGACTTACCATTGCTTCCCGTGGGACTCAGTGTAATACCCACCTCAAGACTTACCATTGCTTCCCGTGGGACTCAGTGTAATACCCAACTCAAGACTTATCGTTTGCACAATAAATTCCATGCTAAGAAAACATACTTAGGCAACAATTGCACAAATAATACCATCTAACAATTTCTAATTACATTACTAGGCCAAAGTATTGGTTTATGGTAAGGTTTCCTCACTCTTTCTCCATTATTTATGCCTTTAAAATATATACTTCTCAATTACATAATCTAACTCTTTAATTTAATTATCACAATTAAACTAATCTCACCATGATCTCATTGTCTCTACTCTCAATCAATCCTCATGATTAGGCATACTTCACGCAATAGATTAATACCCCAATTCCTTAACTTTATATAATTACGGTTAAACGGAAAAGTCGGGAAAAAGTTGGCACAAAATAAATAATTATTTTCTACTTCAAAAGTAATATTTTCCTTTACCATTAGATAGTACGTTGTTAACCGGTTAACCAACTTCCAGTAGCTCAAAAACTGTTAACCGATTAACACACATTGTTAACCGGTTAACCGATTAACCGATTAACACACACTGTTAACCGGTTAACCAACTGCCAGTAGCTCAAAAGCCTGCATTTTCTTATGCAGAACCTATCCAATTAAGCTTAACAAATCTGCCACGGCTACTATACTCCATATCATTCTTCTCTACATGATCCCATTCACTATAGGTTTCTACTGACACAAGGCTTCCCTTAACAATGTAGTAACACGACAGAGCTTACAATCATTAGCGAGTTACCAGTACCAAAATTAATTCATCCTTATCATACTTACGGATTCTCAAAACACTTTCCTGTTGTATACAATAATCCACATACTCACTTTTGAAGATTACATAGAACTGCTCGTTCAAAACCATTTCTCTCAAGGGTCTCCTTCCTTAGACGGTCCAATTTACATGTTTTACTTTGGAACATTCATCTCCCACTCTTACCTGGAATGTAACTAAAAATCCATATCCCTGAGTACGACTCAACTGCACATATCTGGTATTACTCTTACGGGGTCCATAACTAATGTTGGGAATTAACGATATAAGAACTAACCAATTGTTCGTCTCTTATCCCCACGATAATCCAGATACCAAAATGTTTCCTGGAATAACAACACTTCATGAGTCTCTTATAACTTCTCAATTTAATTCTTCAATAGTCGCAACGACGACACACCAATTATCCAAATCATTTACTATTTACCAAACATGCTCAAAGAAAAGTCGAACACTTATCCACTGACGCTTGAAACGGAAACTAAGACGGACTTACAGTTCAGAAGAACGATCCTCTAAATTATTCCACAAAAGTCATGTGTTAGTCGATTACCTATCTGAGGCTAAACGGTCGAACACAATTAAACTTGCTTCTCTTTCTAACCAATAATCCAACTCGGAATTATCAATCTAGTCCATACTAACTTGCAATAAGGTTCTCACTCGCAGTTTCTAAACATGTGTAACAATCATCCATCGTCCACAACTCAAGGTAACACAAAACGGGCACGATATGCAGATCACAACTCCAACAAGCAACGAGGCAGAACCACCATTATGTTACGGTCACAACACGAATACTCAATGGAATAGTCTGATTTCCACTCTTACAAGGACATTAGCAGGGAAACGACAAAGACAACATCAAAGGGTGTTAGTCGCAAATTAACAGTTGGTTCGTCCATAATCAAAACCAACACATAGTCCTTAACGGGTAAAACAAAATGATAAACATCTCATCTTTAGTATACAACTTTGTCCTCTCTCTCTAATTCCTCGCAAGGATTAGTATCAACAACATTCATAATCTCACTAGGGCATAATCTAAATACTTCGATCATTACAAATACATGCATTTTCCCTTACACCTGCAGACTGAGGTAAATCACTCATCTGAAGAGCCTTGTTGTATCTACTTATGCATTAACTGGGGTTCTTTTACCCTCTACTGATCAATTCATAGAAAGTCTCCATCAGTAACAACACAATAACCGGTCACAACCAGGAGGGTAACTGATCACTCAGTACAATCATGTACTTCTAGTAGCTGAAAGAGATTTAGAAACACAATTATGTAACCAGGTACTATCCAGATGACAATCCGATTACTCAACACAGAAGCGAACTTCTGGTCTTCATTGTTACCTAAACCTTCCAAACTTATTCCAATCGCATCTAAAAGTTACAACCATACTAACCGATGATTCTGCGCAATAGTAATCATAACACAAAAGTCCTAATGAGCGGACTGTCATTTCTTACACTTCCTCTGATACTATACTTTATACCATTCCTTTGGTCACCCAACGATTTCGAATTAGTCTCTTACTAAAATATAACATCTCGATGCATTGTTCTAAACTTTGTCTCTTTGGTCACGACCGGACACACCACTCATCTTCTATCCCTAGCACGGGGTATACTTGTCTCGCTTGAAACGTGTAATCACATCCTCGTATTTCTTTCCACGTTTCTCCACCACTTTAGGTTCCCAAAAGAAAATGAACATTATTTACTCGTAACTTCTATCCATATGCAAGGTATTATCCAAATACATTCATTGAAGTATTCTTGCTCATCCAAGACGCCATTACGATCTTAGGTCCGAATACTAAATATTTAACGCATTCCTTAACTTACGTCACACGTTCCATAAAACATCTTCTCTCTTTGCGGAATGAGATTCCTCAAAACTCATGTCCGTACCAGTGACCAATACTGATCCACCAGTGACTTTAAATATTCCCTCATGCACTAACCACTCATCTTGTATACATTTGTACCTTTTCAGACTCTATCCATTCCCGGGGGATTCCTCAAACAACACACTTCTCAGCAATTCCATGTTACAGGAAGTAAAAATCTTAAGAAGACTCCAGTTGAGCTAACCAAAGCTCCCTCTGCTAATTCTTGGCTTGAGCCCACTCTCACAACACAAGTTGCAACGACACTACAGAATTCTCATGGTCGCACAACCATGATCCTATCTAACATACACATAGATTTAGGTTGATCAGGCCCAATACTACATAATATGATATTAAGAACCACGCCGGCAAGACAAACATAAGAGGCAAGAAATATTTACTTATGATGTTTCAAGGCTAGGTCGAGGATACGACCTGCTCTGATAGCAACTTTAACACCCATATAATATATATCTAGAATAATATCATACAGAGTTAATTTTTGGTAATGACACCATCATAAATACCTACTAGTATAATTCACATTCTTGTCCAATACTAAAAACAATACAACTATGGCACAAGACATGGAAATCATACTAAAATTAAAACTAAGTATAATACAATATCCATTATTGTACAAAGATAAATAAATACACAACGGAAGAATAATTCTATGCTTCACTTGAAACATCCCGAGCATAGCTTCACTTGTAAATCAAACCTGCAAAAGTAACTTGAAAAGCAACAACAATAGAGGGGTGAGATACAACATCTCAGTGGGTTCCCTATCTTAGAGTTCTCTCGGCTCTAAGGGTTCAATCTAAACCTAACTCAAGACTTTGAAAAGGAAAACGACCTTGAGTTCATATGTATCGCACCCCTTGGAACCACGTCTAAGAGTTCTACAAATCCTACTATCACTAGCTAGGATATTTCCTTTATACCTCTCAACAAGGAACCAGAACAAGATGGAACATAATCCATACAACGCTCTACAACACTTCACGAGGGACTCAGTGAAATACCCACCTCAAGTATAATTCAAATAGACTTCCCATGGGACTCACTGAAATACCCATCTCAAGCCAGTTACCATTGCTTCCCGTGAGACTCAGTGTAATACCCACCTCAAGACTTACCATTGCTTCCCATGGGACTCAGTGTAATACCCACCTCAAGAATTACCATTTCTTCTTGTGGGACTCAGTGTAATACCCACCTCAAGACTTACAATTCCTTCCCGTGGGACTCAGTTTAATACCCACCTCAAGACTTACCATTGCTTCACGTGGGACTCAGTGTAATACCCACCTCAATACTTATCGTTTGCACAATAAATTCCATGCTAAGAAAACATACTTAGGCAACAATTGCACAAATAATATCATCTAACAATTTCTAGTTACATTACTAGGCCAAAGTATTGGTTTATGGTAATGTTTCCTCACTCTTTCTCCATTCTTTAAGCCTTTAAATTATATACTTCTCAATCACATAATCTAACTCTTTAATTTAATTATCACAATTAAACTAATATCACCATGATCTCATTGTCTCTACTCTTAATCAATCCTCATGATTAGGCATACTTCACGCAATAGATTAATACCCCAATTCCTTAACTTTACATAATTACGGTTAAACAGAAAAGTCGGGTAAAAGTTGGCTCAAAATAAATAATTATTTTCTATTTCAAAATTAATATTTTCCTTTACCATTGGATAGTAGGTTGTCTTAGCTTTCCAATGATATAAAGTTTGCCTCGATCGGATACCCGAGTAAAAAGTTATGAATTTTCTAAAAATTAATGTTTTTCTCCTAAACTTACAGCGTTAACCGGTTAACGGATTGGTTAACCAGTTAACCGACAGTCAGCATGCCTAAAACCTACGTTTTTCACACCTAAAACCTCTCCAAACCCATACCAAACATTAGGAATCATCCAAGCAATTTTAGTAGGTCTAATACACTTATAACCTGACTATTCTACCCGATTATTTCAGTGTTTAATCCGTTAGATTTCATGATTTAGCAATTTATATCAAATTGTCCTAAAACTCTAACTCCAAAACTTAACCAAAAATTAAAATAAAAGTATCTAACTACTGTAACACGGTGGGAGAACTGACTTTAGTTATGTTGCGGATAGCAAGAGTCGCCACCGACTTTTATTTTATCCAAAGGAAAGGCATAAAAGAACAGGAAAGACCTTTTAAAAGATTTTTGGGTCCGGGGGGTAGGTTATGTAAAGGGAAGGTGTTAGCACCCTTTACATCCATGGTTATCCATGGGCTCTTAGTTACTTAGCTCACTTTAAAATGTTTTTGAAATGTGAAGTGTGTGAATAAAAATTTTCTTAAGTGTTTTATAATGATCCATGTACGGATGCGTATAAAACCTTTGTTTTGAAAATTGTTTGAAATTGTGAAGTGTTTGAAATGTTTTTGAAGAGTGAGCAAGTATCTAAGAGGAACCTACCCTAAGCTTAAGTCTTTTCTGTTCTTGAGTCCTTTAAATGGTAAGACTATCCCTATTATTAAGGAATAGGTAGTCATTACCTTGGATGTAAGGGACAAGTGAAGGGACATCTGTTATTTAGGCAACTGTGGGGTGTATAAGCAATTCGAAGGGACTTATCATCTTTATTCGAAAGGGACAAGATCATTACGAAGGCAACATTCGAAGGGACTTGATCTTTTTATCTGTTTAAGGGACTAGATGATGTGAGATGAGGGACTTTTCTTTATACACCCTACTTGACCTTTTGTTTTAGGCAACATGAGAGGTATCCTTAAGGAAGTGAGATGGCGATCAAAGATCGACTTACGTGTGTGAGTGTACAATTTTAAATATTTATCTTTTAAATTAGTGATCTAAATTAATTTTAAAATACAAACATGTTTCACTCCCTATTTTACTAACCATAGCATTTAAAATTAAATATTACTATTACAATATTACATAAAGGAGGCAATTACAAAATAATAATAATTAACAAATTAAATAAACAAGCAAAAATAATAATAATAATATAATTGGGTTAGTAATAATAAAAATAATAAATCACAATATATAAATGGGGTTAGTAATAATAAAATAAATATCATATGAAAATAAATAGCATTAATAATAAAATAAATAAGAATATTAGCATAATAATTAAAAATTCAATTTTTTATAAACAATTATTATTTTAAGATTAAGAAGAAAATATAAACAATTATATACTAATTATCATAAAGTTTTAAATTATTTACAAATTATAAAAATTAGGTTAATTATAAACATATTATGATAATAAATTAAATTAGCAAATTTGAATTATTTTTAAGCATATATTAAAAATTATTTACATACAAGAATTAAATTATAAACAAATTATAAAATATATACATATTGAATAATCATATTATTATATTTACAAAATTAAATTAAGAATTTTAATTATTTTATGCATATTTATATACAAGATTTAAATTATAAACAAATTATAAAATATGTACATGATTAAAGTTTATAAATAATAAAATAGAATTAAATTTTAGGTAAAAGAAAATTAGGGTTTGTGAAAATTATTAGGGTTTATATTAAATTAATTAGGTTTTTACAAAAATAAACAATTTTTCTAATAAGATTTAAAAAAAAAGATGTATTCTAAAATATGATAATAATATAAACATTATACATTTTTTATTATTTAAATTTGTTTAATTATAATATAAATTAATAAAATAATAAAAAAACAGAGAAAAGAGTGAAAAAAGCAAAACCTGCATGGGCTGGGATTTGAACCCAGTCCCTAAGCTTTCACCCTCAAGACCAGCACTCCCACCACTGGGCCATGCGCGCGCAGGTGTTAGCAAACACACTCCATTTGGTTTTGTTGCTTGACCTGAAAAAAACATGAAAAAACAAAGCAAAGAACACAAAAAGGCCTGGGGGGGATTCGAACCCAAGACCTTTACGCAATACACAAACACACTTACCATTCCAGCCGGGAGGGCGCAACTGATATACCATTCACAACATTGCATAATATATTAAGCCTGTTAATTAAATGGAAAAACAAGAAAAAAGTTGCTGAGCCCAGGATTCGAACCAAGGCCCTCAAGCAATACGCGCGCGTCCATTACCACTGAGCCAACACTGCAACTGTGAAACAAAACCACAAACAATTCTAAAAATATTATGAGTAATATTTGAATCTTCCAGATGGCGCCAACAGCTTCGTCTTCAACCTTTGGCCCTGCGTTTTTTGCTGCGATTTTACCTATGAAGTTTCCTGCGATTTTTTTAAAACAGAAACCTACGAAATTGGAATATCATCAAAACAGTGAAATTTCTCAAAATTAATTGGTGCGTTAGGATCCCCAGAGTTCACATGATTGTTCTATGTTCTTAGAATTTATTTATATTAGGTCTAGTGTAAAACCCTAATTGCTTGGCCGAAACCCTAGCCATGGCAACTTCTCAAACCTGTAATGAAACTCCAATCAAACCATCCAGAATCAATCAACAACTTAATACAAACACGAAACAATGATCAAAACTTATTTATAATATACAAATATCAGAAAACGAAAAAATCATTAAGCCATGAAAAGTTTGATTCGGGTTAGGTCATATGCCATGATTTGGATGCTGTATATGGTTCAAATAGATTCAAAGATGTTCATAGAACATGTCTCAACCTTCAAATAGTCTTGAAAGGGCCTGGATTATGAAATCCGAATTTGAATTTTGGTGAGATTTTTGAATATGCAAACTTACTCTTTGAGGCAGGGAATTCGCGTCCTTTGCATATGGATCTCTTGTATACTTATACTAGACTGAATTAGGTCAAAAATATTGGCTCCTTGTTTGGATATTTTGGATCAATGAGATTGAAAAGGATTAAGTCTTAAATTTCAAATATTTGTGAATTCAACCTTTCTATTTCAAGCCAATCTTCATCAATTGTGAATCAATCCAATCCAAATCATCTTTAAGACTTTCTAGAATAGAAATATATTTTAAATTTTCACATTTGATATTTTATTTAAATTTAAAATGATTTTTAAATATAAAAATCATAATAAATAAATTAAATAAAATAAAATTATGAAAATATTAAATAAATTTCGTGCATGATGTATTTGTATGGATTGGATCATCACATGGCAAGCCCATTTGGAAAAATTTGGTTTTAAGCCCCCATTTTCTTCATAAACCTCCCAAAAATTTCCCAACTTTGCAATGGCACAAATCCTTCAATTTTAATGCTATGAGGGTGATTTTGGACATTTTGGAAAGCTAGAAGAGTCCTCTAACCAACCCCATTGGTTTCATGTCCATATCATTTACCATTCTCAAGTTATGCCCTTTTGAAGTTGTTGACTTTTTGTTGACTTTTAAAAGGACCTATAATGTCTTAGCTCATACCTTCCAAATGAAGCATTTTTGGGCTTGGCTTGTGAGACACAAAGTTGTAGAGAATTAAATTTCCTTCAAAATGAGCTTTGGATGGGAAAAATGTGATGAAGCATGTGAAAGTTATGGCTGGTCAAAGTTCAGTTGACTTTTCCTGAAGAAACCCTAATTTAGAAACCTCTGATTCTTGATGATCTGAAATATCCTTGATGAATCATGATCAACCCTTGATCAAATGATGAATTTTACTTCATATACTTGATGTTGGCAAAAACTCATGAAGTTTGACTTTGGTTTGACCACAGTTGATCTCAGTTTGACTTTTTAACTACTTTGACTGATTTTGACCTATCTGATCATTTGACTGAGCAAACCTTTGAGAAAAGTTCTGAATTTTGTCATGGGGGTTCTTAAACACATATAAGATGTTATGAAGCTCACTTGAAGTCTTGGAAATCCATTTAGCCTGATTAAAGTCAAAACCCTAGTTTTGGATGCACTTCTTAGGAGAATGCCTTGCCTGAGGGAATTGTCAAATCTTCTGACTAATTGTGAACTTTGTGAACCTTGTGAACTTCATAAGATATCTTGTGAATCTTGTGAACCTCATAAGATGTCTTGTGAACCTTGTGAACCTCATGGAAGGTCTTGTAAACTTCATGAACCTCATGAAAGGTCTTGTGAACCTTGTGAACCTCATGAAAGGTCTTGTAAACTTCATGAACCTCATGAAAGGTCTTGTGAACCTTGTGAACCTCATAGCACACAAAGTCTTGTATTGTGAGGGCAAATTTTGGGGTGCAACAGCTGCCCCTATTCAATTTTCTGAAACCTGAGGGGTTAGATTGGTATATGCGCCAGTCGTTACCTGGAAGGTTGAAGGGGATTGAACACAAAAGCCCAAAAGTTTGCACTCACCGGTGCGTAGAGAGATACTGATGACTAGTTGTATATGCTCTAGTGGGCTTAAAGATGCCACTTGGAGAAAAGTTCTTCAAATATGTTTCTTGGAGGATAAAGCAGTCCAAAATATGAAGATATAATGATAGCTTTCAGGAGGATCAACAACGTCCTGAGGTATGAAGCAACCTTTGGGAGGATAAACAACGGCCCAAGGTCAAGATAGCTTTCAGGAGGATAAACAACGTCCTGAGGTCAAGATAGCTTTCAGGAGGATAAACAACGTCCTGAGGTATGATGATAGCTTTCAGGAAGATAAACAACGTCCTGAGGTATAAGTATAAATTTTGGGAAGATAAACAACGGCCCAAAGTCATGATATGCTTTCAGGAGGATAAACAACGTCCTGAGGTATGAAGTAACCTTTGGGAAGATAAACAACGGCCCAAGGTCAAGATAGCTTTCAGGAGGATAAACAACGGCCCAAAATAAATGGATATGGCTTTTGAGAAGATGAACTACGTCTCAAGATAGCCTTCGGGAAGATAAACGACGTCCCATGATAATGAGGTAACCTTTGGGAAGATAAACAACGGCCCAAGGTCATGATATGCTTTCAGGAGGATAAACAACGTCCCGAGGAAATGATATCTTTCAGGAAGATAAACAACATCCTGAGGTAATGATTGCTTTCAGGAGGATAAACAACGTCCTGAGGTAATGAGGTAACTTTTGGGAAGATAAACAACGGCCCAAGGTCACAAGTTGTTGATGAAACTTGCTGGAGAATTAATCTGAAAAACAAGATTATAACATTTTGCACAATAACATTAGTTTATGAATTTTGTATGCATGTATAATATGATGCACTTAAGTAATGTATTATATATATTTATGTATATGTATGATATGATGTAAATGATGTATGTATGCATCATGCAGCCTGAAGCGTCTTGGATATCTTCGTATAATAACTGCTGGCCAGGGAAAATAAATCCCGATTCGTTACTGAAGAATAGGAGGGCCTCATTCCCGTTTCGTTTGATAATATAGATATCCATAACTTCCCGTCTTCGTTCGATAGTAAGGTATACATAACCTCCCGTCTTCGTTCGTCGTACTCCTATTGGAAAAATAAATTCCCGACTATCCGTATGAGGATAAAAGAGATGGATATAAATTCCAGGGGAGATGTGACTCGAAGTACATATGAAGATGGATTTGCCCTACTGGAGGACTTGTAGCTGTCTTGTGGGGATGAACCGGCGAAGCTTCGTTGAAATTCCTTCCCTCGTTCGTCCTTAGTAAATACTATTACTGCATTTTCATGCATTTCTGGTAAACATCAATCATATTAAGCATACATGCATTTCTGGTAAACATCAATCATATTCAAAAGCATACATACATTCAAACACAACCAATGGACGTTTCGCTTATGTAAATAGGGTAAAAGTAAATCTGGATTCAAAGATGAAATTTTATTTATATCAAAAGTGACATATACATAGGCAAGTTTGTACAAGGAGACAGAAATCCTAGTAAGAGGAATTTGTCGTAAAAAATTTTACAAAACAAAGAAAATCAGCTATGTGGGAAATAATCCTATTGAGTTTCAATTCTACTATTGCCATCATCTTCAAGTATCTCATCTTCTGCTGTTGAAACGGAAACGATTGAATTGAGTTTTATCTGTTCGAACTTGAGTAAGTAGCACAATTGGTTGTAGTTTCATGGGTGATCCAAACGAGACATAGTCATACGCTTTAATCCCTAACTTTTGCCTGGATTGCCTTTTCAGGTTTTCAATCCACCGGGATACCCTTTTTTGCCCAAGCCGCCTTTTCAGGTTTTCGACTTGCCGAGTGTACATTTTTGTATATATATCCCTAATTTTTGCCCGAACCCTTTTGGTTCGCCGGGATGCCCTTATTTTTGCCTAGGCCAGTCAACCTAGCGGGTCTCTTTTTATGCGTAGTATTTTTTAACTATGTCTGTGTTTACAGGCTGCGGGAAGTCTTCACCATCCATAGTAGTAAGTATCATGGCACCTCCTGAGAAAACTATTTTGACTACAAATGGTCCTTCATACGTAGGAGTCCACTTGCCTCTAGGATCACCATGTGGTAATATGATACGCTTGATTACCAAATCACCAGCCTGATATACCTTTGGCTTAACCTTCTTGTTGAATGCTTTGATCATCCGTTTTTGGTACATCTGGCCATGACAAACTACTGCTAGCCTCTTCTCATCAATCAAATTTATCTGGTCAAGTCGAGTCTGAATCCACTCATCTTCATCCAAGCCTGCATCCTTCATAATTCTTAAGGAGGGAATCTGAACTCCAATGGGCAGAACTGCTTCCATGCCATAGACTAAGGAGAATGGAGTTGCCCCTGTTGAAGTACGTATTGTAGTACGATAACCATAAGAGCAAATGGTAACATCTCATGCAAATCCTTGTAAGTAACAGTCATCTTCTGTACAATCTTCTTAATGTTCTTATTAGCAGCTTCAACTGCCCCATTCATCTTTGGACGATATGGAGAAGAGTTGTGATGCTTAATCTTGAACTGCGTGCAGAGGTCAGTAATCATAGTGTTGTTCAGATTAGAGCCATTGTCAGTAATAATCCTTTCAGGGATGCCATACCTACATATGAGATTATTCTTAATGAATCGAGCCACAACATTCTTGGTAACAGATGCAAATGAAGCTGCCTCTACCCACTTCGTGAAGTAATCAATAGCGACCAGGATGAAACGATGCCCATTAGAGGCAGTAGGCTTGATCTCACCAATCATATCAATGCCCCACATGGCAAAAGGCCAAGGAGCAGTTAACACATTCAATGGTGATGGAGGTATGTGTACTTTATCAGCATAAATTTGACACTTGTGACATGTTCTGGAATGTTGGTAGCAATCAGCTTCCATGGTAGACCAATAGTAACCTGCTCTCAAAATCTTCTTTGCCATGGTATGACCACTAGAATGAGTGCCAAAGATCCCATCATGCATGTCTTCCATAATCTCAATTGCTTCCTTCTTATCCATACATCGAAGCATAGTTGTATCATGATTGCGCTTATACAGAATACCATTACTCAAAAAGAACTTAGCAGAAAACCTTCTCAGAAACTTTCTATCTTTGACAGATGCCCCTTCAGGGAATTCCTGAGCTTCAAGATATATTTTTACTTCACAAAACCAAGGCTTTTCTTCTGCTTCTTCAGTGCCAATCTCATTGCAATATGCCGGCTTCTCAAATCTATCAATAGTAATCTTGGGAGCCTCATCATCCCAGCTGATCTCAAACATGGATGCCATGGTAGCTAATGCATCTGCCAACTGATTCTCTCTTCGTGGAATATGTCCAAAAGTAATCTCTTTAAAATATGGGATCAAAGACAACACATGCTCTCTGTAAGGAATGAGATTATCATGCTTGGTATCCCAATCTCCTTTGATCTGACTTACTACCAGGGCTGAATCTCCATACACATCAAGGAACTGAATCTTCATATCAATAGCAGCTTTGATACCTAGGATACATGCCTCATACTCAGCCATGTTATTGGTACAATAGAAACAAAGTCTGACAGTAATCGGCGTATGACAACCTTCAGGGGAACTGATCACAACACCAACACCATTACCAAGTGCATTAGAAGCTCCATCAAAAACCATGGTCCATCGGGATCCTTGTTCAGGTCCGTCATATTGTCCAGGTTCTTTGGTGATAATCATAATATCTTCATCATGGAACTCAAAACTCATTGACTGGTAATCATCCACTGCTTGATGATCCAAATGATCAGCCACAACACTTCCTTTAATGGCCTTCTGAGTAGTATATTGTATGTCATATTCTGTTAAGATCATTTTCCATCTTGCAATTCTTCCGGAGAGAGCATGTTTCTCAAATATGTACTTGATTGGATCCATCTTCGAAATCAATAAGGTATTATGAGTTAACATATACTGTCTTAGTCGACGAGCAGCCCATGCCAAAGCGCAGCAAGTTTTCTCGAGCAGTGAGTATCTTGTTTCACAGTCGGTAAACTTTTTGCTAAGGTAGTATATTTCCTGCTCTTTTCGACCAGACTCGTCATGTTGCCCCAATACACACCCCATTGAATTGTCTAACACTGTTAAGTACATAATCAAGGGTCTTCCATCAACTGGTGGCATCAAAATTGGTGGTTCTAGCAGATACTTCTTGATTTCATCAAATGCTGTCTGACATTCATCATTCCATTCCATTACCTGATTTTTCTTTAACAACTTGAAGATTGGCTCACAGGTAGCTGTTAATTGGGAAATAAATCTTGCAATGTAATTCAATCGTCCCAAGAAACCTCTAACTTCCTTCTCAGTACGGGGAGCTAGCATCTCTCGTATAGCATTCAGTTTTGCAGGATCCAGTTCAATACCTTTTCCACTGACTATGAAACCCAGGAGTTTACCAGATCTAACTCCGAAAGTACACTTGTTTGGGTTCAATCTCAACTTGTATTTCTTCAACCTTTCAAACAACTTATGCAGATGATCAAGATGTTGTTCTTCATTCTGGGACCTGGCTATCATATCATCCACATATACCTCTATCTCATGATGAATCATATCGTGAAACAAAGCCACCATAGCACGCTGATATGTTGCCCCTGCATTCTTCAAACCAAATGGCATCACCTTATAGCAAAAGGTGCCCCACTGTGTAACAAATGTTGTCTTCTCCATATCTTCAGGTGCCATCTTGATTTGATTGTAACTAGAGAAACCATCCATGAAAGAGAATACTTTATGCTGAGCAGTGTTGTCTGCCAGAACATCAATATGAGGAAGTGGAAAGTCATCTTTGGTGCTAGCCTTGTTCAAATCCCTGTAGTCTACACACATACGTACCTTACCATCTTTCTTAGGTACCGGCACCACATTTGCAACCCACTGAGGATAAGAAGTCACAGCTAAGAACCTTGCATCAAATTGTTTCATTACCTCTGCTTTAATCTTCTCTGACATTTCAGGACGCATACGACGAACCTTCTGTTTCTTTGGACGACAATCTTCTTTCACTGGTAATCGGTGAACTACAATGTCTGTATCCAACCCTGGCATATCTTCATAAGACCAAGCAAAGATCTCCACATAGTCATGTAACATCTGAATCAATCTGCTCTTGACACCATCCTCTAAATCAGCCCCTATCTTGACTTCTTTCCTGTTTTCTTCAGTTCCCAGATTCACAACTTCGACTGGCTCTTCATGTGGCTGTATAGCTTCCTCTTCTTGTTGTAACAACCTAGCAAGCTCTACAGGTACTTCACAATCATCCTCATTTCCGTCTTCAGCTTGATAGATCGGATTCTCGAAATTATAATTGGCAATAGTAGAACTGTTATCAACAGGATCCAGAGTGGATGAGGATCTGCATTTTAGTGATGTGGGTGTGTGTAAGAACACATAGCTGATAAAACAAAAATAAAATAAAAGAAAGACAAGGAACACAATTTTTATGAAAACGAAACGTCCACTGATTTTTATTGAATGAAGTATGCAAGTGAAATGACATCCCGTAACAAGCACACCATTGTGCCCCGGGTAAGGCACAAGGCTTAAGAGTTTAATTGTTCAAGAAATTACAAACTTAAAAAGCAACAACACAGTAATAGTATTTACTCCTGACTAAAGGAGATAGGAATAACATCTTCATCTTTCCAATTATTGAGCCCAGCACCCACAGTAGGAAAAATCCAAGCATCCAAGTTGTAGTCTTCATCACAGTCATTCACAACATTGATCTGGTCTTTCATAATCCCCTGATTGGTGATACGAACAGCACGAGCACGACGAACAGCCTTATGGGACTCTGCAGTGAAACCCAAACCAAATTTGTCAGACTTGTATGGAATGTCAGGAAGCTGACCCCAAATAGTACAACCACCTTCATCCACCACAGCTCTAGCATCTTTAAGGGAGGCCATTGTAGGAGGTACTCTGGTGACCACATGAATTTTCTTGACAACAGGAGGAGCTTCATAATAATTAACAATCCAAGGAACCACTTCAAATGTCTGACACGGAGTTTCAACGTATTCACCTTCTACTTCAAGATATTTAAAGGTGTTCACATGACTAATCATATACCCTTCCTCTCCGTAGACAGTGACAACTTTTCCTTCTACTGGATACCTCAGCTTTTGATGCAATGTAGAGGTTACAGCACCTGCCCCATGGATCCAGGGACGCCCAAGCAAACAAGAATATGACGAACGAATATCCATGACATAAAAGGTAGCATTACAAACCTGAGACCCAACTTTTATTGGGAGATCAATTTCTCCATGCACCACTCTTCTCGAACCATCAAAAGCTTTCACTACTATATTACTGGGCTTCAACACAGCATCTTCAGGACTCAGCTTATTCAGAACTTCTTTGGGCAACACATTCAGAGAGGAACCATTGTCTATTAATACATTTGACAGGGTAGTGCCCCTGCATTCAATTGAGATATGTAGAGCCCTGTTATGATCCCTCTTGGCAGGAGTCAAATCAGCATCAGAGAAACCTAACCCATTATCATAGGTCAAGTGTGCCACACAATTTTCGAACTGGTCAACATAAATTTCATTTGGTACATGAGCAGTCTTCAGAAATTTAATCAAGGCCTTGGCATGAGCCTCAGAACACAACAACAAGGACAACATATAAATCTTGGAGGGAGTATGCCCCAATTGATCAACAATGTCATAATCACTCTTGCGAATGATTTTCAATACTTCTTCCATCTGCTTAGAGAGATCATCATCAGCTGGCACATCAGTAGGTATAGGTTCAATAACAGGACCTTTGCCCCGAGCATCAGTGGTGGAGGTAGCAGCTGGAGTAACTGCATTCTTGGAGGTAATTGGAGGAGAGAAAACTCTTCCGCTTCGTGTGATCTTACTAGATCCAGCAATATTATCAACATCAACAGGCCTATCAGCTAAGGGTTCCTGCTTAACACCATGGATATAAACATCAGACCCATAATGCCAAGGCACAGCTTTATCAGAAGTATACGGAATAGGACCAGGAGTGGTAATGACCATAGGAGCCACTCTAGCTTCAGCAACAATTTTCACAGGGCCTTCAGCAGTAATCTTAATTGGACCCTTATGAGTGATTTTAACAGGTCCCTTGGAAGTAATCCTTACCGGAACTTTATCAACCATATCCACCTCTTCAATCTTCTTACCTTTAGTAATATGATCCACCATACTCTCCACAGAAGGTGGTGTCCTCTCAAATACTATGGTGTAATTATTCATGAGGCGTTGAATTCCGTCCTTCAACCTCCAGCAACTATCCGGCTTATAGGCACAATAGACACAATCTTCACGACAACCTGGAAAGAACCCAGCCTGTACTAACTTTTTCTTGATAACAGACAATGGTGTAGTCAACTCTGCAACTGAAGAAATATGTGAATCTTCATCAATGGCATTGACAGTCTTCTCATGATTTGGCATGGGAGCAGTAATCACATTTGGAGTACCCGGAGGGTCAAACTCAATTTCTCCAGCCTCAATCATATCTTGAATTTTGTTCTTCAATACCCAGCAACTATTGGTATCATGTCCCTGACAGTTCGAATGATATGCACATCGTGCATTAGGATTGTACCTGGGAGAGGTAACATTAGGGTTCTGAGGAGCATCTTTCAGAGTGATAAGTTCAGCCTTCAACAAGTGTTGCAAGGCTTGGGCCATTGACATGTTGATCTTAGTGAACTGCCTTCTAGCCCTTTGTTGATTTCCTTGTGGCTGCTCTGTTGTTGTAGGAGTTGGATTGGAGATATGGACTGCACTCATAGACTGATGCCTTCTGTTACGATCAGGTTGACCATAAACAACATTTGACTCTTTCTTCCCACTGGGAGGCTTCTTTGCAGCACCTGATGAAGAAGCACCCACTTGAATCTTGCCATTCCTTATACCACTTTCTACGCGCTCTCCTGTCATTATCAACTCAGTGAAGCCAGATGATGAGCTTCCAATGAGATGACTGTAAAAAGGACCATTCAACGTACACATGAACATATCAACCAACTCCCTGTCAGTTAAAGGGGGTTGTACTCTTCCAGCCAAATCTCTCCACTTCTGGGCATACTCTTTAAAACTTTCTTTAGCACCCATGTGTAAACACCCCAAATTTGCCCTCACTCATTCACACCATGGCTTGTGATCTCCTCATATGCATAAGTTCAACCATAGCATCTCATATTGCATACTTGCTTCACTGCATTGGTTCAAAGTCATCTGCATCTAGGGTTTGTGATCTGAGCAATCCAAGAGCTTCTTGAGCCACTCCAAAGGTCATCAATCACTTCAATGGGGTCCATGAATGTTCAAGCATCATATTATATCCTCTCAAAGTCAAGAATGTCAAAAAAATCACAAGAACTGAGATTGGAATGGAAGCAGGGTCAGGTTTGACTGCACAGATGACCTAGAATTAGGGTTTTGGTTTTAAAGGCCATAACTCCAATTTTTTTGGTCATTCTTGTTTCTATTGGTCTCTATATGGTATAGGGATCATGCATATCAATTTTCATGAAGAAATTCCATGGGGAAGGCATCTAATCAAGAGTTGACTTTTTGAGCAAGTCAGTGCAAAATCAGGGCATCTGAGGCCCCCAGTGACCCAACCAAAGGGTGTTCTTCATCATTTTGATTGTGTATGATCTTTATTTGATCATAGAAGATGTTAGAAGTTCACAAAATTGAAGAATTTCAAGCCATTTGCAAAGTTGACTTTTTGGGAAAATGACTTGTAATGGAAAATTGCCATTTTGGGAAACTTTTTCAACCCTTGCTTTTTGATTCAAAAATGCTTCAAATGGGAAAACTTTGGTCATGAAAGTTTTAGAATGGATCATTCCCTTTTCAAAAAGTACAAGAACTCATTCTAATTCATTTTGGATCAAAAGTTATGGCTTGTCAAAGTTGGCCAAAATCACATAATTTCAAGTTTTCTACCAAAGAGGAAAAGTTGCAAAATCACTTGCCAAGGCAAATTGAGACCTCAAAGTGACTTCTAAAATTCACAAAAACATGAACCAATGTCTAAAAGTCAGATTGCATCAAGAGTTTGCTCATTTTTATGACTTGTGGATCAAGAAACTTCAAAAGGGCCAAAGTTGAACAAAGTTGCAAAACCTCACTCAAACCCTAATCCATGTGCTGGCTGACTTCAAATTTGATCCTATGGTCCTCCTCACTTCTTGCTGCACAGGACACCCCTCTTGTCCTTGGCTAGCCATGAGCCCATACCTCTCTTACACAAAGCTTGACTTTTTTGCAAAAGACCCATACCAATCAACCTAGGCCAGCACCCACTCTCTGACCTATCCAAGAGTGATAAGTGGACAAAATGGAACTCAACACAACACACAACTCAGGCTGAAACACACTCCAAGCCATAGTTACCAAAAATCCTCCAACTTGCAAAACCATTCGAAACACATAGCACAAGCATCAAACACAAAAACAAACTTTACAAAACATCTCAGCACACTCCCCTGATCATTTCCCTGCCCTCACTCATCCCTGAAACCTCACATAAGCCAAATACGATTTCTTCCCCTCTTTGAACAGAACTCAAGAAATCTCTCAAACTAGCCCAAATAAACTCCAGATAAGCTTTGAAAACACTTAAGGGAGGTCAGTGGAGTTGATTGGAAGCAAGGAACTGGTCCAAAAGCTCTTGGGTTGAAAGCTTCGATTCAGGTAGCCATGGAAATTCATTTTTCCAGAACTCTTATTTCTTGTTTCTAAAATGATCTACATGCTTCCCTGAGTTCACTGAACCTTTTATTTTTGAAAATGATTGAGTTTTGAGGTCGTATGCTTGTTCTGAAACTTTGCCCGTGAAATGCTTTTTGTTTTGATTCTTGAGTTTGAGTGAAAATAAATGATTTTGATTGCTGGATTCTTGCTTAGAGTGGTCTAATGATTGATTCTGGAGAGATTTGTGAAGTTTCATGGTGTATTAAGAGAGATTGAGTGAGGACCTTGCCGGAGAAGATGACCGGAACACTGTTCCGGTCATCTGAAAGTAATTAGGGCACAAGATTAGGGTTTAAGCATAATTAGTGAGATTTGAATTCTGGCCGTCCAGATGTGCGCGCTGGTCAATTCCCGCGTCCTAGGTTTGAACCACAACCCTCAGATCAGTTGACTTTCCTATTTTTCATTTAAAATTCATTTTATTTTCATTTGTTTTGATTTATTTTGCACGAATTATTAAAAATAGCAAAATACCTTTAAAAATTCTGAAATTTTTTGTCAAAGGTTTAATTAATTTTCAGAACACAAAAATATTTTTATTTTTATTTTTTGCATTGAAAATTATTTTTAAATCATTTAAAAGTTTATTTTTAATTAATTAATGAAAATTAATTGATTAAAAATACTTTTAGGTATTTAAAAATCACAAAAAAATTCACATAGCACTTTAAAACATTTAGAAACATTGTCCAACTCTCAAACCAAATTTCTTTTTTGTTCTTGATACCTTTTGATGATTTTCAATGGAATTAAATTCATTTTGGGGAAATATTTTGGTTCAAACTTCAAAAATTCATTTCTGCCTAACCATTGAGAGTTGGATAATGATTCTTTTTGCATTGCATCTTGCATAACATGTAGTTTATAGGATAAAATTGGTTTGAATTGATCTTGCATTTTCAATTTGTTTTGCATTTTTCTTGATGAGGTACCTTAAAACCCTAGCAATCTTAGGAAATTCATAACTTTCACTAGGTTAAGAGTTGGATCCCCTCCTTTGGGTAGTGAGTTTATATAGGTTTAGGGTTCCTTTGATTACATTTTCAAATTTTTATCATGTCATTTGCTTCTGGTTTTGGATTTTTGCTTTGCATGATGCATGTAACCCTAATTTGTGCCTTCTTTTGCATCCATTTCTCATTTGCTTGCATCCATTGACTTGCCATGACATTTTGTGCATTCATTTGATTCATGTTACATCCTAGGACATATTAGAATCATGTTTGATCATTGCATCTTTCATTTGACATGTTGTATGTCCATTACATTTCATAACTTTTCATGTACATTCTTGGTACAAAACATGCCTCATTTGCATCCATATCCTTGTATGATCATTCTCATGTCTTGCCTCATTTTTGTATCATCTCTTAGCATCATTAACATCATGTAATTGCTTCTGGTTTTGGTTTGCATCATGATATTGCATCTCATTTTGCATTGCATTTCATTTCTTTTGCTGACTTTTCAGGTGGTAAGTTGTTTGAGAAGTGAATTTGCCTTCACTTCTCACATTCTCTTTTCATCTCTTTCATGCTTCCCTTGCTGCATTTTGTATGTGTATTGGATTGAGATTGCTCATTCTTGTTCATCTTACCTTCTTTCTTCAAGCAACTTGTCTTCTTAAGTGAAGCAAGTTGTTTTGCTTCTCTTTGCTCCTCTCATCTGCTTCTCTCCTTGTTGGTTCCTTGAAGATTTCCTTCTTAAACCCCACAAACCCTAGGAATTACCAAGCATGATAACAATTAGGGTTTGATTAGTCCCCCATTTAGTTTTACCTTTGAGTCTCTTTGAGTCTCCTCCTCTCACCTCATAATCAGGGACTAAACCCTAAAGGCTTTAAGGCTTTGTGATTAAGCTTATGCCTGCATCCTTCTATTAGAATGGAGTGTATAACTTTAATCCTAAGTGTTAAACCCTTAATGTGTTTAAATCCTTTAATAAATTCACTTAATAGTCATCAAGACATCAAGTTTGTAACTTGGGCCTTGCATTAGGTTTCTAATTCTTCCTTAATTGGTTAAGAAGGACTAACCCTAGTGTTAATGGACAAGTCCCCCTCAAGTTGTCTTACAAACCTTAAAACTCACTTCTTCATCTTATCATTAACTAAAATTCACTTTAATAAAGGCCTTGTTTTGTCATGAGGTTAATCCCTAATCATGGATTAAGTTGAGGAGTCTTCCTCAGCTTAAACATTCTCACCTATTATCCTTCTATTAGGATGGTGTAATGAGTCTGTTTAATCCCTAATTATGGCTTAATCTCATTACTTAACACTAAACAAAAACAACAAAAAACATTTAAATAGATACAAGTAGGTTAATGACCTTAATCCTACATCATGGTGATTAAGTGTGAGAAGCTGACTTCACACTTAAGGTATCCTCATTACCCCTAATCAGAAGGAGGATGTGATGAGTTTACTAACCCTTTGGTTTAGGCTTAAGCTCATTAACTTATGACAAACTTCAAAAAGCAATAAAAGACTGAAAATACAAAAACAAACAATAATCGTCTCCTCCGGGATTCTTTTCTCATCTCATTCACTCACAAACGAGAACTTGCTTCTTCCGTCTAATGCAAGACAGTTTGCACCTGAGCCAGACAGGTCATACACTTGAGCATAGACAAGTAAGCAGTTCACAAGTCAATTTATCATTCAGTCTCTTTGGGTCGAACTACGGTGTTCTGACTTCCTCATTGCACGAGAGGATACGTAGGCATAACATAACAGTTATCGAACAAAAGTCTCTGTATATTCCCCCTCCTTCCAGCATTATTCTTTAAGCCTCATAGTCTTGAGCTTCATATTCCTGTTCTTACACTGACACTTCTTTTATACACTTCACTTTTCTTTTACACTAACACTTGCATTCTTTCCAGCTTTGATACACAGATAACACTGACACTACCCCTTTAAAATACAAATCATTTAAGCTTGGATCCCGTCGAGTACGGCGGAAAATCTGGGTGCTAATACCTTCCCAGGTTGTAACCAACCCCCTTTCTCAGTCTCTCTGGTCCGTAACCGTCTTATCCATATCTTTCTAGGTCTATGCAGCATTACCTTTCCTTCGGGATAAAAATGCCTAGCTGGCGACTCTTGTCTTTCTGAGTTCACTCCTGTGTGTTCTCATCCTCTTTTCGCCGACCGTTAGCGTCTGTACCCCATTTGACTTAGCCTCATTTGGTGGGAGCGACAGCTTGGCGACTCTGCTGGGGAAACTTATACTGTAACCAGGGCTTCTGGTTCTTTTTGTGGGTTCCTCCTAGCGCTTGTTTGATTTGTTTTTACTAGGGTGTTATGTGCTATTGGTGTTTGTATATTTGCTTTATTTATTGCTTTATGTACAGTTATTTATTGCTTTCTTTACAGCTTTATATATCATACTGTCATATTGTCATCTGGCTGGATCTGTTTTTGCTTTGGTGGGTGGGGTTCTACTGAGAGTTTGAGGTCCTATACCTGGGACCTGAGTGACACCTAGGCTAGAGTGGTTCATGTTCTTTCCCATTCCATTTCGGTCTGGTGCGGGAATATGAAACACGGTTCAGATGTGGGTTTCTTCTTGAGAACTCTGTGCTACAGATTTCCTGTAGTGCTAGGGCTATCTGGGAAGCCTGCTAAGTCTGGATGACCTTTATTATGACCTTCAGAGACTGAGGTGAATTAGAGGAGGATCTTTTATGGTTATTGTAAACACTGTACCTCCGGGTTAGAAGTGTTTACACTTCTCATGACTGATCCAAGTCTGAGGATCCTTGTTTTAGAACATCACCTGCGAGGGGGTTGGGCTGTTTACAGGTTTGCAGGAACCCTTGGCCACATCATACCCTGTTACTTATTGTGTTTAAGAATGCTTCACTTTGGACAATTCTTGTGATTTAACCCAGGACATGTGACTCTTTATTTGAGTCCCCCACCTTGGATACTGGACTTTTGAACCTCCATCTGAACTTCTTAGACATACATGGACCTATATCAAGGCAGTAATCAGATCCAGCTTGATCACAAACCCTTGCATATCATTTGCATACATCATCATTGCATCATTTAACATTTGCTTATTTATTTTTCAGGGTATCCATATTACATCTGGCTTGGTTTTGACCCCTTCATCTGCATAGACCTTTGTTCATCAGCTATCTGCTTCAGCTATCTTTATCAGTTGCCTGCTTCAGCTACCTCCATCATCATCCTCAGCCTATCAGTGGCTCATCTCCAGTATCAGTCTTCATCATCAGCATCTGTTTCAGCTCTTCATCAGCAGTCATGGCACCCAAGAAGAGCAACATTTCTTACCATTTCTTTGAGCCTGTGCTGGCTGGCATCAGACAGGTCCAGGCACTTATCACTCTAGACCACATCCCATTATTCAGAGAGCATTATGGAGGCATCCTTGATATGGTTATGGACTTGGACCCTTCTCAGAGGAGTCTGATTCACACTTGCCTACAATTTTATGATCCTCCTTTGAGATGCTTCACTTTCCAGAATTTTCAGTTGGGACCTCTGTTGGAGGAGTTTTCATCATTGATTGGAGTACCTGTCAGGGGTGGTATCCCCTTCAACCCAGAGATGGCTTCTCCCAGCAATGAAGAAGTGGCAAAAGCAATACACCTGGAACCTGTTTTGATTGGGTAGAACATGACAACAAAGGCTGGTATCCCTGGCCTACACTTGGACTTTCTGACTTCTCAGGCCATCCTGAAGGCCTCCTTGGGAGAATGGAAGGCAGTTTGTGCATTGTTAGCCCTCAGTATATATGGGGTTATACTATTTGCAGATGAGCCCAAGTTTATCAGCAAGAATGCTATTCATCTCTTCCTTTTGAGGAACCCAGTACCCACCTTGCTGGGAGATTTCTATTATTCTGTTCACCAAAGGAATGAGAAGCAGAGAGGGAGGTTGGTAAGGTGTTGTGCTCCTCTATTCCATACCTGGCTGCTCAAACACTTACCCAAGACTGATGCCTTCTTGAATCCTCACCAACAGAAGAATTGGGCTAAGAGACTTATTGCTTTGACTTCAGATGACATCAGATGGTGCACCCAGAGCACCAAAGGCAGAGACATAATTACTAGTTGTGGACAGTTCCCCAATGTACCTCTAATAGGAGTGAAGGGTTGCATCAACTACAATCCTTTGCTGTTTAAGAGACAATTGGGCTATGCTTTGGTCCACCCTCCAAGAGTGCAAGACTTTGCTGAAACCCTGTATTGTGAGATAAAGCCTAATCTAGTTGTTGTCAGACAAGCATCCTGGGCTTGGGACAACATCCAGACCAAAGGGATGGCCATTCTTGGGAGATGCAATAATGTGGCTTCAGCTCAGTATTATGAATGGTCTCATGCCAGGGCTCAAATTTCTGGGATGCCTTTCACCATTGAGGATGCACCTGGACCATCCACAACACCACCTCCAGCCACTGTCAGCCTGGAAGAATTTGAGAAACTGAAAGAGAGGAATGAGAATCTATCTCAAGCTCTGAAGAAGACCCTCTGGGAGAGGAGTGATGGTCATTTCGATATTGAGAGGTTGGAGAAGCTTAAGGTGGAGCATCTAGCCAGGATTGAGAAATCAGAGGACTACATCAAGAAATCAAGAGCAGGAGAGCAGATTTTGAAGAATGCCTGTAAAGAGGCCCAGTTTCAGAAGGCTAGGACTGATCTCTATCTGAAAGAAAGTCAAGCTAGGTGGGTCAGGATCACTGAAGCTCGTACTCAAGAGGATAAGAGGACTCAAGCTAGGATTGAGCAGCTAGAGGCTAGTGACAGGAAGCAACAGGAGGCTTTGCTGGCAGCCCAGAAGGAAATCTCAGAATTGAAGCTTAGGGCTGGTGTGAAGAGGTCAAAGGACCAGGACAGGCACAAGAAGCTGACCACTGCTATTGCCACCAGAAACCTTCTCATCAGAAACATTACAGAGCATCCGGCTGGTCCTGTAACTGAAGCACTTCTGAAGGAGCTTAAGGAGGATGAGTTTGGCTTAGATGTTTGACTATTTTGCTTGCTGTTATTTCCATTTCATGTACCTTTCTTTTTTTTGACCCTTCAGGGGCGTATGTTGTAAAAAAAACAAACTATGTATGATCCACTATTTGTAATATATTTGTTAGTTTGTTTCATTAAGTCTCTTTCTCTCAAGCAACCTCAAAATATATTCCTCAGGGTCTGGAAAGGTCAAAACCAAACACCAAGCCGGATACCTTGGAAACAAATAAGCATACTGCATTGCATACTGACTTTTGTTTTGTTTTGTAGCTTTTTGTTTTGATTGTCACTAACTCTGTTGTGGTTCAGGAATTATTGCTCGCCGCCGGGTGTTCCCTCTCAACCGTCCGCACAGGTATCCTACTTGCAACAATCTTCCTAGTATCCAGATGGATCAAGTACAGCAAGATCTGACAGAGGTCAGGACCCAGATGGCTAATGAAAGGCTGGAGATGAGAAACCAAATGACCCAGTTCATGGAAGTAATGAATGGCTTGGCTCAAAGTCAAGAAAGATTGAGGGCATTGGTAGAAAGGCAAACCCCGGAAGAACCTCCTCTGGGAACTGGATGAACAAGTAACAATGAGAGGGGTCAACCTCATATTAACCCACCAGTATATGGGCCTCATCTACATCCGGAAGTCAACATCCCGGGTAATGTGCAAGGAAATACTACTGGAGGAAGGATCTTACAGGAAGACCCCCAGGAAGAACAGTTCACTGTGATGGGAGCTGGGGATGAAGTTTATGATAGGAGGTTTGATGAAATTGCTGAGAAATTGAGATCTCTGGAGTCTCAAAATTCCCTAGGCTTTGATGTCATTGATATGGGGTTAGTGGACGGGGTAAGAATTCCCCATAAGTTTAAACCCCCGTGCTTCGAGAAGTACAATGGAACTTCCTGTCCACGAACTCACTTACAGTCCTTTTTGGGGAGGCTTAAGGCATACACCATGGATGAAAAACTGTGGATGTTTTACTTTGAAGACAGTTTGACCGGGGCTTCTAGGGAGTGGTACTCTCACTTGACCAGAGCTACCATCAGGTGCTGGAAGGACCTAGCTGAAGCTTTCATCAGACAGTACCAATACAACCTGGACATGGCTTCTAACAGAACCCTTCTGATGGGAATGTCTCAATCCTCCAGAGAAAGCTTCAAGGAGTATGCCCAGAGGTGGAGACAGCTTGCTGCTGCTGTCCAGCCACCCATGTCGGAAAGAGAAATGGCCGACATGTTTATGAACACTCTGCAAGGAACATATATTGATAGGCTAGCTGCCTTTTCTTCCACCAGCTTCGCTGACGTAGTTATAGCTGGAGAAAGAATTGAGAGCCTTCTGAAGATGGGAAAAATTACTGATAATGGTGCAAGTTCGTCGAGTAATCCCAGGAAGCCTTTTATGGGACCTAGAAGGACCGGTGAGACTAATGCTATTCATGCCAATAGGGGCAGACCTCAGTATGTTCATAGGTCAGTGGCAGCTGTCACTATTCCAGCTCCGATTCCTCAGCAACCAACATATCAACAACAACAACAACCACACTATCAGCAGCAAGTTCAGTATCCGCCACAAAGGACCTTCAACAACAATAACAACAATCAACAACAAAGACCCTTTCAGCAAAGACCATCACAGGCAAATAGGGTGATTGACCCTATCCCTATGCCTTATGCCGCTTTATTGCCACAACTCCTGAAACTCAACTTGGTTGAACTAAGGACATTGGCACCACCAGATCCTTCCAATCTCCCGAGAAATTATGATGTCAACGCCAGATGTGCTTTCCACTCCAATGCACCTGGCCACAATACAGAGAAATGCAGGGCTTTACAAATGAAGGTACACGATTTGGTGGATTCTAAAGCCCTCAACTTTGCACCCCCTCCAAGTGTCACCAAGAATCCCATGCCCAATCATGGAGGGCCAAGAATTAATGCCATTGAGTAAGATAAGCCATATTTTTTAATCACCAGTGTTTGACAGATTCGAACACCTCTGGTTGAGATCAAAGCCCAGCTCCTAGAATGCCAGATGTTCCCCGGGTGTGAGCTCGGTTGTGGTTATTGCAACATTTCGGTCAACGGGTGTGATAATTTGAGAAGCGGCATAGATGGTCTTATCAAAAGTGGTATACTCCAGATCACAACAACAGCGCCTACAAATCCAGCAATTCCTGTGACAACCATTCCTGACTCTTCTACAACTGCAACAACAATCATTCCAACCAATTCATTAATAACATCAACAATGGCTTCATCTATCACTTCAACAAATCAGATGTCAACAACCATTTCTTCTACAACATCAGCACCCATTTATTCAACAGAATCTTCTACAACGCCAACAGATATCTCAGCAGTCACCATTTATTATGATCCATCAAATGTTCCTCCAAACAACAACTTTCAACAACAAACAGTGGCACCTCCTGCCAAATCACCGGTCACCATTTACTACGACCCGCACACCATTTCAGCACCTTCTCCTGCAGCAGTCAGTCCAGTTACTATCACGGTACCTGGACCCGTTCCATATGAAAGCAGTAATGCCATCCCTTGGCATTATGGCTCTGACCTCTACTGCAACGGAGATAAAATCACTTTGGATTCTTCAACTTCTTCTCCACAGATTGATAATGTTGGGGGAGGCGGAGGCTTCACCAGAAGCGGACGCCTTTTTGCCTCACAAACTCAAAGACCTAATGCCGAAGCAGAAGCTGCTGCCAAAGCAAAAGGGAAGAGTGTGGTACCTGAAGAACAAACCATCAAAGAAACTCAGAAGACATCTTTTGAGCAAGATGTAGACGAGTTTATGAGAATTATAAAGAGAAGTGATTACAAGGTGGTGGATCAGCTTCACCAAACTCCCTCAAAGATCTCCATATTATCCCTGCTGATGTGTTCTGAAGCTCACAGGAATGCATTACTGGATCCATGCCGCTGGCGCTGTTACGTCTACCCTTCACCAGAAGCTGAAATTTGAGTGGGAAGGCCAGATCATCACCATCTGTGGTGAAGAGGACATCTTTGTTAGCCATCTGGCTACGTATAAGTACATTGAAATGGACAGAGAAATCCATGAAACCATGAGCCAGGGGTTTGAGGCCCTGAACATAAATGAAGCATCTGCTGTATTGGGAACCTCCATGACGTCTTATCAGCAAGTCAGGAAGGTTGTTGAAGAGGGTACTGCCCAAGGCTGGGGCAAGCTGCTACCTGTGGAGAAGAAGGAGGACAGATCTGGGTTGGGTTACAAACCAACTCAACAAGATCAATCAGAGGCTGCTAAGAAGCCCAACTTTGTCAGCGGGGGGATGCTCACCCCAGATGCAGTGAACAACTTGGAAGATGAGTCGGAAGATGAGCGCAACCTGGAGAGCTGGATATGTCCAAGGATCCCGGGGAGCCGTATCTCAAACTGGTCTTCCCAGGAAATTATAAGGGTTACTCCTGCAGAGTAATTATTATTTCCTGTATATTTTAAGCATGCATCAAGTCTTGCATCTTTCCCAAGATGACAAGACTCATTTTGTAATCGGGCCATCTTGTAATTTTGTGCAAACAGATCAATCAATGAATATCGGACATCTTTTGCAAATGAGTCTTTTTCTTTTCCGCTCACTGTTTTTCATTTTTCTTTTTGTACAAAAATAAAATGGCAATGTTTTCCAAAATGAAAACTTCATTTCCCTTTTTCCTAAACAAGATTAAAATCGATCACTAAAATGAACAATCTAAACCCTTGCAGAGAGTGCCTTTCAGACTGCACCGACAACAACACAGCTATGACTTCGTATGACTTTGACAATCCAATCAATCAAGCTGATGAAGGGGTTGAAGAAGATTATGAGCTTCCCGAAGAGCTAGCCAGGTTGTTAAGGCAAGAGGAGAAGGTTATCACTCCTCATCAGGAGGAGGTCGAAACGATTAATCTTGGTACAGATGAAGATGTGAAAGAGGTTAAGATCGGGGCCTGCTTACAAGACTCAGTGAAAGAGCAACTGATTGATCTGCTTCGTGAATATGTGGATGTGTTTGCTTGGTCTTATCAGGATATGCCAGGGTTGGACACCGATATTGTTATGCACAAGCTGCCTTTAAGAGAAGATTGCCCACCGGTTAAACAGAAACTACGCCGCACTCGCCCAGACATGGCAATGAAGATTAAAGAAGAGGTACAAAAGCAGTGGGACGCCGGTTTCCTTGCTGTAACTAGCTATCCGCCGTGGGTTGCTAATATTGTACCTGTGCCTAAGAAAGATGGCAAGGTGAGGATGTGTATGGATTACCGGGATCTGAACAGAGCTAGCCCGAAAGATGATTTCCCTCTACCTCACATTGATGTATTGGTTGATAATACAGCTCAGTTCTCGGTGTTCTCCTTCATGGACGGATTTTCAGGATACAATCAGATCAAGATGTCACCTGAAGACATGGAGAAGACAACTTTCATCACACCCTGGGGCACGTTCTGTTACAAGGTGATGCCATTTGGACTGAAGAATGCTGGTGCAACTTATCAACGGGCTATGGTAACATTATTCCATGACATGATCCATAAAAAATTAAATGTTATGTGGATGACATGATTGCCAAGTCCCTCACAGAAGAAGACCACCTGGTAAATCTGTTGAAGCTATTCAAGCGTTTGAGGAAGTACCAACTGAAGCTGAACCCCAACAAGTGTACATTCGGGGTACGGTCTGGTAAGCTGCTAGGATTTATTGTGAGTGAGAAAGGGATTGAAGTTGACCCTGATAAAGTTAAAGCCATTCAAGAAATGCCTGCACCAAAGACTGAGAGAGAAGTTTGAGGGTTTCTAGGTAGATTGAACTACATTTCAAGGTTCATATCTCACCTTACTGCAACTTGTGAACCCTTGTTCAAGCTGTTAAGAAAAGAACAAACGGTCAGGTGGAACGAAGACTGCCAAAAGGCTTTTGACAAGATCAAGGAATACTTACAAGAGCCTCCTATCCTTATGCCTCCAGTTGAAGGAAGACCTCTAATCATGTACTTGACAGTATTAGAAGAGTCAATGGGGTGTGTGTTGGGCCAGCATGACGAGTCTGGTCGAAAAGAGTATGCAATATACTACCTAAGCAAAAAGTTTACCGACTGTGAACAACGTTATTCACTGCTCGAGAAAACTTGCTATGCTTTAGCGTGGGCTGCTTGCCGACTGAGACAGTATATGTTGACCCATACTACCTTATTGATCTCAAAGATGGACCCAGTTAAGTACATATTTGAGAAGCCAGCACTTACCAGACGGGTTGCAAGATGGAAAATGATCCTCACAGAATATGACATACAGTACACATCTCAGAAAGCCATCAAGGGCAGTGTACTGTCTGATTATCTTGCTGAGCAACCCATTGATGATTACCAGCCTATGAGATTTGACTTCCCTGATGAAGACATCATGTTCATAAAAGCAAAAGACCATGAAGAGCCTATTCACACTGAAGGGTCTGACCCAGAGGAATAATGGACTATGATGTTTGATGGGGCTGTTAATATGAATGGTCGTGGTGTTGGTGCAGTACTCATTACACCTAAAGGAGTTCACATGCCTTTCTCGGCAAAACTCTCTTTTAACTGCACTAACAACGAAGCTGAATACGAGGCTTGTATTATGGGTCTTGAGGAAGCCATTGACCTCAGGATCAAGACTTTGACTGTGTTCGCGGATTCAGCTTTGGTAATTAATCAAACCAACGGCAAATGGTACACTCACCAGGATCATCTGATACCTTATAGGGATTATACAAGGAGGTTATTGACTTTCTTTACAACGGTCAAGCTTGAGTATATCCCTCGGGACGAGAATCAGTTTGCAGATGCTCTGGCTACCATTTCGTCCATGATCAAAGTTCAAGCTGCCAACTTTGTACCTCGAATTTCAGTGTCCAGACTGGACAGGCCATCATATGTTTTCTCAGCAGATATTGTCAAAGATGACAAGCCTTGGTTCCACGACATCAAGTGCTTCTTGGAGGATCAGACATACCCACCTGGGGCAGCTTCCAATGATAAGAAGACATTAAGAAGGCTAGCTGGTAGTTTCTTCCTGAATACCGATGGTTCCCTGTACAAGAGAAACTTTGATATGGTACTCCTCAGATGCGTTGATAGAACAGAAGCAGACTTGTTGATGCACGAGGTGCATGAAGGATCCTTTGGTACCCATGCCGGAGGGCATGCCATGGCAAAGAAGTTGCTAAGATCAGGTTATTACTGGATCACAATGGATGCCGACTGTTGTGCCTACGCCAGAAAATGCCATAAATGCCAGATTTATGCGGATAAAGTGCATGTGCCTCCCAATCCTTTGAATATAATGTCTTCACCCTGGCCCTTTGCCATGTGGGGCATTGATATGATTGGCAAGATTGAACCGACTGCTTCAAATGGCCACAGATTCATCCTGGTAGCCATTGACTATTTTACCAAGTGGGTCGAAGCAGCTTCCTATGCAAATGTTACAAGGCAAGTGGTAGCCAGATTTCTGAAGAGAGATATCATCTACCGGTATGGAATTCCCGAGCGAATCATTACTGATAATGGTTCCAACTTAAACAATAAAATGATGGCAGAACTATGCCGGGATTTCAAGATCCAACACCACAATTCTTCTCCTTACAGGCCAAAGATGAATGGCGCTGTTGAGGCAGCTAACAAGAATATCAAGAAGATTGTGCAAAAGATGGTGGTTACCTATAAAGATTGGCATGAAATGCTACCATTTTCCTTGCATGGGTACCGTACGTCAATCAGAACATCCACTGGGGCAACGCCATATCAGCTTGTGTATGGTATGGAGGCAGTCCTACCGGTCGAAGTTGAGTTACCATCTTTACGGGTATTGATGGATGTCAAGTTGAACGAAGCAGAGTGGGTCCGGTCCCGATATGAACAACTGAATCTGATTGAAGAGAAGAGATTGGCTGCAATTTGTCATGGGCAGCTGTATCAGAAAAGAATGAAGAAAGCCTTCGACCAGAAAGTCAGGCTCCGAGAATACCAAGTAGGAGATCTTGTGCTGAAAAGACTCCTCCCTCCTCATACAGACCACAGGGGCAAGTGGACTCCGAACTATGAAGGACCATTCGTAGTAAAGAAAGTTTTCTCCGGTGGAGCACTCATGCTCAGTACTATGGATGGTGAAGACTTCCCGTCCCCTGTGAATTCAGATGCAGTTAAAAAATACTTCGCATAAAATGACCCGCTGGACACAAAAACAGAATGTAAGTCCAGGCAAAAATAGGGCATCCCGGCGAGTCAAAAACAGAATAAAAGACTCGGGCAAAAATAAGGGAAAATAAACAAAAAATGTACACCCGCTGAGTTGAAAAGCCGCATTGGACAACTCAGGCAAAAATGGGTATCCCGATGGATTGAAAACCCGAAAGGGCGATCCATGCAAAATAAGGGAATAAGCGAACAACTGCATTCTGAATTCGTCTGTATCACTTACAACTTGGTAAGCTTTGAAAGGATCAAGCTTCTTTCAGAATCAGCCTTCTTCAGAAAGCAAGATAAGAAGAACGTCAAATGTCATACGAGTCATAGCAAAAGGGAAACTCCTTGAAGCGTCATCAACATTGCCAGTACCTTTTTTTTCTCAATTTGTAACAATCTCCTCTGAAATTCTGTGATCAGGTATGAGATGTCCTAAGAGATGTCCCAACACTTGATAGGACACTTGACAAATTTAACCAAAACTTAAATAGCAAGAAAAGTAAACAACACAGAAGTTTGTTAACCCAGTTCAGTGTATAACCACACTTACATCTGGAGGCTACCAAGCCAGGAGGAAATCCACTATAAGTAATATTAATTCTAGACTTAAACCACCCTGTTTAATCTATCACTTAATAACTACCCAATGCAATTTCTACCTAAGACACACCTTAGATAAGAGTACCCTACTCACTCCCCCTCAATCACACAATGATCAAGTTTACAAGTTTACTGAAATTGAAGACATCCTTCAAACAAAACAGCTTGATCTTACTTCACAGTTTCAATCAAGTCACAAATGCACTTTTGCTTAAAAGCTCATAAAGTGGTACAATTAAAAAACACCTGCTATTAAAAACACTAGACACCCTATTTGGTCTTCTGAAATTAGTACTCAATTCTATGAGTTTCTGTTGCTTAAATAGGTATTTGTAAGTTGGGCTTTCTGTAGGAGATCCAGCCCTAATGCGCAGCAGCTTCCACCTTGAATTTAGGGTTTGTTACCTCCTAGATTCTAGGTGATTTAGGTCTTCTGTTTTAATCTGAATCTTCAATATAAAACTCCCTACAGATGCGCCTTGTTCTGTTTTTATCCATCATTAATTAATTCCAGATAATTCTCCTTAAATATCTCTGATCAGTTAATCAATAATTAATTCTGGTAGCAGGTCTGAGATGTCTCAACATCTGTTGGGACATCCTGAAAAACTGAACTTAAGTTATTTACACAATGTCCCAACATCTGATGAGACATCCTGAAATAAGTTCATATACTCTGTTTGATAATGTCCCAACATCTGATAGGACATTCTGAACTGAATTCAACATTTCTTGTTGGTCAAAAATTCTGCCAATTCTTAAACATCTACAAACTCCCCCTTTGGCTAATTTTTGGCTAACATCTTTTCTGGTTTTCAGAGTGCAGCAGAAGTTCCTTTTATCAGAGTATAGCATTATTTTTCTGTTGATTCTTATTTGAGATTACTTCCCCTCAAACATATATGTATCCAGTCTTGTTGCAACAGAAAAAAAGCTTATTCAGTTCAGAAGCAAACTTTCATTCATTAATTAAACAGCAATACAATTTGTTGTTGTTCTCCCCCTTGGTAGACACAAAATTAGGGGCCAAAGACACTATTCCAGAAATACATTGCTGTCATTACATTTGCCTCACATACAATGATCACTCAGATTCATCACTCTCAGTTTCTTCATCAGCTTCTGTTGCTTCATCAGCTTCACTGTCTTCATCAGAGGCAGCTTTCTGGTCTTCTTCACTCTCCAATCTTTGAATGATTTCCTCAAGCTTCTGCTTTCTAGCTTCAAGCTCTTTGCAGGTGCTTTTGAGTTCAGCAATTAAAGCCTTCTTGGAGATTGGATTCTTAGTAGTTGAAGGACCTGCAGATGTCCCAGAAGGTGCTTCAACATCTGCTGCATGATGACTGAGGAATAACTTGTAGTGAAAAGCCAGGGGGCTTTCTCTTTTGCATGTTGTATCCTTGTCAGTGAGAATGCCAGGGTATTGATTGAGCACTATACCACACAGCAATGATGGAAAAGCTATTGGAAGCTTTGTTGCAGAGGAGCTGGCATGCTTCAAGGTCTGATCAAAAATGTAAGCTCCATAATCCATCTTGGTTTGAGTTACCACAACATAGATGAATCTGGCCAGACCAGTGGAGATTGAAGAGGTGTGGTTGGTAGGCACCCAGTTAGCTGTACCAATCCTGTTCAGCATGGCAAATTTTTTGGTAAGCATGCTCACTGAGAGCTTTCCCTTCACAGGCCATGCCTTGACCTGGTTTGCTGTGATCACCTTACAGACTTGATTATCTGTCTTACCTAGCTCATTGGGTCCATCTGTTTCTCTTCCTAGGTATTGATTTATGATTTGAGGAGAGAACTCAACACACTTACCTCTCACAAACACTTTTCTGAACTCAGATGACTTACCATTTGAGCAATCCTCCTGAAGATTCACAATGAACTCTTTGACAAGAAGTTCATAGCAGGGAGAGAAATCTGAGACTGTCTTGAATAGTCCTGCAGCAGAGATGAGGTCAATCAGTTCAGTGCACTCAAGTGCATTGCTGCTCAGTTCTCTTTCTAGGGCAACTCTTCTTTGGTACACAAACTTCCACTTGTTCACACTAGAGACATGGTGGAAAGATATGTTGTCTAATGGAGCTTCTGGAACAGCTGTTGAAGCCCTAGATGGGGCTGGTCTCTTCTTGGGAGGAGATGTTGGGACATCTGATTCAACATCTGAGTCAGATGGGGTGACAGATTTCCTTTTCTGAGTTTGGACTTTACTCCATTGTTTTGATGGCCCAAAAGTGGCTTTAGCTTTGCCTTTCTTTGGAGAGGCTTTCTTCTTCTCAGGAATTGCTGCTTCAGCTTGCATCTTGCCTTTCCTGGACCTGAGCCTTTTGGCTATGCTGGGTTTAACAGATGCTATGATTTCTGCATCAGAGTCCTGCTCCAGGTTGACCATTGGAGGAGATTGAGCAGTCTCCTCTTCAGCTGTTTGATCAGCAGGGATTTGATCTTCATTTGAGGCTTTGATCTGATCCTCAGAGTTTTCTTTATCACTTTCACTTGAGGCCTTTTTCTGGTCCTTAGTCTGTTCAGTATCAGCATCAGATGAATTTTCTTTCTCATCTGCAGATGTTCCAACATCTATTGGGACATCTTGTTCTGCAGGAGTGTCATTTGCAGTTTGAGCTGGTTCTCCTTGATGGAATCATCAACATATTTTGAAGAGTTTGGGGGCCTGTTAGCAGGAGAAGGAATGCCTTTTGCTTTGCTGCGTACTTGATCTTTAGCTCTCTTTGGAGTTCTTGCCTTTTTAGTGTGAGAAACGCTTCCCCTGAGTTCGTCCAATGGGGTTGATTGCATTGGTACTACAGAGATGGGAGTGGCATGAACTACGTCTTCCTTGTTGAGAACTTCCTCAGTTGTGTTAGGGTTTTGAGACATTGTTGAGGAAGATGGATGAACAACTTTAGGGTTTATGATTTCTGAAGGATAGCTAGTTAATGTAATTCGCTTGTGATAGTATGATGAGAATCTTGATAGCTGCTTATAAATAGTTACTAAATAAGTAGCCGTTACAGTGCAAATGATTAGGAATGGAATTCCCAAGGATCTTGTCCAGACTGGTTTTGCCATCTGGAACTTATGCCATACAATGTCATATGACATGTTGGCACATCTCATTAACTGCTAAATATCACATAAACAGATTCCAAGTTTGCCCCTTAAGTTCTCAAATTGTGTAGCATCCAATGCTTTGGTAAAGATATCAGCTAACTGCAGATTTGTAGCTACATGCTCCAATGAAAGCACCTTTTCTTCTACAAGATCTCTGATGAAATGATGTCTGATATCAATATGCTTGGTCCTGCTATGTTGGATAAGATTCTTTGATATGTTTATTGCACTTAAGTTGTCACAGTACAATGTCATGACATCCTGTGGGACATTGTACTCAGTAAGCATTTGCTTCATCCAAACCAACTGAGAACAACTGCTTCCAGCTGCTATATATTCAGCTTCAGCTGTAGATAAGGATACACAATTCTGTTTCTTACTGAACCAAGAAATCAAATTGTTTCCTAGAAAGAAGCATCCTCCTGAAGTGCTTTTTCTGTCATCAGCACTTCCAGCCCAATCAGCATCACAGAAGCCAGTGAGAATTGGTTTGCAACCATGAAAGTACATTATGCCATAGTCACAAGTACCATTAACATATTTAAGAATTCTCTTGACTTGATTGAGATGACTGACTTTTGGATCAGCTTGATATCTTGCACAAACTCCTACTGCAAATGCAATGTCTGGTCTGCTAGCAGTCAAGTATAACAAGCTTCCAATCATGCTTCTGTATAAGCTTTGATCTACATTCTCACCCTTTTCATCTTTAGTCAGCTTTAAATGTGTGGGGGCAGGAGTTCTTTTATGAGAAGCATTTTCCATTCCAAATTTCTTGACTATGTTCTTGGAGTACTTACTTTGGGAAATGAACATCGAGTCTTCCATTTGCTTTATTTGCAGACCAAGAAAGTAGGTTAACTCTCCTACTAGGCTCATTTCAAATTCAGATTCCATCTGCTTGACAAAATGTTTGACCATCCTGTCAGACATCCCACCAAAGACAATGTCATCAACATATATTTGAGCAATCATGACATTTCCTTCTTCATCTTTAACAAACAGGGTTTTATCAATCCCACCTTTTCTGTATCCTTGCTTGATAAGAAATGTGGTCAGTCTTTCATACCAAGCCCTTGGAGCTTGCTTCAACCCATAAAGTGCCTTCTTTAGTTTGTATACATGATTTGGACAGCTTGGATCAACAAATCCTTTAGGCTGTTCTACATATACTTCTTCATTAAGGTAGCCATTTAAAAAGGCACTTTTCACATCCATTTGAAATAGCTTGAACTTCAAGATACAGGCAATTCCCAAAAGAAGTCTAATTGATTCAAGCCTTGCTACTGGTGCAAAGGTTTCATCAAAGTCTACTCCTTCAATTTGAGTGTATCCTTGAGCTACAAGTCTAGCTTTGTTCTTTGTAACAACTCCTTGTTCATTTGACTTGTTCTTATACACCCATTTTGTACCAATCACATTTATGTCATCAGGTCTAGGAACAAGATTCCACACTTCATTCCTTGTAAATTGACCTAATTCCTCTTGCATAGCACAAATCCAGTATTCATCAGTAAGAGCTTCCTTAATGTTCTTAGGTTCTATTTTGGAAACAAAACAAGAACCTGAAATCACTTCTCTTGATCTAGTGCTCACACCTCTGTTGGGATCACCAATTATCAAATCTTTGGGATGAACTTTCTGTATTCTGATGGAGGGAGGTTTGCTGGATTCTTCTGTGCTTGTATCAGTTTGAGTGAAGTTATAATGATCATTCTTTTCTTCAGCTTCAATCTTGATATCAGCAGATGTTCCAACATCTTCTGGGACATCTGTAGGAGCATCATCAATTATCACATTTATGGACTCCATGATAACCTTGGTTCTAGAATTAAATACTCTATATGCTCTGCTGTTTATAGAGTATCCAAGAAAGATCCCTTCATCACTTTTAGGATCCATTTTTCTCCTTTGCTCCCTATCTGCTAGAATATAACAATTACTTCCAAACACATGAAAGTACTTAACAGTGGGTTTTCTTCCTTTCCAGACTTCATATATTGTGGACAAGGTTCCTTTCCTTAAAGTAACTCTGTTATGAATGTAACAGGCAGTGTTCATAGCTTCAGCCCAGAAGTACAGAGGTAACTTTTTAGCATGGATCATATCTCTTGCTGATTCTTGAATAGTTCTATTCTTCCTTTCAACAATCCCATTCTGTTGAGGAGTGATAGGTGAAGAATACTCATGATTGATTCCTTCTGAAGAGCAGAAATCTAAGAACTTTTGATTCTCAAATTCTTTTCCATGATCACTTCTAATTCTGATCACACAGTTGGATTTTTCCCTTTGTAATCTTTGACATAATTCTTTGAATACATCAAATACATCAGACTTTTCTTTGATGAAATTTATCCATGTATATCTTGAAAAGTCATCAACCACCACATAGGCATACCTCTTACCACCAAGACTTTCAACCTGCATAGGTCCCATCAGATCCATATGCAAAAGTTCCAAAACTTTGGAAGTTGTCTGATGTTGGAGCTTTGGATGGGACATCTTGGTTTGCTTGCCTATTTGACATTCACCACATATTTTGCCATCATCAATCTTCAGTTTAGGAATGCCTCTTACAGCATCCATAGATATTATCTTCTTTATGCCTCTGAAATGAAGATGACCTAGTCTTTGGTGCCATAGTTTCACTTCTTCTTCTTTAGCTAAAGAGCAAGTTGAAGTGAGACTGAGATTTTGGGATTCCCACATGTAACAGTTGTCTTTAGATCTGGCTCCTTTCATGACAACCTCTTGTTCTTTGTTAGTCACTATGCATTCAGTTTTGGTAAAGTTTACACTGTACCCTTGATCACATAATTGACTTATGCTGATCAGGTTAGCAGTTAAACCTTTAACTAGCAGCACATCATCTAGTCTTGGAACATCTTGACAGTCCAAGGTTCCAACTCCCTTGATTTCTCCTTTAGCTCCATCTCCAAAGGTCACATACCTGGATGAATGTGATTTTAAATTTACTAGAAAATTCTTTAATCCAGTCATGTGTCTTGAACATCCACTATCAAAGTACCAATCTTCTTTAGCTGATACTCTCAGTGATGTATGTGCTATGTATGCAGTACTTTTCTTTGACCAGATGAGTTGATATTTCTTTTGATGCCTCTGCCCTGTGTGTTGTTTATCAGCTGTTTTCCAAGCTTGATTGTTGCTCTTGTTCTTGTAGCTTTGATCAGCTTCAGTGCTAGCTTTTGGTTTCCATACCTTCTTGATGTTTTCTGTCTTCTGCTTAGGAGGTTGCTGATTTCTTTGATGTTTATGCAGCACTTTCTTGGTAACTTCTACTTTCTTCTTGGAAGGTTGCTGATACATCTGATTTGGATATCCATGCAACTTATAACAATGAGGTTTGATATGTCCAAATCTTCCACAGTGATGGCATCTCCATCTTTGATACTTCTTCTTCATTTTGTTCTTTTCAGAATGTTGAGACATCCGTTGGAACATTATGTTTGACTTTGTGTTCTGATGTTGAAGCATCTTTTGGGACATCTTTTTTGACTGTGTGGATTTTGAAGTAGTTTTGCTAGAGCTGACTTCATCTTTAATTACTCTGTTAAATCCCAGTCCACTTTTATCCCCTGAGTGCTTATTGTTGTTGAGAATCACATCTAGTGTATTTGAGCTGCTGTTCAACATTCTAACAGATTTGGACATATGTTCCAACTTGGAGTTGAGAAGGCTTACTTCACTTTTTAAGGTGTCAATGATCTCCTGATCATTTGCTTTGTCATCTTCTAATGCCTCATTCTGCTTCTTTAGCTTTATAACCTCACTGCATATTTCAGAGCTTCTTTTGTATAGATCTTTGAATGCTTGCTCAAGTTCTTCATAAGTAAGTTCTCCATCACTGGATTCACTTTCAGAATCACATAAACCAGCTAAAGCAGTGATATGTTTAGCTGATTCCTCTTCTGAATCAACTCCTGAGTCTTCATCAGACCAGGTCACAGAGAGTCCTTTCTTTTGCCTCTTTAAGTAGGTAGGACATTCAATCTTGATGTGTCCATATCCTTCACATTCATGGCATTTGACTCCTTTATCTTGACTGGTCTTTTCAGCATACTTTGACCTTCTGTTAGCATCATAAGGTCTCCTGTTCTCAGAGTTTGTGTTTCTTCCACTGGGTTTGGATTTGCCTTCCATTCCTCTGAGAATCTGTTTGAATTGTCTTCCAAGCATGGCAAGGTTTTCTGATAAGCTTTTATCATTTGCTGATTCATCATCTTCTTCTTCATCTGTATTTGAAACCAAGGCTATGCTTTTGTTCTTTTTGACATTTGTGTCATTCATTCCCATCTCAAAAGTTTGAAGGGAACCAATGAGTTCTTCAACTTTCATGGAGCATATGTCTTGAGCTTCTTCTATTGCTGTGACTTTCATGTCAAATCTTTTTGGCAAAGATCTGAGAATCTTTCTTACAAGCTTTTCATCAGTCATCTTTTCTCCCAAAGCTCCAGAAGTATTGGCTATATCCAAGATGTTCATATAGAACTCATGAATTGATTCATCTTCCTTCATTCTCAAGTTTTCAAACTTGGTGGTGAGAAGTTGAAGTCTTGACAATTTTACTTTTGATGTTCCTTCATGAGTTGTTTTGAGAGTGTCCCAAACATCTTTGGCCAGCTCACAATGATGCACAAGTCTGAAAATGTTCCTATCAATGCCATTGAATAAAGCATTTAAGGCTTTTGAGTTGCCTAGTGCTGAATCTTCTTCCTCCTTACTCCATTCTTCTTCAGGTTTCAGCACTTTTGATCCATCTTTGGTGTCTTGGACAGGATGATCCCATCCAACATTTACTGCTCTCCATGCCCTGTTGTCAAGTGATCTTAAGAATGCAATCATTCTTGGCTTCCAGTAGTCATAATTAGATCCATCCAGTATAGGTGGTCTATTTACTGACCCTATATCTCTGTCCATGTTACAGAATTTGTTTTCCCTAGATCTCACCCAGTATAAACAGGCAGGGTGCCTGCTCTGATGCCAATTGAAATTCTGTGATCATGTATGAGATGTCCTAAGAGATGTCCCAACACTTGATAGGACACTTGACAAATTTAACCAAAACTTAAATAGCAAGAAAAGTAAACAACACAGAAGTTTGTTAACCCAGTTCAGTGTATAACCACACTTACATCTGGAGGCTACCAAGCCAGGAGGAAATCCACTATAAGTAATATTAATTCTAGACTTAAACCACCCTGTTTAATCTATCACTTAATAACTACCCAATGCAATTTCTACCTAAGACACACCTTAGATAAGAGTACCCTACTCACTCCCCCTCAATCACACAGTGATCAAGTTTACAAGTTTACTGAAATTGAAGACATCCTTCAAACAAAACAGCTTGATCTTACTTCACAGTTTCAATCAAGTCACAAATGCACTTTTGCTTAAAAGCTCATAAAGTGGTACAATTAAAAAACACCTGCTATTAAAAACACTAGACACCCTATTTGGTCTTCTGAAATTCGTACTCAATTCTATGAGTTTCTGTTGCTTAAATAGGTATCTGTAAGTTGGGCTTTCTGTAGGAGATCCAGCCCTAATGCGCAGCAGCTTCCACCTTGAATTTAGGGTTTGTTACCTCCTAGATTCTAGGTGATTTAGGTCTTCTGTTTTAATCTGAATCTTCAATATAAAACTCCCTACAGATGCGCCTTGTTCTGTTTTTATCCATCATTAATTAATTCCAGATAATTCTCCTTAAATATCTCTGATCAGTTAATCAATAATTAATTCTGGTAGCAGGTCTGAGATGTCTCAACATCTGTTGGGACATCCTGAAAAACTGAACTTAAGTTATTTACACAATGTCCCAACATCTGATGAGACATCCTGAAATAAGTTCATATACTCTGTTTGATAATGTCCCAACATCTGATAGGACATTCTGAACTGAATTCAACATTTCTTGTTGGTCAAAAATTCTGCCAATTCTTAAACATCTACATCCTCATTTTAGGAGATTTGTCTCTTTGATTGTATTTGCCAATTCAGGGCACGTGAATTAATAAAATCAGATTTTTCAGTCATGTTTCGTCTCGTACATTTTATCTTCATTTGCAAAAAAATGTCTGATGTCTCTAAGATACTGATTGCATGAATACAGATGATTCTCTTCTAAAAATGCGCGCTTGCAGGAAATATACTTACTCCCGGGAGTGTTTAAACTCCTATGATGGAATCCGGTAAGGGATACCTCGGGATTACTTGTGCGTTTCTTTGTCTTTTCAGGATTGCAGGTATTCAAAGCACAACATGGGGCATGAAAGCTTCATCCCAGCAAGCTGACAAATCATTATCTACTCAGTCTTAGCACCGGAGGTGCTTTCTCCCCAGCTGAGATGCCTTTTATTATTCCTCCGCAGCCAAGTACAAAAGCCAGAGAACCATCTCCCCACAGAGTTCCAGCCTCTATCCGGAAGAGCAATGGCTGAGGATCCCACAACAAAGTGACGAAAGCTTCTACAAATCCCAGCTGGGTCCCTCATTACCAAAGATAGGTCTATTAGTGACCTATATCCCCAAGCAGAGTCCCATATGTCAGTTCTACCAATGATCTCATCCCCAGCTGGGATGTCCACTTCAAGCAGATCAGCCGGAGATCTTCACAGCAACGGGATCCAAATCCCGAATCGGTATCTTCGCATAATCATAGCATCTGCATCATATTCTCCCCACAGAGCGTAGCATTCCGTCTAATACGGAGCATTACGGCAAAAATAAAACATATTGCATAATCATAAGCCATGTTCTGAATCAAACACTTGTAAGTACCGACAATCCGTCGAAGATATACAGAGAAACTCTCCAAATTCCCCGGCATAAAGCCAAGGCATTTGCCTTACACTTGTAAATACAAATGCACACTCCTTTTGACACTCGTCCGTGTCATCGTTCCCCAGTAAAGTCGCCCGAGCTTTCTTTACGAGCAGACACTTATATATTACAGATACTCCTTGACACCCGTCCGTGTCATATCCCCAGTAGAAAGCCAAAGCGTCCTCTTTGCACTCACAGATACATATATCCATACAGATTCCCTGACACCCGTCCGTGTCAACTTCCCCAACATAACTACCTGGATACTTTGTAAAGCATATACTTGTCTATAATATACCTTTTGACACTCGTCTGTTTCACCCTCCCCAGCAAGCTAAACATTTGTCGGTGTTTCACTCATACTTATTATTCCTGCTTCACTCATACAGATACCCGTTCGTATCCTGTATACACCACTTATACCCCCTCAGATTCGACACTCGTTCGTGTTCCTTGTTAACCAGTTGATACTCGTCCGTATCATCATCTCAGAACATGCGTCAAGCGTTTGTTTCTACCTGATACTCGTCCGTATCACAGTCTTAAGGATGCTCGTCCGCATCTTTAATCCATACACATGTCAAACACTTATGCCTTCTTGAATTTAGACACTCGTCTGTGTCTACTATTCCCCAGAAGAGTCCCCACAGAATCGACACTCGTCCGTGTTCCTTGTTAACCAGTTGATACTCGTCCGTATCATCATCTCTGAACATGCGTCAGGCGTTTGTTTCTACCGATACTCGTCCGTATCATGGTCTTAGGGATGCTCGTCCGCATCTTTAATCTATACACCGAACACCGAACACTAATACCTCTCATTCCTTGGATATAGACACTCGTCCGTGTTTACTTGTCCCAGCAAATCCCAGTGAAATATTTTCTTTTCTATCTGACATTCGTCCCATGTCATGATACCTCTTCGGCAGCCGTACCCTGCCAGGTGATCGTCCTTCACCTTTTTGATGACCGTCCCTCATCCTTTCCCCAGCGGAGTCTCCATTATTGGAACCCTTTTCTATCCGACATTCTTCCTATGTCGTGATTTTTAGCAGCCGTCCCCTGCTAGGTGATCGTCCTTCACCTCTTGATGATCGTCCTTCATCATTTTATCCGATGGCCGTCCCCATCGTCGATCTTGTTATCTGGCATTCGTCCTATGTCATGATAAGCCCTGAGAGCAGCCGTACCTTGCTAGGTGACCGTCCTTCACCTCTTGATGATCGTCCTTCATCGTGCTTATCCGATGGCCGTCCCCATCGTCGACCCCTTTTTATCCGACATTCGTCCTGTGTCGTGATACTCTCGGCAGCCGTACCCTGCCCGGTGATCGTCCTTCACCTTAGATGACCGTTCCTCATCTTATCCCCAACAGAGCAGCCGTCCCCTGCTAGGTGATCGTCCTTCACCTTTGATGACCGTACCTCATCATTTATTTCATTTACTTCTAATCCCCAGAAAGTCTTATAGTTCTACTTGATGGCCGTCCCCGTCATGATCTTATATCCCCAGCATGTCGGCAATCCCCGTCTTTGCTTCATCCCCAGCAGTCGTCCTCTGCTCGACGGTCGTCCTCCGTCGCACGCACTTTATAATTATACTTTATTTTCTTTTACAATCTATATCCCTTTTATTCTTCATTCTGTGAGTGCAAATTTTGGACTGTCTTTGGTATTCAACCACAAGTTATCTTGTTCGCCTGTTAAGCCGTTGCTTACATCCTGCATAGCTAACTCATGTTTGAATAGGGGCAGCTGTAAACACCCCAAATTTGCCCTCACTCATTCACACCATGGCTTGTGATCTCCTCATATGCATAAGTTCAACCATAGCATCTCATATTGCATACTTGCTTCACTGCATTGGTTCAAAGTCATCTGCATCTAGGGTTTGTGATCTGAGCAATCCAAGAGCTTCTTGAGCCACTCCAAAGGTCATCAATCACTTCAATGGGGTCCATGAATGTTCAAGCATCATATTATATCCTCTCAAAGTCAAGAATGTCAAAAAAATCACAAGAACTGAGATTGGAATGGAAGCAGGGCCAGGTTTGACTGCACAGATGACCTAGAATTAGGGTTTTGGTTTCAAAGGCCATAACTCCAATTTTTTTGGTCATTCTTGTTTCTATTGGTCTCTATATGGTATAGGGATCATGCATATCAATTTTCATGAAGAAATTCCATGGGGAAGGCATCTAATCAAGAGTTGACTTTTTGAGCAAGTCAGTGCAAAATCAGGGCATCTGAGGCCCCCAATGACCCAACCAAAGGGTGTTCTTCATAATTTTTATTATGTATGATCTTTATTTGATCATAGAAGATGTTAGAAGTTCACAAAATTGAAGAATTTCAAGCCATTTGCAAAGTTGACTTTTTGGGAAAATGACTTGTAATGGAAAATTGCCATTTTGGGAAACTTTTTCAACCCTTACTTTTTGATTCAAAAATGCTTCAAATGGGAAAACTTTGGTCATGAAAGTTGTAGAATGGATAATTCCCTTTTCAAAAAGTACAAGAACTCATTCTAATTCATTTTGGATCAAAAGTTATGGCTTGTCAAAGTTGGCCAAAATCACATAATTTCAAGTTTTCTACCAAAGAGGCAAAGTTGCAAAATCACTGGTCTAATGATTGATTCTGGAGAGATTTGTGAAGTTTCATGGTGTATTAAGAGAGATTGAGTGAGGACCTTGCCGGAGAAGATGACCGGAACACTGTTCCGGTCATCTGAAAGTAATTAGGGCACAGGATTAGGGTTTAAGCATAATTAGTGAGATTTGAATTCTGGCCGTCCAGATGCGCGCGCTGGTCAATTCCCGCGTCCTAGGTTTGAACCACAGCCTTCAGATCAGTTGACTTTCCTATTTTTCATTTAAAATTCATTTTATTTTCATTTGTTTTGATTTATTTTGCACGAATTATTAAAAATAGCAAAATACCTTTAAAAATTCTGAAATTTTTTGTCAAAGGTTTAATTAATTTTCAGAACACAAAAATATTTTTATTTTTATTTTTTGCATTGAAAATTATTTTTAAATCATTTAAAAGTTTATTTTTAATTAATTAATGAAAATTAATTGATTAAAAATACTTTTAGGTATTTAAAAATCACAAAAAAATTCACATAGCACTTTAAAACATTTAGAAACATTGTCCAACTCTCAAACCAAATTTCTTTTTTGTTCTTGATACCTTTTGATGATTTTCAATGGAATTAAATTCATTTTTGGGAAATATTTTGGTTCAAACTTCAAAAATTTATTTCTGCCTAACCATTGAGAGTTGGACAATGATTCTTTTTGCATTGCATCTTGCATAACATGTAGTTTATAGGATAAAATTGGTTTGAATTGATCTTGCATTTTCAATTTGTTTTGCATTTTTCTTGATGAGGTACCTTAAAACCCTAGCAATCTTAGGAAATTCATAACTTTCACTAGGTTAAGAGTTGGATCCCCTCCTTTGGGCAGTGAGTTTATATAGGTTTAGGGTTCCTTTGATTGCATTTTCAAATTTTTATCATGTCATTTGCTTCTGGTTTTGGATTTTTGCTTTGCATGATGCATGTAACCCTAATTTATGCCTTCTTTTGCATCCATTTCTCATTTGCTTGCATCCATTGACTTGCCATGACATTTTGTGCATTCATTTGATTCATGTTACATCCTAGGACATATTAGAATCATGTTTGATCATTGCATCTTTCATTTGACATGTTGTATGTCCATTACATTTCATAACTTTTCATGTACATTCTTGGTACAAAACATGCCTCATTTGCATCCATATCCTTGTATGATCATTCTCATGTCTTGCCTCATGTTTGTATCATCTCTTAGCATCATTAAAATCATGTAATTGCTTCTGGTTTTGGTTTGCATCATGATATTGCATCTCATTTTGCATTGCATTTCATTTCTTTTGCTGACTTTTCAGGTGGTAAGTTGTTTGAGAAGTGAATTTGCCTTCACTTCTCACATTCTCTTTTCATCTCTTTCATGCTTCCCTTGCTGCATTTTGTATGTGTATTGGATTGAGCTTGCTAATTCTTGTTCATCTTACCTTCTTTCTTCAAGCAACTTGTCTTCTTAAGTGAAGCAAGTTGTTTTGCTTCTCTTTGCTCCTCTCATCTGCTTCTCTCCTTGGTGGTTCCTTGAAGATTTCCTTCTTAAACCCCACAAACCCTAAGAATGACCAAGCATGATAACAATTAGGGTTTGATTAGTCCCCCATTTAGTTTTAACTTTGAGTCTCTTTGAGTCTCCTCCTCTCACCTCATAATCAGGGACTAAACCCTAAAGGCTTTAAGGCTTTGTGATTAAGCTTATGCTTGCATCCTTCTATTAGGATGGAGTGTATAACTTTAATCCTAAGTGTTAAACCCTTAATGTGTTTAAATCCTTTAATAAATTCACTTAATAGTCATCAAGACATCAAGCTTGTAACTTGGGCCTTGCATTAGGGTTCTAATTCTTCCTTAATTGGTTAAGAAGGACTAACCCTAGTGTTAATGGACAAGTCCCCATCAAGTTGTCTTACAAACCTTAAAACTCACTTCTTCATCTTATCATTAACTAAAATTCACTTTAATAAAGGCCTTGTTTTGTCATGAGGTTAATCCCTAATCATGGATTAAGTTGAGGAGTCTTCCTCAGCTTAAACATTCTCACCTATTATCCTTCTATTAGGATGGTGTAATGAGTCTGTTTAATCCCTGATTATGGCTTAATCTCATTACTTAACACTAAACAAAAACATTTAAATAGATACAAGTAGGTTAATGACCTTAATCCTACATCATGGTGATTAAGTGTGAGAAGCTGACTTCACACTTAAGGTATCCTCATTACCCCTAATCAGAGGGAGGTTGTGATGAGTTTACTAACCCTTTGGTTTAGGCTTAAGCTCATTAACTTATGACAAACTTCAAAAAGCAATAAAAGACTGAAAATACAAAAACAAACAATAATCGTCTCCTCCAGGATTCTTTTCTCATCTCATTCACTCACAAACGAGAACTTGCTTCTTCCGTCTAATGCAAGACAGTTTGCACCTGAGCCAGACAGGTCATACACTTGAGCATATACAAGTAAGCAGTTCATAAGTCAATTTATCTTTCAGTCTCTTTAGGTCGAACTACGATGTTCTGACTTCCTCATTGCACGAGAGGATACGTAGGCATATTTTAACAGTTATCGAACAAAAGTCTCTGTATATTCCCCCTCCTTCCAGCATTATTTTTTAAGCCTCATAGTCTTGAGCTTCATACTCCTATTCTTACACTGACACTTCTTTTATACACTTCACTTTTCTTTTACACTGACACTTGCATTCTTTCCAGCTTTGATACACAGATAACACTAACACTATCCCTTTAAAATACAAATCATTTAAGCGTGGATCCCGTCGAGTACGGCGGACAATCTGGGTGCTAATACCTTCCCAGGTTGTAACCAATCCCCTTTCTCAGTCTCTCTGGTCCGCAACCGTCTTATCCATATCTTTCTAGGTCTATGCAGCATTACCTTTCCTTCGGGATAAAAATGCCTAGCCGGCGACTCTTGTCTTTCTGAGTTCACTCCTGTGTGTTCTCATCCTCTTTTCGCCGACCGTTCGCGTCTGTACCCCATTTGACTTAGCCTCATTTGGTGGGAGCGACACCATGGACATGCTTTGCAGCTGCATGCGAGTAGGAGCTAAATCAGCATTGTATTGATACTGCTTATAGAAGGCTTCAGCAAGATCATTCCAATCACGGATGTTGACACTCTCCAACTGATAGTACCATTCCAATTGAGCTCCAGATAAGCTCTCTTGGAAGAAATGGATCCACAACTTCTTATCAGCAGTATGGGGTTGGATTCTCCTGACATAAGATCTCAGATGCAGCTTGGGACAAGAGACACCATCATAAACTACGAAAGTAGGAACCTTGAAACCAATGGGTATAACCATCCCAGATATCAAACTCAGGTCTTCAAAATCCAGCCCAGAAGACTTATGTAATTCCATAGCATCCATTCTATCCACCAGCATCTTGAACTTGTCTTCATTAGGCTCATGATAGTAATTAGCTTCAGAATCAGAGTCTCCCATTGTATTGTGGAGACTGACTCCCTCTTTCTCAAACTCTTCAGACTCATAATCTTCAACTTGTTCTTTGGTCTTGACAGGACCTCTGAACCTTCATCCCATGTTGATTAGGCCTCCTGACCTTCTAGTCTTCTTGGTCTTCTTGGCCAGCAGTGTCTTCAATTCATCCTGCCCCTTGGACAAGTTCAGGATCAGCTCTTGGAACTGTGCATTTTGTGCCTGGAGATCCTTAACTGTTTGTTCAAGAGCCATTGCTGAAATAAACAGCGAGAAGATGAGAAACCTGTGCATAATAAACCTGTGATGCGATGATATGATATGTAAATGCGTATGCAATGTTTTCAAGGACCGCAGGATTTAAATTTGTTTAAACAATCAAGAAAGTAAACTTTTATTAGTAATAAATTTGTTTTGCCTCTTGGGCTTACAGAAAATGAAATGAAGTAAATACAAGAGATGGGGTTTTAAGTCTCCCATGGACGTTTCCTCTTTGTGTTGAGGTATGAGTTGAGATTTCGTTCCTCGTGAAGTTGCTTTGTTAGTTCCAGGATTCTTTCTTGGCTTGCTTTGTAATGAGCCTCGAAGGTATCCCTTTGCTCCTTCAACTGGATCCAGGATCTCTGTAAGTCTTCCACGTCAGTAGGCATGTCTGGGTGAAGGATGGTATAAGAAGTATCTCCTTCAGCAACAGGTTCCATGGTAACTGGCAGGATAGCAGGATATGGCATCATGAGGGTCTGAGCACGAGATCGCACCCATCTGCGATAAGCTTCCATAGGAATAGTGTACTTAGGCTCCAGAGTCTTGCTGTCAACCTTGTTCACTTTTCCCCATGCTCGTATGAATCTCTGACGGTAACCTTGAAGATCGTTGTCATAGTCAAACACAATACCTTGAATCAACATGTCATGTGGACCATCACTCCGAGCGTAACCAAACTGTCGTAAAGCTAAGGAAGGGTTGTAAGTAATGCCTCCTCTTATGCCTAGAAGTGGCACATTAGGAAACTCCCCACAATGATCAATGATAGTGACATTCTCCATAGATCTGGAGCACCAATGAATATCTGAATGAGAGAGTGACATAATCCTCTTGGACCACCTGAACCCTTGCTCATTCTTCATCACTGAGCGAGGAAGGTGAGAAATAAACCACCTAGACAATAGAGGTATACAACACATCAGAGTTCCTCGTGCCTTCGTAGTACGGGTATGGAGAGAGTGTAAGATGTCTCCAAGTAATGTAGGCACTGGATTGCGAGTCAGAAATATGTTGATGGCGTGAACGTCTATGAACTGGTCAGGATTGGGGAACAACACTAAGCCATAAATCAACAAGGCTAAGATCTCCTCAAAAGCATCATAGCTCATAGCCTTCAAGAACACTTGAGCTTTATCCATTAATACCTTGGCAAGAATACCCTTAACTCCGCTTCTTATTTCTAGAACAATGTCAGACTTCTTCAGATGTAGAGCTGCAGCAATAACTTCAGGTTTAGGTTTCTTCTCCAAGCCTGTGAAGGGTCTTTGATCAAGAACAGGTATACCCAGAAGTTTAGAGAACTCTTCCATTGTAGGAACTAGCTGATAGTCGGGGAATGTGAAGCAATGGTGCTTAGGATCAAAGAACTGAAACAGGACACTCATCATGTCTTCATTGAATCCTGAGGTGACTAGATCCAATAGGTGTCCATGTCTCTTGATGAACTGGGAGTGTTCAGACACCTGAGAAACCAACTCTTTAAGCTTAGCAGGTATCCCTACAAAGTTGATCCGGATGGTATTCCTACGAGCAGAAGCCATGACCTGCAACAAAGAACAAAGATAAATCCTTTGGTCCTTGAAATGGTTAGTGAAAATGCTATGCTTATGATGCATGATGATGTCATGATGTTATGCTCAATCACAAACATGTGGCACACACAAACAAGTCACACCATAGCACTAGGTTTAAAGGCTTGCATGAGGTTCAAAGGTAAGTACCCTCCCCTGAAGTTTAGATGGTTCATCCTGTCCTATAAAAGTAACCATGTTCTAAGGGATCTCAATATCATTGATCCTTCACAAGGGTGGTTGTTCATTAGGCAACTTACTTGCCAACCAAAACCCTCCAAGTTTAGAATCTCAATGAGCGTAGCATCGAGTATCAACCAACTTCAGTCTGCACCAAAGCCGGTTATCTCACTACTTTTCTAAAGGCCAAGATGGGATAACTAGGGTTCTAAAAGTTAGTTAGTGTATTGACAACACATGGCAGCCTCATATTATCCTCAACTTGACTTAAGGAACATAAGCACCAACCAAGAAGTCACACTAACTATGGCCACCAGATCAACCATATCGGTATACGCCGTACAGTTTCCTTGGTCTATTGCCATTTACCTAAGGTACACTAGATTCGGGTTAGGATCTTTCACACATAAGAGCCCAACAAGTAAGTATAAAGCAAACAAGGCAAACAATTTTAAAGTGATCTAATTCCTAAGGGTACCCCTCTTTTATTAAATCCCCAGCAGAGTCGCCAGTTCTGTAACACGGTGGGAGAACTGACTTTAGTTATGTTGCGGATAGCAAGAGTCGCCACCGACTTTTATTTTATCCAAAGGAAAGGCATAAAAGAACAGGAAAGACCTTTTAAAGGATTTTTGGGTCCGGGGGGTAGGTTATGTAAAGGGAAGGTGTTAGCACCCTTTATATCCATGGTTATCCATGGGCTCTTAGTTACTTAGCTCACTTTAAAATGTTTTTGAAATGTGAAGTGTGTGAATAAAAATTTTCTTAAGTGTTTTATAATGATCCATGTACGGATGCGTATAAAACCTTTGTTTTGAAAATTGTTTGAAATTGTGAAGTGTTTGAAATGTTTTTGAAGAGTGAGCAAGTATCTAAGAGGAACCTACCCTAAGCTTAAGTCTTTTCTGTTCTTGAGTCCTTTAAATGGTAAGACTATCCCTATTATTAAGGAATAGGTAGTCATTACCTTGGATGTAAGGGACAAGTGAAGGGACATCTGTTATTTAGGCAACTGTGGGGTGTATAAGCAATTCGAAGGGACTTATCATCTTTATTCGAAAGGGACAAGATCATTACGATGACAACATTCGAAGGGACTTGATCTTTTTATCTGTTTAAGGGACTAGATGATGTGAGATGAGGGACTTTGATTTATACACCCTACTTGACCTTTTGTTTTAGGCAACATGAGAGGTATCCTTAAGGAAGTGAGATGGCGATCAAAGATCGACTTACGTGTGTGAGTGTACAATTTTAAATAATTATCTTTTAAATTAGTGATCTAAATTAATTTTAAAATACAAACATGTTTCACTCCCTATTTTACTAACCATAGCATTTAAAAATAAATATTACTATTACAATATTACATAAAGGAGGCAATTACAAAATAATAATAATTAACAAATTAAATAAATAAGCAAAAATAATAATAATAATATAATTGGGTTAGTAATAATAAAAATAATAAATCACAATATATAAATGGGGTTAGTAATAATAAAATAAATATCATATGAAAATAAATAGCATTAATAATAAAAAAAATAAGAATATTAGCATAATAATTAAAAATTCAATTTTTTATAAACAATTATTATTTTAAGATTAAGAAGAAAATATAAACAATTATATACTAATTATCATAAAGTTTTAAATTATTTACAAATTATAAAAATTAGGTTAATTATAAACATATTATGATAATAAATTAAATTAGCAAATTTGAATTATTTTTAAGCATATATTAAAAATTATTTACATACAATAATTAAATTATAAACAAATTATAAAATATATACATATTGAATAATCATATTATTATATTTACAAAATTAAATTAAGAATTTTAATTATTTTAAGCATATTTATATACAAGATTTAAATTATAAACAAATTATAAAATATGTACATGATTAAAGTTTATAAATAATAAAATAGAATTAAATTTTAGGTAAAAGAAAATTAGGGTTTGTGAAAATTATTAGGGTTTATATTAAATTAATTTGGTTTTTACAAAAATAAACAATTTTTCTAATAAGATTTAAAAAAAAAAGATGAATTCTAAAATATGATAATAATATAAACATTCTACATTTTTTATTATTTAAATTTGTTTAATTATAATATAAATTAATAAAATAATAAAAAAACAGAGAAAAGAGTGAAAAAAGCAAAACCTGCTTGGGCTTGGATTTGAACCCAGTCCCTAAGCTTTCACCCTCAAGACCATCACTCCCACCACTGGGTCATGCGCGCGCAGGTGTTAGGAAACACACTCCATTTGGTTTTGTTGCTTGACCTGAAAAAAACATGAAAAAACAAAGCAAAGAACACAAAAAGGCCTGGGGGGGATTCGAACCCAGGACCTTTAAGCAATACACAAACACGCTTACCATTCCAGCCGGGAGGGCGCAACTGATATACCATTCACAACATTGCATAATATATTAAGCCTGTTAATTAAATGGAAAAACAAGAAAAAAGTTGCTGAGCCCAGGATTCGAACCAAGGCCCTCAAGCAATACGCGCGCGTCCATTACCACTGAGCCAACACTGCAACTGTGAAACAAAACCACAAACAATTCTAAAAATATTATGAGTAATATTTGAATCTTCCAGATGGCGCCAATAGCTTCGTCTTCAACCTTTGGCCCTGCGTTTTTTGCTGCGATTTTACCTATGAAGTTTCCTGCGATTTTTTTAAAACAGAAACCTACGAAATTGGAATATCATCAAAACAGTGAAATTTCTCAAAATTAATTGGTGCGTTAGGATCCCCAGAGTTCACATGATTGTTTTATGTTCTTAGAATTTATTTATATTAGGTCTAGTGTAAAACCCTAATTGCTTGGCCGAAACCCTAGCCATGGCAACTTCTCAAACCTGTAATGAAACTCCAATCAAACCATCCAGAATCAATCAACAACTTAATACAAACACGAAACAATGATCAAAACTTATTTATAATATACAAATATCAGAAAACGAAAAAATCATTAAGCCATGAAAAGTTTGATTCGGGTTAGGTCATATGCCATGATTTGGATGCTGTATATGGTTCAAATAGATTCAAAGATGTTCATAGAACATGTCTCAACCTTCAAATAGTCTTGAAAGGGCCTGGATTATGAAATCCGAATTTGAATTTTGGTGAGATTTTTGAATATGCAAACTTACTCTTTGAGGCAGGGAATTCGTGTCCTTTGTATATGGATCTCTTGTATACTTATACTAGACTGAATTAGGTAAAAAATATTGGCTCCTTGTTTGGATATTTTGGATCAATGAGATTGAAAAAGATTAAGTCTTAAATTTCAAATATTTGTGAATTCAACCTTTCTATTTCAAGCCAATCTTCATCAATTGTGAATCAATCCAATCCAAATCATCTTTAAGACTTTCTAGAATAGAAATATATTTTAAATTTTCACATTTGATATTTTATTTAAATTTAAAATGATTTTTAAATATAAAAATCATAATAAATAAATTAAATAAAATAAAATTATGAAAATATTAAATAAATTTCGTGCATAATGTATTTGTATGTATTGGATCATCACATGGCAAGCCCATTTGGAAAAATTTGGTTTTAAGCCCCCATTTTCTTCATAAACCTCCCAAAAATTTCCCAACTTTGCAAGGGCACAAATCCTTCAATTTTAATGCTATGAGGGTTATTTTGGACATTTTGGAAAGCTTGAAGAGTCCTCTAACCAACCCCATTGGTTTTATGTCCATATCATTTACCATTCTCAAGTTATGCCCTTTTGAAGTTGTTGACTTTTAAAAGGACCTATAATGTCTTAGCTCATACCTTCCAAATGAAGCATTTTTGGGCTTGGCTTGTGAGACACAAAGTTGTAGAGAATTAAATTTCCTTCAAAATTAGCTTTTGATGGGAAAAATGTGATGAAGCATGTGAAAGTTATGGCTGGTCAAAGTTCAGTTGACTTTTCCTGAAGAAACCCTAATTTAGAAACCTCTGATTCTTGATGATCTGAAATATCCTTGATGAATCATGATCAACCCTTGATCAAATGATGAATTTTACTTCATATACTTGATGTTGGCAAAAAATCATGAAGTTTGACTTTGGTTTGACCACAGTTGATCTCAGTTTGACTTTTTAACTACTTTGACTGATTTTGACCTATCTGATCATTTGACTGAGCAAACCTTTGAGAAAAGTTCTGAATTTTGTCATGGGGGTTCTTAAACACATATAAGATGTTATGAAGCTCACTTGAAGTCTTGGAAATCCATTTAGCCTGATTAAAGTCAAAACCCTAGTTTTGGATGCACTGCTTAGGAGAATGCCTTGCCTGAGGGAATTGTCAAATCTTCTGACTAATTGTGAACTTTGTGAACCTTGTGAACTTCATAAGATATCTTGTGAATCTTGTGAACCTCATAAGATGTCTTGTGAACCTTGTGAACCTCATGGAAGGTCTTGTAAACTTCATGAACCTCATGAAAGGTCTTGTGAACCTTGTGAACCTCATGAAAGGTCTTGTAAACTTCATGAACCTCATGAAAGGTCTTGTGAATCTTGTGAACCTCATAGCACACAAAGTCTTGTATTGTGAGGGCAAATTTTGGGGTGCAACAACTACGAACCCACCTCTACCATGACGAGGAATTTGATGAAGATGAAGAAGATTGATGAATAATGGTGATGATCCTTGCTTTCCCTCTTCTAGGGTTTTCCTTTCTCTTCTTTCTCCCTTCTCTTCTCTTTTCCTTTATTTTCTTTTCCTTTCTTCCTCTTACCAACATTCTATTTTATAACCAAACAATTATATTCATTAGTTAGTAACACCAACTGGTCCAAATCGAGAGTATCCAAAAATGTCTCTGAGTCAACTATTTATAAAACCTCTGAGTCAGATAATACTTAATTAATTAATTTAAGTTTGTTAGTTGCTCTAATTATTTTAAATTAAAACTCTAAGAGCACACCAGAACTCTATTAAATTTAATTAATATTATCCAAAGCATTTTATAAAAATACGGGGTATTACATCGTCCTTCTTTGGTACAGATACAATATTAGCTACCCAAGGTGGATAACTAGTCACGACAAGGAAACCGTTATCTCATTGCTTCTGAACCTCTTCTTTAATCTTTAACGCCATGTCAAGACGGGTTCTTCTAAGCTTTTGCCTGACAGGAGGGTAATCTTCCCTCAATGGTAGCTTATGCACAACGATGTCGGTATTCAAACCTGGCATATCTTGATATGACCAAGCAAAGATATCCACATACTCTCGAAGCATGCCAATCAATTATTCCTTTATCTTGACCTGCAGACTGGCCCCAATCCTAATTTCCCTCTTTACGTCTTCAGACCCAATGTTGATGACTTCAAACTCTTCTTGATGAGGCTGAATAACCTTTTCCTCTTGTCTCAACAACCTGGCTAATTCCTCGAGGAGTTCACAGTCTTCTTCAACCCCTTCATCAATATGGTAGATTGGATTATCAAAGTCATACTTGGTCATAGCATTGATCTTCACTGCATTTTCATCAATAACTCAAGATTCATAGCTCCCAGAGTGTTTATTTCACTCTCTTTGATCAAGATCAAATCAAGGCAAGGCTTAGGAATCTCACCTCTGGTAATTCTTAAACATTGTGAAGCTCTGCAATTCAGGTATGTTCTGAAATTTCACATTCTCGAATTGCTTGTTTCTTGATGGTTTCATGTTGATTGAAGCTTGATAGAAGCTATTGAATGACTGGCTAGTTGATATGCACTCTAGGTGCTTAGATGTAGGTTTTAGGTTCAAACTTCTTGCCTTCGATTTGCTTAATTTAGGAACCCTAAATGATATGTAAGGCCATATTCATGATCAGTGAAGAGAGGCGAGTTAAACTATGGTTTTAGATTTCATTTTTATGGTGTTTTGAGTTTTCCCTACCGGAACCTGGCCGGAGAAGATGACCGGAATCCATCTCCGGTCATCTGAACAGTGTTGCCCTAATTTTTGTAACTTTAAGTCACAACCTTCAGATCAAATCAATCCAACGCTCATGATTCTGTCAGCAATTAAAAATTCACGTGCAAGCCATGTGCAGATTTTATGAACAAAAGTCATCAGCCACTATCCACACCCCTAGCGCGTTCCAGTAAAGCCCATTTGTGTTGTTTTTGTTGCTTTCTGAACCCCCCAGGCCCAATGCATTTTGGTTTCTTTTAATTTCTTTTTACATTTTATTCAATTTTATTTTCCTTTTATTAAAAATACCAAAATGCATCAAACAATTCCAATTAAATTCATGTGCAGTCTTCATATTTTTCTCTAATTTACTGTATTTTTAGATTTTAGTTTTGTCCATTTTTGAAGCCAAAATTAATTTTCCATTTAATTGTTTCTATATTTTTCTCATTTTAGGCCATTCAATTTGTCCATTTTTGTGCTCCTAAACCATAAATGGTAAATATCCCATTCTTTTTGCATTCTCTTAACAACTCATCATGCTTCTCCAAAATATTTTTCTCTGGATTTTTAGGTCATGTTTAGTGTTCTTTTGAGTTCATTATTTCACATGTATGCCCATAAACCCTAATTGCATTCCACACTTCATTTGACAATCCAAAAGTAGGAATTTCTGTGTGTTTTTTTTGTACATAAGTCATCCTCTAGATTGTGATCCTAAATGTTAATTTTCATAATTTTGTCAAGTCATTAGATATTTTTTCAAGTTGCTTAGGCCCTAAGTCACTTTTTGGTCCCTTTTATAAGTTTCCTTTAATCCAATTGAATAAGGCATTTATGCCATTGCTCTAAGGTCTTGATGTTGAGTCTTTTAGGTCATATTAGAGGTCCTTAAATATTGAGTACACTCATTAGGTCCTTGTCTTTGGATTTTAGGGTTTCTTGAGTCATAAGTCATGCATGCTCCACTTTTGACTTAATTTCATCTCAACCACTCAAATTCTATTTGTACATAAGATGACTTGGTTCAATCATTGTTTTGTGTCTCTTAAGTTTAATTTGACCATGTCCATGTTTTTACTTCAAATGTTTAAGTTTTGTGCCTCTTTGAGTCTCTTTTGTGACCTAAAGGTCCAAAAACCCTAATTGGTGACACTTAGCTTTAAGACAATTCTTATCACTTCATTGGTACATATTTTGTATATTTAATTTTCATTTTAATTTTCCATCAAGCCTCTGGTTTTTTTTATGGGGAGTTCAAGCCTCTTTGGTCCCTTTTGATTTTTCATCTTAAGGCATTTGTTCCACTTCTAAGACCATGTGTACATGTTCATTCTTCCTTATTTCATTCACATGCTTTAATCTCCTTAACTTTAATCTCTTCCTTTTCATGTTAGTTAACCTCATCATACACTTTCGTTAGGTATTAAGTTCTGGATTTTACCATTCACCCTTGAGTTTAGGAGGTTTCGGTTTAGTAAACACTTAGGTTATCTTACTAACCTCATTCTTAAGGTTTAGTAGTAATTTAGGGCATAATTTAACTTTAATTCAATTAATCCCATTAGTTGCTTTTGAATTGACTTAGCTACTGACTTTTTAAGTTTTCTATCTTATAGGATACCTTTGGCTTAGGTATAAGCCTTAGGAGTTCACTAACATCTTCCCTAGCTAGTGGGAGTTGTTTGTGAGATTTGCCATGTCATAATTGTTCATATTTCTTCATCATGCTAATGTTTGTTTTGTAGGGGCGAAGATAAGCTAATCTCTTCATTCCTTATCTCTTATGCATTTATTTGTTTTTGCCTTAGCACCTTGGTGCTTTGTTCATAGGATTCCCTTTTGTTCCTTAGATTCATTTTAACTTCCTTAAGAAGTAAGTTGAATTCTAACTTGCTTTCCTTACTTAGGTTAGAATACCTCATCAACCATAGGATCACCCTTTGTACATAATAAGATAACCTAGGGTTGTGTCTTAGTCCCCCATTATCTTTGACCTTTGCCTTTTGAGTCTTTCTCTTCTCATCTTCAAACAAAACCAAAAACACTTAATAAATGTATGAAAGGACCCCTTGTGTATAGCCTTATTCCATGGGGCACTTGCATTCATTACATCTTGGAATAGTGTAAGCTTGTCTAGCATGATGTACAAGTCTTATCAAGGGGTTGTTTCACAAAGAAAAATCTAAAAGACATTTCTTCACAAAAGCTACAAAAAACATGTAATAAGTTCAACAAGCTAGTAAACTTATACCATAATCCTCGGAAACAAGTCTTGGATAAATTCTCCTTACTTGGTGTGCTTGTTCTATTATTCCATCTTGGAATATAGTAGCAAGTACACATACAAAACTCTTAAAAAGAAAACAACAAACAATAAGCGACTTTCCTGCGGGAACATCTTTTCTCACCTCATTCATTCTTAATGAGAACTTGTGACGACTTGTCTCGCATGCAAGACGGTAAACGCACTCGTACCAGACGAGCCTACAACACCTGAGCATAGACATACGCAGTTCCAACCATAAAAAACACAAAGTTCCCGCCTTAGTTAGGCGAACTACGTCAACTCTGATCCTCATTTTCCCGATGAGGTACGTAGGTAGCGGGGTAGGGCCCGTTCTAACATATTCTTTATTTTCCCTAAATTTTCCCAATTCTTTCTTTTCCATTCCAGATCCATTCTTATTCCAGTCCAATAGAAGTTCTTTGTTCAGCAGCATCTTATTTCTCACCCTTTGAAACAAACAACCAAGCGTGGATCTCGTCGGGTACGAAAGACGGTCTGGGGTGTTAATACCTTCCCAGGTCGTAACCGACTCCCGAACCCAGGTCTTTGGTTCGCAGGACCTTGTCCTTTCCTTCTTCCTTAGGTTCATGCAACATTATCTTTCCCATTCATTCAGGATAAAAATGTATGGCTGGCGACTCTACCTTTTCCGTGCCACTTTCGCGTTTGTACTAGGATGAAAAACCCGGGAGCGACACCAATGCCAAACTTATCATTCTTATTCTCAACCTCTAGCAATCTGCCCCAACCTTGGGCCTGGCCTGACCGTACCACTACTTAGCCTGCTTATACGAAGAGATAGAAGTCCCCTCTTTCTCACTGCTCTGAAACATAGAAGTGGGTGACACTGTACTAACAAACAGGGATTTCTCCGTCCATTTCCACATACTTAAATGTGGACAGGTAACTAACAAAGATATCCTCTTTGCCACAAACAATCACCACCTGTCTGTCCACCACATATTTTAGCTTCTGATGAAGAGTAGAAGTTACAACTCCAGCAACATGAATCCAGGGACGTCCTAACAAACAACTATAAGCCGACTGAATGTACATCACATAGAAGATACACTTAAACACCTGGGATCCAATCTTCACTGGTAACTCTACCTCCCCAAAAACAGACCTTCGAGAGCCATCAAAAGCCTTTACAACCAAATCACTAGGTCGGAGAATAAGACCATCAACCTCCAGTTTCATCAGAGCCTTCTTTGGCAGCACATTTAGGGAAGAACCTATGGAAACAAGACATGTGACAGTACAGCGCCTTTGCACTCCATCATAATGTGCAAAGCCTTGTTGTGGTTCCTTACTTCTATTGTAAGGTCTCTGTCGGTAAACCCTAGCCCATGGCTAGCGTTTACATTGGCTACTACAACTTCTAACTGGTTAATGGTAATCTTCTGAGGCACATATGCAGACTGCAATACCTTCAACAAAGCTTCTCTACGGGCTTGCGAGCACATCAATAGTGATAATATTTAAATCTTGGACGGCGTTTGATTCAGCTGCTCTACTATCTAATAGTCACTCTTTTTTATTATTCTCATAAACTCTTCAACTTCATTTTCAAAGACATTCTGATCCGCATTCGGGGTTACCACCTCTTCATTAGCCACTTGCTTGCCCTTAGCTCTAGCAGCTATTTCAGCTTCGTCGTTGTTTCGAAGAGTCTGTGGAGTAAACAATCGCCCCACTTCTAGTAAAACCTCCCAAGCCTCCAACACTAGCAACAACAGGGTTTACAGTCTGTGAAGTTCATCTTTGCATACATTCATCATATGAACTTGTCATGACATCTCATGCATTTGTATGTCATCTTAGAAACCTTAGGACATGTGTGAACATTAGTTGATCATTGTTGCATCCATTTGATATGTTTTGCATTCATTCATTCTTGTGTATGTTCATGTGTTCTTAAGCTTCTAACATGCTTGTTTTAGCATCCATCACTTGTATGAGCATACATATGCATTGTATATGACTTTTCATCTCTCCATGATACATTTTCATCATGTAATCACTTCTGGTTGGCATCATTGCATCTTCATCTATGTTTCATTGCATCTTGTTTCACCTTATGCATTCATACTAACCATTTCAGGGGCTTCTGGTAAGTTGATCAGGATGTGGATTTTCCTCCACATCCAACCTCTTCTCATCTCTTCATTTGCATCTTTATTTGCCTTTGAAGTGAGTTTGACTCACTTATGCTCTCTCTTGCTCCCTTTCTTTCTCTTAGGTTACTTAACTTCTTCAGGAAGTAAGTAACCTATTCTCCTTTCTCTTCTCTTTTCATCTGCTTCTCCTTCCTTGGTGGCCATCTGAAGATCTTCTCTAAGCCTCACAAACCATAGGAACATCCAAGCATGATGATTTTAGGGTTGTATATAGTCTCCCCTAGTTTTTACCTTTGAGTCTCCTTGAGTCTCTGTTTCTCATTTCATAATCAAAGGCTAAATAGTTAAAGTTTTAGGGCTCTGTATTAGGGTTATGCCTGCATCCTTATCTTCGGATGAAGTGTATAACTTTAATACTTATTGTTAAACCTTTAAGTTTTTTACACCTCCTAATCAAAACACCTAATAATCATTAAGACTTAAGCTTGTAACTTGGGCCTTATATTAAGGTTACATCTCTTCTTGTTAGTTCAGAGGGACTAACCCTAGTGTTTAATGGACAAGTCCCCCTCAGGTTAAGTCTTACAAACAAATCCATTTCTTAATCCCATCTTTAATTAAAATCCACTTTAATAAAGGCTTGTTATATAATGATTTTAATCCCTAACCATGGATTAAGTTGAGGAGTCTTCCTAATATTAAGTGATCTCATCTATCATCCTTCTCTTAGGATGGTGTAATGAGTTCACTAATCCCTGATTAGAGATTAAACTCATTACTTAACACTAAAAAAAATACAAAAACACTTAATAATCACAAGTAGGTTAATGATCCTAATCTTGTATCATTAGGGTAATTAAGTTGAGATCTTCATCTCATACTTAAGTAGACTCATTATCCCCAATCAGGGATGATATAATGAGTTTACAAACCCTTGATTAAGGCTTAAGCTCATTATCCTATGCAAAACAACAAAAACAATAAAAAACTGACGAGTCATACACTTGAGCATAGACAAGTAAGTAGTTCACAACAAAATCACTAAGTCTCTTTGAGTCGAACTATGGTGTTCTGACTTACTCATTGCACGAGAGGATACGTATGCATAACTTAACGGTTATCGAACAAAAGTCTCTTTGTCTCCCCCATCTCCTCCTCCCAGTTTCTCTTTCCTTAGCCTCAGTTTGAGCACTCACTTTCTTTTTTGCACTGACACTCTATACATCCTTTCCTCCCTAGCTTTTTATGCACATCTTAGCACATACACTATCCCCTTTTAAACACAATCAGGTATGTGTGGATCCCATCGAGTACGAAGAACGATATGGATGGTAATACCTTCCCAGGTCATAACCTACCCCCTTACTCAGTCTCTTTGGTTCGCAACCTTCTTTTCCATATCTTTCTAGGTTTATGCAGCATTACCTTTCCTTCAGGATAAAAATGCCTAGGTGGTGACTCTATTCAACCTCAACCTCCAACATCGCTGACGGTTCGCGTTTGCACCGGGACGCAAGTCCGGGGAGCGACAGCTTGGCGACTCTTCTAGGGACTTTGCAACTAGGGCTTCTAGTTCTCTTGTGGGTTTCTCCTAGTGCTTGTTTGTTTGTGTTTATTAGGGGTATTATATGCTGTTTGTGTTTATGTTTTTGCTTTATTTATTGCTTCCTGTAAAACTTTATTTATTGCATTTACTTTATCGCTTTCATTTATTGCTTTCTGCATTTCATTTGTTATTATCATATCGCTGTGCTAGATTGTTGTTACCTTGGTGGGAGGGGTATTCCAGTGAGAAAGGTCCAACACAAAGGCCTGAGTGACACATAGGATTATATTGGTTTTGTATTCTTTCCCATTCCATTTCGGTCTGGTGCGGGAATATGAAAACACGGTTCAGACATGGGTTTCCTTTTGAGAACTTTGTGCTACGAATTTCCTGTAGTGCTAGGGCTATCTGGGAAGCATGCTAAGTCTGGATGACCTTTTTAGATGACCTTCAGCATCTGAGGTGAACTAGAGGAGGATCCTTTATGATTAGGGGAAACACTGTACCTTCGGGTTAGAAGTGTTTACACTTCTCATAATAGATCCGAACCTGAGGATCCTTTTTCTAGAACAATTTTTGTGAGTGGGTTCGGTTGTTTACAGGTTTGCAGGAACCCTTAACCTCAACATACCTTGCTACTGAGGATTTTTTATTAAGGTTGTACTACTTTGGACTAGTTCATTGTAACCCTGGATTATTGACTCTTTATTTGAGCCCCCCACCTGGTTACTGGTTCTCATACCTCCATCCGAAACTCTGAACACTCAAGGATCCTACCAAGGGCAACTAATAATCCAACACATGATCACAAACCCTTGCATATCATAAATCATACATCATATTGCATAATTTAACATTTGTCTATTTGTTTTACAGGGTATCCACCTTCACTTGGTTTGGTTTTGACCGTTCTTCTGCTCAGCTTATCTGCTTCAACACTCCTTCAGTTGTTTCCTTCAGTTATCTCCTCCAGCACACATCGTCAACATGGATTCAACCAAGAAAAGCAATATCACCTACCACTTCTTTGAGTATCCTCTAGCAGGCATCACGCAAATACAGGCCCTTATCACCCCTGATCATGTTCCCTTATTCAGAGAGCATTATGGTGGAATCCTGGACATGATCATGGACTTGGACACATTATAGAGGAGCATGATTCACACATTTCTTCAGTTTTATGACCCTCATCTACGTTGCTTCACTTTCCTAGATTTTCAGATAGGTCCTTTGCTGGAAGAATACTCTATGCTACTGGGTGTCCCTTTTAGAAGAGGAATTCCTTTCCATCCTGAAATGACTCCTCCAAAGAATGAAGACATAGCCAAAGCATTACATATGGAAGCAAATATCATTGATGAGCACATGACTTCAAAATCTGGAATCCTAGGCCTTCATCTGGATTTCTTAATTACTCAGGTAACAAAGCAAGCTGCAGTAGGGAATTGGGAAATTGTGTGTGCTCTCCTGGCTCTCAGCATTTATGGTATCATTTTGTTTGCAGACGAGCCTAATTTTGTAAGCAAGAATGGCATTCACATCTTCATGCTAAAAAACCCGGTTCCCACCTTATTGGGAGACTTCTACTACTCAGTTCATCAGAGGAATGAGAAACAGAGAGGAAGACTAGTAAGGTGTTGTGAACCTCTTTTGTATAGTTGGTTGATGAAACATATGTCGAAGACGGAAGCTTTACTGAACCCACATCAGACAAGAAATTGGGCTAAGAGGATGATTTCCCTTACTTCAGAAGATATCAGATGGTGTACTCAGAACACCAAGGGCCGAGACATAATAACAAGATGTGGGAAATACCCAAATGTGCCACTTATTGGAGTAAAGGGTTTCATCAATTACAATCATTTGATTTTTAAGAGACAGTTGGGGTATCACTTGATACATCCACCTAGGGAGCAAGACTTATCAGAGTCTCTTTATTGTGTTATTCAGAACAATCATGCCATTATCCGACAAGCAGCCTGGGCTTAGGACCACATACAGACTAAAGGGACTGCTATTCAGGGGAAGTGCAACAATATATCCTCTGCTCAGTACATTGAATGGTCGTGTATCAGAGGACAGATTACTCTTATGCCATTCACCCTGAAAGATGTGTCAGGGCCATCAGCAGTTGAGCCCATAGCCACAGTCAGTCTAGAAGAATTTGAGAAGATGAAAGAAAGGAATACCCAATTGGCTGAAGCTTTGAAGAAGACCCTTTGGGAAAGGAATGATGGTCGTCTAGACATTGAGAGGTTAGAGAAGTTGCGCATCGAGCATGTTACCAAGATTGAGAAGACTGAAGACTTCATCAGGAAGGCCCGAGCAGGGGAACTTGTATTGAAGAATGCATGCAAGGAAGCAAAGATTCAAAGGGCAAGAGCTGGACATTATCTGGAAGAGAGTCAGGATAGATGGGTTTGGATAACTGAAGCTCATCTGCAAGAAGATCAGAAGATGCAAGCCAAGATAAAGCAGTTAGAGTCTAATGAGAAAAGAAGCCAAGAAGCATTGCTAGAAGCTCAGAAGGAGATCTTAGAGTTGAAACTCCGGGCGGGGTTAAAGAGATCCAAATAACAAGACAAGTATCAGAAAATGACGAATGCCATTGCAACTAGAAACCTTCTCATCAGAACCATTACAGAGCACCCAGCTGGACCCGTGACTGATGCTCTCGTGAAGGAAGTCAGGGAGGATGCATATGGTTTGGATGCTCACCATGGGAGTTTGTTTTGTTGTATTTGTGAACTGATTGTATTATAGTTTATTGTTGTATTTCAACTCAACATGGGAGTTTTTGTTTTTGTTGTATTCATGAACTAGTTGTATTTTGGAAATGCCATTTGTACTTTATGTATCTTTTGTTTGTATTCTATGTATCTCTTGGATTTTATGGATTCCGTTCAACATTTTCATCTTCTTAAGGGGTCTGGAAGGTCAAAACCAAGAACCAAACTGAATACCCTCTGAAGACAAATAGACATATTGCATTGCATGCTGACCTCATATCCTTTGTTTTGCAGGTGTTTTGTTTTTTTCTTCTCACCTTGTTATTTGTTTCAGGAAATATCGCTCGCATGAGGGTCTATTCCGTCAATCGAGTCCACAGATATCCAACTCGACACAAACCTTCCGAGTCTACAAATGGATCAGCTACAGCAGGAACTGATAGATATGAGGACTCAAATGACAGATATGAGGACAGAGAAGAGGACTCAAATGAATCAATTCATGGTTGTGGTGACTGGGATGGCCCAAACCCAGGAAAGATTGAGAGAGTTGGTCGAGCGGCAAACTCCAAAAGATAACCACGCAGGCACTGGAGGTACCAGTAACAATGAGCGCGAGCAGCCGCGAATGACTCCGATAGTGTTTGGACCCAATAACAACCCTGAAGATGATATCCTTGGGAATCGCCAAAGGAACACTGGAGATCATATTCTACAAGAAGATCCTCAAGATGAGCAGTTTACAGTGTTAGGTGCTGGGGCAGATGAAGCTTATGATCGTCGTCCGGACGAGATATCTGAGAAGTTGAGGTCCTTGGAATCCCATAACTCCTTAGGATTTGATGTGATGGATATGGGCCTAGTTGAGGGGGTAAGGATTCCTCACAAGTTCAAACCCCCATGCTTTGAAAAGTATAATGGTACCTCCTATCCTCGTACCCATTTGTAATCTTTTCTGGGAAGATTGAAAGCATATACCATGGACGAGAAACTGTGGATGTTTTACGTTGAAGACAGTTTAACCGGGGCATCCAGCGAGTGGTATTCACACCTATCAAGGGCTATTGTCAGGAACTGGAAAGACCTAACTGAGGCCTTTATACGCCAATATATGTACAACCTGGATATGGAACCCAATAGGACTCTCTTGATGGGTATGTCCCAATCTTCAAGAGAAAGTTTCCGTGAATACGCTAAAATGTGGAGACAACTCGTTGTTGCTGTCCAGCCACCTATGTCTGAAAGGGAAATGGAGGATATGTTTATGAATACCTTGCAATGAATCTACATTGATAGACTTGCTGCCTTCTCTTCTACCAGTTTTACTGATGTGGTTATAGCAGGAGAGAGAATTGAAAGCCTATTTAAGATGGGTAAGATTTCTGACAGTGGTGCTAGCTCCAGCAATGCAAAGAAACCCTTCTCCAGACCCCGAAGGACAGGAGGGACTAGTTTAGTGCATATTGGCAGAGGTAGACCCCAATACTTACAAAGATCAGTGGCTGCAGTCACCATCCCCACTTCAGCACCTCAACAACAACAATATCCTCAATAGCAACAAAGATCTTATAACAACAATAACCAACAACAACGTCCTTTCCAGCAAAGGCCTTCTCATCCCGATGCCCTATGCAGTTTTACTCCTGCAACTATTGAAGCTTAACCTGACTGAACTAAGGACTTTGGCTCCACCAGATCCTCTGAATCTTCCAAGAAATTATGATGTCAACGCCATGTGTGCTTTTCACTCGAATGCACCTGGTCATTCAACAGAGAAGTGTAGGGCCTTGCACATGAAAGTCCAAGATTTGATCGACTCCAAGGCTTTGAACTTTGCACCTCCACCAAATGTCACAAGGAATCCAATATCGAATCATGGTGAGCCAAAGATCAATGCCATTGAGGAGGACCAACCAGCAATTCTGATTGATGACATTGCAAATATTCAAACACCACTGGCCGAAGTAAAAGTTCAGCTATTGAAGTGCCATGTGTTTACAGGTTGTGAGGCCTGTTGTGAAGATTGTAAAATTTTTACCAATGGTTGTGAAAATCTGAAGAATGCTATTAGCAGTCTTATCAGGGAAGGCATCCTACAAATCACATCAACAATTCCATCTTCTACAACTGCAACAAAAATCTCTCCTACAACACCAGCAAACATTATCCCAACAGAATCTTCTACAACAACAGCAAACAACACCAGTGACGACATCTCAAGGATTACCATCTATTATGATCCAGCAACCATCCATGTGTCGGATTCTCTCAACAACAACTTGCAGCAACACCCTTATCAACATCAACAACTTCCTGCACCTGCTCCATCTTCAATTAGACCATCTGTCATCATTGACTATGATCCACAAACAATCATGACTCCTTCTGCTGCTGCAATCAGTCCAGTGACCATTACGGTGCCTGGACCAATCCCCTATGACAACAACAGTGTCGTGCCTTGGCACTACGGCTCAGATATTTACCACCAAGGAAGAAAAGTCATTCTTGACTCCTCAACATCTGCACCACAAATTTACAATGTCGGGGGAGGCGGAGGCTTCACTCGGAGCGTACGTCTCTTCGTTTCACAGTTCCCAAGAGTTAATGCTGTAGTAGAAACTTCTGCCAGCGCAAAAGGAAAAGTTTTGGATCATCAAAAGAAGACAACCTTCATCAAAAGACACCCTTTGATCAGGATGTAGATGAGTTTATGAGGATCATCAAAAGAAGTGACTACAAAGTTGTGGATCAGCTCCATCAAACACCCTCCAAGATCTCCATACTATCTCTGCTCATGTGTTCTGAGGCTCACCGGAATGCACTACTTAAAGTCATGCATGCAGCTTATGTGCCTGAAGAGAACACGATCAATCAGTTAGAAACAGTGGTCGCAAATGTCAATACTAGTCATGGACTAGGTTTCACCAATGCTAACTTGACTACGGAAGGGCATAACCACAACAAAGCTTTACATATCACTTTGGAATGTAAAGGTGATGTGCTCTCTTATGTCCTTGTTGATACCGGATCATCACTCAATGTGTTGCCGAAAAAAGCTTTAGTCAAGCTGGAGTATGATTGTCTTGCACTCCGTCCGAGAAACCTAGTTTTCAGAGCTTTTGATGGTTCTAAGAGATCGGTTCTCGGAGAGATTGAGCTACCTGTGGTAATTAGCCCACAAGTTTTCAAAATATGTGATGGACATACAACCTGCCTACAGCTGTTTGTTGGGTCGACCGTGGATCCACGTCGCTTGTGCGGTAACATCAACCCTTCACCAGAAGTTAAAATATGAGTGGGAAAGCCAAATTATCACCATCTATAGAGAAGAGGACATCTTTGTCAGTCACCTGGCTACGTACAAGTACATAGAGATGGATGGGGAGATCCATGAAACCATGAGTCAGGATTTCAAAGCTTTGAATATCAACGAAGCTACAACTAAGGTGTTTGTTGCATCCCAAGAGGAAAGGGTGGGAACCTCAATTTCTTCCTACAAACAGGCTCGGATGGTTGTGGAAGAAGGGAATGCCCAAGGTTGGGGCAAGCTGCTGAAGGTTCAGATGAAAGAAGACAAATTCGGTTTGGGTTACAGACCATCCCGACAAGTTCCAGAGGAGGCTGCTGAAGCTCCCAAGTTCATAAGTGGGGGAATGCTGACCCCGGATGCTGTCAACACTTTGGAAGATGAGGCTGAGAGCGACTACAACCTAGAAAGCTAGATCCGTCCAAGAGTCTCGGGCCAACAAGTCCTCAAGTGGTCTTCCCAGGAAATTATAAGGGTTATTGCTACAGAGTAATTATTATTTCCTGTTTTAAGCATGCATCAAAGTCCTACATCTTGCCCAAGATGTTTGTACTCATTTTGTAATAGGGCCATATGTATTTTGTGCAAATTGAATATTAATGAATAATGGACATCTTTTTGCAAACAATCTTTTTCGCTCACTGTCTTTTCATTTTTGTTGTTTTTGCACAAAACAATAAATGGCAATGTTTTTCTCAATAATAACTTCATTCACTTTTTCTAAATAAGATAAAATCAATCACTAAAAGGAACCAAATCTCAAACCCTTACAGAGATAGCCCTTCATATTGCATCGACAACAACACTGCTATGACCTCGTATGACTTCGACAATCTGATTAATCAAGAAGATGAAGGGGTTGAAGAAGACTATGATTTACGTGAAGAACTAGCCAGGTTATTAAGACAATAGGAAAAAGTGATTTCTCCTCATCAGGAGGAGGTTAAGACTATCAATCTTTGTACCGAGGAAGATGTGAAAGAAGTAAAGATTGGAGCCAGTCTGTAAGCTCCAATAAAAGAACAACTTATCACTATGCTGCGAGAATATGTCGATGTGTTCGCTTGGTCCTATCAAGATATGCCAAGTTTGGATACAGATATTGTCATGCACAAGCTGTCATTGAAAGAGGATTGTCCGCCAGTTATACAGAAGTTGTGCCATACTCGCCCGGACATGGCCATGAAAATCAAAGAGGAAGTACAAAAGTAGTGGGACGCCAGTTTTCTTGCTATAACTAGTTACCCGCCTTGGGTTGCTAACATTGTACCCGTACCCAAGAAGGATGGCAAGGTGTGTATGTGTGTTGATTACCGGGATCTAAACAGAGCAAGCCCGAAAGATGACTTCCCATTACCTCACATTGATGTATTGGTGGATAACACAACTCAATTCTCGGTATTTTCTTTTATGGACAGATTTTCTGGATAAAATCAGATCAAGATGTCACCTGAAGACATGGAGAAGACAACCTTCATCACACCATGGGGCATGTTTTGCTACAAAGTAATGTCTTTTGGTTTGAAGAATGCCGGTGCAACATATCAACGGGCTATGGTAACATTATTCCACGACATGATCCATAAAGAAATTGAGTGTTATGTGGATGACATGATTGCCAAGTCCCAAACAGAGAAAGAGAATTTGGTAAACCTACTGAAACTTTTCAAGCGTCTGAGGAAATATCAGTTAAGGTTGAACCCCAATAAGTGCACATTTTGGGTACGTTCTAGTAAGCTGCTGGGGTTTATTGTGAGCGGAAGAGGAATTGAGGTGGACCCCGATAAAGTCAAAGCAATTCAGGAAATGCTTGCACCTAAGACTGAGAAAGAAGTTCGAGGGTTCTTAGGTAGATTGAACTACATTTCAAGGTTCATATCTCATCTCACTGCAACCTGCGAGCCCTTGTTCAAACTACTAAGAAAGGAACAAACAGTCAGGTGGAACGATGATTGTCAAAGAGATTTTGACAAGATCAAAGAGTATTTGCAAGAACCTCCAATTCTCATGCCTCCAGTTGAAGGAAGACCTCTAATAATGTACTTGACAGTATTAGATGAATTAATGGGGTGTGTGTTGGGCCAGCATGACGAGTTTGGTCGAAAAGAGTATGCAATATACTACCTAAGCAAAACGTTTACCGACTGTGAACAATGTTATTCACTGCTCGAGAAAACTTGTTATGCTTTAGCGTGGGCTGCTCGCCGACTAAGACAATATATGTTGACTCATACTACCTTGTTGATCTCAAAGATGGACCCCGTCAAGTACATATTTGAGAAGCCAGCACTTACCGGAAGGGTTGCAAGGTGGCAAATGATTCTAACAGAATATGATATTCAGTACACCTCTCAGAAAGCCATCAAGGGCAGTGTATTGTATGACTATCTGGCCGAGCAACCCATTGATGACTATCAGCCTATGAGATTTGATTTCCCTGATGAAGACATCATGTTCTTAAAATCAGAATATTGTGAAGAGCCTATTCACACCGAAGGGCCTGATCCAGAAGAAGCATGGACTATGGTGTTCGATGGTGCAGTTAATTACAACGGTCGTGGAGTTGGTGTAGTGCTTATTACACCCAAAGGATTCCATATGCCTTTCTCAGCAAGGCATACCTTTGTCTGCACTAACAATGAAGCAGAGTATGAAGCTTGTATCATGGGTCTTGAAGAAGCCATTGATCTGAGGATCAAAACCTTGAATATATTCGGAGATTCAGCTTTGGTGATAAACCAAACTAATGGCAAGTGGTATACTCATCAAGAGCATCTGGTTCCTTACCGTGACTATACAAGGAGATTGTTGACTTTCTTCAAAATGGTCAAGCTTGAATACATCCCTCGAGATAAGAGTCAGTTTGCAGACTCCTTGGCCACTATTTCATCCATGATCAAAGTACAGATTGCTAACTATGTACCTCGGATTTTAGTATCCAGACTAGACCAACAGGCGTATGTATTCTCTGTAGACACTGTCATTAACAACAAACCTTAGTTCCACGACATCAAATGCTTCTAGGAGATTCAGACGTACCGACCTGGGGCATCATCTAATGATAAGAAGACATTGAAAAGGCTAGCCGAAAGTTTCTTCCTCAATACTTATGGCTCCTTATACAAGCGGAACTTCGACATGGTCTTGCTCAGATGTGTTGACAAGAAGGAAGCAAACCTACTAATGCACGAAGTACATGAAGGTTCTTTCAGTACCCATGTCGGACGACATGCAATGGCAAAGAAATTGTTGAGTTCAGGTTACTATTGGATCATAATGGATGAAGACTGTTGTGCCTATTCCAGAAAGTGCCATAAATGCCAGATCTACGCAGACAAAGTGCATGTGCCTCCCAATCCTTTGAATATAGTGTCTTCACCCTGGCCTTTTGCCATGTGGGGCATTAATATGATTGGAAAGATCGATCCAACTGCTTCAAATGGTCACAGATGCATCCTAGTAGCCATTGATTACTTCACCAAGTGGGTCGAAGCAACTTTGTATGCAAATGTCACCAAGCAAGTGGTAACACGATTTCGGAAAAGGGATATCATTTGTCGATATAGAGTTCCCGAGCGAATCATTATTGATAATGGTTCAAACCTTAACAACAAGATGATGGCAGAACTGTGCCGAGACTTCAAAATTCAACATCATAACTCTTCTCCTTACAGGCCAAAGATGAATGGCGCTGTTGAGGCGGCTAACAATAATATTAATAAGATTGTGCAAAAGATGGTAGTCACATACAGAGACTGGCACGAAATGTTACCGTTCGCCTTGCATGGGTACCGAACTTCTATCAGAACATCTACCAGGGCAACGCCTTATCAACTTGTGTATGGTATGGAAACAGTCCTACCTGTTGAAGTTGAATTACCCTCCTTGCGGGTAATGATGGATGTAAAACTTGACGAAGCAGAATGGGTCCAATCTCGTTATAACCAACTGAACCTGATTGAAGAAAAGAGATTAGTAGCTATCTGTCATGGTCAGTTATATCAGAAACGGATGAAAAGAGCCTTCAATCAAAAGGTGAGACCTCGACAATATCAAGTGGGAGAGCATGTACTGAAAAGACTTCTTCCTCCTCATTCAGACCACAGGGGCAAGTGGACGCCAAACTATGAAGGTCCCTCTGTGATCACTAAAGTGTTCTCGGGAGGAGCACTGATGCTCGCAACCATGGATGGCGAAAAATTCCTATCTCCTGTAAATTCAGATGCAATTAAAATATACTTCGCATAAAAGGACCCGCTGGACATAAAAATAGAATGTAAGTCCAGACAAAAATAGGGCATCCCGGCGAGTTAAAAACAAAATAAAAGACTCGGGCAAAAATAAGGGAAAAATTATTTAAAAAAATGTGTACACCCGCTGAGTTGAAAAGCCACATCGGATAGCTCAGGCAAAAAATGGGTATCCCGGTGGATTGAAAACCCGAAAGGGCGATCCACGCAAAATCAGGGAATAAGTGAACAACTGCATTCTGAATTCGTTGGTATCACACTTACATAACCTGGCAAGCTTCGAAAGGGCAAATCGTCGATTAGAATCAACTTTCTTCAGAAAGCAAGATAAGAAGAGCGTTCAGGTCATACAGGTCATAGCAAAGGAAGATTGGAGCATCAACTTCAGCATTTCCAAATAGAATACTTTTATTTTCTCAATTTTACAGTTATCTCCTCATTTCAGGGATTAGCTTCTTCACTGTACTTTCCTATTCAGAGCACACAAATCAATAAAGTCAAAAATTAATTCACACTTTGTCTTGTACCTTTTTGTTTTGTTTGGAAAATGTCCAAAGTTCGTAATACAACATTTGCATGAAAACATATAAGCCATTTTCAATAAATGCTTGCAGAAAATATGTGCTCTTAAGCAAACCTAACTCCTATGATGGAATCTGGTTGAGGATACCTTAGGGAACTTATGCGTTTCCTTTGTTTGAAAGGTTGCAGGTACTCAAGGCGAATAATCTATTCACAGCATGGGGCATATCAAGCACTATATCCCCAGCCAAGCCGGCAGTCACCTCATCAGAAGGACTACTTGACAAAAGTATTCCCCCAGGAAGCTTTTTATCCCCTCAGGGTATCCCCCACAGAGCTGATCCTCCAACAGATTACTTCCCAGAAATTATCTCCTCCCCAAACAGGATCTCTAAAGTAATGCCTGAATCACTTTTCCCCAGCAAGTTGTCAGATCTTCTCATCCCCAGCATGGGATCCCCACATATTTCTTCCCCTAGAGTTCTCCAGAAAGATCGTACAGTGATCCTTACTCCCCACAGATCGCCCAGTGATCCGTTCTCCCGGTAGATTTCAGATCTCGGATCTCGTCTCTCCCATTTGCATAATCATAGCATTCACATTATTAATCCCCAAACAGAGCGTAGAATTCCGTCTAATACGGAGCATTACGGAAAAAATCAACATTTGCATGATCATAAGCCAGGTTCGAGCCAGTCACCTGCAAATACCAAAATCACCCCTCCAGCAATACACAAAAGCTTATCCCCTGCAGATAAAATCCAAAATATCCTTTTGCATTCTCAATACAAATACCTGTACATACTTATACATAACCCTTCTGATACTCATCTGTATCATGCTTATACATAATCCTTTGATACTCGACTGTATCTTACGCATCTCCCCAGCAGATCAACACTCGTCTGTGTTCCTTGTTCAAACAGTTGATACTCGTCTGTATCATCACTCCTTAAACATGCGTCGGCGTTTGTTTCTATCGATACTCATCTGTATCGTGGTCCTAAGGATACTCGTCCGTATCTTTAATATACACACTATCGAAACACTTATACTATTTTATCCGACATTCATCCTATATTGAGATAATCCCCAACAGAGCAGCCGTCCCTGCTAGGTGATCGTCCTTCACCTCTTGATGATCATCCCTCATCATTTATTTTGATGACCGTCCCTCATCACATTATCCGATGGCCGTCCCCATCATTGATCTTCCTATCCGACATTCGTCCTATGTCGTGATATCTTCTAGCAGTCGTCCCTGCTAGGTGATCGTCCTTCACCTCTTGATGACCGTCCCTCATCATTTATTTTGATGACCGTACCTCATCATTCATCCGATGGTCATCCCCATCGTCGAACTTTTTATCCGACATTCTTCCTATGTCGTGATATCTTTTAGCAGCCATCCCCTGCTAGGTGATCGTCCTTCACCTTTTGATGACCTCCCTCATCATTGATTTATTCTTCACCCGATGACCGTCCCCATCGCGGTTTCTTTATTCTTCAGCCTGACGACCGTCTCCGTTAGTGCTTTTAAAATCCCTAGTAAAGTCGCTTTTCTTTACCCGATGGCCGTCCCCGTCGCGAATTCTTTATTCCCCAGCATGATGGCCATCCCCGTCAGTGCATTTCTCACCGTTTTTTGTCCCCAACAGTCGTCCTCTGCTCGCTATCATTTGATATTCAGTCTCTACTGTATATTAAAATTTATATCTTTTTTCTTGATTTAATAAAGAGTGCAAATTTTGGACTGTCTTGGTATTCAACCACAAGTTATCTTGTTTGTCTGTTAAGCCAGGCGCTTACATCCTAAACAGCTAACTCATGCTTGAATAGGGGCAGCTGTAAACACCCCAAATTTCCCCTCTCCTTTTTCTCACACCTTGGCTTGTGATCCCTCATACTGCATAGCATATCATCACATCTCACATTGCATATTTTTCCTTTAGCAACTCATTGCATAGCTGCATAGCTAGGGTTTGTGATCAGATGAATCTTAGAAGTGGTTTGAGCTATCTCAGAGGCCATGAAGCATGCCAAGAGGGTCCATGAGTGTTCTATGATCATATTATACCTCCAAGGGTTCTTTGAAGTCAAGAAATCACAAGGGATTGCAGAGGTGTCCAGGCAAGCTAGGAGCTCCTACACAAATGACCTAGAAATTAGGGTTTTGGGTTTGAGGCCCTTATACCCTAAAATTTTGGTCACTCTTGATTCTATTGGTCTGTATATGTTATAAGGAGCATATGTATCAAATTTGAAGCAAAAATTCCTTGTGGAAGTCATCTGATCAAATGGTAAGTTGTTGTGCAAGAGAAGTCAGAATCAGGGCATCTGAGGCCACCAACAAGGGTTCCAAAGGGCCATCATCATCAATTTGAGGTCCTATGATCTTTATTTGATTTTAGGAATTCTTAGAAGTTCACAAGATTGAATAATTTTGAGCCATTTGAAAACTTGCCATTTTTGGACATGACTTGTAATGAAAATTTTCCATTTTGGGAAAGATCTTCAACCTCCTCTTTCTTGATCAAAAATGTTTCAAATGAATTTTCTTCAAACATGAAAGTGGTAGATTTGATCTTCCCATTTTTAAAAAGTACAATAACTCCTCTTGATTCATCCTAGAAATCAAGATATGGCAAGTCAAAGTTGGTAAAAATCTTGTAATTTTCAAGTTCATGTCAAAGAGGGAAATGTGCAAAATGGTATTTCAAGCCTTTATGTGTTCTCTAACCCACTCAAATACATCATGCCATGATCAAACAACTTCTAAAGATCAGAATTGAGCAAAGAACCTAGGGTTTTCATGCCTTGCTTCTCAAGAAATGTCAAAATTGTGAAATTGCAAAAACCATACAAAATCTTTATCCAAGCCATACAACTTACAACTTTCAATCCAAAGGATCTCCTTGAAGCCAGCTACGGCAGCCCAATACCTCAAATCACTTCTGCCATGGCCCATGCTTCAAGTACATAAACTTTTGACTTTTTGGCCAATGACGCCATACCAATCCCACAATGCATATCCACTCCTCTGACTGATCTCATTTGTTTATAGAAACCCTAAAGATCAAAAAACATAACACACAAGAGGCAGAGAAGAGGCCTAGCATCAGATTGCAAAAAATCCCTCAAAAACTTCCTCTCTTCGATATTCTCAAACCAGTCATCAAACTTCCAAAATTCATTCACCAATCAACCACAAATCATCCATAGAACATTTCCCACCCATCACCATGGCCTGAAACACCCTAAAACAAAAACACGATTCCTGCTACATCAGAACTGGACCTTAAAAACCAGCCACTTTCAAAGCATTCTAAGCACTCCCCTAGCTTCAGGAGGTCCAAAGAAGCCATTTTGCACAAGAGGGAGGTCCTGAAAGCTCCAGTTTGAAGAACTTCAGTTCAGGTATCCATCAAGAACAATTTTTCCAGAACATCTCTTTCTTGTTATAAAATGAATATATATGCTTTGCTGATCATTCTGATGTGTTTAGAATTGAAAATGGTGTAGAAATGAGCATGTATTGTTGTTCTGAAAATTTGCCCGTGAAAAATGTTTGCTTCCATTTGCTTGATTCATGAAGTTTAAATGATGTTTGATGATTGATTGTGATTGTATGATGCATGGGGAGTAGTTTCTGGGCAGTTATTTTGGCTTGGGGTGACTGTAGAAGAAGCTAGGGTTGGAGCTCGCCGGAGAAGATGACCGGAGCTTATCTCCGGTCACCTGAAAGTGTTTAGGGTTAATTAGGGTTTAGGTTTCCAGATTTAATGTCAGGCCTTGGATCATGTTTAGGTTAAGTAGCGAATGGTCCAGATTAATCATTAAAACCTAATTTTAATTAATTAAGTTAAATATAATTAATTAACTCAAGATGAACCTCAACCCTTAGATCACGCGCGAATCTCATTTTTTAAACCTAGGCCCTAAGATCAGCCTACCCCAAGTCAAGCTGACCTCTCATCCTGGCCCTTGATCCAGTCCCTGCACAATCCTGGCCCCCCATTCTGATTACTTTGCATTTTTATTTTCTTTATTTCATTTTATTTTCTTTCATTTATTTAAAATAGTAAAACATTTTCTAAAAATCTGATTTTTTGCATTCTTACTTTAAATAATTTTCAGAAACCAAAAACATTTTTATTTTTAATTTTTGAATTAAAAATCTATTTTTAAATCATTTAATTGTATTATTTAATTAATTAATACATTTTAATTAAATAAAAATAATTTTAGGTATTTAAAAATCACCAAAAAAATCATGAAGCATTCTTACACATTTAGAACAATTTCCAAACTCATTTTACAAATTTCTTTTAGGGTTTGATCATATTTTGATAATTAACCATGAATTAGGGTTTCCAAATTTCTTATTTTTATAACTCTAACTTCAAAAATTCATTTCTAATCAACCAATATGAGTTTGTGTATGGTTCTTTTTGCATTCTTTCATACTTTGCATGTAGTATCTAGGGCATTTAACACATATTTTTGCATTGCATTTTCTATTTTGTTTGGCATTTTTCATGAAGAAGTACCCAAAATCATAGCCTAACTTAGAAAAACCATAACTTGACTTTGGTATAGCTTCTGACCTTCATCTTTGGGGAGTGATCTTATGTGTGTTTAAGGCCCATTTTGTTGAAATTTCAATTTTTTATGATGTGTTTTGATTTTGTTTTGATCATATGCATCTCATACTTTCTTAAAACCCTAATTTTCCATGTTCACGTGCATTCATCTTTGCATACATTCATCATATGAACTTGTCGTGACATCTCATGCATTTGTATGTCATCTTAGACATCTTAGGACATGTGTTAACATTGGTTGATCATTTTTGCATCCATTTGATATGTTTTGCATTCATTCATTCTTGTGTATGTTCATGTGTTCTTAAGCTTCTAACATGCTTGTTTTAGCATCCATCACTTGTATGAGCATACATATGCATTGTATATGACTTTGCATCTATCCATGACATATTTGCATCATGTATTCACTTCTAGTTGGCATCATTGCATCTTCATCTTTGTTTCATTGCATCTTGTTTCACCTTATGCATTCATACTAACCATTTCAGGGGCTTCTGGTAAGTTGATCAGGATATGGATTTGCCTCCACATCCAACCTCTTCTCATCTCTTCATTTGCATCTTTATTTTCCTTTGAAGTGAGTTTGACTCACTTATGCTCTCTCTTGCTCCCTTTCTTTCTCTTAGGTTACTTAACTTCTTCAGAAAGTAAGTAACCTATTCTCATTTCTCTTCTTTTTTCACCTGCTTCCCCTTCCTTGGTGGCCATCTTAAGATCTTCTCTAAGCCTCACAAACCATAGGAACATCCAAGCATGATAATTTTAGGGTTGTATATAGTCTCCCCTAGTTTTTACCTTTGAGTCTCCTTGAGTCTCTGTTTCTCATCTCATAATCAAATGCTAAATAGTTAAAGTTTTAGGGCTCTGTATTAGGTTTATGCCTGCATCCTTATCTTCAAGGGTGATGTCGCTCTGAGGTTGCTCTCTTGATGAAGGTTCGAGAATGTCAGGAGTAGGGGCAGCGGTTTCCATCTCTTCTTCCATCTCATCAACAAGAGCATTCGAGACTTCTTCATGGATAGGTATTCTGCCCTCAGGAGCTTCAGGGTCGAAAAGCCAGTTGGCTCGGTCGTCGGGATCAATGTGGTCCCTGCAAGGCAAGATAATGTTATGGAAAACAACATCACGGATTACCGGGTTGAATTTTCCATCTTCTCTCTCAATGATAAGGTGTGCGGCCTTGCAATGGTTCAAAGTGAGGTAAGTCGGTGCCAAAGAAGGTAGGTTAGCAAGATTAGGGCCTAAGTTCAGACCTAGAGCAATAAAGGTGATAATGCCTCCGGAATAGAAAGGTTTCCCGCCTCTCATGCAGATGGATTGAATGTGGTACAATAGGAAATGAACGACATTAATCTTCTCGTCTTCTAAGGCATAGTGAATAAAGAAGAGCTCTTTTGAATTAAGCTTGTGGTTGTTATCTCGAGTGAAAATTGTGTTGTCGAGAATGCGGTGGAAGTAGCGGATGGCAGGGTTGTGGATAAGGGTAGCATTGAGGTGATCAAAACCTACAACTTGTGTGTTGGTTAGCTTCTGCCAAAAGTTGAAAGTCTCTTCAGTGAAGTTGTCTGGTACTCGGCGATGGACTCCCTCACCGGAGTCAAATCCAAGCAGTTGTGCAATTTCAGTTTGAGTGAATATGTATTCAACATTGTACATGCGGAATGAGGTCACGCCAGTAAGTTGTCCAGTAGCGCCTTCCAGAGTCATGTAGGAAAATGAACTCAAAAACTCAAGAGTTAGAGCTTCGTAGGTTCGTTGCGGTTGACTACAAAGTTTCCATAAACCCACATTCTGTAATAATTTTCGGACGCTGTGAAACAATCCCAAGGTTCTCAAGCATTCAGTGTTGATATACTGAGTCGGTTGAAGACCACAACATTGGAACTTTTGAAATTTCGAACGTTGAGCTTCTCCTTGCTCAGCATCTCTGAAAATGATGTTTGGGTTTTGCATTTGATTGTTCTCCATAACATGCAAAAGGTGTAGAGTGTTAGAATTTGAGGTTGAAGGAATGTGAGAAATTGTGAGAAGTGTTTGGGTAAATAATGAAAATGGGTATGTGGAAAGGTTGAATTTATGAGAGAAATAATGAGAATTTAGTGGAGGTGATGGTTGGTTACGGAATTGAAATTGGGGGGTAATGGAAGGTCGTGGGAGAAAAAGAGATAAGTTTGAATGAAATGAAGAGCTTTTGCAGTTACATAGAACATGTTCTCAGGAGTGGTGATGATCGTCGCAGGATCGTTACGATCGTAACGCGGGCAAGAGCGCATTACGCTCGTCAACATGCCCTTACGATCGTCAGCGTTACGAAAAATAGGGAATTTCAACAGATTTCCAGAATTAGTATTCTAGACAAAAGTTATGCAGAATGATCAATATAAATCGTATAATAAAAGTCATGATAATGCATATAAGGCACTGAATAGCTACTAACTCAATTTGCAATCATTCAAGCAGCATCATTAGTAATTATTATCATTAACTACCAAAAAGTAAAATGTAAAATGTAGTAACTTGCTTGCAAAATTGAAACTGATAAAAATTGCACAAAATTGAAATTGTTGTTCCTGAACATAAAACAGAAGTTGCATAAAATGAAATCGTGCAGAAATAAATAAACTGATAAAAGTAAAATGAAACTTCAAAACAAAAGAAACTAGATTGGTCCTAGAAACAGAAAATAAATAAAAAATTTGCTGAATGTTTTTTCATCATGGTTGTCTTTTCTTTAAGTCTTCCAAAACTGAATTTATGTGGTAAAATTGATCCACTATTATATCCGTTAAGCTTATGATATCTTGTCGCATGCTTTTCAGTTTATCTTTGATTCCATTGATCTCAACTTGGTAAACATCCATGGTGATAAGGATATTATTCAAATTTTCAGTGTACACTCCTTCATCCATTTTAGGGACATTAGTATCCTCATCAATGTGGTTTGGTTCATAATAATCAGACATGTTTTCATCAAGAACTTGATAAGCTAGTGGTGTATTAGGTGATGATGGTGGATTAGGTGGGTTTAGTTCATACAACCAATTGTCACGATTGTGGGCACTTACTTTTGCATGGTTCAGAAAGGTAAATATGGTGACGACTTCATTCCTAATCAAGTTGTCGTAAGGTGCATTTCCTAAGTTTCCTATGATACTTCTATCAAAGCAAAAATCCAAATTCATAGGTCGAATTGTACCAAATGGTATGCACCTATTAAGTTGGTATCTAAGTCCAAGAGCTTCAACAATCATAGTTACTAGGCCGCCTACGATGATTAGGGCATCAGGGTCCTGAATAATGCGGTTAAAGGTTTGCATCATGAATGGTATGACATTAACAGGGTGTCCTTGTGTAATACAGTAAAGCATAAATATCTCATCCTTAGATACTAAGGTTCAATTTTCTTCCTTTCTGAATAGTGTATGGGCTAGGATCTTATGGAAATAGCGGATAGCAGGGTTATGTATTTCATTGTTATCCATGGTGTCCTGCTCGGGGTGGTAATTTCCGGTTAAAGTACCCCATAAGTAATCTAGCTCAAAATACATTAGTTCCATTCGGGTGGTGGTAAATGCAAAAGGTCCGCTAGGGAATCCTAATAAGTCAGATAGTTCCTTATGGTTATAAGAGAACTCAATGCCAAAAAGTATGAAACTAATATATCCTTTTCTGGCTCCGAATTCGCAATCAGGTATGTGAACTAAAGAGCTTAAAAACTCAAAGGTAAGCTCGCAGTGGGTCACAAATCTAGACTTAATGTGGGCTCTTTCCCATTCCAGTTGGTTAAATATATCTAAGAAACTCTCTAAGATACCTAAGGTGTCCAAGGTTGCCTCATCATAATAAAGGGTCATATCAATGTTTCTCTGTGACAACTCATCAAATTTCCTTCTCTGGTTTCTACCTCTAAAAGTAGTTTCCATAAAATTTTGTGATTGTGGTTCCATAGTAAATGTTAGAATGGGAGAAACAAATCAGAGGGAAGGAAGGTAAGCTAGAAAAGACTTTTAGAAATCATGTATGTAATACCTCATATTTAAATAAATGCTATGGATAATATTAATTAAGTTTAATAGGGTTCCGGTGTACTCTGAGAGCTTTCAGTTAAAGTAATTAGAGCAATCGACGAACTTAAAATTAATTAATTATGTATTATATGACACTGAAGATTTATTAAATATTCGACTCAGAGACATTTTTAGATAGTCTCAAATTGGACCAGTTAGTGTACTAATTAATGAATGGTATTTATTTTATAAAAAGAGAAAAGAAGGGTTTATAAGAGAAAGAGAAAGAAAATTGGTAAGGAAAAGAAAAAAGAAAGAAGGAGAAAGGAAAGAAAGAAAGAAATGGGAAGAGAAGAAGAGGAAGAAAACCTAAGAAGAGGGAAAGCTTGGCTCTTCACCATTTCTTCATTAAATCTTCATCTTCAACAGACTCCCCTTCATTGGCAAGGTGGGTTCATAGTTAGAAACTTTTCTTTTGAGTTTTGGTTGAGATATTGAGTTTTAGGGTTTTGTAGAAAATCTTAGAAATTGAAAGATTAGACGGTTAAAACTCGATTAAATGAAAGTATAATGACTAATATATGATAGTATTCATGTTTAGTGTTTGGTTCCTCTATTTTGGTGATGTTTTGGTTGGGTTTGGCATGGAAATGGTGTTTTCCCATAAGCCTGAAATTTCTGGAATCGCAGAGCTCGCTCAGCGAGTAGTAGAAATTCTGCAGAAAGATTTGGTGATCTGGTATAGCTCGCTCAGCGAGTAGGAGCTTGCTCAGCGAGCAAAGACAGAGAGATTTTCGTTAAGCGAGTTGAGGGCTCGCTCAGCTAGACCTGGAAGTTCAGTTTTCGTATTTAATTCGTAACTTATGATCCGGGTATCCGTTTTTAGTATTCCACATATCGATTCGAAGCTAAAAACATGAACTATCTAATGATGTCGAGAAATATTATTTTGAGTCGACTTTTACCCGACTTTCCCGATTAACTGGAATTATGGTATTAGTCAAATTGTGGAATACGCGTTAAATGTGGAAAACGTATTAAATCATGAGAATTGATGGAGAATAGAGACAATGAGATCATTGTGGGATTTGTTTAATAATGATAATTGGACTATAATGTTAGAGTTATAAATTTGAAAACTATATAACTAAAAGTATCAAGGATGGAGGAAGAGTTAGGAAAACTTACCATAAACCAATAGTGTGACCTAGTAGTGTAACTAGAAATTGTTAGATGGTATGACTATGAGATGCTTAGGTTCATTCTAGGTCGTTGTGAATCCTTGATGTGTTTCGCGCGGTATTCTCTGAAAAGTATCGAGTAAGTCTTGAGGTGGGTATTACACTAAGTCCCACGGGAAGCATCCGTAAAGGCTTGAGGTGGGTGTTCCACTGAGTCCCACGGAAAGCATTGTGTAATTCTTGAGGTGGGTGTTCCACTGAGTCCCACGGGAAGCATCAGATTGTTCGGCATGAGGTGGGTGTTCCACTGAGTCCCACGGGAAGCATTGTGTAAGTCTTGATGTGGGTGTTCCACTGAGTCCCACGGGAAGCATCAGATTGTTCGGCACTAGGTAGGTGTTCCACTGATTCCATGGGAAGCAGTGTGTAAGTCTTGAGGTGAGTGTTATACTAAGTCCCATGGGAAGCATCCGTGTTGGTAGTCGCTTGAGATGGGTATTACACTTATTCCCATGGGAAGCCTTGTCGGTGAATACTTGAGGTGGGTATTTCATTAAGTCCCACATGAAGTGTCGAGAATGTTGTTTTGGTTATTCCACCTCGCTTTGATTTCCTTATGAAGGAGTGACCTTGGGCTTGAGATGGGTGTTATATCGATTCCCATGAGAAGTAACAGGTAATATCCTAGCTAGTGATAGTAGGATTTGTAGAACTCTTGGACGTGGTTCCAACGAGAGTGAGGTGTGTGAACTCGCGGTCGTTTTCCTTTAGTAAATACTTGAGTTAGGTTTTGATAGAACCCTTAGAGCTGAGAGAATTCTAAGATAGGGAACCCACTGAGATGTTTTTATTCAAACCCACTATTGTTGTTGCTTTTCAGGTTGCTTTTGCAGGTTTGATTTACAAGTGGAGCTATGCTCGGGATGTTTCAAGTGAAGCATAGTTTTAGTCTTCCGCTGTGTATTTCTGTATCATTGTACAATATTGGATATTGTATTGATCTTAGCTTTTGTTTTAGTATAATTTACATGTCTTGCACCATTTTTGTATAGAATTTTAGTATAATTAACACTGTATGATATTATTCTAGATATATATTATATATGGTGTTACAGTTGGTATCAGAGCAGGTCGTATCCTCGACCTAGCCTTGAAACATCATAAGTAAATATTTCCTACCTCTTAAGTGTGTCTTGCCGGCATGGTTCTTAATATCATACTATGTAGTATTGGGTCTGATCAGCCTAATGCTATGTATGTGATAGGTAGAATCATGGTTGTGCGACCATGAGGACTCCGAAGTGTTGTTGCAACTTGTGCTGTGAGAGTGGGCTTAAGCCAAGGGATAACAAAGGAGAGCTTTGGTCGGTTCGGTTGGAGTCTTCTTAATGATTTTACTTCCTGTAACGTGGGATTGCAAAGAAGTATGTGGTTTGAGGAATCCTTTGGAGTGGATAGGATCTGAAGGGTAAAGATATCTACGGGATAAATGGTCAGTGTATCAAGGAATGAGTAAAGTCGCTGGTGGACCAGTAATAGTCACTAGTATTACAAAGAGTGTTGAGAAGCCTCATTCCGCGAAGAGAGAGAGAGAGAGAGAGAGAGAGTGCTTGTGGAATGTGTGGCGTAAGTTGTAAGCACCCCAAATTTTCCCTCACTCATTTCACCATGGCTTGTGATCTTTTCATTTGCATAGATTCAATCATAGCATCTCATATTGCATTTTTGCTTCACTGCATTGATTCAAAATCATCTGCATCTAGGGTTTGTGATCTGAGCAATCCAAGGGCTATCTGACCCACTCCAAAGGGCTCCAATCATTTCAAAAGGGCCCATGTATGTTCAATCATAATATTACATCCTCCCAAGATCAAGAAAGTCAAAAATCACAAGAACTGAGAAAGGCATGGAAGCAGAGCCAGGTTTAACTGCACAGATGACCTAAAATTAGGGTTTTGGTTTAAGAGGCGATAACTCCAAATTTTTTGGTCATTCTTGTTTCTATTGGTCTCTATATGTTATGAGGATCATGCATATCAATTTTCATGAAGAAATTCCACGGGGAAGGCATCTAATCAAGAGTTGACTTCTTGAGCAAGACAGTGCAAAATCAGGGCATCTGAGGCCCCAGTGACCCAACCAAAGGGTGTTCTCCATCATTTTGAATGTGTATGATCTTTATTTGATCATAGAAGATGTTAGAAGTTCACAAAATTGAAGAATTTCAAGCCATTTGCAAAATTTCCATTTTGGGAAAGTGACTTGTAATGAAAACTTGCCATTTTGGGAAAGTTTTTCAACCTTCTCTTTTTGATTCAAAAATGCTTCAAATGAGAAAACTTTGGTCATGAAAGTTGTAGAATGGATCCTCAAGAACTCATTCTAATTCATTTTGGATCAAAAGTTATGGCCTTGCAAAGTTGGGAAAAATCACATAATTTCATGTTTTACACCAAAAGAGGAAAGTTGCAAAACCTCATGCCAAGGCAAAATGTGACTTCAAAGTGACTTCTAATCTTCATACAAACACAATGCAATGCCTAAAATTCATATTGGCCCAAGAAATTTCTCATTTTCATGCCTTTATGTCCAAGTATCATAAACCATTTTTCATGAAAATCACAAAGAGGGAAATCTTGCAAGAAGGGTTCCTTTGGTTTTGTTTGGTCTCTAATCATTATCAAAGTATCATAGCAACATTGTATGGTGCATTTTGCTGCATATTGCCCAAGAAATGTCACATGTCCATGGCCAAAAATCACAAAGTGTAACAAGTTGCAAAATTGCAAAACATGTGAGATCTCACCCTTCATCCATTCCAGCTCACATCAGTTCATCCCATGGCCATCCTTGAAGGCAGCTGAGCCCAAAGCAACCCTAAAATAGCCTCTACCACAGCCCATGCCTCAAGTACACCTGACATTGACTTTTTGGCCAATTGCCCCATGCCATTCCCACAGTGCAAGTCACTTCCTCAGACCTCTTCCAATAGTTTAGGGATGTGCTATGGATAATAAAGCAAGCCACACACAAGCCAGAAACCTCCCACAATCCAGCTTGCACAAAATCTGTCCCAAACTTATTCTCTTCGAATTTCTTCACACAGCCTTCAAACATCAAAAATTTCTTCACCAACAAACCACAAATCATCCATAGAACAAGAATCACCCCCTGAAACAGCTTGAAACATCACACACAAAGACCTCCATTTCTGTTACACCAGAACAAAACAACCATAACCAGCCATTCTCAAAGCTCTCCAAGCTTCATTTCATCATCAGGGTGTTCGAAGGAGAGGGATTGCACCAAGTTTGAGTCCAAAAAGCTCAGAAACAGGGATTCTTCATCTCAGGTAACATGAAGAACATTTTTCCCAGAAGCTAAGTTTTAAGTTCTTTTATGGTTTTGCATGTTCCCCTGATCATGAATATGTATTTACTTTTGAAAATTGTGAAGAAACCAGCATGTATGATGACTCTGAACATTTTGCCCGTGTTTTATATTTTGCTTCGATTCATGCTTGTGAGGTGAAATAAATGAGTTTGAGATGAGGGTTTAAGTTTAGATTGATGAGAGGATCATTTTGGTGGAAGGAATTTGAAGTTTGGTAACCTGTAGAGGAAACTAGGGTTTGTGCTTGCCGGAGAAGATGACCGGAACCACTGTTCCGGTCATCTGAAAGTCATTAACCCTAATTAGGGTTTAGGCCAGTTTTAAATTGAGACCCTTGGATCTGCTTTCCCGCGCGTGTTTGTGTGGACCAGATCATCCCATTAGCCATTAATCAGTCATTAATTAATTAAATCCAGGATTAATTAAATATTAAATAAGTTTAGCCAGGTTTGAACTTGGGCCGTAGGATTACGCGCCAAGTCAACAACTTTAAGCCCAGATTCAATTTGGACCTCTCCTTTGGCATACTTTCTTTTATTTTAATTTTATTTCATTTCTTTTTCATTTAACTTTCACGAATTATTAAAAATAGTAAAAAACATTTAAAAATTCTGAAATTTTTTGTCAAACATTTCATTAATTTTCAGAACCCAAAAATATTTTTATTTTTATTTTTTGCATTAAAAATTATTTTTAAATCATTTAAATGTTTATTTTTAATTATTTAATGAAAATTAATTAATTAAAAATGCATTTAGGTATTTAAAAATCACCAAAAAATTCACATTGCATTAAAAAACATTAAGAAACATTATACAACTCTCAAAACAAATTTCTTTTTGGTCCTTGATGCATTTTGACAATTTTCATTGGAATAAAATTTGTTTAAAGGCAATATTTTGATCCTAACTTGAAAAAATCCATTCTGCCTAACCATGAGGAGTTTGATGATGGTTCTTCTTTCATTGCATCCTTCACATCATTTAGTTTCTAGGGTTAAATTGGTTTGAATTTATCTTTCATTTTCAATTTAATGAGCATTTTTCCTTTTGAAGTGCCTTGAAACCCTATATGACTTGAGAAAATCATAACTTCCATTAGGTTTAGATATAGGTCTCCTCCTTTGGGCAGTGAACTTGTGTAGGGTTGGGGTTCCTTTGATCCCATTTTCAATTTTTTGTCATGTCATTTGTTTCTGGTTTTGAATTTTTGTGTTGCATGTTGTTCATAAACCCTAATTTGTGCCTTCACTTGCATCCATTTCTCATGTGCTTGCATTCAAGAACTTGTCATGACATTTTGTGCATCCACATGATTCATAAGACATCTTGGGACATACTAGAATCATGTTTGATCATTGCATCTTTCATTTGCCATGTTATGCATTCATATCATTTCATAAGCTTTCATGAACTTTCATGGTTCAAGGCATGCTCCATATGCATCCATTCTCTTGTATGCTCACATATATGCATCTTGTTTGATTTTGCACCATCTCTTGACATCATTTGCATCATGTGTATGTTTCTGACTTTGGCCTTTGCCCATCCATATGCATTGTTTCATCTCATTTCTTCCCTTATGCATTTTGTACTAACTTTTCAGGTTAATGGTAAGTTTGTTTGGGAGGTGGATTTGCCTTCACCTCCTACTTCTTCTCACCTCATCATTTTACATCCTTGCTTCATTTTTAATTGCCTTTGAGTGAGCTTGCTCACTTGTGCCTCTCTTCCCTCTTTTCTCTTCTCATCTCACCTCTTTTCTATCTTGCTTCTCCTTGGCGGCCTCCTTGAAGATTTCTCCTCTTAAGCCTCACAACCCTAGGATTTCCAAGCATGATAACATTTTAGGATTGTTTAGTTCCCCTTAGACTCTTTCCTTTGAGTTTTTCTTTGAGTCTTCTCTTCTCATCTCATAATCAAGGACTAAACCCTAAAGGTTTTAAGGCTTTGTGATTAAGCTTATACCTGCATCCTTCTATTAGGATGGAGTGTATAACTTTAATCCTAAGTGTTAAGCCCTTAATGTGTTTAAATCCTTTAATCAATCCATCTAATAATCACTAAGACATCAAGCTTGTAACTTGGGCCTTGCATTAGGGTTCTAATTCTTCCTTAACTGGTTAAGAAGGACTAACCCTAGTGTTAATGGACAAGTCCCCCTCAAGTTGTCTTACAAATCATAAAATTCACTTCTTAATCTTATCATTGACTAAAAATCATTTAATAAAGGCTTTGTTTTGTCATAAGGTTAATCCCTAATCATGGATTAAGTTGAGGAGCCTTCCTCAGCTTAAATGTTCTCATCTATTATCCTTCTGTTAGGATGGTGTAATGGGTCCATTAAATCCTTGATTATGGCTTAAACTCATTACTTAACACTAAACAAAAACAACAAAAATATCTAAATAATTACAAGTAGGTTAATGATCTTAATCCTACATCATGGTGATTAAGTGTGAGGTGTTTACTTCATACTTAAGGTATTCTCATTACCCCTAATCAGAGGGAAGATGTGATGAGTTTACTAACCCTTGTTTTAGGCTTAAGCTCATTAACCTATGACAAACACAAAAGCAATAAAAGGTTGAAACACAAAAACAAACAATAATCGCCTCCTTCGGGATTCTTTTCTCCTCATCTTCACTCACAAACGAGAACTTGCTTCTTCCGCCTAATGCAAGACAGTTTGCACCTGAGCCAGACAGGTCTTACACTTGAGCATAGACAAGTAAGCAGTTCACAAGTCAATTTATCTTTAAGTCTCTTTGAGTCGAACTACGGGGTTCTGACTTCCTCATTGCACGAGAGGATACGTAGGCATAACTTAATGGTTATCGAATAAAAGTCTCTGTATACCCCCCCTCTTTCCAGCATTATTCTTTAAGCCTCAAAGTCTCGGGCTTCACTCTTATTCTTACACTGACACTTCTCTTATACACTTCACATTTCTTTTACACTGACACTTGCATTCTTTCCAGCTTTGATACACAGATTGCACTGACACTACCCCTTTTAAACACAAATATTTTAAGCGAGGATCCCGTCGAGTACGACGGAAAATCTGGGTGCTAATACCTTCCCAGGTTGTAACCAACCCCCTTTCTCAGTTTCTCTGGTTCGCAACCGTCTTATCCATTTCTCTTTCTAGGTTTATGCAGCATTACCTTTCCTTCGGGATAAAAATGCCTAGCTGGCGACTCTTGTCTTCTGAGTTCACCCTTGTGTGTTCTCTTTCCCTTTCGCCAACCGTTCGCGTCTGTACCCCTCTTAGCCCTGTGTCATCAGGTGGGAGCGACATAAATTCAGGAATTAGTAATTCTTGTAAGTGTTTAAATTCTAAGGACACGGTGGCATCGTGGATGAGCGAGAGCAACTAAAGGAATGTATTGAGAATCTAAGGTGTGGCGGAACGTGAAGAGGGACACGAAGATGTGACTACACGTTTAAAATGAGACAAGTATACCTCGGACGAAGGATAGAAGACCAGAGTTGTTATTCGATTTAAATCAAAGAGACAAGGATCAGAGTAAGGCATCAGGATGTTATGATTTTTATAAGAGATTAAGTCGGAAATGGTTGCGTGACCTAATAATGGTATAATGTATAGTATCAGAAGAAGAATAAACTCTATTTAGTGATATGAGATATGTGAAGTGCGGACTTGATAAAAGGGTGATAAGCGTTAGAGTAAACACATTGGACTTGGAGGAATTTATAGTAAGATGGTTAGTGTTGTTGTGAGAAGTCTTTGGATGGGGTCTAAGTTCAACTGAAGCGAAAGCGTGCTTCTGGATATGCTACATGTCCAAATGGAGCTCTACGATCGGTGTTACCTCCATGGACATCACTAGTATAGCCAAGGATAGGATTGTCAACGAATGAGATTGAATAAGTATAAACCAAGCCTACGAATTCAGAGACTTGTTTTGGAAAATTGTTAATTCGGTATTATAAGAATTTTCAAGAAGAGCGGTTGTCCTGACGTTTGATGGTCTACAAGAATGGTGGAACAAAGGACTCTCCTGGAGTTGTTGTTGACTTGGTTAAGAAAGATTTTGATGTAAAGAAAGCAGTTGTGGAGGTCGAGTTAAATGGACATCCCCTTACACTGGAATTTTGCTCTTGTATCAAATGAATTTTTAATCTGGTTTGCAGCAACCTATTGTTTGGATTGATGAGGATGAGTCCTCTAACCATAACTCGTTCGCTAGTTTCTTTCAGCTTAGGTCGGTTGGAATCATCTATTGGTGATGGTTGTGACTTTTGTTATGATGGGAATGGGCTTGGAGACTTAGGTAACGATGAAGATCAGAAGTTGCTTCTGTGTTTGAGTAATTGGTTACCCTCCTGTTAGTGACTAGTTAACGTTATTAAGTTTTGAAAGTTGGATTTTTCTCAGATGTATGCACTTGGACTTTGCGTCGGTTGAAGCGTTCTTGGTACCAATGGAAAGCTGGGGGAATATTTTGTGAAACAACTAGTAGAGGGTAAAGGAACCCCAAATTATATGTAAGCTGAAGTATCGAAGGTTCTTCAGAGGAGTGCATTACCTCAGTTTCCAAGAGTAAGGAATAATCGAAGTATTTGGAACTTTGTCTCAAATGAGATTAAGAATTTGAGTGTTGTTTTTGTATGTGGATGACTTAAGTGTTAGCTTGCAACCACAACCCTTTTGTTGACATAGTTGTGTGAATGGAATCGAGCCTTTTTGTTGAGTATTCGTGTTGCGACCGTGACAGAATGGTAGTTCTATTTTCATCGTTGTGGGAGTTGTGATATGTATGTTGTTCCCATGTTGTGTTATCTCGAGTTGTGAATGGCGAACATATCTTTCAATATGGTATGGTCTGAATTGGTAATGTTGAGTTGGATTGTTCGTTAGTAAGAAGAACAAGTTTAGTGGTGTTCAATCGTTTAACCTCGAATGGGCAATCAATTAACACACGGCTTTTGCAGATAACCTTAGAGAATTGTACCTTCCGAACTGTAAGTTTATTTTAGTATCGTTCGAAGTGCCAGTGGGCAAAGTGTCGGACCTTGTTTTGAGCATGTTTTAATGGGAGGTAAATGGTTTGGATGTTGGCATGTCGTTGTTGTGACTATTGAAGAATTTAGTTGCAGAGTCATGAGAGATTCGTGGAGCAACGGTCCTTCCGGGAATGTCTTGGTAATTGAATTTTTGTGTGGTTAGGAGATGAACAATTGGTCAATTTTAGTATCGATGACATCAGTTATAGACTCCGTAAAATTGATACCAATTGTGTGCAGTTGAGTCGTACCTAGAGATAAGGATTTTAAGTCATCTTCCGAGTAAGAGTGAGAAATGAATGTTCCGAAATCATGCGTGCAAATTGGACCGTTTAAGGAACGAGACCCCTGAGAGAAATGGATTGAATGGGAAGTTGGATATGGTCTTCAAAGGCAAGCGTTATGGAAACCCACAAGTGTACTAAAGATGATTTGAGTTTGGTATTGGTGACTCACTGGCTATTGTAAGTTATGTGGCGTTATTGCCTTTTATTTATGGAAACCTTGTGTTGACAGAAATCTCGAGTGAATGGAAATTTTGAAAAGAGAATTGATATGGAACATAGTAACCATGGTAAGATTGGTTGAGCTTAATTGGATGAATTGTTTCGAGTTTAGAATGGAAATTGGAATTCGTGTGAGTTATTATTGCAACAGTGCAACGCTAGAGAGTTTGGACTGAAGTCACTATAAAACAGTTGTCAGGCGGATTGTTCTATTGTTGCATGTTTACAAGTTCTTATTCTATTGGTTGGTGAGAGCTCCAGTGGATAATTATTTTCTCCGTAGACTATCAGCTTCTTGGTATTGTTTGAGAATTCTTGGTATCTCCGTTGTTAGGCTTTGAAAGCATAATGGAAGGAGACAGATGAAAGAATTCAGTTAGATTGTTGAGGATCAAAGGAGAATTTTATTCTAAGTGGGTTGTCTATGGTAGGATACTGAGAGAATGAAGTGTCTGGCATAAATGGTTACAATTTTGTTGTGAGATCAAGTGGAATTGGTAGAAAATTCTTTTGACAACTTTTGTTATAGCGTTAGTGATTGGAGGATCATAATAGGATGCTTTTGTTGGGAAATTGTACAAGGAAGGGATCTCACCAAGATGCGTTATGGAACCTTGTCGAGGTGAGCCGGAGTATTTTGTCTTGTGGTTGTGAACCAATGGGAGGTTTTAGCATGGTATGTTTCTTCGACAGAAAGATGAGACTGAGTGATTAAGTATGAAGCAACATATGAGTTGCGGAAATAGAAAGTTGGGAATTAATCCAATGTTTGAAACGAGCGTATGAGTAAGGACGTGAGATTTGATGTTTTATGAAATGAGGACTTTGAGCGGCAGACTCAAATTGGGATCTAATCATGTTAGAATATGTAGGAGAATTAAGGATAGTGTGGATCTAAGACAGTATTGTAAACTGTCGTTGAGGATGAGTAAAGGAAATTCGAGGACGAATTTCAATTGAAGGAGGGGAGGATGTAATACCCGATATTCAATTAAGTGCTATGGATAATATTAATTAAGTTTAATAGGGTTCCGGTGTACTCTGAGAGCTTTCAGTTAAAGTAATTAGAGTAACTGACGAACTTAAAATTAATTAATTATGTATTATCTGACATAGAGGCTTTATTAAATATTCGACTTAGAGACATTTTTGGATACTCTCAAATTGGACCAGTTAGTGTACTAAATAATGAATGGTATTTATTTTATAAAAATAGAATAGAAGGGTTTATAAGAGAAAGAGAAAGAAAATTGGTAAGGAAAAGAAAAGAGAAAGAAGGAAAAAGGAAAGAAAGAAAGAAAGAAAAGGGAAGAGAAGAAGGGAAAGAAAACCTAAGAAGAGGGAAAACTTGGATCTTCACCATTTCTTCATCAAATATAAATCTTCACCAAACTCCTCTTCATTGGCAAGGTGGGTTCATAGTTAGAAACTTTTCTTTTGAGTTTTGGTAGAGATATTGAGTGTTAGGGTTTTGTAGAAAATCTTAGAAATTGAAAGATTAAACGGTTAAAACTCGATTAAATGAAATTATAATGAATAATATATGATAATATTCATGTTTAGTGTTTGGTTCCTCTGTTTTGGTGATATTTTTGTTGGGTTTGGCATGGAAATGGTGTTTTCCCGTAAGCCTGGAATTTCTGGAATCGCAGAGCTCGCTCAGCGAGTAGTAGAAATTCTGCAGAAATATTTGGTGATCTAGTATAGCTTGCTCAGTAAGTAGGAGCTCGCTCAACGAGCAAAGACAGGGAGATTTTCGCTCAATGAGCTGAGGGCTCGCTCAGCTAGACCAGGAAGTTCAGTTTTCGTATTTAATTCGTAACTTATGATTCGGGTATCCATTTTTAGTATTCCACATATCGATTCGAAGCTAAATACATGAACTATCTAATGATGTCGAGAAATATTATTTTGACCCGAATTTTACCCAACTTTCCCGATTAACTGTAATTATAATAGTTAAAGAATTATGCTATTAGTCAAATTGTGGAATACACGTTAATTGTGGAAAACGTATTAAATCATGAGAAATGATAGAGAATAGAGACAATGAGATCATTGTGGGATTTGTTTAATAATGATAGTTGGACTAGAATGTTAGAGTTATAAGTTTGAAAACTATATAACTAAAAGTATCAAGGATGGAGGAAGAGTTAAGAAATCTTACCATAAAACCATAGTGTGGCCTAGTAGTGTAACTAGAAATTGTTAGATGGTATGACTATGAGATTATTAGGTTCATTCTAGGTTGTTGTGAATCCTCGACGCGTTACTCGCGGTATTCTTCAAAAAGTCTTGAGTAAGTCTTAAGGTGGGTATTACACTTAGTCCCACAGGAAGAATCCATAAAGGCTTGAGGTGGGTGTTCCATTGAGTCCCACGGGAAGCATTGTGTAAGTCTTGAGGTGGGTGTTCCTATGAGTCCCACGGGAAGCATCAAATTGTTCGGCTTGAGGTGGGTGTTCCACTGAGTCCCACGGGAAGCATTGTGACCGTGTACTTGGCATACAATCGGTGAATAAGAATTAGGAAAAATAAATTGGTTGCCTTAGACTATACTGCACACTTTTAAAGTGCACTAGTGACTAAATACAAAATCCCCGGCAACGGCGCCAAAAACTTGATGTGTGATCGAACTAATGTCTAACGGTATCTTAACTTCAAGTGCACAGCCTATCGCGTAGTAATAAAAAGATGTCGAACCCATAGGGATTAAGTTATCACTCTAGTGCTATAAATGTTGCTATATTAGCTAAGGCGAAGATTTATCACAAATTTGGTCTCTAAAAGTAAACTAAAGGGGAAAATTACTTGAGTTAAGATTATATGAAATAAGGCGGTCGGTATGTAACTTAGTAGACCTATGCAGATTAAACCAAGACGAAGCGCAGAGAAATATTTCACTTTATTACTTCTGTAGAAATTATCAGTTTAAAAACCCTCAACTCACACTCTCATGGTCTTGTATTAGATTATACTCCTAAAGCCCTATACCTTTTCTCGCTAGCCCATAAGTGTTTAGAAAATATTCTTTGGAAACTTAATAAAATCTAATTTGGTTTAAAGCGCTCTCGCGTAGAAACAAACGCTGACGCGTGCTCAGAGATGATGATACAGACGAGTACCAACTAGTTAACAAAGAACACGGACGAGTGTCCAATCTGTGGGGAATGAGTGTATATACAAGATACGGACGAGTATCTGTATAAGTAAAATAAGTATTGTGAAGTATGAGCAAGACACGGACGAGTGTTTCAACTTGTTGGGGAAAGTTTGACACGGACGGGTGTCAGAAGAGAAAGTGTATAAGTTATGAGTGTGGAAGGTGTTCTGGAAACCTGTGGGGGTAGGATGACACGGACTGGTGTCGATGAGAATGTATTATAAACAAGTACTTGGTTTGTAACAAGTGACTTAGCAACCATGCTGGGGAGCGGTGACACGGACGGGTGTCAAGAGAGTGTATAGGTATTTGTATTCAAAAAGGATGTTTGTGGCTTATATCTGCAAGGGGATGATATGACACAGACAAGTGTCAAAAAAGTATATATATAAACGGGCATTTGTGTTGGAGAGTGCAAAGGGGACGCTTTAGCTTTCTGTTGGGGAAATTGAGATGACGCGGACGAGTGTCGAGACGAACATGTTATGGACAAGTATTTGTACTTGAAAATGCAAAGGGATGCTTTGGCTTTTATGTGCGAGGGACGTATTTTGTATATTGTTGATGAGGTACTGTTGATATTTACAGGTGATTGGTTCGAACCTGACTTGTGATCATGCAATATGTTTGATTTTTGCCGTAATGCTCCGTATTAGACGGAATGCTACACTTTGTTGGGAAATATGATGTGAATGCCATGATTATGCAAAAGATACCGATCCGGGATTCGGATCCCGCTGCTGTGAAGATCTTTGGCTGATCTGCTTGGAAGGATATCCCAGTTGGGGATGAGATTATTGGTAGACCTGATAAAACATATGGTTCTGCTTGGGGAAATAGATCATTGATAGATCTATCCGGTAGTGACAAAAACCATCTGGGGAGGAGGAAGCTTCCGTCACTTTGTTGTGTGAGACTTTCAGACATTGCTCTTCTGGGAGAGGCTGGAACTCTGTGGGGGAGATGGTTCTCTTATCTTTGGGAGACCTGGTACTCTGCTTGGGGGAGGAGAGATCACTGGATGATCTTCCTAGAGTTTTCTGTGGGGATCCCGGCTGGGGATGAGGAGGTTTTGACAACTCTGTTGAGGAGAAAGCATTTCAGAGGCTGCTTGGAGGAGATGTGCTGGGGAAGGTGCTTGGCAACTTCGCTGGGGAAAAGCAGCTCAGGCATTGCTCGAGAGATCCTGCTTGGGGAGGCGGTAAGTTCTTGGAAATAGCATGCTGGGGATTCCATGCTTGATATGCCCCATGCTGTAAATGATTGTCCTTCTTGATAGCCTGCAACCTGTTAAGACAAAAGAAAATGCACAAGTATTCCGTCATAGGAGTTAGATATTCCTGAGAGTAAATACACTTCCTGCCAGCATTTATTAAGAATGGCACATTTTTTTATGCAAATGTTATATCATGGACACCGGACATTTTGCAAACGGAACAAAAATGTACAAGACGAAGTGTGACTGAAAAACTCTGATTTTATTAATCTGGGTGCCCTGAATTGGCAAATACAGTCAAAGAAACAAATCCCCTGAAATGAGGAGATTGTTACAAAATTGAGAAAAATAAAAGGTGATGGCAATGTTGACGATGCTTCGGCGAGCTTCCTTTGCTATGACCTGTATGACCTTGACGTTCTTCTCATCTTGCTTTCTGAAGAAGGTTGATTCCGACCGATGCTTTAACCTTTCGAAGCTTGTCGTGTTGTTGAGATACAAACGAATTCAGAATGCAGTTGTTCCCTTATTCCCTGATTTTGCGTGGATCTCCCTTTCGGGTTTTCAATCCACCGGTATACCCATTTTTGCCTGAGCTGTCCAATGCGGCATTTTAACTCAGCGGGTGTACATTTTTCAATTTTCCCTTATTTTTGCCCGAGTCTTTTATTCTGTTTTGACTCACCGGAATGCCCTATTTTTTCCTGGACTTACATTCTGTTTTTATGTCCAGCGGGTCATTTTATGCGAAGTATTTTTTAACTACATCTGAATTCACAAGGGATAAGAAATCTTCACCGTCCATAGTAGTGAGCATCAGTGCTCCACCAGAGAAAACCTTCTTTACTACGAAAGAACCATCGTAATTCGGAGTCCACTTGCCCCTGTGGTCTGTATGATGAGGAAGAAGTCTTTTCAGCACAAGATCTCCTACTTGGTATTCCTGAAGCCTGACTTTCTGATCGAAGGCTTTCTTCATCCGCTTCTGATACAACTGCCCATGACAGATTGCAGCTAATCTCTTCTCTTCGATCAGATTCAGTTCATTGTACCGAGAACGAACCCATTCTGCTTCGTTCAGCTTGACATCCATCAGTACCCGTAAGGAGGGTAATTCAACCTCAACAGGTAGGACTGCCTCCATACCATATACAAGCTGATACGGTGTTGCCCTAGTAGCCGTTCTGATTGAGGTACGGTAACCATGCAAGGCAAATGGTAACATTTCATGCCAGTCTTTATAAATGACCACCATCTTCTGCACAATCTTCTTAATGTTTTTGTTAGCTTCCTCAACAGCGCCATTCATCTTTGGCCTGTAAGGAGATGAGTTGTGATGTTGGATTTTGAAGTCCCGACACAGTTCTGCCATCATTTTGTTGTTCAAATTGGAACCATTATCAGCAATGATTCGCTCAGGTACTCCATATCGACAGATGATGTCTCTTTTCAAAAATCTGGCTACCATTTGTCTGGTGACGTTTGCATACGAAGCTGCTTCAACCCATTTGGTGAAGTAATCAATGGCTACCAGGATGAATCTGTGGCCATTTGAAGCAGTCGGTTCAATCTTTCCAATAATGTCAATGCCCCACATGGAAAATGGCCAAGGTGAAGACATCACGTTCAAAGGATTTGGAGGCACATGCACCTTGTCTGCATAAATCTGACATTTATGGCACTTTCTGGCATAGGCACAACAGTCTACATCCCTTGTGATCCAGTAGTAACCTGACCTTAACAATTTCTTAGCCATTGCATGTCCTCCAGCATGGGTACCGAAAGATCCTTCATGCACCTCATGCATCAGCAATTCTGCTTCTTTTTTGTCAACACATCTGAGAAGCACCATGTCAAAGTTTCTCTTGTATAATGAACCATCAGCATTCAGGAAGAAGCTACTAGCCAGCCTTCTCAATGTCTTCTTATCATTGTACGATGCCCCAGGTGGGTATGTTTGATCCTCTAAGAAGCATTTGATGTCATGGAACCAAGGCTTATCATATTTAGCAATGTCCACGGAGAATACATATTATGGTCGGTCTAGTCTGGATACAGAAATCCGAGGCACATAACTTGCAGTCTGAACCTTGATCAAGGAGGAAATGGTAGCCAAAGCATCTGCGAATTGATTGTTCTCTCGAGGGATATACTCAAGTTTGACTGTTGTGAAGAAAGTCAATAGTCTCCTCGTGTAGTCCCGGTATGGAATCAGATGCTCTTGGTGAGTATACCATTTGCCGTTGGTCTGATTGATTACCAAAGCCGAATCTCCGAATACATTCAATGTCTTGATCCTGAGGTCAATGGCTTCCTCAAGACCCATGATACAGGCTTCGTATTCAGCTTCGTTGTTAGTGCATGCAAAGGTGAGTTTTGCCGAGAAAGGCATATGAACTCCTTTAGATGTAATGAGCACTGCACCAACTCCACGACCATTCATGTTGACAGCCCCATCAAACATCATTGTCCACTCTTCTTCTGGGTCAGGCCCTTCAGTGTGAACAGGCTCTTCATGATCCTTTGCTTTCAGGAACATGATGTCTTCATCAGGGAAGTCAAATCTCATTGGTTGGTAATCATCAATGGGTTGCTCAGCTAGATAGTCAGACAATACACTGCCTTTGATGGCCTTTTGAGATGTGTACTGAATTTCATACTCTTTCAGAATCATTTGCCATCTTGCAACCCTTCCGGTAAGTGCCGGCTTCTCAAATATGTACTTGAATGGATCCATCTTTGAAATCAACAAAGTAGTGTGGGTCAACATATACTGTCTTAGTCGGCGAGCAGCCCATGCTAAAGCACAACAAGTTTTCTCGAGCAGTGAATAACGTTGTTCACAGTTGGTAAACTTTTTGCTTAGGTAGTATATTACATACTCTTTTCGACCAGACTCGTCATGCTGGTCCAACCCACACCCCATTGATCCTTCTAATACTTTCAGGTACATTATTAGAGGTCTTCCTTCAACTGGAGGCATAAGAATTGGAGGTTCTTGTAAGTACTCCTTGATTTTGTCAAAAGCCTTCTGGCAGTCTTCATTCCACCTGACTGTTTGTTCTTTTCTTAACAATTTGAACAAGGGCTCACAGGTTGCAGTAAGATGAGATATGAACCTTGAGATGTAGTTCAATCTACCCAAGAACCCCCGAACTTCTTTTTCAGTCTTTGGTGCAGGCATCTCTTGAATGGCTTTGACTTTGTCAGGGTCAACTTCAATTCCTTTTTAACTTACAATGAAACCTAGCAGTTTACCGGAACGTATCCCGAATGGGCATTTGTTGGGGTTTAGCTTCAGCTGATACTCTCTCAGACGCTTGAACAATTTCAACAGATTTACCAGATGATCTTCTTCAGTGAGGGACTTGGCAATCATATCATCCACGTAGCATTCAATTTCTTTGTGGATCATGTCGTGGAATAGTGTTACCATAGCCCGTTGATAAGTCGCACCGGCGTTCTTTAGTCCAAAAGGCATTACCTTGTAACAAAAAGTGCCCTAAGGTGTGATGAAGGTTGTTTTCTCCATGTCTTCGGGTTACATTATGATCTGATTATACCCTAAAAAACCATCCATGAAGGAAAACACCGAAAACTGAGCTGTGTCGACCAATACATCAATGTGAGGTAATGGGAAGTCATCCTTTGGGCTAGCTCTGTTCAGATCTCGGTAATCCACACACATCCGTACTTTTCGATCTTTCTTAGGTACTAGTACAATGTTAGCAACCCACAGCGGGTAACTAGTTATAGCAAGGAAACCGGCGTCCCACTGTTTTTGTACTTCTTCTTTAATCTTCATAGCCATATCTGGACGAGTACGGCGTAACTTCTACTTCACTGGAGGACAATCTTCTTTCAAAGGAAGTTTGTGCATAACAATGTCCGTATCTAGACCTGGCATGTCTTGATAGGACCATGCAAATACGTCAACGTATTCTCGAAGCATGTCAACAAATTGTTCTTTCACTGAATCTTGCAGACTGGCCCCAATCTTCGCTTCTTTCAAGTCTTCTTCGGTACCAAGATTAACTGTTTCAACCTCCTCCTGATGAGGAGTAATCACTTTCTCCTCTTGTCTCAACAACCTGGCTAACTCCTCAGTCAACTCATAGTCTTCTTCAACTCCTTCATCAACTTGATTAATCGGATTGTCGAAGTCATACAAGGTCATAGCAGTGTTGTTGTCGGTGCAATCTGGAGGATGATTTATGCAAGGGTTGAGATTGGTTCGTTTTAGTGATCGCTTTTAATCTTGTTTAGAAAAAGTGAAAATGAAGGTTATTTATTTTGAAAACATTGCCATTTTATTGTTTTGTACAAAAGTGAAAAATGAAAATACAGTGAGCGAAAAAGAGACTCGTTTGCAAAAGATGTCCGATATTCACTGACTAATCATTTGCACAAAATCACAATATGGCCCTATTACAAAATGAGTCCTGACACTTTGGGCAAGATGCAGGACTTGATGCATGCTAAAAAGACAGGAAATAATAATTACTCTGCAGGAGTAACCCTTATAATTTCCTGGGAAGACCAGTTAAGGAATTGGTTCCCCGGGATCCTTGGAGGTATCCAGCTCTCCAGGTTGCGGTCGCTTTCCTTCTCGTCTTCCAGACTATTCACAGCATCCGGGGTGAGCATCCCCCCACTGACAAATTTGGGCTCCTTAGCAGCCTCTGATTGATCTTGTCGGAATTATTAGTAACCCAAACCGAACCTATCCTCCTTCTTTTCCACTGGCAGCAGTTTGCCCCATCCTTGAGCAATTCCTTCTTTAACAACCTTCCGGGCTTGCTGATAAGAAATGATTGAAGTACCCATTTTTTCCTCTTGGGATGCAGCCAAAACTCCAATAGCCTCATTAACATTTAGGGCCTCAAACCCTTGGCTCATTGTTTCATGGATTTCACCATGCATCTCAATATATTTGTAAGTAGCCAGCTGGCTAAAGAATATGTCTTCCTCACCACAGATGGTGATAACCTGTCCTTCCCATTCGTACTTCAGTTTCTAGTGAAGAGTCGACGTTACTGCGCCTGCAGCGTGAATCCAAGGTCGACCTAGCAGACAGCTGTAAGCAGGCTGTATGTCCATCACATAGAAAATGGTCTTGAAGACTTGTGGACCGATTATCACTGGCAACTCCTCTTCTCCCAAAACAGATCTTTTAGAGCCATCAAAAGCCCGAACCACGAGATTACTTGGCTGGAGAGCTATCCCATCATATTCTAGCTTGACAAGAGCCTTCTTTGGTAAGACATTAAGTGAGGACCCAGTGTCTACAAGTACATGAGATAAGACAGCGCCTTTGCACTCCAGGGTTATATGTAAAGCTTTATTGTGGAGACGTCCTTCGGATGTCAAATCAGCATCAGTGAACCCTAGCCCATGGCTAGTGTTGACATTTGATACCACTGTTTCCAGCTGATTCACAGTGATCTCTTCTGGCACGTAGGCAATATGCAGAACTTTGAGAAGTGCATCCCGATGGGCTTCGGAATACAACAGCAATGATAGGATTGAGATCTTTGAAGGAGTCTGGTGGAGCTGGTCCACAACTTTGTAGTCATTTCTTTTGATGATTCTCACAAACTCATCCACATCTTGATCGAAGGATGACTTATGAGTTTCTTTGGGCACGGATTCTTTCGGTATCACACTCTTCCCCTTTGCTCTGGTGGCAGCTTCTGCCTCTGAATTGGTTCTAGGGACTTGGGATGCAAAGAGACGTCCGCTTCGGGTGAAGCCTCCGCCTCCCCCCAACATTATCTACCTGGGGAGTGAGAACTGGAGAATCAATAATGACTTTCTCTCCATTGCAGTATAGATCAGCACCATAATGCCATGGTATAGCACTATCTTTGTCATATGGGATCGGCCCGGGCACCGTGATGGTGACTAGGCTGTTGTTGGGACTACAATGGTCTGTGGATCATAAAATATTGTTACAGGACCCCTGGTGGAAGCAGGTGAAGGTGAACTGAAGCTTTGTTGAGACTTCTGAGACTGTTGGAAGTTGTTGGAACTTGGGACCGTTGTCGGGTCATAATAAATTGTGACTGTGGAAACATCATTATTGGTTGTTGAAGTTGTAGTAGCTGGTGCCAATGAACTGTTGTGTGTTGAAGTGGTAGATGGAATGATTGCTGAAGTTGTAGCTAAATCGGTTGGAACAATGGTTGTTGTAGTTGTAGAAGAAACACTTGGACAGATGGTTGTTGCATTTGTAGAAGATTCAAGAGTTGTTGACAAAAGGGTTGCTGGTGTTGTAGAAGCTGTTGTTGTAATTTGCAGAACGCCTTCTTTGATTAAGCCATTAATGCCTTTCCTCAAGCTGGCACACCCATTCTCAGAAAGTTTGCATGATTCGCAATAGGCCTCACAACCTGGAAATACTTGGCATCTTAAAAGCTGGGCTTTAACCTCTGCCAGAGGTGTTTGAATGCATGCAATGTCTTCTATTAAACTCATGGGTGAACCATCCTCCATAGCATTAATCCTTGGCCCACTGTGTCTTGGCATAGGATTCTTCATCACATTGGGAGGAGGTGCAAAGTTCAAGGCTTTTGAATCTACCAGATCCTGAACCTTCATATGCAGAGCTCTGCATTTTTCCGTTGAGTGACCAGGTGCGTTGGAATGAAAAGCACACCTAGCATTGACATCATAGTTTCTTGGAAGGTTTTGAGGATTAGGTGGAGCCAATGTCCTCAACTCAACAAGATTGAGTTTTAGGAGTTGGGGCAGGAGTGTAGCATAAGGCATAGAATGGGATCAATCACCCGGTTGACTTGAGATGGCCGCTGTTGGAACAGGCATTGTTGTTGATTGTTGTTGTTATTGTTGTATGATCTTTGTTTCGGAAATTGTTGTTGTTGCGGACAGTGTTGAGGTTGTTGAGCATACTGAGGAGGTGGAGCAGGGATAGTAACATCAGCAGCTGTTTTGGGCATGTATTGGGGTCTCCCTCTTCCCATGTGCATAGAGTTTGTCTCACCAGATCTACGGGACCCAACAAATGGTTTTCTTGTACTGCTTGAACTGGCACCGTTGTTGGAGATCTTTCCCATCTTCAATAGGCTCTCTATTCTTTCCCCAGCTATCACCACATCAGCAAAAATGGTGGAAGAGAATGCAACCAATTTGTCAATGTATGTTCCTTGAAGAGTATTCATGAACATGTCTGCCATCTCTCTTTCAGACATGGGTGGTTGAACAGCAGTAGCAAGTTGCCTCCATATTTGGGCATATTCCCTAAAGCTTTCAAGGGAAGATTGAGACATTCCCATCAAGAGAGTCCTGTTTGGAGCCATGTCCAAGTTGTACTGATATTGCCGGGTAAAAGCTTCACCCAGGTCCTTCCAACCTCTTACTGTGGCTCTAGTCAGGTGGGAATACCATTCTCGGGATGCCCCAGTTAGACTATCCTCAAAGTAAAACATCCACAACTTTTCGTCCATGGTGTATGCTTTTAACCTTCCCAAGAATGATTGAAGGTGGGTGCGTGGGCAGGATGTAACATTATACCTTTCAAAACATGGGGGTTTGAACTTGTGAGGCATTCACACCCCTTCCACCAGTCCCATGTCCATTACATCAAAGCCTAGGGAATTATGGGATTCAAGAGACCTCAGCTTCTCTGCAATTTCATCCAGCCTACGATCGTAAACTTCATCCCCAGCTCCAACAATTGTAAACTGCACTTCTTGAGGATCATCTTGCAAGATCCTACCTCCAGCAGTGTTACCCTGAGTATTCCTTATGACATTAACTTATGGGTTTAGATGAGGCCCAAACTCTGGTGGATCAATGCGAGGCTTCCCGTGATCGTTGTTACTGGTACCTCCTCTACCTGGATGGTGTTCTTTAGGAGTCTGTATTTCCACCAATTCCCTTAGTCTTTCCTGGCTCTGAGCTAGGCCAGTCATTACAGCCATGAGTTGGGTCATCTGATTCCTCATCTCAACCTTCTCATTTGCCATTTGGGTCCTCACTTCATTCAAGTCTTGCTGAACTTGATCCATCTGAATTCCCAAAAGGTTGTTTCTTGTCGGGTACCGGTGTATTCTGTTGACAGGGAACACCCTTCTGCGAGCAATGTTTCCTGAAACCACAACAAAGTGAGAAACAACAACAAAACAAAAACCTACAAAATAAAGAGAAAATGTTAGTATGCAATGCAATGTGCCTATTTATCTTCCAAGGGTATCCGGTTTGGTTCTTTGGTTTTGACCTTTCCATACCTCGAGGAAATGCTGATGATGTTATGAAGAGAGAGATAAAGCCCACCGATAATACAAACTGATATATTACAAAGGATGAAAATACATAGTTTGATTACAAATAATATTCCCATGGTGGGTCAAAATACAACAACAAAATCAAAAGTACAAGCAAAAGAGTCAAACATCTAATCCAAAGTCATCCTCTCTGACTTCCTTCAGGAGGGCCTCAATCACTGGACCAACCAGGTGCTCTGTGATAGTCCTGATTAGGAGGTTCCTGGTAGCAATGGCACTAGTTAACTTCTTATGCTTATCCTGATCCTTTGATCTCTTCAACCCCGCCCGGAGTTTCAATTCAGATATCTCCCTCTGAGCTGCTAATAATGCCTCCTGATGCTTCTTTTCACTAGCCTCCAACTGCTCTATCTTAGCCTGAGTCCTTTGATCTTCCTGTGCACGGGCTTCAGTGATCCTGATCCACTTAGCCTGGCTTTCCTCTAGATAATGCTCTGCCCTAGCCTTCTGAGTCTTTGCTTCCTTGCAAGCATTCTTCAGTACTGACTCCCTTGCTCTAACTTTCCTGATGTAGTCATTTGTCTTCTCAATCTTGGTCAAGTGCTCAATCCTGAGTCTTTCCAATCTCTCAATATCCATACGACTGTCATTTCTCTCCCAGAGAGTCTTCTTCATGGCTTCAGCTAGCTAAGTGTTCCTCTCTTTCATCTTTTCAAACTCTTCCAAACTAACAGTAGCTGCAGGTTGTATTGTAGAAGGTCCAGGTGTATCTTCCAAGGTGAAAGGCATCCGGGTGATCTGAGCTCTGGTACGGGACCAATCAGAATACTGTGATGAAGCAATGTTGTTGCACTTGCCAAGGATGGCTGTCCCTTTAGTCTGGATGTTATCCCAAGCCCAGGCAACTTGCCTGACAACAGTAGAGTTAGGTTGAATCTCACAGTAAAGAGTTTCAGCCAAATCTTGTCCTCTGGGAGGATGAACCAAAACATACCTTAATTGTCTTTTAAATAGTAAAGGGTTGTAGTTGATGCAGCCCTTCACTCCTATCAATGGCACATTAGGATATTGCCCATAGCTAGTAATGATGTCCTTGCCCTTGGTGCTCTGAGTGAACCACCTGCTGTCATTCCTCTGGTGTACTGAGTAGTAGAAGTTCCCCAACAAGGTAGGCACTAGGTTCCTCGATAAGAACAGGTGTATGGCATTCTTGCTCACAAACTTGGGCTCATCTGCAAACAAGATAAACCCATATATTCTGAGGGCTAATAGTGCACAAACAACCTTTCATTCCCCTACTGCAGCCTTTAGGGTAGCCTGGGAGATCAAGAAGTCTAGGTGAAGGCCTGGAACCCCATCCTTGGTTGTCATGTTCTGATCAATGAGGGCAGGCTCCAAATGCAATGCTCTGGCTATGTCTTCATTTCTGGGAGCAGTCATCTCAGGGTTGAAAGGAATCCCTCCCCTGATAGGGACTCCTAACAACAAGGAAAACTCTTCTAGCAAAGGTCCTAGCTGGAAATCAGGGAATGTGAAACATCTGAGAGGAGGGTTATAAAACTGCAAGCAAGTATGGATTATGCTCCTCTGAGATGCATCTAAATACATGACCATATCCAATATGCCCCCATAATGCTCTCTGAATAGTGGGATATGGTCAGGTGTAATGAGGGATTGGACCTGCCTGATGCCAGTCAGGGTGGGCTCAAAGAAGTGGTAAGTAATGTTGCTCTTTCTTGAAGTATCCATACTGACAATGGGTGCTGGTGAAGAGGCTGAGATAAACTGGGATGAAGGTCACTGACTGAGAAGCTGGAGGTAAGATCTCTGATGAAGACAAAGCTGGAGATGAATTACTGACAAACTGGTGGAGGTGCTGGAGAAGATAACTGAAGCAGTCTGAGCAGTAGAAGGGGTCAAAACCAAACCAAATATGAAATGATGGATACCCTGTAAAACAAATAAGCAAATGTTAAATGATGCAGAAATGATGTATGCAAAATGATATGCAAAGGGTTTGTGATCAAGTGCTGGATCTGTTTATCTGCCTTGGTAAAACTCCATGTATGTTCATAAGTCCAGATGGAGGCTTAGAAATCCAGTAACCAGGTGGGGGACTCAAATAAAGAGTCACAAGTCTAGGGTAATCACAAGAACTGTCCAAAGTGATGCATTCTTAAAACAAAAAAGTAACAGGGTATGATGTGAAAGAATATGAAGCCACTCTAGCCTATGTGTCATATTCCCGCACCAGACCAAAATGGAATGGGAAAGAATATGAAGCCACTCTAGCCTATGTGTCACTCAGGTCCCAGGTATAGGACTTTAATCACTCAATGGAACCCCACCCACCAAAAACAGACAAGAGATCCAGCACAATGATAATGACAGTATGAAGTGCATAAGACTGTATATGAAAGAAATAAATAAAGCTGTACAGAAAGCAATAAATAAAGCAAATAAATAAACACAAGTAGCACATAACACCCCTGTAAACACAAATCAAACAAGCGCTAGGAGGAACCCACAAAAAAGAACCAGAAGCCCTGGTTGCAATATAAGGTTCCCCAGCAGAGTCGCCAAGTTGTCGCTCCCACCAAATGACACCGGGTCTAATGGGGTACATACGCAAACGGTCGGCGAAAGGAGGAATGAAATGAAGTGAATAGAGTCGCAAGCTAGGCATTTTTATCCCGAAGGAAAGGTAATGTTGCATAAACCTGGGAAGATATGGATAAGACGGTTGCGAACCAGAGAAACTGGGAAAGGGGGTAGGTTACAACCTGGGAAGGTATTAGCACCCAGATTGTCCATCGTATTCGACGGGATCCATGCTTGAAAGTTTGTTTTTAAAGGGGGTAGGTGTATGTGCTATCTGTGTGCAAAAGCTGGAAACAAATATACAAGTGTTAGTGCAAGAAAATGAAGTGATGTGCTCAGGAATGAGGCTTAAAAAGAATGCTGAAAGAGGGGGGAGACACATAGACTTTTGTTCGATAACAATTAAGTTATTCCTACGTATCCTCTCGTGCAATGAGGAAGTCAGAACACCGTAGTTCGACTCAAAGAGACCGAAAGATAAATTGACTTGTGAACTGCTTACTTGTCTATGCTCAAGTGTATGACCTGTCTGGCTCAGGTGCAAACTGTCTTGCATTAAACGGAAGAAGAAAGTTCTCGTTTATGAGTGAATGGGGTGAGAAAAGAATCCCGGAGGGGACGATTATTATTTGTTTTTGGTATTTTCAATATTTTATTGCTTTTTGGAGTTTGTCATAAGAAAATGAGCTTAAGCCTAAACCAAGGGTTAGTAAACACATCACATCCTCCCTCTGATTAGGGGGTAATGAGAATACCTTAAGTATGAAGTAAGCACCTCACACTTAATCACCATGATGTAGGATTAAGATCATTAACCTACTTGTGATTATTTAGATGTTTTTGGAGTTTTTGTTTAGTGTTAAGTAATGAGTTTAAGCCGTAATCAAGGATTAATGGACTCATTACACCATCCTAATAGAAGGATAAAAGATGAGCACACTTAAGCTGAGGAAGATACCTCAACTTAATCCATGATTAGGGATTAACCTCATGACAAAACAAACCTTTATTAAATGGATTTTAATTAAGGGTGAGATTAAGAAGTGAGTTTTATGATTTGTAAGACAACTTGAGGGGAACTTGTCCATTAACACTAGGGTTAGTCCTTCTTAACCAATAAAGGAAGAATTAGAACCCTAATGCAAAGCCCAAGTTACAAGTTAATGTCTTAGTGATTATTAAGATGGATTGATTAAGAGGTTTAAAATAATTAAGGGTTTAACACTTAGGATTAAAGTTATACACTCCATCCTAAGAGAAGGATGCAGGCATAACCCTAATCACAAAGTCTTAAAGCCTTAAAGGTTTAGTCTCTAATGATGAGGTGAGAAGAGAGACCCAAAGAAGACACAAAGGTAAAAGCTAAAGGGGGACTAATTACAACCCTAATTATTGTCATGCTTGGATTTTCCTATGGTTTGTAAGGCTTGAGAAAGATCTTCAAGGAAGCCACCAATGGAAGAAGCAGAAGAAAGGAGGAGGAAGAAGATGAATAAGTTACTTACTTCACTGAAGAAGATAAGTAACTTAGAGAAAGAAAGTGAGAGATGAATATGAATGAGCAAGCCCACTCAAGGACAAAACAAAATGCAGCAAAGATGCATATGAAGAAGATGAAGAGAAATGAGAAGTGAAGGCAAATTCACTTCTCAAATTAATTTACCACCTGAAAATGTTAGCACAAGATGCATAAGGAAAGAAATGAAATGGAATGATGCATATGCGATGACAAAGATCAAAACCAGAAGCACACACATGATGTAAATGATGCTCTGACATTATGCAAAGGCATACAAAGTGAAATAGATGATCATACAAGAGGATGAATGCAAATGAAGCATGCTTTGAAGTATGAAAGTTCATGAAAGTTAATGAAAGGAAATGAATGTAAAGCAAAGCAAATGTATGAATAAATGATCAAACATGAGTCTAATGTGTCCTAAGATGTCTTATAAGTCATGTGCATGCATTAAATGTTATGGCAAGTTCTCATATGAATGCTTATGCAAGATGTATGCAAAGGAAGATGAGAAATTAGGGTTTTCATACAACATGAGATGCAAAACTCATAAACACTAGCAATTGACAAAATAAAAAAAATTGAAAATGCAATCAAAGGATCCCTAAACCTATATGATATTACACCCCAAAGGAGAAGACCTAACTCCTAACCCTAAGGAAGTTATGATTTTTCTAAGTTATCTAGGGTTTTAAGGCACCTAAAGGGAAAAAATGCAAATCAAATCAAAAATGCAGAAGAAATTTGTTACAAAATTATGCTAGATACTACATGTCAAATGAGGATCAATGCAAAAAAATCATTGTCATACCTTTCTTGGTTAGGCAGAAAAGAATTCTTAAAGTTAGGGTTCTAAAATGTGAATTTTATGAACCCTAAATTCAAGAAAATTATCAAAGATTGTTCAAAACCAAAAAGAAATTTGTGTGGATGATATGACAATGTCTCTAAATGTTTAAAGATGCAATATGAATTTTTTGGGATTTTTTAGAAACCAAAATGATATTTTAATTAATTAATTTTCATTAATTATTTAAAATAAACATTTAAATATTTTAAAAATGATTTTTAAATGCAAAAAATGAAAATGAAAATATTTTTGGGTGGAGAAAATTATTTGAAGTGAAAATGCAGAATAAAAATATTTTTGGGATTTTTTAGCTATTTTAAATAAATTGTATAAGATTAAATGAGAAAAATTAAATAAAAATTAAATAAAACAGAAGTAAACGCAGTGAATGGCTGGGATTAAATCTGGGGGTTTCCTGGGTTGACTACGCGCCAGATCCTATGGCCCAAATTCAAACTCTATTAATCCTAATTAATTATTTAATAAATCCAGATTAAAGATTAATGACACAATCCTAGCAACACAACACGCGCGGGAAGCTCAGATCTAAGGGTCCACATTTAAACCAAAACCCTAACCCTAATTATCAAACTAATGACTTTCAGGTCACCGGAGAAGAGCTCCGGTCTTCTTCTCCGGTTACACCCTTACCTGGAAATCTCCAACTCTCTGCCTAGGTTATTTCTGGAGCTCTAAAGCTCCAGATCAAACCCTCTCACTCTCCTTAGCTCAAATACATCCCTAAAACAAATTTATTCTTGCTCAAACTCATGATTCAAAGGGAAGAACAAAAATGGAAAAAAATTCAGAGGTTCAGTACATACTCATTTCTACACCATTTTCGAAAATTCAAAGCTCAGTATGATCAGTGAAGCATGCTTATTCATTTTGTAACATAAAAAAGAGGTTCTGGAAAAACGAATTCAGATGACTACCTGAGATGAAGCTTTTCACCCTTGAGCTTTCTGGCTACTTCCTTGGTGCAAAATGACTCTAATGGCCTCCCTGAAGAAGTTGCAATGCTTGGAAAGCTTTGAGACTGGCTGGTTTGAGTGGTAGCAATCCAACTGGTCAGAAATCGTGTTTGGTGTATGAGGTGTTTTTGTCTGTTTCAATGGGTGGTTTGTGATCAGTAGATGATTTTGAGATGAATGGTGGAATTGGTTTGAAGATTGAGTGATGAGCTATGAGTTTTGAAGGAAAATGCAAGAGGGAGAGATTTTGGGAACTTGAGGATTCTTTTGTTTCAGCTTGCAATGTTGTATGCTACGATCAGCATTTGGTCCACATATCAAGTTGTGATAGGTCAGAGAAGTGGTTGTGGCCTATGGTGATTGGTATGAGCTTCTTGCAAAAAGTCAACATTTCTTGTACTTGAGGTATGGGCAAGGATGCAGCTGGCTTTTTGGCATTTCCATGTGCATCTGAGATCAAGGATGTCCATAGAATCCATTTGGAGACAATTCAGCAAGTTGAAGCAAAGTTATGGGACCTTTTGCAAATATGTGAAGTTTTGGCCCTTTTGAGAAATCTTGGTGTTCAAGGCATGTAATCTTGCAATTCTTTGGGCAATTCTAATCTAGAGGAAATGCACTATGATGTTATGATACATTTAAGTGTGTTTGAAGTCACAAAAAGCCTTGGCAAGTGGTTTTGCAAAGAATCCCTTTTGGTGCATTCTTTAAAATTATGGGATTTTTGCCAACTTTGACAAGCCATATCTTGAGTTCCAAAATGAATTAGATCTTGTTCTTGTACTTTTTGAAAAGGGAATGATCCAATCTACAACTTTAATGACCAACAATTTTTCATTTGAAGCATTTTTGGTTGAGAAAGAGGAGGTTGAAAAACTTTCCCAAAAGGGAAAGTTTTCATTACAAGTCATTTCCATTTTTGGCAACTTTTGGTTTAGCTCACTTTTCTTCAATTTTATGAACTTCTAAACACTTCAATGATCAAATAAAGATCATATAACTTCATTTTGGTGAAAAATCCACTTTGGTTCCAAGTTGAGGGGCCTCAGATGTCCTGATTTTGCTTTGACTTGCTCAAGAAGTCAACCAATGATCAGATGACTTCCACAATGAATTTCTTCATCAAACTTGGTACACATGATCCTTATAACATATTGAGATCATTAGAAACAAGAATGACCAAAAAATTTGGAGTTATGGCCTCTGAAACCAAAACCCTAATTTCAGGTCATTTGTGCAGTGAAACCCTAGCTCTGCTTCCATGCCTTGCCAGTTCTTGTGATTTTTTGACTTTCTTGATCTTTGAAAGATGTAATATGATGATTTAACATACATGGGCCCTATTGAAATGATTGAAGACATTTGGAGTGGCTCAGATGGATCCCTTGGGTTGTTTATATCACAAACCCTAGATGCAGATGAACTTGAACTAATGCAGTGAAGCAAAAATGCCATATGATATGGTATGCTTAAACTAATGCAAAGATGAAAGATCACAAGCCATGGTGTGAACTTAGTGAGGGAAAATTTTGGGTGTTTACAACCATCTTTGACTAATTTGTCGAAAATTTCGTCACACTTGGTGACGTTGAACGTATAGGTTCTTTTAGGAAACTTATCATTCTTTTCAGGCTCAACTGGATTTTTTCTGTTCGATGGAACTAGCATCCTACAAGAATATGGTGGTCCTTGTTTTAATTCTGCTAAGTCAATCTCTTGTTCGTCGAAACAAGATGGTTCGTCTACATTATCTACATTGTTTTCGTCTTCTTGGCACATCCCTACATAAGCCACTCTTTCTCTTTTTCTTCTATTTGCTCTGAATTTCTTAGCCTTTAGTTTTTCGACTTGTCTCACCCTATTTTCCAATTGCGACCTATCTCTCAAATATTGGGTGTCTAGTTTATTCCTTATAGAGTAGTCTAGACCACCTGCGGCCATTTCGACCAATTCATGTTCGGGTACTTGGGTGAAACACCTGGCCTTCAGTAATCAGAACTTATTCAAATAATCATCTATTAGTTCGGAGAGTTTCCTTTTTACATTGGCCAATTCCTTCAGGCTTATTTTGGTTGCCCCATGTAGAATTGTTCATGGAACAATCTTTCTAATTGGGTCCACGTATATATGGAGTTTGCATGCAAGGATGTAAACCAAGTAAAAGCATTTTTTGTCAAAGAACATGGAAAAATATTGCGTCCTTAGATTTTTATTATTTGATATTTCTCCTGCTTCGATTAGATAACGTGCAACATGCTCTATGTTTGATTCACTGGTATCCCCTGAAAATTTGGGGGCAATTCTTGTTGTAGAATATACTCAGACAACGGGGAGACATAAATGGGCCTTTGTAATCCTATATTTACCCCATTCTATACCATTATTATTTCGGCAATGGCTGCTAGGTTGTTTTCGACAGGCATATTATTATAGAGCATCTGTTTCACAATATGATCAGCGTCTTGACCCTTTAGGTCTAGAATTCTCCTAGGCTCTGGCTGGGCAGGAATTTCTACTTGAGGTTGTTCGACTGCTTCCTCTTGGTTTCTAATGTTTACTCGGGGGATTTCTACTAGCCTCTGGTTTCTGGTAGGTTCCTCTTCGACATGTGTCCTAGGATTTGGAACAATTTTCTCTCTAGGCTGTGTTTGGGGTACGCCGAAGAAATTAGCAATATGCGTCATGTGTTCTGCCAGCAATTGGTTGGTTTGGGTCGTGTTTCGTATCAAAGGATTAAACATTTTTCCCATTTGTTGTGTTAACATATGGACCATTTCATGATTTCTCTCATCCATTTGTTGCCTAATGACGTTTGCCAAATTTGTGGTGATTGCTGGCGAATAATTTTGAAATCCTGGTGGGAGTTGATTTATTCTTCCCATGTTTCCACCAGATCTTTATCCTTGCAGTGGGGATGACCTATTCAACAAGGAGTCAAAATAGACTGAAGATGCATTTTGCAAACATGCCATAGCGGTAGTAGGAATCCCATAAGGTTGTTCCCTACCAAACAATGGCATTGAAAAGTTTGTCGAAAAAGGCCTATGAACGTTCCCTATAGGGGGAGGCGTTCCCATGGACATTTGGGGTCCCATGGAAGAAAAACTAGGCGCACTTTGAGATACTGCAAACGCAGGTGTTGACCCTAACGAATAGGGTATGGATTCTAATACAGAAATTGACCATGTATTTCCTCCAGTTGAAGGAGTAGGGGTAAGCACTATAGTATTTTCATTTTGGCTATGTGGCGGATTCACCATTCTTCTTACTCTTGTTCGTTTAGGCCTTTCTACATCGGTTACGACTAACTTACCGCTTCTTAGAATCATGCAACGAATTAAAACCTTTTTGACTAAGAGTTGTTATGATATATTTTACGCACTAATGTCCCACTTGGCGTGCCAATTTGTTCGCTGGTGTTTTCCGACGAACAATCATTGGTTTCTAATTCAATTTCTAAATTAGTTAACTTGCAGGATCAACCATAAAAATCATAGGACACAAGTTCATATTTTATCTATATCTGGTCGAATGTATTGATTGTGTCATTCTTGACAATTTCACTCTCATTCAATTATCTTAAGTACGTTTGTATGATTCATAAGATTACAGAACAAAAGTAGAATAAACTTGGCATAATTCAAAGAAATAACTTCTAGGAATGTGTTAAAATGATGGAAGATAAATAACTTAATGGTCGAAATGAAAGACTTGTAACTAACTAAAAACTATGAAATGGTAAAGGAATTTAAATGAACTTGGAATTTTATTGAAAACTTAAAGAAAGTAAAAATGGTGTTTTTCACACGTACATTTTCTAGATTCACACTCCTTTCTCTTACACGGGTACTCTGAGTTCAATAGGAATTTATACAAATATATCATAAGCTTTTATTCTTCTTTGTCGAAAAAGACGTAAAAATACCCTTTCTTGTTGTCTACGTCGAAATCTTCCTTTTCACCAACATTTTCCTTTTATACAGGTACCGGCGAAAATCACTGTCTACACCATTCTATCAACTAAGCTCAGGAAATGCTCATAAATTCAACACTAAGATAACAAAATATAGTAAATTAGGAATAATAATATTTGTTAAAAATAAACACGTAAGCAATAAAATGCAATAAAGTATACATGTAACAAACTAAGGTACTTAACAAGTTGTGTGGTGTCAAAATGGATCGCCGCCCCAAGAGCAGAATATAACTGGGTCAGTGTTGTACACCCCCACGCCCAGTTGTGTGCCTCCAGATCCCTGAAGAGACACAAATACATGGCATCAACTGTAGATGTTTTAGATTGGATATATTTTCTGGTAAAACTTATGTTTGTGTCTAGATGTCATAGGTAATGTTATGATATATGATTTAAGCATTATGCAGGTGTGAAGTTTTTGTGTGCAACTGTTTTAATCAGGATGTCAAGACTGATATCATGACATCTCTGACTGGGCCTGAAGACCTAAGTGAATCCTATTTTATGCGCGCATCCTTCAATCATTATTGCTGAGATTTTGTTGTGGTTTTAGCGTAATTTTATCAGAAGGAAAAGAAGGATTCAGCTGGGAGTTATTTTAGCAGAACATTTGTTCTTGTTATTTTTGTTCCTTTATTTGAGGAATTATTATTTCTGATTTGTGTAAGTTCAGTAGGCCCATTGCCCATTCAAGGATCTACTTAAGGTTATTTTACCCTAGTGTGAATGGGTGGAAAATAAGGATTGTGTATTCAGAGTTTTTCACGTGTGTGTGTGTGTGTATGTGTGTGTTAGTTTCTTGTGAGCCAAGCAATTATCTTTTGATGATTGTTTTAGACTAGGTGTGCATTTGTATTTTGTACACTCAAAGCTTTTATGCAAGAGTGTTTGTATTTGACTAAAGCTTTTAAGCAAGGTCAAAGATTGTTTTGAAGAGTGTCTTTGTTTTGTTTGAGTTGTTTGTTTAAGATCACTGTTGTGATTGAGGGGGAGTGAGAGGGGTATCTTATTTAGGAGTTCCTAGGTAGAATTGTCATTGGGTAGGGATTAAGTGAAAAGATTGCAAACTAGGGTGTTTTCTGTGGATCTTTGAATTGATACTACTGATAGTGAAGTTCCTTCCTGGCTTGGTAGCCCCCAGAGTAGGTGTGATTGCACCAAACTAGGTTAACAACTCTTTGTGTTGTTTAATTTTGTCTTTTACTTTTATTGTATTTTTAAACTTGTTATTATTGGTGTCGTGACATCGTGTTCGACATTGTATATCTGTTGCCAGAATTTCATCAACATATGTACCAGAGTTGTTCTCAAAGAGAATACATGTTACTACATGCAACATGTACGCCCTAGAGGCAGCCTAATATCTACCAACTGCGACAAGTTGATCATAAATCCTCTAACGCTAGTGCATGCGTAGGTGAGCATCTGCGGTGTCGGCGAACTCATGCAGGAACTCTCCCTCTATCAGACTCAGATAATGCATAACTGTCCGAGCTTCCATGGCCACACTAAGATGAGGAGCTGTCCAAAATCTGCTACCAATATGGAGATGGTACAAGGCAACGACATCATCCAAAGTAACAGTCATCTCCCTAAACAGAAGATATAATGATGACATCTGATTGTGCGGCCTTTCAACGAAGGCCCTTAGTAGAGAAACATACAACATGGTCAAGGAGTACTGTAAACACCCCAAATTTGCCCTCTCTTTTTCTCACACCTTGTCTTATGGTCTTTCATTTTGCATTTGCATAAACATACCATCTCACACTCCATAGTTTCATTTCATCTGCATAGCTGCATCTAGGGTTTGTGATCTGAGCAATCCAAGAAGTAATCTGAGCAATCTCAAAGGTCATAAAGTATTTCAAGAAGGTCCTTGAGTGGTCTATAATCATCTTAGGCCACCATGAGTCATTTAAAGTCAAGAAATGTCAATGCACTGCAGAGGTATGGAAGCTAAGCTGAGGATTCCTACACAGATAACCAGAAATTAAGGTTTTGGGTTTGAGGCCCTTACACTCAAAATTTTTGGCCATTCTTGATTGTATTGGTCCATATATGTTATAAGGAGCTTGTGTATCAAATTTCATGGAAAAATTCAATGTGGAAGTCATTTGATCAAATGGTAACTTCCTGAGCAAGAAAAGTTAGAATCAGGGCATCTGAGGCCACCAACAAGGGTTCCAAAGGGTCATCTTCATCAATTTGAGGTCCTATGATCTTTATTTGATCATTGTAATGCTTGGAAGTTCACAAAGTTGAAGAAAAATGAGCTAATCCAAAACTTACCAAAAATGGAAATGACTTGTAATGTAAACTTTCTATTTTGGGAAAGATTTTCAACCTCCTCTTTCTTGATCAAAAAGGTTTCAAATGAAATTTCTTCAAACTGAAAGTTGTAGATTGGATCCTCCCATTTTCAAAAAGTACGAGAACTCATTCTAACTCTTCCTAGAACTCAAGTTATGGCCTTGCAAAGTTGGCAAAAATCACATAATTTCAAGTTTCATGTCAAAGAGGATTTTGTGCATTTTGGCATTTCAAGCATTCACATGACTTCTAATGTGCACAAATATGTTACAACATGGCAATGCTACTTCAAAACATCAGAATTGGCCCAAGAATTCAAGGATTTCATGGCTTGATGCATGAAAAATTCCAAAATGGCCAAGTTGCATAAACATTGATATCTCTTCATTTATGCATTACAGCTTTATTTCATTGATCCAAGGGCCCTTTATGAAGAATGCTGAGGCAATCTATGCTCATAATCCCTTGTTGCAATGGCCCATACCTCAAGTACAAAGAAACTTGACTTTTTGCATTTTCTCCCATACGAATCACACAATGCCACACCACTATCCTGACTAATGGTATGGCTTATGCAAACCCTAAGCACTATAAATATGCAAGCTTCATGGCTGGAAAGGACACACAACTTCAGATTAAGAAAAATTCCTCAAAACCTGCATGGTATCGAATTTCACAATTCAGACACCCAAATTCAATTTTTCTTTCACCAATCAATTCCACATAGCCTAAGGATCATTTCCCACCCATCACCATAGCCTGAAACACCCTCAAACTTAAACACGATTTCTGCAACTTCAGAAACCAAACACTTAAAATAGCTACTCTAAGCTCCATTCAAGCATTCCATTGAGCTCATGAGATCAAAAGAGGTTGGATTGCACAAAAGGGAAGCCCAGAAAGCTGCATTTTGAAGGATTCCATCTCAGGTAACTTTCATGAACTTTTTTTTCAGAAGCATGATTTTAAGTTCTAAAATGATTCCTCATGCTTCCTTGATGATCCTGATATGAATAGAATTGAAAATAGGTTAGAAATGAGGATTTCATGATGTTCTGGAATTTTTGACCTAGAACTTGTTTGCTTCGATTTGGCTTCTTGATGCATGATAAATGATTTTGGTTGTTGGATTATTGTTGTATGATGTTAGTAGAACATTTCTGGGAAATAAATTAGGAGTTTAGAAGCTTGTATAGGATTCTGGAAATTTTGGTTGCTGGAGAAGACGACCGAAGCTTATCTTCGGTCGCCTGAAAGTGATTAGGGCTTATCACAATTAGTTACCCAGTTTGAATCCTGACCTTCCGATCTTGATTAGATTAAGTGCGTGGACGACTTAGATTAGGTCATTAAACCCTAATTTTATTTAATTAATTAAAACAAAATTAAAAAGCTCAGAAAAACCGTGACCATTGGATAGCGCACGTTTTGCCAGTTTGAATCATGGCCTTAGGATCAGCCTACCCCAAGTCAAGGTGACTTGCATCCTGAGCCACTAATCTCTCTCTTTCACGCAACCATAGCCCTTAGATCAGCATACTTCTCATTTTCTTTTAATTTTATTTCATTTCTTTTGTTTTATTTATTAAATATACCAAAACATTTTATAAAATTCCAATTTATTTCATTTTTACTTTAAATAATTTTCAAAACCCAAAAACATTTTATTTTTAATTTTTCATTAAAAAATGCATTTTTAAATAATTTAATTGTATATTTTAATTAATTAAGTCCATTTAATTAATTAAAAATATTTAAAGTATTTAAAAATCACCAAAAAATTCAGAGAGGTTTCTTAAACATTTACAAACATTTACAAACTCATCTCACAAATTTATTTTAGGGTTTGACCATACTTTGACATTTTTCTTTGAATTAGGGTTTCCAAAATTCCTATTTTTCAACCCTAACTTCAAAAATTCATATCTCTCAAACCAAGATGAGTTTGCATATGAATCTTTTTGCACTCTTTCACATTTGACCTCTAGTTTCCAAAGTTATTTTTGTCATATTTTTATCTTGCATTTTCAAATTAATTTTCCTTTTTCATTGAAAAGTGTCCAAAACCCTAGCCAATTTTAGGATGACCATAACTTGAACTTGGTAAACCTTTAGACCTCCCCCTTTGGATGGTGATTTCATGAGTGCTTAGGGTCCCCTTGGATGCATTTTCATTTTTTTATCTCTTGATTTGTTTATGCTTTTGAATTTGTACATATCTTGTTTTCAAACTAACCATTTTAGGTGCATTTGGTAAGTTAATCAAGATGTGGATGTGCATCCACATCCAACCTCTCTTTCTCTATTTATTTTTATGCACTTTGTTTGTGTTTGAAGTGAATCTCATTCACTTATGTTTTCTCTTGTTCGTAGGTTACTTAACTTCTTCATGAAGTAAGTAACCTATTCCTTCTCTCTCTCTCTATCTTTTCATCTGCTTCTCTTCCTTGTTGGCCATCTGAAGACTTCTCTTGATGCCTCTCAAACCCTAGGAACATCCAAGCATGATAACTTTAGGGTTGTACATAGTCCCCCTAGTTTTTTACCTTTTGAGTCTCCTTGAGTCTCTCTTTCTCATCTCATAATCAAGGCTAAAGAGTTAAAGTTTTGGGACTCATAATTAGGGTTATGCCTGTATCCTTATCTTAGGATGGAGTGTATAACTTTGATCCTTAGTGCTAAACCTTTAAGTTGTTTTCACCTTCAATCAAAAACACCTAATAATCATTAAAGACTTAAGCTTGTAACTTGGGCTTTATATTAGGGTTACATCTCTGCCTGTTGGTTCAGAGGGACTAACCCTAGTGTTTAATGGACAAGTCCCCCTGAGGTTTAGTCTTACAAACATAAAATCCATTTCTTAATCCAACCTTTAATTAAAATCCACTTTAATAAAGGCTTGTTATATAATGAATTTAATCTCTAACCAGGGATTAATTTGAGGTATCTTCCTCAGCTTAAGTGTTCTCATCTATCATCCTTCTCTTAGGATGGTGTAATAAGTTCACTAATCTTTGATTGGAGATTAAGTTGAGGTATCTTCCTCAGCTTAAGTGTTCTCATCTATTCCTCAACAGCAACAATAGTATCCTTAACAACAAAGATCTTACAACAACAACAACCAGCAGCAACGTCCTTTCCAATAAAGGCCTTCTCAAATTAACAGGGTGATCGATCTTATCCCGATGCCCTATGCAGCCTTACTTCCATAGCTATTGAAGCTTAACCTGACTGAACTAAGAACTTTAGCTCCACCAGATCCTCTGAATCTCCCAAGGAATTATGATGTCAACGCCAGATGTGCTTTTCATTCCAATGCACCTGGTCATTCAAAAGAGAAGTGCAGGGCCCTGCACATGAAAGTCCAAGATCTGATTGACTCCAAAAATTTGAATTTTGCACCTCCACCAAATGTCACGAAGAATCCAATGTCGAATCATGGTGGGCCGATGATTAATGCTATTGAGGAGGACCATCTAGCAATTCTGATTAATGACATTGCAAGTATTCAAACACCACTAGCCGAAGTAAAAACTCAGCTATTGAAGTGCCAAGTGTTTCCGGGTTGTGAGGCCCATTGTGAAGCTTGCAAAGTTTCTGCCAATGGTTGTGCAAATTTGAAGAACGACATCAGTAGTCTTATCAGAGAGGGCGTTCTACAAATCACATCAACGGTACCATCTTCTACAAAGACAACAAAAATCTCTACTACAACAACAACAAACACCAGTAACGACATCTCAACAGTTACCATCTATTACGATCCAGCAACGATCCATGTTCCGGATTCTCTTAACAACAACCTTCATCAACATCAACAACTTCCTACACCTGCAACCAGACCCCCTGTCACCATCTACTATGATCCACATGCTATTACAACTCCTTCTTCTGCTGCGATCAGTCCGGTAACCATCACGGTACCTGGACCAGTTCCTTATGATAGCAACGGTGTTGTGCCTTGACATTATGATTCAGATCTTTACTGTCATGGAAAGAAGATCACTCTTGACTCCTTAATACCTGTACCACAAATTGACAATGTTGGGGGAGGCGGAGGCTTCACTCGGAACAGACATCTCTTCGCTTCACAATTTCCAATAGTCAATGCCGAAGCAGAAGCTGCTGCCAAAGCAAAAGGCAAAAGTGTGGTGCCAAAAGAACCAGTTGCAAAAGAAACTCAGAAGACACTCTTTGATCAGGATGTAGACGAGTTTATGAGGATTATCAAGAGAAGTGACTACAAAGTTGTGGATCAGCTCCATTAAACACCCTCCAAGATCTCCATACTATCTCTGCTCATGTGTTCCGAGGCTCACCGGAATGCACTACTCAAGGTCCTGCATGCAGCTTATGTGCCAGAAGAGATCACGGTCAATCAGTTAGAAATGGTGGTCGCAAATGTCAATACTAGTCATGGACTAGGTTTCACCGATGCTGAATTGACTACGGAGGGGCGTACTCACAACAAGGCTTTGCATATCACATTGGAATGTAAAGGTGTTGTACTATCTCATGTTCTTGTTGATACCGGATCATCACTCAATGTGCTACCAAAGAAAGCTTTAGTCAAACTTGAGTATGATGGTCTTTCACTCTGTCCGAGCAACCTAGTTGTCAGAGCTTTTGATGGTTCTAAGAGATCGGTTCTCGGAGAAATTGAGCTGCATGTGGTAATTGGCCCGCAAGTTTTCAAAACTATCTTCTACGTAATGGACATATAGCCTGCCTACAGCTGTTTGTTGGGTCGACCCTGGATTCATGTCGCTGGCGTAGTAACATCGACCCTTCACCAGAAGTTAAAATATGAGTGGGAAGGCCAAATTATCACCATCCGTGGAGAAGAAGACATCTTAGTCAGTCACCTGGCTACATACAAGTGCATAGAGATGGATGGGGAAATCCATGAAACCATGAGTCAGGGTTTCGAAGCTTTGAACGTCAACGAAGCTACAACTGAGGTGTTTGCTGCATCCCAAGAGGAAAGGATAGGCACCTCAATTGCTTCCTACAAACAGGCTCGGAAGGTTGTGGAAGAAGGGAATGCCCAAGGCTGGGGCAATTTGCTAAAGGTGGAGATGAAAGAAGACAAATTCGGTTTGGGTTACAGACCATCCCGACAAGTTCCAGAGGAGGATGCTGAAGCTCCCAAGTTCATAAGTGGGGGAATGCTGGCCCCAGATCCTGTCAACATTTTGGAAGACGAGGTTGATAGCGACTACAACCTGGAAAGATGGATCCGTCCAAGAGTCCCGGGCCAACAAGTCCTTAACTGGTCTTCCCAGGAAATTATAAGGGTTACTTCTGCAGAGTAATCATTATTTCCTATTTTTAAGCATGCATCAAAGTCCTGCATCTTGCCCAAGATGTAAGGACTCATTTTGTAATAGGGCCATATGTATTTTGTGCAAATTGAATACTAATGAACAATGGACATCTTTTTGCAAACAATCTTTTTCGCTCACTGTCTTTTCATTTTTTATTATTTTCGCACAAAACAATAAATGGACATGTTTTTCTCAATAATAACTTCATTCACTTTTTTTCTAAATAAAATAAAATCAATCACTAAAATGAACCAAATCTCAACCCTTGCAGAAATAGCCCTCCAGATTGCATCGACAACGACACTACTATGACCTCGCATGACTTCGACAATCCGATTAATCAAGCAGACGAAGGGGTTGAAGAGGACTACGATTTACCTGAAGAGTTAGCCAGTTTATTGAGACAAGAGGAAACGGTGATTGCTCCTCATCAGGAGGAGGTTGAGACTATTAATCTCGGTACCGAGGAAGATGTGAAAGAAGTGAAGATCGGAGCCAGTCTGCAAACTCCAGTGAAAGAAAAACTCATCAGTATGCTGCGAGAGTATGTTGATGTGTTCGCTTGGTCCTATCATGATATGTCGGGTTTAGATACAGATATTGTCATGCATAAGCTGCCATTGAAAGAGGATTGTCCGCCAGTTACACAGAAGTTGCGCCGCACTCGCCCAGACATGGCCATGAAAATCAAAGAAGAAGTACAAAAGCAGTGGGATGCCAGTTTTCTTGTTGTAACTAGTTACTCGCCGTGGGTTGCTAACATTGTACCCGTACCTAAGAAGGATGGCAAGGTGCGTATGTGTGTCGATTACCGAGATCTAAATAGAGCAGGCCCGAAAGATGATTTCCCATTACCTCACATTGATGTATCGGTGGATAACACAGCTCAATTCTCGGTATTTTCTTTTATGGACGGATTTTCTGGATATAATTAGATCAAGATGTCACCTGAAGACATGGAGAAGACAACCATCATCACACCATGGGGCTCGTTCTGCTACAAAGTAATGCTCTTTGGTTTGAAGAATGCTAGTGCAACATATCAACGGGCTATGGTAACCTTATTCCACGACATGATCCATAAAGAAATCGAGTGCTACGTGGATGACATGATTGCCAAGTCCCAAACAGAGGAGGAGCATTTGGTAAATATATTGAAATTGTTCGAGCGTATGAGGAAGTATCAGCTAAGGTTAAACCCCAACAAGTTCACATTTGGGGTGCGTTCTGGTAAGCTGCTGGGTTTTATTGTAAGCGAAAAAGGAATTGAGGTTGATCCCGACAAAGTCAAATCAATTCAGGAAATGCCTGCACCTAAGACTGAGAAAGAAGTTCGAGGGTTCTTAGGTAGATTGAACTACATTTCAAGGTTCATATCTCATCTCACTGCAACCTGCGAGCCCTTGTTCAAACTGCTAAGAAAGGAACATACAGTCAGGTGGAACCCTGATTGTCAAAGAGCTTTTGACAAGATCAAAGAGAATCTGCAAGAACCTCCAATCCTCATGCCTCCAGTTGAAGGAAGACCTATAATAATGTACCTGACAGTATTAGATGAATCAATGGGGTGTGTGTTGGGCCAGCATGACGAGTCTGGTCGAAAAGAGTATGCAATATACTACCTAAGAAAAAATTTTACCGACTGTGAACAATGTTATTCACTGCTCGGGAAAACTTGTTGTGCTTTAGTGTGGGCTGCTCGCCGACTAAGACAATATATGTTAACTCATACTACCTTGTTGATCTCAAAGATGGACCCCGTAAAGTACATATTTGAGAAGCTAACACTTACCGGAAGGGTTGCAAGATGGCAAATGATTCTAACAAAATATGATATTCAGTACACTTCTCAGAAAGCCATAAAGGGCAGTGTATTGTTTGACTATCTGGCTGAGCAACCCATTGATGACTACCAGGCTATGAGATTTGATTTCCAGGATGAAGACATCATGTTCTTAAAGTCAAAAGATTGTGAAGAGGCTATTCACACTGAAGGGCCTGATCCAGAAGAAGCATGGACTATGATGTTTGATGGGACAGTTAATTGTAACGATCGTGGAGTTAGTGTAGTGCTTATTAATCCCAAAGGAGTCCATCTGCCTTTCTCAGCTAGGCTCACCTTTGCCTGCACTAACAACGAAGCAGAATACGAAGCTTGCATCATGGGACTTGAGGAAGCCATTGATCTCAGAATTAAAACCTTGAATGTATTCGGAGATTCGGCTTTGGTGATCAACCAAACTAATGGTAAATGGTATACTCATCAAGAGCATCGGGTTCCCTACCATGACTATACGAGGAAATGGTTGACTTTCTTCACAACAGTCAAGCTTGAATACATCCCTTGAGATGAGAATCATTTTGCGGACGCCTTGGCCACTATTTCATCTATGACCAAAGTACAGACTGCCAACTATGTACCTTGGATCTTAGTATCCAGACTAGACCGACCGGCGTATGTATTCTCTGTAGACACTGTTACTGACAACAAACCTTGGTTCCACGACATAAAATGCTTCTTGAAGACTCAGACATACCCACCTGGGGCATCGTCTAATGATAAGATGACATTAAGAAGGCTAGTCAATAGTTTCTTCCTCAATACTGATGGCTCCCTATACAAGTGAAACTTCGACATGGTCTTGCTCAGATGTATTGACAAGAAGGAAGAAGACCTACTAATGCACGAAGTACATGAAGGTTCTTTCGGTACCCATGTCGGAGGACATGCAATTGCGAAGAAGTTGTTAAGATCAGGTTATTATTAGATCACAATGGATGCAGACTGTTGTGCCTATGCCAGAAAATGCCAGATCTATGCAGAAAAAGTTCATGTGCCTCCCAATCCTTTGAATATATTGTCTTCACCCTGGCCCTTCGCCATGTGGGGCATTGATATGATTGGAAAGATCGAGCCAACTGCTTCAAATGGTCACAGATTCATCCTGGTAGCCATTGATTACTTCATCAAATGGGTCGAAGCAGCTTCATATCCAAATGTCGCCAAGCAAGTGGTAGCCCAATTTCTGAAAAGGGATATCATCTATCGATATGGAGTTCCAAAGTGGATCATTACTGATAATGGTTCAAACCTTAACAACAAGATGATGACAGAACTATGTCGAGACTTCAAAATTCAACATCACAACTCTTCTCCTTACAGGCCAAAGATGAATGGCGCTGTTGAGGCGGCTAACAAGAACATCACGAAGATTGTGCAAAAGATGGTAGTCACCTACAGAGACTGGCATGAAATGTTACCATTCGCCTTGCATGGGTACTGAACTTCCATCAGAACATCTACCGGGGAAACACCTTATCAGCTTGTGTATGGTATGGAAGAATTCCTACCTGTTGAAGTTGAATTACCCTCCTTGAGGGTAATGATGGATGTGGAATTGGACGAAGCAGAATGGGTCCGGTCTCATTATTACCAACTGAGCCTGATTGAAGAAAAGAGATTAAAAGTTATCTATCATAGTCAGTTATATCAGAAACAGATGAAGATAGCCTTTGATCAAAAAGTCAGACCTCTGGTATATCAAGTGGGAGAGCTTGTACTGAAAAGACTTCTTCCTCCTCATACAGACCACAGGGGCAAGTGGACGCCAAACTATGAAGGTCCCTTTGTGGTAACTAATGTCTTCTCAGGCGGAGCACTGATGCTCACAACCATGGATGGCGAAACATTCCTATCTCCTGTAAATTCAAATGCAGTTAAAAAATACTTCGCATAAATGACCCGCTGGATATAAAAACAGAATGTAAGTCCAGGCAAAAATAGGGCATCCCGGCGAGTCAAAAACAGAATAAAAGACTCGGGAAAAAATAAGGGAAAAATTGAAGAAACAAAATGTACACCCGCTGAGTTGAAAAGCCACATCGGACAACTCAGGCAAAAAATGGTATCCCGGTGGATTGAAAACCCGAAAGGGCGATCCACGCAAAATCAGGGAATAAGCGAACAACTGAATTACGAATTCATCCGTATCACTCACCTAACATGGCAAGCTTCTAAAGGACAAAGTGTCGGTTAGAATCAACCTTCCTCAGAAAGCAAGATAGGGAGAGCGTTTAAGTCATATGGGTCATAGCAAAGGAAGCTCATTGGAGCGTCAACTTCAGCATTTCCAAATCGGAATTTAATTTTATCAATTTTGTAGCAACCTCCTCATTTCAGGGATTAGCTTCCTCACTGTACTCACCTATTCAGGGCACACAAATCAATAAAGTCAATTATTCATTCACACTTTGTTTTGTACCTTTTTGTTTTGTTTGCAAAATGTCCAAAGTTCGTAATACAACATTTTCATGAAAACATATAAGCCATTTTCAATAAATGCTTGCAGGAGGTATGTACTCTTAAGCAAATCTAACTCCTATGACGGAATCCGGTTGAGGATACCTCAGGGAACTTGTGTGTTTCCTTTTGTTTGACAGGTTGCAGGTACTCAAGGCGGACAACCTTTCACAGCTTGACACATATCAGACACTATATCCCCAGCCAAGCCGGCAGTCACATCATCAGAAGGACTACTTGACGAAAGTATTCCCCCACAGATTTTTTTTATCCCCTCAGAGTATCCCCCACAAGGCTGGTCCTCCGACAGATTACTTCCCAAAAGATTTCTCCTCAAGCAGGATCCCTAAAGCAATTCCTGAATCACTTTTCCCCAGCGAATTTCCAGATCTTCTCATCCCCAGCATGGGATCCCCATAGAGTTCTTCCCCCAGAGTTCTCCAGAAAGATCGTACAGTGATCCTTTCTCCCCACAGATCGCCCAGTGATCCGTTCTCCCAACAGATTTCAGATCTCGGATCTTGTTTCTCTCATTTGCATAATCATAGCATTCACATCATTTATCCCCAAACAGAGCGTAGCATTCCGTCTAATACGGAGCATTACGGCAAAAATAAAACAATTGCATGATCATAAGCCAGGTTCGAGCCAGTCACCTACAAATACAAAAATCACCCCTCCAGCAATATGCAAAACTTATCCCCTGCAGATAAAAAGCCAAAATATCCTTTTTGCACTCTCAATACAAATACTTGTACATACTTGTACACGATCCTTCTGATACTTGTCCGTATCCTACTTAAGTTTTTGATACTCGTTCGTATCCTACTTAAGTATTTGATACTCGTCCGTATTTTACACACCTCCCCAGCAGATTAACACTCGTATGTATTCAGTGTTCAAACATTTGACACTCGTCTGTATCATCACTCCTTAAAAACGCATCGGCGCTTGTTTCTATCGATACTCGTCCATATCGTGGTCCTAAAGATGCTCGTCTGTATCTTTAGTTTATGTCGCTACCCCGAAAAGACACCAGAGGTCCCAAGGTGCAGACGCGAACAGTCGGCGAAATGAGAAGATGAAGATGAACTGAATAGAGTCACCAGCTAGGAATTTTTATCCTGAAGGAAAGGTAATGCTGCATAAACCTAGAAAGAGATGGATAAGACGGTTGCGAACCAGAGAAACTGAGAAAGGGGTTTGGTTAAAACCTGGGAAGGTATTAGCACCCAGATTGTCCGTCGTACTTGACAGGATCCAAGCTTGCAAGATTGTGTTTAAAGTGGTAGTGTATGTGCTATATGTGTGCAAAAAGCTAAGAATGAATGTACAGGTGTCAGTGCAAAAAGGAGAATTTCTCAAGAACTGAGGCTTAGAAAAGAATGCTGAAAGAGGGGGATGACAAAGAGACTTTTGTTCGATAACTGTTAAGTTATGCCTACATATCCTCTCGTGCAATGAGGAAGTCAGAACATCGTAGTTCGACTCAAAGAGACTAAAAGATAAATTGACTAAGAACTGCTTACTTGCCTATGCTCAAGTGTATGACTCGTCTGGCTCGAGTGCTAACTTTCTTGCATTAGACGGAAGAAGCAAGTTCTCGTTTGTGAATGAGTGTGATGAGAAAAGAATCCCGGAGGAGACGTTTATTATTTGCTTTTTTTGTGTTTTCAGTTTTGTTTTTGTTTTTGGTATTTTGCATAAGTTAATGAGCTTAAGCCTAAATCAAGGGCTTGTAAAAGCATTATATCCTCCCTGATTAGGGATAATGAGCATACTTAAGTATGAGATAAGCATCTCAACTTAATTACCATGATGATGTAGGATTAAGATCTTTAACCTACTTGTGATTAATTAGATGTTTTTGGTTTTTTGTTTAGTGTTAAGTAATGAGTTTAACCTCTGATCACAAATTAGTGAACTCATTACACCATCCTAATAGAAGGATAATAGATGAGAACACTTAATTTGAGGAAAATACCTCAACTTAATCCATGGTTAGGGATTAAATTCATTATATAACAAGCCTTTATTAAGTGGATTTTAATTAAGGGGTGAAATTAAGAAGTGGATTTTATGGTTTGTAAGACAACTTGAGGAGGACTTGTCCATTAAACACTAGGGTTAGTCCCTCTTAACCATAAGGAAGAGTTAGAACCCTAATGTAAGGCCCAAGTTACAAGATAAAGTCTTGGTGATTATTAATGTGATTTGATTAAGAGGTTTAAACAAATTAAAGGCTTAACACTTAGGATTAAAGTTATACACTCCATCCTAAGAGAAGGATTCAGGCATAACCTTAATTCCAAAGTCCTAAAACTTTAAGAGTTTAGTCTCTGATTATTGAGATGAGAAGAGAGACTCAAGGAGACTCAAAGGTGAAAAGCTAAGGGGGACTAATCACAACCCTAATCATTATCATGCTTGGATATCCTATGGTTTGTGAGGCTTAGAGAAAAGATCTTCAAGGAAGCCACCAATGGAAGAAGCAGATGAAAGGAGGAGGAAGCAGAAGAATAAGTTACTTACTTCCTAAGAAGATAAGTAACTTAAAGGAAGAAAGTGAGAGATATTGAACATAAGTGAATCAAATTCACTTCAAAAACAAGTTAAGATGCATATGAATGAGATAAGAAGAAGTGAGAGGTGAAGGAAAATCCACCTCCCAAATAACTTACCAAAAGCCTGAAAGTGTTAGTATGGATGCATAAGGTATAAAGCATAAAGAAATGAATTGAAATGAGATGAAATGAGATGCAAAGACCAAAGTCAGAAGTTTTTATGCAATTCAAATGGCATATGAGATGATTCAATTTCATACAATGTGCATATGAAGGATCATACAAAGATGGGAAGTCATGGGAGCATGCTTAGAAGTTTGAAAATACATGGATGTTTATGAAATGAAATGAATGCAAAGCATGGCAAATGAATGAATAAATGATCAAGCAATGTTCTAACATGTCCTAAGATGTCTAAGATGACATATGAATGGATGAAATGTCATGTAAAGTTCATGTGATGATGCTATGTAAGGAAGAATGCAAATGAACATGAGAAATTAGGGTTACATGGATATGTGAGATGCAAATGAACAAACCAGAAGCATGCAACATGATAAAATTTGAAATTAAGCTCAAACAAACCCTAAACATATACAAAGTCACACCCCAAAGGAGAAGGTCAGAAGCCTAACCTATCAAAAGTTATGATTTTCTTATGTTTTCTAGGGTTTTTGGGTGATTCGAAAGGAAAAATGCAAATCAATTTGAAAATGCAAGATAAATTCATGAGAAAAATGACCTATAAACTACATGCAATATGTGAAACAATGCAAAAAGAATCAAGTTTAAACTCTTCTTGGTTAGGAAGAAATGATTTTTCAAAGTTAGGGTTAAAAAATGTGATTTTAAAGACCCTTAATTCAAAGAAAATTGGTAAATTATGATCAAACCTAAACAGAAATTTGTATGAAGAGTTTGAAAATGTTTCTAAATGCATTGGAATGGTTCATGATTTTTTGGTAATTTTTAGAAACCTAAATGAATTTTTAATTAATTAAAATATTTTAATTAATTAAAAATAACATTTAAATAATTTAAAAATACTTTTTGAATGCAAAAAATAAAATAAAAATTATTTTCAGGTTGAGAAAAATATTTAATGTCAGCATGCAAAGTTTCAATTTTGTTTGATAAGTTTTGCTATTTTAAAATAAATATGCAAAAGAAATGAAAATAAAAATGAAATTAAATGAATTAAAATGAGAAGTATGCAGATCCTATGGCTAAGTTTCAAACTGTGGAAAGAAAGGTTGACTAGCGCGTAATCTAAAGGTTGAGATTCAATCTGAGATTTTTTATTTAATTAATTCTAATTAAGTTAATTAAATGAAAATTAGGGCTGATAAAGTAATCCTGGCCACACACGCGCGGGGGCAAATCCAATCCAAGGGTCTACATTCAAACTGGAATTTAATACAAGATTAAGGCTTAATGACTTTCAGGTGACCGGAACACTGTTCCGGTCATCTTCTCCGGCGAGACCAAAACTCAACACTCTCCCCAGGCCATGAAAACCTCCCCAACTCTCCAGAATTACTCCCCAAGCAACAAGAAACAAGAATCAATAAACAAAAAAAATTTATTTCACGCATACATGATGAATCAAAGGAAAAACAATTTCACGGGCAAAGTTTCAGAACAACAATACATGCTCATTTCTCAACCATTTTCGAAAATAAACATATCAGGGTGATCAGCTAAACATGTAGAATCATTTAGAAACTTAAAATAAGAGTTCTGGAAAAAATGTTCTTCATGACTATCTGAGTTGAAGCTTTGCAAAGTTGAGCTTTCTGACCTCCTCCTTTGTGCAAAATGCCTCCAATGATCACTCTGATGCTATTGAGAAGCTTGAATGGAGTTTAAATGGCTTGGTTTATGTGTTTCAGTTCTGATAACTCAGAAATCGTGTTTGAGTTGTGGGGTGTTTCAGGCCATTGTAATGGTTGGGAAATGATCCTTGGGTGTTTTTGAGTTAATTGGTGGAAGAGTTTGTGGTTTCTGCTGGCTGTGTTATGAAATTCGAAGAGAGGAAAGTGTGAAGTGATTTTGTGCAATATGAACTTGTTAGAGGTTTCAGCCTTGTGTGTTATGTCTTTTGTGATCCTTGAGGTATGAATAAACAAATGCAATGAGTCAAAAAGACTGCATAACACTGTGGAAATGGTATGGAGCAATTGGCCAAAAAGTCAATAGTTGGTGTCCTTGAGTATGGGCCATGGCAGAAGGTGTTTTAGGGTTGCTCTGAGTTTAACTGACTTCAAGGATGGCCATGGGATGATTTAGAGTGATCAGAAGTAAATGAATGGTGAGATTGCACATGTTTTGCATTTTTACAACTTTGTGCATTTTGAGACATTTGGTCATGGTAATGGCTTGCTCAATGCTGAATCTTGGTCATGGAATGTTGCATAATGTTGTTATGATGCATTGAAATGGATTAGAGGTCACACAAAGTTCTAAAAATCAGTTTTGCAAAAAATCCCTCTTTGAGATTTTTTTGTGAAAAATGGCTTATGGAGACTTGTGATCCAAGGCATGATTTTGGTCTTGTAAGGTTGCATCATGTTTGTATGATGTTTAGAAGTCAATTAAAGGCATTTTGAATGCTTGAAACTTGATTTTGCAAGAATCCCTCTTTGGCACATACTTGAAAATTATAGGATTTTTGCCAACTTTGAAAGGCCATATCTTGAGTTCTAGGATGAATCAAGACATGTTCTTGTACTTTTTGAAAATGGAAAGACCTAATCTACAACTTTCAAGCCCAAGAATTTTTCATTTGAAGCATTTTTGGTCATGAAAGAGGAGGTTGAAAATCTTTCCCAAAATGGAAAGTTTACATTTCAAGTCATTTCCAAAAATGGCAAGTTTGCAATTGGCTCAAAATTCTTCAATCTTGTGAATTTCCAACCACTTTTAAGATCAAATAAAGATCATTTAACTTCAATTTGATGAAAATGACCCTTTGGTTCCATTGTTGGGGGCCTCAGATGCCCTGATTTTGACTTAACTTGCTCAGGAAGTTAAGCAGTGAACAAATGACTTCCACAATGAGTTTCTTCATCAAAATTGGTACACATGATCCTTATAACATATAAAGAATATTAGAAACAAAAATGACCAAACAATTTGGGGTTAAGGCCTCTGAAACCAAAACCCTAATTTTGGTCATCTGTGCAGTGAAAACCCTAGCTCTGCTTCCATGCCTTTACCAATTCTTGTGATCCCTTGACTTTCATGAACTTTGGGGAGCATAATATGATCATAGAACACACATGGACCCTCTTGGAAAGCTTTAAGACCTTTGGCATGGCTCAAATGGATTCTTACATTGCTTAGATCACAAACCCTAGATGCAGATGAATTTGAACTATGCAGTGAAGCAAACATGCAATATGAGATGTAATGCTTATGTTAAAACAAAAAAGAAAGATCAAAAGCCATGGTGTGATAAAGAGTGGGGGAAAATTTGGTATGTTTACAGCTGCCCCTATTCAAGCACAAGTTAGTTGTGCAGGGTGTAAGCGCCTGGCTTAACAGACAAACAAGATAACTTGTGGTTGAATACCAAAGACAATCCGAAATTTGCACTAGTTGGGGATAAGAAGAAAAGGGATATAAATTGTAAAAGGTAGTATAGTATGATTATTAAATGAAGGTGATGGAAGACGACCATCGAGCAGAGGACGACTGCTGGGGATAAAATGGTAAGTTAAGCAATGACGGAGTCGACCGAAAAGCTGGGGAAATAAGTAGACCACGATGGGGACGGCCATCGGGTAAGGAAATAAAACTCTCTGGGGGTTAAAGATATGAGGAAAGAACTGACGGGGACGACCATCAGGCTTGGAAAGTAAAGTAAACAACGATGGGGACGACCAAAGAATAAATGAAAATAATGATGAGGGACGGTCATCAACGGCGACGGACAATCGCCTAGCAGAGGACGACTGCTCTTTATCACGACATAGGACGAATGTCGGATAGATAAGGTCAACGATGGAGATGGCCATTAGATAAGCATCATGAAGGACGAACATCAAGAGGTGAAGGACGATTACCTATCAGGGTACGGCTGCTCTCGGGGTTTATCACGACATAGGACGAATGTCGAATAACAGGATCAGTGATGGGGACGGCCATCGGACAAATGATGAGGGACGGTCATCAAAAGGTGAAGGACGATCACCTAGCAGGGGACGACTGCTCTTTATCACGACATAGGACGAATGTCAGATAGAAGGTTCCAATGATGGAGATTCCACTGGGGAAGGGATGAGGGACGATCATCCAATGGTGAAGGACGATCACCCGGCAGGGGACGGCTGCCGAAAGTATCACGACATAGGACGAATGTCGGATATAGGATAATTGTTTTGTTGGAGACATACTGGGGAACGGTAAACATGGACGAGTGCTTACGCTTTCAAGAATAAAAGATATAAGTGTTTGACAATGTGTATAGATTAAAGATGCGGACGAGCATCCTTAGAACTATGATACGGACGAGTATCGATAGAAACAAACGCTGACACGTGTTCAAAGATGATGATACGGACGAGTACCAACTGGTTAACAAGGAACACGGACGAGTGTCGAATCTGCGGAGTAGTGATATATACAGTGATACGGACGAGTATCAATGAATTATGTATAAGTATGAGTGAGCATTGATTTATTGGTGAAGTATGAACAAGACACGGACGAGTGTTTGACTTACTGGGGAAGTATGACACGGACAAGTGTCAAATATGTATAAGTATAAACAGGCATCTGTTTTGAGAGCGCAAAGGAGATGTTTTGGCTTTCTGTGGGGAGATAAGATGACACAGACGAGTGTCGAGAAAAGCATGTTATGGACAAGTATCTGCTTGCAGAAAGTGTTCGGGCGACCTTACTGGTGAAGGATGACACAGACGAGTGTCAAAAAGAGCATGTATAGGTATCTGTATTTGAGAGTGCAAAAGGGGACACTTTGGCTTTTATGTGCAAGGGATGTATTTTGTATATTGTTGATGAAATATTGATGGTAATTGCAGGTGACTAGCTCGAACCTGGCTTGTGATCATGCCAATGTTTGATTTTTGCCGTAATGCTCCGTATTAGACGGAATGCTACGCTTATTTGGTGAATATGACGCGAATGCCATGATTATGCAAATGAGAGAAACTGATCCGGGACTCGGGTCCCGCGGGGGATAAAGATCTCTGGTTGATCTGCTTGAAGGAATAAACCTAGCTGAGGGGAAAGATCATTGATGGATATGTGCGGAGGGAGAACTCTGCTTGGGGAATAGATCATTGGTGGATCTGTCCGGAGGGAGGACTCAACTGGGGAGAAGGAAGTTTTAGCCACTCCATTGGGGATGCGTTTCAGGTATTTCTCTATTGGGGAGAGAATGGAAACTCTATGGGGAACCAGTTCCACCAACTCTGCTGAGGATGATAGAAGTTTGGCATCCTGGTGGAGAATAGGAAATTCCTTGATTACCTTGCTGTGAAATAGTTGTCAGGCACTGCTCGGGAGGTCCTGCTTGGCGAGGAGATAACTTTTGGGAAGTAGCATGTTGGGGATTCAATTCTTGATACGCCCCCTGCTGTGAAAGATTGTCTGTCTTGATTGCCTGCAACCTGTTAAGACAAAGGAAAACGCACAAGTATCCCGAGGTATCCCTAACTGGATTCCATCATAGGAGTTAAACTTATCTGAAAGTAATACATTTCCTGCAAGCATTTATTAAAACTGGTTCATTTTTTTTATGCAAGTGTTGTATTGTGAACATTGGACATTTTGCAAACGAAACAAAAATGTACAAAGCAAGGTGTGACTGAAAACTCTAATTTTATTAATTTGTGTGCCCTGAATTGGCAAGTACAGTTAATTTGGGTGCTCTGGAAGGAGGAGATTGCTGTAAATTGAGAAAATAAAAGTGTTGTCAATGTTGACGACGACGCTCCAGTGAGCTTCCTTTGCTATGACCTGTATGACCTTGACGTTCTTCTTATCTTGCTTTCTGAAGAAGGCTGATTCTGACTGATGTTTTAACCTTTCGAAGCTTGTTATGTTGTGAGCGATACAAAAGAATTCGGAATGCAGTTGTTTGCTTATTCCCTGATTTTGCGTGGATCGCCCTTTCGGGTTTTCAATCCACCGGGATACCCATTTTTGCCTGAGCTGACCAATGCGGCTTTTCAACTCAGCGGGTGTACATTTTTTTTTCAATTTTCCCTTATTTTTGCCCGAGTCTTTTATTCTGTTTTTGACTCGCCGGGATGCCCTATTTTTTCTTAAACGAACATTATGTTTTTTATGTCCAGCGGGTCATTTTATGCGAAGTATTTTTTAACTACATCTGAATTCACAGGGGATAAGAAATCCTCGCCATCCATAGTAGTGAGTATCAGTGCTCCACCAGAGAAGACTTTCTTTACTATGAATGGGCCTTCGTAGTTTGGCGTCCATTTGCCCCTGTGGTCTGTATAAGGAGGAAGAAGTCTTTTCAGCATAATCTCTCCCATTTGGTATTCCCGAAGTCTGACTTTCTGATCGAAGGCTTTCTTCATCCGCTTTTGATATAACTGCCCATGACAGATGGCAGCTAGCCTTTACTCCTCGATCAGATTCAGTTGATTGTACCAAGACCGGACCCATTCTGCTTCATCCAGTTTTACATCCATCATTACTCGTAAGGAGGGTGACTCAACTTCAACAGGTAGGACAACTTCCACACCATACACAAGCTGATACGGTGTTGCCCCAGTAGATGTTCTGATAGAGGTTCGGTACCCATGCAAGGAAAATGGTAGCATTTTGTGCCAGTCTTTATAGGTAACCACCATCTTCTGCACAATCTTCTTGATGTTCTTGTTAGCAACCTCAATAGCGCCATTCATCTTTGGCATGTAAGGAGAAGAGTTGTGATGTTGAATTTTGAAGTCCCGACACAATTCTGCCATCATTTTGTTGTTCAAATTGGAACCATTATCAGTAATGATGTGTTCGGGAACTCCATACCGACAGATGATGTCTCTTTTCAAAAATCTGGCTACCACTTGTCTGGTGACGTTTGCATATGAAGCTGCTTCAACCCATTTGGTGAAATAATCAATGGCTACAAGGATGAATCTGTGGCCATTTGAAGCAGTCGGTTCAATCTTTCCAATCATGTCAATGCCCCACATGGCAAAGGGCCAAGGTGAAGACATCACATTTAAAGGATTTGGAGGCACATGCACTTTATCTACGTAGATCTGGCACTTGTGGCATTTTCTGTCATAAGCACAACAATCTGCATCCATTGTGATCCAGTAGTAACCCGACCTTAACAACTTCTTCGCCATTGCATGTACTCCGGCATGGGTGCCGAAAGAACCTTTGTGTACTTCGTGCATCAGTAGGTCTGCTTCTTTCTTGTCAACACATCTGAGCAAGACCATGTCGAAGTTTCGCTTTTATAAAGAACCATCAGCATTGAGGAAGAAACAGCCAGCCAGTCTTCTTAATGTCTTCTTATCATTAGATGATGCCCCAGGTGGGTATGTCTGATTCTCTAAGAAGCATTTGATGTCATGGAACCAAGGCTCGTCATCACTAGCAATGTCTACGGAGAATACATATGCCGGTCGGTCTAGTCTGGATACCAAAATCCGAGGCACATAATTGGCAGTTTGAACTTTGATCATGGAGGAAATGGTAGCCAAAGCGTCCGCGAACTGATTCTCATCCCGAGGGATGTATTCAAGTTTGACTATTGTGAAGAAAGTCAGTAATCTCCTCGTATAGTCACGGTATGGAATCAGATGCTCCTGATGAGTGTACCATTTGTCGTTGGTCTGATTGATTACCAAAGCCGAATCTCCGAATACATTCAAGGTTTTGATCCTAAGGTCAATGGCCTCCTCAAAACCCATAATACAAGCTTCGTATTCTGCTTCGTTGTTAGTGCAGGAAAAGATGAGTTTTGCCGAGAAAGGCATATAAACTCCTTTAGGTGTAATGAGCACTGCACCAACTTCACGACCATTCATATTGACAGCCCCGTTAAACATCATAGTCCATCCTTCTTCTGGGTCAGGCCCTTCAGTGTGAACTGGCTCTTCACAATCTTATGCTTTTAAATACATGATGTCTTCATCAGGGAAATCAAATCTCATGGACTGGTAATCTTCAATGGGTTGCTCAGCCAGGTAGTCAGACAATACACTGCCCTTAATGGCTTTTTGAGATGTGTACTGAATGTCATACTCTGTCAGAATCATTTGCAACCGTTCCGGTAAGTGCTGGCTTCTCAAATATGTACTTGACGAGGTCCATTTTTGAGATCAACAAGGTAGTGTGAGTCAGCATATACTGTCTTAGTCGGCGAGCAGCCCACGCTAAAGCACAACAAGTTTTCTCGAGTAGTGAATAACGTTGTTCACAGTCGGTAAACCTTTTGCTTAGGTAGTATATTGCATACTCTTTTCGACCAGACTCGTCATGCTGGCCCAACACACACCCCATTGACCCTTCTAATACTGTCAGGTACATTATCAGAGGTCTTCCTTCAATTGGAGGCATGAGAATTGGAGGTTCTTGCAGGTAATCTTTGATCTTGTCAAAAGCTCTTTGACAATCATCGTTCCACCTGACTGTCTATTCTTTCCTTAACAGCTTGAACAAGGGTTCACAAGTTGTAGTGAGGTGAGATATGAACCTTGAGATGTAGTTCAATCTACCCAAAACCCCTCGAACCTCTTTTTCAGTCCTAGGTGCAGGCATCTCCTGAATGGCTTTGACTTTGTCAGGATCAACCTCAATTCCATTTTCACTTACGATAAATCCCAACAGCTTATCGGAACGTACCCCGAATGTGTATTTGTTGGGGTTTAACTTCAGCTAATATTTCCTCAGACGCTTGAACAACTTCAGCAGATTTACCAGATGATCTTCTTCAGTAAGGAACTTGGTTTCGCTCCCCCGAAAAGACACCTGGGTCAAATAGGGTACAGACGCGAACGGTCAGCGAAAGGAGATAATGAAGGTGAAAGTGAATAGAGTCGCTAGCTAGGCATTTTTATCCCGAAGGAAAGGTAATGCTGCATAAACCTAGAAAGATATGGATAAGATGGTTGCGAACCAGAGAAACTGAGAAAGGGGGTTGGTTACAACCTGGGAAGGTATTAGCACCCAGACTGTCCGTCGTACTCGACGGGATCCACACTTAAAATATTGTGTTTAAAGAGGTAGGTGTATGTGCTTTCTATGTGCAAAAGCTGGAAAAGAATATACAAATGTCAGTGCAAAAAGTGTGAATGCTCAGGAACTGAGGCTTAGATAGAATGCTGAAAGAGGGGGAAGACACAGAGACTTTTGTTCAATAACAGTTAAGTTATGCCTAGGTATCCTCTCGTGCAATGAGGAACTCAGAACACCATAGTTCGACTCAAAGAGACTGGAAAATAAATTGACTGTTGAATTGCTTACTTTTCTATGCTTAAGTGTATGACTCGTCTGGCCCGAGTGCTAACTGTCTTGCATTAGACGGAAGAAGCAAGTTCTCGTTTATGAATGAGTGTGATGAGAAAAGAATCCCGAAGGAGACGATTATTGTTTGTTTTTGTGTTTTCAGTTTTGTTATTGTTTTTGGTGTTTTGCATAAGTAAATGAACTTAAGCCTAAATCAAAGGTTGTAAACTCATTATATCCTCCCTGATTAGGGATAATGAGAATACTTAAATATGAGATAAGCATCTCAACTTAATTGCAATGATGATGTGGGATTAAGATCATTAACCTACTTGTGATTAATTAGATATTTTTGGGTTTTTGTTCAGTGTTAAGTAATGAGTTTAATCTCTAATCACAGATTAATGAACTCATTACACCATCCTAATAGAAGGATAATAGATGAGAACACTTAAGCTGAGGAAGATACCTCAACTTAATCCATGGTTAGGGATTAAAATCATTATATGACAAGCCTTTATTAAGTGGATTTTAATTAAAGGGTGAGATTAAGAAATGGAGTTTTTGATTGGTAAGACAACTTGAGGGGGACTTGTCCATTAAACACTAGGGTTAGTCCTTCTTAACCATAAAGGAAGAATTAGAACCCTAATGTAAGGCCCAAGTTACAAGATGAAGTCTTAGTAATTATTAGATGGATTGATTAAGAGGTTTAAACAGATTAAGGGTTTAACACTTAGGATTAAAGTTATACACTCCATCCTAAGATAAGGATGCAGGCATAACCCTAATTCCAAAGTCCTAAAACCTTAAAGGTTTAGTCTCTAATGATGAGATGAGAAGAGAGACTCAAGGAAACCCAAAGGTAAAAGCTAACGGGGGACTAATTACAACCCTAAGATTATCATGCTTGGATGTTCCTATGGTTTGTAAGGCTTGAGAAAGATCTTCAAGGAAGCCACCAATGGAAGAAGCAGATGAAAGGAGGATGAAGCAGAAGAATAAGTTACTTACTTCCTAAGAAGATAAGTAACTTAAAGGAAGAAAGTGAGAAGGATGGAACATAAGTGAACAAGATTCACTTCAAGGACAAGTAAAAATTCATCAAGGATGCAATATGAAGGTATGAGAAGAGGTGGGAGGTGAAGGCAAATCCACCTCCCAAACAAACTTACCATTAACCTGAAAAGTTAGTACAAGATGCAATATGAAAGGAATGAAATGAAATGATGCATATGCAAGGGTAAAGACCAAGACCAGAAGCATACACATGATGTAAATGATGCTATGATATGATGCAAAGGCATACAAGATGCATGTGTGTGATTATACAAGAGAATGAATGCAAAAGAAGCATGTAGGAAGCATGTAAACACATGGATGTTTATGAAATGAAATGGATGCAAAGCAAAGCAAATGTATGAATAAATGACCAAGCAAAGTTCAAGAAATGTCTTAAGATGTCTAAGATGGCATACAAATGCTTAGAATGGCATGGCAAGTTCATATGTTCATGCAATGCAATGTAAGATGCAAGTAAAGATGCAAAATTAGGGTTACATGAAAGGATGAGATGCAAATGGTCACAATAGAAGCAAATGACATTATAAAAAATTGAAAATTCACTCAAAGGAACCCTAATCCCATGTGATATCACACCTAAAAGGAGAAGGTCTAACTCTTAACCTATTGAAAGTTATGATTTTTCTAAGTTTGTTAGGGTTTTTGGGTGCTTCAAAAGGAAAAATGCAAATCAAATTGAAAATGCAAGATAAATTCATGCCAAAAATATCCTAGATACTACATGATATATGTAAAACAATGCAAAATGAACCAACTTCAAATTCTTTATGGTTAGGAAGAAAAGATTTTTCAAAGGTTAGGGTTAAAAAATGTGATTTTATGAACCCTAAATTCAAAGAAATTTGTCAAGTTATGATCAAAACCAAAAAGAAATTTGTATGAAGGGTTTGAAAATGTTTCTAAATGTGTTAAGATGAAACATGATATTTTTGGTAATTTTTAGAAACCTAAATGCTATTTTAATTAATTAATTTCCATTAATTAATTAAAATAAACATTTAAATATTTTAAAAATACTTTTTTAATGCAAAAAATAAAATAAAAATCATTTTTGGGTTAAGAAAATTATTTGGATCAGAAATGCAAAATATGAAAAAAAAATTAATGGTTTTTGGTATTTTTAATAAATAGAACAAAAGAAAATGAAATAAAATGCAACAAAAATAAATAAAAGGGAAAGTATGCAGATTTGATGGCCAGGATTTGAAGTTGGGTGGAGGGAATTGACTGGCACGCAAATGGGTGGTCCAGATTGCTTCTGACTAATTAATTTAAATTAAACTAATTAATTAAAGATTAGGGTTTAATGATTGATCTTGTCCATTCATACGTGCGCGGGAAACCTAATCCAAGGGGTATTATTCAAACTGGGCCTAACCCTAATGACATTCAGATGACCGAAATAGTGGTTCCGGTCGTCTTCTCCGGCGAGACCAAAATTCAACCTCTTCCCTAGGCCAAATTAGGAGCTCTAACTCTCCAGATTCACTCCCCTAAAAATTCTAAGCAAGAATCAACCCTCAAACCACATTTATATTGCATCAAACACAAGATTCGAATCAAAACATAAAAACTGCAAAAGTTTCAGAAGTACGATACAAGCTCAATACTCAACCATTTTCAAAAGTAAAAGGTTCAGTGTGATCAGTGAAGCATGAAGAACATTTCTATAATCTAAAAAGAGATTTCTGGAAATTTGTTCTTGATGATACCTGAGTTGAAGCTTTGCAGTTTGAAGCTTTCTGACCTCTTCTTTGGTGCAAACCAACTTTCCTGAATCCCTTGATGCTATTGAGAAGCTTGGAACAAGTTTATATGGCTGTTTTTTGAGGTTTCAGTTCAGAGGGGGGTGAAATCGTGATTTTGTTTTAGGGGGTTTCAGGCTTGTGTAAGGGGTGGGAAATGATCTGGAGGATGTATGGGGATGATTGGTGAAAGAAATTTTAAGTTTTGCTGGGTGGTTTGAGAATTTCGAAGAAATGAAGTTTCTTGAGGATTTTGTGAATCTGAGTGTGTGTGTTGATTCAAGCTCCAAGATGTTATGAAATGTGATCCTTAGGGCATGTATGTGAAGCTGTGATAGGTCAGAAGAGTTGTTGTGGGCTATGCTAATTGGTATGGCTTCATTTGCAAAAAGTCAAGGTTGTGTGTACTATGGGCATGGATCATGGCAGGAGTGGTTGCAAGGCATGTCTGGCCTCAGCTGGCTTTGTGGAAGGCCTTTGGATCATAAGATTGCACCTGGATGGCTTGGATTAAGAGATATCATGTCTTATGCAATTTTACCTCTTTGACATTTCTTGTGATTCAAGGCATGAAACCTTCCAATTCTTGGGCCAATTCTGAGTTTTTGAAGTTACTTGATCATATTATGAAGCATTTGGGCACATTAGAAGTCATTAGAAGCCTTGGCAAGTGGTTTTGCAAAAAATCCTCTTTGGTGCATTCTTGAAAATTATAGGATTTTTGCCAACTTTGAAGGATCATAACTTGAGTTCCATAATGAATTAGAGCATGTTCTTGTACTTTTTGAGAAGTAAAAGACCTAATCTACAACTTTCATGACCAAGAATTTTTTATTTGAAGCATTTTTGATTAAGAAAGGGGAGGTTGAAGAACTTTCCCAAAATGGAAAGTTTTCATTACAAATCATTTCCATTTTTGGCAACTTTGCAAATGGCTCAAAATTCTTCAATATTGTGAACTTCCAACCACTTCTAAGAGCAAATAAAGATCATATAACTTCAATTTGATGAAAATAACCCTTTGGTTGCATTGTTGGGGGTCTCAGATGCCCTGATTTTGACATAACTTGCTCAAGAAGTTACCCAGTAAACAGATGACTTCCACAATGAATTTCTTCATCAAACTTGGTACACATGATCCTTATAACATATTAAGAACATTAGAAACAATAATGGCTCAAAAATTTAGAGTTGAGGCCTCTGAAACCAAAACCCTAATTTTGGTCATCTGTGTAGTGAAAACCCTAGCTCTGCTTCCATGCCTTACTAGTTCTTGTGATTTCTTGACTTCCATGAATCTCAAGGGATATGATATGATGATAGAACACACATGGACCCTCTTGGAATGTTTTGAGGCCTTTGGGATGGCTCAGATAAATCTTGGATTGCTCAGATCACAACCCTAGATGCAGATGAACTTGAACTATCCAGATGAAACAAAAATGCAATGTGAGATGGTATGCTTATGAGAATGAAAAAATGAAAGATCACAAGCCATGGTGTGATATGAGTGAGGTAAAATTTGGGGTGTTTACAGCTGCCCCAATTAAAGCATGAGTTAGCTGTGCAGGGTGTAAGCGCCTTGCTTAATGTCGCTCCCAACAAATGACACCTGGTCAGAAGGGGTACAGACGCGAACGGTCGGTGAAAGGAGAAATGAAATAGAGTCTCCAGCTAGGCATTTTTATCCCGAAGGAAAGGTAATGCTGCATAAACCTAAGAAAAGATGGATAAGACGGTTGCGAACCAAAGAAACTGAGAAAGGGAGTTGGTTACAACCTGGGAAGGTATTAGCACCCAGATTGTCCGTCGTACTCGACGGGATCCATGCTTAAAAGTTTATGTTTAAAGGGGTAGTGTTTGTGCTATCTGTGTGCAAAAGTTGGAAAAGGAATATACAGGTGTCAGTGCTGGAAAGTGAAGTGAAGAAAAGGAGTGTCAGTGTAAGAAAAGAGTGCAATTCTCAAGACAATGAGGCTTAAAGAATGGTGCTGGAAGAAGGGGGAATATACAGAGACTTTTGTTCGATAACAGTTAAGTTGTGCCTACATATCCTCTCGTGCAATGAGGAAGTCAGAACACCGTAGTTCGACTCAAAGAGACTGAAAGATAAATTAACTTGTGAACTGCTTGCTTGTCTATGCTCAAGTGTATGACCTGTCTGGCTCAGGTGCAAAATGTCTTGCATTAGACGGAAGAAGCGAGTTCTCGTTTGTGAGTGAATGAGATGAGAAAAGAATCCCGGAGGAGATGACTATTGTTTATTTTTGATGTTTTCAATCTTTTATTGACTTTTTGGAGTTTGTCATAAGAAAATGAGCTTAAGCATAAACCAAGGGTTAGTAAACTCACCACATCTTCCCTCTGATTAGGGGTAATGAGAATACCCTAAGTATTAAGTAAACACCTCACACTTAATCACCATGATGTAGGATTAAGATCATTAACCTACTTGCATTTATTTGGATATTTTTGGTATTTTTGTTTAGTGTTAAGTAATGAGTTTAAGCCATAATCAAAGATTTAATGGACCCATTACACTATCCTAATAGAAAGATAATAGATGAGAACATTTAAGTTGAGAAAGGCTCCTCAACTTAATCCATGATTAGGGATTAACCTCATGACAAAACAAGCATTTATTAAAGTGGATTTTAGTTAATGGTAAGATTAAGAAGTGAATTTTAGGGTTTATAAGACAACTTGAGGGGGACTTGTCCATTAACACTAGGGTTAGTCCTTCTTAACCAATTAAGGAAGAATTAGAACCCTAATGCAAGGCCCAAGTTACAAGCCTATTGTCTTAGTGATAATTAGATGGATTGATGAAGAGATTTAAACACATTAAGGGTTTAACACTTAGGATTAAAATTATACACTCCATCCTAAGAGAAAGATGCAGGCATAAATCTTAATCACAAAGCCTTAAAACCTTGAAGGTTTAGTCCCTAATTAAGAGATGAGAAGAGAGACACAAAAGATGACACAAAGGTAAAACTAATGGGGGGACTAATAAAACCCTAATTATAAATATGCTTGGGAGTTCCTAGGGTTTATGAGGCTTGCAAGAGATCTTCAAGAAAAGCCACCAAGGAAAAAGCAGATGGAAGTAAGAGAAGCAGAAGAAGCAAGTCAACTTACTTCACTTAAGAAGATAAGTTGCTTGAAGAAAGAAAGTGAAGGAGGGACATGAATGAGCAAGCTCACTCTAAAACACATACAAAATGCAGCAAAGAATGCATAAGAGAGCTGAGAAGAGATTGTGAGAAGTGAAGGCAAATTCACTTCTCAAAGTTCTTACCACCTGAAAAGTTAGCAAAAGAAATGAAATGAAAATGAAATGAATGCAAGGATGCAAACCAAAACCAGAAGCATATTCATGATGCAAATGATGTTATGAGATGATATGAAAGCATGTCAAGAGTTGTGAATGATCATACAAGGGATGAGGATGCAAATGAAGATGAAGAATTAGGGTTTAATGGATGCACAACATGTCAAATGGATGAGGAAATGATCAAGAATGATTCGAATGCGTCCTAAGATGTCTCATGTGTCATGTGAATGCAAAAAATGTCATGGCAAGTTCTTGAATGAATGCATATGCAGGATGTATGCAAATGAAGATGAAGAATTAGGGTTTATATGCAACATGAGATGCAAAACTCAAAAACAGAAGCAAATGACAAGATAAAAAATTGAAAATGGAATCAAAGGAACCCTAACCCCATATGATTTCACACCCCCAAATGAGAAGGTCTAACTCTTAACCTAATGAAAGTTATGATTTTTTCAAAGTTATCTAGGGTTTTAAGGTACTTAAAGGGAGAAAATGTCAATCAAATCAAAAAGGCAGAAGAAATTCATGACAAAATTATGCTAGAAAATAAATTTCAAATGAAGATCAATGCAAAAAGAACCATGGTCATACCATTCTTGGTTAGGCAGAAAATAATTCTTGAAGTTAGGGTTCAAAAATGGGATTTTATTTACCCAAAATTCAAAGAAAAAATGTCAAAATGATTCAAAACCAAAAAGAAATTTATATGGATGATATGACAATGTCTCTAAATGTTTAAAGATGCAATATAATTTTTTTTGGATTTTTTAGATACCTAAATGATATTCTAATTAATTAATTTTCATTAATTAATTAAAATAAACATTTAAATGTTTAAAAAATGATTTTTAAATGTGAAAAATAAAAATAAAAATATTTTTGGGTTAAGAAAAATATTTGGAATTAAAATGCTGAATAAAAATATTTTTGGGATTTTCTAACTATTTTAAATAAAATGTACAAAACAAATAAAAAAATATGAAATAAAAGTTAAAATAAACAAAAGTATGCTGAATGGATGGCCTGGATTGATTCTGGGTTTAAAGGGATTGACCTGGCGCGCTATCTAACGGACAAAATTCAAATTTCATTAAACTCAATTAATTAATTAATTAATCCATAATTAAAACTAATGAAATGATCTGGTCCACTCATCTCACGTGGGAACTGAAGATCCAATGGCCCTCATTCAAACTCAACCTAATTACGCAGCTAACCCTAATTATGCCCTAAACACTCTCAGGTGACCGGAACAGTGTTCCGGTCATCTTCTCTGGCCAGACCTCCCCTGAGCAAAACCAAAACCTTATTTCTAGGTTATTTCTAGAGATCTAAAGCTCCAGATCAACTCCCCTCATCCCCCTGAACCTGAATCCACCCTCAAACCTCATTTCTTTTCACTCAATCTCATTATTCGAAGAAAAACATAAATATGGCAAATATTTCAGACAAGCAATACATTCTCATTTCTCAACCATTTTCATTAATTCCAAGTTTAGTGTGATCCGTGAAGCATGCTTAATCATTTTGTAACATAAAATAAAGGTTCTGGAAAAATTAATTCGAATGGCTACCTGAGATGGAGCTTTCAACCCTTGAGCTTTCTGGCTGCTTCCTTGGTGCAAAATGCCTCCAATGACCTCCCTGAAGAAGCTTTGATGCTTGGAGAGCTTTGAGGAAGGCTGGTTTGTGAGTTTATACTCCATTGGTCAGAAAATCGTATCTGTCTTGTGGTGTGTTCTTGGCTGTTTTGATGGGTGGTTTTGGGTCAGTGAATGATTTAGAAATGAATGGTGGTGTTTGTTTGAAGATTGAGTGGCTGAGTTGGGAGATTCGAAAGCTTTTGCAAGAGGGAGAGTTTTTGGTAACTTTTTGATTCTTAGGGCTCAGCTTGTGTTCTTGTGTGTTATTGTAACACGGTGGGAGAACTGACTTTAGTTAAATGTTGCGGATAGCAAGAGTCGCCACCAACTTTTATTTTATCCAAAAGGAAAGGGCATAAAAGAACAGGAAAGACCTTAAAAAGATTTTGAGTTCGGGGGGTAGGTTATATAAAGGGAAGGTGTTAGCACCCTTTATATCCATGGTTATCCATGGGCTCTTAGTTACTTAGCTCACTTTAAACTGTTTTTGAAATGTGAAGTGTGTGAATAGAAATTTTCTTAAGTGTTTTATAATGATCCATGTACGGATGTATATAAAACCTTTGTTTTGAAAATTGTTTGAAATGTATGAAGTGTTTGAAATGTTTTGAAGAGTGAGCAAGTATCTAAGAGGAACCTACCCTAAATTAAGTCTTTTCTGTTCTTGAATCCTTTAAATGGTAAGACTATCCCTATTATTAAGGAATAGGTAGTCATTACCTTGGATGTATGGGACAAGTGAAGGGACATCTGTTATTTAGGCAACTGTGGGGTGTATAAGCAATTCGAAAGGACTTATCATCTTTATTCGAAAAGGACAAGATCATTACGAAGGCAACATTCGAAGAGACTTGATCTTTTTATCTGTTAAGGGACTAGATGATGTAAGATGAAGGACTTTGCTTTATACACCCTACTTGACCTTTTGTTTAGGCAACTTGAGAGGTATCCTTAAGGAAGTGAGATGGCGATCAAAGATCGACTTACGTGTGTGAGTGTACAATTTCAAATATTTATCTTTTAAATTAATGATCTAAATTCAATTTTTTTAAATACAAACATGTTTCACTCCCTATTTTACTAACCATAGCATTTAAAATAAATAATAAAAATTAATACTACAAATATTACATGAGGGATACAATTACATAATAATAATAATTAAATAAATAAATAAGCAAAATAAATAATAACAATATAATTGGGTTAGTAAAAATAATAATAAAAATAATACAAAGATAAATGGGGTTAGTAATAATAAAAATTAATAAGAATAAAATCAAGAAATTAACATAATAATTTAAAAGTGCAACTTTTAATGGATAATTATTTTTTAGATTTTTAAGAAGAAAAATAAACAATTCAAATTATATACTAATTATTATGAAGTTTTAAATTATATATACATGTTATGAAAATAAGGTTAATTATAATTAAATAAACATATTATAAAAATAAATTATATTTACAAAATTAGATTAAGAGTTTTAATTATTTTAAGCATAATCTAGAATTATTTACATACAAGAATTATATTAAAGAATAATTATAAACTAATTATAAAAAATATACACATAATTAAAGTTTATAAATAAATAAATTAAAAGTTATAATTAACAAGTAAATTAATATTTACAATTAGGGTTTATAAAAATAATTAGGTTTTAAAAAATATTTTAGGGTTTTAGAAAATTAGGGTTTATATGTTTTTTAGAAAAATAAATTAGGATTAATTAATAACTATACAAAATTATACAATATTAATAATATACAAAAATAAATATTAAATAACTTTTTTAATAAGATTTAATTTTTAAAAAAAAAATGGGTTCTAAATTGTAGAAAAGAAAATAATAATATAAAGATTCTATTTTTATTATTGAAATTTATTTAAATATAATATAAACTAATTAAATAAGAAAACAAAAAAAGAATGAAAAAACTTACCTGGGCTGGGATTCGAACCCAGTCCCTAAGCTTTCAACCCTCAAGACCAACACACCAACCACTGGACCATGCATGCGCAGGTGAGAAGGAGAGAACCTCATATTCTTTTATTCTAAGTCCTGTTGAAAATCATAACAAAACAAATAAAATCACAAAAAGGGCCTGGGGGGGATTCGAACCCAGGACCCTCACACAACGCACAAGCACTCTTACCATCCAGCCGGGAGGGCGCAACTGATTATATAATCATTACATGTTATAATATATTAAGTCCTGTGATTAAATGGAAAAATAAGAAAAAAGGTTGCCGCATCTAGGAGTCGAACCAAGGCCTTCAAGAATAACACACGCATTCTTTACCACCGGGCTAACCTGCATCAGTTGAAACAAAACAACAAACAATTCTAAAAATATTAAACTCAATTTTGAATCTTCCAGATGGCGCCAAGAACTTCGTCTTCCTCCTCTAGCCTTGCGTTTTTTGCTGCGAATTTCCCTATGAAATTTCCTGCGATTTCAAACACCTACAGGACCTGCGAAATTCAACAAGCAAGCAAACAGTACAATTTTCTTCAATTAATTAGGGCATTGTGATCCCCAGAGCTTACTCAATCATCCTATGTTTTCCAAATTCATTTATATTAGGTTTATTGTGAAACCCTAATTGCTTGGCCGAAACCCTAGCCATGGCAATTCCTTAAACCTGTAGTGAAACTCCAATTAAACCATCCAGAAACAATCAACAACTCAATACAAACATGAAACAATGATCAAATCTTATTTATAATACACAAATGAGAAAACGAAAAAATCATCAAGACATGAAAAGTTTGATTCGGGTTAGGCACTATGTCATGTTTTTGATGCTTTTAATGATTGGAATAGGTTCAATGATGTCCATAGAACATGTATCAACCTTCAAATTGTCTTGAAAGAGCCTGAATGATGGAATCCGAAATTGAGTTTTGGTGAGTTTTTTTGAATGTGCAAACTTACTCTTGAGGCTGTGAATTCTTCCCTTATGCATTGTGATAACTTGTATACTTATAGTAGAGTGAAGCTAGGTCAAAAGATTGGATCATTGTTTGGACTTTTTGATTTTTAGAGATTGAAAAAGATTATGGCTTAAATTTCATATATTTGTGAATGAGACCTTTCTATTTCAAGACAATCATCATCAATTGTATATCAACTCAATCCAATTCATGTTAATGACCTTCTAGAACCAAAATATATTTTAAATTTTCATATTTGATATTTTATTTAAATTTAAAATGATTTTTAACATAAAAAATCATAATAAATAAAATAAATAAAATAAAATTATGAAAATATCAAATAAATTTCGTGCATGATGTCATGAAACACTTTGGGTCACAAAAAGTTCAGCCCATTTAGAAAAAATTAGTTTTAAGACCCTATTTTCTTCATAAACCACCCAAAAATTTCCCAACTTTGCAAGGACACATATCCTTTAATTTTAATGATATGAGGGTGTTCTTGGACATTTTGGAAATCTTGAAGAGTCCTCTAACCAACCCCATTGGTTTCATGTCCATATCATTTACCATTCTCAAGTTATGCCCTTTTGAAGTTGTTGACTTTCAAAACGACCTATAATGTCTTAGCTCATACCTTCCAAATGAAGGATTTTTGGGCTTGGCTTGTGAGACACAAAGTTGTAGAGAATTCAATTTCCTTCAAAATGAGCTTTGGATGGGAAAAATGTGATGAAGCATGTGAAAGTTATGGCTGGTCAAAGTTCAGTTGACTTTTCCTGAGGAAACCCTAATTTAGAAACCTCTGATTCTTGATGATCTGAAATATCCTTGATGAATCATGATCAACCCTTGATCAAATGATGAATTTTACTTCATATAATTGATGTTGGCAAAAAATCATGAAGTTTGACTTTGGTTTGACCACAGTTGACCTCAGTTTGACTTTTTAACTACTTTGACTGATTTTAACTTATCTGATCATCTGACTGAGCAAACCTTTGAGAAAAGTTCTGAAATTTGTCATGGGGATTCTTAAACACATATAAGATGTTATGAAGCTCACTTGAAGTCTTGAAAGTCCATTTAGCCTGATTAAAGTCAAAACCCTAGTTTTGGATGCACTGCTTAGGAGGATGCCTTGTCTGAGGGAATTGTCAAATCTTCTGACTAATTGTGAACTTTGTGAACCTTGTGAACCTCATAAGATGTCTTGTAAACTTCATGAACCTCATGAAAGGTCTTGTGAACCTCATAAGGTGTCTTGTAAACTTCATGAACCTCATGAAAGGTCTTGTGAACCTTGTGAACCTCATAAGGTGTCTTGTGAACCTTGTGAACCTCATAAGGTGTCTTGTGAATCTTGTGAACCTCTTAGCACACAAAGTCTTGTATTGTGAGGGAAAATTTTGGGGTGCAACAGTTATGACCAGCATTTGATCCACATATCAACTTGTGATAGGTCTGTGGAGTGGTTGTGCCCTATTGTGATTGGTATGGCCTTCTTGCAAAAAAGTCAAAAGTTTTTGTCCTTGAGGTATGGGCTGGTTCAGAGGTGGTACAAGGGCATGTCTGGTTCATCAAGGATCAAGGAGGTCCATGGAATTCATTTTGAGGCAATTCAGCATGTGGGAAATAAGTTATGGGGTGTTTTGCAATTTTGACAAAGTTTAGCCCTTTTGTGAATCTTGATGTTCAAGGAATGTGATCTTGCAATTCCTTGGGCAATTCTGACCTAGAAGCAATGTACTATGATGTTGTGATGTATTGAAGTGTGTTTGAAGTCATAAGAAGCCTTGGCAAGTGGTTTTGCAAAAAAATCCCTCTTTGTGCATTCTTGAAATTTATGTGATTTTTGCCAACTTTGACAAGCCATAACTTGAGTTCAAAAATGAATTAGATCTTGTTCTTGTACTTTTTGGAAAGGGAATGATCCAATCTACAACTCTAATGACCAATAATTTTTCATTTGAAGCATTTTTGGTTGAGAAAGAGGAGGTTGAAAAACTTTCGCAGAATGGAAAGTTTACATTACAAGTCATTTCCATTTTTGGCAACTTTTGGTTTAGCTCTTTTTTCTTCAATTTTGTGAACTTCTAAGCACTTCAATGATCAAATAAAGACCATATAACTACAATTTGATGAAAAACCCATTTTGATTCCATGTTGGGGGGCCTCAGATGCCCTGATTTTGCTCTGACTTGCTCAAGAAGTTACCCAGTGATCAGATGACTTCCACAATGAATTTATTCATCAAATTTAGTATGTATGATCCTTATAACATATTGAGACCAATAGAAACAAGAATGACCAAAAAATTTGGAGTTATGGCCTCTGAAACCAAAACCCTAATTTTAGGTCATCTGTGCAGTTAAACCCTAGCTCTACTTCCATGCTTTGCCAGTTCTTGTGATTCTTTGACTTCCTTGATCTTTGGAGGATATATTATGATGATTGAACATACATGGACCCTCTTGAGATGATTGAAGACCTTTGGAGTGGCTCAGATGGATCTTGGATTGCTCAGATCACAAACCCTAGATGCAGATGAACTTGAACTAATGCAGTGAAACAAAAATGCAATATGAGATGGTACGCTTATGCTAATGCAATCATGAAAGATCACAAGCCATGGTGTGAAATTAGTGAGGGCAAATTTGGGGTGTTTACAGCTACCCTTATTCAAACATGAGTTAGTTGTGCCGGATGTAAGCGACGGGCTTAACAGACAAACAAGATAACTGGTGGTTGAATACCAAAGACAATCCAAAATTTGCACTCACTGAGGAGAAGAAGAAAAGGGATATAGATTGTAAAAGGAAGTAAAGCATGATTATAAAGTGCGGGCGATGGAGTACGACCATCGAGAAGAGGACGACTGCTGGGGGATAAAGCAATGACGGGGACGACCGACATGCTAGGGAAATAAAGAGAACTTAATAGGGGAGGCCATCAAGAAGAGTGACAAGGTACTCTGGGGATTAAAGGTAAAGTCAATGATGGGGATGGACATCAGGTTCAAAGCATAAATGAAATAAATGATGGGGTACGATTATCAAAGGGTGAAGGACGATCACCTAGCAGGGGACGGCTGCTCTTTATCACGACATAGGACGAATGTCGGATAGGAAAGGTCGACGATGGGGAGGACCATCGGTTAAGCATGATGAAGGAAAATCATCAAGAGGTGAAGGACGATCACCTAGCAGGGTACGACTGCTCTCGGGGTTTTCACGACATAGGACGAATGCCGGATAATAGGATCAACGATGGGGACGACCATCAGATAGAATGATGAAGGACGATCATCAAAAGGTGAAGGACGATCACCCAGCAGGGGACGGCTGCTCTGTTGGGGATAAGGATGAGGGACGTTCATCCGAGGTGAAGGACGATCACCTGGCAGGGGACGGCTGCCGAAAGATATCACGACATAGGACGAATGTCGGATAGAAAAGGGTTCCAATAATGGACACTCCACTGGGGGAAGGATGATGAACGGTCATCCATAGGTGAAGGACGATCACCTGGCAGGGGATGACTGCCGAAAGATATCACGGCATAGGACGAATGTCGGGTAGGATACAAAGTTGCTTTACTGGCAATTTTCTGGGGATAGGTAAACAAGGACGAGTGTTTACATCCAAGAAATAAAGGGTATAAGTGTTTTGACGCTGTGTATAGATTAAAGATGAGGACGAGCATCTTTACAACCATGATAAGGACGAGTATCTATAGAAACAAACGCCGACGCATGTTTAGAGATGATGATACGGACGAGTATCAATTGGTTAACAAAGAACACGGACGAGTGTCGAATCTGTGGGGAATAAGTGTATAAGATACGGACGAGTATCTGTATAAGTATGAATGAGTATTGTGAAGTAAGAACAAGACACGGACGAGTGTTTGACTTGTTGGGGAATAGTGACACGGACGGGTGTCAAGAGAAAGTACACGCACTGGTTTGGTTTATATCTGCAGGGGGTGATATAACACGGACGAGTGTCGAAAGTACATATGATCATGTGCTTGTTGATTGCGAAGGGGACGCTTTGGATTTTCTACTGGGGATACGATACAGACGAGTGTCAAATAGTATCCGTAATTGAGAGCGCAAGGGGATGTCGTGGCTTTCTGTGGGGAGGTGTATTTTGTATACATGATAAGGTATTGTTGGTGTTTACAGGTGACGGGTTCGAACCTGACTTGTGATCATGTAATATGTTTTATTTTTGCCGTAATGCTCCGTATTGGACGGAATGCTACGCTTTTGTGGTGATCTATGATGCAAATGCTATGATTATGCAAAAGATACCGATCTGGGATTCAGATCCCGCTGCTGTGAGATTTCTGACTGATCTGCTTGAAGTGATATCCCAGCTGGGGGTAAGATCATTGGTAGATCTGATAAAATTTATGACTCTGCTTGGGGAACTAGATCACTGATAGATCTATCTGGTAGTGAGATAACCCAGCTGGGGACAAGGAAGCTTTTGTCACTTTGTTATGGGGGAAATTCAGACATTGCTCTTCGGGAAAGAGGCTGGAGCTCTGTGGGGAGAAGGTTCCTTGTCTAGTACCCTGTCGGGGAGGAAAGACCACGGGACAGTCTTCCTAGGGATCCCTAGGGGATCCTGATAAGGATGAGGAGGCTTGACAACTCAGCTGGGGATGTGAGTATTTACTGATGCTGCTCTGGAGTAAATGTGCTGGAGAAGTGATGCCTGGTAACTCTGATGGAGAGAAAGCAACTTCGGTACTATTCGGAGGATGTGCTGAGGAAACAATGATTTGGCAGCTTTTCTGAGGAAATGTATTCCAGATACCGCAATCCTGTCAAAACAAAGAAAAGTACAAGTATCCCAAGGCATCCCTTACCGGATTCCGTCATAGGAGGTTATATTTTCCTGGAAGTAAATATATTTCCTGCAAGCATTTATTTAGAAAGGCACATTTGTTTCATGTAAGTATCATATTGTGAACATCAGACATTTTGCAAACGAAACAGAAATTCACAAGACGCAGTGTGACTGAAAACTCTGATTTTATTAATTTGTGTGCCCTGAATTGGCAGATACAGTCAAAGAAACAAATCCCCTGAAATGAGGAGATTGTCACAAATTGAGAAAAATGAATGCGCTGGCAATGTTGATGACGCTTTAGTGAGCTTCCCTTGCTATGACCCATATGACCTTGACGTTCTTCTCATCTTGCTTTCTGAAGAAAGTTGATTCTGACTGATGCTCCAACCTTTCGAAACTTGCCGTGTTGAGGGTGATACAGACGAATTCAGGATGCAGTTGTTCGCTTATTCCCTAATTTTGCGTGGATCTCCCTTTCGGGTTTTCAATCCACCGGGATACCCATTTTTTCCTGAGCTGTGCAATGCGGCTTTTTAACTCAGCGGGTGTACCTTTTTTATTTTCCCTTATTTTTGCCCGAGTCTTTTATTCTGTTTTTGACTCGCCGGGATGCCCTATTTTTGCCTGGACTTACATTCTGTTTTTATGTCCAGCGGGTCATTTTATGCAAAGTATTTTTTAACTGCATCTGAATTCACAGGGGACAGGAAATCTTCACCATCTATAGTAGTGAGCATTAGTGCTCCACCTGAGAAAACCTTTTTTACTATGAACGGTCCATCGTAATTCGGAGTCCACTTGCCTCTGTGGTATGTACGAGGAGGAAGGAGTCTTTTCAGCACAAGATCTCCTACTTGGTATTCTCGAAGCCTGACTTTCCGATTGAAGGCTTTCTTCATTCTCTTCTGATATAACTGCCCATGACAGATTGCAGCTAATCTCTTCTCTTCGATCATATTTAGTTGATTGTATCGAAAACGGACCCATTCTCCTTCATTCAACTTGACATCCATCAATACCCGTAAAGAGGGTAATTCAACTTCAACAAGTAGGACTGCCTCCATACCATACACAAGCTGATATGGTGTTGCCCCATTGGATGTTCAGATTGAGGAACGGTACCCATGCAAGGCAAATGGTAGCATCTCATGCCAGTCTTTGTATGTAACCACCATCTTTTGCACAATCTTCTTGATATTCTTGTTAGCTGCCTCAACAACGCCATTCATCTTTGGCCTGTAAGGAGAAGAGTTGTGATATTGAATTTTGAAGTCCCGTCACAGTTCTGCCATCATTTTATTGTTCAAATTGGAACCATTATCAGTAATGATTCGCTCGGGCACTCTATATCGACAGATGATGTCTCTTTTCAGGAATCGGGCTACTACTTGTCTGGTGACATTGGCATACGAAGCTGCTTCGACCCACTTGGTGAAATAATCAATGGCTACCAGGATGAATCTGTGACCATTTGAAGCAGTCGGCTCAATCTTTCCAATCATATCAATGCCCCACATGGCAAAGGGCCAAGGTGAAGACATCACATTCAAAGGATTTGGGGGCACATGCACTTTATCTGCATAAATCTGGCATTTGTGGCACTTTCTGGCATAGGCACAACAGTCTGCATCCATTTTGATCTAGTAGTAACCTGATCTTAACAACTTTTTAGCCATTGCATGTCCTCCAGCATGAGTACCGAAAGATCCTTCATGCACCTCGTGCATCAGCAAGTCTGCCTCTGTCTTATCAACACATCTGAGAAGTACCATGTCAAAGTTTCTCTTGTACAAGGAGCCATCAGTATTCAGGAAGAAACTACCAGCTAGTCTTCTCAATGTCTTCTTATCATTGGATGAGGCCCCAGGTGGGTATGTTTGATCCTATAAGAAGCATTTGATGTCATGGAACCAAGGCTTGTCATCTTTAGCAATGTCCACGGAGAATATGTATGCTGGTCTGTCAAGTCTGGACACTAAAATCCGAGGCACAAAGTTGGCGGCTTGAACTTTGATCATGGAGGAAATGCTAGCCAGAGCATCTGCAAACTGATTTGCATCTCGAGGGATATACTCAAATTTGATTGTAGTGAAGAAAGTCAGTAATCTCCTCGTATAATCCCGGTATGGAATTAGATGCTCTTGGTGAGTGTACCATTTGTCGTTGGTTTGATTGATTACCAGAGCTGAATCTCCGAACACAGTTAAAGTCTTGATCCTGAGGTCAATGGTTTCCTCAAGACCCATGAAATAAGTTTCATATTCAGCTTCGTTGTTAGTGCATGCAAAGGTGAGTTTTGCCGAGAAAGGCATGTGAACTCCTTTAGGTGTAATAAGCACTGCACCAACTCCACGTCCATTCATGTTAACAACCCCATCAAACATTATTGTCCATTCTTCTTCTGGGTCAGGCCCTTCAGTGTGAATAGGCTCTTCATGGTCTTTTGCTTTTAGGAACATGATGTCTTCATCAGGGAAGTCAAATCTCATAGGCTGGTAATCATTAATGGGTTGCTCAACCAGATAGTCAGACAATACACTGCCCTTGATGGCCTTTTGAGATGTGTAATGAATGTCATATTCTGTCAAGATCATTTTCCATCTTGCAACCCTTCCGGTAAGTGCTGGCTTCTCAAATATGTACTTAACTGGATCCATCTTTGAGATTAATAAGGTAGTGTAGGTCAACATATACTGCCTTATTCGGCGAGCAGCCCACGCTAAAGCACGTCAAGTTTTCTCGAGCAGTGAAAAACGTTGTTCACAGTTGGTAAACTTTTTGCTTAGGTAGTATATTGCATACTCTTTTCGACCATACTCGTCATGCTGGCCCAACACACACCCCATTGATTCTTCTAATACTGTCAAGTACATTATTAGAGGTCTTCCTTCAACTGGAGGCATAAGAATCGGAGGTTCTTGCAAGTACTCCTTGATTTTTTCAAAAGCCTTCTGGCAGTCTTCATTCCACCTGACCGTTTTCTCTTTTCTTAACAACTTGAACAAGGGCTCACAGGTTGCTGTAAGGTGAGATATGAACCGTGAAATGTAGTTCAATCTACCCAAGAAACCCCGAACTTCCTTTTCAGTCTTTGGTGCAGGCATCTCTTGAATGGCTTTGACTTTGTCATGATCCACTTCAATTCCCTTTTCGCTTACAATGAATCCCAGCAGCTTACCAGACCGCACCCCGAATGTGCATTTGTTGGGGTTTAACTTCAACTGGTATTTTCTCAGACGTTTGAACAGCTTCAACAGATTTACCAGATGGTCTTCTTCTGTGAGGGACTTGGCAATCATGTGATCCACATAACATTCAATTTCTTTGTGGATCATGTCGTGGAATAATGTTACCATAGCCCGTTGATAAGTGGCACCAGCATTCTTCAGTCCGAATGGCATTACCTTATAACAGAATGTGCCCCAGGGTGTGATGAAAGTTTTCTTCTCCATGTCCTCAGGTGACATCTTGATCTGATTATATCCTGAAAATCCATCCATGAAGGAGAATACCGAGAACTGAGCCGTGTTGTTGACCAATACATCGATGTGAGGTAATGGGAAGTCATCTTTCAAGCTAGCTCTGTTTAGATCCCGGTAGTCCACACACATTCGTACTTTGCCGTCCTTCTTTGGCACAGGTACAATGTTAGAAACCCACGGAGGATAACTAGTCACAGTAAGGAAACCGGCGTCCCACTGTTTTTGTACCTCTTTTTTTATCTTCATAGCCGTATCCGGGCGGGTACGGTGTAGCTTCTGTTTTACTGGAGGACAGTCTTCTTTTAGAGGCAGCTTGTGCACAACGATGTCGGTATCTAACCCTGGAATGTCTTGGTAGGACCAAGCAAAGACATCAACATACTCTCGAAGCATGTCAATGAGTTTTTCTTTCACTGATTCTTGCAGACGGGCCCCGATCTTTACTTCTTTCAAGTCTTCTTCGGTACCAAGATTAACTGTCTCAACTTCCTCCTGATGAGGAGTGATAACCTTCTCCTCTTGACTTAACAATCTAGCTAGTTCTTTAGGTAGCTCATAGTCTTCTTCAACCCCTTCATCAGCTTGATTAATCGGATTGCCGAAGTCATACGAAGTCATAGCAGTGTCGTTGTCGGTGCAGTCTGGAGGGCACTCTCTTCAAGGGTTTAGATTGGTTCATATTAGTGATCAGTTTTATCTTGTTTAAAAAAGAGAAAATTGTATTTTGAAAACATTGCCATTTTATTGTTTTGTACAAAAAATGAAAAATGAAAAACAGTGGGCGAAAAAGAGACTCGTTTGCAAAAGATGTCCTGATATTCATTAATTGATCGTTTGCACAAAATACAAGATGGCCCGATTACAAAATGAGTCCTGACATCTTGGGCAAGATGCAGGACTTTATGCATGCTTAAAAGACAGGAAATAATAATTACTCTGCAGGAGTAACTCTTATAATTTCCTGGGAAGACCAGTTAGAGACTTGGTTCCCCGGGATCTTTGGACGTATCCAGATTTCCAAGTTGCGTTCGTCTTCCAGACTGTTTACAGCATCCGGGGTGAGCATTCCCCCACTGACAAATTTGGGCTCCGTTGCAGCCTCCGGTTGATCTTGTCGAGTTGGTCTGTAACCCAACCCGAATCTGTCTTCTTTCTTTTCTACTGGCAGCAGCTTGCCCCAGCCTTGAGCGGTACCCTCTTCAACAACCTTTCGGGCTTGTTGATATGAAGTGATGGAAGTTCCAGATACAGTAGTTGCTTCGTTGATGTTAAGGGCCTCAAACCCCTAACTCATAGTCTCATGGATCTCCCCATCCATTTCTATGTACTTATAGGTTGCCAGCTGGCTAACGAAAATGTCTTCCTCCCCGCAGATAGTGATGATCTGGCCTTCCTACTCAAATTTTAATTTCTGGTGAAGGGTAGATGTAACAGCGCCAGTGGCGTGGATCCAGGGTCTACCCAACAAACAGCTGTAGGCCGGCTGTATGTCCATCACGAAGAAAGTAGTTTTAAAGATTTGTGGGCCAATCATCATAGGTAAATTAATCTCTCCAAGCACTGATCTCTTAGAGCCATCAAACGCTCTCACCACTAAGTTACTCGGACGTAATGCCAAACCATCATATTCCAGCTTCACTAAGGCTTTCTTTGGGAGGACATTGAGCGAAGACCCAGTGTCTACTAGTACATGGGAAAGAACATCACCTTTTCATTCTAAGGTGATATGTAAAGCCTTGTTATGATTGCGTCCCTCCGTTGTTAAATCAACATCTGTGAAGCCCAGTCCATGACTGGAGTTAACATTTACAACCACTATTTCTAGCTGATTAACCGTAATCTCTTCCGAAATGTAGGCTGCGTGCAAGACTTTTAGCAGTGCATTCCTATGGGCCTCGGAACACATTAACAATGATAATATGGAGATTTTGGAGGGTGTCTGATGAAGTTGGTCTTCTACTTTGTAATCACTCTTTTTGATTATTCTCATGAATTCTTCCACCTCTTGTTCAAAAGACGTCTTCTGAGTTTCTTTAGTAGTTGGCTCTTCAAGTACCACATTCTTCCCTTTTGCCTTGGAAGTAGCTTCTGCTTCATTACTGGGTCTTGGTGTTTGTGAGGCAAAAAGGCGTCCGCTTCTGGTGAAGCCTCCTCCTCCCCCAACATTATCAACTTGTGGTGAAGAGGTTGACGAATCTAGAGTGATCTTATTTCCGTCGCAGTAGAGATCAGAGCCATAGTGCTAAGGTATGGCATTATTGCTTTCATAAGGAACGGGTCCAGGTACCGTAATGGTGATTGGACTGATTGCTGCAGCGGAAGGAACTGTGATAGTATGCAGGTCGTAGTAGATTGTGACTGGAGATCTGACAGGAGGTGTTGCAGTTTGTTGTTGGAAATTGTTGTTGTGATGAACATTTTCCGGGTCATAATAGATCGTGACCGTTGAGACATCTTCACTAGTGTTTGTTGGCGTTGTAGGAGTTTCCGTTGATAAAATGGGTGCTGATGTTGTAGAAGTAAACGTTGTTGAACTCTGGTCTGTTGAGATAACGGATGGAGTGATTGCTGGAGTTGTGGATGAATCAGTGGGAGTGATAGTTGTTGCAGTTGTAGGAGGATTTGTTGTTACTGAAGAAAGAGTTGTTGATTCTGTAGGTGCCGTTGTGGTAATATGTAAAATTCCATCTCTGATAAGGCCATCTATGCCAAACCTTAGCCTCTCACATCCATTAATAGCAGTCTTGCATAATTCGCAGCAGGCCTCACAACCCGAGAACACCTGGCATCTTAAGAGTTGAGCCTTGACTTCTGCCAGTGGTGTATGAATCTGTGCAACATTATCGATTATTGCAGATGGTTGGTCTTCCTCTATGGAATTCATCATAGGCCCACCATAGTTAGGCATAAGATTTCTGTTAACATTCGGAGGAGGTGCGGAATTGAGAGCTTTGGAATCGACCAAATCTTGAACCTTCATTTGCAAGGCTCTACACTTCTCAGTATTGTGACTAGGTGCGTTGGAGTGAAAGGCACACCTGGCATTGACATCATAATTCTTCGGGAGGTTTAGAGGATCTGGTGGAGCCAAAGTCCTTAACTCAACCAGGTTGAGCTTCAGAAGTTGTGGCAGTACAGTGACATAAGGCATAGGGATATGATAAATCACCCTATTTGCTTGAGATGGCCTCTGTTGAAAGGGGCGCTGCTATTGGTTGTTGTTGTTGTTATTATACGATCTTTGTTGCGGAAAATGAGGTTGTTGCTGATAGTGATGTTGTTGTTGTTAAGGAAAAAGTTGTTGCTGTGGAGCTGGAGCCGGGATGGTAACGGCTGCTATTGATCTGTGAGAATACTGGGGTCTGCCCCTGCCTGCATGAATAACATTTGTTTCCCTGCCCTTCGGGGTCCTGAAAAAGGTTTTCTGGGATTGTTGGAGGAACTTACACCATTGTCAGAGATTTTTCCCATTTTCAAAAGACTCTCAATTCTCTCACCAGCTATAACTACATCGGCAAAACTGGTGGAAGAGAAAGCAGCCAGTCTATCAATATAAGTTCCGTTCAAGGTGTTCATAAACATGTCATCCATCTCCCGTTCAGACATGGGTGGCTGGACAGCAGCAGCAAGCTGCCTCCACCTCTGAGCATAATCCCGAAAGCTTTCCCTCAAAGACTGAGACATGCCCATTATAAGAGTTCTATTGGTGGCCATGTCTAGGTTATACTGGTACTGACGGATAAAGGCCTCGGCCAAGTCTTTCCAACATCTTATAGTGGCCCTTGTCAGGTGCGAATACCATTCTCTTGAAGCTCCGGTCAGATTGTCCTCAAAATAGAACATCCATAACTTGTCATCCATGGTATAAGCCTTGAGTCTCCCTAAGAAGGACTGCAGATGAGTACGCGGGCAGGAGGTACCATTATATTTCTCAAAGCATGGGGGTTTGAATTTGTGGGGAATCCTCACCCCGTCTACCAACCCCATATCCATTACGTCAAAGCCTAAAGAATTTTGGGATTCCAAGGACCTCAGCTTTTCAGCAATCTCATCCAATCTTCGGTCATACACCTCATCCCCAGCCCCAATAATTGTGAACTGCTCCTCCTGGGGATCTTCTTGCAAGATCCTGCCTGCAACAGTATTTGCTTGAATATTCCTTGGGAAATTAACATTCGGGTTTAAATGGGGCCCAAACTCTGGTTGGTCAATGCGAGGCTGCCCGCGCTCATTGTTGCTGGTTCCTCCTGTACCAGGGTGAGGCTCTTCAGGGGTCTGTCTTTCCACTAATTCCCTCAGCCTTTCCTGGCTCTGTGCCAAGCCAGTCATTACAGCCATAAACTGAGTCATTTGGTTTCTCATTTCGACCCTTTCGTTTGCCATTTGATTTCTTACTTCGTTCAGGTCCTGCTGCACCTGATCCATCTGAATGCCTGGAAGGTTGTTACGAGTGGGGTACCGGTGTGCACGGTTGACAGGGAACACTCGGCGACGAGCAATGTTTCCTGAAACCACAACAAAGTGAGAAACACAACAATAAACAAAACCTACAAAACAAAGAAAAATGTTAGTATGCAATGCAGTATGCTTATTTGTTTTCCAAGGTATCCGGTTTGGTTCTTGGTTTTGACCTTTCCAGACCTCGAGGAGATGCTTGATGATGTTGAGAGAAAGCCCACCAAAATAAAATAAACTGATATATTACAAATAATGGAAATACATAGTTTGTTTATAATGCACGCCCATGGTGGGTCAAAAATACAACAATCAAAAGCAAAAAGTACATCAAAAGAATAGAAATACAAGCAAAAGGATCAGACATCCAATCCGAAGTCATCCTCCTTGACCTCCTTCAGGAGAGCCTCCGTCACTGGACAAGCTGGGTGCTCTGTAATAGTCTGAATGAGGAGATTCCTGGTAGCAATGGCATTAGTTAGCTTCTTATGCCTGTCCTGATCCTTGGATATCTTTAACCCCGCCCGAAGTTTTAACCCTGATATCTCCTTCTGTGCTGCCAACAAAGCTTCCTACTACTTCTTCTCATTGGCCTCTAGCTGTTCAATCTTGGCTTGAGTTCTCTGGTCTTCTTGTGCACGGGCTTCGGTGATCCTGACCAACCTAGCCTAACTTTCTTCTAGATAATGCTCTGCCCTAGCTTTCTGGATTTTAGCCTCCTTGCAGGCATTCTTCAGTATCTGTTCTCCGACTCTTGCTTTCCTGATGTAGTCCTATGTCCTTTCAATCTTGGTCAGATGCTCAATTTTGAGCTTTTCCAATCTCTCAATGTCTAGACGACCGTCACTTCTCTCCCAAAGAGTCTTCTTTAGAGCTTCAGATAGTCGTTCATTCCTTTCCTTCAACTTTTCAAATTCCTCCTGGCTGATAGTTTCTGCAGGTTGCACTGTAGAGGGTCCAGGGGTGTCTTCTACAGTAAAAGGCATCCTGGTAATCTGAGCTCTAGCACGGGACCAGTCAGAGTACTAGGCTGAGGAAATATTGTTGCACCTTCCAAGGATGGTTGTCCCTTTGGTTTGAATGTTATCCCAAGCCCAGGAAGCTTGTCTAACAACAACAAAGTTAGGCTGAACTTCACAGTATAGGGTCTCAGCTAAATCCTGTCCTCTGGGAGGATGAACCAAAGCATATCCCAACTGCCTTTTAAACAGTAAAGGGTTGTAGTTGATGTAACCTTTTACTCCTATCAGAGGCACATTAGGATATTGCCCACAGCTTGTGATAATATCCTTGCCTTTGGTGCTCTGGGTGCACCACCTGATGTCATCTGAAGTCAAGGAGATGAACTTATTGGCCCAATTCTTCTGTTGATGGGGGTTCAAGAAGGCATCCGACTTAGGCAAGTGTCTGAGCAGCCAAGAATAGAACAAAGGAGCACAACATCTGTCTAACTTCCCTCTCTGCTTTTCATTTCTCTGATGGATGGAGTAGTAAAAATCTCCTAGCAAAGTAGGCACCAGGTTCCTCAGCAAGAACAAGTGGATGGCATTCCTACTCACAAACTTGGGCTCATCTGCAAACAAAATAGCCCCATATATACTGAGGGCTAAGAGTGCACAGACTGCCTTCTATTCTCCCACTGCAGCCTTCAGGGTGGCCTGAGAAATCAAGAAGTCCAGATGTAAGTCAGGAATCCCAGCTTTTTTTGTCATGTTTTTCTCAATGAGGGCAGGCTCCAGATGCAGTGCCCTAGCTATCTCTTCACTCCTGGGAGCAGCCATCTCTGGGTTGAAGGGAATTCCTTTTCTGATAGGAACTCCAATCAATAAAGAAAACTCTTCTAGCAGTGGTCCCATCTGAAAATCAGGAAAGGTGAAGCACCTAAGAGGAGGGTCATAGAACTGCAAGCATGTGTGGATCATGCTCCTCTGAGATGAATCAAGATCCATGACCATGTCCAAAATACCCCCATAGTGCTCTCTGAATAGTGGGATGTGGTCAGGTGTGATAAGGGACTGGACCTGCCTGATACCAATCAAAACGGGCTCAAAGAAATGATAAGATATGTTGCTCTTCCTTGGAGTAGCCATGAGTGCTGATGAAGAAGCTGAAGTCAAATGCTGATGAAGATCACATACTGAAAAGCTGGAGGTAAGTCTCTGACAGACTGATGCAGGTGAGTCTCAGACAGACTGATGCAGGTGCTGAAGGAAATAGCTGAAGCAAATGCTGAAGAAGATAACTGAAGCAGAGGTCTAAGCAGGAGAAGGGGTCAAAACCGAACCAAATATGATATGATGGATACCCTGAAAAACAAATAAACAAATTTTAAATGATGCAATGATGATATATGCAAATGATATGCAAGGGTTGTGATCAAGAGCTGGATCTGATTATCTGTCCTGATATAAGGTCCATGTATGTTCAAAAGTTTGGATGAAGGCTCAGAAATCCAGTAACCAGGGTTGGAGACTCAAATGAAGAGTCACATGTCCTGGGCTTAATCACAAGAACTGTCCAAAGTGGAGTATTCTTAAACAATACAGTAACAGGGTATGATGTGGCCAAGGGTTCCTTCCAACCTATAAATAACCCATCCCCCTCACATGTAGTGTTCTAGAACAAAGATCCTCAGACTTGGATCAGTTATGAGAAGTGTAAACACTTCTAACCCGGAGGTACAATGTTTACAATAAACATAAAGGATCCTCCTCTAATTCACCCCAGATTCTAAAGGTCATAATAAAGGTCATCCAGACTTAGCAGGCTTCCCAGATAGCCCTAGCACTATAGGAAATCTGTAGCACAGAGTTCTCAAGAAGAAACCCACATCTGAACTGTGTTTCATATTCCCGCACCAGACCGAAATGGAATTGGAAAGAACATGAACCACTCTAGCCTAGGTGTCACTCAGGTCCCAGGTATAGGACCTTAATCTTTCAGTGAAATCCCACCCACCAGAACAGAAACCAGATCCAACAATGATAATGACGGTATGATGTATAAAAATAAAAAAGTAATAAATAAAACTATATATAATGCAATAAATAAAGCAAGTAAATAAACACAATTCGCACATAACACCCCCATAAACACAAATCAAACAAGCGCTAGGAGGAACCCACAAAAGGTACCAGAAGCCCTGGTTGCAGTATAAGGGTCCCCAGCAGAGCCGTCGAGTTGTCGCTCCCACCAAATGACACCTGGCCAGAAGGGGTACAGACGCGAATGGTCGGCGAAAGGAGAAATGAAATAGAGTCTCCAGCTAGGCATTATATCCTGAAGGAAAGGTAATGCTGCATAAACCTAAGAAAAGAAGGATAAGACGGTTGCGAACCAGAGAAACTGAGAAAGGGGATTGGGTACAACCTGGGAAGGTATTAGCACCCAGATTGTCCGTCGTAATCGACGGGATCCATGCTTAAAAGTTTGTGTTTAAAGGGGTAGTGTCTGTGCTATCTGTGTGCAAAAGCTGGAAAAGGAATATACAGGTGTCAGTGCTGGAAAGTGAAGTGAAGAAAAGGAGTGTCAGTGTAAGAAAAGAGTGCAATGCTCAAGACAATGAGGCTTAAATAATGGTGCTGGAAGAGGGGGGAATATACAGAGACTTTTGTTCGATAACAGTTAAGTTATGCCTACGTATCCTCTCGTGTAATGAGGAAGTCAGAACACCGTAGTTCGACTCAAAGAGACTGAAAGATAAATTGACTTGTGAACTGCTTGCTTGTCTATGCTCAAGTGTATCACCTGTCTGGCTCAGGTGCAAACTGTCTTGCATTAGACGGAAGAAGCGAGTTCTCGTTTGTGAGTGAATGAGATGAGAAAAGAATCTCGGAGGAGACGATTATTGTTTGTTTTTGATGTTTTCAATCTTTTATTGCCTTTTTGGAGTTTGTCATAAGAAAATGAGCTTAAGCCTAAACCAAGGGTTAGTAAACTCACCACATCTTCCCTCTGATTAGGGGTAATGAGAATACCCTAAGTATGAAGTAAATGCCTCACACTTAATCACCATAATGTAGGATTAAAATCATTAACCTACTTGCATTTATTTGGATATTTTTTGTATTTTTGTTTAGTGTTAAGTAATGAGTTTAAGCCATAATCAAAGATTTAATGGACCCATTACACTATCCTAATAGAAGGATAATAGATGAGAACATTTAAGTCGAGGAAGGCTCCTCAACTTAATCCATGATTAGGGATTAACCTCATGACAAAACAAGCATTTATTAAAGTGGATTTTAGTTAATGGTAAGATTAAGAAGTGAATTTTAGGGTTTATAAGACAACTTGATGGGGACTTGTCCATTAACACTAGGGTTAGTCCTTCTTAACCAATTAAGGAAGAATTAGAACCCTAATGCAAGGCCCAAGTTACAAGCCTATTGTCTTAGTGATTATTAGATGGATTGATGAAGAGATTTAAACACATTAAAGGTTTAACACTTAGGATTAAAATTATACACTCCCTCCTAAGAGAAAGATGCATGCATAAACTTAATCACAAAGCCTTAAAACCTTGAAGGTTTAGTCCCTGATTAAGAGATGAGAAGAGACACAAAAGATGACACAAAGGTAAAACTAATGGGGGGACTAATCAAACCCTAATTATCAACATGCTTGGGTGTTCCTAGGGTTTATGAGGCTTGCAAGAGATCTTCAAGAAAATCCACCAAGGAAAAAGCATATGGAAGTAAGAGAAGCAGAATAAGCAAGTCAACTTACTTCACTTAAGAAGATATGATGCTTGAAGAAAGAAAGTGAAGGAGGGACATGAATGAGCAAGCTCACTCTAAAACACATACAAAATTCAGCAAAGAATTAATAAGAGAGATGAGAAGAGATTGTTAGAAGTTAAGGCAAATTCACTTCTCAAAGTTCTTACCACCTGAAAAGTTAGCAAAAGAAATGAAATGAAATGAAAATGAAATGAATGCAAGGATGCAAACCAAAACCAGAAGCATATTCATGATGCCAATGATGTTATGAGATGATATGAAAGCATGTCAAGAGTTGTGAATGATCATACAAGGGATGAGGATGCAAATGAAGCATGGAAGAAACATGAAAGTCCATGAAAGTTTATGAAATGTAATGGATGCACAACATGGATCATACAAGGGATGAGGATGCAAATGAAGCATGGAAGAAACATGAAAGTCCATGAAAGTTTATGAAATGTAATGGATGCACAACATGGCAAATGGATGAGGAAATGATCAAGCATGATTCTAATGTGTTCTAAGATGTCTCATGTGTCATGTGAATGCAAAAAATTTCATGGCAAGTTCTTGAATGAATGCATATGCAGGATGTATGCAAATGAAGATGAAGAATTAGGGTTTATATGCAACATGAGATGCAAAACTCAAAAACAGAAGCAAATGACAAGATAAAAAATTGAAAATGGAATCAAAGGAACCCTAACTCCATATTATTTCACACCCCAAAGGAGAAGGTCTAACTCTTAACCTAATGAAAGTTATGATTTTTTCTAAGTTATCTAGGGTTTTAAGGTACTTAATGGGAGAAAATGCCAATCAAATCAAAAAGACAGAATAAATTCATGACAAAATTATGCTAGAAAATAAATTTCAAATGAAGATCAATGCAAAAAGAACCATGGTCATACCATTCTTGGTTAAGTCGAAAATAATTCTTGAAGTTAGGGTTCAAAAAAGGGATTTTATGAACCCTAAATCAAAGAAAAATGTCAAAATGATTCAAAACCAAAAAGAAATTTGTATGGATGGTATGACAATGTCTCTAAATGTTTAAAGATGCAATATAATTTTTTTTGGATTTTTTAGATACCTAAATGATATTCTAATTAATTAATTTTCATTAATTAATTAAAATAAACATTTAAATATTTAAAAAATGATTTTTAAATGTGAAAAATAAAAATAAAAATATTTTTGGGTTAAGAAAAATATTTGGAATTAAAATGCTGAATAAAAATATTTTTGGGATTTTCTAACTATTTTAAATAAAATGTACAAAACAAATAGAAAAATAAGAAATAAAAGTTAAAATAAACAAAAGTATGCTGAATGGATGGCCTGGATTTATTCTGGGTTTAAAGGGATTGACCTGGCGCGCTATTTAACAGACAGAATTCAAATTTCATTAAACTCAATTAATTAATTAATTGATCCATAATTAAAACTAATGAAATGATCTGGTCCACTCATCTCACGCGGGAACTGAAGATCCAAGGGCCCTCATTCAAACTCAGCCTAATTACGCAGCTAACCCTAATTATTCCCTAAACACTCTTAGGTGACCGGAACAGTGTTCCGATCATCTTCTCCGGCCAGACCTCCCCTGAGCAAAACCAAAACCTCATTTCTAGGTTATTTCTGGAGCTCTAAAGCTCCAGATCAACTCCCCTCATCCCCCTGAACTTGAATCCACCCTCAAACCTCATTTCTTTTCACTCTATCTCATGATTCGAAGAAAAACATAAATATGGCAAAAATTTCAGACAAGCAATACATTCTCATTTCTCAACCATTTTCAATAATTCCAAGTTCAGTGTAATCAGTGAAGCATGCTTAATCATTTTGTAACATAAAATAATGGTTCTGGAAAAATTAATTCGAATGGCTACCTGAGAGGAGCTTTCAAACCTTGAGCTTTCTGGCTGCTTCCTTGGTGCAAAATGCCTCCAATGACCTCCCTGAAGAAGCTTTGATGCTTGGAGAGCTTTGAGGAAGGTTGGTTTGAGTTTGTACTGCATTTATCAGAAAATCGTATCTGGCTTGTGGTGTGTTCTTGGCTGTTTTGATGGGTGGTTTTGGGTCAGTGAATGATTTAGAAATGAATGGTGGTGTTTGTTTGAAGATTGAGTGGCTGAGTTGGGAGATTCGAAAGCTTTTGCAAGAGGGAGAGTTTTTGGTAACTTTTTGATTCTTAGGGCTCAGCTTGTGTTCTTGTGTGTTATGACCAGCATTTGATCCACATATCAACTTGTGATAGGTCTGTGGAGTGGTTGTGCCCTATTGTGATTGGTATGGCCTTCTTGCAAATAAGTCAAAAGTTTTTGTCCTTGAGGTATGGGCTGGTTCAGAGGTGGTACAAGGGCATGTCTGGTTCAGCAAGGATCAAGGAGGTCCATGGAATTCATTTTGAGGCAATTCAGCATGTGGGAAATAAGTTATGGGGTGTTTTGCAATTTTGACAAAGTTTAGCCCTTTTGTGAAATCTTGATGTTCAAGGCATGTGATCTTGCAATTCCTTGGGAAATTCTGACCTAGAAGAAATGTACTATGATGTTGTGATGTATTGAAGTGTGTTTAAAGTCATAAGAAGCCTTGGCAAGTGGTTTTGCAAAAAATCCCTCTTTGTGCATTCTTGAAATTTATGTGATTTTTGCCAACTTTGACAAGCCATAACTTGAGTTCAAAAATGAATTAGATCTTGTTCTTGTACTTTTTGGAAAGGGAATGATCCAATCTACAACTTTCAGGACCAATAATTTTTCATTTGAAGCATTTTTGGTTGAGAAAGAGGAGGTTGAAAAACTTTTCCAAAATGGAAAGTTTACATTACAAGTCATTTCCATTTTTGGCAACTTTTGGGTTAGCTCTCTTTTATTCAATTTTATGAACTTCTAAGCACTTCAATGATTAAATAAAGACCATATAACTTCAACTTGATGAAAAACCCATTTTGATTCCATGTTGGGGGCCTCAGATGCCCTGATTTTGCTCTGACTTGCTCAAGAAGTTACCTAGTGATCAGATGACTTCCACAATGAATTTCTTCATCAAACTTGGTATGTATGATCCTTATAACATATTTAGACCAATAGAAACAAGAATGACCAAAAAATTTTGAGTTATGGCCTCTGAATTTAAAACCCTAATTTTAGGTCATCTGTGCAGTTAAACCCTAGCTCTGCTTCCATGCTTTGCCAGTTCTTGTGATTCTTTGACTTCCTTGATCTTTGGAGGATATAATATGATGATTGAACATACATGGACCCTCTTGAGATGATTGAAGATCTTTGGAGTGGCTCAGATGGATCTTGGATTGCTCAGATCACAAACCCTAGATGCAGATGAACTTGAACTAATGAAGTGAAACAAAAATGCAATATGAGATGGTATGCTTATGCTAATGCAATCATGAAAGATCACAAGCCATGGTGTGAAATTAGTGAGGGAAAATTTGGGGTATTTACAGCTGCCACTATTCAAAGATGAGTTAGCTGTGAGGATGTAAGCGACGGGCTTAACAGACAAACAAGATAATTGGTGGTTGAATACCAAAGACAGTCCAAAATTTGCACTCACTGAGGAGAAGAAGAAAAGGGATATAGATTGTAAAAGGAAGTAAAGCATGATTATAAAGCGCGGGCGATGGAGGACGACCATCGAGCAGAGGACGACTGCTGGGGGATAAAGCAATGACGGGGACGGCCGACATGCCGGGGAAATAAAGAGATCATAATGGGGGAGGCCATCAAGAAGAGTGACAAGGTTCTCTGGGGATTAAAGGTAAAGTCAATGATGGGGACGACCATCAGGTTCAAAGCATAAATTAAATAAATGATGGGGTACGGTTATCAAAGGGTGAAGGACGATCACCTAGCAGGGGATGGCTACTCTTTATCATGACATAGGACGAATGTCGGATAGGAAAGGTCGACGATAGGGACGGCCATCGGTTAAGCATGATGAAGGACGATCATCAAGAGGTGAAGGACGATCACCTAGTAGGGTACGACTGCTCTCAGGGTTTATCACGACATAGGACGAATGCCGGATAACAGGATCAACGATAGGGACGACCATCTGTCGCTCCCACCAAATGACACCTGGTCAGATAGGGTACATACGCGAATGGTCGGCGTAAGAGAAGAACATGAGGATGAACTGAAAAGAGTAGCCAGCTAGGCATTTTTATCCCGAAGGAAAGGTAATGCTGCATAAACCTAAGAAGATATGGACAAGACGGTCGCGAACCAGAGAATAATGCTGGGAGGAGGGGGGATACACATAGACTTTTGTTCGATAACTGTTAAGTTATGCCTACGTATCCTCTCGTGCAATGAGGAAGTCAGAACACCGTAGTTCGATTCAAAGAGACTGAAAGATGCATTGCCTGATGAACTGCTTGCTTGTCTATGCTCAAGTGTATGACCTGTTTGGCTCAGGTGCTAACTGTCTTGCATTAGACGGAAGAAGCAAGTTCTCGTTTGTGAGTGAAGATGGTGAGAAAAGAATCCCGAAGGAGACGATTATTGTTTGTTCTTGGTGTTTTCAATCTTTTATTGCTTTTTGGTGTTTGTCATAAGTTAATGAGCTTAAGCCTAATCCAAGGGTTAATAAACTCATGACATCCTCCCTTTGATTAGGGGTAATGAGAATACCTTAAGTGTGAAGTAAGCACCTCACACTTAATCACCATGATGTAAGATTAAGATCATTAACCTACTTGCATTTATTTAGATGTTTTTGGTATTCCTGTTTAGTGTTAAGTAATGAATTTAAGCCATAATCAAAGATTTAATGGACCCATTACACCATCCTAATAGAAGGATAATAGATGAGAACATTTAAGCTGAGGAAGGCTCCTCAACTTAATCCATGATTAGGGATTAACCTCATGACAAAACAAAGCCTTTATTAAAGTGGATTTTAGTTAATGGTAAGATTAAGAAGTGGATTTTATGGTTTGTAAGACAACTTGAGGGGGACTTGTCCATTAACACTAGGGTTAGTCCTTCTTAAGCAATTGAGGAAGAATTAGAACCTAATGCAAGGCCCAAGTTACAAGCTTATGTCGTAGTGATTATTAGGTGAATTGATTAAAGGATTTAAAGACATCAAGGGTTTAACACTTAGGATTAAAGTTATACACTCCATCCTAAGAGAAGGATGCAGGCATAACCTTAATCACAAAGCCTTAAAACCTTAAGGGTTTAGTCCCTGATTAAGGGATGAGAAGAGAGACAGAAAAGATGACACAAAGGTAAAACTAATGGGGGGACTAATCAAACCCTAATTTTTAACATGCTTGGGTATTCCTAGGGTTTATGAGGCTTTGCAAGAGATTCTCAAGAAGAGCCACCAAGGAAGAAGCAGATGAAAGGAGGAGGAGCAGAAGAAGCAAGTCAACTTACTTCACTTAAGAAGATAAGTTGATTGAAGAAATAAGGTGAAGGAGGAACATGAATGAGAAAACTCACTCTAATACACATACAAAATGCAGCAATGAATTCATAAGAGAGATGAGAAGAGATTATGAGAAGTGAAGGCAAATTCACTTCTCAAAGTAGCTTACCACCTGAAAAGTTAGTAAAAGGAAATGAAATGAAATGGAAATGAAAAGTATGCAATGATGCAAACCAAAACCAGAAGCATATTCAAGATGCAAATGATTCTAAGTGATGATGCAAATGTATGTCATGAGATGTAAATGATCATACAAGCAATGAAGATTAAAATGAAACATGAAAGGAGGCATGAAAGTTCATGAATGCACATGAAATGAAATGGATGCATAACATGGAAAATTAATGATGCAATGATCAAACATGATTCTAATATGTCCTAAGATGTCTTATATGTCATGTGAATGCACAAAATGTCATGGCAAGTTCATGAATGCAAGCATATGTAAGATGAATGCAAAGGAAGATGAGAAATTAGGGTTATATGAACATGTAAGATGCAAAACTCAAAATCATAAGCAAATGACAAGATAAAAATTTGAAAATGCAATCAAAAGAACCCTAAACCCATACTAGGTTACCATCCAAAGGGGGAGGTCAGAAGCTAAACCTAGAAGTAGTTATGAATTTCCTAAGTTCCTAGGGTTTTAAGGGTGATCCTAAATGTAAAATGCCAAACAAATTGAAAATGAAAGATAAAAATGAAAGAAAAAATGTTTTTAGAAACTAGAAGTCATGCATAGAACAATGCAAAAAGAATTATTCAAAAACTCAACTTGGTTTAAAAGTTATGAATTTTTGAAGTTAGAGTTAAAAATGTATAAGTTTAAGAACCCTAATTCATTGAAAAAATGTCAAAGTGTGATCAAAACCAAAAAGAAATTTGTGTGGTGAGTTTGTAAATGCTTCTAAATGTTCAAAGATGATCTCTGATTTTTTTTGTGATTTTTAAATACTTAAATGTATTTTAAATTAATTAATTTTCATTAACTAATTAAAAATAACATTTAAATGATTTAAAAAAAAAATTTTATGCAAAAAATAAAAATAAAAATATTTTTGGGTTCTGAAAATTAATAAAAGGTTTGATAAAAATTTTCTTAATTTTTTGATGTTTTTTTACTATTTTTAAAAATTCGTATAAAATAAATAAGAAAAATGAAATAAAAATATGAATTTAACAAAAGTATGCACATCCAAGGGACATGATTCAAATCTGGAAAGGGAGGGAAAGACCACGCGCGCATCTGGACGGCAACCCTCTCACTCTATCTCTCTCAAAACGCCACAAAAACTCACTAAACTCTCCAGAATCAAACATTGAACATCACTAAACACAAACCACACAACAAAACTCATTTATTTTCCATGAATCATGAGATTCGAATCAAAACATTTAAACGGTAAAAATTTCAGACAGCCTTAAAATCCTTAATACACAACCATTTTCAAAAAGAAAAGCATCAGCATGATCAGCACAACATGAGGAACAATTCTATAACCTAAAATCACGTTTCTGGAAAATTTGTTCATCATGTTACCTGAGGTTGAGCTTTCGAATTCTGGGCTTTCTGGCCTTCTTCCTTGTGCTTTTCCACTCCAATGAACCCCTTGATGCTTCTGGTAAGCTTGAAACAAGTTTGTGTGGAGTGTTTTGAAGATTTCAGTTCAGAGGTGGTGAAAATCGTATTTTGGTTTGAGGTGGTTTCAGGCTGTTTTGATGGGTGGGAAATGATCAGTGATTGATTTGAAGATGAATGGTGGAAGAAGTTTGAAGTTTTGTTGAGTGTGCTGAGAGTTTCGAAGCAAAATGCAAAGGAGGGGATTTTTGTGAACTATGGCAATGCTTAGGATTCAGGCTTGGTGCTTGTGTGAAATGGCTTGCATAAAGCATGTATGTGAAGCTATGATAGGTCAGAATAGTTGGTGTGGGCTATAATGATTGGTATGGTGCAAAATGAAAAAAGTCAACATTGGCTGTACTTTGAGGTATGGGCTGGTTCAGGCCAAGTACAAAGGGGTGTCTGGTGCAGCAAGATTCATGGATAGCCATGGACGTCTCTTTGAGGCAAATCAGCAAGTTGTGACAAAGTTATGGGAGATTTTGCAAATTCATGAACCTTTGGCCCTTTTGAGATTTCTTTATGTGCAAGTCATAGAATTTGGAAATTTTTGGGCCAATTCTGAACTTTAGGCAATGCATTATGATACTATGGTGATTAGAAGTCAATTTTAAGTCACAAAATGGCTTGGCAAGAGGTTTTGCAAAAATCCCTCTTTGGCATGAAACATGAAATTATGTGATTTTTGCCAACTTTGGAAAGCCATAACTTGAGTTCTAAAATGAATTAGATCTTGTTCCCTTACTTATTGGAAAGGGAATGATCCAATCTACAACTTTCATGACCAATAATTTTTCATTTGAAGCATTTTTGGTTGAGAAAGAGGAGGTTGAAAAACTTTCGCAAAATGGAAACTTTACATTACAAGTCATCTCCATTTTTGGCAACTTTTGGTTTTGCTCACTTTTCTTCAAATTTGTGAACTTCTAAACACTTTAATGATCAAATAAAGACCATATAACTTCAATTTGATGAAAAATACCCTTTGGTTCCATTGGTGGGGGCCTCAGATGCCCTGATTTTGCTCTGACTTGCTCAAGAAGCTACCCAGTGATCAGATGACTTCCACAATGAATTTCTTCATCAAACTTGGTATGTATGATCCTTATAACATATTGAGACCCATAGAAACAAGAATGACCAAAATATTTGGAGTTATGGCCTCTGAAACCAAAACCCTAATTTCAGGTCATCTGTGCAGTTAAACCCTAGCTCTGCTTCCATGCTTTACCAGTTCTTGTGATTCTTTGACTTCCTTGATCTTTGGAGGATATAATATGATGTTTGAACATACATGGACCCTCTTGAGATGATTTAAGACCTTTGGAATGGCTCAGAAGGATCTTGGATTGCTCAGATCACAAACCCTAGATGCAGATGAACTTGAACTAATGCAGTGAAGCAAAAATGCAACATGAGATGATATGATTGAACTAATGCAAATGAGAATAATCACAAGTCATGGTGTGAACTTAGTGAGGGCAAATTTGGGGTGTTTACAGCTGCCCCTATTCAAACATGAGTTAACTGTACAGGATGTAAGCGACGGCTTAACAGATAAGCAAGATAACTTGTGGTTGAATACCAAAGACAACCCGAAATTTGCACTCACTAGGAGAAGAAGAAAAGGGATATAGATTGTAAAAATAAGTATAATATGATTATAAAGGTGCGGGCGATGGAGGACGAACATCGGGCAGAGAACGACTGCTGGGAGGTAAAGCAATGACGGGGACGGCCGACATGCTGGGGAAATAAAACAGTAAATAAAGCAATGACGGGGACGGCCGACAAGCTAGGGAAATAAAGAGATCATGATGGGGACGACCATCGAGTAAAGTAACAAGATTCTCTAGGGATTAAAGGTAATGACAATGATGGGGACGACCATCAGGTTTGTAAAGTATAAATGAGATAAATGATGAGGTACGGTCATCAAAGGTGAAGGACGATCACCTAGCAGGGGACGGCTGCTCTGTTGGGGATAAGGATGAGGGACGATCATCCAAGGTGAAGGACGATCACCTGGCAGGGTATGGCTGCCGAAAATATCACGACATAGGACGAATGCCGGATAGAAAAGGTCGACGATGGGGACGGCCATCGGATAAGCATGATGAAGGACGATCATCAAGAGGTGAAGGACGATCACCTAGCAGGGTACGGTTGCTCTCGGGGTTTGTCATGACATAGGATGAATGTCGGGTAACAAAAGGGTTCCAATAATGGAAAATCCACTGGGGGAATGATGAGGGACGGTCATCAAAAGGTGAAGGATGATCACCTGGTAGGATACGGCTGCCGAAAGTATCATGACATAGTTAGAAAAGAAGTTTTTCTAAGGACTCCTCTGGGGAATGGTAAACACGGACGAGTGCTTACATTCAAGAAATGAAAGGTATAAGTGTTTTCCACTGTGTATAGATTAAAGATGCGGACGAGCATCCTTAAGACTTACGATACGGACGAGTATCGGTAGAAAACAACTTTGACGCATGTTCAGAGATGATGATACGAACGAGTACCAACTGGTTAACAAAGAACACGGACGAGTGTTGAATCTGAGGGGAAATAAGTGGTGTATACAAGATACGGACGAGTATCTGTATGAGTAAAAATAAACATGAGCGAGACACTGATTGAGTGTTCAACTTGCCGGGGAGGGTATGACACGGACGGGTGTCAGAAGAGAAAATGTATAAGTTATGAACTTATATGTAAAAGGTATTTTGGCGACCTGTGGGGATAAGATGACACAGATGGGTGTCAATGAAAGTGTATTATAAACAAGTGTTTGGCAAACCCGCTGGGGAATGGTGACACGGATGAGTGTCCAGAGAGTGTATAGATATATCTGCAGGGGATAATGTGAACATGTATTTGTGAGTGCAAAGGGGACGCTTTAGCTTTCTACTGGGACTGTGAGTCTATATATACATCGCTTGATGGAATGTTAGTATTTACAGGTGACTGATTCAAAACATGACTTGTGATTATGCAATATGTTTGATTTTTACCGTAATGATCCATATTAGACGGAATGCTACGCTCTGAGGGATAAATGATGCGAATGCTATGATCCCGCTGTTGTGGAGGTCTCTAATTCATCCGCTTGAAGGAAAATCCCATCTGGGGATGAGATCACTGGTAGATCTGATATATGGCTCTGTTTGGGGAAATAAGTCACTGATAGACCTATCTTTGTAATGAGGAGCCCAGCTGGGTATGAGGAAGCTTTCGTCACTTTGTTGTGCAGGAAATTCAGACATTGCTCTTCGGGAAAGAGGCTGGAGCTCTGTGGGGGGATGGTTCCCTGTCTAGCACTCGGCAGGGGATGAAAAAAGATCACTGGACGATCTTCTTGGAGACTTTGGTGAGGATCCTGCTGAGGATGATACTTGACAACTCAGCTGGGGAAATGAGCACCTTCGGATGCTGCTTTGAAGAAAATGTGCTGGAGAAGTGATGCCTGGTCACTCTGATGGGGAGAGGGAATTTCTCTGGTGCTGTTTGGAAGATGTGCTGAGGAAATAATGATTTGGCAGCTTTTGGGGAAAACCTTTCATGCCCCGTGTTGGGCCCTGAATACCTGCAATCATGTTAAGACAAAGAAGCGCACAAGTACCCCGAGGTATCCCTTACTGAATTCCAACATAGGAGTTTAGACACTCCCAGGAGTAATATATTTCCTATAAACATGTGATTAAAAAAGCACATCTGTTTTTATGCAAACATTATATCAAGGATATCAGACATTTTTGCAAATGGAATAAAATGTACAAGACAAGATGTGACTGAAAACTCTGATTTTATTAATTTGTGTGCCCTGAAATGGCAAGTACAGTCAAAGAAAAAAATCCCCTGAAATGAGGAGATTGTTACAAATTGAGAAAAATGAAAGTGTTGGCAATGTTGACGACGCTTTAGCGAGCTTCCTCTTGCTATGACTCGTATGACCCTGACGTTCTTCTCATCCTGCTTTCTGAAGAAAGTTGATTCTGACCGATGCTTTAACCTTTCGAAGTTTTCCACGTTGTGAATGATACAGACGAATTCAGAATGCAGTTGTTCGCTTATTCCCTTATTTTGCGTGGATCGCCCTTTTGGGTTTTCAATCCACCGGGATTCCCATTTTTGCCTGAGCTGTCCAATGCGGCTTTTCAACTCAGCGGGTGTACTTTTTTTATTCTTTTCCCATATTTTTGCATGAGTCTTTTATTCTGTTTTTGACTCGCCGGGATGCCCTATTTTTGCCTGGACTTACATTCTGTTTTTATGTCCAGCGGGTCATTTTATGCGAAGTATTTTTTAACTGCATCTGAATTCACAGGGGATAGGAAGTCTTCGCCATCCATAGTAGTGAGCATCAGTGCTCCACCAGAGAAAACTTTCTTTACTATGAATGGACCATTGTAATTCGGAGTCCACTTGCCCCTGTGGTCTGTATGAGGAGGAAGGAGTCTTTTTAGCACAAGACCTCCTACTTGGTATTCCCGAAGCCTGACTTTCTGATCAAAGGCTTTCTTCATTCTCTTCTGGTATAGCTGCCCATGACAGATTGCATCTAATCTCTTTTCTTCGATCAAATTCAGTTGATTGTACCGAGAAAGGACCCATTCTGCTTCATTCAACTTGACATCCATGAGTACCCGTAAGGAGGGTAATTAAACTTCAACAGGTAGGACTCCCTCCATACCATACACAAGCTGATATGGTGTTGCCCCAGTAGATGTTCTGATTGATGTACGGTACCCATGCAAGGCAAATGGTAGCATTTCATGCCAGTCTTTGTATGTAACCACCATCTTTTGTACAATCTTCTTGATATTCTTGTTAGCTGCCTCAACAGCGCCATTCATCTTTGGCCTGTAAGGAGAAGAGTTGTGATGTTGGATCTTGAAGTCCCGACACAGTTTTGACATCATTTTGTTGTTCAAATTAGAACCATTATCAGTAATGATTCGCTCGGGCACCCCATACCGATAGATGATGTCTCTCTTTAAGAATCGGGCTACCACTTGCCTGGTGACATTTTCATAGGAAGCTGCTTCAAACCACTTGGTGAAATAGTCAATGGCTACCAGGATAAATCTGTGGCCATTTGAAGCAGTCGGTTCGATTTTTCCAATCATGTCAATGTCCCACATGGAAAAGGGCCAGGGTGAAGACATCACATTCAAAGGATTCGGAGGCACATGTACTTTGTCTGCATAAATCTGGCATTTGTGGCACTTTCTGGCATAAGCACAACATTCTGCATCCATTGTGATCCAATAATAACCTGATCTTAGCAATTTCTTAGCCATTGCATGTCCTCCAGCATGGGTACCGAAAGATCCTTCATGCACCTTGTGCATCAGCAAGTCTGCTTCCATCTTATCAACACATCTGAGAAGTACCATGTCAAAGTTTCTCTTGTACAATGAACCGTCAGCATTCAGGAAGAAACTACCAGCCAACCTTCTTAATGTCTTCTTATCATTGGATGATGCCCCAGGAGGGTATGTTTGACCCTCTAAGAAGCATTTGATGTCATAGAACCAAGGCTTATCATCTTTAGCAATGTCTACTGAGAATATGTATGCTGGTCTGTCAAGTCTGGACACTGAAATCCGAGGCACAAAGTTGGCAGCTTGAACTTTGATCATGGAGGAAATAGTCGCCAGAGCATCTGCAAACTGATTTTAATCTCGAGGGATATACTCAAGTTTAACTGTGGTGAAGAAAGTCAGTAATCTCCTTGTATAATCCCGGTATGGAATCAGATGCTCCTGGTGAGTGTACCATTTTCCATTGGTTTGATTTATTACCAGAGCTGAATCTCCGAACACAATTAAAGTCTTGATCCTGAGGTCAATTGCTTCCTCAAGACCCATGATACAGGCTTCATATTCAACTTCATTGTTAGTGCGGTTAAAAGTGAGTTTCGCCGAGAAAGGCATGTGAACTCCTTTAGGTGTAATGAGTACTGCACCAACTCCGCGACCATTCATATTAACAGCCCCATCAAACATCATAGTCCATTCTTCTTCTGGGTCAGGCCCTTCAGTGTGAACAGGCTCTTCATGATCTTTTGCTTTTATGAACATGATGTTCTCATCAGGGAATTCAAATCTCATAGGCTGGTAATCATAAATGGGTTGCTCAGCAAGATAGTCAGACAATACACTGCCTTTGATGTCCTTTTGAGATGTGTACTGAATGTCATTCTCTGTGAGAATCATTTGCCATCTTGCAACCCGTCCGGTAAGTGCTGGCTTCTCAAATATGTACTTGACGGGGTCCATTTTTGAGATCAATAAGGTAGTGTGGGTCAACATATACTGTCTTAGTCGGCGAGCAGCCCACGCTAAAGCACAACAAGTTTTCTCGAGCATTGAATAACGTTGTTCACAGTCGGTAAACTTTTTGCTTAGGTAGTATATTGCATACTCTTTTCGACCAGACTCGTCATGCTGGCCCAACACACACCCCATTGACTCTTCTAATACTGTCAAGTACATTATCAGAGGTCTTCCTTCAACTGGAGGCATAAGGATTGGAGGCCCTTGTAAGTACTTCTTGATTTTGTCAAAAGCCCTTTGGCAGTCTTCATTCCTCCTGACTGTTTGTTCCTTCCTTAATAACTTGAACAAGGGCTCACAGGTTGCAGTAAGGTGAGATATGAACCTTGAAATGTAGTTCAATCTACCTAGAAACCCCCGAACTCCTTTTTCAGTCTTTGGCGCAGGCATCTCTTGAATGGCTTTGACTTTGTCATGGTCAACTTCAATCCCTTTTTCACTTACAATAAATCCTAGCAGCTTACCGGATCGCACCCCGAATGTGCATTTGTTGGGGTTTAGCTTTAGTTTATACTTCCTTAGACACTTGAACAGCTTCAACAGATTTACCAGATGGTCTTCTTCTGTGAGGGACTTGGAAATCATGTCATCCACGTAACATTCAATTTCTTTGTGGATCATGTCATGGAATAATGTTACCATAGCCCGTTGATAATTGGCACCAGCATTCTTCAGTCCGAATGGCATCACCTTATAACAGAATATGCCCTAGGGTGTGATGAAAGTTGTCTTTTCGATGTCTTCAGGTGACATCTTGATCTGATTATATCCTGAAAATCCATCCATGAAGGAGAACACCGAGAACTGAGCCGTATTGTCGACCAATACATCAATGTGAGGTAAAGGGAAGTCATCTTTCGGGCTAGCTCTGTTCAGATCCCGGTAATCCACACACATCCGTACTTTGCCATCTTTCTTAGGCACAAGTACAATGTTAGCAACCCACGGCGGGTAACTAGTTACTGCAAGGAAACCGACGTCCCACTGTTTTTGTACCTCTTCTTTAATCTTCATTGCCATATCCGGACGAGTACGGCGCAACTTCTGTTTTACTGGAGGACAGTCTTCTTTCAAAGGCAGCTTGTGCATAACAATGTCAGTATCCAGACCTGGCATATCCTGAAAAGACCAAGCAAAAACATCCACATACTCTCGAAGCATGACAATAAGTTACTCTTTCACTAAATCTTGCAGACGGGCCCCGATCTTCACTTCTTTCAAGTCTTCTTTTGTACTAAGATTAACTGTCTCCACTTCCTCCTGATGAGGAGTGATAACCTTTTCCTCCTGCCTTAACAACCTGGCTAGCTCTTCAGGTAGCTCATAATCTTCTTCAACCCCTTCATCGGCTTGATTAATCGGATTGTCAAAGTCATACGAAGTCATAGCAGTGTCGTTGTCGGTGCAGTCTGGAGGGCACTCTCTGCAAGGGTTTAAATTTGTTCATTTTAGTGAAAATGAAGTTATTATTTTAAAAACATTGCCATTTTATTTTTGTACAAAAAATGAAAAAATGAAAAACAGTGAGCGAAAAAGAGACTCGTTTGCAAAAGATGTCCTGATATTCATTAATTGATCGTTTGCACAAAATACAAGATGGCCCGATTACAAATTGAGCCCTGACATCTTGGGCAAGATGTAGGACTTGATGCATGCTTAAACACAGGAAATAATAATTACTCTGCAGGAGTAACTCTTATAATTTCCTGGGAAGACCAGTTTGAGACTTGGTTCCCCGGGATCCTTGGACGTATCCAGCTTTCCAGGTTGTGTTCGTCTTCTTCCTCGTCTTCCAAACTGTTCACAGCATACGGGGTAAGCATTCCCCCGCTGACAAATTTGGGCTCTATTGCAGCCTCCAGTTGATCTTTTCGAGTTGGTCTGTAACCCAACCCGAATCAGTCTTCTTTCTTTTCTACTGGCAACAGCTTGTCATAGCCTTGAGTGGTACCCTCTTCAACAACCTTCCGGGCTTGTTGATATGAAGTGATGGAAGTTCTTGATACAACAGTTGCTTCATTGATGTTGAGGGCCTCAAATCCTTGACTCATAGTCTCATGGATCTCCCCATCCATTTCTATGTATATGTAAGTAGTCAGCTGACTAACAAAAATGTCTTCCTCTCCGCAGATTGTGATGATCTGGCCTTCCCACTCAAATTTTAACTTCTGGTGAAGGGTAGATGTAACAGCGCCAGCGGCGTGAATCCAGGGTCTACCCAACAGACAACTGTAGGCCGGCTGTATGTCCATCACGAAGAAGGTAGTTTTAAAGGTCTGTGGGCCAATCATCATAGGTAAATCAATCTCTCCAAGCACTGATCTCTTAGAGCCGTCAAATGCTCTCACCACCAAGTTATTTGGACGCAATGCCAAACCATCATATTCCAGTTTCACTAAGGCTTTCTTTGGGAGAACATTGAGCGAAGACCCAGTGTCCACCAGTACATGAGAAAGGACAACACCTTTGCATTCCAAGGTTATGTGCAAAGCCTTGTTATGGTTGCACCCCACCGTTGTTAAATCAGCATTCGTCAAGCCCATTCCATGACTGGTGTTAACATTTGCAACCACAGTTTCTAACTGATTAACAGTAATCTCTTCCAGCACGTATGATGCGTGTAGGACCTTTAACAATGCATTCCTATGGGCTTCGGAACACATTAACAGTGATAATATAGAGATTTTGGAGGGTGTCTGATGAAGCTGGTCCACCACTTTGTAATCACTCTTTTTTATTATCCTCATGAACTCGTCCACTTCTTGTTCAAAAGATGTCTTCAAAGTTTCTTTAGCAGTTGGCTCTTCGGGCACCACACTCTTCCCTTTTGCCTTAGCAGCAGCTTCTGCTTTAGCATTGGGTCTTGGTATTTGTGAGGCAAAAAGGCGTCCACTTCTGGTGAAACCTCCGCCTCCCCCAACATTGTCAACTTGTGGTGGAGAGGTTGCTGAATCTAGAGTGATCTTCTTTCCGTCGCAGTAGAGATCAAAGCTGTAGTGCCAAGGTATGGCATTACTGCTTTCATAAGGAACGGGCCCATGTACCGTAATGGTGACCGGACTGATTGTTGCAGCGGAAGGAACTGTGATGGTATGCGGATCATAGTAGATTGTGACTGGAGATCTAATAGGAGGTGTTGCAGTTTGTTGTTGAAAGTTGTTGGGAAGAACATTTGTTGGGTCATAATAGATCGTGACCATTGACAAATCTTCATTAGTGTTTGCTGGTGTTGTAGGCGTTTCCGTTGATAAAATGGGTGCTGATGTTGTAGAAGTAAATGTTGTTGAACTATGATCTATTGAAATAATGGATGGAGTGATTGCTGGAGTTGTTGATGAATCAGTGGGAATAATAGTTGTTGCAGTTGTAGGAGGATTTGTTGTTGCTGAAGAAAGGATTGTTGATGTTGTAAGATGATCTATTGCAGCAGAAGTAGTTGTTGATGTTGTAGGAACCGTTGTGGTAATTTGTAAAATTCCATCTCGGATAAGGCCATCTATGCCAAACCTTAGCTTCTCACAACCATTAGTAGAAGTCCTGCACAATTCGCAGCAGGCCTCACAGCCTGGGAACACCTGGCATTTTAAGAGTTGAGCCTTGACTTCAGCCAGTGGTGTTTGAATCTGTGCAACATTATCGATTAGCGTAGATGGTTGATCTTCCTCTATGGCATTAATCCTGGGCACACCCATTATTAGGCATAGGATTTCTGTTAACATTCTGGAATCGACCAAATCCTGAACCTTCATTTGTAAGGCTCTACATTTCTCGATATTGTGACCAGGTGCGTTGGAGTGAAAGGCACACCTGTCATTAGCATCATAATTCTTCGGGAGATTGAGAGGATCTGGCGGAGCCAACGTCCTTAACTCAACCAGGTTAAGCTTCAGGAGTTGTGGCAGTAAAGCAGCATAAGGCATAGGGATGGGGCCAATCACCCTATTAGCTTGAGATGGCCTCTGCTGAAAAGGGCGCTGCTGTTGGTTGCTATTGTTGCTGTTGTACATTCTTTGTTGCGGAAAATGAGATGGTTGTTGATAGTAAGGTTGTTGTTGTTGAGGATATAATGGTTGTTGTGGAACTGAAGCCAGAATAGTAACGACTGCTATTGATCTGTGAGAATATTGGGATCTGCCCCTGCCTGCATGAACAACATTTTTTTCACCCGCCCTTCGGGGTCCTGAAAAAGGTTTTCTGGGGTTGTTGGAAGAGCTTGCACCATTGTCAGAGATTTTATCCATCTTCAAAAGACTTTCAATTCTCTCGCCAGCTATAACTACATCGGCAAAACTGGTAGAAGAGAAAGCAGCAAGTCTATCAATATAAGTTCCCTGCAAGGTGTTCATAAACATGTCAGCCATATCTCTTTCTGACATGGGTGGCTGGACAGCAGCAACAAGCTGTCTCCACCTGTGAGCATAATCCCGAAAGCTCTCCCTTGAAGACTGAGACATGCCCATTAGAGGAGTTCTATTGGGATCCATGTCTAGGTTGTACTGGTACTGACGGATAAAGGCCTCGGCCAAGTCTTTCCAACATCTTATAGTGGCCCTTGTCAGGTGCGAATACCATTCTCTTGAAGCTCCAGTCAGGATGTCCTCAAAATAGAACATCCATAACTTCTCATCCATGGTATAAGCCTTGAGTCTTCCTAAGAAAGATTGCAGATGAGTACGCGGGCATGAGGTACCATTATATTTCTCAAAGCAAGGGGGTTTGAATTTGTGGGGAATTCTCACCCCATCTACCAACCCCATATCCATCACATCGAAGCCTAAAGAATTCTGAGATTCCAAAGATCTTAACTTTTCAGCAATCTCATCCAGTCTTCTGTCATACACCTCATCTCCAGCCCCAATAATAGTGAATTGTTCCTCTTGGGGATCCTCTTGCAGGATTCTGCCCCCAGCAGTATTGCCTTGAACATTCCTTGTGACATTAACATCTGGATTCAAATGGGGCCCATAGTCTGGTGGGTCAATACAAGGCTGCCCTCGTTCATTATTGCTGGTTCCCCTGTCCCTAGGTGAGGCTCTTCAGGTGTTTGTCTTTCTACCAGCTCTCTCAACCTCTCTTGGCTCTGGGCTAAGCCAGTCATTACTTCCATAAACTGAGACATTTGGTTTCTCATCTCGACCCTTTCGTTTGCCATCTGATTTCTCACTTCAGTCAGGTCTTGTTGTACCTGGTCCATCTGAATACCTGGAAGGTTGTTACGAGTTGGGTACCAGTGTGCACGGTTGACAGGGAACACTCGACGACGAGCAATGTTTCCTGAGATTGACAACAAAGTGAGAAACAAAAATAATAAACAAAAACCCTACAAAACAAAGAAAAAGTTAGTATGCAATGCAGTATGCTTATTTGTTTTCTAAGGTATCCAGTTTGGTTCTTGGTTTTGACCTTTCCAGACCTCGAGGAGAGGCTTGATGATGTTGAGAAAAGAAGCCCAATGAAACAAACTAAATATATTACAAATGATGAAAAATACATAGTCTGTTTACAATACAAGCCCGTGGTGGGTCAAAAATACAACAAAAAGGAAAAGTACATCAAAAGAAAGAAATACAAGCAAAGAGGAATCAGACATCCAGTCCATAGTCATCTTCCCTGACTTCCTTCAGGAGTGCCTCAGTCACCGGACCAGCTGGGTGCTATGTAATGGTCCTAATGAGGAGGTTCCTAGTGGCAATGGCATTAGTCAGCTTCTTATGCCTGTCCTGATCTTTGGATCTCTTTAACCCCGCCCGGAGTTTCAATTCTGATATCTCCTTCTGAGCTGCCAACAAAGCTTCCTGCTGCTTCTTCTCATTGGCTTTCAGCTGCTCAATCTTGGCCTGAGTCCTCTAGTCTTCTTGTGCACGAGCTTCGGTGATCCTGATCCACCTAGCCTGGCTTTCCTCAAGGTAATGCTCAGCTCTAGCTTTCTGAATCTTGGCCTCCTTGCAGGCATTCTTCAATATCTGCTCCCCGGCTCTTGCTTTCCTTATATAGTCCTCTGTCCTTTCAATCTTGGTCAGATGCTCACTCTTGAGCTTTTCCAATCTCTCAATGTCCAAACGACCATCACTTCTTTCCCAAAGAGTCTTCTTTAGAGCTTCAGATAGCTGCTCATTCCTATCCTTCAACTTTTCAAATTCCTCCAGGCTAACAGTTGTTGCAAGCTGTACTGTAGATGGTCCAGGTGTGTCTTCCAAGGTGAAAGGAATTCTGGTAATCTGAGCTCTAGTACGGGACCAGTCTGAGTACTGAGCTGAAGCAACATTGTTACATCTACCAAGGATGGCTGCCCCTTTGGTCTGGATGTTGTCCCAGGCCCAAGCAGCTTGCCTGACAAAAGTTGAATTAGGTTGCACTTTACAGTATAGGGTTTCAGCTAAATCCTGTCCTCTGGGAGGGTGAACTAAGGCATATCCCAATTGTCTCTTAAACAGTAAAGGGTTGTAGTTGATGCAACCTTTTACTCCTATAAGAGGCACATTAGGGTATTTCCCGCATCTGGTAATAATATCCTTGCCTTTGGTGCTCTGGGTGCACCATCTGATATCATCTGATGTTAAGGCAATGAACCTCTTGGCCCAATTCTTCTGCTGATATGGGTTCAAGAAAGCATCTGATTTAGGCAGGTGTCTGAGTAGCCAAGAGTAGAACAAGGGAGAACAACATTTGAACAACTTCCCCCTTTGTTTTTCATTTCTCTGATGGATGGAGTAGTAAAAATCCCCTAGCAATGTAGGCATTGGGTTCCTCAGCAGAAACAAGTGGATGGCATTCTTACTGACAAATTTAGGCTCATCTGCAAACAATATAGTCTCATATATGCTGAGGGCTAAAAGTGCACAGACTGCCCTCCATTCTCGCACTGCAGCCTTCAGGGTGGCCTGAGAAATCAAGAAGTCCAGATGTAAACCAGGAATCCCAGCTTTTGTTGTCATGTTTTTCTCAATAAGGGCAGGCTCCAAGTGCAGTGCCCTTGCTATCTCTTCACTTCTGGGAGCAGTCATCTCTAGGTTATAGGGGATCCCTCCTCTGATAGGCACTCCAATCAACAAAGAAAACTCTTCCAACAGAGGCCCTATCTGAAAGTCTGGAAAGGTGAAGCATCTAAGTGGAGGGTCATAGAACTGCAAGCATGTGTGGATCATGCTCCTCTGAGATGAATCAAGATCCATGACCATGTCCAAAATTCCCCCATAGTGCTCTCTGAATAGTGGGATGTGGTCAGGTGTGATGAGTGACTGGACCTGCCTAATACCATCCAAAATGGGCTCAAAGAAATGATAAGATATGTTGCTCTTCCTTGGAGTAGTCATGAGTTCTGATGAAGAATATGAAGACAAATGTTGATGAAGATCACAGACTGAGAAGCTGGAGGTAAGTCTCTGACAGACTGATGCAGGTAAGTCTCTGACAGACTGAATGAGATGCTGAAGGAGATAGCTGAAGCAGAGGTCTAAGCAATAGAAGGATTCAAAACCAAAACCAAGATATAATGAGGTTGATACCCTGAAAAACAAATAAACAAATGTTAAATGATGCAATGATGATATATGTAAATGATATGCAAGGGTTTGTGATCAAGAGCTGGATCTGGTTATCTGTCTTGATATAAGGTCCGGGTATGTTCAAAGGTTTGGATGAAGGCTCAAAACTCCAGTAACCAAGGTGGGGGACTCAAATAAAGAGTCATATGTCCTGGGCTAATCACAAGAACTGTCCAAAGTGGAGTATTCTTAAACAAAATAGTAACAGGGTATGATGTGGCCAAGGGTTCCTGCAAACCTGTAAATAACCCAACCCCCTCACATGTAGTGTTCTAGAACAAAGATCCTCATACTTGGATCAGTTATGAGAAGTGTAAACACTTCTAACCCGGCAGTACAGTGTTTACAATAACCATAAAAGATCCTCCTCTAATTCACCCCAGATTCTGAAGGTCATAATAAAGATCATCCAGATTTAGCAGGCTTCCCAAATAGCCCTAGCACTACAGGAAATCTGTAGCACAAAGTTCTCAAGAAGAAACCCACATCTGAACCGTGTTTCATATTCCCGCACCAGACCGAAATGGAATGGGAAAGAACATGAACCACTCTAGCCTAGGTGTCACTCAGGTCCCAGGTATAGGACCTTAATCACTCAGTAAAACCCCACCCACAAAAACAGAAAACCAGCTCCAGCAATGATAATGACAGTATGATGTATAAAAAACTGTAAAGAAAGCAGTAAATAAAGTTTTAAATAAAGAAATAAATAAAGCAAATAAATAGACACAATTAGCACATAACACCCCAGTAAACACAAATCAAACAAGCGTTAGGAGGAACCCACAAAAAGAACCAGAAGCCCTGGTTGCAGTATAAGGCTCCCCAGCAGAGTCGCCAAGCTGTCGCTCCCACCAAATGACACCTGGTCAGATAGGGTACAAACGCGAATGGTCGGCGAAAGAGAAGAACATGAGGATGAACTGAAAAGAGTCGCCAGCTAGGCATTTTTATCCCGAAGGAAAGGTAATGTTGCATAAACCTAAGAAGATATGGACAAGATATCCGTCGTATTCGACGGGATCCACGCTTAAAAGATTGTGCTTAAAGGGGTAATGTCTGTGCTATTTGTGTGTGAAAAAGCTGGAAAAGAATGCAAGTGTCAGTGTAAAAGAAGTGTGAGATGAAATATAAGAGTGTCAGTGTAAGGAAAGAGTGCAAAGCTCAAGACTTTGAGACTTAAATAATAATGCTGGGAGGAGGGGGGATACACAGAGACTTTTGTTCGATAACTGTTAAGTTATGCCTAGGTATCCTCTCGTGCAATGAGGAAGTCAGAACACCGTAGTTCGACTCAAAGAGACTGAAAGATGATTTGCCTGATGAACTGCTTGCTTGTCTATGCTCAAGTGTATGACCTGTCTGGCTCAGGTGCTAACTGTCTTGCATTAGACAGAAGAAGCAAGTTCTCGTTTGTGAGTGAAGATGGTGAGAAAAGAATCCCGAAGGAGAAGATTATTGTTTGTTCTTGGTGTTTTCAATCTTTTATTGCTTTTTGGTGTTTGTCATAAGTTAATAAGCTTAAGCCTAATACAAGGGTTAATAAACTCATCACATCCTCCCTTTGATTAGGGGTAATGAGAATACCTTAAGTGTGAAGTAAACACCTCACACTTAATCACCATGATGTAGGATTAAGATCATTCACCTACTTGCATTTATTTAGATGTTTTTGGTATTCCTGTTTAGTGTTAAGTAATGAATTTAAGCCATAATCAAAGATTTAATTGACCCATTACACCATCCTAATAGAAGGATAATAGATGAGAACATTTAAGCTGAGGAAGGCTCCTCAACTTAATCCATGATTAGGGATTAACCTCATGACAAAACAAAGCCTTTATTAAAGTGGAATTTAGTTAATGGTAAGATTAAGATGTGGATTTTATGGTTTGTAAGACAACTTGAGGGGGACTTGTCCATTAACACTAGGGTTAGTCCTTCTTAACCAATTGAGGAAGAATTAGAACCCTAATGCAAGGCCCAAGTTACAAGCTTGATGTCTTAGTGATTATTAGGTGAATTGATTAAATTATTTAAACACATCAAGGGTTTAACACTTAGGATTAAAGTTATACACTCCATCCAAAGAGAAGGATGCAGGCATAACCTTAATCACAAAGCCTTAAAACCTTAAGGGTTTAGTCCCTGATGAAGAGATGAGAAGAGAGATACAAAAGATGACACAAAGGTAAAACTAATGGGGGGACTAATAAAACCCTAATTGTTAACATGCTTGGGTATTCCTAGGGTTTATGAGGCTTTGCAAGAGATCTTCAAGAAGGGCCATCAAGCAAGTCAACTTACTTCACTTAAGAAGATAAGTTGCTTGAAGAAAGAAGGTGAAGGAGGAACATGAATGATCAAGCTCACTCTAATACACATACAAAATGCAGAAATGAATGCATAAGAGAGATGAGAAGAGATTATGAGAAGTGAAGGCAAATTCACTTCTCAAAGTAGCTTACCACCTGAAAAGTTAGTAAAAGGAAATGAAATGAAATGGAAATGAAAAGTATGCACTGATGCAAACCAAAACCAGAAGCATATTCAAGATGCAAATTATGCTAAGAGATGATGCAAATGTATGTCATGAGATGTAAATGATCATACAAGCAATGAAGATGCAAATGAAACATGAAAGGAGGCATGAAAGTTCATGAATGCACAAAATGAAATGAAATGGATGCATAACATGGCAAATGAATGATGCAATGATCAAACATGATTCTAATATGTCCTAAGATGTCTTATATGTCATGTGAATGCACAAAATGTCATGGAAAGTTCATGAATGCAAGCATATGTAAGATGAATGCAAAGGAAGATGAGAAATTAGGGTTATATGAACATGTAAGATGCAAAACTCATAATCAGAAGAAAATGACAAGATAAAAAATTGAAAATGCATTCAAAAGAACCCTAAACCCATACTAGGTTACCATCCAAAGGGGGAGGTCAGAAGCTAAACCTAGAAGTAGTTATGAATTTCCTAAGTTCCTAGGGTTTTAAGGGTGATCCTAAATGTAAAATGCCAAACAAATTGAAAATGAAAGATAAAAATGAAACAAAATTGGTTTTAGAAACTAGAAGTCATGCATAGAACAAGGCAAAAAGAATCATTCACAAACTCAACTTGTTTTAAAAGTTATGGATTTTTGAAGTTAGGGTTAAAAATGTATAAGTTTAAGAACCCTAATTCATTGAAAAAATGTCAAAGTGTGATCAAAACCAAAAAGAAATTTGTGTGGTGAGTTTGTAATTGCTTCTAAATGTTCAAAGATGATCTCTGATTTTTTTTTGTGATTTTTAAATACTTAAATGTATTTTAAATTAATTAATTTTCATTAACTAATTAAAAATAACATTTAAATGATTTTAAAAAAAAATTTATGCAAAAATTAAAAATTAAAATATTTTTGGGTTCTGAAAATTAATAAAAGGTTTGATAAAAATTTTCATAATTTTTTGATGTTTTTTACTATTTTTAAAAATTCGTATAAAATAAATAAGAAAAATGAAATAAAAATATGAATTTAACAAAAGTATGCACATCCAAGGGACAAGATTCAAATATGGAAAGGGAGGGAAAGACCACGCGCGCATCTGGGCGGCTGGAATTCAAACTTGCACTAATTACAACATTAAGCCCTAATCTGAACCCTAATTACTTTCAGATTACCGGAACAGTGTTCCGATCATCTTCTCCGGCAACCCTCTCACTCTATCTCTCTCAAAACGCCACAAAAACTCACTAAACTCTCCAGAATCAAACATTGAACATCACTAAACACAAACCATACAACAAAACTCATTTATTTTCCATGAATCATGAGATTCGAATCAAAACATTCAATCGGTAAAAATTTCAGACAGCCATAAAATCCTTAATACACAAGCATTTTCAAAAAGAAAAGCATCAGCATGATCAGCACAACATGAGGAACAATTCTATAACCTAAAATCACGTTTCTGGAAAATTTGTTCATCATGTTACCTGAGGTTGAGCTTTCGAATTCTGGGCTTTCTGGCCTTCTTCCTTGTGCATTTCCACTCCAATGAACCCCTTGATGCTTCTGGTAAGCTTGAAACAAGTTTGTGTGGAGTGTTTTGAAGGTTTCAGTTCAGAGATGGTGAAAATCGTATTTGGGTTTGAGGTGGTTTCAGGCTGTTTTGATGGGTGGGAAATGATCAGTGATTGATTTGAAGATAAATGGTGGAAGAAGTTTGAAGTTGTGTTGAGTGTGCTAAGAGTTTCGAAGCAAAATGCAAAGGAGGGGATTTTTGTGAACTATGGCAATGCTGAGGATTCAGGCTTGGTGTTTGTGTGAAATGGCTTGCATAAAGCATGTATGTGAAGCTGTGATAGGTCAGAATAGTTGGTGTGGGCTATGCTGATTGGTATGGTGCAAAATGCAAAAAGTCAACATTGGTTGTACTTTGAGGTATGGGCTGGTTCAGGCCAAGTACAAAGGGGAGTCTGGTGCAGCAAGATTCAAGGATAGCCATGGAAATCTCTTTGAGGCAAATCAGCAAGTTGTGACAAAGTTATGGGAGGTTTTGCAAATTCATGAACCTTTGGCCCTTTTGAGATTTCTTTATGTGCAAGTCATGGAATTTGGAAATTCTTGGGCCAATTCTGAACTTTAGGCAATGCATTATGATACTATGGTGATTAGAAGTCAATTTGAAGTCACAAAATGGCTTGGCAAGAGGTTTTGCAAAAATCCCTCTTTGGCATGAAACATGAAATTATATGATTTTTGGCCAACTTTTGAAAGCCATAACTTGAGTTCTAAAATGAATTAGATCTTGTTCCCTTACTTTTTGGAAAGGGAATGATCCAATCTACAACTTTCATGACCAATAATATTTCATTTGAAGCATTTTTGGTTGAGAAAGAGGAGGTTGAAAAACTTTCCCAAAATGGAAAGTTTACATTACAAGTCATTTCCATTTTTGGCAACTTTTGGTTTTGCTCACTTTTCTTCAAATTTGTGAACTTATAAACACTTCAATGATCAAATAAAGACCATATAACTTCAATTTGATGAAAAATCCCCTTTGGTTCCATTGGTGGGGCCCTCAGATGCCCTGATTTTGCTCTGACTTGCTCAAGAAGCTACCCAGTGATCAGATGACTTCCACAATGAATTTCTTCATCAAACTTGGTATGTATGATCCTTATAACATATTGAGACCCATAGAAACAAGAATGACCAAAAAATTTGGATTTATGGCCTCTGAAACCAAAACCCTAATTTCAGGTCATATGTGTAGTTAAACCCTAGCTCTGCTTCCATAATTTGCCAGTTCTTGTGATTCTTTGACTTCCTTGATCTTTGGAGGATATAATATGATGTTTGAACATACATGGACCCTCTTGAGATGATTGAAGATCTTTGGAATGGCTCAGAAGGATCTTGGATTGCTCAGATCACAAACCCTAGATGCAAATGAACTTGAACTAATGCAGTGAAGCAAAAATGCAACATGAGATGATATGATTGAACTAATGAAAATGAGAAAAATCACAAGTCATGGTGTGAACTTAGTGAGGGAAAATTTGGGGTGTTTACAGCTGCCCTTATTCAAACATGAGTTAACTGTACAGGATGTAAGCGACGGCTTAACAGACAAGCAAGATAACTTGTGGTTGAATACCAAAGACAGTCCGAAATTTGCACTCACTGGGAGAAGAAGAAAAGGGATATAGATTGTAAAAAGAAGTATAATATGATTATAAAGTTACGGGCGATTGTATACACCCCAAATTTGCCCTCACCCATTCACACCATGTCTTGTGATCTCTTCATATGCATAAATTCAATCATAGCATCTCATATTGCATTTTTGATTCACTGCATTGTTCCCAAGTCATCTGCACCTAGGGTTTGTGATCTGAGCCATCCAAGAGCTATTTGAGCCACTCCAAAGGTCTTCAATCACTTCAAAGGGGTCCATGTATGTTCAAGCATCATATTGTATCCTCACAAAGTCAAGAAAGTCAAAGAATCACAAGAACTGAGAATGGCATGGAAGCAGAGCCAGGTTTAACTGCACAGATGACCTAGAATTAGGGTTTTGGTTTCAAAGGCCATAACTCCAAATTTTTTGGTCATTCTTATTACCATTGGTCTCTATGTGGTATAGGGATCATGCATATCAATTTTCATGAAGAAATTCCATGGGGAAGGCATCTGATCAATGGTTGACTTCTTGAGCAAGTCAGTGTAAAATCAGGGCATCTGAGGCCCCCCAATGACCCAACCAAGGGGTGTTCATCATCATTTTGATTGTGTATGATCTTTATTTGATCATAGAAGGTGTTAAAAGTTCACAAAATTGAAGAATTTCAAGCCATTTGCAAAGTTGCCTTTTTGGGAAAATGACTTGTAATGGAAACTTTCCATTTTGGGAAACTTTTTCAACCCTTGCTTTTTGATTCAAAAATGCTTCAAATGAGAAAACTTTGGTCATGAAAGTTGTAGAGTTGGGCCAAAGATGAACAAAGTTGCAAAACATCATACAAACCCTAATCCACTTGTTAATTGGCTTCAAAACTGATCCCATGGCCCTCCTCATTCCTTGCTGCGCAGGACACCCCTCTTGTACTTGGCCTACCATTGACCCATACCTCTCTTACACAAAACTTGACTTTTTGCATAAAGACCCATACCAATCACAATAGGGCACAACCACTCCTCTGACCTCTCTAGTTGTGATAAATGGACCAAATGCAACATAACACAACACACAACAGAAGCTGAAACCTCAGATTGCCATAGTTATCTAAAAAACCCCAACTTGCAAAACCTTTCGAATCTCTCAGCTCACTCAACCAATCTTCAAACAAACTTCACCATTGATCTCAAGATGACTCACTGACCACAAACCAACCATTGAAACAGCCAAAAACCTCACATAAACCAAACACGATTTCTGACCAGTTGGCTTGCAATCTCCCAAAACAGCCAAAAGAAATTCTTTCCAAGCATCAAAACATCATCAGGAGGTCAAGGGGAGTGGTTTGCACAAAGAGAGGAGGCCTGAAAGTCCAGAACTGAGAAAGCTCAAGCTCAGGTACCTTCTTGAAACATTTTTCCAGAACTTGTTTCTTTAGTTATAGAATGGTAGGGTGTGTTCCACTGATCACAATGATCCTTGATTGATGAAAAATGGTTGAGTTTTGAGTGTGTATGCATGTTCTGAAATTTTGTTCAGTTTTAGGTTTTTGTTCGAATCTTGTTGTTGATGAAAAATGAATGAAACTTGGTGCTGGATTCATGCTCTATGGGGTTTAGGGATCATTTCTGGAGATTTGGGGGGTTTGATTTAGCCTAGGGAGTGATTTTGAAACTTTCAGGGAAGGGGGTCACCGGAGAAGACGACCGGAGCTCGTCTCCGGTGACCTGAAAGTGATTAGGACTTTAAATGCGTTTAGGGCAAAGTTTAAATGTGGACCCTTGATCTGGCTGACTTTTGTTGACTCCCGCGCGTTTCAATGGCCAGGATGTGTCATTAAAACCCTAATCTCACTTAATTAATTTAATTAATCCAGTTTAATTTAATTGGCCCAGTTTGAATGAGAGCCGTAGGATAGCGCGCCAGTCTTTCCCTCCACTCCCAGTTTGAATATCAGCCTTAGGATGCGCTGACTTTCTTTCTTGTTCATATTTATTTTATTTTCTTATCATTTATTTTGTGCATTTATTTTAAAATAGCTAAAATCATTAAAAAATTATGAAAATTTTTGTCAAGGGTTCCATGAATTTTCAGAACACAAATATTTTTACTTTTATTTTTTGCATAAAATTTGTATTTTTAAAATATTTAAATGTTTATTTTAATTAATTAATGGGAATTAATTAATTAAAATACCATTTAGGTATTTAAAAATCACCAAAAAATTCACATTGCATTTAAAAACATTTAGAAACATTGTCCAACTTTCAAACCAAATTTCTTTTTTTGTTCTTGATGCCTTTTGATCATTTTCATTGGATTTAATTTCATTTCAAGGAAATATTTTGTTTCAAACTTCAAAAATTTGTTTCTGACTAACCATTGAGAGTTGGACAATGATTCTTTTTGCATTGCATCTTGCATAACATGTAGTTTATAGGATAAAATTGGTTTGATTTGATCTTGCATTTTCAATTTGTTTAGGATTTTTCTTGACAAGGCACCCCAAAACCCTAGCAATCTTAGGAAATTCATAACTTTCACTAGGTTAAGAGTTGGTTCCCCTCCTTTGGGCAGTGAGCTTGTATAGGTTTAGGGTATCTTTGATAGCATTTTCAAATTTTTATCATGACTCTTGCTTCTGGTTTTGGATTTTGCTTTGTGTGTTGATCATAAACCCTAATTTATGTCTTCCTTTGCATCCATCTTCCATTTGCTTGCATACCATGAATTGCCATGACATTTTGTGCATCAACATGATTCATAATGCATCTTAGGACATATTAGAATCATGTTTAACCATTGCATCTTTCATTTTCCATGTTACATGTCCATTACATGTCATAATTTTTCATGTACATTCATGGTTCAAAGCATGCTTCATCTGCATCCATTGCCTTGTATGATCATTATCATGTCTTGCCTCATGTTTGTATCATCTCTTAGCATCATTAACTTCATGTTCTTGCTCCTGGTTTTTTGTTTGCATCATGACATTGCATCTCATTTGCATTGCATTTCATTTCTTTTACTAACTTTTCAGGTGGTAAGTTGTATTGAGAAGTGAATTTGCCTTCACTTCTCACAATCTCTTTTCATCTCTCTTATACATCATTGCTGCATTTTATCTTGTGCTTTGGAGTGAGCTTTCTCATTCTTGTTCATTTTACATTCTTTCTTCAAGCAACTTGTCTTCTTAAGTGAAGCAAGTTGTCTTGCTTCTCTCTGCTTCTTTCTCCTCTCATCTGCTCCCCTCCTTGGTGGTTCTTTGAAGATCTTCTTGCAAACCTCATTAACCCTAGGAATAACCAAGCATGATCACAATTAGGGTTTTGATTAGTCCCCCATTTAGATTTTACCTTTGTGTCATCTTTGAGTCTTCTCTTCTCATCTCATAATCAGGGACTAAACCCTAAAGGCTTTAAGGCTTTGTGATTAAGCTTATGAATGCATCCTTCTATTAGGATGGAGTGTATAACTTTAATCCTAAGTGTTAAACCCTTAATGTGTTTAAATCCTTTAATCAATCCACCTAATAATCATTAAGACAGCAAGCTTGTAACTTGGGCCTTGTATTAGGGTTCTAATTCTTCCTTAACTGGTTAAGAAGGACTAACCCTAGTGTTAATGGACAAGTCCCCCTCAAGTTGTCTTACAAACCATAAAATCCATTTCTTAATCTTATCATTTACTAAAATCCACTTAATAAAGGCTTTGTTTTGTCATGAGGTTAATCCCTAATCATGGATTAAGTTGAGGAGCTTTCCTCAGCTTAAATGTTCTCATCTATTATCCTTCTATTAGGATGGTGTAATGAGTCCATTAAATCCTTGATTATGGCTTAATCTCATTACTCAACACTAAACAAAAACAACAAAAACATCTGAATAATCACAAGTAGGTTAATGATCTTAATCCTACACCATGGTGATTAAGTGTGAGATACTGACTTCACACTTAAGGTATTCTCATTACCCCTAATCAGAGGGAGGATGTGATGAGTTTGCTAACCCTTGGTTTAGGCTTAAGCTCATTAACTTATGACAAACTTCAAAAGGCAATAAAAGATTGAAAACACAAAAACAAACAATAATCGTCTCCTCCGGGATTCTTTTCTCATCATCTTCACTCACAAACGAGAACTTGCTTCTTCCGTCTAATGCAAGACAGTTTGCACCTGAGCCAGACAGGTCATACACTTGAGCATAGACAAGTAAGCAGTTCACAAGTCAATTTATCTTTCAGTCTCTTTTGGTCGAACTACGGTGTTCTGACTTCCTCATTGCACGAGAGGATACGTAGGCATAACTTAACAGTTATCGAACAAAAGTCTCTGTATATTCCCCCTCTTTCCAGCCTTATTCTTTAAGCCTCATTCTTGAGCATTTCATTCTTGTTCTTACACTGACACCTCCCTTATACACTTCACATTTCTTTTAGACTGACACTTGTATTCTTTCCAGCTATGATACACAAATTACACTGACACTACCCCTTTAAAACACAAACCTTTTAAGCGTGGATCCCGTCGAGTACGACGGACAATCTGGGTGCTAATACCTTCCCAGGTTGTAACCAACCCCCTTTCTCAGTCTCTCTGGTTCGCAACCGTCTTATCCATATCTTTTTCTAGGTCTATGCAACATTACCTTTCCTCCGGGATAAAAATGCCTAGCTGGCGACTCTTGTCTTCTGAGTTCACCCTTGTGTGTTCTCATCCCTTTCGCCGACCGTTCGCGTCTGTACCCCTCTTGACCTTGGGTGTCATTTGGTGGGAGCGACAGCTTGGCGACTCTGCTGGGGACCCTTATACTGTAACCAGGGCTTCTGGTTCTTTTTGTGGGTTCCTCCTAGCGCTTGCTTGATTTGTGTTTACTGGGGTGTTATGTGCTAATTGTGTTTATATAATTGCTTTATTTATTCCTTTACGTACAGTTATTTATTGCTTTCTTTACAGCTTCATATATATCATACTGTCATATTGTCACCTGGCTGGATCTAGTTTATTGTTTTGATGGGTGGGGCTCATTAAGAGTTTAAGGTCCTATACCTGGGACCTGAGTGACACCTAGGCTAGAGTGGTTCATGTTCTTTCCCATTCCATTTCGGTCTGGTGCGGGAATATGAAACACGGTTCAGATGTGGGTTTCTTCTTGAGAACTCTGTGCTACAGATTTCCTGTAGTGCTAGGGCTATCTGGGAAGCCTGCTAAGTCTGGATGACCTTTATTATGACCTTCAGAAACTGAGGTGAATTAGAGGAGGATCTTTTATGGTTATTGTAAACACTGTACCTCCGGGTTAGAAGTGTTTACACTTCTCATAACTGATCCAAGTCTGAGGATCCTTGTTTTAGAACACCACCTGTGAGGGGGTTGGGCTGTTTACAGATTTGCAGGTACCTTTGGCCACATCATACCTTGATACTGATTTTGTTTAAGAGTACTCCACATTGGACAGTTCTTGTGATTTAACCCTGGACATGTGACTCTTTATTTGAGTCCCCCACCTTGGTTACTGGACTTCTGAACCTCCATCTGGACTTCTTGAACATACATGGACTTATATCATCACGATAATCAGATCCAGCTTGATCAAAAACCCTTGCATATCATTTGCATACATCATCATTGCATCATTTTAACATTTGTTTATTTGTTTTTCAAGGTATCCACATTACATTTGGCTTGGTTTTGACCCCTTCATCTACATAGACCCCTGCTCATCAGTTACCTGCTTCAGTTACCTCCATCATCATCCTCAGCCTATCAGTGATTCATCTCCAGTATCAGTCCTCATCATCAGCATCTGTTTTCAGTTCTTCATCAATAGTCATGGCACCCAAGAAGAGCAACATTTCATACCATTTCTTTGAGCCTGTGCTGACTGGCATCAGACAGGTCCAGGCACTTATCACTCCAGACCACATCCCATTATTCAGAGAGCATTATGGAGGCATCCTTGATATGGTTATGGACCTAGACCCTTCTCAGAGGAGTTTGATCCACACTTGCCTACAGTTTTATGACCCTCCTTTGAGATGCTTCACTTTCCAGAACTTTCAGCTGGGACCTTTGCTGGAGGAGTTCTCATCATTGATTGGAGTACCTGTCAGGGGTGATATCCCCTTCAACCCAGAGATGACTTCTCCCAGCAATGGAGAAGTAGCAAAGGCACTGTATCTGGAGCCTATTTTGATTGAGCAGAACATGACCATAAAGGATGGGATCCCTGGTTTGCACTTAGACTTTCTGATTTCTCAGGCCATCCTGAAGGCCTCCTTGGGGGAATGGAGGGCAGTCTGTGCATTGTTAGCCCTCAGTATATATGGGGTTATACTTTTTGTAGATGAGCCCACGTTTATCAGCAAGAATGCCCTTCATCTTTTCCTTCTGAGGAACCCAGTACCCACATTGCTGGGGGATTTCTATTATTCTGTTCACCAAAGAAATGATAAACAGAGAGGGAAGTTGGTGAGATGCTGTGCTCCTCTATTTCACACTTGGCTGCTCAAAAACTTGCCCAGGACTGATGCCTTCCTAAACCCCACCAACAGAAGAATTGGGCTAAGAGACTAATTGCTTTGACTTCAGATGACATCAGATGGTGCACCCAGAGCATCAAGGGTAGGGACATAATCACTAGCTGTGGGCAGTACCCCAATGTACCTCTAGTAGGAGTGAAGGGTTGCATCAACTACAATCCTTTGCTATTTAAGAGACAATTGGGATATGCTCTAGTCCACCCTCCTAGAGTGCAAGACCTGGCTGAAACCCTGTATTGTGAGATAAAGCCTAATCTAGCTGTTGTAGACAAGCATCTTGGGCTTGGGACAACATCCAGACCAAAGGGATGGCCATTCTTGGGAGATGCAATAATGTGGCTTCAGCTCAGTATTATGAATGGTCTCATGCTAGAGCTCAGATTTCTGGGATGCCCTTCACCATTGAGGATGCACCTGGACCATCCACAGTACCACCTCCAACCACTGTCAGCCTGGAAGAATTTGAGAAGCTGAAGGAAAGGAATGAGAATCTGTCTAAAGCTCTGAAGAAGACCCTCTGGGAGAGGAGTGATAGTTGTTCAGACATTGAGAGGTTAGAGAAGCTTAAAGTGGAGCATCTGGCCAAGATTGGGAAAGAAGAGGACTACATCAAGAAATCAAGAGCTGGGGAGCAAATATTGAAGAATGCCTGTAAAGAGGCCCGGTTTCAGAAGGCTAGGACTGATCTCTATCTAGAGGAAAGTCAAGCTAGGTGGGTCAGGATCACTGAAGCTCGCACTCAAGAAGATAAGAGAACTCAAGCCAGGATTGAGCAGTTAGAGGCCAATGAGAAAAAGCAACATGAGGCTTTGCTGGCAGCCTAGAAGGAGATTTCAGAATTGAAGCTTAGGGCTGGTTTGAAGAGGTCAAAGGACCAAGGCAGGCACAAGAAGCTAACCACTGCTATTGCCACCAGAAACCTTCTTATCAGGAACATTACAGAGCACCCGGCTGGTCCTGTAACTGAAGCACTTTTGAAGGAGGTTAAAGAGGATGAGTTTGGCTTAGATGTTTGATTACTTTGCTTGTTGTTATTTCCATTTGATGTACTTTTCTTTTATGTTGTATTTTGGCCCCTCAGGGGCATATGTTGTAAAAACAAACTATGTATGAATCACCAGTTATAATGTATTTGTTGGTTTGTTTCAATGGTGTCTCTTTCTCTCAAGCAACATCAAAGTATGTTCCTCAGGGTCTGGAAAGGTCAAAACCAAGAGCCAAGCCGGATACCTTGGAAAATAAATAAGCATACTGCATTGCATACTGACTGTTGTTTTGTTTTGTAGGTTTGTCTTTACTTTATTTCGTTTCTAACTCTGTTGTGGTTCAGGAATTATTGCTCGCCGTCGGGTGTTCCCTCTCAACCGTCTGCACCGGTATCCTACTCGCAACAATCTTCCTGGTATCCAAATGGATCAAGTACAGCAAGATCTGACAGAGGTCAGAACTCAGATGGCTAATGAAAGGCTGGAGATGAGAAACCAAATGACCCAATTCATGGAAGTAATGAATGGCTTGGCCCAAAGTCAAGAAAGGTTGAGGGCATTGGTAGAAAGACAAAACCCGGAAGAACCCCATCTGGGAACTGGAGGAACAAGTAACAATGAAAGGGGTCAGCCTCATGTTAATCCACCAGTATATGGGCCTCATCTACATCCGGAAGTCAACATCCCGGGTAATGTGCAAGGAAATACTACTGGGGGAAGGATCTTACAGGAAGACCCCTAAGAGGAACAGTTTACTGTGATGGGAGCTGGGGATGAAGCTTATGATAGGAGGTTTGATGAAATTGCTGAGAAGTTGAGATCTCTGGAGTCTCAAAATTCCCTAGGCTTTGATGTCATGGATATGGGGTTAGTGGATGGGGTAAGGATTCCCCACAAGTTTAAACCCCCGTGCTTCGAGAAGTACAATGGAACTTCCTATCCACGAACCCACTTGCAGTCCTTCCTTGGGATACTTAAAGCATACACCATGGATGAGAAACTGTGGATGTTTTACTTTGAAGACAGTTTGACTGGGGCTTCAAGGGAGTGGTATTCACACTTGACCAGAGCTACTATCAGGTGCTGGAATGACCTAGCTGAAGCTTTCATCAGACAGTACCAATACAATCTGGACATGGCTCCTAACAGGACCCTCTTGATGGGAATGTCTCAGTCCTCCAGAGAAAGCTTCAGGGAATATGCCCAGAGGTGGAGACAGCTTGCTGCTGCTGTCCAACCACCCATTTCGGAAAGTGAAATGGCCGACATGTTTATGAACACTCTGCAAGGAACATATATTGATAGGCTAGCTGCCTTTTCTTCCACCAGCTTCGCTGACGTAGTCATAGCTGGAGAAAGAATTGAAAGCCTTCTGAAGATGGCTAAGATTTCTGATAATGGTGCAAGTTCGTCAAGTAATCCCAGGAAGCCTTTTGTGGGACCTAGAAGAACCGGTGATACAAATGCTATTCATGCCAGCAGGGGCAGGCCTCAGTATGTCCACAGATCAGTAGTAGCTGTCACTATTCCAGCTCCGATTCCTCAGCAACCAGCATATCAACCACAACAACAACCACACTATCAGCAGCAAGTTCAGTATCCGCCACAGAGAGCCTACAACAACAACAACAGCAATCAACAGCAAAGACCCTTTCAGCAAAGACCATCACAGGCAAATAGGGTAATTGATCCAATCCCTAAGCCTTATGCCGCTTTATTGCCACAACTCCTGAAACTCAACTTGGTTGAATTAAGGACATTGGCACCACCAGATCCCTCTAATCTGCCAAGAAATTATGACGTCAACGCCAGATGTGCTTTCCACTCTAATGCACCTGGCCACAATACGGAAAAGTGCAGGGCTTTACAAATGAAGGTACAAGATCTGGTGGATTCCAAAGCCCTCAATTTTGCACCCCCTCCAAGTGTCACCAAGAATCCCATGCCCAATCATGGAGGGCCAAGAATTAATGCCATTGAGGAAGACAAGCCATCTTTCTTAATCACCGGTGTTGGACAGATTCAGACGCCTCTGGTCGAAATTAAAGCTCAGCTCATTGAATGTCAGATGTTCCCCGGGTGTGAGCTCGGTTGTGGTTATTGTAACATTTCAGTCAATGGGTATGATAATTTGAGAAGCGACATAGATGGTCTTATCAAAAGTGGTATACTTCAGATCACAACAACAGCGCCTACAAGTCCAGCAATCCCTTTGACAACAATTCCTGACTCTTCTACAACTGCAACAACAATCATTCCGACCAATTCATCAATATCATCAACAATGGCCCCGTCTATCACTTCAACAAATCAGATGTCAACAACCATCTCTTCTACAACATCAACACCTATTTATTCAGCAGAATCTTCTACAACGCCAACAGAAATTAATGAAGATATCTCAGCAGTCACCATTTACTATGACCCATCAGATGTTCCTCCAAACAACAACTTTCAGCAACAAACAGTGGCACCTCCTTCCAGGTCACCAGTCACCATCTACTACGATCCGCACACCATTTCAGTACCTTCCTCTGCAGCAGTCAGTCCAGTTACCATCACGGTGCCTGGACCCGTTCCATATGAAAGCAGTAATGCCATACCTTGGCATTATGGCTCTGACCTCTATTGCAACGGGGAGAAAATCACCTTGGACTCTTCAACCTCTTCTCCACAAATTGATAACATTGGGGGAGGCGGAGGCTTTACCAGAAGCGGACGCCTTTTTGCCTCACAAACTCAGAGGCCTAATGCTGAAGCAGAAGCTGTTGCCAAAGCAAAGGGAAAGAGTGTGGTGCCTGAAGAACCAGCTATTAAGGAAACTCAGAAGACATCTTTTGAGCAAGATGTAGACGAGTTTATGAGGATTATAAAGAGAAGTGGTTACAAGGTGGTGGATCAACTTCACCAAACTCCCTCAAAGATCTCCATATTATCCCTGTTGATGTGTTCTGAAGCTCACAGGAATGCATTATTGAAAGTCCTGCACGCAACATATGTGCCCGAGGAGATCACTGTTAATCAGCTAGAAACCGTGGTGGCAAATGTCAACACCAGTCATGGACTGGGCTTTACCAATGCTGACTTAACAACTGAGGGGCGTAACCACAACAAGGCTTTACACATCACTCTAGAATGCAAGGGTGCTGTTCTATCTCATGTACTGGTGGATACTGGGTCATCGCTCAATGTCCTACCCAAGAAAGCCTTAGTGAAGCTGGAGTATGATGGCTTAGCATTGCGTCCAAGTAATTTGGTGGTAAGAGCATTTGATGGCTCTAAAAGATCAGTGCTTGGGGAGATTGATCTGCCTGTGATGATTGGCCCGCAGACTTTTAGGATTACCTTCTATGTGATGGACATTCAGCCGGCCTACAGCTGTTTGTTGGGTAGACCTTGGATCCATGTCGCTGGCCCTGTTACGTCTACCCTTCACCAGAAGCTGAAATTCGAGTGGGAAGGCCAGATCATCACCATCTGTGGTGAAGAAGACATCTTTGTTAGCCATCTGGCTACATACAAGTATATTGAGATGGATGGAGAGATCCATGAAACCATGAGCCAGGGGTTTGAGGCCCTAAACATAAATGAAGCATCTGCTGTACTGGGGACCTCCATGACATCTTATCAGCAAGCCAGGAAGGTTGTTGAAGAGGGTACTTCCCAAGGCTGGGGCAAGCTGCTGCCCGTGGAAAAGAAGGAGGACAGATTTAGGTTGGGTTACAAACCAACTCAACAAGATCAATCAGAGGCTGCCAAGAAGCCCAGTTTTGTCAGCGGGGGAATGCTCACCCCAGATGCAGTGAACAACTTGGAAGATGAGTTAGAAGATGAGCGCAACCTGGAGAGTTGGATTCGTCCAAGGACCCCGGGGAGCCATATCTCAAACTGGTCTTCCCAGGAAATTATAAGGGTTACTCCTGCAGAGTAATTATTATTTCCTGTATATTTTAAGCATGCATCAAGTCTTGCATCTTGCCCAAGATGACAAGACTCATTTTGTAATCGGGCCATCTTGTAAATTTTGTGCAAACAGATCAATCAATGAATATCGGACATCTTTTGCAAATGAGTCTTTTTTCTTTTACCGCTCACTATTTTTCATTTTTTTCTTTTTGTACAAAAATAAAATGGCAATGTTTTCCAAAATGACAACTTCATTTCACTTTTTTCTAAACAAGATTAAAATCGATCACTAAAATGAACAATCTAAACACTTGCAGAGAGTGCCTTTCAGACTGCACCGACAACAACACAACTATGACTCTGTATGACTTTGACAATCCAATCAATCAAGCTGATGAAGGGGTTGAAGAAGATTATGAGCTTCCTGAAGAGCTAGCTAGGTTATTAAGGCAAGAGGAGAAGGTTATCACTCCTCATCAGGAGGAGGTCGAAACGGTTAATCTTGGTACGGAAGAAGACGTAAAAGAGGTTAAGATCGGGGCCTGCCTACAAGATTCAGTAAAAGAACAACTGATTGATATGCTTCGGGAATATGTAGATGTCTTTGCTTGGTCTTATCAGGATATGCTAGGGTTGGACACCGACATTATCATGCAAAAGCTGCCTTTGAAGGAACATTGCCCGCCAGTTAAACAGAAACTGCGCCGTACTCGCCCAGATATGGCAATGAAGATCAAAGAAGAGGTACAAAAGCAGTGGGACGCCGGGTTCCTTGCTGTAACTAGCTATCCGTCGTGGGTAGCTAACATTGTACCGGTACCTAAGAAAGATGGCAAGGTAAGGATGTGTGTAGATTACTGATCACACTAAAATTCACCGTATTTCTGACTCCGATTTCGCATGCATTCTTAGCTTTTATTGTTGTTTTGCTTTGTTATTGCTTTGTTTTCTTATGTTTTCAGGTTTTTATAATAATCGGAGCTTGAATCGGGAAAAGGAGCGAAAAAGGAGTGAAAACGGACGAAAACCTAGAAATTCAGCGTTTTGCACTTACGGCACCCACCGTGGCGGGCGCCATGGGGTTAGCCATGACGTGGCCACGTCTCAAGACCACTCCTCAACCTCCAAGACCCACGTTCCCCACTCCATCATCCCCTGTAGGGACCATGGCGGGCGCCATGACCTTGTGGCGGGCGCCACAAGGCAAAATTTCATAACCTCCACTTTTTAGTGGAGGGGCGTCCCGGTCATTTCATGCTTTCAGTTTTTACTATAAATAGGACCTTAGATTTTCGTTTTTCTTCATCCAGAATTAGAATTCTCTAGGCATATATCAGTTATAAAGCAGTTGCCATTCCACATCGGGGTGCCTCTGCAATCGAGTGATCGAGTCTGTAATCTGTCTGTGGTTCGAGTTTTGGAGCACTCTGGAGGAAGTTAATCCTGCCGCCATTTTAATTCAAGTTCGTACTTTACTTTTATTTATTTCTCGCATCGCTTTTATTTTGTTTATTTCCTGCACTCGCACATTTACTTTGTTTATTTCCTGCACTCGCACATTTACTTTGTTTATTTCCCGCACTCGCACATTTACTTTGTTTATTTCCCGCACTCGCACATTTACTTTGTTTATTTCCTGCACTCGCTTTAAATTCATTTACTTTCCGCACTCGCTTTAAATTACTTTTATGAAAAACTATAAAAAGAATCTTTACATTATCATGTCTAACTAATTCCATAAAGGTTAGAATGTAAGGATCGTAATTAAACCAGTAATCAGTATAATTGTTCGTGGAAACACTTAAGGGCTATTTTGTCTTTCAATTCAAGTAATTGTTTTTAACTATTTCAAAAACAGCCAAAAGCGCTTTGTCTAGTTTATTAGGAGATTTTAGATTAAAAAGAAAAGAGATTTTAAAACGATTTTCGGACGCGTTAGGAAGTTTAAACTCTGGTTCGTAAGAACCTCTTTTTGCTAAGAAGTCCAGGTTAAAATACTTTTCAACTTAGTTAAGATACTATATTTCTTAAAAATAGGTTTACTACTCTAACGCAGTACGCACCTTTTTATCCGTGACAATAGGAGGGGTTGATTAGAGAGTACAACTCGGTTCTGAATACGCGAAAGCGACAGTTCCTGTTAAATTAGTTCTTTTCAAAGGAGAAAACATTGCCCATAAGTAGTTCCACTAACAAGTACTGGATTATCATTGATTGCGTGAATTACATTCGAGCCTGTCTTTATTTATTATTTAAAATTATAATTTTATTTACCATTGCACCCTTATTAAAACCCTTAAAAATAGTTGCCTTAGATACACACCATAACAACAGGTTTGATAGATTGACACTTGGTCTCTGTGGATTCGATAATCTTTTATATTACTTTGACGTGATTCGTACACTTGCAAAAAACACGCATCAAGTTTTTGGCGCCGTTGCCGGGGACCAATATCGTCAAATTTCATTACCCTGTAGTTATACCGTTTAGACTAAGGTTGTTACCCACCGGTCAATGCGAAAGACTCGCAGTGCCGGAAGTTTAGTAGACCCTCTAGCTGAACCTGAACGTTACGCTCGCGCACGTTTATTTTTCCATAGGAATAGGATAGCTATGGCCGAAGAACAAAACCGAAGACCTCTTAAGGACTTCGCCCAACCATCAAACGAGGAACCTAGTTCCAGTATAGTAAACCCCGCTATCCAAGCCAATAATTTTGAACTTAAACCATCCCTGCTGCAATTAGTGCAACAGAGACAATTCTCAGGTCTCGCTACTGATAACCCGAACCAACATTTAAAAAACTTTCTTCAGTTAGCAGACACCTTTAAAACCAATGGAGCTTCTCCTGAGGCGATACGCTTAAGATTATTTCCCTTTTCCCTCAGAGATAAAGCTCTATCATGGTTAGATTCCCTTCCACCCAATTCAATAACAACCTGGGATGACCTTAGGAAAGTTTTCCTTGCTAGATATTTTCCCCCGAGTAAGACCGCTCTTCTTCGAAACCTAATAACTAGATTTACCCAACACCAAGGAGAGTCGTTGTTCGAAGCCTGGGAGAGATATAAAGAATTATTAAGAGCATGCCCACACCATGGCTTAGAGAATTGGCTAATCATCCAAACCTTCTATAATGGACTTCATTATAACACTAAAATGACCATCGACGCTGCCGCTGGTGGCGCACTGATGAATAAACCTTACCCTGAAGCTAGTGCCCTTATCGAGGATATGGCCCAAAACCATCAATCATGGGGAGTAGAACGAGCGACAGTGGAAAAGAAGGAAGCCCAAGGAGGAATACATGAGCTAAGCTCTATAGACATGATGCAGGCTAAAATGGACGCGTTGGCCCTTAGAGTCGAACATATGTGTACAACTCCGAATACTGTAGCCGCAGTTTCGCCGAATTGTGAGATATGTGGAACGCAAGGACACCAATCCGCCGAATGCAATCTGTTAAATGAAACCAACACCGAGCAAGTGAACTATACCCAAGGGAACCCATTTTCAAACACATATAACCCTGGATGGAGGAATCACCCAAACTTCTCCTACAAAAATAATAACCCTATTCAAAATACCGCACCTCCGAGACAACAAGGTTACCAAGCCCCTAGAACAAATCAACCTATGCAACCTGTACCACCAAACCCGAGCTTTGAGGAAATTGTAAAAGATTTCATCGTTGCTCAAAAACAGAAAAACAAAGAGTTCATGAACCAAAGCGTCCATGTTAACGAACTAATTACCCAGTTAGGAACCAAGGTTGATCAGATTATTACTCATAATAAGATGCTTGAAACCCAGATCTCTCAGGTAGCGTTAAACCAAGCCCCACAGACTACACCTGGAGGACAGTTCCCTGGACAACCTCAACAAAACCCGAAAGGGCAAGCTAATGCCATTACTCTACGAAGTGGAACCGCTTATAAGGAACCTTTGAACCCTAGATTAGGTGAGCTTGAAACTTCTGAGAGGAATGAGGAAAAGGAACCAGAGAAGCCTGAAACCCCGGAAAGTCAAGAAAAAGGAGAAGAACCTAAAAATAAAACCTATGTACCACCACCGCCATACAAACCACCAATGCCTTACCCTCAAAGATTAAAGAAAACCCAAATCGATAATCAATATCAAAAATTCGTTAAGGTTATAGAAAAACTTCACGTAGAAATCCCCTTTACAGAAGCCATCACCCAAATACCTTCTTATGCTAAGTTTCTCAAAGACATACTTACGAATAAACGTAGACTTGAAGATCCGAAACCCGTGGAATGTAATTCTATTTCCGAAGATAGGTTAGCAAAGAAAGATAAAGATCCCGGAAATTTTTCCATTCCTTGTATTTTGGGGAATCATGTCATCGAAAAAGCTTTTCTAGACTTAGGAGCTAGTGTGAGCTTAATGCCTTTAGCAGTTTGTGAGAGATTAAACTTAGGAGAATTACAACCTACTAAGATGTCACTTCAATTAGCCGATAGATCCGTTAAATACCCTATAGGCATACTTGAAGACGTCCCTGTTAGGGTAGGTCAGTTGTTTATACCTACTGATTTTGTTGTCATGGACATTAAAGAAGATGACGACATACCAATACTCCTGGGTAGACCGTTCTTATCGACTGCTGGAGCCGTAATAGATGTTAAAAAAGGAAAACTAACTTTTGAGGTAGGTGAAGAGAAGATAGAATTTATATTGTCAAAATTTCTTATGGCACCTGTGATAGGAGATTCCTGTTATGCCTTAGATATCATCGAAGAATGCATTAGGGAATTAGAACAAGAAGAAGAAAATGAATCTATAAAATTGCCATCGACCCTTATTCTGGAAGATGACAATTATAAAACACCCTACATTGATGATAACCTTCACGAATGTTTATCTCTTACCCCAGATCCTATGCCTTGCCCTATAAAACCGACCGTAAAACTTAAGGAACTGCCTAAAAACCTGAGATATGAATTTCTAGATGAAGATATGAACCGTCCAGTTATAGTCAGTGCTACCTTAAACCAAAAAGAAACCGATCAATTATTAGAAGTTTTACGTAGGTACCCCTCAGCCTTAGGATATAAGATCTCTGATCTAAAAGGAATAAGCCCATCCGTATGCATGCATCGGATTTTGCTTGAAGAAGATTCAAAACCTTCTAGAGAACACCAACGAAGAATAAATCCTATAATGAGTACTGTAGTTAAGACTGAAGTTCTTAAGTTATTAGAGGCAGGTATAATATATCAGATCTCGGACAGTAAATGGGTGAGTCCTGTGCATGTAGTACCTAAAAAGGGAGGCATCACAGTCGTGCAAAACGAGAAGGACGAACCTGTAGCAAAAAGAACCGATGGAGGTTGGCGTATGTGCATAGATTATAGAAAATTAAATAAAGCAACTAGGAAGGACCATTTCCCATTACCATTCATAGACCAAATGTTGGAGCGCCTAGCCAGACACTCTTACTTTTGTTACTTAGATGGATATTCAGGATTCTTCCAAATACCTATTCACCCCGAAGATCAAGAAAAAACTACCTTTACATGCCCAGTTGGAACCTTTGCCTATAGAAGAATGCCTTTTGGACTTTGTAATGCTCCTGCAACTTTCCAACGCTGCATGATGTCTATCTTTGCCGATTATTTAGATGGAATTATGGAAGTATTTATGGACGATTTCTCAGTTTGTGGATCAGATTTCAAAAATTGTCTTGTCAACCTTGAGAAAATCCTGGAGAGATGTGTGGAGGTAAACCTTGTGCTAAATTGGGAAAAATGTCATTTCATGGTCACCGAAGGGATTGTTTTAGGACATATAGTTTCCGAAAAAGGTATAGAGGTAGATAAAGCAAAAATAGAAGTCATAGAGAATCTAAAACCGCCGAAGACTATCAGGGAGATAAGAAGTTTTCTTGGACATGCCGGATTTTACCGACGTTTTATCAAGGATTTCTCCAAAATAACAAAGCCCTTAACTGGTCTTTTAATGAAAGATGCTGAATTTATCTTCGATGAAAAATGTACTGAAGCATTTAATCTCCTGAAGCAAGCTCTGATTTCAGCACCTATACTGAAACCCCCTGATTGGTCAGAACCGTTTGAGATAATGTGTGACGCCAGTGATTATGCTGTTGGAGCCGTTCTAGGTCAGAGAAAAGATAAGAAGTTACATGTGATTTATTATGCCAGTAGAACCCTAGACGCTGCACAGCTCAACTACGCAACAACCGAAAAAGAGCTCCTAGCTGTAGTTTTTGCAATAGACAAATTTAGATCTTATCTAGTAGGAGCCAAGATTATAGTTTACACCGACCATGCTGCCATTCGTTACTTACTAAGCAAAAAGGACGCCAAGCCTAGGTTACTTCGATGGATTCTATTACTGCAAGAGTTTGATTTGGATATCCGTGATAAGAAAGGCACTGATAATGTGGTAGCTGATCACCTATCTAGGCTAGAATACCTGAAACCTGATCCAGTTCCCATAAATGACGATTTTGCCTATGATAGACTGATAGCCCAACTGGAAACCATTGAAGAAGATAACCCAGATCCTCATGAGTATTTTCAAAAATCCTTAGCCATAAGTGATGTACCTTGGTATGCAGACTTTGTTAATTATCTAGCCGCTGACATCATACCCCCTGATCTAAACTACCACCGGAAGAAGAAGTTCTATAGTGATGTGAGAAACTTCTATTGGGACGAACCATTTCTTTTCAAGAGAGGTAAAGATGGCATTTTCCGCCGTTGTGTTCCAGAAGAAGAGGTAAATAATATAATTGAGCATTGTCACTCTGCACCCTATGGTGGACATGCAAGCACATCTAAGACCTACGCCAAGATTCTTCAAGCTGGCCTATTCTGGCCTACTATGTGGCGTGATGTCCATGCTTTCATTGTCAAGTGTGATAGATGCCAACGCACAGGAAATATTTCAAGACGTAATGAAATGCCGTTAAGAAATATCCAAGAAGTAGAACTCTTCGACGTATGGGGTATAGACTTTATGGGACCGTTCCCACCATCTTTTGGAAATCATTACATCTTAGTAGCAGTTGACTACGTGTCTAAATGGATTGAAGCTATCGCCGCACCCACAAACGACAACAGAGTAGTCATCAAATTATTCAAAAATTATATATTTCCCAGGTTTGGAACACCCCGTTTAGTCATAAGTGATGGAGGATCACACTTCATATCGAGAATATTTGATAAACTTTTAAGCAAGTATGGAGTTAAGCATAGAGTAGCAACACCATACCACCCACAGACCAATGGACAAGTGGAAGTATCTAATAGGGAGATAAAACAAATCCTCGAGAAGACTGTCTCTATATCTAGAAAGGATTGGTCACAGAAACTTCAAGAAGCATTATGGGCCTATAGAACCGCTTTCAAAACTCCTATAGGAACAACCCCTTATCAACTGGTCTATGGGAAATCATGTCACTTACCTTTTGAGTTGGAGCATAAGGCCTATTGGGCCATCAAAACTTTGAATTTGGATTACTTGACTGCTGGTGAGAAACGTATCCTTGACATCCACAAATTAGAAGAGCTCAGACAATCTGCCTACGAAAATGCCATCATATACAAAGAAAGAACAAAAGCTTGGCATGACAAAAGAATCATAAGAAGAGACTTCAAAATAGGCGATCTTGTTCTCCTTTTCGATTCTAGGTTACGACTATTTCCAGGTAAACTCCGTTCGAGATGGACTGGCCCTTTCGAAGTATCTAAGATCCTGAGATCCGGTGCTATTGAAATCAAGAACCAGACATGTAAATCGTTCATCGTAAATGGACAGAGGTTGAAGCCCTACGAAGGAGGTGACATCCCAACAACATACACCTGCCATACTCTGAGTGATCCACCATATCCTTCCAATGATGTTTAAATATCGGTCGTAGAGCTAATGACGTTAAACAAGCGCTGCATGGGAGGCAACCCATGGTTTTTCTTATTTTTGTACTTTTTATTTTTTACTTTTACTTTATTTTGTTTAGTATTATTATGTCAGGACTAACGATTGAATGTTTTATGTGCTTTCAGGACTTGTTTGCTAACCTTGTACAGAATGCAGAACCCTGATGACATGCACGTGGCCTTTAGAGATGATGCACAGAGAGAGCGTTACTATGTCCACATGAGACGCCCTATGGCTCCTACCAGGTACCCTGACCATGACTGCATGGATGCCTTGGGGATAGAGCCAAGCGTCAGATTCTTATGCCATCAACTCCAGTGGGAACAGTTTGACTACAGGAACAACACTTATAGGAACGTGACTCTTGAGTTCCTCAGCTCGTTTCATTATGACCCTTGGGCTGGACCCGATGGACTCGCTGTTTTCAGGTTGTTCGGGATTGACTACTCATTCTCTCACAGAGAGTTTGGTGATTTGCTAGGTTTCCAGACTACTCCTGATGCTATTCCAGATACACCGATGGGGTATTTTATGAGCAGAGAAGTGGAAAAGTTTTGGACTAAAATATCCGGCGGAGGGAGCCAAGATCCTTCTACCCAGTTTTCTCAGGTAATCCACAACCCTGCATTGAGGTACTTCCAGATGATTCTAGCACATTCTTTCCTAGGTTTTCCAGATACAGAGACACTGCTAAGTGAAGAGGAGATTTTCCTACTGTTTTGTGCGACTCAGTCTCGCCCTGTTGCTTGTGGCAACTTTCTGTTAAAGGGCTTGGCTAGTGTTGCCAGATCATCCGTAGGCATCATCCATGTCGGTGGGATTGTTACACAGATTGCTACTGCATTGGGTCTGTCTCGCAAGTTATTGCACCTCAGGACCTTCTGCTGCTACACCACCCTGGATATTGATTTTTGTCTTGATAGAGGACTGATGAGGAGGGCTTCTTTTGAGCCCAACATGTTTAGATTGCTGATCGACGGCGAAGCGATACACTACTTTACATTACCAGATCAGCTGATGACCAGTGTCCATGATCCTGAAAATTGGAGTTATGCTCTAGAGGGTTATGGAGAGACTGTCGAAGAGCCGAAATCGCCTCCCGCCGCTGAGTACACTCCTACACCTCTTACTCCCCAAATCACTGTTATGTCTAACAATATGTCTCTGCAGCCACCTGACCTACAAACACAGATTTATGAGCTCCGCAAGGAGACTGCCCTGCTCAAGCAGGAAGTGGCAGACTTAGAGTTACAGATGCAGGTTTCTGATCTCACTCATGCCTCAGAGACCGATGCTCTACATCAGGCGATTGAAGAGTTTCGGAGGGAGATAGCTGAGATTCGTGGATCAAGCCAGGAAAAGACGCCTACCACATGACTCATTCTACCCTGACAGCATTACCCTAGTATTTTATTTATCGCATTTTCAGACATATTTTACTTTACTGCAGCTTTTATATTTTCATGCACTTTGAATTTCTTATATATATACATATTATGCACTAATGTTAACTTTTTCTTTTTCTTTTGTTTCTTTAATTATTTTAATTTTTGTCGTGCAAAGAAAAAAAAATATAAGACAAAAATATTTTCATTTTTGTCTTCACAAAAAAAAATAAAATATGCAAGCCTCAAGCCTTGAAAAGAAGAAGAAAACGCTATCCAGACCCCCCCGGAAGACAAAGGTGCAAGAAGGCCCAAAGGAGGATCCAAAAACCACAAGGCCCAGGAATTGGCCTTGTGGCGGGCGCCATAGGCCCTGTGGCGGGCGCCACACCGTTACCATCAACAAATACGGGATTCAATCCCCATTTCCACCATTTTTCATCCCTTTCTTCACCAAAAACCCATTTTTCCAACCTTCCAAATCCTCCTTGAACCCCATTAAAGCTCCCTCATTTCCAAAATACCCACCATCCATAAAACATATCCAACATCCATTTCCATTTTCATCCATCAAAAACCAAAAAAATCAAAACTTTATCATTACCTCATAAACCACTTTTCTACCATTTTCACTACCTAAGGAGCATTCAACAATGGAGTTCAACGAATTTCTTCTTCGTGATGGAAGACCGGGCGAGAGGCAACGGAAAATTATTCAGAGGCTTCAAAGTCGAGAAATTCTCTCGACTAGGTACGTCGACGATACCTGTCTGTATGCTTTGGGTATTTATCATAGTGTTTTTAATTTATTAGAATTTCTAGGCTTGCATAATATTTTCATTAATCAGGAACCTACCTATGAGAGGCTGACAACTGAGTTTTTGAGTTCTTTGATATACACTGTCAGTCCTAACACTGCTAGCATTGTTGGTACTGTTATTTTTAGACTATTCGGAATTGAGTATGAATTCAGTACCGACGATCTAGCAGGTTTGTTAGGAATCCCTCATAGGGAAGGTGCAATTTGTGAGGCACCTTTGGATGCTGAATGGTCGGCCGAGGTATTTACCTTCTGGCAAAGGCTTTCAAGTTCTTCAATTAATTCTTTTGAAGGGATACTTGCGTCGACCATTCACAACCCGACCATAAGAGTTTTTAGACTTCTTTTGGCATGTACTATTTTTGGCCGGGAAAGTCCAAACAAGGTAAATGCTCGTGAACTCCTATTTTTGCAAGGATGCCTCACTAGAACCCACATCAATCCGGTCCCGTTTATGCTTGCTCATATGACTTTATTTACTAACAAAACAGGACCGATTGTTTTTGGAGGGCTTGTTACGTCTATTACTCGGGCTCTTGGCCTGAACAATGAGATAGCTACACTTGAACCACTACCTCCTCGCACAATTAATTTAAAATTTCTAAAAGACATGAAATTGTGCCGAACGAGGAGAGAAGGTGGTTATGAGTTGATGGTTCATGGGGTAGCTATCCCATCTGTTGCTTTACCATGCAGTAGACGTACTGATGTACGTGATGAAAGGAACTGGACCTATGATCTTAATGCTCCACGTGTTTTGGGTCCACTTCCTCCTAATATTCCCGATGGGGAGGCACATGACACTGATGATGAGTATGATCGGAGAGAGCAGTCTCCCATCCCTCACATGTCCCCCCATCGTCCTTCACAGTCACACACCGCACCATCTTCCTCTAACCCTGTTGCAGGTACTGCTCCTGGATTCCATGTCACCGAGGAGATGTGGCGTGATATGACAGCTAGAGAGGAAAGGCGTGATGGCCTTCTCTCTACTATTTCACAACAGCTGACGGACAACATGAGCTTCATGCAACAATCGCGATTGGTTTCGGATCGTGCTTATAGCAACGTTTGCCGTACCTTGAACGATATCTCATTAGAGCAGAACCGTCAGAGAGAGTTCAACAGCCGACACTACCAGCTTGTAGAGGCTACTCAGGGTTCCATCTTGGGTAACCTTCGAGAGGTCCGGAGTGCTCAGGCTGCTTTATCAGCACGACTCGACCGGAGGGACCAGCATCGTAGTAGATCCCGTCGTTCCAGACCATCACATCAGGACGGCGAAGGCACCAGTGCCCCTCCTCAGTAGTCTTTTTCAGGTTACCCCCCTTATCTTATTTCGAAACATTGGGGACAATGTTCGATTTAAGTGTGGGAGGGGATTTTATTGCTTTCCGTTATTTCCTTTTTAGTTAATTTCCTTTCAGTTATTTCCCTTTTCAGTAATTTACTTTTCTTAGATAATGCATGAGTCTGACGAGTCACCAGTATAGTGTCTTTTTAGTACATCTTCATTTTTTCCCATTTCCTTAGCCTTACCAGAAAATTTTTTAAAAGAAAATAATGTTGTTTCACATGTTTCTTGGGCTTTGGGACAGGTTTAGATTAGGATGTGGTGACCTAGGTCAACTTTTTGAAACATCAGAACCATTTTAGCACCATAGACCTCTTGAATATAGGAATCACTCCTAAACCCCACCACCTTGGCCTTTATTATCATTTAAAAATTGTCCTAAGTAGTTTATTTTAGCGGTCAGCTCCGGCCTAAGCATGCTCTACGTAGGGGGCCGATGAACATAAGTGAATGATCCAGTGCTAATAAAAAAAGAAAAAAAAAGAAAAAAAGGCAAACTCTGGTATAGGTGACCCTCACAAAGTCATTTAAACCGAAAAAAGAGAAGAAAAAAATTTTGCCACAAAAAGAAAAAACAATTGCAAGTCACCTATTGTTAGTTGGTTCAGAGGTATCTGGCACTGAACTTGGTAGGGCGGATTACGATCCGATCCCCCGCAGCTGCATTTAGGTGAAATAAAAACAGGTTTACACATGCTTATGTGCCAGAAACCTTATGTTATGGATCAGAATCACTAACCGGTCACTCTACTATGAAGCATGTACGGATAACGGGCTTAATGTGATTGCGCCTGAATGAAAAGGACACAAAAAGATGAGAAGATAGGCCTAGGTATTGTGGGATGATATGGAGTGGTTAATATAGGATTGAAGTTTGTGTTTGTGTTACTATGGTACCCTTGGTTCACTTAGTTAGTATCTGTCACTGCATCCTGACTTGAACATAGAAGCCCTTTAGCCCAAAGACACGTGTTGACACCATATTTTCTTAAGCTTTAATGTTTGCTTGAGGACAAGCAAAGGTTTAAGTGTGGGAGAATTTGATCACACTAAAATTCACCGTATTTCTGACTCCGATTTCGCATGCATTCTTAGCTTTTATTGTTGTTTTGCTTTGTTATTGCTTTGTTTTCTTATGTTTTCAGGTTTTTATAATAATCGGAGCTTGAATCGGGAAAAGGAGCGAAAAAGGAGTGAAAACGGACGAAAACCTAGAAATTCAGCGTTTTGCACTTACGGCACCCACCGTGGCGGGCGCCATGGGGTTAGCCATGACGTGGCCACGTCTCAAGACCACTCCTCAACCTCCAAGACCCACGTTCCCCACTCCATCATCCCCTGTAGGGACCATGGCGGGCGCCATGACCTTGTGGCGGGCGCCACAAGGCAAAATTTCATAACCTCCATTTTTTAGTGGAGGGGCGTCCCGGTCATTTCATGCTTTCAGTTTTTACTATAAATAGGACCTTAGATTTTCGTTTTTCTTCATCCAGAATTAGAATTCTCTAGGCATATATCAGTTATAAAGCAGTTGCCATTCCACATCGGGGTGCCTCTGCAATCGAGTGATCGAGTCTGTAATCTGTCTGTGGTTCGAGTTTTGGAGCACTCTGGAGGAAGTTAATCCTGCCGCCATTTTAATTCAAGTTCGTACTTTACTTTTATTTATTTCTCGCATCGCTTTTATTTTGTTTATTTCCTGCACTCGCACATTTACTTTGTTTATTTCCTGCACTCGCACATTTACTTTGTTTATTTCCCGCACTCGCACATTTACTTTGTTTATTTCCCGCACTCGCACATTTACTTTGTTTATTTCCTGCACTCGCTTTAAATTCATTTACTTTCCGCACTCGCTTTAAATTACTTTTATGAAAAACTATAAAAAGAATCTTTACATTATCATGTCTAACTAATTCCATAAAGGATAGAATGTAAGGATCGTAATTAAACCAGTAATCAGTATAATTGTTCGTGGAAACACTTAAGGGCTATTTTGTCTTTCAATTCAAGTAATTGTTTTTAACTATTTCAAAAACAGCCAAAAGCGCTTTGTCTAGTTTATTAGGAGATTTTAGATTAAAAAGAAAAGAGATTTTAAAACGATTTTCGGACGCGTTAGGAAGTTTAAACTCTGGTTCGTAAGAACCTCTTTTTGCTAAGAAGTCCAGGTTAAAATACTTTTCAACTTAGTTAAGATACTATATTTCTTAAAAATAGGTTTACTACTCTAACACAGTACGCACCTTTTTATCCGTGACAATAGGAGGGGTTGATTAGAGAGTACAACTCGGTTCTGAATACGCGAAAGCGACAGTTCCTGTTAAATTAGTTCTTTTCAAAGGAGAAAACATTGCCCATAAGTAGTTCCACTAACAAGTACTGGATTATCATTGATTGCGTGAATTACATTCGAGCCTGTCTTTATTTATTATTTAAAATTATAATTTTATTTACCATTGCACCCTTATTAAAACCCTTAAAAATAGTTGCCTTAGATACACACCATAACAACAGGTTTGATAGATTGACACTTGGTCTCTGTGGATTCGATAATCTTTTATATTACTTTGACGTGATTCGTACACTTGCGAAAAACACGCATCAAGTTTTTGGCGCCGTTGCCGGGGACCAATATCGTCAAATTTCATTACCCTGTAGTTATACCGTTTAGACTAAGGTTGTTACCCACCGGTCAATGCGAAAGACTCGCAGTGCCGGAAGTTTAGTAGACCCTCTAGCTGAACCTGAACGTTACGCTCGCGCACGTTTATTTTTCCATAGGAATAGGATAGCTATGGCCGAAGAACAAAACCGAAGACCTCTTAAGGACTTCGCCCAACCATCAAACGAGGAACCTAGTTCCAGTATAGTAAACCCCGCTATCCAAGCCAATAATTTTGAACTTAAACCATCCCTGCTGCAATTAGTGCAACAGAGACAATTCTCAGGTCTCGCTACTGATAACCCGAACCAACATTTAAAAAACTTTCTTCAGTTAGCAGACACCTTTAAAACCAATGGAGCTTCTCCTGAGGCGATACGCTTAAGATTATTTCCCTTTTCCCTCAGAGATAAAGCTCTATCATGGTTAGATTCCCTTCCACCCAATTCAATAACAACCTGGGATGACCTTAGGAAAGTTTTCCTTGCTAGATATTTTCCCCCGAGTAAGACCGCTCTTCTTCGAAACCTAATAACTAGATTTACCCAACACCAAGGAGAGTCGTTGTTCGAAGCCTGGGAGAGATATAAAGAATTATTAAGAGCATGCCCACACCATGGCTTAGAGAATTGGCTAATCATCCAAACCTTCTATAATGGACTTCATTATAACACTAAAATGACCATCGACGCTGCCGCTGGTGGCGCACTGATGAATAAACCTTACCCTGAAGCTAGTGCCCTTATCGAGGATATGGCCCAAAACCATCAATCATGGGGAGTAGAACGAGCGACAGTGGAAAAGAAGGAAGCCCAAGGAGGAATACATGAGCTAAGCTCTATAGACATGATGCAGGCTAAAATGGACGCGTTGGCCCTTAGAGTCGAACATATGTGTACAACTCCGAATACTGTAGCCGCAGTTTCGCCGAATTGTGAGATATGTGGAACGCAAGGACACCAATCCGCCGAATGCAATCTGTTAAATGAAACCAACACCGAGCAAGTGAACTATACCCAAGGGAACCCATTTTCAAACACATATAACCCTGGATGGAGGAATCACCCAAACTTCTCCTACAAAAATAATAACCCTATTCAAAATACCGCACCTCCGAGACAACAAGGTTACCAAGCCCCTAGAACAAATCAACCTATGCAACCTGTACCACCAAACCCGAGCTTTGAGGAAATTGTAAAAGATTTCATCGTTGCTCAAAAACAGAAAAACAAAGAGTTCATGAACCAAAGCGTCCATGTTAACGAACTAATTACCCAGTTAGGAACCAAGGTTGATCAGATTATTACTCATAATAAGATGCTTGAAACCCAGATCTCTCAGGTAGCGTTAAACCAAGCCCCACAGACTACACCTGGAGGACAGTTCCCTGGACAACCTCAACAAAACCCGAAAGGGCAAGCTAATGCCATTACTCTACGAAGTGGAACCGCTTATAAGGAACCTTTGAACCCTAGATTAGGTGAGCTTGAAACTTCTGAGAGGAATGAGGAAAAGGAACCAGAGAAGCCTGAAACCCCGGAAAGTCAAGAAAAAGGAGAAGAACCTAAAAATAAAACCTATGTACCACCACCACCATACAAACCACCAATGCCTTACCCTCAAAGATTAAAGAAAACCCAAATCGATAATCAATATCAAAAATTCGTTAAGGTTATAGAAAAACTTCACGTAGAAATCCCCTTTACAGAAGCCATCACCCAAATACCTTCTTATGCTAAGTTTCTCAAAGACATACTTACGAATAAACGTAGACTTGAAGATCCGAAACCCGTGGAATGTAATTCTATTTCCGAAGATAGGTTAGCAAAGAAAGATAAAGATCCCGGAAATTTTTCCATTCCTTGTATTTTGGGGAATCATGTCATCGAAAAAGCTTTTCTAGACTTAGGAGCTAGTGTGAGCTTAATGCCTTTAGCAGTTTGTGAGAGATTAAACTTAGGAGAATTACAACCTACTAAGATGTCACTTCAATTAGCCGATAGATCCGTTAAATACCCTATAGGCATACTTGAAGACGTCCCTGTTAGGGTAGGTCAGTTGTTTATACCTACTGATTTTGTTGTCATGGACATTAAAGAAGATGACGACATACCAATACTCCTGGGTAGACCGTTCTTATCGACTGCTGGAGCCGTAATAGATGTTAAAAAAGGAAAACTAACTTTTGAGGTAGGTGAAGAGAAGATAGAATTTATATTGTCAAAATTTCTTATGGCACCTGTGATAGGAGATTCCTGTTATGCCTTAGATATCATCGAAGAATGCATTAGGGAATTAGAACAAGAAGAAGAAAATGAATCTATAAAATTGCCATCGACCCTTATTCTAGAAAAAGAAGTTCGGGGTTTTCTAGGTAGATTTAACTACATTTCACGGTTCATATCTCACCTTACGGCAACCTGTGAACCTTTGTTCAAGCTGTTAAGAAAAGAACAAACGGTCAGGTGGAACGAAGACTGCCAGAGGGGTTTTTTGACAAAATCAAGGAGTACTTGCAAGAACCTCCAATCCTTATGCCTCTAGTTGAAGGAAGACCTCTAATCATGTACTTGAAAGTATTAGAAGAGTCAATGGGGTGTGTGCTGGGCCAACATGACGAGTCTGGTCGAAAAGAGTATGCAATATACTACCTAAGCAAAAAGTTTACCGACTGTGAACAACGTTATTCACTGCTCGAGAAAACTTGTTGTGCTTTAGCGTGGGCTGCTCGCCGACTAAGGCAGTATATGTTGACTCACACTACCTTATTGATCTCAAAGATGGACCCAGTTAAGTACATATTTGAGAAGCCAGCACTTACCAGACGGGTTGCAAGATGGCAAATGATCCTCACAGAATATGACATTCAGTACACATCTCAGAAATCCATCAAGGGCAGTGTATTGTCTGATTATCTTGTTGAGCAACCTATTGATGATTACCAGCCTATGAGATTTGACTTCCCTGATGAAGACATCATGTTCATAAAAGCAAAAGATCATGAAGAGCCTGTTCACACTGAAGGGCCTGACCCAGAAAGAAGAATGGACTATGTTGTTCGATGGGGCTGTTAATATGAATGGTCGTGGTGTTGGTGCAGTACTCATTACACCTAAAGGAGTTCACATGCCTTTCTCGGCAAAACTCACCTTTAACTGCACTAACAACGAAGCTGAATACGAAGCTTGCATTATGGGTCTTGAGGAAGCCATTGACCTCAGGATCAAGACTTTGACTGTGTTCGGAGATTCAACTTTGGTAGTTAATCAAACCAACGGCAAATGGTACACACACCAAGATCATCTGATACCTTACAGGGATTATACAAGGAGGTTATTGACTTTCTTTACAACAGTCAAGCTTGAGTATATCCCTCGGGACGAGAATCAGTTTGCAGATGCTCTGGCTACCATTTCATCCATGATCAAAGTTCAAGCTGCCAACTTTGTACCTCGGATCTCAGTATCCAGACTTGACAGACCAGCATACGTATTTGCAGCAGATGTTGCCAGAGATGATAAGCCTTGGTTCCATGATATCAAATGCTTCTTGGAGGATCAAACATACCCACCTGGGGCATCTTCCAATGATAAGAAGACATTAAGAAGGCTAGCTGGTAGTTTCTTCTTGAATACTGATGGTTCCCTGTACAAGATGAACTTTGATATGGTACTCCTCAGATGTGTGGATAAAACAGAAGCAGGCCTGTTGATGCACGAAGTGCACGAAGGATCCTTTGGTACCCATGCTGGAGGGCATGCCATGGCCAAGAAGTTGCTAAGATCAGGCTATTACTGGATCACAATGGATGTCGACTGTTGTGCTTATGCCAGAAAATGTCATAAATGCCAGATTTATGCGGATAAAGTGCATGTGCCTCCGAATCCTCTGAATGTGATGTCTTCACCCTGGCCCTTTTCCATGTGGGGCATTGATATGATTGGCAAGATTGAACTGACTGCTTCAAACGGCCACAGGTTCATCCTGGTTGCCATTGACTATTTCACCAAGTGGGTCGAAGCAGCTTCCTATGCAAATGTTACAAGGAAAGTGGTAGCCCGATTTCTGAAGAGGGACATCATCTGTCGGTATGGAGTGCCTGAGCGAATCATTACTGATGATGGCAGAACTGTGTCGGGACTTCAAGATCCAACACCACAATTCTTCTCCTTACAGGCCAAAGATGAATGGCGCTGTTGAGGCAGCTAATAAGAATATCAAGAAGATTGTGCAAAAGATGGTGGTTACCTACAAAGACTGGCACGAAATGCTACCATTTGCCTTGCATGGGTACCGTACGTCAATCAGAACATCCACTGGGGCAACACCGTATCATCTTGTGTATGGTATGGAAGCAGTCCTACCTGTTGAAGTTGAATTACCCTCCTTGCGGATATTAATGGATGTTAAGCTGAACGAAGCAGAATGGGTCCGGTCCCGATACGAGTAATTGAGTCTGATTGAAGAGAAGAGATTAGCAACAATCTGTCGTGGGCAGCTGTATCAGAAAAGAATGAAGAAAGCCTTCGATTAGAAAGTCAGGCTCCGAGAGTACCAAGTAGGAGATCTTGTGCTGAAAAGACTCCTCCCTCCTCATACAGACCACAGGGGCAAGTGGACTCCGAACTATGAAGGGCCATTCATAGTAAAGAAAGTTTTCTCCGATGGAGCACTCATGCTCAGTAATATGGACGGTGAGGACTTCCCGTCCCCTATGAATTCAGATGCAGTTAAAAAATACTTCGCGTAAAATGACCCGTTGGACATAAAAACAGAATGTAAGTCCAGGCAAAAATAGGGCATCCCGGCGAGTCAAAAACAGAATAAAAGACTCGGGCAAAATAAGGGAAAATAAATTTAAAAAATGTACACCCGCTGAGTTGAAAAGCCGCATTGGACAACTCAGGCAAAAATGGGTATCCCGGTGGATTGAAAACCTGAAAAGGCGATCCACGCAAAATAAGGGAATAAGCGAACAATTGCATTCTGAATTCGTCTGTATCACTTACAACTTGGTAAGCTTCGAAAGGGTCAAAACGCCGGTCAGAATCTACCTTCTTTAGAAAGCAAGATAAGAAGAACGTCAAATGTCATACGAGTCATAGCAAAGGGAAGCTCCTTGAAGCGGCGTCAACATTGCCAATATCTTTTGTTTCTCAATTTGTAACAATCTCCTCATTTCAGGGGATTTGTTTCTTTGACTGTATCTTGCCGATTCAGGGCACATGAATTAATAAAATCGGATTTTCAGTCATTGTCTTGTCTCGTACATTTTATTTTCGTTTGCAAAAATGTCCGATGTCTCTAAGGTATTGATTGCATAAATACAAATGCTTCCTTTCTAAAGAGTACATGCTTACAGGAAATATGTTTGCTCCTAGGATTGCCTGAATTCCTATGACGGAATCCAATAAGGGATACCTCGGGGTACTTGTGTGTTTCTTTGTCTTTACAGGAATGCAGGTATTCAAAGCACAGCATGGGGCATAAAATCTCCACCCCAGCAAGCTGGCAAATCATTATCCACTCAGCCTTAACACCGGAGGTGCTTTCTCCCCAGCTGAGTTGCCATTTATTTTTCCTCCTCAGCCAAGCACAAAAGCCAGGGAACCATCTCCCCACAAAGTTCCAGCCTCTATCCAGAAGAGCAACGCCTGGAGATCTCACAATAGAGTGACGAAAGCTTCTACAAACCCCAGTTGGGTCCCTCATTACTGAAATAGGTCTGTCAGTGGCCTATATCCCCAAGCAAAGTTCCATATGTCAGATCTACCAATGATCTCATCCCCAGCTGGGATGTCCTTTGCAAGCATATCAACCAGAGATCTTCGCAGCAATAGGATCCGAACCCCGGATCGGTATCTTTGCATAATCATAGCATTCGCATCATATTTTTCCCACAAAGCGTAGCATTCCGTTTAATACGGAGCATTACGGCAAAAATCAAACATATTGCATAATCATAAGCCATGTTCTGAATACTGACAATCCATCAACGATGTACATAAATTCCCCAGATTCCCCGGCAGAGAACCAAGGCACCTTCCGTATATTACAGATACTTCTTGACACTCGTCCGTGTCATTTCCCCAGCAGAAAGCTAAAGCATTTGCATTACACTCACAAATACCAGTACACACTCCTTTTGGCACCCGTCCGTATCATCATTCCCCAGTAAAGTCGCTCGAGCATTCTTTACAAACAGGCCACTTACATTACAGATACTTCCTGACACCCGTCCGTGTCATACCCCCGGTAGAAAGCCAAGGCACCCCCTTTTCGCACTCACAGTTACGTATACCTATACAAATTCCCTGACACCCGTCCGTGTCACCTTCCCCGACATAGATACCTGAAACATTTTGTAAACCACACACTTGTTTATAATACACTTTTTTGGGCACTCGTCCGTGTCACTCTCACCAGCAAGTTAAACACTCGCCTGTACACCATTCATACTTGTTACTCCCTTTTCACTCATACAGATACTCGTTCGTATCTTGTATGCACCACTTATACGTCCTCAGATTCGACACTCGTCCGTGTTCTTTGTTAACCAGTTGATACTCGTCCGTATCATCATCTCGGAACATGCGTCAAGCGTTTGTTTCTACCCGATACTCGTCCGTATAGTAGTCTTAAGGATGTTCGTTCGCATCTTTAATCCATACACAATTTCAAACACTTGTGTCTTCTTGAATTTATACACTCATCTGTGTCTATTATTCCCCAGAAGAGTCCCCGCAGAATCAATATACGTCCGTGTTCTTTGTTAACTAGTTGATACTCGCCCGTATCATCATCTCCAAACATGTGCCAGCATTTGTTTCTACCTGATACCCGTCCGTATCATAGTCTCAAGGACGCTCGTCCGCATCTTTAGTCTATACACAGTACCCAAACACTTATACCTCTCATTCCTTGGATGTAGACACTCGTCCGTGTTTACTTGTCCCAACAAATCCCAGTGAACTATTTCTCTTCTATCTGACATTCGTCCTATGTCATGATACTTTCGGCAGTCGTACCCTGCCAGGTGACCGTCCTTCAGCTTTGGATGACCGTCCCTCATCCTCTCCCCAGCGGAGTCTCCATTATTGGAACCCCTTTTCTATCCGGCATTCGTCCTATGTCGTGATATTGAGCAGCCGTACCCTGTTAGGTGATCGTCCTTCACCTCTTGATGATCGTCCTTCATCATTTTATCCGATGGCCGTCCCCATCGTTGATCTTGTTATCAGACATTCGTCCCATGTCATGATAAACCCTGAGAGCAGTCGTACCCTGCTAGGTGATCGTCCTTCACCTCTTGATGATCGTACTTCATCATGCTTATCCGATGGCCGTCCCCATCGTCGACCTTTTATCCGACATTCGTCATATGTCGTGATACTTTTGGCAACCGTACCTTGCCCGGTGATCGTCCTTCACCTTAGATGACCGTCCCTCATCTTATCCCCAACAGAGCAGCCGTCCCCTGCTAGGTGATCGTCCTTCACCCTTTGATGACCGTACCTCATCATTTATTTCATTTACCTCTAATCCCCAAAGAGTCTTATAGCTTTACCTGATGGCCGTCCCCATCACAACCTCTCATATCCCCAGCATGTCGGTCATCCCCGTCATTGCTTCATCCCCAGCAGTCGTCCTCTGCTCGACGGTCGTCCTCCGTCGCCCGCACTGCAAATATACTTTATTTTCCTTTTTACAATCTATATCCCTTTTCTTCTTCATTCTGTGAGTGCATATTTTGGACTGTCTTTGGTATTCAACCACAAGTTATCTTGTTTGCCTGTTAAGTCGTTGCTTACATCCTACACAGCTAACTCATGCTTGAATAGGGGCAGCTGTAAACACCCCAAATTTGCCCTCACCCATTCACACCATGGCTTGTGATCTCTTCATATGCATAAATTCAATCATAGCATCTCATATTGCATTTTTGATTCACTGCATTGTTCCCAAGTCATCTGCACCTAGGGTTTGTGATCTGAGCCATCCAAGAGCTATTTGAGCCACTCCAAAGGTCTTCAATCACTTCAAAGGGGTCCATGTATGTTCAAGCATCATATTGTATCCTCACAAAGTCAAGAAAGTCAAAGAATCACAAGAACTGAGAATGGCATGGAAGCAGAGCCAGGTTTAACTGCACAGATGACCTAGAATTAGGGTTTTGGTTTCAAAGGCCATAACTCCAAATTTTTTGGTCATTCTTGTTTCCATTGGTCTCTATGTGGTATAGGGATCATGCATATCAATTTTCATGAAGAAATTCCATGGGGAAGGCATCTGATCAAGGGTTGACTTCTTGAGCAAGTCAGTGTAAAATCAGGGCATCTGAGGCCCCCCAATGACCCAACCAAGGGGTGTTCATCATCATTTTGGTTGTGTATGATCTTTATTTGATCATAGAAGGTGTTATAAGTTCACAAAATTGAAGAATTTCGTGCCATTTGCAAAGTTGCCTTTTTGGGAAAATGACTTGTAATGGAAACTTTCCATTTTGGGAAACTTTTTCAACCCTTGCTTTTTGATTCAAAAATGCTTCAAATGAGAAAACTTTGGTCATGAAAGGTGTAGAATGGATCATTCCCTTTTCAAAAAGTACAAGAACTCATTCTAATTCATTTTGGATCAAAAGTTATGGCTTGTCAAAGTTGGGAAAAATCACATAATTTCAAGTTATGTACCAAAGCGGCAAAGTTGCAAAACCCCTTGCCAAAGCAAAATGATACCTCAAAGTGACTTCTATGCATTACACAAACATGAACCATTGCCTAAAATTCAGAATGCACCAAGAGTTTGTCTATTTTTATGACTTATGGATCAAGAAACTTCAAAAGGGCCAAAGATGAACAAAGTTGCAAAACATCATACAAACCCTAATCCACTTGTTAATTGGCTTCAAAACTGATCCCATGGCCCTCCTCATTCCTTGCTGCGCAGGACACCCCTCTTGTACTTGGCCTACCATTGACCCATACCTCTCTTACACAAAACTTGACTTTTTGCATAAAGACCCATACCAATCACAATAGGGCACAACCACTCCTCTGACCTCTCTAGTTGTGATAAGTGGACCAAATGCAACATAACACAACACACAACAGAAGCTGAAACCACAGATTGCCATAGTTATCAAAAAAAACCCAACTTGCAAAACCTTTCGAATCTCTCAGCTCACTCAACCAATCTTCAAACAAACTTCACCATTGATCTAAAGATGACTCACTGACCACAAACCAACCATTGAAACATCCAAAAACCTCACATAAACCAAACACGATTTCTGACCAGTTGGCTTGCAATCTCCCAAACCAGTCAAAAGAAATTCTTTCCAAGCATCAAAACTTCATCAGGAGGTCAAGGGGAGTGGTTTGCACAAAGAGAGGAGGCCTGAAAGTCCAGAACTGAGAAAGCTCAAGCTCAAGTACCTTCTTGAAACATTTTTCCAGAACTTGTTTCTTTAGTTATAGAATGGTAGAGTGTGTTCCACTGATCACAATGAACCTTGAATGATGAAAAATGGTTGAGTTTTGAGTGTGTATGCATGTTCTGAAAATTTTGTTCAGTTTTAGGTTTTTGTTCGAATCTTGTTGTTGATGAAAAATGAATGAAACTTGGTGCTGGATTCTTGCTCTATGGGGTTTAGGGATCATTTCTGGAGATTTGGGGGGTTTGATTTAGCCTAGGGATTGATTTTGAAACTTTCAGGGAAGGGGGTCACCGGAGAAGACGACCGGAGCTCGTCTCCGGTGACCTGAAAGTGATTAGGACTTTAAATGCGTTTAGGGCAAAGTTTAAATGTGGACCCTTGATCTGGATGACTTTTGTTGACTCCCGCGCGTTTCAATGGCCAGGATGTGTCATTAAAACCCTAATCTCACTTAATTAATTTAATTAATCCAGTTTAATTTAATTGGCCCAGTTTGAATGAGAGCCGTAGGATAGCGCGCCAGTCTTTCCCTCCACTCCCAGTTTGAATATCAGCCTTAGGATGCGCTGACTTTCTTTCTTGTTCATATTTATTTTATTTTCTTATCATTTATTTTGTGCATTTATTTTAAAATAGCTAAAATCATTAAAAAATTATGAAAATTTTTGTCAAGGGTTCCATGAATTTTCAGAACACAAAAATATTTTTACTTTTATTTTTTGCATAAAATTTGTATTTTTAAAATATTTAAATGTTTATTTTAATTAATTAATGGGAATTAATTAATTAAAATACCATTTAGGTATTTAAAAATCACCAAAAAATTTACATTGCATTTAAAAACATTTAGAAACATTGTCCAACTTTCAAACCAAATTTCTTTTTTTGTTCTTGATGCCTTTTGATCATTTTCATTGGATTTAATTTCATTTCAAGGCAATATTTTGTTTCAAACTTCAAAAATTTGTTTCTGACTAACCATTGAGAGTTGGACAATGATTCTTTTTGCATTGCATCTTGCATAACATGTAGTTTATAGGATAAAATTGGTTTGATTTGATCTTGCATTTTCAATTTGTTTAGGATTTTTCTTGACAAGGCACCCCAAAACCCTAGCAATCTTAGGAAATTCATAACTTTCACTAGGTTAAGAGTTGGTTCCCCTCCTTTGGGCAGTGAGCTTGTATAGGTTTAGGGCATCTTTGATAGAATTTTCAAATTTTTATCATGAATCTTGCTTCTGGTTTTGGATTTTGCTTTGTGTGTTGATCATAAACCCTAATTTATGTCTTCCTTTGCATCCATCTTCCATTTGCTTGCATACCATGAATTGCCATGACATTTTGTGCATCAACATGATTCATAATGCATCTTAGGACATATTAGAATCATGTTTAACCATTGCATCTTTCATTTGCCATGTTACATGTCCATTACATGTCATAATTTTTCATGTACATTCATGGTTCAAAGCATGCTTCATCTGCATCCATTGCCTTGTATGATCATTCTCATGTCTTGCCTCATGTTTGTATCATCTCTTAGAATCATTAACTTCATGTTCTTGCTCCTGGTTTTTTGTTTGCATCATGACATTGCATCTCATTTGCATTGCATTTCATTTCTTTTACTAACTTTTCAGGTGGTAAGTTGTATTGAGAAGTGAATTTGCCTTCACTTCTCACAATCTCTTTTCATCTCTCTTATACATCATTGCTGCATTTTATCTTGTGCTTTGGAGTGAGCTTTCTCATTCTTGTTCATTTTACTTTCTTTCTTCAAGCAACTTGTCTTCTTAAGTGAAGCAAGTTGTCTTGCTTCACTCTGCTTCTTTCTCCTCTCATCTGCTCCCCTCCTTGGTGGTTCTTTGAAGATCTTCTTGCAAACCTCATTAACCCTAGGAATAACCAAGCATGATCATAATTAGGGTTTTGATTAGTCCCCCATTTAGATTTTACCTTTGTGTCATCTTTGAGTCTTCTCTTCTCATCTCATAATCAGGGACTAAACCCTAAAGGCTTTAAGGCTTTGTGATTAAGCTTATGCCTGCATCCTTCTATTAGGATGGAGTGTATAACTTTAATCCTAAGTGTTAAACCCTTAATGTGTTTAAATCCTTTAATCAATCCACCTAATAATCATTAAGACAGCAAGCTTGTAAATTGGGCCTTGTATTAGGGTTCTAATTCTTCCTTAACTGTTTAAGAAGGACTAACCCTAGTGTTAATGGACAAGTCCCCCTCAAGTTGTCTTACAAACCATAAAATCCATTTCTTAATCTTATCATTAAGTAAAATCCACTTAATAAAGGCTTTGTTTTGTGATGAGGTTAATCCCTAATCATGGATTAAGTTGAGGAGCTTTCCTCAGCTTAAATGTTCTCATCTATTATCCTTCTATTAGGATGGTGTAATGAGTCCATTAAATCCTTGATTATGGCTTAATCTCATTACTCAACACTAAACAAAAACAACAAAAACATCTGAATAATCACAAGTAGGTTAATGATCTTAATCCTACACCATGGTGATTAAGTGTGAGATACTGACTTCACACTTAAGGTATTCTCATTACCCCTAATCAGAGGGAGGATGTGATGAGTTTGCTAACCCATGGTTTAGGCTTAAGCTCATGAACTTATGACAAACTTCAAAAGGCAATAAAAGATTGAAAACACAAAAACAAACAATAATCGTCTCCTCCGGGATTCTTTTCTCATCATCTTCACTCACAAACGAGAACTTGCTTCTTCCGTCTAATGCAAGACAGTTTGCACCTGAGCCAGACAGGTCATACACTTGAGCATAAACAAGTAAGCAGTTCACAAGTCAATTTATCTTTCAGTCTCTTTTGGTCGAACTACGGTGTTCTGACTTCCTCATTGCACGAGAGGATACGTAGGCATAACTTAACAGTTATCAAACAAAAGTCTCTGTATATTCCCCCTCTTTCCAGCCTTATTCTTTAAGCCTCATTCTTGAGCATTTCATTCTTGTTCTTACACTGACACCTCCCTTATACACTTCACATTTCTTTTACACTGACACTTGTATTCTTTCCAGCTATGATACACAAATTACACTGACACTACCCCTTTAAAACACAAACCTTTTAAGCGTGGATCCCGTCGAGTACGACGGACAATCTGGGTGCTAATACCTTCCCAGGTTGTAACCAACCCCCTTTCTCAGTCTCTCTGGTTCGCAACCGTCTTATCCATATCTTTTTCTAGGTCTATGCAGCATTACCTTTCCTCCGGGATAAAAATGCCTAGCTGGCGACTCTTGTCTTCTGAGTTCACCCTTGTGTGTTCTCATCCCTTTCGCCGACCTTTCGCGTCTGTACCCCTCTTGACCTTGGGTGTCATTTGGTGGGAGCGACAGCTTGGCGACTCTGCTGGGGACCCTTATACTGTAACCAGGGCTTCTGGTTCTTTTTGTGGGTTCCTCCTAGCGCTTGCTTGATTTGTGTTTACTGGGGTGTTATGTGCTAATTGTGTTTATATAATTGCTTTATTTACTGCTTTATGTACAATTATTTATTGCTTTCTTTACAGCTTCATATATATCATACTGTCATATTGTCACCTGGCTGGATCTGGTTTATTGTTTTGATGGGTGGGGCTCATTAAGAGTTTAAGGTCCTATACCTGGGACCTGAGTGACACCTAGGCTAGAGTGGTTCATGTTCTTTCCCATTCCATTTCGGTCTGGTGCGGGAATATGAAACACGGTTCAGATATGGGTTTCTTCTTGAGAACTCTGTGCTACAGATTTCCTGTAGTGCTAGGGCTATCTGGGAAGCCTGCTAAGTCTGGATGACCTTTATTATGACCTTCAGAAACTGAGGTGAATTAGAGGAGGATCTTTTATGGTTATTGTAAACACTGTACCTCCAGGTTAGAAGTGTTTACACTTCTCATAACTGATCCAAGTCTGAGGATCCTTGTTTTAGAACACCACCTGTGAGGGGGTTGGGCTGTTTACAGGTTTGCAGGTACCTTTGGCCACATCATACCTTGATACTGATTTTGTTTAAGAGTACTCCACTTTGGACATTTCTTGTGATTTAACCCTGGACATGTGACTCTTTATTTGAGTCCCCCACCTTGGTTACTGGACTTCTGAACCTCCATCTGGACTTCTTGAACATACATGGACTTATATCATCACGATAATCAGATCCAGCTTGATCACAAACCCTTGCATATCATTTGCATACATCATCATTGCATCATTTTAACATTTGTTTATTTGTTTTTCAAGGTATCCACATTACATTTGGCTTGGTTTTGACCCCTTCATCTACATAGACCCCTGCTCATCAGTTACCTGCTTCAGTTACCTCCATCATCATCCTCAGCCTATCAGTGATTCATCTCCAGTATCAGTCCTCATCATCAGCATCTGTTTTCAGTTCTTCATCAATAGTAATGGCACCCAAGAAGAGCAACATTTCATACCATTTCTTTGAGCCTGTGCTGACTGGCATCAGACAGGTCCAGGCACTTATCACTCCAGACCACATCCCATTATTCAGAGAGCATTATGGAGGCATCCTTGATATGGTTATGGACCTAGACCCTTCTCAGAGGAGTTTGATCCACACTTGCCTACAGTTTTATGACCCTCCTTTGAGATGCTTCACTTTCCAGAACTTTCAGCTGGGACCTTTGCTGGAGGAGTTCTCATCATTGATTGGAGTACCTGTCAGGGGTGATATCCCCTTCAACCCAGAGATGACTTCTCCCAGCAATGGAGAAGTAGCAAAGGCACTGTATCTGGAGCCTATTTTGATTGAGCAGAACATGACCACAAAGGCTGGGATCCCTGGTTTGCACTTAGACTTTCTGATTTCTCAAGCCATCCTGAAGGCCTCCTTGGGGGAATGGAGGGCAGTCTGTGCATTATTAGCCCTCAGTATATATGGGGTTATACTTTTTGCAGATGAGCCCACGTTTATCAGCAAGAATGCCATTCATATTTTCCTTCTGAGGAACCCAGTACCCACATTGCTGGGGGATTTCTATTATTCTGTTCACCAAAGAAATGAGAAACAGAGAGGGAAGTTGGTGAGATGCTGTGCTCATCTATTTCACACTTGGCTGCTCAAACACTTGCCCAGGACTGATGCCTTCCTGAACCCCCACCAACAGAAGAATTGGGCTAAGAGACTAATTGCTTTGACTTCAGATGACATCAGATGGTGCACCCAGAGCACCAAGGGTAGGGACATAATCACTAGCTGTGGGCAGTACCCCAATGTACCTCTAGTAGGAGTGAAGAGTTGCATCAACTACAATCCTTTGTTGTTTAAGAGACAATTGGGATATGCTCTAGTCCACCCTCCTAGAGTGCAAGACCTAGCTGAAACCCTGTATTGTGAGATAAAGCCTAATCTAGCTGTTGTAGACAAGCATCTTGGGCTTGGGACAACATCAAGACCAAAGGGATGGCCATTCTTGGGAGATGCAATAATGTGGCTTCAGCTCAGTATTATGAATGGTCTCATGCTAGAGCTCAGATTTCTGGGATGCCCTTCACCATTGAGGATGCACCTGGACCATCCACAGTACCACCTCCAACCACTGTCAGCCTGGAAGAATTTGAGAAGCTGAAGGAAAGGAATGAGAATTTGTCTCAAGCTCTGAAGAAGACCCTTTGGGAGAGGAGTGATGGTTGTCTAGACATTGAGAGGTTAGAGAAGCTTAAAGTGGAGCATCTGGCAAAGATTGGGAAAGCAGAGGATTACATCAAGAAATCAAGAGCTGGGGAGCAAATATTGAAGAATGCCTGTAAAGAGGCCCGGTTTCAGAAGGCTAGGAATGATCTCTATCTAGAGGAAAGTCAAGCTAGGTGGGTCAGGATCACTGAAGCTCGCACTCAAGAAGATAAGAGAACTCAAGCCAGGATTGAGCAGTTAGAGGCCAATGAGAAAAAGCAACATGAGGCTTTGCTGGCAGCCCAGAAGGAGATTTCAGAATTGAAGCTTAGGGCTGGTTTGAAGAGGTCAAAGGACCAAGGCAGGCACAAGAAGCTGACCACTGCTATTGCCACCAGAAACCTTCTTATTAGGAACATTACAAAGCACCCGGTTGGTCCTGTAACTGAAGCACTTTTGAAGGAGGTTAAGGAGGATGAGTTTGGCTTAGATGTTTGATTACTTTGCTTGTTGTTATTTCCATTTGATGTACTTTTCTTTTATGTTGTATTTTGGCCCCTCAGGGGCATATGTTGTAAAAACAAACTATGTATGAATCACCAGTTATAATGTATTTGTTGGTTTGTTTCATTGGTGTCTCTTTCTCTCAAGCAACATCAAAGTATGTTCCTCAGGGTCTGGAAAGGTCAAAACCAAGAGCCAAGCCGGATACCTTGGAAAATAAATAAGCATACTGCATTGCATACTGACTGTTGTTTTATTTTGTAGGTTTGTCTTTACTTTATTTCGTTTCTAACTCTGTTGTGGTTCACGAATTATTGCTCGCCGTCGGGTGTTCCCTCTCAACCGTCCGCACCGGTATCCTACTCGCAACAATCTTCCTGGTATCCAAATGGACCAAGTACAGCAAGATCTGACAGAGGTCAGAACTCAGATGGCTAATGAAAGGCTGGAGATGAGAAACCAAATGACCCAATTCATGGAAGTAATGAATGGCTTGGCCCAAAGTCAAGAAAGGTTGAGGGCATTGGTAGAAAGACAAAACCCGGAAGAACCCCATCTAGGAACTGGAGGAACAAGTAACAATGAAAGGGGTCAGCCTCATGTTAATCCACCAGTATATGGGCCTCATCTACATCCGGAAGTCAACATCCCGGGTAATGTGCAAGGAAATACTACTTGGGGAAGGATCTTACAGGAAGACCCCCAAGAGGAACAGTTTACTGTGATGGGAGCTGGGGATGAAGCTTATGATAGGAGGTTTGATGAAATTGCTGAGAATTTGAGATCTCTGGAGTCTCAAAATTCCCTAGGCTTTGATGTCATGGATATGGGGTTAGTGGATGGGGTAAGGATTCCCCACAAGTTTAAACCCCCGTGCTTCAAGAAGTACAATGGAACTTCCTGTCCACGAACCCACTTGCAGTCCTTCCTTGGGATACTTAAAGCATACACCATGGATGAGAAACTGTGGATGTTTTACTTTGAAGACAGTTTGACTGGGGCTTCAAGGGAGTGGTATTCAAACTTGACCAGAGCTACTATCAGGTGCTGGAAGGACCTAGCTGAAGCTTTCATCAGACAGTACCAATACAATCTGGACATGGCTCCTAACAGGACCCTCTTGATGGGAATGTCTCAGTCCTCCAGAGAAAGCTTCAGGGAATATGCCCAGAGGTGGAGACAGCTTGCTGCTGCTGTCCAACCACCCATTTCGGAAAGAGAAATGGCCGACATGTTTATGAACACTCTGCAAGGAACATATATTGATAGGCTAGCTGCCTTTTCTTCCACCAGCTTCGCTGACGTAGTCATAGCTGGAGAAAGAATTGAAAGCCTTCTGAAGATGGGTAAGATTTCTGATAATGGTGCAAGTTCGTCAAGTAATCCCAGGAAGCCTTTTGTGGGACCTAGAAGAATCGGTGAGACAAATGCTATTCATGCCAGTAGGGGCAGGCCTCAGTATGTCCACAGATCAGTAGCAGCTGTCACTATTCCAGCTCCGATTCCTCAGCAACCAGCATATCAACCACAACAACAACCACACTATCAGCAGCAAGTTCAGTATCCGCCACAGAGAGCCTACAACAACAACAACAACAATCAACAGCAAAGACCCTTTCAGCAAAGACCATCACAGGCAAATAGGGTAATTGATCCAATCCCTATGCCTTATGCCGCTTTATTGCCATAACTCCTGAAAATCAACTTGGTTGAATTAAGGACATTGGCACCACCAGATCTCTCTAATCTGCCAAGAAATTATGACGTCAACGCCAGATGTGCTTTCCACTCCAATGCACCTGGCCACAATACGGAAAAGTGCAGGGCTTTACAAATGAAGGTACAAGATCTGGTGGATTCCAAAGCCCTCAATTTTGCACCCCCTCCAAGTGTCACCAAGAATCCCATGCCCAATCATGGAGGGCCATGAATTAATGCCAATGAGGAAGACAAGCCATCTTTCTTAATCACCGGTGTTGGACATATTCGGACGCCTCTGGTCGAAATTAAAGCTCAGCTCCTTGAATGTCAGATGTTCCCCGGGTGTGAGCTCGGTTGTGGTTATTGTAACATTTCAGTCAACGGGTGTGATAATTTGAGAAGCGGCATAAATGGTCTTATCAAAAGTGGTATACTTCAGATCACAACAACAACGCCTACAAGTCCAGCAATCCCTTTGACAACAATTACTGACTCTTCTACAACTGCAACAACAATCATTCTGACCAATTCATCAATATCATCAACAATGGCTCCGTCTATCACTTCAACAAATCAGATGTCAACAACCATCTCTTCTACAACATCAGCACCCATTTATTAAGCAGAATCTTCTACAACGCCAACAGAAATTAATGAAGATATCTCAGCAGTCACCATTTACTATGACCCATCAGATGTTCCTCCAAACAACAACTTTTAGCAACAAACAGTGGCACCTCCTGCCAGGTCACCAGTCACCATCTACTACGATCCGCACACCATTTCAGTACCTTCCTCTGCAGCAGTCAGTCCAGTTACCATCACGGTGCCTGGACCCGTTCCATATGAAAGCAGTAATGCCATACCTTGGCATTATGGCTCTGACCTCTACTGCAACGGGGAGAAAATCACCTTGGACTCTTCAACCTCTTCTCCACAAATTGATAACGTTGGGGGAGGCGGAGGCTTCACCAGAAGCGGACGCCTTTTTGCCTCACAAACTCAGAGGCCTAATGCTGAAGCAGAAGCTGTTGCCAAAGCAAAGGGAAAGAGTGTGGTGCCTGAAGAACCAACTATTAAGGAAACTCAGAAGACATCTTTTGAGCAAGATGTAGACGAGTTTATGAGGATTATAAAGAGAAGTGGTTACAAGGTGGTGGATCAGCTTCACCAAACTCCCTCAAAGATCTCCATATTATCCTTGTTGATGTGTTCTGAAGCTCACAGGAATGCATTATTGAAAGTCCTGCACGCAGCATATGTGCCCGAGGAGATCACTGTTAATTAGCTAGAAACCGTGGTGGCAAATGTCAACACCAGTCATGGACTGGGCTTTACCAATGCTGACTCAACAACTGAGGGGCGTAACCACAACAAGGCTTTACACATCACTCTAGAATGCAAGGGTGCTGTTCTATCTCATGTACTGGTGGATACTGGGTCATCGCTCAATGTCCTACCCAAGAAAGCCTTAGTGAAGCTGGAGTATGATGGCTTAGCATTGCGTCCGAGTAATTTGGTGGTAAGAGCATTTGATGGCTCTAAAAGATCAGTGCTTGGGGAGATTGATCTGCCTGTGATGATTGGCCCGTAGACTTTTAGGATTACCTTCTATGTGATGGACATTCAGCCGGCCTACAGCTGTTTGTTGGGTAGACCTTGGATCCATGCCGCTGGCGCTGTTACGTCTACCCTTCACCAGAAGCTGAAATTCGAGTGGGAAGGCCAGATCATCACCATCTGTGGTGAAGAAGACATCTTTGTTAGCCATCTGGCTACATACAAGTATATTGAGATGGATGGAGTGATCCATGAAACCATGAGCCAGGGGTTTCAGGCCCTAAACATAAATGAAGCATCTGCTGTACTGGGGACCTCCATGACATCTTATCAGCAAGCCAGGAAGGTTGTTGAAGAGGGTACTGCCCAAGGCTGGGGCAAGCTGCTGCCCGTGGAAAAGAAGGAGGACAGATTTGGGTTGGGTTACAAACCAATTCAACAAGATCAATCAGAGGCTGCCAAGAAGCCCAGTTTTGTCAGCGGGGGAATGCTCACCCCGGATGCAGTGAACAACTTGGAAGATGAGTCGGAAGATGAGCGCAACCTGGAGAGTTGGATACGTCCAAGGACCCCGAGGAGCCATATCTCAAACTGGTCTTCCCAGGAAATTATAAGGGTTACTCCTGCAGAGTAATTATTATTTCCTGTATATTTTAAAAATGCATCAAGTCTTGCATCTTTCCCAAGATGACAAGACTCATTTTGTAATCGGGCCATCTTGTAAATTTTGTGCAAACAGATCAATCAATGAATATCAGACATCTTTTGCAAATGAGTCTTTTTTCTTTTACCGCTCACTGTTTTTAATTTTTTTCTTTTTGTACAAAAATAAAATGGCAATGTTTTCCAAAATGACAACTTCATTTCACTTTTTTCTAAACAAGATTAAAATCGATCACTAAAATGAACAATCTAAACCCTTGCAGAGAGTGCCTTTCAGACAGCACCGACAACAACACAGCTATGACTCTGTATGACTTTGACAATCCAATCAATCAAGTTGATGAAGGGGTTGAAGAAGATTATGAGCTTCCTGAAGAGCTAGCTAGGTTATTAAGGCAAGAGGAGAAGGTTATCACTCCTCATCAGGAGGAGGTCGAAACGGTTAATCTTGGTACGGAAGAAGACGTAAAAGAGGTTAAGATCGGGGTCTGCCTACAAGATTCAGTAAAAGAACAACTGATTGATATGCTTCGGGAATATGTAGATGTCTTTGCTTGATCTTATCAGGATATGCTAGGGTTGGACACCGACATTGTCATGCACAAGCTGCCTTTGAAGGAAGATTGCCCGCCAGTTAAACAGAAACTGCGCCGTACTCGCCCAGATATGGCAATGAAGATCAAAGAAGAGGTACAAAAGCAGTGGGACGCCGGGTTCCTTACTGTAACTAGCTATCCGCCGTGGGTAGCTAACATTGTACCGGTACCTAAGAAAGATGTCAAGGTAAGGATATGTGTAGATTACCGGGATCTGAACAGAGCCAGCCGGAAAGACGACTTCCCTTTACCTCACATTGATGTATTGGTTGATAATACGACTCAGTTCTCGGTATTCTCCTTCATGGACGGATTTTCAGGATACAATCAGATTAAGATGTCACCTGAAGACATGGAGAAGACAACTTTCATCACACCCTGGGGCACGTTCTGTTACAAGGTGATGCCATTCGGACTGAAGAATGCAGGTGCCACGTATCAACGGGCTATGGTAACATTATTCCACGACATGATCCATAAAGAAATTGAATGTTATGTGGATGACATGATTGCCAAGTCCCTCACAGAAGAAGACCACCTGGTAAATCTGCTGAAGTTATTCAAACGTCTGAGGAAGTACCAATTGAAGTTAAACCCCAACAAGTGCACATTCGGGGTGCGGTCTGGTAAGCTGCTGGGATTTATTGTACGTGAGAAAGGGATTGAAGTTGACCCTGATAAAGTTAAAGACATTCAAGAAATGCCTGCACCGAAGACAGAAAAAGAAGTTCGGGGTTTTCTAGGTAGATTGAACTACATTTCACGGTTCATATCTCACCTTACGGCAACCTGTGAACCTTTGTTCAAGCTGTTAAGAAAAGAACAAACGGTCAGGTGGAACGAAGACTGCTAGAGGGCTTTTGACAAAATCAAGGAGTACTTGCAAGAACCTCCAATCCTTATGCCTCCAGTTGAAGGAAGACCTCTAATCATGTACTTGACAGTATTAGAAGAGTCAATGGGGGTGTGTGCTGGGCCAACATGACGAGTCTGGTCGAAAAGAGTATGCAATATACTACCTAAGCAAAAAGTTTACCGACTGTGAACAACGTTATTCACTGCTCGAGAAAACTTTTTGTGCTTTAGCGTGGGCTGCTCGCCGACTAAGGCAATATATGTTGACTCACACTACCTTATTAATCTCAAAGATGGACCCAGTTAAGTACATATTTGAGAAGCCAGCACTTACCGGACGGGTTGCAAGATGGCAAATGATCCTCACAGAATATGACATTCAGTACACATCTCAGAAAGCCATCAAGGGCAGTGTATTGTCTGATTATCTTGCTGAGCAACCTATTGATGATTACCAGCCTATGAGATTTGACTTCCCTGATAAAGACATCATGTTCATAAAAGCAAAAGATTATGAAGAGCCTGTTCACACTAAAGGGCCTGACCCAGAAGAAGAATGGACTATGTTGTTCGATGGGGCTGTTAATATGAATGGTCGTGGTGTTGGTGCAGTACTCATTACACCTAAAGGAGTTCACATGCCTTTCTCGTCAAAACTCACCTTTAACTGCACTAACAACGAAGCTGAATACGAAGCTTGCATTATGGGTCTTGAGGAAGCCATTGACCTCAGGATCAAGACTTTGACTGTGTTCGGAGATTCAGCTTTGGTAGTTAATCAAACCAACGGCAAATGGTACACACACCAAGATCATCTGATACCTTACAGGGATTATACAAGGAGGTTATTGACTTTCTTTACAACAGTCAAGCTTGAGTATATCCCTCGGGACGAGAATCAGTTTGCAGATGCTCTGGCTACCATTTCATCCATGATCAAAGTTCAAGCTGCCAACTTTGTACCTTGGATCTCAGTATCCAGACTTGACAGACCAGCATACGTATTTGCAGCAGATGTTGCCAGAGATGATAAGCCTTGGTTCCATGATATCAAATGCTTCTTGGAGGATCAAACATACCCACCTGGGGCATCTTCCAATGATAAGAAGACATTAAGAAGGCTAGCTGGTAGTTTCTTCTTGAATACTGATGGTTCCCTGTACAAGATGAACTTTGATATGGTACTCCTCAGATGTGTTGATAAAACAGAAGCAGGCCTGTTGATGCACGAAGTGCACGAAGGATCCTTTGGTACCCATGCTGGAGGGCATGCCATGGCCAAGAAGTTGCTAAGATCAGGCTATTACTGGATCACAATGGATGCCAACTGTTGTGCTTATGCCAGAAAATGTCATAAATGCCAGATTTATACGGATAAAGTGCATGTGCCTCCGAATCCTCTGAATGTGATGTCTTCACCCTGGCCCTTTGCCATGTGGGGCATTGATATGATTGGCAAGATTGAACCGACTGCTTCAAACGGCCACAGGTTCATCCTGGTTGCCATTGACTATTTCACCAAGTGGGTCGAAGCAGCTTCCTATGCAAATGTTACAAGGCAAGTGGTAGCCCGATTTCTGAAGAGGGACATCATATGTCGGTATGGAGTGCCTGAGCGAATCATTACTGATGATGGCAGAACTGTGCCGGGACTTCAAGATCCAACACCACAATTCTTCTCCTTACAGGCCAAAGATGAATGGCGCTGTTGAGGTAGCTAATAAGAATATCAAGAAGATTGTGCAAAAGATGGTGGTTACCTACAAAGACTGGCACGAAATGCTACCATTTGCCTTGCATGGGTACCGTACGTCAATCAGAACATCCACTGGGGCAACACCGTATCAACTTGTGTATGGTATGGAAGCAGACCTACCTGTTGAAGTTGAATTACCCTCCTTGCGGATATTAATGGATGTTAAGCTGAACGAAGCAGAATGGGTCCGGTCCCGATACGAGCAACTGAGTCTGATTGAAGAGAAGAGATTAGCTGCAATCTGTCATGGGCAGCTGTATCAGAAAAGAATGAAGAAAGCCTTCGATCATAAAGTCAGGCTCTGAGAGTACCAAGTAGTAGATCTTGTGCTGAAAAGACTCCTCCCTCCTCATACAGACCACAGGGGCAAGTGGACTCCGAACTATGAAGGGCCATTCGTAGTAAAGAAAGTTTTATCCGGTGGAGCACTCATGCTCAGTACTATGGACGGTGAGGACTTCCCGTCCCCTGTGAATTCAGATGCAGTTAAAAAATACTTCGCGTAAAATGACCCGTTGGACATAAAAACAGAATGTAAGTCCAGGCAAAAATAGGGCATCCCGACGAGTCAAAAACAAAATAAAAGACTCGGGCAAAATAAGAGAAAATAAATATAAAAAAATGTACACCCGCTGAGTTGAAAAGCCGCATTGGACAACTCAGGCAAAAATGGGTATCCCGGTGGATTGAAAACCTGAAAAGGCGATCCACGCAAAATAAGGGAATAAGCGAACAATTGCATTCTGAATTCGTCTGTATCACTTACAACTTGGTAAGCTTCGAAAGGGTCAAAACGCCGGTCAGAATCTGCCTTCTTCAGAAAGCAAGATAAGAAGAACGTCAAATGTCATATGAGTCATAGCAAAGGGAAGCTCCTTGAAGCGGCGTCAACATTGCCAATATCTTTTGTTTCTCAATTTGTAACAATCTCCTCATTTCAGGGGATTTGTTTCTTTGACTGTATCTTGCCGATTCAGGGCACATGAATTAATAAAATCGGATTTTCAGTCATTGTCTTGTCTCGTACATTTTATTTTCGTTTAACAAAATGTCCGATGTCTCTAAGGTATTGATTTCATAAATACAGATGCTTCCTTTCTAATGAGTACATGCTTACAGGAAATATGTTTGCTCCTAGGATTGCCTGAATTCCTATGACGGAATCCAATAAGGGATACCTCGGGGTACTTGTGTGTTTCTTTGTCTTAACAGGAATACAGGTATTCAAAGCACAGCATAGGGCATAAAAGCTCCACCCCAGCAAGCTGGCAAATCATTATCCACTCAGCCTTAACACCGGAGGTGCTTTCTCCCCAGCTGATTTACCATTTATTTTTCCTCCTCAGCCAAGCACAAAAGCCAGGGAACCATCTCCCCACAAAGTTCCAGCCTCTATCCAGAAGAGCAACGCCTGGAGATCTCACAACAGAGTGACGAAAGCTTCTACAAACCCCAGCTGGGTCCCTCATTACTGAAATAGGTATGTCAGTGGCCTATATCCCCAAGCAAAGTTCCATATGTCAGATCTACCAATGATCTCATCCCCAGCTGGGATGTCCTTTGCAAATAGATCAACCAGAGATCTTCGCAGCAATAGGATCCGAACCCCGGATCGGTATCTTTGCATAATCATAGCATTTGCATCATATTTTTCCCACAAAGCGTAGCATTCCGTTTAATACGGAGCATTACGGCAAAAATCAAACATATTGCATAATCATAGTGAACTATTTCTCTTCTATCTGACATTCGTCCTATGTCATGATACTTTCGGCAGTCGTACCCTGCCAGGTGACCGTCCTTCACCTTTGGATGACCGTCCCTCATCCTCTCCCCAGCGGAGTCTCCATTATTGGAACCCCTTTTCTATCCGGCATTCGTCCTATGTCGTGATATTGAGCAGCCGTGCCCTGTTAGGTGATCGTCCTTCACCTCTTGATGATTGTCCTTCATCATTTTATCCGATGGTCGTCCCCAACGTTGATCTTGTTATCAGACATTCGTCCTATGTCATGATAAACCCTGAGAGCAGCCGTACCCTGCTAGGTGATCGTCCTTCACCTCTTGATGATCGTCCTTCATCATGCTTATCCGATGGCCGTCCCCATCGTCGGCCTTTTATCCGACATTCGTCCTATGTCGTGATACTTTTGGCAACCGTACCTTGCCCGGTGATCGTCCTTCACCTTAGATGACCGTCCCTCATCTTATCCCCAACAGAGCAGCCGTCCCCTGCTAGGTGATCGTCCTTCACCCTTTGATGACCGTACCTCATCATTTATTTCATTTACCTCTAATCCCCAAAGAGTCTTATAGCTTTACCTGATGGCCGTCCCCATCACAACCTCTCATATCCCCAGCATGTCGGTCATCCCCGTCATTGCTTCATCCCCAGCAGTCGTCCTCTGCTCGACGGTCGTCCTCCGTCGCCCGCACAGCAGATATACTTTATTTTCCTTTTTACAATCTATATCCCTTTTCTTCTTCATTCTGTGAGTGCATATTTTGGACTGTCTTTGGTATTCAACCACAAGTTATCTTGTTTGCCTGTTAAGCCGTTGCTTACATCCTACACAGCTAACTCATGCTTGAATAGGGGCAGCTGTAAACACCCCAAATTTGCCCTCACCCATTCACACCATGGCTTGTGATTTCTTCATATGCATAAATTCAATCATAGCATCTCATATTGCATTTTTGATTCACTGCATTGTTCCCAAGTCATCTGCACCTAGGGTTTGTGATCTGAGCCATCCAAGAGCTATTTGAGCCACTCCAAAGTCTTCAATCACTTCAAAGGGGTCCATGTATGTTCAAGCATCATATTGTATCCTCACAAAGTCAAGAAAGTCAAAGAATCACAAGAACTGAGAATGGCATGGAAGTAGAGCGAGGTTTAACTGCACAGATGACCTAGAATTAGGGTTTTGGTTTCAAAGGCTATAACTCCAAATTTTTTGGTCATTCTTGTTTCCATTGGTCTCTATGTGGTATAGGGATCATGCATATCAATTTTCATGAATAAATTCCATGGGGAAGGCATCTGATCAAGGGTTGACTTCTTGAGCAAGTCAGTGTAAAATCAGGGCATCTGAGGCCCCCCAATGACCCAACCAAGGGGTGTTAATCATCATTTTGATTGTGTATGATCTTTATTTGATCATAGAAGGTGTTAGAAGTTCACAAAATTGAAGAATTTCAAGCCATTTGCAAAGTTGCCTTTTTGGGAAAATGACTTGTAATGGAAACTTTCCATTTTGGGAAACTTTTTCAACCCTTGCTTTTTGATTCAAAAATGCTTCAGATGAGAAAACTTTGGTCATGAAAGTTGTAGAATGGATCATTCCCTTTTCAAAAAGTACAAGAACTCATTCTAATTCATTTTGGATCAAAAGTTATGGCTTGTCAAAGTTGGGAAAAATCACATAATTTCAAGTTATGTACCAAAGAGGCAAAGTTGCAAAACCCCTTGCCAAAGCAAAATGATACCTCAAAGTGACTTCTATGCATTACACAAACATGAACCATTGCCTAAAATTCAAAATGCACCAAGAGTTTGTCTATTTTTATGACTTATGGATCAAGAAACTTCAAAAGGGCCAAAGATGAACAAAGTTGCAAAACATCATACAAACCCTAATCCACTTGTTAATTGGCTTCAAAACTGATCCCATGGCCCTCCTCATTCCTTGCTGCGCATGACACCCCGCTTGTACTTGGCCTACCATTGACCCATACCTCTCTAACACAAAACTTGACTTTTTGCATAAAGACCCATACCAATCACAATAGGGCACAACCACTCCTCTGACCTCTCTAGTTGTGATAAGTGGACCAAATGCAACATAACACAACACACAACAGAAGCTGAAACCTCAGATTTCCATAGTTATAAAAAAAAACCCAACTTGCAAAACCTTTCGAATCTCTCAGCTCACTCAACCAATCTTCAAACAAACTTCACCATTGATCTCAAGATGACTCACTGACCACAAACCAACCATTGAAACAGCCAAAAACCTCACCTAAACCAAACACGATTTCTGACCAGTTGACTTGCAATCTCCCAAACCAGCCAAAAGAAATTCTTTCCAAGCATCAAAACTTCATCAGGAGGTCAAGGGGAGTGGTTTGCACAAAGAGAGGAGGCCTGAAAGTCCAGAACTGAGAAAGCTCAAGCTCAGGTACCTTCTTGAAACATTTTTCCAGAACTTGTTTCTTTAGTTATAGAATGGTAGGGTGTGTTCCACTGATCACAATGAACCTTGAATGATGAAAAATGGTTGAGTTTTGAGTGTGTATGCATGTTCCAAAATTTTGTTCGGTTTTAGGTTTTTGTTCGAATCTTGTTGTTGATGAAAAATGAATGAAACTTGGTGCTGGATTCTTGCTCTATGGGGTTTAGGGATCATTTCTGGAGATTTGGGGGGTTTGATTTAGCCTAGGGAGTGATTTTGAAACTTTCAGGGAAGGGGGTCACCGGAGAAGACGACCGGAGCTCGTCTCCGGTGACCTGAAAGTGATTAGGACTTTAAATGCGTTTAGGGCAAAGTTTAAATGTGGACCCTTGATCTGGCTGACTTTTGTTGACTCCCGCGCGTTTCAATGGCCAGGATGTGTCATTAAAACCCTAATCTCACTTAATTAATTTAATTAATCCAGTTTAATTTAATTGGCCCAGTTTGAATGAGAGCCGTAGGATAGCGCGCCAGTCTTTCCCTCCACTCCCAGTTTGAATATCAGCCTTAGGATGCACTGACTTTCTTTCTTGTTCATATTTATTTTAAAATAGCTAAAATCATTAAAAAATTATGAAAATTTTTGTCAAGGGTTCCATGAATTTTCAGAACACAAAAATATTTTTACTTTTATTTTTTGCATAAAATTTGTATTTTTAAAATATATAAATGTTTATTTTAATTAATTAATGGGAATTAATTAATTAAAATACCATTTAGGTATTTAAAAATCACCAAAAAATTCACTTTGCATTTAAAAACATTTAGAAACATTGTCCAACTTTCAAACCAAATTTCTTTTTTTGTTCTTGATGCCTTTTGATCATTTTCATTGGATTTAATTTCATTTCAAGGCAATATTTTGTTTCAAACTTCAAAAATTTGTTTCTGACTAACCATTGAGAGTTGGACAATGATTCTTTTTGCATTGCATCTTGCATAACATGTAGTTTATAGGATAAAATTGGTTTGATTTGATCTTGCATTTTCAATTTGTTTAGGATTTTTCTTGACAAGGCACCTCAAAACCCTAGCAATCTTAGGAAATTCATAACTTTCACTAGGTTAAGAGTTGGTTCCCCTCCTTTGGACAGTGAGCTTGTATAGGTTTAGGGTATCTTTGATAGAATTTTCAAATTTTTATCATGACTCCTTCTTCTGGTTTTGGATTTTGCTTTGTGTGTTGATCATAAACCCTAATTTATGTCTTCCTTTGCATCCATCTTCCATTTGCTTGCATACCATGAATTGCCATGACATTTTGTGCATCAACATGATTCATAATGCATCTTGTGACATATTAGAATCATGTTTAACCATTTCATCTTTCATTTTCCATGTTACATGTCCATTACATGTCATAATTTTTCATGTACATTCATGGTTCAAAGCATGCTTCATCTGCATCCATTGCCTTGTATGATCATTCTCATGTCTTGCCTCATGTTTGTATCATCTCTTAGCATCATTAACTTCATGTTCTTGCTCCTGGTTTTTTGTTTGCATCATGACATTGCATCTCATTTGCATTGCATTTCATTTCTTTTACTAACTTTTCAGGTGGTAAGTTGTATTGAGAAGTGAATTTGCCTTCACTTCTCACAATCTCTTTTCATCTCTCTTATACATCATTGCTGCATTTTATCTTGTGCTTTGGAGTGAGCTTTCTCATTCTTGTTCATTTTACTTTCTTTCTTCAAGCAACTTGTCTTCTTAAGTGAAGCAAGTTGTCTTGCTTCACTCTGCTTCTTTCTCCTCTCATCTGCTCCCCTCCTTGGTGGTTCTTTGAAGATCTTCTTGCAAACCTCATTAACCCTAGGAATAACCAAGCATGATCATAATTAGGGTTTTGATTAGTCCCCCATTTAGATTTTACCTTTGTGTCATCTTTGAGTCTTCTCTTCTCATCTCATAATCAGGGACTAAACCCTAAAGGCTTTAAGGCTTTGTGATTAAGCTTATGCCTGCATCCTTCTATTAGAATGGAGTGTATAAATTTAATCCTAAGTGTTAAACCCTTAATGTGTTTAAATCCTTTAATCAATCCACCTAATAATCATTAAGACAGCAAGCTTGTAACTTGGGCCTTCTATTAGGGTTCTAATTCTTCCTTAACTGGTTAAGAAGGACTAACCCTAGTGTTAATGGACAAGTCCCCCTCAAGTTGTCTTACAAACCATAAAATCCATTTCTTAATCTTATCATTAACTAAAATCCACTTAATAAATGCTTTGTTTTGTCATGAGGTTAATCCCTAATCATGGATTAAGTTGAGGAGCTTTCCTCAGCTTAAATGTTCTCATCTATTATCCTTCTATTAGGATGGTGTAATGAGTCCATTAAATCCTTGATTATGGCTTAATCTCATTACTCAACACTAAACAAAAACAAAAAAACATCTGAATAATCACAAGTAGGTTAATGATCTTAATCCTACACTATGGTGATTAAGTGTGAGATACTGACTTCACACTTAAGGTATTCTCATTACCCCTAATCAGAGGGAGTATGTGATGAGTTTGCTAACCCTTGGTTTAGGCTTAAGCTCATTAACTTATGACAAACTTCAAAAGGCAATAAAAGATTGAAAACACAAAAACAAACAATAATCGTCTCCTCCGGGATTCTTTTCTCATCATCTTCACTCACAAACGAGAACTTGCTTCTTCCGTCTAATGCAAGACAGTTTGCACCTGAGCCAGACAGGTCATACACTTGAGCATAGACAAGTAAGCAGTTCACAAGTCAATTTATCTTTCAGTCTCTTTGGGTCGAACTACGGTGTTCTGACTTCCTCATTGCACGAGAGGATACGTAGGCATAACTTAACAGTTATCGAACAAAATTCTCTGTATATTCCCCCTCTTTCCAGCCTTATTCTTTAAGCCTCATTCTTGAGCATTTCATTCTTGTTCTTACACTGACACCTCCCTTATACACTTCACATTTCTTTTACACTGACACTTGTATTCTTTCCAGCTATGATACACAAATTACACTGACACTACCCCTTTAAAACACAAACCTTTTAAGCGTGGATCCCGTCGAGTACGACGGACAATCTGGGTGCTAATACCTTCCCAGGTTGTAACCAACCCCCTTTCTCAGTCTCTCTGGTTCGCAACCGTCTTATCCATATCTTTTTCTAGGTCTATGCAGCATTACCTTTCCTCCGGGATAAAAATGCCTAGCTGGCGACTCTTGTCTTCTGAGTTCACCCTTGTGTGTTCTCATCCCTTTCGCCGACCGTTCGCGTCTGTACCCCTCTTGACCTTGGGTGTCATTTGGTGGGAGCGACAGCGATGGAGGACGACCATCGGGCAGAGAACGACTGCTGGGAGGTAAAGCAATGACGGGGACGGCCGACATGCTGGGGAAATAAAACGGTAAATAAAGCAATGACGGGGACGGCCGACAAGCTAGGGAAATAAAGAGATCATGATGGGGGCGGCCATCGAGTAAAGTAACAAGATTCTCTAGGGATTAACGGTAATGACAATGATGGGGATGGCCATCAGGTTTGTAAAGTATAAATGAGATAAATGATGAGGTACGGTCATCAAAGGTGAAGGACGATCACCTAGCAGGGGACGGCTGCTCTGTTGGGGATAAGGATGAGGGACGGTCATCCAGGGTGAAGGACGATCACCTGGCAGGGTACGGCTGCCGAAAATATCACGACATAGGACGAATGCCGGATAGAAAAGGTCGACGATGGGGATGGCCATCGGATAAGCATGATGAAGGAAGATCATCAAGAGATGAAGGACGATCACCTAGCAGGGTACGGCTGCTCCCGGGGTTTGTCATGACATAGGAGGAATGTCAGATAACAGAATCAACGATGGGGACGGCCATCGGATAAAAGGATGAAGGAAGATCATCGAAAAGGTGAAGGACGATCAACAAGCAGGGGACGGATGCTAAATATCACGACATAAGACGAATGTCAGGTAACAAAAGGGTTCCAATAATGGAAAATCCACTGGGGGAATGATGAGGGACGATCATCAAAAGGTGAAGGACGATCACCTGGTAGGATACGGCTGCCGAAAGTATCATGACATAGATAGAAAAGAAGTTTTTCTAAGGACTCCTCTGAGGAATGGTAAACACGGACGAGTGCTTACATTCAAGAAATGAAAGGTATAAGTGTTTTCCATTGTGTATTGATTAAAGATGCAGACAAGTATCCTTAAGACTTACGATACAGACGAGTATCGGTAGAAAACAACTTTGACGCATGTTCAAAGATGATGATACGAACGAGTACCAACTGGGTAACAAAGAACACGGACGAGTGTTGAATCTGAGGGGAAATAAGTGGTGTATACAAGATACAGACGAGTATCTGTATGAGTAAAAATAAACATGAGCGAGACACTGATTGAGTGTTCAACTTGCCGGGGAGGGTATGACACGGACGGGTGTCAGAAGAGAAAATGTATAAGTTATGAACTTATATGTAAAAGGTATTTTGGCGACCTGTGGGGATAAGATGACACGGACGGGTGTCAATGAGAGTGTATTATAAACAAGTGTTTGGCAAACCCGATGGGGAATGGTGACACGGACGAGTGTATAGAGAGTGTATAGATATATCTGTAGGGGATAATGTGAACATGTAATTGTGAGTGCAAAGGGGACGCTTTGGCTTTCTGCTGGGACTGTGAGTCTATATATACATTGCTTGATGGAATGTTAGTATTTACAGGTGACTGATTCAAAACATGACTTGTGATTATGCAATATGTTTGATTTTTACCGTAATGCTCCGTATTAGACGGAATGCTACGCTCTGAGGGATAAATGATGTGAATGCTATGATTATGCGAAAGACACCGATCTGGGACTAGGATCCCGCTGTTGTGGAGATCTCTGATTGATCCGCTTGAAGGAAAATCCCAGCTGGGGATGAGATCACTGGTAGATCTGATATATGGTTCTGCTTGGGGAAATAAGTCACTGATAGACCTATCTTTGTAATGAGGAGCCCAGCTAGGGATGAGGAAGCTTTCGTCACATTGTTGTGCAGGAAATTCAGACATTGCTCTTCGGGAAAGAGGCTGGAGCTTTGTGGGGGGATGGTTCCCTGTCTAGCACTCGGCAGGGGACGAAAAAAGATCACTGGACGATCTTCTTGGAGACTTTGGTGAGGATCCTGCTGAGGATGATACTTGACAACTCAGCTGGGGAAATGAGCACCTTCGGATGCTGCTCTGAAGAAAATGTGTTGGAGAAGTGATGCCTGGTCACTCTGATGGGGAGAGGGCATTTCTCTGGTGCTGTTTGGAAGATGTGCTGAGGAAATAATGATTTGGCAGCTTTTGGGGAAAACCTTTCATGCCCCGTGTTGGGCCCTGAATACCTGCAATCCTGTTAAGACAAAGAAGCGCATAAGTACCCCGAGGTATCCCTTACTGAATTCCAACATAGGAGTTTAGACACTCCCGGGAGTAATATATTTCCTGTAAACATGTGATTAGAAAAGTACATTTGTTTTTATGCAAACATTATATCAAGGATATCGGACATAAAATGTACAAGACAAGATGTGACTGAAAACTCTGATTTTATTAATTTGTGTGCCCTAAAATGGCAAGTACAGTCAGAGAAAAAAATCCCCTGAAATGAGGAGATTGTTACAAATTGAGAAAAATGAAAGTGTTGGCAATGTTGGCGACGCTTTAGCAAGCTTCCTCTTGCTATGACTCGTATGACCCTGACGTTCTTCTCATCCTGCTTTCTGAAGAAAGTTGATTCTGACCGATGCTTTAACCTTTCGAAGTTTGCCACGTTGTGAATGATACAGACGAATTCAGAATGCAGTTGTTAGCTTATTCCCTTATTTTGCGTGGATCGCCCTTTTGGGTTTTCAATCCACCGGGATTCCCATTTTTGCCTGAGCTGTCCAATGCGGCTTTTCAACTCAGCGGGTGTACATTTTTTTTAATTCTTTTCCCATATTTTTTCCCGAGTCTTTTATTCTGTTTTTGACTCGCCGGGATGCCCTATTTTTGCCTGGACTTACATTCTGTTTTTATGTCCAGCGGGTCATTTTATCCGAAGTGTTTTTTAACTGTATCTGAATTCACAGGGGATATGAAGTCTTCGCCATCCATAGTAGTGAGTATCAGTGCTCCAATAGAGAAAACTTTCTTTACTATGAATGGACCATCGTAATTCGGAGTCCACTTGCCCCGGTGGTCTGTATGAGGAGGAAGGAGTCTTTTCAGCACAAGATCTCCTACTTGGTATTTCCGAAGCCTGACTTTCTGATCGAAGGCTTTCTTCATTCTCTTCTGGTATAGCTACCCATGACAGATTGCAGCTAATCTCTTTTCTTCGATCAGATTCAGTTGATTGTACCGAGAACGGACCCATTCTGCTTCATTCAACTTGACATCCATGAGTACCCATAAGGAGGGTAATTCAACTTCAACAGGTAGGACTGCCTCCATACCATACACAAGCTGATATGGTGTTGCCCCAGTAGATGTTCTGATTGATGTACGGTACCCATGCAAGGCAAATGGTAGCATTTCATGCCAGTCTTTGTATGTGACCACCATCTTTTGTACAATCTTCTTGATATTCTTGTTAGCTGCCTCAACAGCGCCATTCATCTTTGGCCTGTAAGGAGAAGAGTTGTGATGTTGGATCTTGAAGTGCCGTCACAGTTCTGCCATCATTTTGTTGTTCAAATTAGAACCATTATCAGTAATGATTCGCTCGGGCACCCCATACCGATAGATGATGTCTCTCTTTAGGAATCGGGCTACCACTTGCCTGGTGACATTTTCATATGAAGCTGCTTCAAACCACTTGGTGAAATAGTCAATGGCTACCAGGATGAATCTGTGGCCATTTGAAGTAGTCGGTTCGATTTTTCCAATCATGTCAATGCCCCTGATCGCAAAGGGCCAGGGTGAAGACATCACATTCAAAGGATTCAGAGGCACATGTACTTTGTCTGCATAAATCTGGCATTTGTGGCACTTTCTGGCATAAGCACAACAGTCTCTATCCATTGTGATCCAATAATAACCTGATCTTAGCAATTTCTTAGCCATTGCATGTCCTCCAGCATGGGTACCGAAATATCCTTCATGCACCTCGTGCATCAGCAAGTCTGCTTCCGTCTTATCAACACATCTGAGAAGTACCATGTTAAAGTTTCTCTTGTACAATGAACTGTCAGCATTCAGGAAGAAACTACCAGCCAGCCTTCTTAATGTCTTCTTATCATTGGATGATGCCCCAGGCGGGTATGTTTGACCCTCTAAGAAGCATTTGATGTCATAGAACCAAGGCTTATCATCTTTAGCAATGTCTACTGAGAATATGTATGCTGGTCTGTCAAGTCTGGACACTGAAATTCGAGGCACAAAGTTGGCAGCTTGAACTTTGATCATGGAGGAAATGGTCGCCAGAGCATCTGCAAACTGATTTTCATCTCGAGGGATATACTAGAGTTTGACTGTGGTGAAGAAAGTCAGTAATCTCCTTGTATAATCCCGGTAAGGAATCAGATGCTCCTGGTGAGTGTACCATTTTCCGTTGGGTTGCTCAGCAAGATAGTCAGATATTACACTACCTTTGATGTCCTTTTGAGATGTGTACTGAATGTCATACTCTGTGAGAATCATTTGCCATCTTGCAACCCGTCCGGTAAGTGCTGGCTTCTCAAATATGTACTTGATGGGGTCCATTTTTGAGATCAATAAGGTAGTGTGGGTCAACATATACTGCCTTAGTCGGCGAGAATCCCACGCTAAAGCACATCAAGTTTTCTCGAGCAGTGAATAACGTTTTTCACAGTCGGTAAACTTTTTGCTTAGGTAGTATATTGCATACTCTTTTCGACCAGACTCGTCATGCTGGGCCAACACACACCCCATTGACTCTTCTAATACTGTCAAGTACATTATCAGAGGTCTTCCTTCAACTAGAGGCATAAGGATTAGAGGCTCTTGTAAGTACTTCTTGATTTTGTCAAAAGCCCTTAGGCAGTCTTCATTCCTCCTGACTGTTTGTTCTTTCCTTAATAACTTGAACAAGGGCTCACAGGTTGCAGTAAGGTGAGATATGAACCTTGAAATGTAGTTCAATCTACCTAGAAACCCCCGAACTTCTTTTTCAGTCTTTGGCGTAGGCATCTCTTGAATGGCTTTGACTTTGTCAGGGTCAACTTCAATCCCTTTTTCACTTACAATAAATCCTAGCAGCTTACCGGATCGCACCCCGAATGTGCATTTGTTGGGGTTTAGCTTTAGTTTATACTTCCTTAGACGCTTGAACAACTTCAACAGATTTACCAAATGGTATTCTTCTGTGAGGGACTTGGCAATCATGTCATCCACGTAACATTCAATTTATTTGTGGATCATGTCATGGAATAATGTTACCATAGCCCGTTGATAAGTGGCACCAGCATTCTTCAGTCCGAATGGCATCACCTTATAACAGAATGTGCCCTAGGGTGTGATGAAAGTTGTCTTTTCGATGTCTTCAGGTGACATCTTGATCTGATTATATCCTGAAAATCCATCCATGAAGGAGAACACCGAGAACTGAGCCGTATTGTCGACCTATACATCAATGTGAGGTAAAGGGAAGTCATCTTTCGGGCTAGCTCTGTTCAGATCCCGATAATCCACACACATCCGTACTTTGCCATCTTTCTTAGACACAGGTACAATGTTAGCAACCCACGGCGGGTAACTAGTTACAGCAAGGAAACCGGCGTCCCACTATTTTTGTACCTCTTCTTTAATATTCATTGCCAAATCCAGACGAGTACGGCGCAACTTTTGTTTTACTGGAGGACAGTCTTCTTTCAAAGGAAGCTTGTGCATAACTATGTCAGTATCCAGACCTGGCATATCCTGATAAGACCAAGCAAAAACATCCACATACTCTCGAAGCATGTCAATAAGTTGCTCTTTCACTAAATCTTGCAGACGGGCCCCGATCTTCACTTCTTTCAAGTCTTCTTCTGTAATAAGATTAACTGTCTCCACTTCCTCCTGATGAGGAGTGGTAACCTTTTCCTCCAACCTTAACAACCTGGCTAGCTCTTCAGGTAGCTCATAATCTTCTTCAACCCCTTCATCGGCTTGATTAATTGGATTTTCGAAGTCATACGAAGTCATAGCAGTGTCGTTGTCGGTGCAGTCTGGAGGGCACTCTCTGCAAGGGTTTAGATTTGTTCATTTTAGTGATCAGTTTTATCTTGTTTAGAAAAAGTGAAAATGGAGTTATTATTTTAAAAACATTGCCATTTTATTTTTGTACAAAAAATGTAAAAATGAAAAACAGTGAGCGAAAAAGAGACTCGTTTGCAAAAGATGTCCTGATATTCATTAATTGATCGTTTGCACAAAATACAAGATGGCCCGATTACAAAATGAGCCCTGACATCTTGGACAAGATGCAGGACTTGATGCATGCTTAAAGACAGGAAATAATAATTACTCTGTACGAGTAACTCTTATAATTTCCTGGGAAGACCAGTTTGAGACTTGGTTCCCTGGGATCCTTGGACGTATCCAGCTTTCCAGGTTACGTTCGTCTTCTTCCTCATCTTCCAAACTGTTCACAGCATACCGGGTAAGCATTCCCCCGCTGACAAATTTGGGCTCTATTGCAGCCTCCGGTTGATCTTGTCGAGTTGGTCTGTAACCCAACCCGAATCGGTCTTCTTTCTTTTCTACTGGCAGCAGCTTGCCCCAGCCTTGAGCGATACCCTCTTCAACAACCTTTCGGGCTTGTTGATATGAAGTGATGGAAGTTCCTGATACAGTAGTTGCTTCATTGATGTTGAGGGGCTCAAATCCTTGACTCATAGTCTCATGGATCTCCCCATCCATTTCTATGTATTTGTAAGTAGCCAGCTGACTAACAAAAATGTCTTCCTCTCCGCAGATTGTGATGATCTGGCCTTCCCACTCAAATTTTAACTTCTGGTGAAGGGTAGACGTAACAGCGCAAGCGGCGTGAATCCAGGTTCTACCCAACAGATAGCTGTAGGCCGACTGTATGTCCATCACGAAGAAGGTAATTTTAAAGGTCTGTGGGCCAATCATCATAGGTAAATCAATCTCTCCAAGCACTGATCTCTTAGAGCCGTCAAATGCTCTCACCACCAAGTTACTTGGATGCAATTGTCGCTCCCACTAAATGAAGCCGGGTCAAATAAGGGTACAGACGCGAACGGTCGGCGAGAGGGACAATGAGAACACACAGCCGTGAACTCACTGGAGATGAATAGAGTCGCCAGCTAGGCATTTTTATCCCGGAGGAAAGGCAATGCTGCATAGACCTAGAAAGATACGGATAAGACGGTTGCGAACCAGAGAGACTGAGAAAGGGGGTTGGTTACAACCTGGGAAGGTATTAGCACCCAGATTGTCCGCCGTACTCGACGGGATCCACGCTTAAAAGATTTGTGTTTTAAAGGGGTAGTGTCAGTGCAATCTGTGTATAAATGAGCGGGAAAAGGATGTACAGGTGTCAGTGTATGAGAAGTGTGAAGTGTATAAATGTACAGTGCCAGTGTAAGAACAAGAATAAGATGCTCAAGATCATGAGGCTTAAAGAATAATGCTGGAAGGAGGGGGAATATACAGAGACTTTTGTTCGATAACTGTTAAGTTATGCCTACGTATCCTCTCGTGCAATGAGGAAGTCAGAACACCGTAGTTCGACCCAAAGAGACTGAAAGATGAATTGACTTGTGAACTGCTTGCTTGTCTATGCTCAAGTGTATGACCTGTCTGGCTCAGGTGCAAACTGTCTTGCATTAGACGGAAGAAGCAAGTTCTCGGTTGTGAGTGAAGATGATGAGAAAAGAATCCCGAAGGAGACGATTATTGTTTGTTTTTTGTGTTTTCAGTCTTTTATTGCTTTTGAAAGTTTGTCATAAGTTAATGAGCTTAAGCCTAAACCAATGGATTTAGTAAACTCATCACATCTTCCCTCTGATTAGGGGTAATGAGAATACCTTAAGTGTGAAGTCAGCTTCTCACACTTAATCACCTTTGATGCAGGATTAAGATCATTAACCTACTTGTGATTATTTAGATGTTTTTGGTGTTTTTGTTTAGTGTTGAGTAATGAGGTTAAGCCATAATCAAGGATTAAACAGACTCATTACACCATCCTAATAGAAGGATAATAGATGAGAATGTTTAAGCTGAGGAAAGCTCCTCAACTTAATCCATGATTAGGGATTAAACTCATGACAAAACAAGCCTTTGATTAAGTGGATTTTATTAATGATGTGATGATGAAGTGATTTTTATGATTTGTAAGACAACTTGAGGGGGACTTGTCCATTAACACTAGGGTTAGTCCTTCTTAACCAATTAAGGAAGAATTAGAACCCTAATGCAAGGCCCAAGTTACAAGTGTGATGTCTTGATGATTATTAGGTGAATTGATTAAGGAGTTAAACACATTAAGGGTTTAACACTGAGGATTAAAGTTATACACTCCATCCTAATAGAAGGATGCAGGCATAAGCTTAATCACAAAGCCTTAAAGCCTTTAGGGTTTAGTCCCTGATTATGAGATGAGAAGAGAAGACTCAAGAGAGACACAAAGGTAAAACTAAAGGGGGAGACTAATCAAAACCCTAATTCATTGTCATGCTTGGTTGTTCCTAAGGTTTGTGAGGTTTACAAGAGAAATCTTCAATGGAACCACCAGGAAGCAGATGAACAAGATCAAGAGAAGCAAAGTGACTTGCTTCATTCAAGAAGTCAAGTCACTTGAAGAAAGAAAGTGGGAGGAAGAAGAATGAGCAAGCTCAAACTCAAACACACATAAGAATGCAGCAATGCATGCAAGAGAGATGAAAAGAAAAGTTATGAGAAGTGAAGGCAAATTCACTTCTCAAGTCACTTACCACCTGAAATGTTAGAAAGAAATGCAATGCAATGCAAAATGGGATGAAATGGTATGATGCTAAACAAACCAGAAGCATGTTGATGATGATAATGATGCTATGGAGTGCTACAAACATGAAGCAAGGCATGGAGATGTTCATACAAGATCATGGATGCAAATGATGTAGGTTAAGGAGCATGGATGAACATGAAAAGTTAGGAAGCAAACAAAGCATACAACATGGCAAATACATGATGCAATGATCAAACATGTTTCCTATATGTCTCATGATGTCAAATGGATCACATGGATGCTTGAAATGCTAGGACAAGTCATGTTATGCAAGAGAATGCAAGAAGGATGCAAATGAAAGCCCAAATTAGGGTTTATGGATCAAACATCAAACAAAACTCAAAATCAGAAGCAAACCCTAAGATAAAAAATGGAAAAGGCCACTCAAAGAAACCCTAATCCTATACTAAACCAATGTCCAAAGGGGAGGTCTCAACTCTTAACCAATCTCAAGTTATGATTTTTACAAGTTATTAGGGTTTTTAGGGCTCCTAAACAAAAGAAATACCAAACAAATTGAAAATGAGGAATCAAATCATGGCCATTTAATCCTAGAAACTACATGCTAAACACAAAACAATGCAAAAAGAATCAATGTCCAACTCTTCTCAAATAGGCAGAAATGATTTTTTGAACTTTGGATCAAATTAATGCACAAAAAATGATTTAATTCAATGAAAAATTCTTAAAATGCATCAAGATCAAAAAAGAAATTTGGTTTGAAGGTTGGACAATGTTTCTAAATGTCTTAGAACATTTCATGAATTTTTTGGTGATTTTTAAATACCTAAAAGTATTTTTAATAAATTAATTTTCATTAATCAATTAAAAATAATCTTTTAAATATATAAAAATACTTTTTTAATGATAAAAAATAAAATGAAAATATTTTTGTGTCATAAAAATTAATAAAACTTATGAGAAAAAGTTTCATAATTTTTAGGAATTTTTAACTATTTTTAATAATTTAAACAAAACAAATAAGAAAAATATGAAAATAAATGAAAATAAAGGAAAGTCAACAGAATGGAGGGATGAGATTGAGTCTGAGTTTGAATTTGTTGACCACGCGCGCTATCCAAGGGTCCAGGTTGTTTCTGAGTTAATTAATTAAATTATGATTAATTAAACTAAACACGTGGATTAGGGCTAATTGGATGCATCTGGGCCTTCCATTCGCGCGGGGAGTCAACTAGGTCAGCCAATCCAACGCCCAGAATTCAAACAAACATTAATTACAGGATTAGGGCACAAATCACTTTCAGGCTGCCGGAGAAGACTTCCGATCGTCTTCTCCGGCCAGCATCTCCCCTGAAAATCCCCAAAACCCCAAAAACCTAACTAAAATGAAATCTAAGAATTGGGAAATGATCCTTACTCACTCACGAACCAAAACCCTCACTCAAAACAAATTTATATTTCCTAACAAAGCTGAATCGAAGCAAGGAAGAATTAGGGCACGCAAGTTTCAGAGAGCAATTAAACTCTCATTTCATCACCATTTGCAAAACCAAAAGCATACTCATGATCAGGAAGACACAAAGAACAAGTTTAGAACAAAAGAAATGATTTCTGGAAAAATATTTTTCAAGCTACCTGAGATTCGAAACTTTCACTCTGATGACTTTCTGGCCCCTCCTCTGGATGAAAACCACTCCACTTAACCCTCTGGTGATGCTTGAATGCTCAAAAGGAATTTATGTTGGCTGAATGAAGAGTTTGAGCAGCTTCTGCTCAAGCTCAGTTGAAAATGGCAATGGAGTTTCAGGCAGCTTCAGGCCAAAGTGAGAGGTTCTCTGTGGTCAGGGTGATGAATAAAGAAGGTCTATGGAATTTGTTTTGGTGTTTGTGAGCTGTGGGGAGAGATTCGACTGAAACTGCAGCTTGGGGTGAAAAAAGGCAATGGGGTGTTCTTGATCAACACAGGCCTGGCTCTTGGTGGTTTGAGGTCTATGAAGTCTGGTGAGTTGAAGTGTGAAAATAGTTTTGATGTTTGTGTGCTGGGCAGAGAGTTTCGAAGCAAAATGCAGCTGGGGTGTGTTTTGTGAATGTGTTGGTATGAAGTGTTTCAGCCTTGCTAGATGTATGGAATGTCTTGCCCTTTGTCCACATAAACCTCTCTCATTGGTCAGATGACAAGACATGTGCTTTTTTGATTGGTAAGTCTACTTTTGCAAAAAGTCAAATTTTGTGTAAGGAAAGTATGGGTTGATCTATAGCTAGTACATGGGCTGGTTCTGGTGCAGCAAGATGAGGTGAGAGGCTAGCCAAAGTGCAGCATCCAATGCATCAAGTGGGTGAAGTGATCATGATGATTTTGCAAGTTGTTGGCTCTTTGGTTCATATGGAAAGATCTTGTCCCAAAAGCCATGAAACATGAGCAATGCCTAGTCCATTCTGAATTTTAGGACTTACATGATGTTTATGTGATGGTTTGATGCCAATTAGAAGTTGCAATTTGCCTTAGTACATGATTTTGCAATTTTCACACTTGGTGCATATCTTGAAAATAAGTGATTTTTGGCAACTTTGTCACACCATAACTTTTGATCCAAGAAGAATTTGATCATGTTCTTGTACTTTTTGAAAAGGGAAAAATGAGATCTACAACTTTCATGACCAAAGTTTTTCCATTTGAAGCATTTTTGGATCAAGAATCAAGGCTTGAAAAATGACCTAAAATGAAGCATTCTTGAAAAGTCAACTATGCCCAAAAAGTCAACATTTGCAAAAACCCTAAATTCTTGATTTTTGTGAACTTCAATCTTCTTCCATGATCAAATAAAGACCATATACACTCAAAATGATGAAGATCACCCATTGGTTGGATCATTGGGGGCCTCAGATGCCCTGATTTTGCACTGACTTGTCCAGAAAGTCAACCTTTGATCAGATGACTTCCCCATGGAATTTCTTCATGAAAATTGATATGCATACTCCCTATACCATATAGAGACCAATGGAAACAAGAATGACCAAAAAATTTGGTGTTATGGCCTCTGAAACCAAAACCCTAATTTTCAGTCAACTGTGCAGTCTATCCTGGCTCTGCATCCATTCAAACCCTAGTTCTTGTGATTCTTTTGAAATCTTGACTTTGAGAGGATGTGATATGATATATGAACACATATGGATCCCTTTGAAGTGATTAATAGCCTTTGGGGTGGCTCAAGAGGCTCTTGGATTGCTCAGATCACAAACCCTAGGTGCAGATGACTTAGAAACTATGCAGTGAATCAAAAATGAGATGTGAGATGATATGTTTGTGTTTATGCATATGAAATGATCACAAGCCATGGTGTGAATGAGTGAGGGCAAATTCGGGGTGTTTACAGCTGCCCCTATTCAAACATGAGTTAGCTGTGCAGGTTGTAAGCAACGGCTTAACAGGCAAACAAGATAACTTGTGGTTGAATATCAAAGACAGTCCGAATTTTGCACTCACAGAATGAAGAAGAAAAGGGATATAGATTGTAAAAGAAAAATAAAGTATATTGTAAGGTGTGGGCGACGGAGGACGACCGTCGAGCAGAGGACGACTGCTGGGTAAAGAGCAATGACGGGGACGGCCGACATGCTGGGAAAAGTGCGGAAAATAAAGCAATGACGGGGACGGCCGACACGCTGGGGATAAAAGGTAAAGCCAAGACGGGGACGGCCGACTAGCTGGGAAAAAAGATTATGATGGGGACGGCCATCAAGATAAAGTTGTAAGATTCTCTGGGAATTAATGAAACATGACGGGGACGGCCATCAAGTTCATAAAGCAAAGTAACCAACGATGGGGACGGCCATCGGGCTAAAAAGAAAAGGGACCACGACGGGGACGGCCATCGGGTTAAAGAATAAATGAAATAAACAGATGATGAGGTACGGTCATCAAAGGTGAAGGACGATCACCTAGCAGGGGACGGCTGCTCTGTTGGGTTAAGATGAGGGACGGTCATCTAAGGTGGAGGACGACCACCTGGCAGGGTTCGGCTGCCGAAAATATCGCGACATAGGACGAATGCCGGATAAAAGGGTCAACGATGGGGACGGCCATCGGACGAGCATGATGGAGGACGACCATCAAGAGGTGGAGGACGACCACCTAGCAGGGGACGGCTGCTCTCGAGGTTTCTCATGACACAGGACGAGTGCCAGATAACCAAAAAATCAACAATGGGGACGGCCATTGGATAAAGTGATGAAGGACGATCATCAAAAGGTGGAGGACGACCACCTAGCAGGGGACGGCTGCTAAAAATCAACGATGGGGACGGCCATCGGATGAGCATGACGGAGGACGACCATCAAGAAGTGGAGGACGACCACTTAGCAGGGTACGGCTGCTCTCAGGGTTATCATAACACAGAGCGAGTGTTAGATAAAAAAAAGAAAATTTGCTTCGTTGGCGATCTACTGGGGATATAGTAAATACGGACGAGTATCTACAACCAAGAAAAGAAATGTACAAATGTTTGGTATTGTGTATAGATTAGAGATGCGGACGAGCATCCTTAAGACTATGATACGGACGAGTATCGGGTAGAAACAAACTGACACATGTTCAAAGATGATGATACGGACGAGTATCAACGGGTTAACAACGAACACGGACGAGTGTTGAATCTGAAGGGACTCTTCTGGGGGAATAGTAGACGCAGACGAATATCTATATTCAAGAAGACATAAGCGTTTCGACACAGTGTATGGATTAAAAATGCGGACGAGCATCCTTAAGACTATGATACGGACGAGTATCATGTAGAAACAAACACTAGACGCAATGTTCTGAGATGATGGTACGGACGAGTACCAACTGGTTAACAAAGAACAAGGACTACTGTCGAATCTGTGGGGATATAGATGGTGTACATAAGATACGGACGAGTATCTGTATAAGTGCAACATGAGTAGTGAGTATTGTATAGATGGATACTTTAACTGCTGGGGAGAGTGACACGGACGAGTGTCAAAAGGAGAAAAGTATAATATTAAACAAGTATATGGGTGATGAAAGTGTAAGCGACTGCGCTGGGGATATGACACGGACGGGTGTCAAGAAAGTGTATATATAAGTATATGTGAGTGCAAAGAGGATGTCTTTGGCTTTCTGCTGGTGATTTGACACGGACGGGTGTCAGGAAGTATCTGTAGTACGGGTGATTTTGTTTGTAAAGTGTATTCAGGCAACTTTTCTGGGGAATGATGACACGGATGGGTGTCGAAGGGTGTATATACTGTTGTTTGGGAATTGTGAGGCAACTGCTTTTGCTGGGGACTCTGGGGGATTTTGAGGAAAGTACTCTGTATCCTGATAGATGATTATTATTCGCAAGTGTTCGATTCACAACATGGCTTATGATCATGCCATGCGTTTGATTTTTGCCGTAATGCTCCGTATTGGACGGAATGCTACGCTCTGAGGGGATAATATGATGCAAATGCCATGATTATGCAAAGATATCAAACCGGGATTCGGATCCCGTTACTGCGAAGATCTCTGGCTGATCTGTTTGAAATGGACCTCCCAGCTGGGGATGAGATCATTGATAGATCTGATGAGACGTCTCTGCTTGGGGATGTATGCCACTGGTTGACATATCCTTAAAATATAGGACCCAGATGGGGTTTGTAGAAGCTTTCTGTACTCCGTTGTGACTTCTTCACGCGTTGCTCTTCCGAATAGAGGCTGGGAATCAGTGGGGAGATGGTTCCCTGACTTTCACATTCTGCTGAGGAGGAAAGATTAGCCTCATGGCTGGGGAAGATTGTTGGTAACTCAGCCGGGGAGAGTAATGAGAGGCAACTCAGCTGGGGAGAAAACACTCTGAGTGCCAAGACTGTTTGTTGATACCTGCAATCCTGCAAAGATAAGGAAATGCACAAAAGGTCCCGAGGTATCCTCTACTGGATTCCGTCATAGGAGTTAAGTACTTTCGAGAGTAATCATATTCCCTGCAAGCATGTGTTTTATTTTTAGAGAAAAACATCTGTACTTATGCAATTGTATTTTTAGAGATATCAGACAATTCTTTGCAAAATATCAATGTAAAAACGAAACATGACTGAAAAATCTGATTTTATTAATTCAAATGCCCTGAATTGGCAAGATACAGCCAAGGAAACATGTCTCCTGAAATGAAGAGACTGTTACAAACTAAGAAACAGACTGCTGGCGATGTTGACGACGCTTTGAAGGAGCTTCCTCTTCCGCTATGACTCGTATGACTTTTGACCTTCTTCTCGTCTTGCTTTCTGGAGAAAGTTGATTCTGATTGAAGCTTGATCCTTTGGAGTCTTAACCAAGTTGCTGACAATACAGACGAATTCAGAATGCAGTTGTTCGCTTATTCCCTTATTTTGCATGGATCGCCCTTTCGGGTTTTCAATCCATCGGGATACCCATTTTTGCCTGAGTTGTCCAATGCGGCTTTTCAACTCAGCGGGTGTACATTTTTATTTATTTCCCTTATTTTTGCCCGAGTCTTTTATTCTGTTTTTGACTCGCCGGGATGCCCTATTTTTGCCTGGACTTACATTCTGTTTTTGTGTCCAGCGGGTCATTTTATGCGAAGTATTTTTTAACTGCATCTGAATTCACAGGGGACAGGAAATCCTCACCATCCATGGTGCTGAGCATCAGTGCTCCACCGGAGAAAACTTTCTTTACAACAAATGGTCCTTCATAATTAGGTGTCCATTTGCCCCTGTGGTCTGTATGAGGAGGAAGGATTCTTTTCAGCACAAGATCTCCCACTTGGTACTCTCGGTGCCTGACTTTCTGATCGAAGGCTCTCTTCATTCTCTTCTGATATAACTGCCCGTGGCAGATTGCAGCCAATCTCTTTTCTTCGATCAGACTCAGTTGTTCGTATCGGGCCCGAACCCATTCTGTTTCACTCAGTTTAACATCCATCAATATCCGTAGAGAGGGTAATTCAACTTCAACAGGTAGGACTGCTTCCATACCATACACAAGCTGATACGGTGTTGCCCCAGTGGATGTTCTGATTGATGTGCGGTACCCATGCAAGGCAAACGGTAGCATTTCGTGCCAGTCTTTGTATGTGATTACCATCTTCTGCACAATCTTCTTAATATTCTTATTAGCTGCCTCAACAGCGTCGTTCATCTTTGGCCTGTAAGGAGAAGAATTGTGATGTTGGATCTTGAAGTCCCGGCATAACTCAGCCATCATTTTGTTGTTTAGATTGGAACCATTATCAGTAATGATTCGCTCGGGAACTCCGTATCGACAGATGATATCTCTCTTTAGAAATCTGGCTACCACTTGCCTTGTGACATTTGCATATGAGGCTGCTTCAACCCACTTGGTGAAATAATCAATGGCAACCAGGATGAATCTGTGGCCATTTGAAGCAGTTGGCTCAATCTTGCCGATCATATCAATGCCCCACATGGCAAAGGGCCATGGTGAAGACATGATGTTCAAAGGATTGGGAGGCACATGCACTTTATCTGCGTAGATCTGGCATTTATGGCATTTCCTGGCATAAGCACAACAGTCTGCATCCATTGTGATCCAGTAATAACCTGATCTTAATAGCTTTTTAGCCATGGCATGCCCTCCGGCATGGGTACCAAAAGATCCTTCGTGCACTTCATGCATCAACAAATCTGCTTCCGTCTTGTCAACACATCTGAGGAGTACCATGTCAAAGTTCCTTTTGTATAAGGACCCATCAGTGTTCAGAAAGAAACTACCAGCAAGCCTTCTCAAAGTCTTCTTATCATTGGAAGATGCCCCAGGTGGGTATGTTTGATCCTCCAAGAAGCATTTAATGTCATGGAACCAAGGCTTATCATCTTTGACAACATCGGCTGCAAATACATATGCTGGTCTGTCAAGTCTGGACACTGATATCTGGGGTACAAAGTTAGCAGCTTGAACTTTGATCATGGATGAAATGGTAGCAAGAGCATCTGCGAACTGATTCTCGTCCCGAGGGATATACTCGAGTTTGACCGTTGTGAAGAAAGTCAATAACCTCCTCGTATAATCCCTGTAAGGTATCAGATGGTCCTGGTGGGTGTACCATTTGCCGTTGGTTTGATTAACTACCAGAGCTGAATCTCCGAATACGGTCAATGTCTTGATCCTGAGGTCAATGGCTTCCTCAAGACCCATAATGCAAGCTTCGTATTCAGCTTCGTTGTTAGTGCAGTTGAAAGTGAGTTTTGCCGAGAAGGGCATGTGAACTCCCTTAGGTGTAATGAGTACTGCACCAACACCACGACCATTCATATTAACAGCCCCATCAAACATCATAGTCCATTCCTCTCCCGGGTCAGGCCCTTCAGTGTGAATAGGCTCTTCATGATCTTTTGCTTTTATGAACATGATGTCTTCATCAGGGAAGTCAAACCTCATAGGCTGGTAGTCATCAATAGGTTGCTCAGCAAGATATTCAGATAGTACACTGCCCTTGATGGCTTTCTGAGATGTGTACTGTATGTCGTATTCTGTGAGAATCATCTGCCATCTTGCAACCCGTCCGGTAAGAGCTGGCTTCTCGAAAATGTACTTAACTGGATCCATTTTTGAGATTAGTAAAGTAGTGTGGGTCAACATATACTGTCTTAGTCGGCGAGCAGCCCACGCTAAAGCACAGCAAGTTTTCTCGAGCAGTGAATAACGTTGTTCACAGTCGGTAAACTTTTTGCTTAGGTAGTATATTGCATACTCTTTTCGACCAGACTCGTCATGCTGGCCCAGCACACACCCCATTGACTCTTCTAATACCGTCAAGTACATTATCAGAGGTCTTCCTTCAACTGGCGGCATGAGGATTGGAGGTTCTTGTAAATACTCCTTGATCTTGTCAAAAGCCTTCTGGCAATCTTCGTTCCACCTGACTGTTTGTTCCTTTCTTAACAGCTTGAACAAGGGCTCACAGGTTGCTGTAAGGTGAGATATGAACCTTGAAATGTAGTTCAATCGACCTAAGAACCCTCGAACTTCTTTCTCAGTTTTCGGTGCAGGCATTTCTTGAATAGCCTTGACTTTATCAGGGTCAACTTCAATCCCTTTCTCGCTTACAATAAAACCCAGCAGCTTACCGGATCGCACCCCGAATGTGCATTTGTTGGGGTTCAGCTTTAATTGGTACTTCCTCAGTCGCTTGAACAACTTCAGCAGATTCACCAGGTGATCTTCCTCTGTAAGGGACTTGGCGATCATATCATCCACGTAACATTCTATTTCCTTATGGATCATATCGTGGAATAATGTCACCATAGCCCGTTGATATGTTGCACCAGCATTCTTCAGTCCGAATGGCATCACTTTGTAACAGAACGTGCCCCAAGGTGTGATGAATGTTGTCTTCTCCATGTCTTCAGGTGACATCTTGATCTGATTATATCCTGAAAATCCATCCATGAAGGAGAATACCGAGAACTGAGCCGTGTTATCCACCAATACATCAATGTGAGGTAATGGGAAGTCATCTTTCGGGCTGGCTCTATTCAGATCCCGGTAGTCAACACACATTCTTACTTTGCCGTCTTTCTTAGGCACAGGTACTATGTTAGCAACCCATGGCGGGTAGCTAGTTACAGCAAGGAACCCGGCGTCCCATTGCTTTTGTACCTCTTCCTTGATTTTCATAGCCATGTCTGGGCGAGTACGGCGTAGTTTCTGTTTGACTGGTGGGCATTCTTCCCTCAGAGGCAGCTTGTGCACAACAATGTCGGTATCCAACCCTGACATATCTTGATACGACCAAGCAAACACATCAACATACTCTTGAAGCAGATCTATCAATTGTCTCTTCACTGAGTCTTGCAGGCAGGCCCCGATTTTAACCTCTTTCACGTCTTCCTCTGTACCAAGATTAATCACTTCAACTTCCTCATGGTGAGGAGTAATAACCTTTTCCTCTTGTCTTAACAACCTGGCTAGCTCTTCAGGAAGCTCATATTCTTCTTCAACCCCTTCATCAGCTTGATTGATCGGATTGTCGAAGTCATACGAAGCCATAGCCGTGCTGTTGTCGGTGCTGTCAGGAAGGCACTTTCTGCAAGGGTTAAGTTTGTTTATTTTAGTGATTGATTTTAATCTTGCTTTAGAAAAAAGTGAAATGAAGTTATCATTTTGAAAACACCGCCATTTATTTTTGTACAAAAAAGAAAAATGGAAAAACAGTGAGCAGAAAAGAAAAAGACTCGTTTGCAAAAAGATGTCTGATATTTCATTAATTTAATCTTGTTTGCACAAAAGTACAGATGGCCCTGATTACAAAATGAGTCTTGTCATCTTGGGCAAGATGCAAGACTTTGATGCATGCTATAAAAATACAGGAAATAATAATTACTCTGCATGAGTAACTCTTATAATTTCCTGGGAAGACCAGTTCGAGACACTGCTCCCCGGGATCTTTGGACGAATCCAATTCTCCAGATTGCGCTCCTCTTCCAGCTCGTCTTCCAAATTGTTGATAGCATCGGGGGTGAGCATCCCCCCACTGACAAAACCTGGCTTCTCAGCAGCCTTTGCTTGATGTTGAGTTGGTCTGTAACCCAACCCAAATTTGTCCTTCTTCTCCTCCACAGCTAAAACCTTGCCCCAGCCTAGGGCAGTTCCTTCCTCAACAACCTTCCGGGCTTGTTGGTAAGATGACATGGAGATACCAGATACAGCAGATGCTTCATTGACATTCAAGGCCTCAAAACCTTGGCTCATTGTTTCATGGATCTCCCCATCCATCTCAATGTACTTATAAGTAGCCAGATGGCTAACAAATATATCCTCCTCCCCACAGATTGTGACAACTTGGCCTTCCCACTCAAATTTTAACTTTTGGTGAAGGGTAGACGTTACTGCGCCGGCGGCGTGAATCCAAGGTCTACCCAACAAACAGCTGTAGGCGGGCTGAATGTCCATCACATAAAAGATAGTTTTAAAGGTCTGTGGGCCAATTGTCACAGGCAGCTCAATCTCTCCCAGAACCGATCTCTTCGAACCATCAAAGGCTCTTACCACCAGGTTGCTGGGTCTCAATGCCAATCCATCATATTCTAACTTCACCAGAGCCTTCTTTGGTAAGACATTCAGGGATGAACCTGTGTCTACCAGCACATGAGAAAGGACAGCTCCTTTGCATTCCATAGTGATGTGCAAGGCTTTGTTGTGGTTGCGGCCATCCGCTGTCAAATCAGTATTGGTGAACCCTAGCCCATTGCTAGCAGTAACATTTCCAACCACGGTTTCCAACTGGTTGACAGTGATCTCTTCAGGCACGTAAGCTGCGTGCAAGACTTTAAGTAGTGCATTCCGATGGGCTTCGGAGCACATGAGCAGAGATAAGATAGAGATCTTGGATGGCGTCTGGTGAAGCTGATCCACAATTTTGTAATCACTCTTTTTGATGATCCTCATAAACTCATCAACTTCTTGATCGAACGGTGTTTTCAAGGCTTCTCTGGCAGCTTGATCTTCCTGCACCGGGCTCTTTCCCTTTGCCTTGGCAGCAGCTTCTGCTTCGGCAGTAGGTCTTTGAATTGGTGGAGCAAAGAGACGTCCGCTTCGAGTGAAGCCTCCGCCTCCCCCCACATTATCTATTTGTGGTGCAGGTGTTGATGTTTCAAGAGTGATTCTTTTTCCCTCGCAATACACGTCAGAGCCATAGTGCCAAGGAATGGCCCTATTGCTTTCATATGGTACTGGTCCAGGCACCGTGACAGTGACTGGACTGATTGCCGCTGCTGAAGGGACTGTAATTGTTTGTGGATCATAATAGATTGTAACTGGTGCTCTGATGGGAGCAGCACCTTCTGAATGGTAGGCGGAGTTGTTTTCAGGATCATAAAATATTGTGACAGTAGAGACATCTTCATGATTTGTTGCTGGAGTTGTAGGAGACATTGTTGGAAGAATGGATGTTGTTGTTGTAGGAGATTCGAAATGGAGTGAAGCTGAAGTTGTAGCAGGAAAAATTGTTGAAAACTGATCAGTTGAGATGATAGCGGAAGTACTTGTTGATGAAGCCGAAGAATTGTCAGGAACAATGGTTGCTGCAGTTGTAGGAGGTTCTGAAACTGTTGCTGATGAGATTGCTGGATTTGTTGGAAATGATGTGGTGATCTGGAGTTGGCCGCTCTGAATAAGACCATCTATGCCATTCCTTAAATTATCGCACCCATTTACTGAGATATTGCAGTAAGCACACCCTAATTCGCATCCTGGGAACATCTGACATTCCAAGAGCTGAGCCTTGATTTCTACCAATGGTGTTCTGATCTGTCCCACACTGGTTATTAAATAAGACGGTTTGTCCTCTTCAATAGCGTTAATTCGGGGACCACCATGGTTTGGCATAGGATTTTTGTTGACATTGGGTGGTGGTGCAAAATTCAGAGCTTTTGAGTCCACCAGGTCTTGTACCTTCATGTGCAAGGCTCTGCACTTTTCCGTACTATGGCCAGGTGCGTTTGAATGAAAGGCACACCTAGCGTTGGAGTCGTAATTCCTGGGTAGACTGTTGGGATCCGGAGGTGCCAACGTTCTTAGCTCAACTAGGTTGAGTTTCAGAAGTTGTGGCAACAAGGCAGCATATGGCATTGGGATCGGATCGATCACTCTGTTAGCTTGAGATGGCCTTTGCTGGAATGGCCTTTGCTGATTATTGTTGTTGCTGTTGCTGTTGTTGTAATTCCTTGGAGGGTACTGATTTGGTTGATGGTACTGAGGTTGTTGTTGATAGTTTTGTTGCGGAGGTTGATAGACTGGCTGAGGATGAGCTGGAGCAGGAATGGTGACTGCTGCTATTGTCCTTTGAACGTACTGGGGTCTGCCCCTGTTGGTGTGAATGGCATTGGTCTCGCCAGTTCTTCTCGGGCCTGCGAAAGGCTTTCTTGCATTACTGGACGAGCTGGCACCATTGTCAGAGATCTTACCCATTTTTAACAGGCTTTCAATTCTCTCCCCAGCTATGACAACATCTGCGAAGCTAGTGGAAGAGAAAGCAGCCAACCTGTCAATATACGTTCCCTGAAGAGTGTTCATAAACATGTCTGCCATTTCTCTCTCAGACATAGGTGGTTGAACGGCAGCAGCCAGCTGTCTCCATCTTTGAGCATATTCTCTGAAGCTCTCTCTAGAGGATTGTGACATACCCATTAGGAGAGTCCTGTTGGGTGCCATGTCTAGATTATACTGATACTGTCTGATGAAGGCCTCTGCCAGGTCCTTCCAGCATCTTACAGTTGCTCTTGTCAGATGGGAATACCATTCCCTCGAAGCTCCAGTCAAGCTATCTTCAAAGTAGAACATCCACAACTTCTCGTCCATGGTATAAGCTTTTAATCTCCCGAGAAAAGATTGCAGATGGGTTCGGGGACAGGAAGTCCCATTATACTTTTCAAAACATGGAGGCTTGAACTTGTGGGGAATCCTAACCCCGTCTACCAAACCCATGTCCATGACGTCGAAACCCAAAGAATTTTGAGATTCTAAGGACCTCAACTTCTCAGCTATCTCTTCCAACCGTCTATCGTAAGCTTCTTCCCCAGCACCCATTACTGTGAATTGGTCCTCCTGAGGATCTTCTTGAAGTACCCTGGCTGCGGTGGCTGTCCCTTGAACGTTTGCAGGAATGTTGATCTCGGGATGTAGATGTGGGCCAAACACAGGGGGGTTAACGTGAGGTTGTACCCGTTCATTGTTGCTGGTGCCGGCAGTCCCTACATGTGGATCCTCTTGATTTTTCCTTTCCACTATGGCCCTCAGTCTTTCTTGGCTTTGAGCCATGTTGTTCATCACTTCCATGAACTGCGTCATCTGTGTTCTCATTTCCAATCTTTCGTTTGCCATCTGGTTTCTGACCTCTGTAAGGTCCTGCTGCATCTGATCCATCTGGATGCCCGGAAGGTTGTTTCTAGTAGGGTACCTGTGTGGCCTGTTGAGTGGGAATCCTCGTCGCCGAGCAATAATTCCTGAACATCACAACAGAGTTAGCAACAACAAAAACAAAACCTACAAAACAAACAAAGTGTTAGCATGCAATGCAGTATGCTTATTTGTTCTCAAGGTATCCGGCTTGGCATTCAGTTTTGACCCTTCCAGACCCTTGAAGATGATGTTGTTTGAAGTTGCTTTTGAAGTAAACTTGGATGGAACAAACTAACACAAATATATTACAGAAGGTGAAATAATACAACTTGTTCATTTTACAACACAAGCCCTTAAAGGGTCAAAATACATCACAAAAAGGTAAAAGTACATGGAATAGAAACAACAACAAGCAAACGATCAAACACCAAGGCCAAACTCATCCTCACGAACTTCCTTGAGAAGTGCTTCGGTCACAGGATCAGCCGGACGCTCCGTAAGGTTCCGAATAAGGAGGTTCCGGGTAGCAACAGCTGTAGTCAACTTCTTGTTCTGACTTTGGTCCTTAGACCTCTTCACTCCAGCTCTGATCTTTAGCTCTGATATCTCCCTTTGGGCTGCTGCCAGGGCTTCTTCCATCTGCTCCATCTTGTCTTGAACTCTCTTGTCCTCTAGAGTACTAGCCTCGGTGATCCTGACCCACCTGGCCTGACTCTCCTTTAGATACAAGTCTGTCCTAGCTTTCTGGAATTGGGATTCTTTACAAGCATTCTTCAGGATTTGTTCTCCGGCCCTAGATTTCTTAATGTACTCCTCAGACTTCTCAATCTTAGCCAGATGCTCTTTCTTCAACTTCTCCAGCTTCTCAATATCCAGTCTTCCATCTCTCCTCTCATAAAGGGTCTTCTGCAAGGCTTGAGTCAACTTCTCATTTCTCTCCTTCAAACTCTCAAACTCCTCCAAACTGATAGTGGCAGGGGGTGGTGCTGAAGATGACTCAGGCATGTCTTCTATGGTAAAGGGCATTCCAGAGAATTGGGCCCTGGCACGGGACCACTCATAATATTGTGCCGATGCCACATTATTGCACTTCCCCAGAATGGTGACTCCCTTGGTTTGAACATGATCCCAGGCCCAGGCAGCCTGCCTAACAACAGCCAAATTAATCTTGTTCTCACAATAGAGGGTCTCAATCAAGTCCTGTGCCTTAGGAGTGTGGACCAGTGCATAGCCCAGTTGTCTTTTAAACAGCAGAGGGTTGTAATTGATACTACCCTTGACTCCTATTAAGGGCACATTGGGAAAATGCCCACAGCTGGTGATGATATCCCTGCCTTTGGTGCTTTGGGTGCACCACCTGATGTCAGCTGAAGTGAGAGTAGTAAGCCTTCCAGCCCAGTTTTTCTGCTGATGAGGATTCAAAAATGCATCTGTCCTGGGTAGATGCCTGAGAAGCCAAGTATGGAATAATGGAGCACAACACCTCACTAGCCTTCCCCTCTGCTTCTCATTCCTCTGATGCACTGAATAGTAGAGATCCCCCAATAAAGTTGACACTGGGTTCTTCAGGATGAACAAGTGGATTGCATTCTTACTAATGAATCGAGGCTCATCTGCAAACAATACAATCCCATATATACTCAGGGCCAATAAGGCACAAACTGCTTTCCACTCCCCTAGGGAGGCCTTCAGACTAGCTTGAGAAATTAGGAAATCCAGATGAAAACCAGAGATTCCTGCTTTAGATGTCATATGCTGCCCAATCAAGATTGGTTCCAGATGTAATGCCTTGGCTATCTCCTCATTACTTGGGAAAGCCATCTCAGGGTTGAAAGGGATTTCTCTCCTGATAGGTATACCAATTAATGATGAGTATTCTTCTAATAAGGGCCCCATCTGAAAATCCTGGAAAGTGAAACATCTTAGTGGGGGATCATAAAACTGAAGGCAAGTGTGGATAAGGCTTCTCTGTGAGGGGTCCAGATCCATGACCATAGCAAGTATATCTCCATGGTGTTCTCTGAACAATGGTACATGGTCTGGAGTGATCAGGGTTTGAATCCTCCTGATGTCTGATAACTCTGGCTGGAAGAAGTGGTAGGTGATGTTGCTCTTTTTTGGAGCCATGATGTGGAGACAAGTGTTGATGAAGATACTGAAGAGAGGGCCACTGATTGGCTTGGAGTAGATAGCTGATAGCTGAAGCAAGTGCTGATGAAGATGGGTCAATACTGAAGATGGGGTCAAAACCAAAACCAGATGAAGATGGATACCCTGAAACACAAATAAGCAAATGTCAATATGATGCAATGATTATGTATGCAAATGATTATGCAAGGGTTTGTGACTGAGCTGGATCTGATCAAAATGCTCTGACATAAGTCCATGTGTGTAAGAAATCCAGATGGAGGTCTATAAGTCCAGTAACCAAGGTGGGGGGCTCAAATAAAGAGCCACATGTCCAGGGTTTAGAATCACAAGAACTGTCCAACATGGAGTATTCTTAAACAATCAAAGTAACAGGGTATTCTGAGGCCAAGGTACCTGCAAACCTGTAAACAGCTCAACCCCCTCACAGGTGGTGTTCTAAAACAAGGATCCTCAGACTTGGATCAGTTATGAGAAGTGTAAATACTTCTAACCCGGAGGTACAGTGTTTACAATAACCATAACAATTCCTCCTCTAATTCACCTCAGTTTCTGAAGGTCAATACCAAAAGGTCATCCAGACTTAGCAGGCTTCCCAGATAGCCCTAGCATTGCAGGAAATCTGCAACACAGAGTTCTCAAGAAGAAACCCATATCTGAACCGTGTTTCATATTCCCGCACCAGACCGAAATGGAATGGGAAAGAATATGATTCACTCTAGCCTAGGTGTCACTCAGGTCCCAGGTATAGGACCTTAACTCTCAATGAATCACCCACCCAACAAAACAAAAAAAACCAGATCCAGCCAGCAACATGACAGTATGATGTAAACAAAAGCAGTAAAGAAAGCAGTAAAGCAACTGTACATAAAATAAAACATATACAAACACAAATAAACACAAAACACCCCAGTAAACACAAATCAATCAAGCGCTAGGAGGAACCCACAAAAAGAACCAGAAGCCCTGGTTGCAGTAAAAGGGTCCCCAGCAGAGTCGCCAAGCTGTCGCTCCCACTAAATGAAGCCGGGTCAAATAAGGGTACAGACGCGAACGGTCGGCGAGAGGGACAATGAGAACACACAGCCGTGAACTCACTGGAGATGAATAGAGTCGCCAACTAGGCATTTTTATCCCGGAGGAAAGGCAATGCTGCATAGACCTAGAAAGATACGGATAAGACGGTTGCGAACCAGAGAGACTGAGAAAGGGGGTTGGTTACAACCTGGGAAGGTATTAGCACCCAGATTGTCCGCCGTACTCGACGGGATCCACGCTTAAAAGATTTGTGTTTTAAAGGGGTAGTGTCAGTGCAATCTGTGTATAAATGAGCGGGAAAAGGATGTACAGGTGTCAGTGTATGAGAAGTGTGAAGTGTATAAATGTACAGTGCCAGTGTAAGAACAAGAATAAGATGCTCAAGATCATGAGGCTTAAAGAATAATGCTGGAAGGAGGGGGAATATACAGAGACTTTTGTTCGATAACTGTTAAGTTATGCCTACGTATCCTCTCGTGCAATGAGGAAGTCAGAACACCGTAGTTCGACCCAAAGAGACTGAAAGATGAATTGACTTGTGAACTGCTTGCTTGTCTATGCTCAAGTGTATGACCTGTCTGGCTCAGGTGCAAACTGTCTTGCATTAGACGGAAGAAGCAAGTTCTCGGTTGTGAGTGAAGATGATGAGAAAAGAATCCCGAAGGAGACGATTATTGTTTGTTTTTTGTGTTTTCAGTCTTTTATTGCTTTTGAAAGTTTGTCATAAGTTAATGAGCTTAAGCCTAAACCAATGGATTTAGTAAACTCATCACATCTTCCCTCTGATTAGGGGTAATGAGAATACCTTAAGTGTGAAGTCAGCTTCTCACACTTAATCACCTTTGATGCAGGATTAAGATCATTAACCTACTTGTGATTATTTAGATGTTTTTGGTGTTTTTGTTTAGTGTTGAGTAATGAGGTTAAGCCATAATCAAGGATTAAACAGACTCATTACACCATCCTAATAGAAGGATAATAGATGAGAATGTTTAAGCTGAGGAAAGCTCCTCAACTTAATCCATGATTAGGGATTAAACTCATGACAAAACAAGCCTTTGATTAAGTGGATTTTATTAATGATGTGATGATGAAGTGATTTTTATGATTTGTAAGACAACTTGAGGGGGACTTGTCCATTAACACTAGGGTTAGTCCTTCTTAACCAATTAAGGAAGAATTAGAACCCTAATGCAAGGCCCAAGTTACAAGTGTGATGTCTTGATGATTATTAGGTGAATTGATTAAGGAGTTAAACACATTAAGGGTTTAACACTGAGGATTAAAGTTATACACTCCATCCTAATAGAAGGATGCAGGCATAAGCTTAATCACAAAGCCTTAAAGCCTTTAGGGTTTAGTCCCTGATTATGAGATGAGAAGAGAAGACTCAAGAGAGACACAAAGGTAAAACTAAAGGGGGAGACTAATCAAAACCCTAATTCATTGTCATGCTTGGTTGTTCCTAAGGTTTGTGAGGTTTACAAGAGAAATCTTCAATGGAACCACCAGGAAGCAGATGAACAAGATCAAGAGAAGCAAAGTGACTTGCTTCATTCAAGAAGTCAAGTCACTTGAAGAAAGAAAGTGGGAGGAAGAAGAATGAGCAAGCTCAAACTCAAACACACATAAGAATGCAGCAATGCATGCAAGAGAGATGAAAAGAAAAGTTATGAGAAGTGAAGGCAAATTCACTTCTCAAGTCACTTACCACCTGAAATGTTAGAAAGAAATGCAATGCAATGCAAAATGGGATGAAATGGTATGATGCTAAACAAACCAGAAGCATGTTGATGATGATAATGATGCTATGGAGTGCTACAAACATGAAGCAAGGCATGGAGATGTTCATACAAGATCATGGATGCAAATGATGTAGGTTAAGGAGCATGGATGAACATGAAAAGTTAGGAAGCAAACAAAGCATACAACATGGCAAATACATGATGCAATGATCAAACATGTTTCCTATATGTCTCATGATGTCAAATGGATCACATGGATGCTTGAAATGCTAGGACAAGTCATGTTATGCAAGAGAATGCAAGAAGGATGCAAATGAAAGCCCAAATTAGGGTTTATGGATCAAACATCAAACAAAACTCAAAATCAGAAGCAAACCCTAAGATAAAAAATGGAAAAGGCCACTCAAAGAAACCCTAATCCTATACTAAACCAATGTCCAAAGGGGAGGTCTCAACTCTTAACCAATCTCAAGTTATGATTTTTACAAGTTATTAGGGTTTTTAGGGCTCCTAAACAAAAGAAATACCAAACAAATTGAAAATGAGGAATCAAATCATGGCCATTTAATCCTAGAAACTACATGCTAAACACAAAACAATGCAAAAAGAATCAATGTCCAACTCTTCTCAAATAGGCAGAAATGATTTTTTGAACTTTGGATCAAATTAATGCACAAAAAATGATTTAATTCAATGAAAAATTCTTAAAATGCATCAAGATCAAAAAAGAAATTTGGTTTGAAGGTTGGACAATGTTTCTAAATGTCTTAGAACATTTCATGAATTTTTTGGTGATTTTTAAATACCTAAAAGTATTTTTAATAAATTAATTTTCATTAATCAATTAAAAATAATCTTTTAAATATTTAAAAATACTTTTTTAATGATAAAAAATAAAATGAAAATATTTTTGTGTCATAAAAATTAATAAAACTTATGAGAAAAAGTTTCATAATTTTTAGGAATTTTTAACTATTTTTAATAATTTAAACAAAACAAATAAGAAAAATATGAAAATAAATGAAAATAAAGGAAAGTCAACAGAATGGAGGGATGAGATTGAGTCTGAGTTTGAATTTGTTGACCACGCGCGCTATCCAAGGGTCCAGGTTGTTTCTGAGTTAATTAATTAAATTATGATTAATTAAACTAAACACGTGGATTAGGGCTAATTGGATGCATCTGGGCCTTCCATTCGCGCGGGGAGTCAACTAGGTCAGCCAATCCAACGCCCAGAATTCAAACAAACATTAATTACAGGATTAGGGCACAAATCACTTTCAGGCTGCCGGAGAAGACTTCCGGTCGTCTTCTCCGGCCAGCATCTCCCCTGAAAATCCCCAAAACCCCAAAAACCTAACTAAAATGAAATCTAAGAATTGGGAAATGATCCTTACTCACTCACGAACCAAAACCCTCACTCAAAACAAATTTATATTTCCTAACAAAGCTGAATCGAAGCAAGGAAGAATTAGGGCACGCAAGTTTCAGAGAGCAATTAAACTCTCATTTCATCACCATTTGCAAAACCAAAAGCATACTCATGATCAGGAAGACACAAAGAACAAGTTTAGAACAAAAGAAATGATTTCTGGAAAAATATTTTTCAAGCTACCTGAGATTCGAAACTTTCACTCTGATGACTTTCTGGCCCCTCCTCTGGATGAAAACCACTCCACTTAACCCTCTGGTGATGCTTGAATGCTCAAAAGGAATTTATGTTGGCTGAATGAAGAGTTTGAGCAGCTTCTGCTCAAGCTCAGTTGAAAATGGCAATGGAGTTTCAGGCAGCTTCAGGCCAAAGTGAGAGGTTCTCTGTGGTCAGGGTGATGAATAAAGAAGGTCTATGGAATTTGTTTTGGTGTTTGTGAGCTGTGGGGAGAGATTCGACTGAAACTGCAGCTTGGGGTGAAAAAAGGCAATGGGGTGTTCTTGATCAACACAGGCCTGGCTCTTGGTGGTTTGAGGTCTATGAAGTCTGGTGAGTTGAAGTGTGAAAATAGTTTTGATGTTTGTGTGCTGGGCAGAGAGTTTCGAAGCAAAATGCAGCTGGGGTGTGTTTTGTGAATGTGTTGGTATGAAGTGTTTCAGCCTTGCTAGATGTATGGAATGTCTTGCCCTTTGTCCACATAAACCTCTCTCATTGGTCAGATGACAAGACATGTGCTTTTTTGATTGGTAAGTCTACTTTTGCAAAAAGTCAAATTTTGTGTAAGGAAAGTATGGGTTGATCTATAGCTAGTACATGGGCTGGTTCTGGTGCAGCAAGATGAGGTGAGAGGCTAGCCAAAGTGCAGCATCCAATGCATCAAGTGGGTGAAGTGATCATGATGATTTTGCAAGTTGTTGGCTCTTTGGTTCATATGGAAAGATCTTGTCCCAAAAGCCATGAAACATGAGCAATGCCTAGTCCATTCTGAATTTTAGGACTTACATGATGTTTATGTGATGGTTTGATGCCAATTAGAAGTTGCAATTTGCCTTAGTACATGATTTTGCAATTTTCACACTTGGTGCATATCTTGAAAATAAGTGATTTTTGGCAACTTTGTCACACCATAACTTTTGATCCAAGAAGAATTTGATCATGTTCTTGTACTTTTTGAAAAGGGAAAAATGAGATCTACAACTTTCATGACCAAAGTTTTTCCATTTGAAGCATTTTTGGATCAAGAATCAAGGCTTGAAAAATGACCTAAAATGAAGCATTCTTGAAAAGTCAACTATGCCCAAAAAGTCAACATTTGCAAAAACCCTAAATTCTTGATTTTTGTGAACTTCAATCTTCTTCCATGATCAAATAAAGACCATATACACTCAAAATGATGAAGATCACCCATTGGTTGGATCATTGGGGGCCTCAGATGCCCTGATTTTGCACTGACTTGTCCAGAAAGTCAACCTTTGATCAGATGACTTCCCCATGGAATTTCTTCATGAAAATTGATATGCATACTCCCTATACCATATAGAGACCAATGGAAACAAGAATGACCAAAAAATTTGGTGTTATGGCCTCTGAAACCAAAACCCTAATTTTCAGTCAACTGTGCAGTCTATCCTGGCTCTGCATCCATTCAAACCCTAGTTCTTGTGATTCTTTTGAAATCTTGACTTTGAGAGGATGTGATATGATATATGAACACATATGGATCCCTTTGAAGTGATTAATAGCCTTTGGGGTGGCTCAAGAGGCTCTTGGATTGCTCAGATCACAAACCCTAGGTGCAGATGACTTAGAAACTATGCAGTGAATCAAAAATGAGATGTGAGATGATATGTTTGTGTTTATGCATATGAAATGATCACAAGCCATGGTGTGAATGAGTGAGGGCAAATTCGGGGTGTTTACAGCTGCCCCTATTCAAACATGAGTTAGCTGTGCAGGTTGTAAGCAACGGCTTAACATGCCATGAAGAATGCAATGCAAGAAGAACCATCATCAAACTCTCAATGGTTAGGCAGAAAGGATTTTTCAAAGGTCGAACCAAAATATTGCCTTAAAATGAAATTAATTCCAATGAAAATGATCAAAAGACATCAAGAACAAAAAAGAAATTTGGTTTGAGGGTTTGATAATGTTTCTAAATGTTTCTAAATGCAATGTGAATTTTTTGGTGATTTTTAAATACTTAAATGCATTTTTAATTAATTAATTTTCATTAACTAATTAAAAATAAACATTTAAATGATTTAAAAATAATTTTTTATGCAAAAAAATAAAAATAAAAATATTTTTGGGTTTTAAAAATTAATGAAATCTTTGACAAAAATTTTCATAATTTTTAAATGATTTTTGCTATTTTAAATAATTCGTATAAATAAAATGAAAAGAAAATGAAATTAAAATGAAAATAATGAAAAGTATGACAATCCAAAGGCTGAGATTCAAAGTTGGGTGGAGGGCGTTGACTGGCGCGTAAAGGAGTGGTCCAGATGCGTTCTGACTAATTAATTCAAATTAAGTTAATTAATTAAGGGTTAGGGTTTAATGACTGATCCTGGCCATCCAAACGCGCGGGAGTCAATCGAGGTCAACAGAATCCAAGGTCTAAATTCAAAGTTGATTAATTACTCAGATTAGGGTTTAATGACCCTCAGGTGGCCGGAGAAGACTTCCGGTCGTCTTCCCCGGCGAGACCTTCAACCTATCTCTCTCAAAACCTCACTAAAACGTGCCAAAATCTCCAGATTCACTCAACCAAACATCCTAAACAAGAATCCAACAACGAAACCTATTTATTTTTCATGAATCACGAAGAACAAGCAAAAATCAATTTCACGGGCAAAGATTCAGACAGACCATACATCCTCATTTCTTCATCATTTTCAAAAATTCAAAGCTTATTACATTCAGGGGAGCATGTAGATCATTTTAGTAACTTAAAACAAGGTTTCTGGAAAAAATAATTTTTTGATGCTACCTGAAGTGAAGCTTTCAGTTTGGAGCTTTCAGGCTGCCTCCTTGCTTCAAAGCTTCTCCAATGGACCTCCTGAAGATTATTTGAGGCTTGGTTGGAGTTTAAAGTGGCTGGTTTGGGAGATTGATCCAGTTCAGTTCAAGAGGGGAAAAAATCGTATTTGGTGTATGATGGCTTTTAAGGCAAAGTGAGGGGTGGTTTGTGATCAGTGATGCATTCTAAGATGAATGGTGGAAGAAGTTTCAAGTTTGAGTTGCTGAGTTGAGAGATTCGATAGAAAATGCAAAGGGAGGGATTTTTGTGTATGCTGACTTATGAGATGTTTCAGGCTTGTGTGTGTTATGAAAATGAACCCTTGGAGTATGCTTGTAAGGTCTGGATTGGGCAGAGAGTGGGTGGTGGACTGTTGTGATTGGTATGGGTGTTTTTGCCAAAAAGTCAAAAGTGTTGTACTTGAGGTATGGGCAATGGTGTAGCTGGCTCATTGGCTTGTCCTGGCTCAGCTGAGATTAAGGATGTCCATAGAATTGGTTTTGAGACAATTCAGCAAGTGGATCAAAGCTTATGTGATGTTTTGCAATTTTCCCAAAGTTTGGCCCCTTTGGAAATTCATGAAGTTCAAGGCATCAAAATGCATAATTCTTGGGCCAATTCTGATTTTTAGAAGTCACATGAGCATGTTGAGAAGAGTTTGTGCACATTTGAAGTCTTTAGAATGCTTTATCATACCATTTTGTAAAATGCCTCTTTGGTGTAAAACATGAAATTATGTGATTTTTCCCAACTTTGACAAGCCATAACTTTTGATCCAAAATGAATTAGAATGAGTTCTTGTACTCTTTGAAAAGGGAATGATCCATTCTACAACTTTCATTACCAAAGTTTTCTCATTTGAAGCATTTTTGAATCAAAAAGAAAGGGTTGAAAAACTTTCCCAAAATGGCAAGCTTTCATTACAAGTCACTTTCCCAAAAAGGCAATTTTGCAAATGGCTTGAAATTCTCCAATTTTGTGAACTTCCAACACCTTCTATGATCAAATAAAGATCATACACAATCAAAATGATGATGAACACCCTTTGGTTGGGTCATTGGGGGCCTTAGATGCCCTGATTTTGCACTGCCTTGCCCAAGAAGTCAACTCTTGATCAGATGCCTTCCCCGTGGAATTTCTTCATGAAAATTGATATGCATGATCCTCATAACATATAGAGACCAATAGAAACAAGAATCACCAAAAAATTTGGAGTTATGGCCTCTGAAACCAAAACCCTAATTTTAGGTCATCTGTGCAGTTAAACCTGGCTCTGCTTCCATGCCTTTTTTAGTTCTTGTGATTTTTTGACTTCTTTGACCTTGTGAGGATGTAATATGATGCTTGAACATACATGGACCCCTTTGAAGTGATTAATGACCTTTGGAGTGGCTCAAATGGCTCTTGGATTGCTCAGATCACAAACCCTAGATGCAGATGACTTTGAATCAATGCAGTGAATCAAAAATGTAATATGAGATGCTATGGTTGAATTTATGCACATGAAAAGATCACAAGCTATGGTGTGAATGGGTGAGGGCAAATTTGGGGTGTTTACAGCTGCCCCTATTCAAACATAAGTTAGCTGTGCAGGATGTAAGCAACGACTTAACAGGCAAACAAGATAACTTGTGGTTGAATACCAAAGACAGTCCAAAATTTGCACTCACAGAATGAAGAAGAAAAGGGATATAGATTGTAATAGGAAGTAAAGTATGATTATAAAGTGCGGGCGACGGAGGACGACCGTCGAGCAGAGGACGACTGCTGGGGATAAAGCAATGGCGGGGACGGCCGACATGTTGGGGAAGATGCGGGAAATAAAGCAATGACGGGGACGGTCGACAAGCTGGGGATATAAGAGATTATGATGGGGACGGCCATTAGGTAAAGCTATAAGACTCTTTGGGTATTATAGGTAAATGATGGGGACGACCATCAAGCTCAAGGCATAAATGAACTAAATGATGAGGTACGGTCATCAAAGGTGAAGGACGATCACTTAGCAGGGGACGGCTGTTCTGTTGGGGATACGATGAGGGACGGTCATCTAACGGTGAAGGACGATCACCGGGCAGGGTACGGCTGCCGAAAGTATCACGACATAGGACGAATGCCGGATAGGAAGAGTCGTCGATGGGGACGGCCATCAGATAAGCATGATGAAGGACGATCATCAAGAGGTGAAAGACGATCACCTAGCAGGGTACGGCTGCTCTGAGGGTATCGTGACATAGGACGAATGTCAGATAACAAAATCAACGATGGGGACGACCATCGGATAAAATGATGAAGGACGATCATCAAGAGGTGAAGGACGATCACCTAGCAGGGGACGGCTGCTGAAAATATCACGACATAGGACGAATGTCAGATGGAAAAGGGGTTCTAATGAAAACAGACTCCACTGGAAATGATGAAGGACGATCATAAAAAAGGTGAAGGACGATCACCTGGCAGGGTACGGCTGCCGAAAGGTATCATAACGAATGTCAGATAGAAGGGAAATAATTCACTGGGATTTGTTGGGACTCTTTTGTGGAACAGTAGACACAGACGTGTGTCTAAATTCAAGAAGGCATAAGTGTTTGACACGGTGTATAGATTAAAGATGCGGACGAGCATCCTTAAGACCATGATACGGACGAGTATCAGTAGAAACAAACGCATGATGCATGTTCAGAGATGATGATACGGACGAGTGTCGAATCTGAGAGGATTTAAGTGGTATATACAAGATACGGCCGAGTATCTGTATGAGCAAAAAGGTATGAATGAGACACAAACGAGTATTCAAACTGCTGGGGAAAGCATGACACGGACGGGTGCCACAAAAAGTGTTTTATTGACAAGTATTTGATTTCCATAGTGTTTAGGTAGCTATGCTGGGGAAGACGACACGGACGGGTGTCATGGAATTGTATAAATATGTACACAGATGTTGTGAGTGCAAAGGGGATGCTTTGGTTTTCCGCTGGGGATATGGCACAGACGAGTGTCAAAAGGAGTATATGTAATATATATAAGTGTCTGTTTGCAAAGAATACTCGGGCGACTTTACTGGGGAGTGGTGACACGGACGAGTGCCAAAAGGAGTGTGCATTTGTATTTGTGAGTGTAAGGCAAATGCTTTGGCTCTCTGCCGGGGAATTTGGGAAGTCTTTTGTATATTGTTGATGAATTGTCAAAATTTACAAGTGTTTGAGTTTACACATGGCTTATGATTATGCAACATGTTTGATTTTTGCCGTAATGCTCTGCACTAGACAGAATGCTACGCTCTGTGGGGAAAATGATGCGAATGCTATGATTATGCAAAAATATCGATCCGGGATTCGGATCCCGTTGCTGCGAAGATCTCTGGCTGATCTGCTTGAAGTAGATGTCCCAGCTGGGGATGGGGATCATTGGTAGATCTGCTATGACTTTGCCTGGGGAAATAGATCACTGATAGACCTATCTTGGTAATGAGGGACCCAGCTGGGGTTTGTAGAAGCCTTTGTTACTCTGTCGTGAGATCTTCAGGTATTGCTTTTTTGGATAGAGGTTGAAACGCTGTGGGGAGGTGGTTCCTTGTCTATGTACTTGGCTGGGGAAAAAGAGAGATCACTGGAAGACCTTCTTGGAGATTTCTGTGAGGGATCCTGCTGAGGATGATACTCGACAATTCAGCTGGGGATATGAACACCTTCTGGTGCTGCTCTCTGAAGGAAATGTCTGAGAAGGGATGCCTGGCAACTCTGATGGGGAGAAAGCATTTCTGGTGCGGTTTGGAAGGTGGTGACTTCACTGGGGAAATAATGATTTGGCAGCCTACTGGGGTGAAACTTTCATGCCCCATGTTGTTCTTTGAATTACCTGCAATCCTGTAAAGACAAAGAAACGCACAAGTACCCCGAGGTATCCCTTGCTGGATTCCATCATAGGAGTTTAGACACCCTCGGGAGTAAGTATATTTCCTGCAAGCATGTAGTTTAGGAAAGACGCATCTGTATTTATGCGACCAACAAATTAATGACATCAGACATTTTTTTGCAAATAAAAGAGTACGAGACGGTGCGTGACTGAAAATCTGATTTTATTAATTTGTGTGCCCTGAATTGGCAAATACAGTCATAGAAACAAATCCCCTGAAATGAGGAAATCGTTACAAATTGAGAAACAAAAAGGTGCTGGCAATGTTGATGACGCTTCAAGGAGCTTCCCCTTTTGCTATGACTCGTATGACATTGATGTTCTTCTCATCTTGCTTTCTGAAGAAGGCTGATTCTGACCGACGCTCGGGCGTTTCGGAGCTTGCCAGGTTGTAAGTGGTACAGATGAATTCAGAATGCAGTTGTTCGCTTAGTCCCTTATTTTGCGTGGATCGCCCTTTCGGGTTTTCAGTCCACCAGGATACCCATTTTTGCCTGAGTTGTCCAATGCGGCTTTTCAACTCAGCGGGTGTATATTTTTTATTTTCCCTTATTTTTGCCTGAGACTTTTATTCTGTTTTTGACTCGCCGGGATGCCCGATTTTTGCCTGGACTTGCATTCTGTTTTTATGTCCATCGGGTCATTTTATGCGAAGTATTTTTTAACTGCATCTGAATTCACAGGGGACGGGAAGTCTTCACCATCCATAGTACTGAGCATGAGTGCTCCGCCAGAGAAAACTTTCTTTACTACGAATGACCCTTCATAGTTCGGAGTCCACTTGCCCCTGTGGTCTGTATGAGGAGGGAGGAGTCTTTTCAGTACAAGATCTCCCACTTGGTATTCTCGGAGCCTGACTTTCTGATCGAAGGCTTTCTTCATTCTTTTCTGATATAACTGCCCATGACAGATTGCAGCTAATCTCTTCTCTTCAATCAGATTCAGTTGCTCGTATCGGGATCGGACCCATTCTGCTTCGTTCAATTTAACATCCATCAGTACCCGCAAGGAGGGTAATTCAACTTCAACAGGTATGACTGCCTCCATACCATACACAAGTTGATACGGTGTTGCCCTGGTGGATGTTCGGATTGACGTACGGTACCCATGTAAGGAAAACGGTAGCATTTCATGCCAGTCTTTGTATGTGACTACCATCTTCTGCACAATCTTCTTGATATTCTTGTTAGCCGCTTCAACAACACCATTCATCTTTGGCCTGTAAGGAGAAGAATTGTGGTGTTGGATCTTGAAGTCCCGGCATAGTTCTGCCATCATTTTGTTATTCAAGTTGGAACCATTATCAGTAATGATTCGTTCGGGCACTCCATATCGACAGATGATATCTCTCTTCAGAAATCGGGCTACCACTTGCCTTGTAACATTTGCATAAGAAGCTGCTTCAACCCACTTGGTGAAATAGTCCATGGCAACTAGGATGAATCTGTGGCCATTTGAAGCAGTCGGTTCAATCTTGCCAATCATATCAATGCCCCACATGGCAAAGGGCCAAGGTGAAGACATCACATTCAAAGGATTGGGAGGCACATGCACTTTATCAGCATAAATCTGGCATTTATGACATTTTCTGGCATAAGCACAACAATCTGCATCCATTGTGATCCAGTTGTAGCCTGATCTTAACAACTTTTTAGCCATTGCATGTCCTCCTGCATGGGTACCAAAGGATCCTTCGTGCACCTCGTGCATCAACAAGTCTGCATCTGCCTTATCAACACATCTGAGGAGTACCATATCAATGTTTCTCTTGAACAGGGAACCATCAGTATTCAAGAAGAAACTACCAGCTAGCCTTCTTAAAGTCTTCTTATCATTGGAAGATGCCCCAGGTGGGTATGTCTGATCCTCCAAGAAGCACTTAATTTCATGGAACCAAGGCTTATCATCCTTAACAACATCTGCTGAGAACACGTATGCTGGTCTGTCAAGTCTGGACACTGAAATCCGAGGCACAAAGTTGGCAGCTTGAACTTTGATCATGGATGAAATGGTAGCTAGAGCATCTGCAAACTGATTTTCATCTCGCGGGATATACTCAAGCTTGACTGTTGTGAAGAAGGTCAATAACCTTCTTGTATAATCCCGGTAAGGTATCAGATGATCCTGGTGAGTGTACCATTTGCCGTTAGTCTGATTGATTACCAGAGCTGAATCTCCGAATACAGTCAAAGTCTTGATCTTGAGGTCAATGGCTTCCTCAAGACCCATAATGCAAGCTTCGTATTCAGCTTCGTTGTTAGTGCAGTTAAAGGTGAGCTTTGCCGAGAAAGGCATGTGAACTCCTTTAGGCGTAATGAGTACTGCAACAACACCACGACCATTCATATTAACAGCCCCGTCAAACATCATAGTCCATTCTTCTTCTGGATCAGGCCCTTCAGTGCGAACAGGATCTTCATTATCTTTTGCTTTTATGAACATGATGTCTTCATCGGGGAAGTCAAATCTCATAGGCTGGTAATCATCAATAGGTTGCTCAGCAAGATAATCAGACAATACACTGCCTTTGATGGCTTTTTGAGATGTGTACTGAATGTCGTATTCCGTGAGGATCAATTGCCATCTTGCAACCCGTCCGGTAAGTGTTGGCTTCTCAAAAATGTACTTAACTGGATCCATCTTTGAGATCAATAAAGTAGTGTGGGTCAACATATACTGTCTCAGTCGACGAGCAGCCCACGCTAAAGCACAGCAAGTTTTCTCGAGCAGTGAATAACGTTGTTCACAGTCGGTAAACTTTTTGCTTAGGTAGTATATTGCATACTCTTTTCGACCAGACTCGTCATGCTGGCCTAGCACACACCCCATTGACTCTTCTAATACTGTCAAGTACATTATTAAAGGTCTTTCTTCAACTGGAGGCATGAGGATTGGAGGCTCTTGTAAGTATTCCTTGATTTTGTCAAAAACCCTCTGGCAGTCTTCGTTCCACCTGACCGTTTGTTCTTTTCTTAACAGCTTGAACAAAGGCTCACAGGTTGTTGTAAGGTGAGATATGAACCGTGAAATGTAGTTCAATCTACCTAAAAACCCCCGAACTTCCTTTTCAGTTTTTGGTGCAGGCATTTCTTGAATGGCTTTAACTTTGTCAGGGTCAACTTCAATCCCTTTCTCACTTACAATAAATCCCAGCAGCTTACCGGATCGCACCCTGAATGTGCATTTGTTGGGGTTTAATTTCAGTTGGTATTTCCTCAGACGCTTGAATAACTTCAGCAGATTTACCAGGTGGTCTTCTTCCGTAAGGGACTTGGCAATCATGTCATCCACATAACATTCAATTTCTTTGTGGATCATGTCATGGAATAATGTTACCATAGCCCGTTGATAAGTAGCACCAGCATTCTTCAGTCCGAATGGCATCACCTTGTAACAGAACGTGCCCCAGGGTGTGATGAAAGTGGTCTTCTCCATGTCTTCAGGTGACATCTTGATCTGATTGTATCCTGAAAATCCATCCATGAAGGAGAATACCGAGAACCGAGCTGTATTATCAACCAATACATCAATGTGAGGTAAAGGGAAGTCATCTTTCGGGCTGGCTCTGTTCAGATCCCGGTAGTCCACACACATCCTCATCTTGCCGTCTTTCTTAGGTACCGGTACAATGTTAGCAACCCACGGTGGATAGCTAGTTACAGCAAGGAACCCGGCGTCCCACTGCTTTTGTACCTCTTCTTTGATCTTCATTACCATATCTGGGCGAGTACGGCGCAGCTTCTGTTTTACCTGCGGGCAGTCTTCTTTCAAAGGCAGCTTGTGCATGACAATATCGGTATCCAACCCTGGCATATCCTGATAGGACCAAGCAAAGACATCCACATACTCCCGAAGCATATCAATCAGCTGTTCTTTTACCGAATCTTGTAAGCAGGCCCCAATCTTAACCTCTTTCACATCTTCTTCCGTACCAAGATTAACCATTTCGACCTCCTCCTGATGAGGAGTGATAACCTTCTCCTCTTGCCTTAACAACCTGGCTAGCTCTTCAGGTACCTCATAATCTTCTTCAACCCCTTCATCGGCTTGATTGATTGGATTGTCAAAGTCATACGAAGTCATAGCCGTGTTGTTGTCGGTGTAGTCTGAAAGGCACTCTCTGCAAGGGTTTAGATTGGTTCATTTTAGTGATTAATTTTAATCTTGTTTAGAAAAAGTGAAATGAAGTTACCATTTTGGAAAACATTGCCATTTTATTTTTGTACAAAAAGAAAAATGAAAAACAGTGAGCGGAAAAGAAAAAAAAACTCATTTGCAAAAGATGTCCGATATTCATTGATTGATCTGTTTGCACAAAATTACAAGATGGCCCGATTACCAAATGAGTCTTGACATCTTGGGCAAGCTGCAAGGCTTGATGCATGCTTAAAATATACAGGAAATAATAATTACTCTGCAGGAGTAACCCTTATAATTTCCTGGGAAGACCAGTTTGAGACATGGCTCCCCGGGGTCCTTGGACGTATCCAACTCTCCAGGTTGCGCTCATCTTCCGACTCATCTTCCAAGTTGTTCACAGCATCCGGGGTGAGCATTCCCCCGCTGACAAAGTTGGGCTTCTTGGCAGCCTCTGATTGATCTTGTTGAGTTGGTTTGTAACCCAACCCAAATCTGTCTTCCTACTTTTCCACGGGCAGCAACTTGCCCCAGCCTTGGGCAGTACCCTCTTCAACAACCTTCCTGGCTTGCTGATAAGATGTCATGGAGGTTCCCAGTACAGCAGATGCTTCATTTATGTTCAGGGCCTCAAAACCCTGGCTCATAGTTTCATGGATTTCTCCATCCATTTCTATGTACTTGTACGTAGCTAGATGGCTAACAAAGATGTCTTCTTCCCCACAGATGGTGATGATTTGGCCTTCCCACTCGAATTTCAGCTTCTGGTGAAGGGTAGACGTAACAGCGCCAGTGGCATGGATCCAAGGTCTACCCAACAAACAGTTGTAGGCCGGCTGAATGTCCATCACATAGAAGGTAATTTTGAAGGTCTGCGGGCCAATCATCACAGGCAGATCAATCTCCCCAAGCACTGATCTTTTAGAGCCATCAAATGCTCTCACCACCAAATTACTCAGACGCAATGCTAAGCCATCATACTCCAGCTTCACCAAGGCTTTCTTTGGTAGAACATTGAGTGACGACCCAGTGTCTACCAGTACATGAGATAAAACAGCACCCTTGCATTCCAGGGTAATATGTAAAGCCTTGTTGTGGTTACGTCCCTCAGTTGTTAAGTCAGCATTGGTAAAGCCCAGTCCATGACTGGTGTTGACATTTGCTACCACAGTTTCTAGCTGATTAACGGTAATCTCCTCTGGCACGTATGTTGCGTGCAGGACTTTTAGTAATGCATTCCTGTGAGCTTCAGAACACATCAACAGGGATAATATGGATATCTTTAAGGGAGTTTGGTGAAGCTGATCCACCACCTTGTAATCACTTCTTTTTATGATTCTCATAAACTCGTCTACATCTTGTTCAAAAGATGTCTTCTGAGTTTCTTTGGCAGTCGGCTCTTCAAATACCACACTCTTTCCCTTTGCTTTGGCAGTAGCTTCTGCTTCGGCATTAGGTCTTTGCACTTGTGAGGCAAAAAGGCGTCCACTTCTGGTGAAGCCTCCGCCTCCCCCAACATTATCAATTTGTGGAGAAGAGGTTGAAGAATCCAAAGTGATTTTCTCCCCATTGCAGTAGAGGTCAGAGCCATAATGCCAAGGTATGGCATTGCTGCTTTCATATGGAACTGGTCCAGGCACCGTAATGGTAACTGGACTGACTACAGCAGAGGAGGGTACTGAAACGGTGTGCGGATCGTAGTAAATGGTGACTAGTGATCTGGCAGGAGATGCCACTATTTGTTGTTGAAAGGTTTTGTTTGGAGGAACATTTGATGGATCATAGTAGATGGTGACTGCTGAGATATTTTCATTAATTTCTGCTGGTGTTGTAGAAGGTTCTGCTGACACAATGGGTGCTGATGTTGTAGAAGAAAGGGTTGTTGACATTTGATTTGTTGAAGTGATGGGTGGAGCCATTGTTGATGATATTGAGGAATCGGTCGGAATGATTGTTGCTGCAGTTGTAGGGAACTCAGGAATTGTTGTCAGAGGAATTGCTGGATTTATAGGCGCCGTTGTTGAGATCTGAAGTATACCACTTTTGATAAGACCATCTATGCCGCTTCTCAAATTATCACACCCATTGACTGCAATGTTGCAATACCCACAACCGAGCTCACACCCGGGGAACATCTGGCACTCTAGAAGCTGAGCTTTAATTTCAACCAGAGGTGTTCGAATCCCACACTAGTTATCAAGAAAGATGGCTTGTCTTCCTCAATGGCATTAATTCTTGGCCCTCCATGATTGGGCATAGGATTCTTGTTGACATTTGGAGGGGGTGCGAAGTTGAGGGCTTTAGAATCCACCAGATCTTGGACTTTCATTTGTAAAGCCCTGCATTTCTCAGTGTTGTGGCCAGGTGCATTGGAGTGGAAAGCACATCTGGCGTTGACATCATAATTCCTTGGGAGATTGGAGGGATCCGGTGGTGCCAATGTCCTTAATTCAACCAAGTTGAGTTTCAGGAGTTGTGGCAATAAGGCAGCATTAGGCATAGGGATAGGGTCAATCACCCTATTTGCCTGTGATGGTCTTTGCTGAAAAGGTCTTTGTTGTTGATTGCTGTTGTTGTTGTTGTAGGCTCTCTGTGGCGGGTACTGAACTTGCTGTTGATAATGTGGTTGTTGTTGTGGTCGATATGCTGGTTGCTGAGGAATCGGAGCTGGAATAGTGACAGCTGCTACTGATCTGTGGACATACTGAGGTCTGCCCCTGTTGGTATGAATGGCATTTGTCTCACCGGTTCTTCTAGGTCCCACAAAAGGCTTCCTGGGATTACTGGACGAACTTGCACCATTATCAGAAATCTTACCCATTTTCAAAAGGCTTTCAATCCTTTCCCCAGCTATAACTACGTCAGCAAAACTGGTGGAAGAAAAGGCAGCTAGCCTATCAATATATGTTCCTTGCAGAGTATTCATGAACATGTCGGCCATTTCTCTTTCCGACATGGGTGGTTGGACAGCAGCAGCAAGCTGTCTCCACCTTTGGGCATATTCCCTGAAGCTTTCCCTGGAGGATTGAGACATTCCCATCAAGAGGGTTCTGTTAGGAGCCATGTCTAGATTGTATTGGTATTGTTTGATGAAGGCTTCAGCTAGGTCCTTCCAGCATCTGATAGTAGCTCTGGTCAAGTGTGAATACCATTCTCTTGAAGCTCCAGTCAAGCTATCTTCAAAGTAGAACATCCATAGTTTCTCATCCATTGTATATGCTTTAAGTCTCCCCAGGAAGGACTGTAAGTGAGTTCGTGGACAGGAAGTTCCATTGTACTTCTCGAAGCACGGGGGTTTAAACTTGTGGGGAATCCTTACCCCATCCACTAACCCCATATCCATAACATCGAAGCCTAAGGAATTTTGGGACTCCAGAGATCTCAACTTCTCAGCAATTTCATCAAACCTCCTATCATAAACTTCATCCCCAGCTCCCATTACAGTAAACTGCTCCTCTTGAGGATCTTCTTGCAAGATCCTGCCTGCAACAGTGTTGCCTGGTGCATTCCTTGGGATGTTGACCTCTGGGTCTAGATGAGGTCCAAATACTGGTGGGTTAACATGAGGCTGATCTCCCTCATTATTACTAGTCCCTCCATTCCCAGGATGAGGTTCCTCGGGGTTTTGTCTTTCTACCAATGCTCTTAACCTCTCCTGACTTTGGTCCAGGTTAGTCATTACAGTCATGAATTGAGCCATTTGGTTCCTCATCTCCACTCTTTCATTAGCCATCTAAGTTCTGACCTCTGTCAGGTCCTTCTGTACTTGATCCATTTGGATACCAGGAAGGTTGTTGCGAGTAGGATACCGGTGCGGACGGTTGAGAGGGAACACCCGGCGGCGAGCAATAATTCCTGAACCACAACAGAGTTAGTAACAAATAAAAACAAGGACCTACAAGACAAAACAAGGGTTAGTATGCAATGCAATATGCTTATTTGTTTTCCAAGGTATCCGACTTGGTTCTTGGTTTTGACCTTTCCAGACCCTGAGGAAGATGCTTTGATGTTGTTGAGAAAAAGGAAACCCCACAATGGAAACAAACTAAAATATATTACAAATACTGAATAATACATAGTTTGTTTTACAACATATGCCCCTGAAGGGTCAAAATACAACACAAAAGAAAAGTACATCAAAATGGAAATGAACAACAAGCAAAGAAGTCAAACATCTAATCCAAACTCATCCTCCTTAACCTCCTTCAGAAGTGCCTCAGTCACTGGACCGGCTGGATGCTCTGTGATGTTTCTGATGAGGAGGTTTCTGGTGGCAAAAGCAGTGGTCAGCTTCTTGTGCCTGTCCTGGTCCTTTGACCTCTTCAAACCAGCCCTGAGTTTCAACTCTGAAATCTCCTTCTTGGCTGCCAGCAAAGCTTCTTGTTGCTTCTTTTCATTAGCCTCTAACTGTTCAATCCTGGCCTGAGTTTTCTGATCTTCTTGAGTACGGGCTTCAGTGATCCTGACCCACCTAGCCTGGCTTTCTTGTAGATAGAGATCAGTCCTAGCCTTCTGAAACTAGGCCTCTTTGCAGGCATTCTTCAATATTTGCTCCCCAGCTCTTGCTTTCTTGATGTAGTCCTCTGTTTTCTCAATCTTGGCTAGATGCTCCACCTTAAGCTTTTCCAACCTCTCAATGTCCAGACGACCATCACTCCTTTCCCAAAGGGTCTTCTTCAGAGCTTGAGACGGATTCTCATTCCTTTCCTTCAGCTTCTCAAACTCTTCCAGGCTGACAGTGGCTGTTGGCTGTGCTGTGGATGGTCCAGGTATGTCTTCAATGGTGAAGGGAATTCCAGTAATCTGAGCCCTAGCATGAGACCAATCATAGTACTGAGCCGAAGCAACATTATTGCACCTTCCAAGAATAGCCATCCCTTTTGTCTGGATGTTGTCCCAAGCCCAGGATGCTTGCCTGACAGTAGCTAGATTAGGCTTTATCTCACAATACAGGGTTTCAGCTAAATCTTGTACTCTAGGAGGGTGAACCAAAGCATAGCCCAATTGTCTTTTAAACAGTAAAGGATTGTAGTTGATGCAACCTTTTACTCCTATATGAGGTACATTTGGGTATTGCCCACAGCTGGTAATTATGTCTTTGCCTTTGGTGCTCTGGGTGCACCATCTGATGTCATCTGAAGACAAAGCAATAAGTCTCTTAGCCCAATTCTTCTGTTGGTGAGGATTCAGGAAGGCATCTGTATTAGGTAGGTGTCTGAGCAGCCAGGTGTGAAACAAAGGAGCACAACATCTCACTAGCTTCCCCATCTGTTTCTCATTCCTCTGATGAATGGAATAATAGAAGTCTCCCAGCAAGGTGGGTACTGGGTTCCTCAGAAGGAAAAGGTGAATGGCATTCTTGCTGATAAATTTGGGCTCATCTGCAAACAGTACAACCCCATATATGCTGAGAGCTAGTAATGCACAAACTGCCCTCCATTCTCCCAAAGAGGCCTTCAGGATGGCCTGAGAAATCAAGAAGTCTAGGTGTAAACCAGGGATCCTAGCTTTTGTTGTCATGTTCTGTTCAATCAAAGTAGGCTCCAGGTACAGTGCTTTTGCCACTTCTCCATTGCCGGGAGAAGTCATCTCTGGGTTGAAGGGGACTCCACCCCTGACAGGTACCCCAATCAATGATGAAAACTCCTCCAAAAGAGGTCCTAGCTGAAAGTCTGGGAAAGTGAAGCATCTCAAAGGAGGGTCATAAAACTGTAGGCAGGTGTGGATCATACTCCTCTGAGAAGGATCTAGGTCCATGACCATATCAAGGATGCCTCCATAATGCTCTCTGAATAATGGGACGTGGTCTGGGGTGATAAGTGCCTGGACCTGCCTGATGCCAGTCAACACATGCTCAAAGAAATGGTATGAAATGTTGCTCTTCCTAGGTGCCATGACTGCTGATGAAGAGCTGAGGACAAGTGCTGATGAAGATCAAGACTGGTACTGGAAATGGGCCACTGATGGGCTGATGATGAAGGTAACTGAAGCAAACAACTGATGAAGATAGCTGAAGTAGATAACTGATGAAACAGAGGTCTAAGCAGATGAAGGGGTCAAAACCAAGCCAAAATATAATGTGGATACCCTGAAAAACAAATAAACAAATGTTAAATGATGCAATGATGATGTATGCAAATGATATGCAAGGGTTTGTGATCAAGCTGGATCTGATTATCTGTCTTGATATAAAGTCCATGTATGTTAAAGAAGTCCATATGGAGGTTCAGAAATCCAGTAACCAAGGCGGGGGACTCAAATAAAGAGTCACATGTCCAGGGTTAAACCACAAGAACTGTCCAAAGTGAAGCATTCTTAAACACAATAGTAACAGGGTATGATGTGGCTAATGGTACCTGCAAACCTGTAAACAGCCCAACCCCCTCACATGTAGTGTTCTAAAACAAAGATCCTCAGACTTGGATCAGTTATGAGAAGTGTAAACACTTCTAACCCGGAGGTACATTGTTTACAATAACCATAAAAGATCCTCCTCTAATTCACCTCAGCTTCTGAAGGTCATAATAAAGGTCATCCAGACTTAGCAGGCTTCCCAGATAGCCCTAGCACTACAGGAAATCTGTAGCACAGAGTTCTCAAGAAGAAACCCACATCTGAACCGTGTTTCATATTCCCGCGCCAGACCGAAATGGAATGGGAAAGAACATGAACCACTATAGCCTATGTGTCACTCAGGTCCCAGGTATAGGACCTTATACTCTCAATGAAACCCCACCCACCAAGACAGAAGAACAGATCCAGCAATGATAATGACAGTATGAAATATGAAAAGCTGTAAAGAAAGCAATAAATAACTGTACATAAAGCAGTAAATAAAGCAACTATATAAACACAATTAGCACATAACACCCCAGTAAACACAATCAAACAAGCGCTAGGAGGAACCCACAAAAAGAACCAGAAGCCCTGGTTACAGTATAAGGGTCCCTAGCAGAGTCACCAAGCTGTCGCTCCCACCAAAAGACACCCAGGTCAGAAGGAGGTACAGACGCGAACGGTCGGCGAAAGAGAAGAGAATGAATAGAGTCACCAGCTAGGCATTTTTATCCCGAAGGAAAGGTAATGCTGCATAAACCTGGGAAAGATATGGACAAGACGGTTGCGAACCAGAGAGACTGAGAAAGGGGGTTGCTTACAACCTGGGAATGTATTAGCACCCAAATTGTCCATCGTACTCGACGGGATCCACGCTTAAAAGATTTGTGTTTTAAAGGGGTAGTGTCAGTGCAATCTGTGTATCAAAGCTGGAAAAGAATGCAAGTGTCAGTGTAAAAGAAGTGTGAAGTGTATAAGAGAAGTGTCAGTGTAAGAACAAGAATTAAGGAGCTCAAGACTATGAGGTTTAAAGAATGATACTGGAAGGAGGGGGAATATACAGAGACTTTTGTTCGATAACTGTTAAGTTATGCCTACGTATCCTCTCGTGCAATGAGGAAGTCAGAACACCGTAGTTCGACTCAAAGAGACTGAAAGATAAATTGACTTGAGAAAAGCTATCTTGTTTATGCTCAAGTGTATGACCTGTCTGGCTCAGGTGCAAACTGTCTTGCATTAGACGGAAGAAGAAAGTTCTCGTTTGTGAGTGAATGAGGTGAGAAAAGAATCCCGGAGGAGACGATTATTGTTTGCTTTTGTGTTTTCAGTCTTTTATTGCTTTTTGAAGTTTGTCATAAGAAAATGAGCTTAAGCCTAAACCAATGGGTCAGTAGACTCATCACATCCTCCCTCTGATTAGGGGTAATGAGAATACCTTAAGTATGAAGTAAGCACCTCACACTTAATCACCATGATGTAGGATTAAGATCATTAACCTACTTGTGATTATTTAGATGTTTTTTGTTATTTTTGTTTAGTGTTAAGTAATGAGTTTAAGCCATAATCAAGGATTTAATGGACTCATTACACCATCCTAATAGAAGGATAATAGATGAGAGCATTTAAGCTGAGAAAGACTCCTCAACTTAATGGGGGACTAATCAAAGATGACACAAAGGTAAAACTAAATGGGGGACTAATCAAAACCCTAATTGTGATCATGCTTGGTTATTCCTAGGGTTAATGAGGTTTGCAAGAAGATCTTCAAAGAACCACCAAGGAGAGGAGCAGATGAAAGGAGGAAGAAGCAAAGAGAAACAAGACAACTTGCTTCACTTAAGAAGACAAGTTGCCTGAAGAAAGAAAGTAAGAGATGAACATGAATGAGCAAGCTCACTCTAATACAAAGATAAAATGCAGCAATGATGCAAGAGAGATGAGAAGAGATTGTGAGAAGTGAAGGCAAATTCACTTCTCAAAATAACTTACCACCTGAAAAATTAGCAAAAGAAATGAAATGCAATGCAAATGAGATGAAATGTCATGATGCAAACCAAAGTCAGAAGCATTTACATGATGTTAATGATGCTAAGAGATGATACAAACATAAGGCAAGACATGAGAATGATCATACAAGGGCATGGATGCAAATGAGGCATACTTTGAACCATAGAAGTTCATGAATGTTTATGAAATGATATGAATGCATAACATGGTAAATGAAAGATGAAATGGTCAAACATGATTCTAATATGTCCTAAGATGTCTTATGAATCATGTGGATGCACAAAATGTCATGGCAAGTTGTTGGATGCAAGCAAATGAAAGATGGATGCAAAGGAAGGCACAAATTAGGGTTTATATGCAACATACAATGCAAAAATTCAAAACCAGAAGCAAATGACATGATAAAAAATTGAAAATGCAATCAAAGATACCCTAATCCTATACAAGCTCACTGCCCAAAGGAGGGGATCCAACTCTTAACCAAGTGCAAGTTATGAATTTCCTAAGTTGGCTAGGGTTTTGGGATACCTTATCAAGAAAAATGCAAAACAAATTGAAAATGCAAGATCAAATCAAACCAATTTTATCCTATAAACTACATGCCATGAAGAATGCAATGCAAGAAGAACCATCATCAAACTCTCAATGGTTAGGCAGAAAGGATTTTTCAAAGGTTAAACCAAAATATTGCCTTAAAATGAAATTAATTCCAATGAAAATGATCAAAAGACATCAAGAACAAAAAATAAATTTTGTTTGAGGGTTTGATAATGTTTCTAAATGTAATGTGAATTTTTTGGTGATTTTTAAATACTTAAATGCATTTTTAATTAATTAATTTTCATTAACTAATTAAAAATAAACATTTAAATGATTTAAAAATAATTTTTTATGCAAAAAAATAAAAAAAAAATATTTTTGGGTTTTAAAAATTAATGAAATCTTTGACAAAAATTTTCATAATTTTTAAATGATTTTTGCTATTTTAAATAATTCGTATAAATAAAATGAAAAGAAAATGAAATTAAAATGAAAATAATGAAAAGTATGACAATCCAAAGGCTGAGATTCAAAGTTGGGTGGAGGGCGTTGACTGGCGCGTAAAGGAGTGGTCCAGATGCGTTCTGACTAATTAATTCAAATTAAGTTAATTAATTAAGGGTTAGGGTTTAATGACTGATCCTGGCCATCCAAACGCGCGGGAGTCAATGGAGGTCAACAGAATCCAAGGTCCAAATTCAAAGTTGATTAATTACTCAGATTAGGGTTTAATGACCCTCAGGTGGACGGAGAAGACTTCCGGTCGTCTTCTCCGGCGAGACCTTCAACCTATATCTCTCAAAACCTCACTAAAACGTGCCAAAATCTCCAGATTCACTCAACCAAACATCCTAAACAAGAATCCAACAACAAAACCTATTTATTTTTCATGAATCACGAAGAACAAACAAAAATCAATTTCACGGGCAAAGTTTCAGACAGACCATACATCCTTATTTCTTCATCATTTTCAAAAATTCAAAGCTTATTACATTCAGGGGAGCATGTAGATCATTTTAGTAACTTAAAACAAGGTTTCTGGAAAAAATAATTTTTGAAGCTACCTGAAGTGAAGCTTTCAGTTTGGAGCTTTCAGGCTGCCTCCTTGCTTCAAAGCTTCTCCAATGGACCTCCTGAAGATGCTTTGAGGCTTGGTTGGAGTTTAAAGTGGCTGGTTTGGGAGATTGATCCAGTTCAGTTCAAGAGGGGAAAAAATCGTATTTGGTGTATGATGGCTTTTAAGGCAAAGTGAGGGGTGGTTTGTGATCAGTGATGCATTCTAAGATGAATGGTGGAAGAAGTTTCAAGTTTGAGTTGCTGAGTTGAGAGATTCGATAGAAAATGCAAAGGGAGGGATTTTTGTGTATGCTGACTTATGAGATGTTTCAGGCTTGTGTGTGTTATGAAAATGAACCCTTGGAGTATACTTGTAAGGTCTGGATTGGGCAGAGAATGGGTGGTGGACTGTTGTGATTGGTATGGGTGTTTTTGCCAAAAAGTCAAAAGTGTTGTACTTGAGGTATGGGCAATGGTGTAGCTGGCTCATTGGCTTGTCCTGGCTCAGCTGAGATTAAGGATGTTCATGGAATTGGTTTTGAGACAATTCAACAAGTGGATCAAAGCTTATGTGATGTTTTGCAATTTTCCCAAAGTTTGGCCCCTTTGGAAATTCATGAAGTTCAAGGCATCAAAATGCATAATTCTTGGGCCAATTCTGATTTTTAGAAGTCACATGAGCATGTTGAGAAGAGTTTGAGCACATTTGAAGTCTTTAGAATGCTTTATCATACCATTTTGCAAAATGCCTCTTTGGTGTAAAACATGAAATTATGTGATTTTTCCCAACTTTGACAAGCCATAACTTTTGATCCAAAATGAATTAGAATGAGTTCTTGTACTTTTTGAAAAGGGAATGATCCATTCTACAACTTTCATGACCAAATTTTTCTCATTTGAAGCATTTTTGAATAAAAAAGAAAGGGTTGAAAAACTTTCCCAAAATGGCAAGTTTTCATTACAAGTCACTTTCCCAAAAAGGCAATTTTGCAAATGGCTTGAAATTCTCCAATTTAGTGAACTTCCAACACCTTCTATGATCAAATAAAGATCATACACAATCAAAATGATGATGAAAACCTTTTGGTTGGGTCATTGGGGGCCTCAGATGCCCTGATTTTGCACTGCCTTGCCCAAGAAGTCAACTCTTGATCAGATGCCTTCCCCATGGAATTTCTTCATGAAAATTGATATGCATGATCCTCATAATATATAGAGACCAATAGAAACAAGAATGACCAAAAAATTTGGAGTTATGGCCTCTGAAACCAAAACCCTAATTTTAGGTCATCTGTGTAGTTAAACCTGGCTCTGCTTCCATGCCTTTTTCAGTTCTTGTGATTTTTTGACTTCTTTGACCTTGTGAGGATGTAATATGATGATTGAACATACATGGACCCCTTTGAAGTGATTAATGACCTTTGGAGTGGCTCAAATTGCTCTTGGATTGCTCAGATCACAAACCCTAGATGCAGATGACTTTGAATCAATGCAGTGAATCAAAAATGTAATATGAGATGTTATGGTTGAATTTATGCACATGAAAAGATCACAAGCCATGGTGTGAATGGGTGAGGGCAAATTTGGGGTGTTTACACACCAGTACATGAGAAAGGACAGCACCTTTGCATTCCAAGGTGATGTGCAAAGCCTTGTTATGGTTGCACCCCTCTGTTGTTAAATCAACATTCGTCAAGCCCAGTCCATGACTGGTGTTAACATTTGCAACAACAGTTTCTAACTGATTAACAGTAATCTCTTCCAGCACGTATGTTGTGTGTAGGACCTTTAACAATGCATTCCTATGGGCTTCAGAACACATTAACAGTGATAATATAGAGATTTTGGAGGGTGTCTGATGAAGCTGGTTCACCACTTTGTAATCACTCTTTTTTATTATCCTCATGAAATCGTCCACTTCATTTTCAAAAGACGTCTTCAAAGTTTCTTTAGTAGTTGGCTCTTCGGGCACCACACTCTTCCCTTTTGCCTTAGCAGCAGCTTCTGCTTTAGCATTGGGTCTTGGTATTTGTGAGACAAAAAGGCGTCCACTTCTGGTGAAACCTCCGCCTCCCCCAACATTGTCAACTTGTGGTGGAGAGGTTGCTGAATCTAGAGTGATCTTCTTTTCGTCGTAGTAGAGATCAGAGCCGTAGTGCCAAGGTATGGCATTACTGCTTTCATAAGGAACGGGCCCAGGTACCGTAATGGTGACCGGACTGATTGTTGCAGCGGAAGGAACTGTGATGGTATGCGGATCATAGTAGATTGTGACTGGAGATCTGATAAGAGGTGTTGCAGTTTGTTGTTGAAAGTTTTTGGGATGAACATTTGTTGGGTCATAATAGATCGTGAACGTTGACACATCTTCATTAGAGTTTGCTGGTGTTGTAGGCGTTTCCGTTGATAAAATGGGTGCTGATGTTGTAGAAGTAAATGTTGCTGAATTATGATCTGTTGAAATAATGGATGGAGTGATTGCTAGAGTTGTTGATGAATCAGTGGGAATAATAGTTGTTGCAGTTGTAGGAGGATTTGTTGTTGCTGAAGAAAGGATTGTTGATGTTGTAGGATGATCTATTGTCGCAGAAGTAGTTGTTGATGTTGTAGGAACCGTTGTAGTAATTTTTAAAATTCCATCTCTGATAAGGCCATCTATGCCAAACCTTAGCTTCTCACAACCATTAGTAGAAGTCCTGCATAATTCGCAGCAGGCCTCACAGCCTGGGAACACCTGGCATTTTAAGAGCTGAGCCTTGACTTCAGCCAGTGGTGTTTGAATCTGTGCAACATTATCGATTAGCGTAGATGGTTGATCTTCCTATATGGCATTAATCTTGGGCCCACCATGATTAGGCATAGGATTTATGTTAACATTCGGAGGAGGTGCGAAATTGAGAGCTTTGGAATCGACCAAATCCTGAACCTTCATTTGTAAGGCTCTACATTTCTTGGTATTGTGACCAGGTGCGTTGGAGTGAAAGGCACACCTGGCATTAGCATCATATTTCTTCGGGAGATTGAGAGGATCTGGCGGAGCCAACGTCCTTAACTCAACCAGGTTAAGCTTCACGAGTTGTGGCAGTAAAGCAGCATAAGGCATAGGGATGGGGTCAATCACCCTATTAGCTTGAGATGGCCTCTGCTGAAAGGGGCGCTGGTGTTGGTTGATATTGTTGCTGTTGTACATTCTTTGTTGCGGAAAATGAGATGGTTGTTGATAGTGAGGTTGTTTTTGTTGAGGATATAATGGTTGTTGTGGAACTGGAGCCGGAATAGTAACGACTGCTATTGATCTATGAGAATATTGGGGTCTGCCCCTGCCTGCATGAACAACATTTTTTTCACCCGCCCTTCGGGGTCTTGAAAAAGGTTTTCTGGGGTTGTCGGAAGAGCTTGCACCATTGTCAGAGATTTTACCCATCTTCAAAAGACTTTCAATTCTCTCGCCAGCTATAACTACATCGGCAAAACTGGTAGAAGAGAAAGCAGCAAGTCTATCAATATAAGTTCTCTGCAAGGTGTTCATAAACATGTCAGCCATCTCTCTTTCTGACATGGGTGGCTGGACAACAACAACAAGCTGTCACCACCTCTGGGCATAATCCCGAAAGCTCTCCCTTGAAGATTGAGACATGCGCATTAGAGGAGTTCTATTGGGAGCCATGTCTAGGTTGTACTGGTACTGACGGATAAAGGCCTCGGCCAAGTCTTTCCAACATCTTATAGTGGCCCTTGTCAGGTGCGAATACCATTCTCTTGAAGCTCCAGTCAGGATGTTCTCAAAATAGAACATCCATAACTTCTCATCCATGGTATAAGCCTTGAGTCTTCCTAAGAAAGATTGCAGATGAGTACGCGGGCATGAGGTACCATTATATTTCTCAAAGCAAGGGGGTTTGAATTTGTGGGGAATTCTCACCCCATCTACCAACCCCATATCCATCACGTCGAAGCCTAAAGAATTCTGAGATTCCAAAGATCTTAACTTTTCAGCAATCTCATCCAGTCTTCTGTCATACACCTCATTTCCAGCCCCAATAACAGTGAATTGTTCCTCTTGGGGATCCTCTTGCAGGATTCTTCCCCCAACAGTATTGCCTTGAACATTCCTTGTGACATTAACATCTGGATTCAAATGGGGCCCATACTCTGGTGGGTCAATACGAGGTTGCCCCCGTTCATTATTGCTGGTTCCCCCTGTCCCAAGGTGAGGCTCTTCAGGTGTTTGTCTTTCTACCAGCTCTCTCAACCTCTCTTGGCTCTGGGTTAAGCCAGTCATTACTGCCATAAACTGAGACATTTGGTTTCTCATCTCGACCCTTTCGTTTGCCATCTGATTTCTCACTTCAGTCAGGTCCTGATGTACCTGGTCCATCTGAATACCTGGAAGGTTGTTACGAGTTGGGTACCGGTGTGCACGGTTGACAGGGAACACTCGGCGACGAGCAGTGTTTCCTGAGATTGATAACAAAGTGAGAAACAAAAATAATAAACAAAAACCCTACAGAACAAAGAAAAAGTTAGTATGCAATGCAGTATGCTTATTTGTTTTCTAAGGTATCCGGTTTGGTTCTTGGTTTTGACCTTTCCAGACCTCAAGGAGAGGCTTGATGATGTTGAGAAAAGAAGCCCAATGAAACAAACTAAATATATTACAAATGTTGAAAAATACATAGTCTGTTTACAATACAAGCCCGTGGTGGGTCAAAAATACAACAAAAAGGAAAAGTACATAAAAAGAAAGAAATACAAGCAAAGAGGAATCAGACAGTGTTTACAATAACCATAAAAGATCCTCCTCTAATTCACCCCAGATTCTGAAGGTCATAATAAAGGTAATCCAGACTTAGCAGGCTTCCCAGATAGCCATAGCACTACAGGAAATCTGTAGCACAGAGTTCTCAAGAAGAAACCCACATCTGAACCGTGTTTCATATTCCCGCACCAGACCGAAATGGAATGGGAAAGAACATGAACCACTCTAGCCTAGGTGTCACTCAGGTCCCAGGTATAGGAACTTAATCACTCAGTAAAACCCCACCCACAAAAACAGAAAACCAGCTCCAGCAATGATAATGACAGTATGATATATAAAAAACTGTAAAGAAAGCAGTAAATAAAGTTGTACATAAATCAATAAATAAATCAAATAAATAGACACAATTAGCACATAACACCCCAGTAAACACAAATCAAACAAGCGCTAGGAGGAACCCACAAAAAGAACTAGAAGCCCTGGTTGCAGTATAAGGCTCCCCAGCAGAGTCGCCAAGCTGTCGCTCCCACCAAAGGACACCTAGTCAGATAGGGTACAGACGCAAACTGTCGGCGAAAGAGAAGAACATGAGGATGAACTGAAAAGAGTCGCCAGCTAGGCATTTTTATCCCAAAGGAAAGGTAATGTTGCATAAACCTAAGAAGATATGGACAAGATGGTCGCGAACCAGAGAAACTGAGAAAGGGGGTTGGTTACAACCTTGGAAGGTATTAGCACCCAGATTGTCCGTCGTATTTGACGGGATCCACGCTTAAAATATTGTGCTTAAAGGGGTAATGTTTGTGCTATCTATGTATGCAAAAGCTGGAAAAGAATGCAAGTGTCAGTGTAAAAGAAGTGTGAGATGAAATATAAGAGTATCAGTGTAAGGAAAGAGTGCAAAGCTTAAGACTATGAGGCTTAAATAATAATTCTGGGAGGAGGGGGATACACAGAGACTTTTGTTCGATAACTGTTAAGTTATGCCTACGTATCCTCTCGTGCAATGAGGAAGTCAGAACATCGTAGTTCGACAAAAAGAGACTGAAAGATGAATTGCCTAATGAACTGCTTGCTTGTCTATGCTCAAGTGTATGACCTGTCTGGCTCAGGTGCTAACTGTCTTGCATTAGACAGAAGAAGCAAGTTCTCGTTTGTGAGTGAAGATGGTGAGAAAAGAATCCCGAAGGAGACGATTGTTGTTTGTTCTTGGTGTTTTCAATCTTTTATTGCTTTTGTGTGTTTGTCATAAGTTAATGAGTTTAAGCCTAATCCAAGGGTTAATAAACTCATCACATCCTCCCTTTGATTAGGGGTAATGAGAATACCTTAAGTGTGAAGTAAGCACCTCACACTTAATCACCATGATGTAGGATTAAGATCATTCACCTACTTGCATTTATTTAGATGTTTTTGGTATTCCTGTTTAGTGTTAAGTAATGAATTTAAGCCATAATCAAAGATTTAATGGACCCATTACACCATCCTAATAGAAGGATAATAGATGAGAACATTTAAGCTGAGGAAGGATCCTCAACTTAATCAATGATTAGGGATTAACCTCATGACAAAACAAAGCCTTTATTAAAGTGGATTTTAGTTAATAGTAAGATTAAGAAGTGGATTTTATGGTTTGTAAGACAACTTGAGGGGGACTTGTCCATTAACACTAGGGTTAGTCCTTCTTAACCAATTGAGGAAGAATTAGAACCCTAATGCAAGGCCCAAGTTACAAGCTTGATGTCTTAGTGATTATTAGGTGAATTGATTAAAGGATTTAAACACATCAAGGGTTTAATACTTAGGATTAAAGTTATACACTTCATCCTAAGAGAAGGATGCAGGCATAACCTTAATCACAAAGCCTTAAAACCTTAAGGGTTTAGTCCCTGATTAAGAGATGAGAAGAGAGATACAAAAGATGACACAAAGGTAAAACTAATGGGGGATTAATCAAACCCTAATTGTTAACATGCTTGGGTATTCCTAGGGTTTATGAGGCTTTTCAAGATATCTTCAAGAAGGGCCACCAAGGAAGAAGCAGATGAAAGGAGGAGGAGCAGAAGAAGCAAGTCAACTTACTTCACTTAAGAAGATAAGTTGCTTGAAGAAATAAGGTGAAGGAGGAACATGAATGAGCAAGCTCACTCTAATACACATACAAAATGCAGAAATGAATGCATAAGAGAGATATGAATAGATTATGAGAAGTGAAGGCAAATTCACTTCTCAAAGTAGCTTACCACCTGAAAAGTTAGTAAAAGGAAATGAAATGAAATGGAAATGAAAAGTATGCAATGATGCAAACCAAAACCAGAAGCATATTCAAGATGCAAATGATGCTAAGAGATGATGCAAATGTATGTCATGAGATTTAAATGATCATACAAGAAATGAAGATGCAAATGAAACATGAAAGGAGGCATGAAAGTTCATGAATGCACATGAAATGAAATGGATGCATAACATGGAAAATGAATGATGCAATGATCAAACATGATTCTAATATGTCCTAAGATGTCTTATATGTCATGTGAATGCACAATATGTCATGGCAAGTTCATGAATGCAAGCATATGTAAGATGAATGCAAAGGAAGATGAGAAATTAGGGTTATATGAACATGTAAGATGCAAAACTCAAAATCAGAAGCAAATGACAAGATAAAAAATTGAAAATGCAATCAAAAGAACCCTAAACCCATACTAGGTTACCATTCAAAGGGGGAGGTCAGAAGCTAAACCTAGAAGTAGTTATGAATTTCCTAAGTTCCTAGGGTTTTAAGGGTGATCCTAAATGTAAAATGCCAAAAAAATTGAAAATGAAAGATAAAAATGAAACAAAAATGTTTTTAGAAACTAGAAGTCATGCATAGAACAATGCAAAAAGAATCATTCACAAACTCAACTTGGTTTAAAAGTTATGAATTTTTGAAGTTAGGGTTAAAAATGTATAAGTTTAAGAACCCTAATTCATTGAAAAAATGTCATAGTATGATTAAAACCAAAAAGAAATTTGTGTGGTGAGTTTGTAAATGCTTCTAAATGTTCAAAGATGATCTCTGATTTTTTTTGTGATTTTTAAATACTTAAATGTATTTTAAATTAATTAATTTTCATTAACTAATTAAAAATAACATTTAAATGATTTAAAAAAAAAATTTATGCAAAAATTAAAAATAAAAATATTTTTGGCTTTTGAAAATTAATAAAAGGTTTGATAAAAGTTTTCATAATTTTTTGATGTTTTTTACTATTTTTAAAAATTCGTATAAAATAAATAAGAAAAATGAAATAAAAATATGAATTTAACAAAAGTATGCACATCCAAGGGACATGATTCAAATCTGGAAAGGGAGGGAAAGACCACGCGCGCATCTAGACGGCTGGAATTCAAACTTGCACTAATTACAGGATTAAGCCCTAATTTGAACCCTAATTACTTTCAGATGACCGAAATAGTGTTCCGGTCATCTTCTCCGGCAACCCTCTCACTCTATCTCTCTCAAAACGCCACAAAAACTCACTAAACTCTCCAGAATCAAACATTGAACATCACTAAACACAGACCACACAACAAAACTCATTTATTTTCCATGAATCATGAGATTCGAATCAAAACATTCAATCGGTAAAAATTTTAGACAGCCATAAAATCCTTAATACACAACCATTTTCAAAAAGAAAAGCATCAACATGATCAGCACAACATGAGGAACAATTCTATAACCTAAAATCACGTTTCTGGAAAATTTGTTCATCATGTTACCTGAGGTTGAGCTTTCGAATTTTGGGCTTTCTGGCCTTCTTCCTTATGCTTTTCCACTCCAATGAACCCCTTGATGCTTCTAGTAAGCTTGAAACAAGTTTGGTGGAGTGTTTTGAAGGTTTCAGTTCAGAGATGGTGAAAATCGTATTTTGGTTTCAGGTGGTTTCAGGCTGTTTTGATGGGTGGGAAATGATCAGTGATTGATTTGAAGATGAATGGTGGAAGAAGTTTGAAGTTTTGTTGAGTGTGCTAAGAGTTTCGAAGCAAAATGCAAAGGAGGGGATTTTTGTGAACTATGGCAATGCTGAGGATTCAGGCCTGGTGCTTGTGTGAAATGGCTTGCATAAAGCATGTATGTGAAGCTGTGATAGGTCAGAATAGTTGGTGTGGGCTATGCTGATTGGTATGGTGCAAAATGAAAAAAGTCAACATTGGTTGTACTTTGAGGTATGGGCTGGTTCAGGCCAAGTACAAAGGGATGTCTGGTGTAGCAAGATTCAAGGATAGCCATGGAAATCTCTGAGGCAAATCAGCAAGTTGTGACAAAGTTATGGGAGGTTTTGCAAATTCATGAACCTTTGGCCCTTTTGAGATTTCTTTATGTACAAGTCATGGAATTTGGAAATTCTTGGGCCAATTCTAAACTTTAGGCAATGCATTATGATACTATGGTGATTAGAAGTCAATTTGAAGTCACAAAATGGCTTGGCAAGAGGTTTTGCAAAAATCCCTCTTTGGCATGAAACATGAAATTATGTGATTTTTGCCAACTTTGGGAATCCATAACTTGAGTTCTAAAATGAATTAGATCTTGTTCCCTTACTTTTTGGAAAGGGAATGATCCAATCTACAACTTTCATGACCAATAATTTTTCATTTGAAGCATTTTTGGTTGAGAAAAAGGAGGTTGAAAAACTTTCCAAAAATGGAAAGTTTACATTACAAGTCATTTCCATTTTTGGAAACTTTTGGTTTTGCTCACTTTTCTTGAAATTTGTGAACTTCTAAACACTTCAATGATCAAATAAAGACCATATAACTTCAATTTGATGAAAAATCCCCTTTGGTTCCATTGGTGGGGGCCTCAGATGCCCTGATTTTGCTCTGACTTGCTCAAGAAGCTACCCAGTGATCAGATGACTTCCACAATGAATTTCTTCATCAAACTTGGTATGTATGATCCTTATAACATATTGAGACCCATAGAAACAAGAATGACAAAAAAATTTGGAGTTATGTCCTCTAAAACCAAAACCCAAATTTCAGGTCATCTGTGCAGTTAAACCCTAGCTCTGCTTCCATGCTTTGCCAGTTCTTGTGATTCTTTGACTTCCTTGATCTTTGGAGGATATAATATGATGTTTGAACATACATGGACCCTCTTGAGATGATTTAAGACCTTTGGAATGGCTCAGAAGGATCTTGGATTGCTCAGATCCCAAACCCTAAATGCAGATGAACTTGAACTAATGCAGTGAAGCAAAAATGCAACATGAGATGATATGATTGAACTAATGCAAATGAGAAAAATCACAATTCATGGTGTGAACTTAGTGCGGGCAAATTTGGGGTGTTTACACCATCGGATAAAATGATGAAGGACGATCATCAAAAGGTGAAGGACGATCACCCAACAGGGGACGGCTGCTCTGTTGGGGATAAGGATGAGGGACGGTCATCCGAGGTGAAGGACGATCACCTGGCAGGGGACGGCTTCCGAATGATATCACGACATAGGACGAATGTCGGATAGAAAAGGGTTCCAATAATGGAGACCTCGCTGGGGGAAGGATGAGGAACGATCATCCATAGGTGAAGGACGTTCACCTGGCAGGGGACGACCGCCGAAAGATATCACGACATAGGACGAATGTCGGGTACGAAACAAAGTTGCTTTATTGGAGATTTTCTGGGGATAGGTAAACACGGACGAGTGTTTACATCCAAGAAATAAAGGGTATAAGTGTTTTGACGCTGTGTATAGATTAAAGATGTGGACGAGCATCTTTACAACCATGACACGGACGAGTATCTGTAGAAACAAACGCTGACGCATGTTTAGAGATGATGATACAGACGAGTATCAATTGGTTAACAAAGAACACGGACTAGTGACGAATCTGTGGGGAATAATTGTATAAGATACTGACGAGTATCTGTATAAGTATGAATGAGTATTGTGAAGTAAGAACAAGACACTGACGAGTGTTTGACTTGCTGGGGAATAGTGACACGGACGGGTGTCAAGAGAAAGTACACGCACTGGTTTGGTTTATATCTGCAGGGGGTGATATAACACGGACGAGTGTCGAAAGTACATATGATCATGTGCTTGTTGATTGCGAAGGGGACACTTTGGCTTTTCTACTGGGGATACAATACAGACGAGTGTCAAACAGTATCCGTAATTGAGAGCGCAAGGGGATGCTTTGGCTTTCTGTGGGGAGGTGTATTTTGTATACATGATAAGGTATTGTGGGTGTTTACAGGTGACGGGTTCGAACCTGACTTATGATCATGCAATATGTTTGATTTTTGCCGTAATGCTCCGTATTGGACGGAATGCTACGCTTTTATGGTGATTTATGATGCAAATGCTATGATTATGCAAAAGATACCGATCTGGGATTCGGATCCCGCTGCTGTGAGATTTCTGACTGATCTGCTGTAAGTGATATCCCAGCTGGGGGTAAGATCATTGGTAGATCTGATAAAATTTATGACTCTGCTTGGGGAACTAGATCACTGATAGATCTATCTGGTAGTGAGATAACCCAGCTTGGGACGAGGAAGCTTTCGTCACTTTGTTGTGGGGTAAATTCAGACATTGCTCTTCGAGAAAGAGGTTGGAGCTCTGTGGGGAGAAGGTTCCTTGTCTAGTACCCTGTCAGGGAGGAAAGACCACTGAACAGTCTTCCTAGGGATCCCTAGGGGATCCCGATGAGGATGAGGAGGCTTGACAACTCAGCTGGGGATGTGAGTATTTACTGATGCAGCTCTGGAGTAAATGTGTTGGAGAAGTGATGCTTGGTAACTCTGATGGAGAGAAAGTAACTCTGGTATTGTTCGGAGGATGTACTGAGGAAACAATGATTTGGCAGCTTTGCTGAGGAAATGTATTCCAGATACTGCAATCCTATCAAAACAAAGAAAAGTACAAGTATCCCAAGGCATCCCTTACCGGATTCTGTCATAGGAGGTTAGATTTTCCTGGAAGTAAATATATTTCCTGCAAACATTTATTTAGAAAGGCACATCTGTTTCATGTAAGTATCATATTGTGAACATTAGACATTTTGCAAATGAAACAAAAATGCACAAGACGCAGTGTGACTGAAAACTCTGATTTTATTAATTTGTGTGCCCTGAATTGGTAGATACAGTCAAAGAAACAAATCCCCTGAAATGAGGAGATTGTCACAAATTGAGAAAAATGAAAGCGCTGGAAATGTTGATGACACTTTAATGAGCTTCCCTTGCCATGACCCGTATGACCTTGACGTTCTTCTCATCTTGCTTTCTGAAGAAAGTTGATTCTGAATGATGCTCTAACCTTTCGAAGCTTGTCGTGTTGAGGGTGATACAGACGAATTCAGGATGCAGTTGTTCGCTTATTCCCTAATTTTGCGTGGATAACCCTTTCGGGTTTTCAATCCACCGGGATACCCATTTTTGCCTGAGTTGTCCAATGCGGCTTTTTAACTCAGCGGGTGTACCTTTTTTATTTTCCCTTATTTTTTCCCGAGTCTTTTATTCTGTTTTTGACTCGCCGGGATGCCCTATTTTTTCCTGGACTTACATTCTGTTTTTATATCCAGCGGGTCATTTTATGCGAAGTATTTTTTAACTGCATCTGAATTCACAAGGGACAGGAAATCTTCACCATCCATAGTAGTGAGCATCAGTGCTCCACCGGAGAAAACCTTCTTTACTATGAATGGTCCATCGTAATTCGGAGTCCACTTGCCTCTGTGGTCTGTATAAGGAGGAAGGAGTCTTTTCAGCACAAGATCTCATACTTGGTATTCTCGAAGCCTGACTTTCTGATTGAAGGCTTTCTTCATTCTCTTCTGATATAACTGCCCATGACAGATTGTAGCTAATCTCTTCTCTTCGATCAGATTCAGTTGATTGTATCGAGAACGGACCCATTCTGCTTCATTCAACTTAACATCCATCAATACCCGTAAAGAGGGTAATTCAACTTCAACATGTAGGACTGCCTCCATACCATACACAAGCTGATGCGGTGTTGCCCCGGTGGATGTTTTGATTGAGGTACGATACCCATGCAAGGCAAATGGTAGCATCTCATGCCAATCTTTGTATGTAACCACCATCTTTTGCACAATCTTCTTGATATTCTTGTTAGCTGCCTCAACAGCGCCATTCATCTTTGGCCTCTAAGGAGAAGAGTTGTGATGTTGAATTTTGAAGTCCCGGCACAGTTCTGCCATCATTTTGTTGTTCAAATTGGAACCATTATCAGTAATGATTCGCTCGGGCACTCCATATCGACAAATGATGTCTCTTTTCAGGAATCGGGCTACTACTTGTCTGGTGACATTGGCATACGAAGCTGCTTCGACCCACTTGGTGAAATAATCAATGGCTACCAGGATGAATCTGTGACCATTTGAAGCAGTCAGCTCAATCTTTCCAATCATATCAATGCCCCACATGGCAAAGGGCCAAGGTGAAGACATCACATTCAAAGGATTTGGGGGCACATGCACTTTATCTGCATAAATCTGGCATTTGTGGCACTTTCTGGCATAGGCACAATAGTCTGCATCCATTGTGATCCAGTAGTAACCTGATCTTAACAACTTTTTAGCCATTGCATGTCTTCCAGCATGAGTACCGAAAGATCCTTCATGCACCTCGTGCATCAGCAAGTCTGCCTCTGTCTTATCAACACATCTGAGAAGTACCATGTCAAAGTTTCTCTTGTACAAGGAGCCATCAGTATTCAGGAAGAAACTACCAGTTAGTCTTCTCAATGTGTTCTTATCATTGGATGATGCCCCAGGTGGGTATGTTTGATCCTCTAAGAAGCATTTGATGTCATGGAACCAAGGCTTGTCATCTTTAGCAATGTCCACGGAGAATATGTATGCTGGTCTGTCAGGTCTGGACGCTAAAATCTGAGGCACAAAGTTGGCGGCTTGAACTTTGATCATGGAGGAAATGGTAGCCATAGCATCTGCAAACTGATTTTCATCTCCAGGGATATACTCAAGTTTGACTGTAGTGAAGAAAGTCAGTAATCTCCTCGTATAATCCCGGTATGGAATTAGATGCTCTTGGTGAGTGTACCATTTGCCGTTGGTTTGATTGATTACCAGAGCTGAATCTCCGAACACAGTTAATGTCTTGATCCTGAGGTCAATGGCTTCCTCAAGACCCATGATACAAGCTTCATATTCAGCTTTGTTGTTAGTGCATGCAAAGGTGAGTTTTGCAGAGAAAGGCATGTGAACTCCTTTAGGTGTAATGAGCATTGCACCAACTCCACGTCCATTCATGTTAACATCCCCATCAAACATCATTGTCCATTCTTCTTCTAGGTCAGGCCCTTTAGTGTGAACAGGCTCTTCATGGTCTTTTGCTTTTAGGAACATGATGTCTTTATTAGGGAAGTCAAATCTCATAGGCTGGTAATCATTATTGGGTTGCTCAGCCAGATAGTCAGACAATACACTGCCCTTGATGGCCTTTTGAGATGTGTACTCAATGCCATATTCTGTCAAGATCATTTGCCATCTTGCAACCCTTCCGGTAAGTGCTGACTTCTCAAATATGTACTTGACTGGATCCATCTTTGAGATTAATAAGGTAGTGTGGGTCAACATATACTACCTTAGTCGGCGAGCAGCCCACGCTAAAGCACAACAAGTTTTCTCGAGCAGTGAATAACGTTGTTCACAGTTGGTAAACTATTTGCTTAGGTAGTATATTGCATACTCTTTTCGACTAGACTCATCATGCTGGCCCAACACACACCCCATTGATTCTTCTAATACTGTCAAGTACATTATTAGAGGTCTTCCTTCAACTGGAGGCATAAGAATCGGAGGTTCTTGCAAGTACTCCTTGATTTTGTCAAAAGCCTTCTGGCAGTCTTCATTCCACCTGACCGTTTACTCTTTTCTTAACAACTTGAACAAGGGCTCACAGGTTGCTGTAAGGTGAGATATGAACCGTGAAATATAGTTCAATCTACCCAAGAACCCCCGAACTTCCTTTTCAGTCTTTGGTGCAGGCATCTCTTGAATGGCTTTGACTTTGTCAGGATCCACTTCAATTCCCTTTTCGCTTACAATGAATCCTAGCAGCTTACCAGACCGTACCCCGAATGTGCATTTGTTGGGGTTTAACTTCAACTGGTATTTTCTAAGACGTTTGAACAACTTCAACAGATTTACCAGATGGTCTTCTTCTGTGAGGGACTTGGCAATCATGTCATCCACATAACATTCAATTTCTTTATGGATCATGTCGTGGAATAATGTTACCATAGCCCGTTGATAAGTGGCACCAGCATTCTTCAGTCCGAATGACATTACCTTATAACAGAATGTGCCCCAGGGTGTGATGAAAGTTGTCTTCTCCATGTCCTCAGGTGACATCTTGATATGATTATATCCTGAAAATCCATCCATGAAGGAGAATTCCGAGAACTGAGCCGTGTTGTCGACCAATACATCGATGTGAGGTAATGGGAAGTCATCTTTCGGGCTAGCTCTATTCAGATACCGGTAGTCCACACACATTCGTACTTTGTCGTCCTTCTTTGGCACAGGTACAATGTTAGCAACCCACGGCGGATAACTAGTCACAGCAAGGAAACTGACGTCCCATTGTTTTTGTACCTCTTCTTTTATCTTCATAGCCATATCCGGGCGGGTACGGCGTAGCTTCTGTTTTACTGGAGGACAGTCTTCTTTTAGAGGAAGCTTGTGCACAACGATGTCGGTATCCAACCCTGGCATGTCTTGGTAGGACCAAACAAAGACATCAACATACTCTCGAAGCATGTCAATGAGTTGTTCTTTCACTGAATCTTGCAGACGGGCCCCGATCTTTACTTCTTTCAAGTCTTCTTCGGTACCAAGATTAAGTGTCTCAACTTCCTCCCGATGAGGAGTGATAACCTTCTCCTCTTGCCTTAACAATCTAGCTAGTTCTTCAGGTAGTTCATAGTCTTCTTAAACCCCTTCATCAGCTTGATTAATCGGATTGCCGAAGTCATACGAAGTCATAGCAGTGTCATAGTCGGTGCAGTCTGGAGGGCACTCTCTGCAAGGGTTTAGATTGGTTCATTTTAGTGATCAGTTTTATCTTGTTTAAAAAAGCGAAAATTGTATTTTGAAAACATTGCCATTTTATTGTATTGTACAAAAAATGAAAAATGAAAAACAGTGGGCGAAAAAGAGACTCGTTTGCAAAAGATGTCTTGATATTCATTAATTGATCATTTGCACAAAATACAAGATGACCCGATTACAAAATAAGTCCTGACATCTTGGGCAAGATGCAGGACTTGATACATGCTTAAAAGACAGGAAATAATAATTACTCTGCAGGAGTAACTCTTATAATTTCCTGGGAAGACCAGTTAGAGATTTGGTTCCCCGGGATCTTTGGACGTATCCAGATTTCCAGGTTGCGTTCGTCTTCTTCCTCGTCTTCCAGACTGTTTACAACATCCGGGGTGAGCATTCCCCCGCTGACAAATTTGGGCTCCGTTGCAGCATCCGGTTGATCTTGTCGAGTTGGTCTGTAACCCAACCCGAATCTGTCTTCTTTCTTTTCTACTGGCAGCAGCTTGCCCCAGCCTTGAGAGGTACCCTCTTCAACAACTTTTCGGGCTTGTTGATATGAAGTGATGGAAGTTCCAGATACAACAGTTGCTTCGTTGATGTTAAGGGCCTCAAACCCCTGACTCATAGTCTCATGGATCTCCCCATCCATTTCTATGTACTTATAGGTTGCCAGCTGGCTAACGAAAATGTCTTCCTCCCCGCAGATAGTGATTATCTGGCCTTCCCACTCAAATTTTAATTTCTGGTGAAGGGTAGATGTAACAGCGCCAGCGGCGTGGATCCAGGGTCTACCCAACAAACAGCTGTAAGCCGGCTGTATGTCCATCACAAAGAAAGTAGTTTTAAAGATTTGTGGGCCAATCATCATAGGTAAATCAATCTCTCCAAGCACTTATCTCTTAGAGCCATCAAACGCTCTCACCACTAAGTTACTCGGACGTAATGCCAAACCATCATATTCCAGCTTCACTAAGGCTTTCTTTGGGAGGACATTGAGCGAAGACCCAGTGTCTACCAGTTGTAAACACCCCAAATTTTCCCTCACCCATTCACACCATGGCTTGTGATCATTCCATATGCATAAACACAATCACAACATCTCATATCACATTTTTGATTCATTGCATTGGTTCTAAGTCATCTGCATCTAGGGTTTGTGATCTGAGCAATCCAAGAGCTTCTTGAGCCACTCCAAAGGCCATCAATCACTTCAAAGGGATCCATGTGTGTTCAAGCATCATATTATATCCTCTCAAAATCAAGAATGTCAAAGAATCACAGGAACTGAAAATGACATGGAAGCAGAGCCAGGTTTGACTGCACAGATGACCTAGAATTAGGGTTTTGGTTTCAGAGGCCATAACTACAACTTTATTGGTCATTCTTGTTTCTATGGGTCTCTATATGGTATAGGGAGTATGCATATCAATTTTCATGAAGAAATTCCATGGGGAAGTTATCTGATCAAGAGTTGACTTTTCAAGCAAGTCAGTGCAAAATCAGGGCATCTGAGGCCCTCAATGACCCAACCAAAGGGGGTTCTTCATCATTTTGATTGTATATGATCTTTAATTGATCATGGAAGATGTTAGAAGTTCATAAAATTGAAGAATTTCAAGTCTTTTGCAAAGTTGACTTTTTGGGCAAGTTTGACTTTTAATGAAATTGTCATTTTAGGCAACTTTTTCAACCCTTACTTTTTGATTCAAAAAAGCTTCAAATGGAAAAACTTTTGTCATGAAAGTTGTAGAATGGATCATTCCCTTTTCAAAAAGTACAAGAACATAACCTAATTCATTTTGGATCAAAAGTTATGGCTTGTCAAAGTTGGCAAAAATCACAAAATTTCAAGTTATGCACCAAAGAGGCAAAGTTGCAAATTCACTTCTCAAGGCAAATTAAGTCATGAAATGCATTTCTAAACTTCACCACATGATCACACAAGTCCTAAAAGTCAGATTGCACCCAAAGAATCACATGTTTTATGGCTTATGGATCAAGATATGTCATGAAGAACCAAAAGCAAGGCAAGTTGCAAAAATCATCATAAGACACAACCCACTTGCTTGCTAGCCTGCTGAGCCACCCTAGGCATCTCCCCTCATCATGCTGCGCAGGACACACTCTTTTTCCTTGGATAGAAAGTAGCCCATACTTCTCTTACACCAACTTTGACATTTTGGCAAAAGGACCCATACCAATCAATAAAGCACACATCACTTCATCTGACCAATGGCAATTGTTTATACAAAGAAAAAGCAAGCCAAAGCAACTACAACACAAGCCTGAAATCTCCCATAGCACAGCATTCTCATTTTCCCCTCCATTTGCAAGAGCCTTCGAAACTCTCAGCACAAGCCTCAAACACCCAAACCAACTTCACAAACAATCTCACCATGCTTCATTGAACACAAACCAACCCTTAAAACGGCCTAAAAGCCACTGAATCAAGGATACGATTTTTGCCCCCCTTTGAACAGAACTCAAGCAAACTCTCAAACCAGCCCAAATAAACTTCAAACAAGCCTGGCAAACACTTTGGGAAGGTCATTGGAGTTGTTTAGAAGCAAGAAACTGGCCCAGAAGCTCCTGGTTTGAAAGCTTCGATTCAGGTAGCTATGGCATTTCATTTTTCCATATCCTCTATTTCTTGTTTCTAAATGTTAAAGCATGCTTCCCTGAGTTCACTGAACTTGTTACTTTTGAAAAAGATTGAGAAATGAGGTTGTATTGTGTTTCTGAAATTTTGGCAGTTTTTGATGTTTGATTCGTATCTTGATTTTGTGTTGAAATAAATGGATTTTGTTGCTGGATTGTTGTTTAGGGATGTTAGTTTAGTTGATCTGGAGAGTTTGGCATGATTTCATGGCGTATTGAGAGAGATTGAGAGATGACCTAGCCGGAGAAGACGACCGGAACAGTGTTCCGGTCGCCTGAGAGTGATTAGGGCATGGATTAGGGTTTAATCTTTAATTAGCGAAATTTGAATATGGGCCGTCCAGATGCGCGCCAGGTCCACTCCCGCGCATGTGAATTTGAATCTGGGCCCTTAGATGCGCATACTTTTCTTTTTTCAGTTTAATTTCATTTTATTTTACATTTTATTTCATTTGTTTTCTCATTTTTATTTAAAATAGTAAAACAATTTTAAAAATTCCGAAAATTTTTACATAAACTTTTATTAATTTTCAGAAACCAAAAACATTTTTATTTTTATTTTTTGCATTAAAAAATATTTTTAAATCATTTAAAAGTTTATTCTTAATTAATTAATGAGAATTAATTAATTAAAAATACTTTTAGGTATTTAAAAATCACCAAAAAATTCATGAAACCTTCATAATCATTTAGAAACATTGTCCAACCCTCAAACCAAATTTCTTTTTTGATCTTGATGTCTTTTGAGAATTTTTCATGGAATTAAAATCATTTCAAGGCATTATTTTGTTCCAAACTTCAAAAAATCATTTCTGCCTAACCATTGAGAGTTGGACTTTGATTCTTTTTGCATTGCATTTTGTTTAGCATGTAGTTTGTGAGATTAAATTGGCATGATTTGATCTTTCATTTTCCATTTGTTTGGCATTTTTCTTGTTAAGGTACCCTAAAACCCTAGAAATCTTAGGAAATTCATAACTTTCATTAGGTTAAGAGTTAGAACCCCTCCTTTGGGCAGTGAGTTTGTGTAGGGTTAGGGTTCCCTTGAATGCATTTTCAATTTTTTATCTTGACGTTTGCTTCTGGTTTTGGTTTTTGTTTGGTGCATTGATCATAAACCCTAATTTGGGCTTCCTTTTGCATTCATCTTGCATTTGCATTCATACCTTGACTTGCCATAGCATTTTGTGCATCCATTTGATTCACTAGACATCTTAAGACATATTAGAAGTATGTTTGATCATTGTTTCTTGCATTTTCCATGTTGTATGTCATTTGCATTTCATAACTTTTCATGTATGTTCATGATTCTAAGCATGCTTCATTTGCATCCATATATTTGTATGATCATCCCCATGCTTTGTTTCATGTTTGCATCATCTCATAACATCAATATCATCATACACATGCTTCTGATTTTTGTTTACAACATGCCATTTCATTTCACTTTGCATTGCATTGCATTCCTTTTGCTAACTTTTCAGGTGGTAAGTTCTTTGAGAAGTGAATTTGCCTTCACTTCTCACAACTTCTTTTCATCTCTCTTATGCATCCTTGCTGCATTTTGTTTTGTGTTTGAGATTGAGCTTGCTCTTTCTTCTTCATCTTACTTTCTTTCTTCAAGTGACTTGTCTTCTTAAATGAAGCAAGTTGCTTTGCTTCCTTTGCTCCTTTCATCTGCTTCCTGGTGGTTCCATTGAAGATCTTTCTTGTAAACCTCACAAACCTTAGGAACAACCAAGCATGACAATAATTAGGGTTTTGATTAGTCCCCCACTTAGTTTTACCTTTGTGTCTCATTGAGTCTTCTCTTCTCATCTCATAATCAGGGACTAAACCCTAAAGGCTTTAAGGCTTTGTGATTAAGCTTATGCCTGCATCCTTCTATTAGGATGGAGTGTATAACTTTAATCCTAAGTGTTAAACCCTTAATGTGTTTAAATCCTTTAATCAATCCACTTAATAATCATCAAGACATCAAGCTTGTAACTTGGGCCTTGCATTAGGGTTCTAATTCTTCCTTAATTGGTTAAGAAGGACTAACCCTAGTGTTAATGGACAAGTCCCCCTCAAGTTGTCTTACAAACCCTAAAAATCACTTCATCATCTCACCGTTAACTAAAATCCACTTAATAAAGGCTTTGTTTTGCCATGAGTTTAATCCCTAATCATGGATTAAGTTGAGGAGCTTTCCTCAGCTTAAACATTCTCATCTATTATCCTTCTATTAGGATGGTGTAATGGGTCTGTTTAATCCCTGATTATGGCTTAATCTCATTACTTAACACTAAACAAAAACACCAAAAACATCTAAATAATCACAAGTAGGTTAATGATCTTAATCCTACGTCATGGTGATTAAGTGTGAGAATCTGACTTCACACCTAAGGTATTCTCATTACCCCTAATCAGAGGGAAGATGTGATGAGTTTACTAAATCCACTGGTTCAGGCTTAAGCTCATTAACTTATGACAAACTTTCAAAAGGAATAAAAGACTGAAAACCCAAAAAAAAAAACAATAATCGTCTCCTCCGGGATTCTTTTCTCATCTCATTCACTCACAAACGAGAACTTGCTTCTTCCATCTAATGCAAGACAGTTAGCACCTGAGCCAGACAGGTCATACACTTGAGCATAGACAAGCAGGCAGTTCATCAGTCAATTCATCCTTTCAGTCTCTTTGGGTCGAACTACGGTGTTCTGACTTCCTCATTGCAGGAGAGGATACTTAGGCATAACTTAACAGTTATCGAACAAAAGTCTCTGTATATTCCCCCTCTTTCCAGCCTTATTCTTTAAGCCTCATTATCATGAGCATTTCATTCTTGTTCTCACACTGACACTTCATTTATACACTTTACACTACTTTTACACTGACACCTGTACACCTTTTCCAGCTCTCTATACACAAATTACACTGACACTACCCCTTTAAAACACAAATCTTTTAAGCGTGGATCCCGTCGAGTACGGCGGACAATCTGGGTGCTAATACCTTCCCAGGTTGTAACCAACCCCCTTTCTCAGTCTCTCTGGTTCGCAACCGTCTTATCCATATTTTTCTAGGCCTATGCAGCATTGCCTTTCCTCCGGGATAAAAATGCCTAGCTGGCGACTCTTTTCATCTCCTGTGAGCTCACTCCTGTGTGTTCTCACACCCTCCCTTCGCCGACCGTTCGCGTCTGTACCCCATTTGACCCGACTTCATTTGGTGGGAGCGACAGCTTGGCGACTCTACTGGGGACCCTTATACTGTAACCAGGGCTTCTGGTTCTTTTTTGTGGGTTCCTCCTAGCGCTTGATTGATTTGTGTTTACTGGGGTGTTATGTGCTATTTGTGCTGGTATTTGTATTTATTTTTGCTTTATGTACAACTGTTTTATCGCTTTCTTTATAGCTTTACATATATCATACTGTCATACTGTGCTGGCTGGATCTGTTTTGCTGCTTTGGTGGGTGGGTGTTCTATTGAGAGTTGAGGTCCTACACCTGGGACCTGAGTGACACCTAGGCTATAGTGGTTCATGTTCTTTCCCATTCCATTTCGGTCTGGTGCGGGAATATGAAACACGGTTCAGATATGGGTTTCTTCTTGAGAACTCTGTGCTGCAGATTTCCTGTAGTACTAGGGCTATCTGGGAAGCCTGCTAAGTCTGGATGACCATTAGTATTGACCTTCAGAAACTGAGGTGAATTAGACGAGGATCTTTTATGGTTATTGTAAACACTGTACCTCCGGGTTATAAGTGTTTACACTTCTCATAACTGATCCAAGTCTGAGGATCCTTGTGTTAGAACACCACCTGTGAGGGGGATGGGCTGTTTACAGGTTTGCAGGTACCCTTGACCTCAGCTTACCCTGTTACTTTGTTTTGATTAAGAGTACTCCATTTTGGAACAGTTCTTGTGATTTTTAACCCTGGACATGTGACTCTTTATTTGAGTCCCCCACCTTGGTTACTGGACTTATGAACCTCCATCGGGATTTCTTGAACATACTTGGACTTATATCAGAGCACTTGATCAGATCCAGCTCAGTCACAAACCCTTGCATATCATTTGCATGCATCATCATTGCATCGTTTTAACATTTGCTTATTTGTTTTTCAGGGTATCCATACTTTATTTTGGCTTGGTTTTGACCCCATCATCAGCATAGACCTATCCTCATCAGTATCTACTTCAGTTATCTGCTACCTGCTTCAGTCACCTGCATCACCAGTCTCAGCCTGTCAGTGGCCCATCATCAGTATTATTCTCCATCATCAACACCTGTCTCAGCTCTTCTTCAGCAACATGGCACCCAAGAAGAGTAATATCTCCTACCATTTCTTTCAGCCTGAGCTAGCTGACATCAGGAAGATTCAGACCCTGATTACTCCAGACCACATACCACTATTCAGAGAACACTATGGAGGCATACTTGATGTGGTTATGGATTTGGACCCTTCCCAGAGGAGCTTGATTCATACTTGCCTGCAGTTCTATGATCCCCCCCTGAGGTGTTTCACGTTTCAGGATTTTCAGTTGGGACCTTTATTAGAGGAGTATTCATCATTGGTTGGTGTACCTATCAGGGGTGGAGTCCCCTTCAACCCTGAGATGGCTGTTCCAAGTAATGAAGAAGTGGCAAAGGCATTATATCTGGAACCAGTTCTGATTGGGCAGAATATGACTACCAAGGCTGGAATCTCTGGTCTACATCTGGATTTCCTGATCTCTCAGGCTACCCTGAAGGCCTCTTTGGGAGATTGGAAGGCAGTCTGTGCTTTATTGGCCCTTAGCATATATGGGATCATATTATTTGCAGATGAGCCTAAGTTCATTAGCAAGAATGCAATCCATCTTTTTATCCTGAGGAACCCAGTGCCCACCTTACTGGGAGATTTCTACTACTCTGTTCACCAAAGGAATGAAAAGCAAAGAGGAAGATTGGTGAGGTGCTGTGCTCCCCTGTTCCATACCTGGTTGCTCAGACACTTGCCCAAGACTGATGCATTTTTGAATCCTCATCAGCAGAGGAACTGGACTAGAAGACTCACTGCTTTAACTTCAGCTGATATCAGGTGGTGCACTCAAAGCACAAAAGGCAGGGACATCATTACCAGTTGTGGGCAGTTTCCCAATGTACCCCTGATAGGAGTAAAGGGTTGCATCAACTACAACCCTCTGCTATTCAAAAGACAACTGGGCTATGCATTGGTCCACACTCCTAAGGCACAAGACTTGGCTGAGACTCTTTACTGTGAGATTAAGCCTAATCTGGCTATTGTCAGGCAAGCATCCTGGGCCTGGGACAATGTCCAAACCAAAGGAGTAACCATTCTGGGAAGATGCAACAATGTGGCCTCAGCACAGTACTATGAGTGGTCCCATGCCAGGGCTCAATTTTCTGGGATGCCCTTCACCATGGAAGATATACCTGGACCATCCTCAGCACCACCTCCTGTCACTGTCAGTTTAGAGGAGTTTGAGAAACTAAAAGAGAGAAATGAGAAGCTGACTCAGGCTCTGCAGAAGACCCTCTGGGAAAGGAGTGATGGTCGGCTGGACATTGAGAGGTTAGAAAAGCTAAAGATGGAGCATCTAGCCAGAATTGAGAAGTCAGAGGATTATATCAAGAAGTCTAGGGCTGGAGAGCAGATCTTGAAGAATGCCTGCAAGGAGGCTCAGTTCCAGAAGGCCAGGACTGATTTGTATCTGAAAGAGAGTCAAGCTAGGTGGGTCAGGATCACCGAAGCTCGTACTCTGGAAGATAAGAGGACTCAGGACAAGATTGAGCAGTTGGAGGCTAGTGCAAAAGAGCAGTAGGAAGCCCTGCTAGCAGCCCAGAGAGAAATCTCAGAATTGAAGATTAGAGCTGGTGTGAAGAGGTCAAAGGACCAAAGTCAACACAAGAAGCTAGCTGCAGCTGTTGCTACCAGGAATCTTCTCATCAGAAACCTTACAGAGCGTCCGGCTGATCCGGTGACTGAAGCACTTCTAAAGGAAGTTCAGGAGGATGAGTTTGGTCTTGGTGTCTGACTTTTGCTTGTTGTTGCTTTCATTTCATGTACTTTTATTTTCTTATGTTGTATTTTGACCCCTCAGAGGGCATGATTTGAAAGAAACAAACTATGTATTATTCACTTTCTGTAATATATGTATCAGTTTGTTTTATCTGGGTTTTCTTTCAAGCAAAGTCACAAGCATCTTCCTCAGGGGTCTGGAAAGGTCAAAACCAAGTGCCAAGCCGGATACCTTGGAAATAAATAAGCATACTGCATTGCATACTAACCTTTGTTTGTTTTGTAGGTTTGTTTGGTTTTTGTTACTAACTCTGTTGTGATCTCAGGAACTATTGCTCGACGTCGGGTGTTCCCACTCAACCGTCCACACAGATATCCAACCCGCAACAACCTTCCGGGTATACAGATGGACCAGGTACAACAGGACCTTACAGAGGTCAGGAACCAAATGGCCAATGAAAGATTGGAAATGAGGAATCAGATGACACAATTTATGGAGGTGATGAATGGATTGGCACAGAGCCAAGAGAGATTAAGAGCCTTGGTAGAGAGGCAGACTCAGGAAGATCCCCATCTAGGGACTGGTGGGACAAGCAATAATGAGAGGGTTCAGCCTCATATCAACCCACCTGTATTTGGACCCCACCTTCATCCAGAGATCAACATCCCTGCTAATGTACAAGGGAATGCTACTACGGGCAGAGTGCTGCAAGAAGACCCCCAGGAAGATCAGTTCACAGTAATGGGAGCTGGGGATGAAGCCTATGACAGAAGGCTAGATGAAATTGCTGAAAAATTAAGGTCCTTAGAGTCTCAAAACTCCTTGGGTTTTGATGTTATGGACATGGGCTTAGTGGACGGGGTCAGGATTCCCCATAAATTTAAACCACTGTGCTTTGAGAAGTACAACGGGACCTCCTGTCCAAGAACCCACCTGCAATCTTTTCTAGGGAGGCTGAAGGCATACACCATGGATGAAAAGCTATGGATGTTTTATTTTGAGGATAGCTTAACGAGAGCTTCAAGGGAATGGTACTCTCATCTGACTAGAGCAACCATCAGATGTTGGAAGGACTTGGCAGAGGCCTTCATTAGACAATACCAGTATAATTTGGATATGGCTCCCAACAGGACCCTCCTGATGGGAATGTCACAGTCATCCAGAGAAAGCTTCCGGGAGTACGCCCAGAGGTGGAGACAGCTTACTGCTGCTGTCCAGCCACCCATGTCAGAGAGGGAGATGGCTGATATGTTTATGAACACCCTCCAAGGAACATACATTGATAGGCTAGCTGCCTTTTCTTCTACCAGCTTTGCAGATGTCGTTATAGCTGGAGAAAGAATTGAGAGCCTATTAAAGATGGGCAAAATTTCTGACAACGGTGCCAGCTCATCCAGCAACACAAGGAAGCCTTTTGTGGGACCAAGAAGAACTGGTGAAACCAATTCTATCCATACCGGCAGGGGCAGACCCCAATATGTTCATAGGTCTGTGGCAGCAGTCACCATTCCCGCTCCAATTCATCCACAACCAGCTTATCAACCACAGCAACAAAATTATCAGCAACAAACTCAGTATCCTCCTCAGAGAAACTACAACAACACCAGCAACAACAATCAGCAAAGACCATTTCAGCAGAGACCTTCTCAGGCCAATATGGTGATTGATCCGATCCCTATGCCTTATGCCACATTATTGCCACAACTCCTGAAACTCAACCTGGCTGAGCTAAGGACATTGGCACCTCCAGATCCTGCCAGTCTACCCAGAAATTATGACGCCAGCGCCAGATGTGCTTTTCATTCAAATGCACCTGGCCACAGTACAGAGAAATGCAGAGCCTTGCACATGAAAGTACAGGACTTGGTAGATTCTAAAGCTCTGAACTTTGCACCACCACCAAATGTTAACAAGAACCCTATGCCAAACCATGGAGGCCCCAGAATCAATGCTATTGAGGAAGACAAGCCGTCTTACTTAATAACCAGTGTGGGTCAGATTCGGACACCTTTGGTGGAGATTAAAGCCCAACTCCTTGAATGTCAAATATTCCCGGGATGTGAGCTAGGGTGTGCTTATTGCAACATTTCAATGAATGGTTGTGATAATTTGAGAGATGGCATAGATGGTCTCATCCAGAGTGGCTTGCTTCAAATCACAACATCAGTACCTACCAATCCAGCAATCTCATTAACAACGGTTCCAGAGTCTTCTACAACTGCAACAACCATTGTTCCAAACAACTCTTCAATCTCATCAACAAATGTTTCATCTGTTACTTCAACGGGACAAATATCAACAAACATCCCTTCTACAACTTCAGCACCCCTTCATTCAGAATCTCCTACAACAACAACACCCATCCATTCAACAGTGTCTCCTACAACATCAACAGCAAACAATGAAAGCGTCTCAACAGTTACAATTTATTATGATCCTGCAAATGATTCTGCCTACAACTCACAAAATGCCACTCCTATCAGGGCACCGGTCACAATATACTATGATCCACAGACTATCATGGTCCCTTCTGCAGCCGCTATCAGTCCAGTCACTATCACGGTGCCTGGACCAGTACCTTATGAAAGCAGTAATGTCATCCCTTGGCATTACGGCTCCGATCTATACTGCGAAGGACAGAAAATCACTCTCGAATCATCAACTTCTTCACCAAAAATAGACAATGTGGGAGGAGGCGGAGGCTTCACTCGAAGCGGACGTCTCTTTGCCCCGCAAATTCAAAGACCCACTGCTGAAGCAGAAGCTGCTGCCAAGGCAAAAGGGAAGAGCACGGTGCAAGAAGAGCAAATTGTTAAGGAAGCTTTGAAAACACCTTTTGATCAAGAAGTTGATGAATTCATGAGAATCATCAAGAAAAGTGATTACAAGATAGTGGACCAGCTTCACCAGACGCCTTCCAAGATCTCCATTCTATCATTGTTAATGTGCTCCGAAGCCCATCGGAACGCACTACTAAAAGTCTTGCACGCAGCTTATGTGCCAGAAGAGATCACCGTCAATCAGTTGGAAGCTGTGGTTGGAAATGTTAATGCTAATAATGGACTAGGATTTACCAACACTGATTTGACTACGGAAGGCCGCAATCATAACAAGGCTTTGCACATTACCATGGAATGTAAAGGCACATTTCTTTCCCATGTGCTGGTAGACACAGGATCATCCCTCAATGTCTTACCTAAAAAAGCCCTTGTGAAGCTAGAGTATGAAGGATTGGCATTACGTCCCAGTAACTTGGTAGTAAGAGCCTTTGACGGCTCTAAGAGATCAGTTCTGGGAGAAATTGAGTTGCCTGTAACGATTGGCCCACAAACTTTCAAAACGACCTTCTACGTGATGGACATTCAGCCTGCCTACAGCTGTTTGTTGGGTAGACCATGGATTCATGCCGCCGGCGCAGTTACGTCTACCCTTCACCAGAAGTTAAAATTCGAGTGGGAGGGCCAATTCGTTACTATTTCTGGAGAGGAAGATATTTTTGTTAGCCATCTGGCTACCTACAAATACATTGAGATGGATGGGGAGATCCACGAAACGATGAGTCAAGGGTTTGAGGCCTTGAACATAAATGAAACATCTGCTGTACCTGGAACCTCAATGACATCTTATCAACAAGCCCGGAAGGTTGTTGAAGAAGGGACTGCTCAAGGCTGGGGCAAGTTGTTGCCTGTGGAGAAGAAGGAGGATAGATTTGGGTTGGGTTACAAACCAACTCAACAAGATCAAGCAGAGGCTGCTAAGAAGCCCAACTTTGTTAGTGGGGGGATGCTCACCCCTGATGCTGTCTACAATTTGGAAGACGAGGATGAAAGCGACCGCAACCTGGAGAGTTGGATACGTCCAAAGATCCCGGGGAGCAGTATCTCAAACTGGTCTTCCCAGGAAATTATAAGACTTACTCCTGCAGAGTAATTATTATTTCCTGTATTTTTATAGCATGCATCAAGTCTTGCATCTTTCCCAAGATGACAAGACTCATTTTGTAATCGGGCCATCTGTAATTTTTGTGCAACAAGATTAATCAATGACAATCAGACATCTTTTGCAAATGAGTCGTTTTTCTTTTCCGCTCACTGTTTTTCCATTTTTCTTTTTACAAAAAATAAATGGCAATGTTTTCAAAATGACAACTTTACTTCACTTTTCTAAACAAGATTAAAATCAATCACTAAAATGAACAAACTGAACCCTTGCAGAGAGTGCCTTCCAGACCGCACCGGCAACAGCATGGCTATGACTTCGTATGACTTTGACAATCCGATCAATCAATCTGATGAAGGGGTTGAAGAAGATTACGAGCTTCCTGAAGAGCTAGCCAGATTGTTGAAACAAGAGGAAAGGGTTATCACTCCTCATCAGGAGGAGGTCGAAACGATTAATCTTGGTACAAATGAAGACGTGAAAGAAGCTAAAATCGGGGCCTGCTTACAAGACTCAGTGAAGAGACAACTGATTGACCTGCTTCAGGAATATGTGGACGTGTTTGCTTGGTCTTATCAAGATATGCCAGGGTTGGAGACCGATATTGTTATGCACAAGCTGCCTTTAAGAGAAGAGTGCCCGCCAGTAAAGCAGAAGCTGCGCCGTACTCGCCCGGACATGGCAATGAAAATCAAAGAAGAGGTGCAAAAGCAATGGGACACCGGGTTCCTTGATGTGACTAGCTATCCTCCGTGGGTTGCTAACATAGTACCTGTGCCTAAGAAGGACGGCAAAGTGAGAATGTGTGTTGACTACCGGGATCTGAACAGAGCCAGCCCGAAAGATGACTTCCCATTACCTCACATTGATGTATTGGTGGATAATACGGCTCAGTTCTCGGTATTCTCCTTCATGGATGGATTTTCAGGATACAATCAGATCAAAATGTCACCTGAAGACATGGAGAAGACAACCTTCATCACACCCTGGGGCACGTTCTGTTACAAGGTGATGCCATTCGGACTGAAGAATGCTGGTGCAACCTATCAACGGGCTATGGTGACATTATTCCACGATATGATCCATAAAGAAATCGAATGTTATGTGGATGACATGATTGCCAAGTCCCTCACTGAAGAAGACCACCTGGTAAATCTGCTGAAACTATTCAAGCGTCTGAGGAAGTACCAACTGAAGTTGAACCCCAACAAGTGCACATTCGGGGTGCGATCTGGTAAGCTGCTGGGATTTATTGTGAGTGAGAAAGGGATTGAGGTTGACCCTGATAAAGTCAAAGCTATTCAAGAAATGCCTGCACCGAAGTCTGAAAAAGAAGTTCGGGGGTTTCTAGGTAGATTGAACTACATCTCAAGGTTCATATCTCACCTTACGGCAACCTGTGAACCTTTGTTCAAACTGCTAAGAAAAGAACAGACGGTCAGGTGGAACGAAGACTGCCAGAAGGCCTTTGACAAGATCAAGGAATACTTACAAGAGCCTCCAATCCTTATGCCTCCAGTTGAAGGAAGACCTCTGATAATGTACCTGACAGTATTAGAAGAGTCAATGGGGTGTGTGCTGGGCCAGCATGACGAGTCTGGTCGAAAAGAGTATGCAATATACTACCTAAGCAAAAAGTTTACCGACTGTGAACAACGTTATTCACTGCTCGAGAAAACTTGTTGTGCTTTAGCGTGGGCTGCTCGCCGACTGAGACAGTATATGTTGACCCACACCACTTTATTGATTTCAAAGATGGACCCAGTTAAGTACATATTTGAGAAGCCAGCACTTATCGGACGGGTTGCAAGATGGCAAATGATCCTCACAGAATATGACATCAAGTACACATCTCAGAAAGCCATCAAGGGCAGTGTATTGTCTGAATATCTTGCTGAGCAACCTATTGATGATTACCAGCCTATGAGATTTGACTTCCCTGATGAAGACATCATGTTCATGAAAGAAAAAGATCATGAAGAGCCCGTTCACACTGAAGGGCCTGACCCAGAAGAAGAATGGACTATGATGTTCGATGGGGCTGTTAATATGAACGGTCGTGGTGTTGGTGCAGTACTCATTACACCTAAAGGAGTTCACATGCCTTTCTCGGCAAAACTCACTTTCAACTGCACTAACAACGAAGCTGAATACGAGGCTTGCATTATGGGTCTTGAGGAAGCCATTGACCTCAGGATCAAGACATTGACTGTATTCGGGGATTCAGCTCTGGTAGTTAATCAGACCAATGGAAAATGGTACACCCACCAGGATCATCTGATACCTTACAGGGATTATACAAGGAGGTTACTGACTTTCTTTACAACGGTCAAGCTTGAGTATATCCCTCGGGACAAGAATCAGTTTGCAGATGCTCTGGCTACCATTTCATCTATGATCAAGGTTCAAGCTGCCAACTTTGTACCTCAAATCTCAGTGTCCAGACTTGACAGACTGGCATATGTATTCGCAGCAGATGTTGTCAAAGATGATAAGCCTTGGTTCCATGACATTAAATGCTTCTTGGAGGATCAAACATACCCACCTGGGGCATCTTCCAATGATAAGAAGACATTGAGAAGGCTTGCTGGTAGTTTCTTTCTGAACACTGATGGTTCCCTGTACAAAAGAAACTTTGATATGGTACTCCTCAGATGCGTTGATAGAACAGAAGCAGACTTGTTAATGCATGAAGTGCACGAAGGATCCTTTGGTACCCATGCGGGAGGACATGCAATGGCTAAGAAGTTGCTAAGATCAGGTTATTACTGGATCACAATGGATGCCGACTGTTGTGCCTACGCCAGAAAGTGCCATAAATGCCAGATTTATGCGGATAAGGTGCATGTGCCTCCCAATCCTTTGAATGTGATGTCTTCACCTTGGCCCTTTGCTATGTGGGGCATTGACATGATTGGCAAGATTGAGCCAACTGCTTCGAATGGCCACAGATTCATCCTGGTTGCCATTGACTATTTCACCAAGTGGGTCGAAGCAGCTTCCTATGCAAATGTTACAAGGCAAGTGGTAGCCAGATTTCTGAAAAGAGATATCATCTATCGGTATGGAGTGCCCGAGCGAATCATTACTGACAATGGTTTCAACCTAAACAATAAAATGATGGCAGAACTGTGCCGGGACTTCAAGATCCAACACCACAATTCTTCTCCTTACAGGCCAAAGATGAATGGCGCTGTTGAGGCAGCTAATAATAATATCAAGAAGATTGTGCCGAAGATGGTAGTCACCTACAAAGACTGGCATGAAATGCTACCGTTTGCCTTGCATGGGTACCGCACGTCAATCAGAACATCCACTGGGGCAACACCGTATCAACTTGTGTATGGTATGGAAGCAGTCCTACCGGTTGAAGTTGAATTACCCTCCTTACGGGTATTATTGGATGTTAAGCTGAACGAAGCAGAATGGGTCCGGTCCCGATACGAACAACTGAGTCTGATTGAAGAGAAAAGATTGGCTGCAATCTGTCATGGGCAGTTATATCAGAAAAGAATGAAGAGAGCCTTCGATCAGAAAGTCAGGCACTGAGGGTACCAGATAGGAGATCTTGTGTTGAAGAGAATCCCCCCTCCTCATACAGACCACAGGGGCAAATGGACTCCGAATTATGAAGGGCCATTCGTAGTAAAGAAAGTTTTCTCGGGCGGAGCACTGATGCTCAGTACTATGGATGGTGAAGACTTCCCGTCCCCTGTGAATTCAGATGCAGTTAAAAAATACTTCGCATAAAAATGACCCGCTGGACATAAAAACAGAATGTAAGTCCAGGCAAAAATAGGGCATCCCGGCGAGTCAAAAACAGAATAAAAGACTCGGGCAAAAATAAGGGAGAATAAACAAAAAAAAATGTACACCCGTTGAGTTGAAAAGCCGCATTGGACAACTCAGGCAAAAATGGGTATCCCGATGGATTGAAAACCCGAAAGGGCGATCCATGCAAAATAAGGGAATGAGCGAACAACTGCATTCTGAATTCGTCTGTATCACCTGCAACTTGGTAAACCTCGAAAGGATCAAGCTTCTAACAGAATCGGCCTTCTTCAGAAAGCAAGACGAGAAGAACGTCAAATGTCATACGAGTCATAGCAAAAGGGAAGCTTCTCGGAGCGTCGACAACATTGCCAGCCTTTTGTTTTCTCATTTTATAACAATCTCCTCATTTCAGGGGATTTGTTTCTTTGACTGTATCTAGCCAATTCAGGGCACATGAATTAATAAAATCAGATTTTCAGTCATGTTTCGTCTTGTACATTTTATTTGCAAAAATGTCTGATGTCTTAAGAAAAAACTGATTGCATGAATACAGATGCTTATCTTCAAAGAATAAAAGTTACATGCTTGCAGGAAATATACTTACTCTCAGAAGTGTCTAAACTCCTATGACGGAATCCGGTAAAGGATACCTCGGGATTACTTGTGCTTTTCTCTATTTTTGCAGGATTGCAGGTATCCAAAACGCAACTCGGGGCATGAAAGCTTCATCCCAGCAAGCTGACAAATCAACACTCATTCTTAAGCACTCAAAGTGTTTTCTCACCAGCTGAGTTACCACTTATTGCTTCTCCCAGCCGAGTTGCCAATCATTCTTTCTCCTCATCTAAGTACAAAAGTCAGGGAACCATCTCCCCGCAGAGCTTCAGCCTCTATCCAGAAGAGCAACGCATGAAGGAATCACAACAGAGCGACGAAAGCTTCTACAAACCCCAGCTGGGTCCCTCATCATCAGGATGGGTCTATCAGTGACCTATCCCCCCAAGCAGATATCATCTCATCAATGATCTCATCCCCAGCTGGGATGTCCATTTCAAGCAGATCAACCAGAGATCTTTGCAGCAACGGGATCCGGATCCCGGTTGGTATCTTTGCACAATCATAGCATTCGCATCATATTCACCCACGAAGCGTAGCATTCCGTTTAATACGGAGCATTACGGCAAAAATCAAACATGTTGCATAATCATAAGCCATGTTCTGAGTCAACACTTGTGAATAATGACAATCCATCGATATACAGAATACCCCCCAGATTCCCCAGCAAACACAGTTGCCTTACATTCCCAAACACCAGTATATACTCCTTGCGACACCCGTCCGTGTCATATCCCTAGCAGAAAGCCAAAGACATCCTCTTTGCACTCACACATACTTATATATATATATATATACATTTCCTTGACATCCGTCCATGTCACTTTTCCCAGCACAGTAATGTAAACACTTTGTATATCAGATACTTGTTTATACTATACTCTTCTCCTTTTGACACTCGTCCGTGTCACTCTCCCCAGCAGTTTGAACACTCATCTATACATCACTCATACTTACTACTCATGTTACCCTTATACAGATACTCGTCTGTATCTTGTATACATCGTTTATATCCCCACAGATTCGACACTCGTCCGTGTTCTTTGTTAACCCGTTGGTACTCGTCCGTACCATCATCTCAGAACATGCGTCAAGCGTTTGTTTCTACCTGATACTCGTCCGTATCATAGTCTTAAGGATGCTCGTCCGCATCTATAATCCATACACTGTGTCAAACACTTTTGTCTTCTTGAATATAGGCACTCGTCTGTGTCTATTATTCCCCAGAAGAGTCCCCTCAGATTCAACACTCGTCCATGTTCTTTGTTAACCGGTTGATACTCGTCCGTATCATCATCTCTGAACACGTGTCAGTATTTGTTTCTACCCGATACTCGTCCGTATCGTAGTCTTAAGGGATGCTCGTCCGCATCTTTAATCTATACACAAACATCTAAACACTTATACCTTTCTTTCTTGGATATAAACACTCGTCCGTGTTTACTATTCCCCAGTAGACCGTCAACAAAGCAATTTTCCTTTTTATCTGATATTCGTCCTATGTCATGATAAACCCTGAGAGCAGCCGTACCCTGCTAGGTGGTCGTCCTCCACCTCTTGATGATCTTCCTTCATCATGCTCATCCGATGGCCGTCCCCATCGTTGATTTTTCTATCCGACATTCGTCCTATGTCGTGATATTTAGCAGCCGTCCCCTGCTAGGTGATCATCCTTCACCTTTTTGATGATCGTCCTTCATCATTTTATCCAATGGTCGTCCCGATTGTTGATTGTGGTTATCTGATATTCGTCCTATGTCATGATAAACCTTGAGAGCAGCCGTCCCCTGCTAGGTGGTCGTCCTCCACCTCTTGATGATCGTCCTTCATCATGCTCGTCCGATGGCCGTCCCCATCGTTGACCTTTTATCCGGCATTCGTCCTATGTCGCGATATTTTCGGCAGCCGTACCCTGCCAGGTGATCGTCCTTCACCTTAGATGACCGTCCCTCATCTTAACCCTTACAGAGCAGCCGTCCCCTGCTAGGTGATCGTCCTTCACCTTTGATGACCGTACCTCATCGTCTGTTTATTTCATTTTTTCTTTGACCCGATGGCCGTCCCCGTCGTGGCCCCTTTTCCTTTTCCTGATGATCGTCCTTCATCAGTTTAGCCCGATGGCCGTCCCCATCGTTGGTTACTTTACTTTATGAACTTGATGGCCGTCCCTGTCATGTTTCATTAATCCCCAGAAAATCTTACAGCTTTATCTTGATGGCCGTCCCCATCATAATCCCTTTTATCCCCAGCATGTCGGCCGTCCCCGTCATTGCTTTATTTTCTGTACTTTTCCAGCATGTCGGCCGTCCCCGTCATTGCTCTTTACCCAGCAGTCGTCCTCTGCTCGACGGTCGTCCTCCGTCTCCCACACTTTACAATACTTTATTTTCTTTTACAATCTATATCCCTTTTCTTCTTCATTCTGTGAGTGCAAATTTTGGACTGTCTTTGGTATTCAACCACAAGTTATCTTGTTCGCCTGTTAAGCCGTCGCTTACATCCTACACAGCTAACTCATGTTTGAATAGGGGCAGCTGTAAACACCCCAAATTTGCCCTCACCCATTCACACCATGGCTTGTGATCATTCCATATGCATAAACACAATCACAACATCTCATATCACATTTTTGATTCATTGCATTGGTTCTAAGTCATCTGCATCTAGGGTTTGTGATCTGAGCAATCCAAGAGCTTCTTGAGCCACTCCAAAGGCCATCAATCACTTCAAAGGGATCCATGTGTGTTCAAGCATCATATTATATCCTCTCAAAATCAAGAATGTCAAAGAATCACAGGAACTGAAAATGACATGGAAGCAGAGCCAGGTTTGACTGCACAGATGACCTAGAATTAGGGTTTTGGTTTCAGAGGCCATAACTCCAACTTTTTTGGTCATTCTTGTTTCTATGGGTCTCTATATGGTATAGGGAGTATGCATATCAATTTTCATGAAGAAATTCCATGGGGAAGTCATCTGATCAAGAGTTGACTTTTCAAGCAAGTCAGTGCAAAATCAGGGCATCTGAGGCCCTCAATGACCCAACCAAAGGGGGTTCCTCATCATTTTGATTGTATATGATCTTTATTTGATCATGGAAGATGTTAGAAGTTCATAAAATTGAAGAATTTCAAGTCTTTTGCAAAGTTGACTTTTTGGGCAAGTTTGACTTTTAATGAAATTGTCATTTTAGGCAACTTTTTCAACCCTTACTTTTTGATTCAAAAAAGCTTCAAATGGAAAAACTTTTGTCATGAAAGTTGTAGAATGGATCATTCCCTTTTCAAAAAGTACAAGAACATAACCTAATTCATTTTGGATCAAAAGTTATGGCTTGTCAAAGTTGGCAAAAATCACAAAATTTCAAGTTATGCACCAAAGAGGCAAAGTTGCAAATTCACTTCTCAAGGCAAATTAAGTCATGAAATGCATTTCTAAACTTCACCACATGATCACACAAGTCCTAAAAGTCAGATTGCACCCAAAGAATCACATGTTTTATGGCTTATGGATCAAGATATGTCATGAAGAACCAAAAGCAAGGCAAGTTGCAAAAATCATCATAAGACACAACCCACTTGCTTGCTAGCCTGCTGAGCCACCCTAGGCATCTCCCCTCATCATGCTGCACAGGACACACTCTTTTTCCTTGGCTAGAAAGTAGCCCATACTTCTCTTACACCAACTTTGACATTTTGGCAAAAGGACTCATACCAATCAATAAAGCACACATCACTTCATCTGACCAATGGCAATTGTTTATACAAAGAAAAAGCAAGCCAAAGCAACTACAACACAAGCCTGAAACCTCCCATAGCACAGCATTCTCATTTTCCCCTCCATTTGCAAGAGCCTTCGAAACTCTCAGCACAAGCCTCAAACACCCAAACCAACTTCACAAACAATCTCACCATGCTTCATTGAACACAAACCAACCCTTAAAACGGCCTAAAAGCCACTGAATCAAGGATACGATTTTTGCCCCCCTTTGAAAAAAACTCAAGCAAACTCTCAAACCAGCCCAAATAAACTTCAAACAAGCCTGGCAAACACTTTGGGAAGGTCATTGGAGTTGTTTAGAAGCAAGAAACTGGCCCAGAAGCTCCTGGTTTGAAATCTTCGATTCAGGTAGCTATGGCATTTCATTTTTCCAGATCCTCTATTTCTTGTTTCTAAATTTTAAAGCATGCTTCCCTGAGTTCACTGAACTTGTTACTTTTGAAAAAGATTGAGAAATGAGGTTGTATTGTGTTTCTGAAATTTTGGCAGTTTTTGATGTTTGATTCGTATCTTGATTTTGTGTTGAAATAAATGGATTTTTTTGCTGGATTGTTGTTTAGGGATGTTAGTTTAGTTGATCTGGAGAGTTTGGCATGATTTCATGGCGTATTGAGAGAGATTGAGAGATGACCTAGCCAGAGAAGACGACCAGAACAGTGTTCCGGTCGCCTGAGAGTGATTAGGGCATGGATTAGGGTTTAATCTTTAATTAGCGAAATTTGAATATGGGCCGTCCAGATGCGCGCCAGGTCCACTCCCGCGCATGTGAATTTGAATCTGGGCCCTTAGATGCGCATACTTTTCTTTTTTCAGTTTAATTTCATTTTATTTTACATTTTATTTCATTTGTTTTCTCATATTTATTTAAAATAGTAAAACAATTTTAAAAATTCTGAAAATTTTTACATAAACTTTTATTAATTTTCAGAAACCAAAAACATTTTTATTTTTATTTTTTGCATTAAAAAATATTTTTAAATCATTTAAAAGTTTATTCTTAATTAATTAATGAGAATTAATTAATTAAAAATACTTTTAGGTATTTAAAAATCACCAAAAAATTCATGAAACCTTCATAATCATTTAGAAACATTGTCCAACCCTCAAACCAAATTTCTTTTTTGATCTTGATGTCTTTTGAGAATTTTTCATGGAATTAAAATCATTTCAAGGCATTATTTTGTTCCAAACTTCAAAAATCATTTCTGCCTAACCATTGAGAGTTGGACTTTGATTCTTTTTGCATTGAATTTTGTTTACCATGTAGTTTGTGAGATTAAATTGGCATGATTTGATCTTTCATTTTCCATTTGTTTGGCATTTTTCTTGTTAAGGTACCCTAAAACCCTAGAAATCTTAGGAAATTCATAACTTTCATTAGGTTAAGAGTTAGAACCCCTCCTTTGGGCAGTGAGTTGGTGTAGGGTTAGGGTTCCCTTGAATGCATTTTCAATTTTTTATCTTGATGTTTGCTTCTGGTTTTGGTTTTTGTTTGGTGCATTGATCATAAACCCTAATTTGGGCTTCCTTTTACATTCATCTTGCATTTGCATTCATACCTTGACTTGCCATAGCATTTTGTGCATCCATTTGATTCACTAGACATCTTAAGACATGTTAGAAGTATGTTTGATCATTGTTTCTTGCATTTGCCATGTTGTATGTCATTTGCATTTCATAACTTTTCATGTATGTTCATGATTCTAAGCATGCTTCATTTGCATCCATATATTTGTATGATCATCCCCATGCTTTGTTTCATGTTTGCATCATCTCATAACATCAATATCATCATACACATGCTTCTGATTTTGGTTTACAACATGCCATTTCATTTCACTTTGCATTGCATTGCATTCCTTTTGCTAACTTTTCAGGTGGTAAGTTCTTTGAGAAGTGAATTTGCCTTCACTTCTCACAACTTCTTTTCATCTCTCTTATGCATCCTTGCTGCATTTTGTTTTGTGTTTGAGATTGAGCATGCTCTTTCTTCTTCATCTTACTTTCTTTCTTCAAGTGACTTGTCTTCTTAAATGAAGCAAGTTGTTTTGCTTCCTTTGCTCCTTTCATCTGCTTCCTGGTGGTTCCATTGAAGATCTTTCTTGTAAACCTCACAAACCTTAGGAACAACCAAGCATGACAATAATTAGGGTTTTGATTAGTCCCCCACTTAGTTTTACCTTTGTGTCTCATTGAGTCTTCTCTTCTCATCTCATAATCAGGGACTAAACCCTAAAGGCTTTAAGGCTTTGTGATTAAGCTTATGCCTGCATCCTTCTATTAGGATGGAGTGTATAACTTTAATCCTAAGTGTTAAACCCTTAATGTGTTTAAATCCTTTAATCAATCCACTTAATAATCATCAAGACATCAAGCTTGTAACTTGGGCCTTGCATTAGGGTTCTAATTCTTCCTTAATTGGTTAAGAAGGACTAACCCTAGTGTTAATGGACAAGTCCCCCTCAAGTTGTCTTACAAACTCTAAAAATCACTTCATCATCTCACCATTAACTAAAATCCACTTAATAAAGGCTTTGTTTTGCCATGAGTTTAATCCCTAATCATGGATTAAGTTGAGGAGCTTTCCTCAGCTTAAACATTCTCATCTATTATCCTTCTATTAGGATGGTGTAATGGGTCTGTTTAATCCCTGATTATGGCTTAATCTCATTACTTAACACTAAACAAAAACACCAAAAACATCTAAATAATCACAAGAAGTTTAATGATCTTAATCCTACATCATGGTGATTAAGTGTGAGAATCTGACTTCACACCTAAGGTATTCTCATTACCCCTAATCAGAGGGAAGATGTGATGAGTTTACTAAATCCACTGGTTCAGGCTTAAGCTCATTAACTTATGACAAACTTTCAAAAGCAATAAAAGACTGAAAACCCAAAAAAAAAAACAATAATCGTCTCCTCCGGGATTCTTTTCTCATCTCATTCACTCACAAACGAGAACTTGCTTCTTCCGACTAATGCAAGACAGTTAGCACCTGAGCCAGACAGGTCATACACTTGAGCATAGACAAGCAGGCAGTTCATCAGTCAATTCATCCTTTCAGTCTCTTTGGGTCGAACTACGGTGTTCTGACTTCCTCATTGCACGAGAGGATACGTAGGCATAACTTAACAGTTATCGAACAAAAGTCTCTGTATATTCCCCCTCTTTCCAGCCTTATTCTTTAAGCCTCATTATCATGAGCATTTCATTCTTGTTCTCACACTGACACTTAATTTATACACTTTACACTACTTTTACACTGACACCTGTACACCTTTTCCAGCTCTCTATACACAAATTGCACTGACACTACCCCTTTAAAACACAAATCTTTTAAGCGTGGATCCCGTCGAGTACGGCGGACAATCTGGGTGCTAATACCTTCCTAGGTTGTAACCAACCCCCTTTCTCAGTCTCTCTGGTTCGCAACCGTCTTATCCATATTTTTCTAGGCCTATGCAGCATTGCCTTTCCTCCGGGATAAAAATGCCTAGCTGGCGACTCTTTTCATCTCCTGTGAGCTCACTCCTGTGTGTTCTCACACCTCCCTTCGCCGACCGTTCGCGTCTGTACCCCATTTGACCCGGCTTCATTTGGTGGGAGCGACACTAGTACATGGGAAAGAACAGCACCTTTGCATTCTAAGGTGATATGTAAAGCCTTGTTATGATTGCGTCCCTCCGTTGTTAAATCAACATCTGTGAAGCCCAGTCCATGACTCGTGTTAACATTTGCAACCACTGTTTCCAGCTGATTAACTGTAATCTCTTCCGGCACGTAGGCTGCGTGCAGGACTTTTAGCAGTGCTTTCCTATGGGCTTAGGAACACATTAACAATGATAATATGGAGATTTTGGAGGGTGTCTGATGAATTTGGTCTACTACTTTGTAATCACTCTTTTTGATTATTCTCATGAATTCGTCCACCTCTTGTTCAAAAGACGTCTTCTGAGTTTCTTTAGTAGTTGGCTCTTCAAGTACCACATTCTTCCCTTTTGCCTTGGCAGCAGCTTCTGCTTCAGCACTAGGTCTTGGTGTTTGCGAGGCAAAAAGGCGTCCGCTTCTGGTGAAGCCTCCGCCTCCCCCAACATTATAAACTTGTGGTGAAGAGGTTGACGAATCTAGAGTGATCTTCTTTCTGTCGCAGTAGAGATCAGAGCCATAGTGCCAAGGTATGGCATTATTGCTTTCATAAGGAACGGGTCCAGGTACCGTAATGGTGACTGGACTGATTGCTGCAGCGGAAGGAACTGTGATAGTATGCGGGTCGTAGTAGATTGTGACTGGAGATCTGACAGGAGGTGTTGCAGTTTGTTGTTGGAAATTGTTGTTGGGATGAACATTTGTCGGGTCATAATAAATCGTGACTGTCGAGACATCTTCACTAGTGTTTGTTGGCGTTGTAGGAGTTTTCGTTGATAAAATGGGTGCTGATGTTGTAGAAGTAAACGTTGTTGAACTCTAATCTGTTGAAATAACGGATGGAGTGATTGCTGGAGTTGTGGATGAATCAGTGGGAGTGATAGTTGTTGTAGTTGTAGGAGGATTTATTGTTGCTGAAGAAAGAGTTGTTGATTTTGTAGGTGCCGTTGTGGTAATCTGTTAAATTCCATCTCTGATAAGGCCATCTATGCCAAACCTTAGCCTCTCACATCCATTAATAGCAGTCTTGCACAATTCGCAGCAGGCCTCACAACCCGGGAACACCTGGCATCTTAAGAGTTGAGCCTTGACTTCTACCAGTGGTGTTTGAATCTGTGCAACATTATCGATTAGTGCAGATGGTTGGTCTTCTTCTATGGCATTAATCCTGGGCCCACCATGGTTAGGCATAGGATTTTTGTTAACATTCGGAGGAGGTGCGAAATTGAGAGCTTTGGAATCAACCAGATCTTGAACCTTCATTTGCAAGGCTCTACACTTCTCAGTATTGTGACCAGGTGCGTTGGAGTGAAAGGCACACCTGGCATTGGCATCATAATTCTTCGGGAGGTTAAGAGGATCTGGTGGAGCCAACGTCCTTAACTCAACCAGGTTGAGCTTCAGGAGTTGTGGCAGTAGAGTGGCATAAGGCATAGGGATAAGATTAATCACCCTATTTTCTTGAGATGGCCTCTGTTGAAAGGGGTGCTGCTATTGGTTGCTGTTGTTGTTATACGATCTTTGTTGCGGAAAATGAGGTTGTTGCTGATAGTGATGTTGTTGTTGTTGTTGAGGAAAAAGTGGTTTCTGTGGAGCTGGAGCCGGGATGGTAACGGCTGCTATTGATCTTTGAGAATAATGGGGTCTGCCCCTGCCTGCATGAATAACATTTGTTTCACCTGCCCTTCGGGGTCCTGTAAAAGGTTTTCTGGGATTGTTGGAGGAACTTGCACCATTGTCAGAGATTTTGCCCATTTTCAAAAGACTCTCAATTTTCTCACCAACTATAACTACATCGGAAAAACTGGTGGAAGAGAAAGCAGCCAGTCTATCAATATAAGTTCCCTGCAATGTATTCATAAACATGCCAGCCATCTCCCGTTCAGACATGGGTGGCTGGACAGTAGCAGCAAGCTGCCTCCACCTCTGAGCATAATCCCGAAAGCTTTCCCTCGAAGACTGAGACATGCCCATTAGAATAGTTCTATTGGGGGCCATGTCTAGGTTATACTGCTACTGACGGATAAAGGCCTCGGCCAAGTCTTTCCAACATCTTATTGTGGCCCTTGTCAGGTGCGAATACCATTCTCTTGAAGCTCCGGTCAGGCTGTCGTCAAAATAGAACATCCATAACTTCTCATCCATGGTATAAGCCTTGAGTCTCCCTAAGAAGGACTGCAGATGAGTACGCGTGCAGGAGGTACCATTATATTTCTCAAAGCATGGGGGTTTTAATTTGTGGGGAATCCTCACCCCATCTACCAACCCCATATCCATTACGTCAAAGCCTAAAGAATTCTGGGATTCCAAGGACCTCAGCTTTTCAGCAATCTCATCCAGTCTTCGGTCATACACCTCATCCCCAGCCCCAATAACTGTGAACTGCTCCTCCTGAGGATCTTCTTGCAAGATCCTGCCTGCAGCAGTATTTACTTGAATATTCCTTGGGATATTAACGTCCGGGTTTAAATGGGGCCCAAACTCTAGTGGGTCAATGCGAGGCTGCCCACGCTCATTGTTGCTGGTTCCTCCTGTACCAGGGTGAGGCTCTTCAGGGGTCTGTCTTTCCACTAATTCCCTCAGCCTTTCCTGGCTCTGTGCCATGCCAGTCATTACAGCCATAAACTGAGTCATTTGGTTTCTCATTTCGACCCTTTCATTTTCCATTTGATTTCTTACTTCGTTCAGGTCCTGCTGCACCTGATCCATCTGAATGCCTGGAAGGTTGTTACGAGTGGGGTACCGGTGTGTACGGTTGACAAGGAACACTCGGGGACGAGCAATGTTTCCTGAAACCACAACAAAGTGAGAAACACAACAATAAACAAAACCTACAAAACAAAGAAAAATGTTAGTATGCAATGCAGTATGCTTATTTGTTTCCCAAGGTATCCGGTTTGGTTCTTGGTTTTGACCTTTCCAGACCTCTAGGAGATGCTTGATGATGTTGAGAGAAAGCCCACCAAAATAAAATAAACTGATATATTACAAATAATGGAAATACATAGTCTGTTTACAATGCACGCCCATGGTGGGTCAAAAATACAACAATCAAAAGATAAAAGTACATCAAAAGAAAAGAAATACAAGCAAAAGGATCACACATCCAATCCGAAGTCATCCTCCTTGACCTCCTTCAGGAGAGCCTCCGTCACTGGACCAACTGGGTGCTCTGTAATAGTCCGAATGAGGAGATTCCTAGTAGCAATGGCATTAGTCAGCTTCTTATGCCTGTCCTGATCCTTGGATCTCTTTAACCCCGCCCGAAGTTTTAACCCTGGTATCTCCTTCTGTGCTGCCAACAAAGCTTCCTGTTGCTTCTTCTCATTGGCCTCCAGCTGTTCAATCTTGGCTTGAGTTATTTGGTCTTCTTGTGCACGGGGTTCGGTGATCCTGGCCCACCTTGCCTGACTTTCTTCTAGATAATGCTCAGACCTAGCTTTCTGGATTTTAGCCTCCTTGCAGGCATTCTTCAGTATCTGTTCTCCGGCTCTTGCTTTCCTGATGTAGTCCTCTGTCCTTTCAATCTTGGTCAGATGCTCAATTTTGAGCTTTTCCAATCTCTCAATGTCCAGACGACCATCACTTCTCTCCCAAAGAGTCTTCTTTAGAGCTTCAGATAGCTGCTCATTCCTTTCCTTCAACTTTTCAAATTCCTCCAGGCTGATAGTTGTTGCAGGTTGCACTGTAGAGGGTCCAGGGGTGTCTTCTACAGTAAAAGGCATCCTGGTAATCTGAGCTCTAGCACAGGACCAGTCAGAGTACTGGGCTGTGGCAATATTGTTGCACCTTCCAAGGATGGCTGTCCCTTTGGTTTGAATGTTATACCACACCCAGGAAGCTTGTCTAACAACAACAGAGTTAGGTTGAACTTCACAGTTTAGGGTCTCAGCTAAATCCTGTCCTCTGGGAGGATGAACCAAAGCATATCCCAACTTCCTTTTAAATAGTAAAGGGTTGTAGTTGATGCAACCTTTTACTCCTATCAGAGGCACATTAGGATACTGCCCACAGCTGGTGATAATATCCTTGCCTTTGGTGCTCTGGGTTGTCGCTCCCACCAAATGAAGCCAGGTCAAATAGGGTACAGACGCGAACGGTCGGCGAAAGGAGGATGTGAGAACACACAGCAGTGAACTCACTGGAGATGAAAAGAGTCGCCAGCTGGGCATTTTTATCCCGGAGGAAAGGCAATGCTGCATAGACCTAGAAAGATACGGATAAGACGGTTGCGAACCAGAGAAACTGAGAAAGGGGGTTGGTTACAACCTGGGAAGGTGCTAGCACCCAGATTGTCCGTCGTACTCGACGGGATCCACGCTTAAAAGATTTGTGTTTTAAAGGGGTAGTGTCAGTGCAATCTGTGTATAAAAGAACTGGAAAAGATGTACAGGTGTCAGTGAAAATGGATGTGAAGTGTGATATATATGCAGTGTCAGTGTAAGGATGAGAGTATGCTCAAGATCATGAGGCTAAAAGAATGATACTGGAAGGAGGGGGAATATACAGAGACTTTTGTTCGATAACTGTTAAGTTATGCCTACGTATCCTCTCGTGCAATGAGGAAGTCAGAACACCGTAGTTCGACCCAAAGAGACTGAAAGATGAATTGACTTGTGAACTGCTTACTTGCCTATGCTCAAGTGTATGACCTGTCTGGCTCAGGTGCAAACTGTCTTGCATTAGACGGAAGAAGCAAGTTCCCGTTTGTGAGTGAAGATGATGAGAAAAGAATCCCGAAGGAGACGATTATTGTTTGTTTTTGCATTTTTAGTCTTTTATTGCTTTTGGATTTTGTCATAAGTTAATGAGCTTAAGCCTAAACCAATGGGTTAGTAAACTCATCACATCTTCCCTCTGATTAGGGGTAATGAGATTACCTTAAGTGTGAAGTCAGATTCTCACACTTAATCACCTTTGGTGTAGGATTAAGATCATTAACCTACTTGTGATTATTTAGATTTTTTTGGTGTTTTTGTTTAGTGTTAAGTAATGATATTAAGCCATAATCAGGGATTAAACAGACTCATTACACCATCCTAATAGAAGGATAATAGATGAGAATGTTTAAGCTGAGGAAAGCTCCTCAACTTAATCCATGATTAGGGATTAAACCCATGACAAAACAAGCCTTTGATTAAGTGGATTTTATTTAGTGGTATGATGATGAAGTGATTTTTTATGATTTGTAAGACAACTTGAGGGGGACTTGTCCATTAACACTAGGGTTAGTCCTTCTTAACCACTTAAGGAAGAATTAGAACCCTAATGCAAGGCCCAAGTTACAAGTTTGATGTCTTGATGATTATTAAGTGAATTGATTAAGGGATTTAAACACATTAAGGGTTTAACACTTAGGATTAAAGTTATACACTCCATCCTAATAGAAGGATGCAGGCATAAACTTAATCACAAAGCCTTAAAGCCTTTAGGGTTTAGTCCCTGATTATGAGATGAGAAGAGAAGACTCAAAAGAGACACAAAGGTAAAACTAAGAGGGGAGACTAATCAAAACCCTAATCATTGTCATGCTTGGTTGATCCTAAGGTTTGTGAGGTTTTCAAGAACAGTCTTCAAAGGAACCACCAGGATGCAGATGAAAGGATCAAGAGAAGCAAAGCAACTTGCTTCATTCAAGAAGTCAAGTCACTTGAAGAAAGAAAGTAAGAAGAACAAGAATGAGCAAGCTCAATCTCAAACACAAACAAAAATGCAGCAATGGATGCAAGAGAGATGAAAAGAAAAGCCATGAGAAGTGAAGGCAAATTCACTTCTCAAATTCACTTACCACCTGAAATGTTAGAAAAGAAATGCAATGCAATGCAAAATGGGGTGAGATGACATGATGAGAAACAAAACCAGAAGCATGTTGATGATGATAATGATGCTATGAGATGCTACAAACATGAGACAAGGCATGGAGATGATCATACAAGTTTATGAATGCAAATGAAGCAAGCTTAGAAGCATGGATATACATGAAAAGTTATGAAGTGCACATGGCATGCAACATGGCAAACACATGATGCAATGATCAAACATGCTTCCTATATGTCTTATGATGTCAAATGAATCAAATGGATGCTTGAAATGTCATGGCAAGTCATGTTATGCAAGAGAATGCAAGATGGATGCATATGGAAGCCCAAATTAGGGTTTATGAACCAAACATCAAACAAAAGTCAAAATCAGAAGCAAACCCTAGGATAAAAAATTAAAAATGCCACACAAAGGACCCCTAACCCTATACTAATTCACTGCCCAAAGGAGAGGTCTCAACCCTTAACCAATTTCAAGATATGATTTTTACAAGTTATTAGGGTTTTTAGGGTTCCTAAACAAAAGAAATGCCAAACAAATTGAAATTGAAAAATAAAATCAAGGCCATTTAATCTCAAAAACTACATGCTAAACACAATGCAATGAAAGAAGAATCAATGTCCAACTCTTCATGGATAGGCAGAAATGATTTTTTGAACTTAGGATCAAAATAATGCACAAAAATGATTTTAATTCAAAGAAAAATTCTCAAAATGCATCAAGATCAAAAAAGAAATTTGGTTTGAAGGTTGGACAATGTTTCTAAATGTCTTAGAACATTTCATGAATTTTTTGGTGATTTTTAAATACCTAAAAGTATTTTTAATAAATTAATTTCCATTAATCAATTAAAAATAATCCTTTAAATATTTAAAAATACTTTTTTAATGATAAAAATAAAAACAAAAATATTTTTGTGTCATAAAAATTATTAAAACTCTTAAGAAAAAGTTTCATAATTTTTAGACAAATTTTACTATTTTAAATAAAATATGCAAGTTAAATGAAAAGAAATGAAATAAAATATAAAATAAACTGAAGTATGCAGGATGGGTGGCTGGGATTCAAACTGGGTTTAAAAGGTTTGACTGGGCGCGCATCTGGACGGCCCAGATTCAAACCAACCTAATCCTGATTAATTAAATAATAATCCATAATTAAATCTTAATGAAATGATCCAGGCCCTCCAATCACGCGCGGGAAACACAATCCAATGGCTCACATTCAAACCTGGTGCCCTAACCCTAATTAGCAGTTAATGACTTTCAGGCTGCCGGAGAAGACTTCCGGTCGTCTTCTTTGGCCAGCACCCTCCCTGAGAATCTCCAAAACTCTTAAAACCTAACTAAAACGAAATCTAAAAACATGGAAATGATTCCCACTCACTCACGAACCAAAACCCCCAATCAAAACAAATTTATTCTTCCTGGAATAGCTGAATCGAAGCAAACAAGAACTAGGGCAAAAAAGTTTCAGAGAGCAATTAAATTCTCATTTCATCATCATTTTCGAAACCAAAAGCATCAGGATAACCAGTGAAGCATGGAGAACAAGTTTAGAACTTAAAAATCCATTTCTGGAAAAAAAGTTCTTGAGTTACCTGAGATTCGAAGCTTTCACTCCAGCAACTTTCAGACCTCCCCTCCTTGTGAAATCCACTCCTTATGCCCTCTTGATGATGCTTGAATGCTTTGGAGAAGTTTATGCTGGCTAGATGAAGAGTTTGAACAGCTTCTGCTCAAGCTCAGTTGAAAATGGCAATGGTGATGCAGGCAGTTTCAGGCCAATGTGAGTGGTTCTTTGTGGTCCAGATGATGAGTGGAGAAGGTTTGTGGAGTTTGTTTGGATGTTTGTGAGCTGTGGAAGGTGTTTCGAAGGAAACTGCAGTTTGGGGTGAAAATGGTGAAGTGATGTTATAGCTTGTTTCAGGCCTGGTTCTTTGTTGGTTTCTACTCAATGGGGCAAGGTGAGATGATTAGTGAAGTTTGCTTGAGTGTTTGTGAGCTGAGCAGAGAGTTTCGAAGAGAAATGCAAATGGGATGGTTTTTGTGTATGTGATCCTAGGGCCTGTTTCAGCTTTTCTTCTTCTTATGTTTTGCTTGCCAAAGGATAGTATAAACAATTCCAAGTGGCCAGAGGATGTGACATGGCCTGCTGTGATTGGGATGTTTGCTTTTGCCAAAAGTCAACTTTTTTGTAAGAGAGGCATGGGCTTGGTTCTAGCTTGGTACAATGGCTAGGGCTGGCGCAGCATGGTGTGGTGAGAGACTATGGCTGGTTCAAAGGCCAAGGCAGCAAGTGGGTGAAGTGTGATGAGTGATTTTGCAAGTTGTTCACTTTTGAAACTTCATGAAAAAGTCTTGTTATACAAACCAAGATCATGAGAAACTTTGGTCCAATTCTGATTTTTAGAACTTATGTGATGTTTGTATATTGGTTTGAAGTGAATTAGAAGTTACAAATGGCATTGGTTCATGATTTTGCAAAATTCACATTTGGTGCACATCTTGAAAATCAATGATTTTGGCCAACTTTGTCACACCATAACTTTTGGTCCAAGAAGAATTTGATCATGTTCTTGTACTTTTTGAAAAGGGAAAAATGTATTCTACAACTTTCATGACCAAAGTTTTTCCATTTGAACATTTTTGGATCAAAAATCAAGGCTTGAAAAATGACCTAAAATGACATATTCTTGAAAAGTCAACCATGCCCTAAAAGTCAACATTGCAAAAACTTCAAATTCTTGATTTTTGTGAACTTCTAACTTCTTCCATGATCAAATAAAGACCATATACACTCAAAATGATGAAGATCACCCATTGGTTGGGTCATTGGGGGCCTCAGATGCCCTGATTTTGCACTGACTTGTCTGAAAAGTCAACTCTTGATCAGATGACTTCCCCATGGAATTTCTTCATGAAAATTGATATGCATACTCCCTATACCATATAGAGACCAATGGAAACAAGAATGACCAAAAAATTTGGAGTTATGGCCTCTGAAACCAAAACCCTAATTTTAGGTCAACTGTGCAGTCTATCCTGGCTCTGCTTCCATACAAACTTCAGTTCTTGTGATTCTTTGGAATTTTTGACTTTGAGAGGATGTATTATGATGATTGAACACACATAGATCCCTTTGAAGTGATTGATGGCCCTTGGGGTGGCTCAAGAGGCTCTTGGATTGCTCAGATCACAAACCCTAGGTGCAGATGACCTTGAAACTATGCAGTGAATCAAAAGTGAGATGTGAGATGATATGATTGTATTTATGCATATGAAATGATCACAAGCCATGGTGTGAATGGGTGAGGGCAAATTTGGGGTGTTTACATGGGTGCACCACCTGATTTCATCTGAAGTCAAGGAGATGAACCTATTGGCCCAATTCTTCTGCTGATGGGGGTTCAAGAAGGCATCCGACTTAGGCAAGTGTCTGAGCAGCCAAGAATAGAACAAAGGAGCACTGCATCTGACTAACTTCCCTCTCTGCTTTTCATTTCTCTGATGGATGGAGTAGTAAAATTCTCCTAGCAAAGTAGGCATCGGGTTCCTCAGCAAGAACAAGTGGATGGCATTCCTACTCACAAACTTGGGCTCATCTGCAAACAAAATAGCCCCATATATGCTAAGGGCTAAGAGTGCACAGTTTGCCTTCCATTCTCCCACTGCAGCCTTCAGGGTGGCCTGAGAAATTAAGAAGTCCAGATGTAAGCCAGGAATCCCAGCTTTTGTTGTCATGTTTTGCTCAATGAGGGCAGGCTCTTGATGCAGTGCCCTAGCTATCTCTTCACTCCTGGGAGCAGTCATCTCTCGGTTGAAGGGAATTCATTTTCTGATAGGAACTCCAATCAATAAAGAAAACTCTTCTAGCAGTGGTCCCATCTGAAAATCAGGAAAGGTGAAGCACCTAAGAGGAGGGTCATAGAACTGCAAGCATGTGTGGATCATGCTCCTCTGAGATGAATCAAGATCCATGACCATGTCCAAAATACCCCCATAGTGCTCTCTGAAATGATAAGATATGTTGCTCTTCCTTGGAATAGCCATGAATGCTGATGAAGAAGCTGAAGTCAAATGCTGATGAAGATCACAGACTGAAAAGCTGGAGGTAAGTCTCTGACAGACTGATGCAGGTGAGTCTCTGACAGAGTGATGCAGGTGCTGAAGGAGATAGCTGAAGCAAATGCTGAAGAAGATAACTGAAGCAGAGGTCTAAGAAGGAGAAGGGGTCAAAACCGAACCAAATATAATATGATGGATACCCTGAAAAACAAATAAACAAATGTTAAATGATGCAATGATGATATATGCAAATGATATGCAAGGGTTATGATCAAGAGCTGGATCTGATTATCTATCCTGATATAAGGTCCATGTATGTTCAAAAGTTTGGATGAAGGCTCAGAAATTCAGCAACCAGGGTGGGAGACTCAAATGAAGAGTCACATGTCCTGGGCTTAATCACAAGAACTGTCCAAAGTGGAGTATTCTTAAACAATACAGTAACAGGGTATGATGTGGCCAAGGGTTCCTGCAAACCTGTAAACAGCCCATCCCCCTCACATGTAGTGTTCTAGAACAAAGATCCTCAGACTTGGATCAGTTATGAGAAGTGTAAACACTTCTAACCCGGAGGTACAGTGTTTACAATAAACATAAAGGATCCTCCTCTAATTCACCCCAGATTCTAAAGGTCATAATAAAGGTCATCCAGACTTAGCAGGCTTCCCAGATAGCCCTAGCACTACAGGAAATCTGTAGCACAGAGTTCTCAAGAAGAAACCCACATCTGAACCGTGTTTCATATTCCCGCACCTGACCGAAATGGAATGGGAAAGAACATGAACCACTCTAGCCTAGGTGTCACTCAGGTCCCTGGTATAGGACCTTAATCTTTCAGTGAAATCCCACCCACCAAAATAGAAACCAGATCCAGCAATGATAATGACGGTATGATGTATAAAAATAAAAAAGTAATAAATAAAACTATAAATCATGCAATAAATAAAGTAAGTAAATAAACACAATTAGCACATAACACCCTCATAAACACAAATCAAACAAGCGCTAGGAGGAACCCACAAAAAGAACCAGAAGCCCTGGTTGCAGTATAAGGGTCCCCAACAGGGTCGCCAAGCTGTCGCTCCCACCAAATGACACCTGGCCAGAAGGGGTACAGAATCGAACGGTCGGCGAAAGGAGAAATGAAATAAAGTCGCCAACTAGGAATTTTTATCCCGAAGGAAAGGTAATGCTGCATAAACCTAAGAAAAGATGGATAAGACGGTTGCGAACCAGAGAAACCGAGAAAGGGGGTTGGTTACAACCTGGGAAGGTATTAGCACCCAGATTGTCTGTCGTACTCGACGGGATCCACGCTTAAAAGTTTTTGTTTAAAGGGGTAGTGTCTATGCTATCTGTGTGCAAAAGCTGGAAAAGGAATATACAGGTGTCAGTGTTGGAAAGTGAAGTGAAGAAAAGGAGTGTCAGTGTAAGAAAAGAGTGCAATGCTCAAGAAAATAAGGCTTAAAGAATGGTGCTGGAAGAGGGGGGAATATACAGAGACTTTTGTTCGATAACAGTTAAGTTATGCCTACGTATCCTCTCGTGCAATAAGGAATTCAGAACACCGTATTTCGACTTAAAGAGACTGAAAGATAAATTGACTTGTGAACTGCTTGCTTGTCTATGCTCAAGTGTATTACCTGTCTGGCTCAGGTGCAAACTGTCTTGCATTAGACGGAAGAAGCGAGTTCTCGTTTGTGAGTGAATGAGATGAGAAAAGAATCCCGGAGGAGACGATTATTGTTTGTTTTTAATGTTTTCAATCTTTTATTTCCTTTTCGGAGTTTGTCATAAGAAAATGAGCTTAAGCCTAAACCAAGGGTTAGTAAACTCACCACATCTTCCCTCTGATTAGGGGTAATGAGAATACCCTAAGTATGAAGTAAACACCTCACACTTAATCACCATGATGTAGGATTAAGATCATTAACCTACTTGCATTTATTTGGATATTTTTGGTATTTTTGTTTAGTGTTAAGTAATGAGTTTAAGCCATAATCAAAGATTTAATAGACCCATTACACTATCCTAATAGAAGGATAATAGATGAGAACATTTAAGCTGAGGAAGGCTACTCAACTTAATCCATGATTAGGGATTAACCTCATGACAAAACAAGCCTTTATTAAAGTGGATTTTAGTTAATGGTAAGATTAAGAAGTGAATTTTAGGGTTTATAAGACAACTTGAGGGGAACTTGTCCATTAACACTAGGGTTAGTCCTTCTTAACCAATTAAGGAAGAATTAGAACCCTAATGCAAGGCCCAAGTTACAAGCCTATTGTCTTAGTGATTATTAGATGGATTGATGAAGAGATTTAAACACATTAAGGGTTTAACACTTAGGATTAAAATTATACACTCCATCCTAAGAGAAAGATGCAGGCATAATCTTAATCACAAAGCCTTAAAACCTTGAAGGTTTAGTCCCTGATTAAGAGATGAGAAGAGAGACACAAAAGATGACACAAAGGTAAAACTAATGGGGGGACTAATTAAACCCTAATTATTAACATGCTTGGGTGTTCCTAGGGTTTATGAGGCTTGCAAGAGATCTTCAAGAAAAGCCACCAAGGAAAAAGCAGATGGAAGTAAGAGAAGCAGAAGAAGCAAGTCAACTTACTTCACTTAAGAAGATAAGATGCTTGAAGAAATAAAGTGAAGGAGGGACATGAATTAGAAAGCTCACTCTAAAACACATACAAAATGCAGCAAAGAATGCATAAGAGAGATGAGAAGAGATTGTGAGAAGTGAAAGCAAATTCACTTCTCAAAGTTCTTACCACCTGAAAAGTTAGCAAAAGAAATGAAATGAAATGAAAATGAAATGAATGCAAGGATGCAAACCAAAACCAGAAGCATATTCATGATGCAAATGATGTTATGAGATAATATGAAATCATGTCAAGAGTTGTGAATGATCATACAAGGGATGAGGATGCAAATGAAGCATGGAAGAAACATGAAAATCCATGAAAGTTTATGAAATGTAATGGATGCACAACATGGAAAATTGATGAGGATATGATCAAGCATGATTCTAATGTGTCCTAAGATGTCTCATGTGTCATGTGAATGCAAAAAATGTCATGGCAAGTTCTTGAATGAATGCATATGCAGGATGTATGCAAATGAAGATGGAGAATTAGGGTTTATATGCAACATGAGATGCAAAACTCAAAAACAGAAGCAAATGGCAAGATAAAAAATTGAAAATGGAATCAAAGGAACCCTAACCCCATATTATTTCACACCCCAAAGGAGAAGGTCTAACTCTTAACCTAATGAAAGTTATGAGTTTTTTCTAAGTTATCTAGGGTTTTAAGGTACTTAAAGGGAGAAAATTCCAATCAAATCAAAAAGGCAGAAGAAATTCATGACAAAATTATGCTAGAAAATAAATTTTAAATTAAGATCAATGCAAAAAGAACAATGGTCATACCATTCTTGGTTAGGCAGAAAATAATTCTTGAAGTTAGGGTTCAAAAATGGGATTTTATGAACCCTAAATTCAAAGAAAAAATGTCAAAATGATTCAAAACTAAAAATAAATTTGTATGGATGGTATGACAATGTCTCAAAATGTTTAAAGATGCAATATGAATTTTTTTTGGATTTTTTAGATACCTAAATGATATTCTAATTAATTAATTTTCATTAATTAATTAAAATGAACATTTAAATGTTTAAAAAATGATTTTTAAATGTGAAAAATAAAAATAAAAATATTTTTGGGTTAAGAAAAATATTTGGAATTAAAATGCTGAATAAAATATTTTTGGGATTTTCTAACTATTTTAAATAAAATGTACAAAACAAATAGAAAAATATGAAATAAAAGTTAAAATAAACAAAAGTATGCTGAATGGATGACCTGGATTGATTCTGGCTTTAAAGGGATTGACCTGGCGCGCTATCTAACGGACATAATTCAAATTTCATTAAACTCAATTAATTAATTAATTAATCCATAATTAAAACTAATGAAATGATCTGGTCCACTCATCTCACGTGGGAACTGAAGATCCAAGGGCCCTCATTCAAACTCAACCTAATTACGCATCTAATCCTAATTATGCCCTAAACACTCTCAGGTGACCGGAACAGTGTTCAGGTCATCTTCTCCGGCCAGACCTCCCCTGAGCAAAACCAAAACCTAATTTCTAGGTTATTTCTGGAGCTCTAAAGCTCCAGATTAACTCCCATCATCTCCCTGAACCTGAATCCACCCTCAAACCTCATTTCTTTTCACTCAATCTCATGATTCAAAGAAAAACATAAATATGGCAAAAATTTCAGATAAGCAATACATTCTCATTTCTCAACCATTTTCAATAATTCCAAGTTCAGTGTGATCAGTGAAGCATGCTTAATCATTTTGTAACATAAAATAAAGATTCTGGAAAAATTAATTCGAATGGCTACCTGAGATGGAGCTTTCAACCCTTGAGCTTTCTGGCTGCTTCCTTGGTGCAAAATGCCTCCAATGACCTCCCTGAAGAAGCTTTGATGCTTGGAGAGCTTTGAGGAAGGCTGGTTTGTGAGTTTGTACTCCACTGGTCAGAAAATCATATCTGGCTTGTGGTGTGTTCTTGGCTGTTTTGATGGGTGGTTTTGGGTCAGTGAATGATTTAGAAATGAATGGTGGTGTTTGTTTGAAGATTGAGTGGCTGAGTTGGGAGATTCGAAAGCATTTGCAAGAGGGAGAGTTTTTGGTAACTTTTTTATTCTTAGGGCTCAACTTGTGTTCTTGTGTGTTATGACCATCATTTGATCCACATATCAACTTGTGATAGGTCTGTGGAGTGGTTGTGCCCTATTGTGATTGGTATGGCCTTCTTGCAAAAAAGTCAAAAGTTTTTGTCCTTGAGGTATGGGCTGGTTCAGAGGTGGTACAAGGGCATGTCTGGTTCAGCAAGGATCAAGGAGGTCCATGGAATTCATTTTGAGGCAATTCAGCATGTGGGAGATAAGTTATGGGGTGTTTTGCAATTTTGACAAAGTTTAGCCCTTTTGTGAAATCTTGATGTTCAAGGCATGTGATCTTGCAATTCCTTGGGAAATTCTGGACTAGAAGAAATTTACTATGATGTTGTGATGTATTTAAGTGTGTTTGAAGTCATAAGAAGCCTTGGCAAGTGGTTTTGCAAAAAATCCCTCTTTGTGCATTCTTGAAATTTATGTGATTTTTGCCAACTTTGACAAGCCAAAACTTGAGTTAAAAAATGAATTAGATCTTGTTCTTGTACTTTTTGGAAAGGGAATGATCCAATATACAACTTTCATGACCAATAATTTTTCATTTGACGCATTTTTGGTTGAGAAAGAGGAGGTTGAAAAACTTGCCCAAAATGGAAAGTTTACATTACCAGTCATTTCCATTTTTGGCATCTTTTTGTTTAGCTCTCTTTTCTTCAATTTTGTGAACTTCTAAGCACTTAAATGATCAAATAAAGACCATATAACTTAAATTTGATGAAAAACCCATTCTGATTCCATGTTGGGGGGCCTCAGATGCCCTGATTTTGCTCTGACTTGCTCAAGAAGTTACCCAGTGATCAGATGACTTCCACAATGAATTTCTTCATCAAACTTGGTATGTATGATCCTTATAACATATTAAGACCAATAGAAACAAGAATGACCAAAAAATTTGGATTTATGGCCTCTGAAACCAAAACCCTAATTTTAGGTCATCTGTGCAGTTAAACCCTAGCTCTACTTCCATGCTTTGCCAGTTCTTGTGATTCTTTGACTTACTTGATCTTTGGAGGATATAATATGATGATTGAACACACATGGACCCTCTTGAGATGATTGAAGACCTTTGGAGTGGCTCAGATGGATCTTGGATTGCTCAGATCACAAACCCTAGATGCAGATGAACTTGAACTAATGCAGTGAAACAAAAATGCAATATGAGATGGTATGCTTATGCTAATGCAATCATGAAAGATCACAAGCCATGGTGTGAAATTAGTGAGGCCAAATTTAGGGTGTTTACAGCTACCCCTATTCAAACATGAGTTAGCTGTGTCGGATGTAAGCGACGAGCTTAACAGACAAACAAGATAACTGGTGGTTGAATACCAAAGACAGTCCAAAATTTGCACTCACTGAGGAGAAGAAGAAAAGGAATAAAGATTGTAAAAGGAAGTAAGGCATGATTATAAAGTGCGGGCGATGGAGTACGACCATCGGGTAAAGAAACAAGATCCTCTAGGGAATAAAGATAAAGTCACTGATGGGGACGACCATCAGGTTTGCAAAGTAGAGTAAACAACAATGGGGACGACCATCAGTTTAAAGAATAAATGAAATATTGATGAGGGACGGTCATCAAAGGTGAAGGACGATCACCTAGCAGGGGACGGCTGCTCTTTATCACGACATAGGACGAATGTCGGATATAAAAGGTCGACAATGGGGACGACCATCGGATAAGCATGATGAGGGACGATCATCAAGAGGTGAAGGACGATCACCTAGCAGGGTAAGGCTGCTCTTCGGGGTTTATCTCGACATAGGACGAATGTCGGATAACAAAGATCAACGATGGAGACGACCATCGGATAAAATGATGAAGGACGATCATCAAAAGGTGAAGGACAATCACCTAGCAGGGGACGACTGCTAAATATCACGACATAGGACGAATGCCGGATAGGAAAGGGTTCCAATAATGGAGACTCCGCTGGGGAAAGGATGAGGGACGGTCATCCAAAGGTGAAGGACGATCACCTGGCAGGGGACGGCTGCCGAAAGTATCATGACATAGGACGAATGTCGGATAGAAGAAAAGTTGTTTTGTTGGTGGCTTACTGGGAAATGGTAAACACGGACGAGTGCTTAAGCTCAAGAAATAAAAGGTATAAGTGTTTGACATTGTGTATAGATTAAAGATACGGACCAGCATCCTTAGGACTATGATACGGACGAGTATCAGTAGAAACAAACGCTGACGCGTGTTCTGAGATGAAGATACGGACGAGTACCAACTGGTTAACAAAGAACACGGACGAGTGTCGAATCTGTTGAAGAGTGATATATAAATAGGATACAGACGAGTATCAAAGACTTCTGTATAAGTATTGGTTTGTTGATGAAGTATGAGCAAGACACGAACGAGTGTTCAACTTGCTGGGGAAAGGTGACACAGACGGGTGTCAAAAGAGAATGTGTATAAGTTATGAACAAATATTTGTATTGTGAGAGTGCAAAGGTGTTCTAGCGACCTGTGGGGATAGGATGACATGGACGGGTGTTGAAAGGAGTGTGTTTATAAAAAAGTACTTTGTTTGCGACAAGTGATTTGGCAACCATGTTGGGGAAAGGTGACACGGACGAGTGTCAAAAGAGTATGTATAGGTATCTGTATTTGAGAATGCAAAGGGGATGCTTTGGCTTTATATCTGTGGGGAATAATACGACACGGACGAGTGTCGAAAAGAGTATATATGAACAGGTATTTGTGTCGGGGAGTGCAAAGGGGACGCTTTGGCTTTTATTTGCAAGGGATGTGAGCATTTATATATTGCTGATGAAATACTAATGGTAATTGCAGGTGACTGGCTCAAACCTGGCTTGTGACCATGCAAGTGTTTGATTTTTTTCGTAATGCTCCATATTAGACGGAATGCTACGCTTATTTGGTGAATATGATGTGAATGCTATGATTATGCAAAAGAGAAACCGATCCGGGATTTGGATCCCGCTGAAGACAAAATCTCAGGCTGATCTACTTGGAGGGACATCCCAGCTGAGGGATATCATTGGTAGATCTGTTAGGAGATATAGCTCTGCTTGGGGAAATATATCATTGGTAGATCTGTCCGTAAAGAGAACTCAGTTGGGTGGAAGGGGGCTTCCGTCACTTTGTTATGTAAGAGTTTCAAACATTGCTCTTCTGGGGAGAGGCTGGAAATTCTGTGGGGAGATTGGCTGGGGATGCTCCTGTTGAGTAGATATGTGATGGGGATGAGGTGGTTTTGACAACTCTGCTTGGGAAAAGCATTTCAGATACTGCTTGGGGAGGAGGTATGCTGAGGAAGTGTGTTTGGCATGCCCCATGCTGCGTATTGAATACCTGCAACCTGTTAAGAAAAAGAAATGCACAAGCAACCCGAGGTAACCCTTACCAGATTTCGTCATAGGAGTTAGATATTCCTGAAAGTAGATATATTTCCTGCAAGCATTTACCAAGAATGGCTCATTTGTTTTTATGCAAGTATTTATTATGAATATTGGACATTTTGCAAACGAAATAAAAATGTACAAAAAGAGGTGTGACTGAAAATCTGATTTTATTAATCTGGGTGCCCTGAATTGGCAAATACAGTCAAAGAAACAAATCCCCTGGAATGAGGAGATTGCCATAAATTGAGAAAAGTAAAAGTGTTGGCAATGTTGATGACGCTTCCGGTGAGCTTCCTTTGCTATGACCTGTATGACCTTGACGTTCTTCTTATCTTGGTTTCTGAAGAAGGTTGATTCTGACTGATGCTTTATCCTTTCGAAGCTTGCCGTGTTGTGAGTAATATAGACGAATTCAGAATGCAGTTGTTCGCTTATTCCCTGATTTTGCGTGGATCGCCCTTTCGGGTTTTCAATCCACCGGGATACCCATTTTTGCCTGAGCTGTCCAGTGCGGCTTTTCAACTCAGCGGGTGTACACATTTTTTTAATTTTTCCCTTATTTTTGCCCGAGTCTTTTATTCTGTTTTTGACTCGCCGGGATGCCCTATTTTTGCCTGGACTTACATTCTGTTTTTATGTCCAACGGGTCATTTTATGCGAAGTATTTTTTAACTGCATTTGAATTCATAGGGGATAAGAAATCTTCACCATCCATAGTAGAGAGCATCAATGCTCCACCAGAGAAGACCTTCTTTACTATGAATGGACCATCGTAATTTGGAGTCCACTTGCCCTTGTGGCCTGTATGAGGAGGAAGGAATCTTTTCAGCACAAGATCTCCCACTTGGTATTCCCGAAGCCTGACTTTCTGATCAAAGGCTTTCTTCATTCTTTTATGATATAACTGCCCATGACAGATTGCAGCTAATCTCTTTTCTTCGATCAGATTCAGTTGATTGTACCGAGATCGGACCCATTCTGCTTCATTCAGCTTTACATGCATCAGTACCCGTAAGGAGGGTAGCTCAACTTCAATAGGTAGGACCGCCTCCATACCATACACAAGCTGATAAGGTGTTTCCCTAGTAGATGTTCTGATTGAGGTACGATACCCATGCAAGGCAAATGGTAGCATTTCATGCCAGTCTTTGTATGTAACCACCATCTTTGCACAATCTTCTTAATATTTTTGTTAGCCGCCTCGACAACGCCATTCATCTTTGGCCTGTAAGGAGAAGAGTTGTGATGTAGTATTTTGAAGTCCCAGTATAGTTCTGCCATCATTTTGTTGTTCAAATTGGAACTATTATCAGTAATGATTCGCTCGGGAACTCCATATCGATAGATGATGTCTCTTTTCAGAAATCTAGCTACCACTTGTCTGGTGACGTTTGCATACGAAGCTGCTTCAACCCATTTGGTGAAGTAATCAATGGCTACCAGGATGAATCTGTGGCCGTTTGAAGCAGTTGGTTCGATCTTTCCAATCATGTCAATACCCCACATGGCAGAGGGCCAAGGTGAAGACATCACGTTCAAAGGATTTGGAGGCACATGCACTTTGTCTGCGTAGATCTGGCATTTATGACACTTCCTGGCATAGGCGCAGCAGTCTGCATCCATTGTGATCCAGTAGTAACCTGATCATAATAATTTCTTAGCCATTGCATGTCCTCTAGCATGGGTACCGAAAGATCCTTCATGCACCTCGTGCATCAGCAAGTCTGCTTCTTTCTTATCAACACATCTGAGTAGTACCATGTCAAAGTTTCGCTTATATAATGAACCATCAGCATTATGGAAGAAACTACCGGCCATCCTTCTTAATGTCTTCTTATCATTGGATGATGCCCCAGATGGGTATGTCTGATCCTCTAAGAAACATTTGATGTCATGGAACCAAGGCTTATCATCTTTAGCAGTGTCCACAGAGAATACGTATACCGGTCGGTCCAGTCTGGATACTAAAATCTGAGGCACATAATTGGCAGTTTGAACCTTGATCATGGAGTAAATGGTAGCTAAAGCATCTGCGAACTTATTTTCGTCTCGAGGGATGTACTCAGGTTTGACTGTTGTGAAGAAAGTCAATAATCTCCTCGTGTAGTCACGGTATGGAATCAGATGCTCTTGGTGAGTGTACCATTTGCCGTTAGTCTGATTGATTACCAAAGCTGAATCCCCGAATACATTCAAAGTATTGATCCTAAGGTCAATGGCTTGCTCAAGACCCATGATACAGGGTTCGTATTCAGCTTCGTTGTTAGTGCATGCAAAGTTGAGTTTCGCCGAGAAAGGCATATGAAATCCTTTAGGTGTGATGAGTACTACACCAACTCCACGACCATTCATATTAACAGCCCCATCAAACATCATAATCCACTCTTCTTCCGGGTCAGGCCCTTCAGTGTGAACAGGCTCTTTATGATCTTTTGCTTTTAAGTACATGAAGTCTTCATTAGGGAAGTCAAATCTCATGGGCTGGTAATCATCAATGGGTTGCTCAGCCAGATAGTCAGACAGTACACTATCTTTGATGGCCTTTTGAGATGTGTACTGAATGTCATACTCTGTCAGAATCATTTGCCATCTTGCAACCCTTCCGGTAAGTGTTGGCTTCTCAAATATGTGCTTGACGGGGTCCATCTTTGAGATCAATAAAGTAGTGCGAGTCAACATATATTGCCTTAGTCGGCGAGCAGCCCACGCTAAAGTAGAGCACGTTTTCTCGAGCAGTGAATAACGTTGTTCACAGTCGGTAAACGTTTTGCTTAGGTAGTATATTGCATACTCTTTTCGACCAGACTCTTCATGCTGGCCCATCACACACCCCATTGATCCTTCTAATACTGTCAAGTACATTATTAGAGGTCTTCCTTCAACTAGAGGTATAAGAATTGGAGGTTCTTGTAGGTACTCCTTGATCTTGTTAAAAGCCTTCTGACAATCTTCGTTCCACCTGACCGTTTGTTCCTTTCTTAACAATTTGAACAGGGGCTCATAGGTTGCAGTGAGGTGAGATATGAAGTTCAATCTACCTAGGAACCCCCAAACTTCCTTTTCAGTCCTAGGTGCAGGGATCTCCTGAATGGCTTTGACTTTGTCGGGATCAACTTCAATTCCCTTTTCACTTACAATGAATTCCAGCAGTTTACCGGATCGTACCCCGAATGTGCATTTGTTGGGGTTTAACTTCAGATAATACTTTCACAGACGCTTGAACAATTTCAGCAGATTTACCAGATGATTTTCTTCAGTGAGGGACTTGGCAATCATGTCATCCACGTAGCATTCAACTTCTTTGTGGATCATGTCGTGAAATAACGTTACCATAGCCCGTTGATAAGTCGCACCGACATTCTTCAGTCCAAAAGGAATTACCTTATAAAAAATGTGCCCCAAGGTGTGATGAAGGTTGTTTTCTCCATGTCCTCGGGTGACATTCTGATCTGATTATACCCAGAAAATCTATCCATGAAAGAAAACACCGAGAATTGAGTTGTGTTGTCGACCAATACATCAATGTGAGGTAATGGGAAATCATCCTTCGGGATGGCTCTGTTCAGGTCCCGGTAATCCACACACATACGTACTTTGCCATCCTTCTTAGGCACTGGTACAATATTAGCGACCCACGGCGGGTAACTAGTCACAACCAGGAAACCAGCGTCCCACTATTTTTGTACTTCTTCTTTAATCTTCATGGCCATATCTGGACGAGTACGGCATAACTTCTGTTTCACTGGAGGGCAATCTTCTTTCAAAGGCAGCTTGTGCATAACAATATCCATATCTAGACCTGGCATGTCTTGATAGGACCAAGCAAAGACGTCGACGTATTCTCGAAGCATATCAATGAGCTGCTCTTTTACTGAAGCCTGCAGACTGGCCCCAATCTTTACTTCTTTCAAATCCTCTTCGGTACCAAGATTAACTGTCTCGACCTCCTCCTGATGAGGAGTAATCACCTTATCTTCTTGCCTCAACAACCTGGCTAACTCTTCAGGTAACTCATAGTCTTCTTCAACCCCTTCATCAGCTTGATTAATCGAATTGTCGAAGTCATACAAGGTCATAGCAGTGCTATTTTCGGTGCAATCTGGACGATAATCTCTGCAAGGGTTGAGATTTGTTCGTTTTAGTGATCAATTTTAATCTTGTTTAGAAAAAGTGAAAATGAAGTTGTTTATTTTGAAAACATTGCCATTTTATTGTTTTGTACAAAAGTGAAAAATGAAAAGACAGTGAGCAAAAAGAAACTTGTTTGCAAAAGATGTCTGATATTCATTGATAATTCATTTGCACAAAATTACAATATGGCCCTATTACAAAATGAGTCCTGACACCTTGGGCAAGATGCAGGACTTGATGTATGCTAAAAAAGGTAGGAAATAATAATTACTCTGCAGGAGTAACCTTTATAATTTTCTGGGAAGACCAGTTAAGGACTTGGTGCCCCGGGATCCTTTGACGTATCCAGCTCTCCAGGTTGCGGTCGCTTTCCGCCTCGTCTTCCAGGTTGTTAACAGCATCTGGGGTGAGCATCCCCCCACTGATGAACTTGGGCTCTTTGGAAGCCTCTGACTGATCTTGTCGGAATAGTTTGTAACCCAAACCGAATTTGTCCTTCTTCTTCTCCACCGGCAGCAGCTTACCCCAGCCTTGGGCATTACCATCTTCAACAACCTTCCGGGCTTGCTGATAGGAGACAATTGAAGTACCCATCCTATCCTCCTGGGATGCAACAAATACTTCAGTCGTCGCCTCATTGACATTCAAGGCCTCGAACCCTTGGCTCATAGTTTCATGGATTTCACCATCCATCTCAATATATTTGTACGTAGCCAGATGGCTAACAAATATGTCCTCCTCACCACAAATGGTAATAATCTGTCCTTCCTACTCATATTTCAATTTCTGGTGAAGGGTCGACGTTATTGCGCCTGCGGCGTGAATCCATGGTCGACCCAACAAACAGCTGTAGGCCGGCTGTATGTCCATCACATAGAAAGTAGTCTTAAAGACCTGTGGACCGATTATCACAGGAAACTCCACCTCTCCAAGAACAGACCTCTTGGAGCCATCAAAAGCCCTGACCACCATATTGCTTGGTCGGAGAGCTATACCATCATATTCGAGCTTGATAAGAGCTTTCTTCGGCAAGACAGTGAGTGAAGACCCAGTGTCTACAAGAACATGAGAGAGTACAGCCCCTTTGCACTCCAGGGTTATGTGCAAAGCTTTGTTGTGGTGACGTCCTTTTGTTGTCAAATCAACATCAATGAAACCTAGCCCATCGCTAGTATTGACATTAGACACCACTGTTTGAAGCTGATTCACTGTGATCTCTTTTGGCACGTAGGCAGCGTGCAGAACTTTGAGTAGTGCAACCCGATGAGCTTCGGAACATAATAACAGGGATAATATAGAGATCTTAGAAGGAGTCTGGTGGAGCTGGTTCATGACTTTGTAGTCACTTCTTTTAATTATCCTCATAAATTCATCCACATCCTGATCAAAGGATGATTTATGGGTCTCTTTTGGTGTAGATTCTTCTGGTGCCACACTTTTCCCCTTGGCTTTGGCAGCAGCCTCTGCCTCAGTATTAATCTTTGGAGCTTGCGACGCGAAGAGGCGTCCGCTTCGGGTGAATCCTCCGCCTCCCCCGACATTATCGACTTGGGGAGTAGGAACTGAAGAATCCAGAAGGACGTTTTCTCCGTTGCAATAAAGGTCAGCACCATAATGCCATGGTACAACACTGTCTTTATCATATGGAATAGGCCCTGGCACCGTGATGGTGATTGGGCTCACTGCAGCAGAGGTTGGAACCGTTATTGTATATGGATCATAGAATATGGTGACAGGACTTCTTGCGGATGTTGGTGGTGATGAATTGAAGCTTGATTGTTGCTGAAACTGTTGTTGAGGTTGTTGAAAGTTGCTGGAGTTTGACACCGTTGTAGGGTCATAATAAATAGTAACTGTGGAGACGTCATTGCTGTTGGTTGCTGAAGTTGTAGATGGAGATGAAATGGAACTGTTGTTTGTTGAAGTGGTGGAAGAGGTGGTTGCTGAAGTTGTAGACGAGTCAGTAGAAACAATTGTTGTTGCAGTTGTGGAAGAGTCACTTGTTGTTGAAAAAGGAGTTGCTGGTGTTATAGAAGCTGTTGTGGTTATTTGCAAAATGCCTTCTTTAATCAAGCCATCGATGCCATTTCTAAGGCTTGCACACCCATTCTCAGAAATCCTGCAAGATTCACAACAGGCCTCACAACCTGGAAACACTTGGCATTTCAAAAGCTGGGCTTTAACCTCTACTAGAGGTGTCTGAATACTTGCAATATCTTCTATCAAACTCATGGGTGAGCCTTCCTCTATAGCATTAATCCTTGGCCCACTGTGGCTTGGCATAGGATTTTTCATGACATTGGGAGGTGGTGCAAAGTTCAGGGCCTTTGAATCTACCAGATCCTGGACCTTCATATGCAGGGCCCTGCATTTTTCTGTGGAGTGACCAGTTGCATTGGAATGAAAAGCACACCTAGCGTTGACATCGTAATTTCTCGGAAGGTTCTGAGAATCAGGTGGAGCCAATGTCCTCAACTCAACAAGATTGAACTTTAGGAGTGTTGGCAGCAATGTGGCATGTGGCATTGGAATAGGGTCAATCACCCTGTTGATCTGAGATGGCCACTGTTGAAAAGGGCATTGTTGTTGGTTGTTGTTATTGTTGTAAGATCTCTGTTGAGGAAACTGTGGCTGTTGAGGAAAGTGATGTGGTTGTTGAGTATACTGAGGAGGTGGAGTAGGAATAGTGACGGCAGTAATTGATTTGGGCAGATATTGGGGTCTTCCTCTTCTCATATGTACAGAATTTGTTTCACCAGATCTATGGGGCCCAGCAAATGGCTACCTTGTACTGCTTGAATTGGCACCTTTGTCGGAGATCTTTCCCATCTTCAGTAAGCTCTCAATTCATTCCCCAGCTATTACCACATCTGCAAAGCTGGTGGAAGAAAATGCAGCCAATCTGTCAATATAGGTACCCTGGAGAGTATTCATGAACATGTCTGCCATCTCCCTTTCTGACATTGGGGGTTGAACAGCAGCAGCTAGTTGCCTCCACCTTTAGGCATACTCTCTAAAGCTTTCACGGGAAGACTATGACATTCCCATTAGAAGGGTTTTGTTTGGAGCCATGTCAAGATTATACTGATATTGACGGATGAAGGCTTCAGCCAAGTCTTTCCAATTCCTAATTGTGGCTCTGGTCAAGTGGGAATACCAATCTTGGGATGTCCCTGTCAAGCTATCCTCGAAGTAAAACATCCATAGCTTCTCGTCCATGGTATAGGCTTTCAATCTCCCCAGGAAAGACTAAAGGTGGGTACGTGGGTAGGATGTGCCATTATATCTTTCAAAACAAGGGGGTTTGAACTTGTGAGGAATTCTCACCCATTCCACCAATCCCATGTCCATGACATCAAAACCTAGAGAGTTTTGGGATTCAAGAGACCTTAGCTTCTCTGCAATTTCATCCAACCAACGGTCGTAAACTTCATCTCTAGCCCCAACCACAGTAAACTGTTCTTCTTGAGGGTATTCCTTCCTCCAGTAGTGTTACCTTGGGTGTTCCTTATGGCATTGATGTATGGGTTCAGATGAGGTCCAAACTCTGGTGGATCAGTGCGAGGCTGCACGTAATCGTTGTTACTGGTACCCCCTGTACTTGGATGGTGTTCATCAGGAGTTTGTGGCTCAACCAACTCCCTCAGTCTCTCCTGGCTCTGAGCTAAACTAGTCATCACTGTCATGAATTGATTCATTTGGGCCCTCATCTCTGTTCTTTCATTGGCCATCTGGGCCCTTACTTCAGTCAAGTCTTGTTGAACTTGGTCCATTTGTAGTCCCGGAAGGTTGTTTCTTGTTGGATACCGGTGCACTCAATTGACAGGGAACACTCTTCTGCGAGCAATGTTTCCTGAAACCACAACAAAGTGAGAAACAAAAACAAAAACAAAAACCTACAAAACAAAGAAAAGAGGTTAGTATGCAATGCAGGATGCCTATTTGTCTTCCAAGGGTATCCGGTTTGGTTCTTTGGTTTTGACCTTTCCAGACCTTGAGGTAATGCTGATGTTTGAAAGAGATTAAGCCCACATAATACAAACCATATATTACAAAGATGTGATGATACATAGTTTGATTACAATAAAGTCCCCATGGTGGGTCAAAATACATCAACAAAATAAAAAAGTACTAACAAAAGGAAATACAAGTACAAGGAAATCAAACATCCAGTTTAAAGTCATCCTCTCTGACTTCCTTCAGAAGAGCCTCAGTCACTGGACCTACTGGGTGCTCTGTGATAGTCCTGATGAGGAGGTTCCTGGTGGAAATGGCACTGGTCAACTTCTTATGCTTGTCCTGATCCTTTGACCTCTTCAACCCCGCTCGGAGTTTCAACTCAGAGATCTTCGTTTGTGCTGCTAACAGAGTTGCCTGATTCTTCTTCTCACTAGCCTCCAACTGCTCTATCTTAGCTAGGGTCCTTTGATCCTCTTGTGCACGAGCCTCAATGATCCTGATCCACCTAGCCTGGCTCTCCTCTAAATAATGCTCTGCCCTAGCCTTCTGAGTCTTTTCTTCCTTGCAAGCATTCTTCAACACCAACTCTCCTGCTCTAGCCTTTCTGATCTAGTCATCCTTCTTTTCAATATTGGTAAAGTGCTCAATCCGGAGTCTCTCTAACCTCTCATTATCTAAACGGCTGTCATTCCTCTCCCAGAGGGTCTTCTTTAAGGCTTCAGAGAGTTGAGCATTCCTTTCTTTCAGTTTCTCAAATTCCTCAAAGCTGACAGTGGCTGCAGGCTGCACTGCTGATGGTCCAGGTGTATCCTCTAAGGTGAATGGCATCCGGGTGATCTGTGCCATGGTACGAGACCAATCAAGATACCATGCTGAAGCAATGTTGTTACACTTGCCAAGGATGGCTGTCCCCTTAGCCTGAATGTTGTCCCAGGCCCAGGCTGTCTGTCTAACAATAGCATAGTTATGTTGGATGTCACAATAGAGGGTCTCTGTCAAGTCTTGCCCTCTTGGGGGATGAACCAAAGCATACCCTAATTGCCTCTTGAAAAGCAAGGGGTTGTAGTTGATGCAACCTTTTACTCCAATCAAAGGCACATTAGGATATTGCCCACAACTAGTAATGATGTTTTTGCCCTTAGTGCTCTGAGTACACCATTTGATGTCTTCTGATGTAACGGAAATCAATCTCTTAGCCCAATTCCTTGGCTGATGAGGGTTCAGGAAAGTGTCTGATTTTGGCAAGTGTCTTAAAAACCAATAGTAATAGAGGGGTGCACAGCATCTGACAAATCTTCCTATTTGCTTCTCATTCCTCTGGTGCACTGAATAGTAGAAGTCTCCAAGCAGGGTAGGAACTGGGTTCCTTAGTAAGAACAGGTGAATAGCATTCTTGCTTACAAACTTTGGCTTGTCTGCAAACAAGATAACTCCATATATGCTAAGTGCTAAGAGTGCACAAACAACATCCCACTTCACTGCTGCAGCATGCAGGGTGGCCTGAGAGATCAAGAAGTCTAAGTGAAGGCCTGGGATCCCAGCCTTGGTGGTCATGCTCTGATCAATAAGGGCAGGCTCCAAGTACAAGGCCTTAGATATATCTTCATTCTTGGGAGCAACCATCTCAGGGTTGAAAGGAATCCCTCTCCTGATAGGAACTCCTAACAACATGGAAAATTCTTCTAGCAAAGGTCCCAACTGAAAATCAGGGAATGTAAAACATCTGAGAGGAGGATCATAAAATTGTAAGCAAGTGTGAATCATGCTCCTCTGGGATGCATCCAGGTCCATGATCATGTCCAATATGCCACCACAATGTTCCCTGAATAATGGGACATGATCAGGAGTAATGAGAGACTAGATCTGTCTGATGCCTGTCAGGGTGGGCTCAAAGAAATGGTATGTGATGTTGCTCTTCCTGGAAGTGTCCATGCTGATAATGGATGATGGTGAAGAAACTGATGAGAAACCCTGATGAAGGTAGCTGCTGAAAACTGATGAAGATAACTAGAGAAGGTGCTGGAGAAGGGTCTCTTATGAAGACAACTAGAGAAGAGTCTCTGATGAAGACAAACTGATGAATGTGCTGGAGAAGATAACTAAAGAAGTCTGAGCAGCAGAACAGGTCAAAACCAAGCCAAAGATAAGATATGGATACCCTATAAAACAAATAGACAAATGTTAAATGATGCAAAATGATGTATGCAGAATGATATGCAAAGGGTTTGTGATCAAGTGCTGGATCTGTTATCTGCCTTGATAGGATACATGTGTGTTTATAAGTCCGGATGGAGGCTTAGAAAACCAGTAACCAGGTGGGGGACTCAAATAAAGAGTCACAAGTCCAGGGTTTCACAAGATAAGTCCAAAATGATACAGCCTTAAAACAATACTAGTGACAAAGGTATGATGAGGCCAAGGGTTCCTGCAAACCTATAAACATCCCAACCCCCTCACATGTATTGTTCTAGAACAAGGATCCTCAGACTTGGATCAGTTATGAGAAGTGTAAACACTTCTAACCCAGAGGTACAGTGTTTAGAATAACCATATAAGATCCTCCTCTAATTTACCTCAGATGCTGAAGGTCATAAAAGGTCATCCAGACTTAGCAGGCTTTCCAGATAGCCCTAGTACTACAGGAAATCCGTAGCACAGAGTTCTCAAGAAGAAACCCATGTCTGAACCATGTTTCATATTCCCGCACCAGACCGAAATGGAATGGGAAAGAATATGAAGCCACTCTAGCATATGTGTCACTCAGGTCCCTGGTATGGAACCTTAATCACTCAACAATCCTTCCCACCGAGGAAACAGCAGATCCAACACAAATGATAATGACAGTATGAAATGTATAAAACTGTAAATGAAAAGCAATAAATAAAGTTGTACAGAAAGCAATAAATAAAGCAATAAAAAAAAGCACAAGTAGCACATGACACCCCCATAAACACAAATCAAACAAGCGCTAGGAGAAACCCACAAAAAGAACCAGAAGCCCTGGTTGCAATATAAGGGTCCCCAGCAGAGTCGCCAAGCTGTCGCTCCCCCGAAAAGACACCTAAGTCAGATAGGGTACAGACGCGAACGATCGGCGAAAGGAGAGAATGAAGGTGAAGGTGAATAGAGTCGCCAGCTAGGCATTTTTATCCCGAAGGAAAGGTAATGCTGCATAAACCTAGAAAGATATGGATAAGACGTTTGCAAACCATAGAAACTGAAAAAGGGGGTTGGTTACAACCTGGGAAGGTATTAACACCCAGATTGTCTGTCGTACTCGACGGGATCCACGCTTTAAAGATTGTGTTTAAAGGGGTAGGTGTATGTGTTGTCTATGTGCAAAAGCTGGAAAAGAATATACAAATGTCACTACAAAAAGTGTGAATGCTCAGGAACTGAGGCTTAGAAAGAATGATGAAAGAGGGGGAAGACACAAAGACTTTTGTTTGTTAACAATTAAGTTATGCCTACGTATCCTCTCGTGCAAGGCTTTGTGTACTAAGAGGTTCACAAAGTTCACAAGACCTGTCATGAGGTTCATGAATTTTACAAGACACTTTATGAGGTTCACAAGGTTCACAATACTTACAAGACCTTTCATGAGGTTCATGAAGTTTACAAGACACTTTATGAGGTTCAAAAGGTTCACAAGACCTACCATGAGATTCACAAGGTTCACAAGACATCTAATGAGGTTCACAAGGTTCACAAAGTTCACAAATAGTCAGAAAGTTTGACAACTCCCTCAGACAATGCATTCTCCTAAGCAGTGCATCCAAAACTAGGGTTTTGACTTTAATCAGGCTAAATGGACTTCCAAGACTTCAAGTAAGCTTCATAACATCTTACATGTGTTTTAGAACCCCCATGACAAGTTTCAAGACTTTTCTCAAAGGTTTGCTCAATCAGATGATCAGATAAGTCAAAATCAGTCAAAGTAGTTAAAAAGTCAAACTGAGGTCAACTGTGGTCAAACCAAAGTCAAACTTCATGCTTTTTTGCCAACATCAAGTATATGAAGTAAAATTCATCATTTGATCAAGGTTTGATCATGATTCATCAAGGAGATTTCAGATCATAAAGAATCAAGGGTTTCTAAATTAGGGTTTCCTCAGGAAAAGTCAACTGAACTTTGACCAGCCATAACTTTCACATGCTTCATCACCAATTTTCCATCCAAAGCTCATTTTGAAGGAAATTGAATTCTCTACAACTTTGTGTCTCACAAGCCAAGCCCAAAAATGCTTCATTTGGAAGGTATGAGCTAAGACATTATAGGTCCTTTTGAAAGTCAACAAAAAGTCAACAACTTCAAAAGGGCATAACTTGAGAATGGTAAATGATATGGACATGAAAACAGTGGTGTTGGTTAGAGTACTCTTCAAGATTTCCAAAATGTCCAAAATCACCCTCATAGCATTAAAATTGAAGGATGTGTGCCCTTGCAAAGTTGGGAAATTTTTGGTTGGTTTATGAAGAAAATGGAGGTTTAAAACCAATTTTTTCTAAATGGGCTTGCCATATGATGATCCAATCCATACCAATACTTCATGCACGACCCAATGCTCAAATATTCAGATTTTTTATCATTTTTATTTTATTTATTTTGATTTTATTCATTTAAAATCATTTTAAATTAAAATCAAATAGAAAAATCAAATATTTAAATGAGATTGTGCTTCTAGAAAGTCATAAAGATTGCTTGGATCAAATTGATACAAAAATTATGGTGATTGGCTTGAAATAGAAAGGGTTTATTCAAGAATATTTGAAATTTAAGCTTGAATCTTTTTCAATCTCATTGATCCAAATCTTCCACACAACAATCAATTTTTTTGACCTAGTTCCATTGTACTATAAGTAGACAACATAACCTAATGCATTGGACACGAAAAATTCTGCCTCAAAGAGTAAGTTGCAACTTTCAAAAATCATCCAAAATTTGAAATTCGGATTCTTCAATAGAGGTTGTTCCAGAGAGATTTGAAGGTTGAGACATGTTTATTGGACATCTTTGAATCATTCTCAATACTCATATGCATCCATAACCTCATGAACAACTCAAACCGAATCAAACTTTTGACATCTTTATGATTTTTTCGTTCTTATATATACATGCAATATAAATTGAATTTGATTCTGGTTTTGTGTTTGTGACAAGCTTGTGAATGTTTCTGGGCAATTCAATTTGATTTTCGATGCAGGATTAAAGAATCACCATGGCTAGGGTTTCGGCCATGAGATTAGGGCTTTGCTTTAAACCTAACATAAACAAGTTCTAAGAACATGGAACAATCATGTGAACCTTGGGGATTATAACGCACTAATTATTTTTGAGAAATTTCACTGTCTTGATGCTCTTCCAATTTCGTAGGTTTCTGGTTTTTAAAAATCGCAGGAAACTTCATAGCTAAATTCGTAGCTAAATACGCAGGTACCAAGGAAGAAGAAGAAGCCCTGCGCGCGTTTTTTCAAATTTGAATTGTTGTTATATATTATAATGTATTTGTTCTGTTTATGTATCACACACAAGCGTGTGTCCCAGTGGTGAAGTGTGCGTGTATATTGCTTGCAGGCCTGGGTTCGAATCCTGGCTTCCACAATTTTTCTTGTTTTTCCATTTGAACTATTAAACTTAATATATTATGTATTATAGTCATTATACTAACAGATGCGCCCTCCCGGCTGGAATGGTAAGAGTATTTGTGTGCTGTGTAAAGGTCCTGGGTTCGATCCCCCCCAGGCCTTTTGTTTTGTTTTCTTTTTTCATGATTTTCCAGGAATAAGCAACAAAACCAATTGAACTCCTTTCATTAGCACCTGTGCGCGCGCTGGCCCAGTGGTTGGTCTTGTTGGCTGGAGTTATGAAAGCAAAGGGGCTGGGTTCAACTCCCAGCCCAGGTAAGTTCTTTTTCTCTTTTTCTCCATTATTTGTTTTTTGGTTTGTTTAATATTATTGTTGTTAATTTTAATTAAAAAACTATAACCCTAATTTAATCCTAAAATATTTTCATAAACCAAGATTAACCCTAAAAATATTTTTCTAAAACCCTAATTGTTTTCATATTAATGTTAATTTTTTATTTATATTATTATTATATATAGTCTTATTTAAATAATGTAAATAATTTTTAAATCATGTTTAAAACAATAAATTTCTTAATTTAATTTTGTTAATATGATAATATTCTATAAATTGTTTATAATTTAATTTTGTATGTAAATAATTTTTAATATATGTTTAGAAATAGTTAAAAATTGCTAAATTAATTTTGTAATTATAATTTTATTTTCATAATATGTTTATAATTAACTTACTTTTATAATTTACATATAACTTAAAACTTTATAATAATTAGTATAATTGCTTATATTTTCTTATTAGTCTTAAATAATAATTGTTTATAAAAAAAATTGATTTTTTAATTATTGTGTTAATATTATTAATTATGTTTATATGATATTTTATTATTACTAACCCCATTTAATTTTGTATTATTTTTATTATTATTTTCTACTAACCCAATTATTATTATTATTTATTATTTTGCTTATTTATTTAATTTGCTTTAATTATTATTATCATGTAATTGTTCCTTTGATGTAATATTTAATAATAATGTTTAAATATTTATTTTATGCTATGGTTAGTAAAAATAGGGAGTGTAACATGTTTATATGTTTAAAATTAATTTAGCTCATTAAACTCAAAGATAAATATTAAAATGGTACACTCACACACGTAAGTCGATCTTTGATCGCCATCTCACTTCCTTAAGGATACCTCTCATGTTGCCTATTACAAAAAGGTCAAGTAGGGTGTATAAAGCAAAGTTCTTTATCCATATCATCTAGTCCCTTAAACAGAAAAAAGATCAAGTCCCTTCGAATGTTGCCTTCGTAATGATCTTGTCCCTTTCGAATAAAGATGATAAGTCCCTTCGAATTGCTTATACACCCCACAGTTGCCTAAATAAACAGATGTCCCTTCACTTGTCCCTCACATCCAAGGTAATGACTACCTATTCCTTAATAATAGGGATAGTCTTACCATTTAAAGGATTCAAGAACAGAAAAGACTTAAACTTAGGGTAGGTTCCTCTTAGATACTTGCTCACTCTTCAAAACATTTCAAACACTTCACACATTTTAAACAATTTTCAAAAACAAAGATTTTTTACGCATCCGTACATGGATCATTATAAAACTCTTAAGAAAATTTTTATTCACACACTTCACATTTCAAAAACAGTTCAAAGTGAGCTAAGTAACTAAGAGCCCATGGATAACCATGGATGTAAAGGGTGCTAACACCTTCCCTTTACATAACCTACCCCCCGGACCCAAAAATCTTTTAAAAGGTCTTTCCTGTTCTTTTATGCCTTTCCTTTGGATAAAATAAAAGTCGGTGGCGACTCTTGCTATCCGCAACATAACTAAAGTCAGTTCTCCCACCGTGTTACAGAACTGGCGACTCTGCTGGGGATTTAATATTAATGAAGGGTACCCTTAGTAATTAGATCACTTTAAAATTGTTTGCCTTGTTTGCTTTATACTTACTTGTTGGGCTCTTATGTGTGAAAGATCCTAACCCGGATCTAGTGTACCTTAGGTAAATGGCAATAGACCAAGGAAACTGTACGGCGTATACCGATATGGTTGATCTGGTGGCCATAGTTAGTGTGACTTCTTGGTCGGTGCTTATGTTCCTTAAGTCAAGTTGAGGATAATATGAGGCTGCCATATGTTGTCAATACACTAACTGACTTTTAGAACCCTAGTTATCCCATCTTGGCCTTTAGAAAGTAGTGAGATAGCCGGCTTTGGTGAAGACTGAAGTTGGTTGATACTCGATACTACACTCATTGAGATCCTAAACTTGGAGGGTTTTGGTTGGCAAGTAAGTTGCCTACTGAACAACCACCCTTGTGAAGGATCAATGATTTTGAGATCCCTTAGAACATGGTTACTTTATAGGACAGGATGAACCATCTCAACTTCAGGAGAGGGTACTTACCTTTAAACCTCATGCAAGCCTTTAAACCTAGGGTTATTGTGTGACTTGTTTGTGTGTGCCACATGTTTGTGATTGAGCATAACATCATGACATCATCATGCATCATAAGCATAGCATTTTCACTAACCATTTCAAGGACCAAGGGATTTATCTTTGTTCTTTGTTGCAGGTCATGGCTTCTGCTCGTAGAAACACTATCAGGATCAACTTTGTAGGCATATCTGCTAAGCTTAAAGAGTTGGTTTCTCAAGTGTATGATCACTCCCAGTTCATCAAGAGACATGGTCAGCTACTGGATCTAGTTACTTCAGGGTTCAATGAAGACATGATGAGTGTTCTGTTTCAGTTCTTTGATCCTAAGCACCATTGCTTCACATTCCCCGACTACCAGCTGGTTCCTACCATGGAGGAATTCTCCAAACTTCTGGGCATACCTGTTCTTGATCAGAAACCATTCACAGGCTTGGAAAAAGAGCCTAAACCTGAGGTTATTGCTGCAGCTCTACATCTGAAGAAGTCTAACATTGTTCTAGAAACGAGAAGCGGAGTTAAGGGTATTCTTGCTAAAGTGTTGATAGAGAAGGCTCAAGCGTTCTTGAAGGCTATGAGTTATGATGCTTTTGAGGAAATCTTAGCCTTGTTGATTTATGGCTTAGTGTTGTTCCCCAATCCTGATCAGTTCATAGATGTTCATGCCATCAACATATTCCTGAGTCACAATCCAGTGCCTACATTGCTTGGAGACATCCTGCACTCTCTTCACACTCATACTACAAAAGCAAGAGGAACTTTGATGTGTTGCATACCTTTGCTATCTAGGTGGTTTATTTCTCACCTTCCTCGATCAGTGATGAAGAATGAGCAAGGGTTCAGATGGTCTAAAAGGATTATGTCACTCTCGCATTCAGATATTCATTGGTGCTCCAGATCTATGGAGAATGTCACTATCATTGACCGTTGTGGGGAATTTCCTAATGTGCCACTTCTAGGCATAAGAGGAGGCATTACTTACAACCCATCTTTAGCTTTACGACGGTTTGGTTACGCTCGGAGTGATGGTCCTCATGATATGTTGATTCAGGGTATTGTGTTTGATTACGACAACGATCTTCAAGGTTACCGTCAAAGGTTCATACGAGCATGGGGGAAAGTGAACAAAGTTGACAGCAAGACTCTGGAGCCTAAGTACACTATTCCTATGGAGGCTTATCTCAGATGGGTGCGATCTCGTGCTCAGACTCTCATGATGCCATATCCTGCTATCCTGCCAGTTACCATGGAACCTGTTGCTGAAGGGGACACTTCTTATACCATCCTTTACCCAGACATGCCTACTGACATGGAAGATTTACAGAGATCCTGGATCCAGTTGAAGGAACAAAGGGATACTTTTGAGACTCATTACAAAGCAAGTCAAGAAAGAATCCTGGAACTAACAAAGCAACTTCACGAGGAACGGAATCTCAACTCATACCTCAACACAAAGAGGAAACGTCCATGGGAGACTTAAAACCCCATCTCTTGTATTTATTTCATTTCATTTTCTGTAAGCCCAAGAGGCAAAACAAATTTATTACTAATAAAAGTTCACCTTCTTGTTTGTTTAAGCAAATTTAAATCCTGCGGTCCTTGAAAACATTGCATACGCATTTACATTCCATATCATTGCATCACAGGTTTATTGTGCACAGGTTTCTCATCTTCTCGCTGTTTATTTCAGCAATGGCCCTTGAACAAACAGTTAAGGATCTCCAGGCACAAAATGCACAGTTCCAAGAGCTGATCCTGAACTTGTCCAAGGGGCAGGATGAATTGAAGACACTGCTGGCCAAAAAGACTAAGAAGACTAGGAGGTCAGGTGGCCTGATCAACATGGGGAGAAGGTTCAGAGGTCCTGTCAAGACCAAAGAACAAGTTGAAGACTATGAGTCTGAAGAGTCTGAGAAAGAGGGAGGCAGTCTGCACAACACTATGGGGGACTCTGATTCTGAGGCTAATTACTATCATGAGCCTAATGAAGACAAGTTCAAGATGCTGGTGGATAGAATGGATGCTATGGAATTACAGAAATCTTCTGGGCTGGATTTTGAAGACCTGAGTTTGATATCTGGGGTGGTTATACCCATTGGTTTCAAGGTTCCTACTTTTGTTGTTTATGATGGTGTCTCTTGTCCCAAGCTGCATCTGAGGTCTTATGTCAGGAGGATCCAACCCCATACTGCTGATAAAAAGTTGTGGATCCATTTCATCCAAGAGAGCTTATCTGGAGCTCAATTGGAATGGTACTACCAGTTGGAGAGTGTCAACATCCGTGATTGGAATGATCTTGCTGAAGCCTTCTATAAGCAGTATCAATACAATGCTGACTTAGCTCTTACTCGCATGCAACTTCAGAGCATGTCTATGGGTGCTAAAGAAAGTTTCAAGGAGTATGCTCAGAAATGGAGAGACTTGGCTGGAAGAGTGCAACCACCTCTAACTGACAGGGAATTGGTTGATATGTTCATGTGTACGTTGAATGGTCCTTTTTACATTCATCTCATTGGAAGCTCATCATCTGGCTTCACTGAGTTGATAATGACAGGAGAACGTGTAGAAAGTGGTATCAGGAGTGGCAAGATTCAAGTGGGTGCTTCTTCATCAGGTGCTGCAAAGAAGCCTCCTAGTGGGAAGAAAGAGTCAAATGCTGTTTATGGTCAACCTGATCGTAATAGGAGGCATCAGTCTGTGAGTGTAGTTCATATCTCCAATCCAACTCCTGCAACACCAGAGCAGCCACAGGGGAATCAACAGAGGGCTATAAGGCAGTTCACTAAGATCAACATGTCAATGGCTCAGGCATTGCAACACTTGTTGAAGGCTGAACTTATCACTCTGAAAGATGCTCCTCAGAATCCTAATGTTACCTCTCCCAGGTACAATCCTAATGCACGATGTGCATATCATTCAAACTGTCAAGGACATGATACCAATAGTTACTGGGTACTGAAGAACAAAATTCAAGATATGATTGAGGCTGGAGAGATTGAGTTTGACCCTCCGGGTACTCCAAATTTGATTACTGCTCCCATGCCAAATCATGAGAAGACTGTCAATGCCATTGATGAAGATTCACATATTCATTCAGTTGCAGAGTTGACCACACCATTGTCTGTCATTAAGAAGAAGCTAGTACAAGCTGGGTTCTTTCCAGGTTGTTGTGAGGATTGTTTGTATTGTACCTATAAGCCGGATAGTTGCTGGAGATTGAGAGATGGAATTCAACGTCTCATGGATAAATATACCATAGTATTTGAGAGGACTCCATATTCTGTAGAGAGTATGGTGGATCATATTACTAAAGGTAGGAAGACTGAAGAGGTTGATATGGTTGATAAAGTACCGGTAAGGATCACTTCCAAGGGACCTGTTAAAATCACTCATAATGGTCCAATTAAGATTACTGCTGAAGGCCCTGTGAAGATTGTTGCTGAAGCTAGAGTAGCTCCTATGGTTATTACCACTCCTGGTCCTATTCCGTATACTTCTGATAAAGCTGTGCCTTGGCATTATGGGTCTGATGTTTATATCCATGGCGTTAAGCAGGAACCTTTAGCTGATATGCCTGTTGATAATATTGCTGGGTCTAGTAAGATCACACGAAGCGGAAGAGTTTTCTCTCCTCCAGTTACTTCCAAGAATGCAGTCACTCCAGCTGCTACCTCCACCACTGATGCTCGGGGCAAAGGTCCTGTTATTGAACCTATACCTACTGATGTGCCAGCTGCTGACGATCTCTCTAAGCAGATGGAAGAAGTATTGAAAATAATTCGCAAGAGTGATTATGACATTGTTGATCAATTGGGGCATACTCCCTCCAAAATTTCTATGTTGTCCTTGTTGTTGTGTTCTGAGGCTCATTCCAAGGCCTTGATTAAGTTTCTGAAGACTGCTCATGTACCCAATGAAATTTCTGTTGACCAGTTTGAAAATTGTGTTGCACACTTGACCTATGATAATGGGTTAGGTTTCTCTGATACTGATTTGACTCCAGCCAAGAGAGATCATAATAGGGCTCTACATATCTCTATTGAATGCAGGGGCACTACCCTGTCACATGTATTGATAGACAATGGTTCCTCTCTGAATGTGTTGCCCAAAGAAGTCCTGAATAAGCTGAGTCCTGAAGATGTTGTGCTGAAACCCAGTAGCATAGTGGTGAAAGCTTTTGATGGCTCAAGAAGAGTGGTGCATGGAGAAATTGATCTCCCAATCAAAGTTGGTTCTCAGGTCTTCAATGCTACCTTTTATGTCATGGATATTCGTCCGTCATATTCTTGTTTGCTTGGGCGTCCCTGGATCCATGGGGCAGGTGCTGTAACCTCTACATTACATCAGAAGCTGAGATATCCGGTAGAAGGAAAGGTTGTTACTGTCTACGGAGAATAAGGATATGTTGTTAGCCATGTGAACACCTTTAAGTATCTTGAAGTGGAAGGTGAATATGTTGAAACTCCGTGTCAGACATTTGAAGTGGTTCCTTGGATTTTTAATGATTATGAAGCTCCTCCTGTTGTCAAGAAAGTTCCCGTGGTCACCAGAATACCTCCAACAATGGCCTCCCTTAAAGATGCTAGAGCTGTGGTGGATGAAGGTGGTTGTACTATTTGGGGTCAGCTTCCTGATATTCCGTACAAGTCTGACAAATTTGGTTTGGGTTTCACTGCAGAGTCCCAGAAGGTTGTTCGTCGTGCTCGTGTTGTTCGTATCACCAATCAGGGGATTATGAAGAATCAAATCAATGTTGTAGGTGACTATGATGAAGACTACAACTTGGATGCTTGGATTTTTCCTACTGTGGGTGCTGGGCTCAACAACTGGAAGGCTGAAGATGTTATTCCTATCTCCTTTAGTCAGGAGTAAATACTATTACTGTGTTGTTGCTTTTAAGTTTGTAATTTCTTGAACAATTAAAACTCTCAAGCCTTGTGCCTTACCCGGGGCACAATGGTATGCTTGTTACGGGCTGTCATTTCATTTGCATACTTCATTCAATAAAAATCAGTGGACGTTTCGTTTTAGTAAATATTGTGTTCCTTGTCTTTCTTTTCTTTTATTTTTGTTTTATCAGCTATGTGTTCTTACACACACCCACATCACTAAAATGCAGATCCTCATCCACTCTGGATCCTGTTGATAACAGTTCTACTATTGCCAATTATAATTTTGAGAATCCGATCTATCAAACTGAAGACGGAAATGAGGATGATTGTGAAGTACCTGTAGAGCTTGCTAGGTTGTTACAACAAGAAGAGAAAGCTATACAACCACATGAAGAGCCAGTCGAAGCTGTGAATCTGGGAACTGAAGAAAACAGGAAAGAGGTCAAGATAGGGGCTGATTTAGAGGATAGTGTCAAGAGCAGATTGATTCAGATGCTACGTGACTATGTGGAGATCTTTGCTTGGTCCTATGAAGATATGCCAGGGTTGGATACAGACATTGTGGTTCACCGTTTACCAGTGAAAGAAGATTGTCGTCCAAAGAAGCAGAAGGTTCGTCGTATGCGTCCTGAAATGTCAGAAAAGATCAAAGCAGAGGTAATGAAACAGTTTGATGCAGGGTTCTTAGCAGTGACTTCTTATCCTCAGTGGGTTGCAAATGTGGTACCGGTACCTAAGAAAGATGGTAAGGTGCGTATGTGTGTGGACTACAGGGATTTGAACAAGGCCAGCCCCAAAGATGACTTTCCACTTCCTCATATCGATGTTCTGGTAGACAACACTGCTCAACATAAAGTATTCTCGTTCATGGATGGTTTCTCTGGTTATAATCAGATCAAGATGGCACCGGAAGATATGGAGAAGACAACATTTGTTACACAGTGGGGCACTTTTTGTTATAAGGTGATGCCATTTGGTTTGAAAAATGCAGGGGCAACATATCAGCGTGTTATGGTGGCTTTGTTTCATGATATGATTCATCATGAGATAGAGGTATATGTGGATGATATGATAGCCAGGTCCCTGAATGAAGAGCAACATCTTGATCATTTTCATAAATTGTTTGAGAGGTTGAAGAAATACAAGTTGAGATTGAACCTAAACAAGTGTACTTTTGGAGTTAGGTCTGGTAAACTCTTGGGTTTCATTGTCAGTGGAAAAGGTATTGAAGTAGATCCTGCAAAAGTGAAAGCTATACGAGAGATGCCAGCTCCCCGTACTGAGAAGGAGGTTAGAGGTTTCTTGGGACGATTGAATTACATTGCAAGATTTATTTCCCAATTAACCGCCACATGTGAGCCAATCTTCAAGTTGTTGAAGAAAGATCAGGTGATGGAATGGAATGATGAGTGCCAGACTGCATTTGATGAAATCAAGAAATATCTGCTAGAACCTCCAATTTTGATGCCACCAGTTGATGGAAGACCCTTGATCATGTACTTAACAGTGTTAGACAACTCAATGGGGTGTGTGTTGGGGCAACATGACGAGTCTGGTCGAAAAGAGCAGGCAATATACTACCTTAGCAAAAAGTTTACCGACTGTGAAACAAGATACTCACTGCTCGAGAAAACTTGCTGCGCTTTGGCATGGGCTGCTCGCCGACTAAGACAGTATATGTTGACTCATACTACCTTATTGATTTCAAAGATGGATCCAATCAAGTACATATTCGAGAAACCTGCTCTCTCCGGAAGAATTGCAGGATGGCAAATGATCTTGACAGAATATGATATACAGTATACTACTCAGAAGGCCATTAAGGGAAGTGTTGTGGCTGATCATTTGGCTCATCAAGCAGTGGATGATTACCAGTCAATGAGTTTTGAGTTCCCCGATGAAGACATTATGATTATTACCAAAGAACCTGGACAATATGACGGACCTGAACAAGGATCCCGATGGACTATGGTTTTTGATGGTGCTTCCAATGCCCTTGGTAATGGTGTTGGTGTTGTGATCAGTTCCCCTGAAGGTTGTCATACCCTGATTACTTCCAGACTTTGTTTCTATTGTACCAATAACATGGTTGAGTATGAGGCATGTATCCTGGGTATCAAAGCTACCATTGATATGAAGATTCAGTTCCTAGACGTGTATGGAGATTCAGCCCTGGTAGTAAGTCAGATTAAAGGAGATTGGGATACAAAACATGATAACCTCATTCCTTACAGAGAGCATGTGTTGTCTTTGATCCCACATTTTAAAGAGATTACCTTTGGACATATTCCACGAAGAGAGAATCAGTTGGCAGATGCCTTGGCCACCATGGCATCCATGTTTGAGATCAGATGGGATGATGAAGCTCCCAAGATTACTATTGATAGATTTGAAAAGCCTGCATACTGCAATGAGATTGGCACTGAAGAAGCATAAGAAAAGCCTTGGTTCTATGAGGTAAAAAGATATCTTGAATCTCAGGAGTTCCCTGAAGGGGCATCTGTCAAGGATAGGAAGTTTTTGAGGAGGTTTTCTGCTAAGTTCTTTCTGAGTAATGGGATTTTGTACAAGCGCAATCATGATTCAACTATGCTTCGTTGTGTGGATAAGAAAGAAGCAATTAAGATTATGGAAGATATGCATGATGGGATCTTTGGCACTCATTCTAGTGGACATACTATGGCAAAGAAGATATTGAGAGCGGGTTACTATTGGTCTACCATGGAAGCTGATTGCTATCAACACTCCAGAACTTGTCACAAGTGTCAAATCTATGCTGATAAAGTACATATACCTCCATCACCATTGAATGTGTTTACTGCTCCTTGGCCTTTTTCCATGTGGGGCATTGATATGATTGGTGAGATCAAACCTACTGCTTCTAATGGGCATCGTTTCATCCTGGTTGCTATTGATTACTTTACGAAATGGGTAGAGGCAGCTTCATTTGCATCTGTTACCAAGAATGTGGTGGCTCGATTCATTAAGAATAATCTTATATGTAGGTATGACATCCCTGAAAGGATTATTACTGACAATGGCTCTAATCTGAACAACACTATGATTACTGATCTCTGCACGCAGTTCAAGATTAAGCATCACAACTCTTCTCCTTATCGTCCGAAGATGAATGGGGCAGTTGAAGCTGCTAATAAGAACATTAAGAAGATTGTACAAAAGATGACTGTTACTTACAAGGATTGGCATGAGATGTTACCATTTTCTCTTCATGGTTATCGTACTACAATACGTACTTCAACAGGGGCAACTCCATTCTCCTTAGTCTATGGTATGGAAGCAGTTCTGCCCATTGAAGTTCAGATTCCCTCCTTAAGAATTATGAAGGATGCAGGCTTGGATGAAGATGAGTGGATTCAGACCCGACTTGACCAGATAAATTTGATTGATGAGAAGAGGCTAGCAGCAGTTTGTCATGGCCAGATGTACCAGAAACGGATGATCAAAGCTTTTAACAAGAAGGTTAAGCCAAAGGTATATCAGGCTGGTGATTTGGTAATCAAGCGTATCATATTACCACAGGGTGATCCTAGGGGAAAGTGGACTCCAACATATGAAGGACCATTTGTGGTCAAAACAGTATTCTCAGGAGGTGCCATGATACTTACTACTATGGATGGTGAAGACTTCCCACAGCCTGTAAACGCAGACATAGTTAAAAAATACTACGCATAAAAAGAGACCCGCTAGGTTGACTGGCCTAGGCAAAAATAAGGGCATCCCGGCGAACCAAAAGGGTTCGGGAAAAAATTAGGGATATATATATTAAAAAAATGTACACCCGACAAGTCGAAAACTTGAAAGGGCGGCTTGGGCAAAAAAGGGTATCCCGGTGGATTGAAAACCTGAAAGGGCAATCCAGGCAAAAGTTAGGGATTAAAGCGTATGACTATGTCTCGTTCGGATCACCCATGAAACTGCAACCAGTTGTGTTACTTACTCAAGCTCGAACAGATAAAGCTCAATTCAATCGTTTTCGTCTCAACAACAGAAGATGAGATACTTGAAGATAATGGCAATAGTAGAATTGAAACTCAATAGGATTATTTCTCACATAATTGATTTTCTTTGTTTTGTAAAACTTCACGACGAATTCCTCTTACTAGGATTTCTGTCTCCTTGTACAAACCCACCTATGTATAGGTCACTTTTTTTGATATAAATAAAATTCCATCTTTGAATCCAGATTTACTTTTACCCTATTTACATAAGCGAAACGTCCATTGGTTGTGTTTGAATGTATGTATGTTTTTGAATATGATTGATGTTTACCAGAAATGCATGTATGCTTAATATGATTGATGTTTACTAGAAATGCATGAAAATGCAGTAATAATATTTACTAAGGACGAACGACGGAAGGATTTCAACGAAGCTTCGCCAGTTCATCTCTACAAGACAGTTACAAATCCCCAGTAGGACAAATCCATCTTCATAAGTACTTCCAGTCACATATCCCCTGGAATTTATATCCATCTCTTTTATCCTCATACGGATATTCGGGAATTTATTTTTCCAATAGGAGTACGACGAACGAAGACGGGAGGTTATGTATACACTACTATCAAACGAAGACGGGAGGTTATATACTATATTATCAGACAAGTCGGGAACGAGTTCCTCATATTCTCCAGTAACGAATCGGGATTTATTTTCCCTGGCCAGCAGTTGCTATACGAAGATATCCAGACGCTTCAGGCTGCAGGATGCACACATACATCATTTACATCATAACATACATATCCATAAAATACATAATACATTACTAAAGTACATCATATTATACATGCATGCATAATGCATTACTAATATTATCATACAGAATGTTTTAATCTTGTTTTTCAGGTTAATTCTCCAGCAGACAGACTTCATCAACAACTTGTGACTATTGGGCCGTTGTTTATCCTCCCAAAAGTTATACTTATACCTCAGGACGTTGTTTATCCTCCTGAAAGCTTCTTATACCTCAGGACGTTGTTTATCCTCCTGAAAGCATATCATTTCCTCAAAACGTTGTTTATCCTTCTGAAAGCATATCATTTCCTCGGGACGTTGTTTATCTTCCTGAAAGCTATCACCATTACCTCAGGACGTTGTTTATCCTCCTGAAAGCATATCATTTCCTCAGAATGTTGTTTATCCTTCTGAAAGCATACTACTACCTTAGGACGTTGTTTATCTTCCTGAAAGCTATCACCACTACCTCGGGACGTTGTTTATCTTCCTGAAAGCTATCATTATATCTTCATATTTTGGACTGCTTTATCCTCCAAGAAATGTACCTGAAGAATGTTTCTCCAAGTGGCATCTTTAAGCCCACTCAAGCATATTCAACTAGTCATCAGTATCACTCTACGCACCGGTGAGTGAAAATTTTTGGGCTTTTGTGTTCAATCCCCTTCAACCTTCCAAGTTACGACTGGCACATATACCAATCTAACCCCTCAGGTTTCAGAAAATTGAACAGGGGCAGCTGTTGCACCGCAAAATTTGCCCTCACAATACAAGGCTTTGTGTACTAAGAGGTTCACAAAGTTCACAAGACCTGTCATGAGGTTCATGAAGTTTACAAGACACTTTATGAGGTTCACAAGGTTCACAATACTTACAAGACCTTTCATGAGGTTCATGAAGTTTACAAGACACTTTATGAGGTTCACAAGGTTCACAAGACCTCCCATGAGATTCATAAGGTTCACAAGACATCTAATGAGGTTCACAAGGTTCACAAAGTTCACAAATAGTTAGAAAGTTTGACAACTCCCTCAGACAATGCATTTTCCTAAGCAGTGCATCCAAAACTAGGGTTTTGACTTTAATCAGGCTAAATGGACTTCCAAGACTTTAAGTAAGCTTCATAACATCTTACATGTGTTTGAGAACCCCCATGACAAGTTTCAAGACTTTTCTCAAAGGTTTGCTCAGTCAGATGATCAGATAAGTCAAAATCAGTCAAAGCAGTTAAAAAGTCAAACTGAGGTCAATTGTGGTCAAACCAAAGTCAAACTTCATGATTTTTTGCCAACATCAAGTATATGAAGTAAAATTCATCATTTGATCAAGGGTTGATCATGATTCATCAAGGAGATTTCAGATCATCAAGAATCAAGGGTTTCTAAATTAGGGTTTCCTCAGGAAAAGTCAACTGAACTTTGACCAGCCATAACTTTCACATGCTTCATCACCAATTTTCCATACAAAGCTCATTTTGAAGGAAATTGAATTCTCTACAACTTTGTGTCTCACAAGCCAAGCCCAAAAATGCTTCATTTGGAAGGTATGAGCTAAGACATTATAGGTCCTTTTGAAAGTCAACAAAAAGTCAACAACTTCAAAAGGGCATAACTTGAGAATGGTAAATGATATGGACATGAAACCAGTGGGGTTGGTTAGAGGACTCTTCAAGCTTTCAAAAATGTCAAAAATCACCCTCATAGCATTAAAATTGAAGGATGTGTGCCCTTGCAAAGTTGGGAAATTTTTGGTTGGTTTATGAAGAAAATGGAGGTTTAAAACCAATTTTTTCTAAATGGGCTTGCCATATGATGATCCAATCCATACCAATACTTCATGCACGACCCAATGCACAAATATTCAGATTTTTTATCATTTTTATTTTATTTATTTTGATTTTATTCATTTTAAATCATTTTAAATTAAAATAAAATAGAAAAATCAAATATTTAAATGAGATTGTGCTTCTAGAAAGTCATAAAGATTGCTTGGATCAAATTGATACAAAAATTATGGTGATTGGCTTGAAATAGAAAGGGTTTATTCAAGAATATTTGAAATTTAAGCTTGAATCTTTTTCAATCTCATTGATCCAAATCTTCCACACAACAATCAATTTTTTTGACCTAGTTCCATTGTACTATAAGTAGACAACATAACCTAATGCATTGGACACGAAAAATTCTGCCTCAAAGAGTAAGTTGCAACTTTCAAAAATCATCCAAAATTTGAAATTCGGATTCTTCAATAGAGGCTGTTCCAGAGAGATTTGAAGGTTGAGACATGTTTATTGGACATCTTTGAATCATTCTCAATACTCATATGCATCCATAACCTCATGAACAACTCAAACCGAATCCAACTTTTGACATCTTTATGATTTTTTCGTTCTTATATATACATGCAATATAAATTGAATTTGATTCTGGTTTTGTGTTTGTGACAAGCTTGTGAATGTTTCTGGGCAATTCAATTTGATTTTCGATGCAGGATTAAAGAATCACCATGGCTAGGGTTTCGACCATGAGATTAGGGCTTTGCTTTAAACCTAACATAAACAAGTTCTAAGAACATGGAACAATCATGTGAACCTTGGGGATTATAACGCACTAATTATTTTTGAGAAATTTCACTGTCTTGATGCTCTTCCAATTTCGTAGGTTTCTGGTTTTTAAAAATCGCAGGAAACTTCATAGCTAAATTCGTAGCTAAATACGCAGGTACCAAGGAAGAAGAAGAAGCCCTGCGCGCGTTTTTTCAAATTTGAATTGTTGTTATATATTATAATGTATTTGTTCTGTTTTGTATCACACACAAGCGTGTGTCCCAGTGGTGAAGTGTGCGTGTATATTGCTTGCAGGCCTGGGTTCGAATCCTGGCTTCCACAATTTTTCTTGTTTTTCCATTTGAACTATTAAACTTAATATATTATGTATTATAGTCATTATACTAACAGATGTGCCCTCCCGGCTGGAATGGTAAGAGTATTTGTGTGTTGTGTAAAGGTCCTGGGTTCGATCCCCCCAGGCCTTTTGTTTTGTTTTCTTTTTTCATGATTTTCCAGGAATAAGCAACAAAACCAATTGAACTCCTTTCATTAGCACCTGTGCGCGCGCTGGCCCAGTGGTTGGTCTTGTTGGCTGGAGTTATGAAAGCAAAGGGGCTGGGTTCAACTCCCAGCCCAGGTAAGTTCTTTTTCTCTTTTTCTCCATTATTTGTTTTTTGGTTTGTTTAATATTATTGTTGTTAATTTTAATTAAAAAACTATAACCCTAATTTAATCCTAAAATATTTTCATAAACCAAGATTAACCCTAAAAATATTTTTCTAAAACCCTAATTGTTTTCATATTAATGTTAATTTTTTATTTATATTATTATTATATATAGTCTTATTTAAATAATGTAAATAATTTTTAAATCATGTTTAAAACAATAAATTTCTTAATTTAATTTTGTTAATATGATAATATTCTATAAATTGTTTATAATTTAATTTTGTATGTAAATAATTTTTAATATATGTTTAGAAATAGTTAAAAATTGCTAAATTAATTTTGTAATTATAATTTTATTTTCATAATATGTTTATAATTAACTTACTTTTATAATTTACATATAACTTAAAACTTTATAATAATTAGTATAATTGCTTATATTTTCTTATTAGTCTTAAATAATAATTGTTTATAAAAAAAATTGATTTTTTAATTATTGTGTTAATATTATTAATTATGTTTATATGATATTTTATTATTACTAACCCCATTTAATTTTGTATTATTTTTATTATTATTTTCTACTAACCCAATTATTATTATTATTTATTATTTTGCTTATTTATTTAATTTGCTTTAATTATTATTATCATGTAATTGTTCCTTTGATGTAATATTTAATAATAATGTTTAAATATTTATTTTATGCTATGGTTAGTAAAAATAGGGAGTGTAACATGTTTATATGTTTAAAATTAATTTAGCTCATTAAACTCAAAGATAAATATTAAAATGGTACACTCACACACGTAAGTCGATCTTTGATCGCCATCTCACTTCCTTAAGGATACCTCTCATGTTGCCTATTACAAAAAGGTCAAGTAGGGTGTATAAAGCAAAGTTCTTTATCCATATCATCTAGTCCCTTAAACAGAAAAAAGATCAAGTCCCTTCGAATGTTGCCTTCGTAATGATCTTGTCCCTTTCGAATAAAGATGATAAGTCCCTTCGAATTGCTTATACACCCCACAGTTGCCTAAATAAACAGATGTCCCTTCACTTGTCCCTCACATCCAAGGTAATGACTACCTATTCCTTAATAATAGGGATAGTCTTACCATTTAAAGGATTCAAGAACAGAAAAGACTTAAACTTAGGGTAGGTTCCTCTTAGATACTTGCTCACTCTTCAAAACATTTCAAACACTTCACACATTTTAAACAATTTTCAAAAACAAAGGTTTTTTACGCATCCGTACATGGATCATTATAAAACTCTTAAGAAAATTTTTATTCACACACTTCACATTTCAAAAACAGTTCAAAGTGAGCTAAGTAACTAAGAGCCCATGGATAACCATGGATGTAAAGGGTGCTAACACCTTCCCTTTACATAACCTACCCCCCGGACCCAAAAATCTTTTAAAAGGTCTTTCCTGTTCTTTTATGCCTTTCCTTTGGATAAAATAAAAGTCGGTGGCGACTCTTGCTATCCGCAACATAACTAAAGTCAGTTCTCCCACCGTGTTACAACTGTTGAATTGCTTACTTATCTATGCTCAAGTGTATGACTCGTCTGGCCCGAGTGCTAACTGTCTGTCGCTCCCACCAAATGACACTGTCGCTCCCACCAAATGACACCCAAGGTCAGAAGGGGTACAGACGCGAACGGTCGGCGAAAGGGATGAGAACACACAAGGGTGAACTCAGAAGACAAGAGTCGCCAGCTAGGCATTTTTATCCCGGAGGAAAGGTAATGCTGCATAGACCTAGAAAAAGATATGGATAAGACGGTTGCGAACCAGAGAAACTGAGAAAGGGGGTTGGTTACAACCTGGGAAGGTATTAGCACCCAGATTGTCCGCCGTACTCGACGGGATCCACGCTTAGAAGACTTGTGTTTTAAAGGGGTAGTGTCAGTGCTATTTGTGTATCAAAGCTGGAAAGAATGCAAGTGTCAGTGTAAAAGAAGTGTGAAGTGTATAAGTGAAGTGTTAGTGTAAGGAAAGAATACAATGCTCAAGACCATGAGGCTTAAAGAATAAGGCTAGAAAGAGGGGGAATATACAGAGACTTTTGTTCGATAACTGTTAAGTTATGCCTACGTATCCTCTCGTGCAATGAGGAAGTCAGAACACCGTAGTTCGACCCAAAGAGACTGAAAGATAAATTGACTTGTGAACTGCTTACTTGTCTATGCTCAAATGTATGACCTGTCTGGCTCAGGTGCAAACTGTCTTGCATTAGACGGAAGAAGCGAGTTCTCGTTTGTGAGTGAATGAGATGAGAATAGAATCCCGGAGGAGACGATTATTGTTTGTTTTTTGTATTTTCAATCTTTTATTGCCTTTTGAAGTTTGTCATAAGTTAATGAGCTTAAGCCTAAACCAAGGGTTAGCAAACTCATCACATCCTCCCTCTGATTAGGGGTAATGAGAATACCTTAAGTGTGAAGTCAGTATCTCACACTTAATCACCATGGTGTAGGATTAAGATCATTAACCTACTTGTGATTATTCAGATGTTTTTGTTGTTTTTGTTTAGTGTTGAGTAATGAGATTAAGCCATAATCCAGGATTTAATGGACTCATTACACCATCCTAATAGAAGGATAATAGATGAGAACATTTAAGCTGAGGAAAGCTCCTCAACTTAATCCATGATTAGGGATTAACCTCATGACAAAACAAAGCCTTTATTAAGTGGATTTTAGTTAATGATAAGATTAAGAAATGGATTTTATGATTTTTAAGACAACTTGAGGGGGACTTGTCCATTAACACTAGGGTTAGTCCTTCTTAACCAGTTAAGGAAGAATTAGAACCCTAATACAAGGCCCAAGTTACACGCTTGCTGTCTTAATGATTATTAGGTGGATTGATTAAACGATTTAAACACATTAAGGGTTTAACACTTAGGATTAAAGCTATACACTCCATCCTAATAGAAGGATGCATGCATAAGCTTAATCACAAAGCCTTAAAGCCTTTAGGGTTTAGTCCCTGATTATGAGACGAGAAGAGAAGACTCAAAGATGACACAAAGGTAAAATCTAAATGGGGGACTAATCAAAACCCTAATTGTGATCATGCTTGGTTATTCCTAGGGTTAATGAGGTTTGCAAGAAGATCTTCAAAGAACCACCAAGGAGGGGAGCAGATGAGAGGAGAAAGAAGCAGAGAGAAGCAAGACAACTTGCTTCACTTAAGAAGACAAGTTGCTTGAAGAAAGAAAGTAAAATGAACAAGAATGAGCAAGCTCACTCCAAAGCACAAGATAAAATGCAGCAATGATGTATAAGAGAGATGAAAAGAGATTGTGAGAAGTGAAGGCAAATTCACTTCTCAATACAACTTACCACCTGAAAAGTTAGTAAAAGAAATGAAATGCAATGCAAATGAGATGCAATGTCATGATGCAAACAAAAAACCAGGAGCAAGAACATGAAGTTAATGATGCTAAGAGATGATACAAACATGAGGCAAGACATGAGAATGATCATACAAGGCAATGGATGCGGATGAAGCATGCTTTGAACCATGAATGTACATGAAAAATTATGACATGTAATGGACATGTAACATGGCAAATGAAAGATGCAATGGTTAAACATGATTCTAATATGTCCTAAGATGTATTATGACTCAAGTGAATTCACAAAATGTCATGGCAAGTCATGGTATGCAAGCAAATGGAAGATGGATGCAAAGGAAGACATAAATTAGGGTTTATGATCAACACACAAAGCAAAATCCAAAACCAGAAGCAAGAGTCATGATAAAAATTTGAAAATGCTATCAAAGATACCCTAAACCTATACAAGCTCACTGCCCAAAGGAAGGGAAACAACTCTTAACCTAGTGGAAGTTATGAATTTCCTAAGATTGCTAGGGTTTTGGGGTGCCTTGTCAAGAAAAATCCTAAACAAATTGAAAATGCAAGATCAAATCAAACCAATTTTATCCTATAAACTACATGTTATGCAAGATGCAATACAAAATGAATCATTGTCCAACTCTCAATGGTTAGTCAGAAACAAATTTTTGAAGTTTGAAACAAAATATTGCCTTGAAATGAAATTAAATCCAATGAAAATGATCAAAGGCATCAAGAACAAAAAAAGAAATTTGGTTTGAAAGTTTGACAATGTTTCTAAATGTTTTTAAATGCAATGTGAATTTTTTGGTGATTTTTAAATACCTAAATGGTATTTTAATTAATTAATTCCCATTAATTAATTAAAATAAACATTAAAATATTTTAAAAATACAAATTTTATGCAAAAAATAAAAGTAAAAATATTTTTGTGTTCTGAAAATTCATGGAACCCTTGACAAAACTTTTCATAATTTTTTAATGATTTTAGCTATTTTAAAATAAATGCACAAAATAAATGATAAGAAAATAAAATAAATATGAACAAGAAAGAAAGTCAGCGCATCCTAAGGCTGATATTCAAACTGGGAGTGGAGGGAAAGACTGGCGCGCTATCCTACGGCTCTCATTCAAACTGGGCCAATTAAATTAAACTGGATTAATTAAATTAATTAAGTGAGATTAGGGTTTTAATGACACATCATGGCCATTGAAACGCGCGGGAGTCAACAAAAGTCAGCCAGATCAGGGGTCCACATTTAAACTTTGCCCTAAACGCATTTAAAGTCCTAATCACTTTCAGGTCACCGGAGACGAGCTCCGGTCGTCTTCTCCGGTGACCCCCTTCCCTGAAAGTTTCAAAATCACTCCCTAGGCTAAATCAAACCCCCCAAATCTCCAGAAATGATCCCTAAACCCCATAGAGCAAGAATCCAGCACCAAGTTTCATTTATTGAGGTATCATTTTGCTTTGGCAAGGGGTTTTGCAACTTTGCCTCTTTGGTACATAACTTGAAATTATGTGATTTTTCCCAACTTTGACAAGCCATAACTTTTGATCCAAAATGAATTAGAATGAGTTCTTGTACTTTTTGAAAAGGGAATGATCCATTCTACAACTTTCATGACCAAAGTTTTCTCATTTGAAGCATTTTTGAATCAAAAAGCAAGGTTTGAAAAAGTTTCCCAAAATGGAAAGTTTCCATTACAAGTCATTTTCCCAAAAAGGCAACTTTGCAAATGGCTTGAAATTCTTCAATTTTGTGAACTTCTAACACCTTCTATGATCAAATAAAGATCATGCACAATCAAAATGATGATGAACACCCCTTGGTTGGGTCATTGGGGGGCCTCAGATGCCCTGATTTTACACTGACTTGCTCAAGAAGTCAACCCTTGATCAGATGCCTTCCCCATGGAATTTCTTCATGAAAATTGATATGCATGATCCCTATACCACATAGAGACCAATGGAAACAATAATGACCAAAAAATTTTGAGTTATGGCCTTTGAAACCAAAACCCTAATTCTAGGTCATCTATGCAGTTAAACTTGGCTCTGCTTCCATGCCATTCTCAGTTCTTGTGATTATTTGACTTTCTTGACTTTGTGAGGATACAATATGATGCTTGAATATAAATGGACCCCTTTGAAGTGATTGAAGACCTTTGGGGTGGCTCAAATGGCTCTTGGATTGCTCAGACCACAAACCTTAGATGCAGATGACTTGGGAACAATGTAGTGAATCAAAAATGCAATATGAGATGCTATGATTGAATTTATGCATATGAAGAGATCACAAGCCATGGTGTGAATGGGTGAGGGAAAATTTGGGGTGTTTACAGCTGCCCCTATTCAAACATAAGTTAGCTGTGCAGGATGTAAGCAACGGCTTAGCAGGCAAACAAGATAACTTGTGGTTGAATACCAAAGACAGTCCAAAATTTGCACTCACAGAATGAATAAGAAAAGGGATATAGATTGTAAAAGAAAATAAAGTATATTATAAAGTGCGGGCGACGGAGGAAGACCGTCGAGCAGAGGACGACTGCTGGGGATAAAGCATTGACGGGGACGACCGACACGCCGGGGAAGATGCGGGAAATAAAGCAAAGACGGGGACGACCGACTAGCTGGGGATATGAGAGATTATGATGGGGACGGCCATCAGGTAAAGCTAAAAGACTCTCTGGGGATTATAGGTAAATTAAATAAATGATGAGGTACGGTCATCAAAGGTGAAGGACGATCACCTAGCAGGGGACGGCTGCTCTGTTGGGGATAAGATGAGGGACGGTCATCTAAGGTGAAGGACGATCACCTGGCAGGGTACGGCTGCCGAAAGGTATCACGACATAGAACGAATGTCGGATAAAAAGGTCGACGATGGGGACGACCATCGGATAAGCATGATGAAGGACGATCATCAGGAGGTGAAGGACGAATACCTAGTAGGGTACGGCTGCTCTCAGGGTTTATCATGACATAGGACGGATGTCAGATAACAAGATCAACGATGGGGACGGCCATCAGATAAAATGATGAAGGACGATCATCAGGAGGTGAAGGACGATCACCTAGCAGGGGACGGCAGCTAAAAATAACACGACATAGGACGAATGTCGGATAAGAAGGGTTCCAATAATGGAGACTCCGCTGGGAAAGGATGAGGGACGGTCATCCAAAGGTGAAGGACGATCACCTGGCAGGGTACGGCTGCCGAAAGTATCATGACATAGGACGAATGTCAGATAGAGAAGAAATAGCTCGCTGGGATTTGTTGGGACAAGTAAACACGGAAGAGTGTCTATATCCAAGGAATGAGAGGTATAAGTGTTTGGGTACGGTGTATAGACTAAAGATGCGGACGAGCATCCTTAAGACTATGATACGGACGAGTACCAGATAGAAACAAACGCTGACACATGCTCAGAGATGATGATACGGACGAGTACCAACTGGTTAACAAAGAACACGGACGAGTATTGATTCTGTGGGGACTCTTCTGGGGAATAGTAGACACGGACGAATGTCTAAATTCAAGAAGACATAAGTGTTTGACACGGTGTATAGATTAAAGATGCGAACAAGCACCCTTAAGATTATGATATGGATGGGTATCAGGTAGAAACAAACGCTTGACGCATGTTCAGAGATGATGGTACGGACGAGTACCAACTGGTTAACAAAGAACACGGACGAGTGTCGAATCTGAGGGGATATAAGTGGTGTATACAAGATACGGGCGAGTATCTGTATGAATAAAACAGGAGTAACAAGCATGAGTGGTGTATAGACAGGTGTTTAACCTGCTGAGGAGAGTGACACGGACGAGTGTCAAAAAGGGAAAAGTGTAATATAAACAAGTGTATGGTTTACAAAGTGTTTAGGTTACTATGCTGGGAAGGTGACACGGACGGGTGTCAGGGAATTGTATATATGTGTATCTGTGAGTGCCAAGGGGACGCTTTGGCTTTCTACTGGGGATATGACACGGACGGGTGTCAGGAAGTATCTGTAATATATAGGTGTCTGTTCGTAAAGAAATGCCCGGGCGACTCTACTGGGGAATCATGACACGGATGGGTGCCAAAAGGAGTGTGTACTGGTATTTGTGAGTGTAAGGCAAATGCTTTAGCTTTCTACTGGGGAAATGACACGGACGAGTGTCAAGGAGTATCTGTAATATACGGAAGGTGCCTTGGTTCTCTGCCGGGGAATCTGGGGAATTTCTGTACATCGTTGATGGATTGTCAGTATTCAGAACATGGCTTATGATTATGCAATATGTTTGATTTTTGCCGTAATGCTCCGTATTAAACGGAATGCTACGCTTTGGGGGAAAAATATGATGCGAATGCTATGATTATGCAAGAGGTAACCATCCGGGATTCGGATCCCGTTACTGCGAAGACCTCTGGCCGATCTGCTTGAAGTGGACATCCCAGCTGGGGGTGAGATCATTGGTTGATCTAGCATATATGACTCTGCTTGGGGAAATAGGTCACTGATAGACCTATCTTGGTAATAAGGGACCCAACTGGGGTTTGTAGAAGCTTTCTCCACTCTGTTGTGGTTTCTTCACGTGTCGCCTCTCCGGGTAGAGGTTGACACTCTGTGGGGAGATGGTTCCCTGGCTTTTGTACTTGGCTGAGGAGGAATAATAAATGGCAACTCAGCTGGGGAGAAAGCACCTACGGTGCTAAGGCTGAGTAGATAATGATTTGCCAGCTTGTTGGGGTGAAGCTTTCATGCCCCATGTTGTGCTTTGAATACCTGCAATCCTGACAAGACAGAGAAACACGCAAGTAATCCCGAGGTATCCCTTACCGGATCCCATCCTAAAAGTTTAGACACTCCCGAGAGTAAGTATATTTCCTGCAAGCACGTATATTTAGAAGAAAAGCATTTGTACTTATGCAATCAGTATCTTAAAGACATCGGACATTCTTTGCAAGCAAAAATAAAAAGTACGAGATGAAACATGACTTGAAAATCTGATTTTATTAATTCATGTGCCCTGAATTGGCAAGATACAGTCAAAGAAACAAATCCCCTAAAATGAGGAGATTGTTACAAATTGAGAGAAAAGATGTTGGCAATGCTGATAATGCTTCAAGGAGCTTCCCCTTTGCTATGACTCGTATGACTTTTGACGTTCTTCTCGTCTTGCTTTCTGAAGAAGGTTGGTTCTGACCGACGCTTGAACCTTTCGAAGCTTACCATGTTGCAAATGATACAGATGAGTTCAGAATGCAGTTGTTCGCTTATTCCCTTATTTTTCGTGGATCGCCCTTTCGGGTTTTCGATCCACCGGGATACCCATTTTTGCCTGAGTTGTCCAATGCGGCTTTTCAACTCAGCGGGTGTACATTTTTTGTTTATTTTCCCTTATTTTTGCCCGAGTCTTTTATTCTGTTTTTGACTCGTCGGGATGCCCTATTTTTGCCTGGACTTACATTCTGTTTTTATGTCCAGCGGGTCATTTTATGCGAAGTATTTTTTAACTGCATCTGAATTTACAGGGGACGGGAAGTCTTCACCATCCATAGTGCTGAGCATCAGTGCTCCACCAGAGAAAACTTTCTTTACTACGAATGGCCCTTCATAGTTCGGAGTCCACTTGCCCCTGTGGTCTGTATGAGGAGGGAGGAGTCTTTTCAACACAAGATCTCCTACTTGGTATTCTCGGAGCCTGACTTTCTGATCGAAGTCTTTCTTCATTCTCTTCTGATACAGCTGCCCATGACAGATTGCAGCTAATCTCTTCTCTTCAATCAGACTCAGTTGTTCGTGTCGGGACCGGACCCATTCTGCTTCGTTCAACTTAACATCCATTAATACCCGCAATGAGGGTAATTCAACTTCAACAGGTAGGACTGCTTCCATACCATACACAAGTTGATATGGTGTTGCCCCAGTGGATGTTCTGATTGACGTACGGTACCCATGCAAGGCAAACGGTAGCATTTCATGCCAGTCTTTATAGGTAACTACCATCTTTTGCACAATCTTCTTGATATTCTTATTAGCTGCCTCAACAGCGCCATTCATCTTTGGCCTGTAAGGAGAAGAATTGTGGTGTTGGATCTTGAAGTCCCGGCACAGTTCTGCCATCATTTTGTTGTTCAGGTTGGAACCATTATCAGTAATGATTCGCTCGGGCACTCCATACCGACAGATGATATCTCTCTTCAGAAATCGGGCTACCACTTGCCTTATAACATTTGCATAGGAAGCTGCTTCAACCCACTTGGTAAAATAGTCAATAGCAACCAGGATGAATCTGTGGCCGTTTGAAGCAGTCGGTTCAATCTTTCCAATCATGTCAATGCCCCACATAGCAAAGGGCCAGGGTGAAGACATCACATTCAGAGGATTTGGAGGCACATGCACCTTATCCGCATAAATCTGGCATTTATGGCACTTCCTGGCATAAGCACAACAGTCGGTATCCATTGTGATCCAGTAATAACCTGATCTTAGCAATTTCTTGGCCATGGCATGCCCTCCTGCATGGGTACCAAAGGATCCTTCGTGCACTTCGTGCATTAGCAAGTCTGCCTTTGTTTTATCAACGCATCTGAGAAGTACCATATCAAAGTTTCTCTTGTACAGGGAACCGTCAGTATTCAGGAAGAAACTACCAGCTAACCTTCTCAATGTCTTCTTATCATTGGAAGATGCCCCAGGTGGGTATGTTTGATCCTCCAAGAAGCATTTAATGTCATGGAACCAAGGCTTATCATCTTTGGCAACATCTGCTGCAAATACATACGCTGGTCTGTCAAGTCTGGACACTGAAATCCGAGGCACAAAGTTGGCAGCTTGAACTTTGATCATGGATGAAATGGTAGCCAGAGCATCTGCAAACTGATTCGCGTCCCGAGGGATATACTCAAGCTTGACCGTTGTAAAGAAGGTCAATAACCTCCTTGTATAATCCTTGTACGGTATCAGATGATCCTGGTGTGTGTACCATTTGCCGTTGGTTTGATTGATTACCAAAGCTGAATCTCCGAACACAGTTAAAGTCTTGATCCTGAGGTCAATGGCTTCCTCAAGGCCCATAATGCAAGCTTCGTATTCAGCTTCGTTGTTAGTGCAGTTAAAGGTGAGTTTTGCCGAGAAAGGCATGTGAACTCCTTTAGGTGTAATGAGTACTGCACCAACACCACGACCGTTCATATTAACAGCCCCATCAAACATCATAGTCCATTCTTCCTCCGGGTCAGGCTCTTCAGTGTGAACAGGCTCTTCATGATCTTTTGCTTTTATGAACATGATGTCTTCATCAGGGAAGTCAAATCTCATGGGCTGGTAATCATCAATGGGCTGCTCAGCAAGATAATCAGACAATACACTGCCCTTGATGGCTTTTTGGGATGTGTACTGGATGTCATATTCTGTGAGGATCATTTGCCATCTTGCAACCCGTCCGGTAAGTGCTGCCTTCTCAAAAATGTACTTAACTGGGTCCATCTTTGATATCAATAAAGTAGTGTGGGTCAACATATACTGTCTCAGTCGGCGAGCAGCCCACGCTAAAGCACAACAAGTTTTCTCGAGCAGTGAATAACGTTGTTCACAGTCGGTAAACTTTTTGCTTAGGTAGTAAATTTCATACTCTTTTCGACCAGACTCGTCATGCTGGCCCAGCACACACCCCATTGACTCTTCCAATACTGTCAAGTACATTATCAGAGGTCTTCCTTCAACTGGAGGCATAAGGATTGGAGGCTCTTGTAAGTATTCCTTGATTTTGTCAAAAGCCCTCTGGCAGTCTTCGTTCCACCTGACCGTTTGTTCTTTTCCTAGCAGCTTAAACAAAGGTTCACAGGTTGCTGTAAGGTGAGATATGAACCTTGAAATGTAGTTCAATCTACCTAGAAACCCCCGAACTTCTTTTTCTGACTTCGGTGCATGCATTTCTTGAATGGCTTTGACTTTATCAGGGTCAACTTCAATCCCTTTATCACTTACAATAAATCCCAGCAACTTACCAGATTGCACCCCGAATGTGCACTTGTTGGGGTTTAACTTCAGTTGGTATTTCCTTAGACGCTTGAATAACTTCAACAGATTTACCAGGTGGTCTTCTTCTGTGAGGGACTTGGCAATCATGTCATCCACATAACATTCGATTTCTTTATGGATCATGTCGTGGAATAATGTTACCATAGCCCGTTGATAAGTCGCACCAGCATTCTTCAGTCCGAATGGAATCACCTTGTAACAGAATGTGCCCCAGGGTGTGATGAAAGTTGTCTTCTCCATGTCTTCAGGTGACATCTTGATCTGATTGTATCCTGAAAATCCATCCATGAAGGAGAACACCGAGAACTGAGCCGTATTGTCGACCAATACATCAATGTGAGGTAAAGGGAAGTCATCTTTCGGGCTGGCTCTGTTCAGATGCCGGTAATCCACACACATCCTCACCTTGCCATCTTTCTTAGGCACAGGTACAATATTAGCGACCCACGGTGGATAACTAGTCACAACAAGGAACCCGACGTCCCACTGCTTTTGTACCTCTTCTTTAATCTTCATTGCCATATCTGGGCGAGTACGGTGCAGTTTCTGCTTTACTGGCAGGCAATCTTCTTTTAAAGGCAGCTTGTGCATGACAATATCGGTGTCCAATCCTGGCATATCCTGATAAGACCAAGCAAAGACATCTACATACTCCCGAAGCATGTCAATCAGTTGCTCTTTTACCGAGTCTTGTAGGCAGGCCCCGATCTTAACCTCTTTCACATCTTCTTCCGTACCAAGATTAACCGTTTCGACATCCTCCTGATGAGGAGTGATAACCTTCTCCTCTTGCCTTAATAACCTGGCTAGCTCTTCAGGTAGCTCATAATCTTCTTCAACCCCTTCGTCAGCTTGATTGATCGGATTGTCAAAGTCATACAGAGTCATAGCTGTGTTGTTGTCGGTGCAGTCTGAAAGGCACTCTCTGCAAGGGTTTAGATTTTTTATTTTAGTGATTAATTTTAATCTTGTTTAGAAAAAGTGAAATGAAGTTATCATTTTGGAAAACATTGCCATTTTATTTTTGTACAAAAAGAAAAAAATGAAAAACAGTGAGCGGTAAAAGAAAAAAGACTCATTTGCAAAAGATGTCTGATATTCATTGATTGATCTGTTTGCACAAAATTTACAAGATGGCCCGATTACAAAATGAGTCTTGTCATCTTGGGCAAGATGCAAGACTTGATGCATGCTTAAAATATACAGGAAATAATAATTACTCTGCAGGAGTAACCCTTATAATTTCCTGGGAAGACCAGTTTGAGATATGGCTCCCCGGGGTCCTTGGACGTATCCAACTCTCCAGGTTGCGCTCATCTTCCGACTCATCTTCCAAGTTGTTCACTGCATCTGGGGTGAGCATTCCCCCGCTGACAAAACTGGGCTTCTTGGCAGCCTCTGATTGATCTTGTTGAGTTGGTTTGTAACCCAACCCAAATCTGTCCTCCTTCTTTTCCACGGGCAGCAGCTTGCCCCAGCCTTGGGCAGTACCCTCTTCAACAACCTTCCTGGCTTGCTGATAAGATGTCATGGAGGTTCCCAGTACAGCAGACGCTTCCTTTATGTTCAGGGCCTCAAATCCCTGGCTCATGGTTTCATGGATTTCTCCATCCATCTCTATATACTTATACGTAGCCAGATGGCTAACAAAGATGTCTTCTTCACCACAGATGGTGATGATTTGGCCTTCCCACTCGAATTTCAGCTTCTGGTGAAGGGTAGACGTAATAGCGCCAGCGACATGGATCCAGGGTCTACCCAACAAACAGCTGTAGGCCGGCTGAATGTCCATCGCATAGAAGGTAATTTTAAAAGTCTGCGGGCTAATCATTACAGGCAGATCAATCTCCCCTAGCACTGATCTTATAGAGCCATCAAATGCTCTCACCACCAAATTACTTGGACGCAATGCCAAGCCATCATACTCCAGCTTCACCAAGGCTTTCTTTGGTAGAACATTGAGCGAAGACCCAGTGTCCACCCGTACATGAGATAGAACAACACCTTTGCATTCCAAGGTGATATGTAAAGCCTTGTTGTGGTTACGTCCCTCAGTCATTAAGTCAGCATTGGTAAAGCCCAGTCCATGACTGGTGTTGACATTTGCCACCACGGTTTCTAGCTAATTAACAGTGATCTCCTCGGGCACATATGTTGCGTGCAGGACTTTCAATAATGCATTCCTGTGAGCTTCAGAACACATCAACAGGGATAATATGGAGATCTTTGAGGGATTTTGGTGAAGCTGATCCACCACCTTGTAATCACTTCTCTTTATAATCCTCATAAACTCGTCTACATCTTGCTCAAAAGATGTCTTCTGAGTTTCCTTAATAGCTGGTTCTTCAGGCACCACACTCTTTCCCTTTGCTTTGGCAGCAGCTTCTGCTTCGGCATTAGGCCTCTGAGTTTGTGAGGCAAAAAGGCGTCCGCTTCTGGTGAAGCCTCCGCCTCCCCCAACATTATCAATTTGTGGAGAAGAGGTTGAAGAGTCCAAGGTGATTTTCTCCCCGTTGTAGTAGAGGTCAGAGCCATAATGCCAAGGTATGGCATTACTGCTTTCATATGGAACGGGTCCAGGCACCGTGATGGTAACTGGACTGACTGCTGTAGAGGAAGGTACTGAAATGGTGTGCGGATCGTAGTAGATGGTGACTGGTGACCTGGTAGGAGGTGCCACTGTTTGTTGCTGAAAGTTGTTGTTTGGAGGAACATCTGATGGATCATAGTAAATGGTGACTGCTGAGATATCTTCATTAATTTCTGTTGGCGTTGTAGAAGATCCTGCTGAATAAATGGGTGCTGATGTTGTAGAAGAAATGGTTGTTGACATCTGATTTGTTGAAGTGATGGACGGAGCCATTGTTGATGATATTGATGCATTGGTTGGAATGACTGTTGTTGCAGTTGTAGAAGAGTCAGGAAATGTTGTCAAAGGGATTGCTGGATTTGTAGGCGCCGTCGTCGTGATCTGAAGTATACCACTTTTGATAAGATCATCTATGCCGTTTCTCAAGTTATCACACTCGTTGACCGAAATGTTACAATAACCACAACCGAGCTCACACCCGGGGAACATCTGGCATTCTAGGAGCTGAGCTTTAATTTCGACCAGAGGTGTCCGAATCTGTCCAACACTGGTGATTAAGAAAGATGGCTTGTCTTCCTCAATGGCATTAATTCTTGGTCCTCCATGATTGGGCATGGGATTCTTGGTGACACTTGGAGGGGGTGCAAAGTTGAGGGCTTTAGAATCCACCAGATCTTGTACCTTCATTTGTAAAGCCCTGCATTTCTCAGTATTGTGGCCAGGTGCATTGGAGTGGAAAGCACATCTGGCGTTGACATCATAATTTCTTGGCAGATTGGAGGGATCCGGTGGTGCCAATGTCCTTAGCTCAACCAAGTTAAGTTTCAAGAGTTGTGGCAATAAGGCAACATAGGGCATAGGGATAGGATCAATCACCCTATTTGCCTGTGACGGTCTTTGCTGAAAAGGTCTTTGTTGTTGATTGCTGTTGTTGTTGTTGTAGGCTCTTTGTGGCGGATACTGAACTTGCTGCTGATAATGTGGTTGTTGTTGTGGTTGATATGCTGGTTGCTGAGGAATCGGAGCTGGAATAGTGACAGCTGCTACTGATCTGTGGACATACTGAGGCCTGCCCCTGCTGGCATGAATAGCATTTGTCTCACCGGTTCTTCTAGGTCCCACAAAAGGCTTCCTGGGATTACTTGACGAACTTGCACCATTCTCAGAAATCTTACCCATCTTCAGAAGGCTTTCAATTCTTTCTCCAGCTATGACGACGTCAGCGAAGCTGGTGGAAGAAAAGGCAGCTAGCCTATCAATATATGTTCCTTGCAGAGTGTTCATAAACATGTCGGTCATTTCTCTTTCCAACATGGGTGGTTGGACAGCAGCAGCAAGCTGTCTCCACCTCTGGGCATATTCCCTGAAGCTTTCTCTGGAGGACTGAGACATTCCCATCAAGAGGGTCCTGTTAGGAGCCATGTCCAGATTGTATTGGTACTGTCTGATGAAAGCTTCAGCTAGGTCCTTCCAGCACCTGATAATAGCTCTGGTCAAGTGAGAGTACCACTCCCTTGAAGCCCCAGTCAAACTATCTTCAAAATAGAACATCCACAGTTTTTCATCCATGGTGTATGCCTTAAGTCTCCCCAGAAAGGACTGCAAGTGAGTTCGTGAACAGGAAGTTCCATTGTACTTCTCGAAGCACGGGGGTTTAAACTTGTGAGGAATCCTTACCCCATCCACTAACCCCATATCCATGACATCAAAGCCTAGGGAATTTTGAGACTCCAGAGATCTCAACTTCTCAGCAATTTCATCAAACCTCCTATCATAAGCTTCATCCCCAGCTCCCATCACAGTAAACTGTTCCTCTTGGGGGTCTTCCTGTAAGATCCTTCCCCCAGTAGTATTTCCTTGCACATTACCCGGGATGTTGACTTCCGGATGTAGATGAGGCCCATATACTGGTGGATTAACATGAGGCTGACCCCTTTCATTGTTACTTGTTCCTCCAGTTCCCAGATGGGGTTCTTCCGGGTTTTGTCTTTCTACCAATGCCCTCAACCTTTCTTGACTTTGGGCCAAGCCATTCATTACTTCCATGAATTGGGTCATTTGGTTTCTTATCTCCAGCCTTTCATTAGCCATCTGAGTTCTGACCTCTGTCAGATCTTGCTGTACTTGATCCATTTGGATACCAGGAAGATTGTTGCGAGTAGGATACCGGTGCGGACGGTTGAGAGGGAACACCCGACGGCGAGCAATAATTCCTGAACCACAACAGAGTTAGAAACTAAATAAAGTAAAGACAAACCTACAAAACAAAACAACAGTCAGTATGCTATGCAGTATGCTTATTTATTTTCCAAGGTAACCAGCTTGGCTCTTGGTTTTGACCTTTCCAGACCCTGAGGAACATACTTTGATGTTGCTTGAGAGAAAGAGACACCAATGAAACAAACCAACAAATACATTATAACTGGTGATTCATACATAGTTTGTTTTTACAACATATGCCCCTGAGGGGCCAAAATACAACATAAAAGAAAAGTACATCAAATGGAAATAACAACAAGCAAAGTAATCAAACATCTAAGCCAAACTCATCCTCCTTAACCTCCTTCAAAAGGGCTTCAGTTATAGGACCAGCCGGGTGCTCTGTAATGTTCCTGATAAGTAAGTTTCTGGTGGCAATAGCAGTGGTCAGCTTCTTGTGCCTGCATTGGTCCTTTGACCTCTTCAAACCAGCCCTAAGCTTCAATTCTGAAATCTCCTTCTGGGTTGCCAGCAAAGCTTCCTGTTGCTTCTTCTCATTGGCCTCTAACTGCTCAATCATGGCTTGAGTTCTCTTATCTTCTTAAGTGCGAGCTTCAGTGATCCTGACCCACCTAGCTTGACTTTCCTATAGATAGAGATCAGTCCTAGCCTTCTGAAACTGGGCCTCTTTACATGCATTCTTCAATATTTGCTCCCTAGCTCTTGATTTCTTGATGTAGTCCTCTGCTTTCCCAATCTTGTCCAGATGCTCCACTTTAAGCTTCTCTAACCTCTCAATGTCTAGACGACCATCACTCCTCTCCCAGAGGGTCTTCTTCAGAGCTTGAGACAAATTCTCATTCCTTTCCTTCAGCTTCTCAAATTCTTCCAGGCTGACAGTTGCTGGAGGTGGTATTGTGGATGGTCCAGGTGCATCCTCAATGGTGAAGGGCATCCCAGAAATCTGAGCTCTAGCATGAGACCATTCATAATACTGAGCTGAAGCCACATTATTGCATCTCCCAAGAATGGCCATCCCTTTGGTCTGGATGTTGTCCCAAGCCCAAGATGCTTGTCTGACAACAGCTAGATTAGGCTTTATCTCATAATACAGGGTTTCAGCTAGGTCTTGCACTCTAGGAGGGTGGACTAGAGCATATCCTAATTGTCTCTTAAACAGAAAAGGATTGTAGTTGATGCAACCCTTCACTCCTACTAGAGGTACATTGGGGTACTGCCCACAGCTAGTGATTATGTCCCTACCCTTGGTGCTCTGGGTGCACCATCTGATGTCATCTGAAGTCAAAGCAATTAGTCTCTTAGCCCAATTCTTCTGTTGGTGGGGGTTCAGGAAGGCATCAATCCTGGGCAAGTGTTTGAGTAGCCAAGTGTGAAATAGAGGAGCACAGCATCTCACTAACTTCCCTCTTTGCTTCTCATTTCTTTGGTGGACAGAATAATAGAAATCCCCCAGCAATGTGGGTACTGGGTTCCTCAAAAGGAAGAGATGAATGGCATTCTTGCTAATAAACTGCCCTCTATTTCCCCAAGGAGGCCTTCAGGATGGCCTGAGAAATCAGAAAGTCTAAGTGCAAACCAGGGATTCCAGCCTTTGTGGTCATGTTCTGCTCAATCACAATAGGTTCCAAATGCAGTGCTTTTGCCACTTCTCCATTGCTGGGAGAAGTCATCTCTGGGTTGAAGGGAATCCCACCCCTAATAGGCACCCCAATCAGTGATGAAAACTCCTCTAACAGAGGTCCTAACTGAAAGTTCTGGAAAGTGAAGCATCTCAAAGGAGGGTCATAAAACTGTAGGCAAGTGTTGATCAAACTCCTCTGAGAAGGATCCAGATCCATAACCATATCAAGGATGCCTCCATAATGCTCTCTGAATAATGGGATGTGGTCTGGAGTGATAAGTGCCTGGACCTGTCTGATGCCAGTCAGCACAGGCTCAAAGAAGTGGTATGAAATGTTGCTCTTCTTGGGTGCCATGACTGCTGATGAAGAGCTGGAAACAGATGCTGATGATGAAGACTGATACTGGAGATGAGCCACTGATAGGCTGAGGATGATGATGGAGGTAGCTGAAGCAGGCATCTGATGAAGATAGCTGAAGCAGATAGCTGATGAAACAGAGGTCTATGCAGATGAAGGGGTCAAAACCAAGCCAAATATAATGTGGATACCCTGAAAAACAAATAAACAAATGTTAAATGATGCAAATGATGAGTATGCAAGTGATATGCAAGGGTTTGTGATCAAGCTGGATCTGATTATCTGTCTTGATATAAAAGGCCCATGTATGTTTTAAGAAGTCCAGATGGAGGTTCAGAAATCCAGTAACCAAGGTGGGGGACTCAAATAAAGAGTCACATGTCCAGGGTTAAATCACAAGAACTGTCCAAAGTGGAGTACTCTGAAACAAAATCAGTATCAAGGTATGATGTGGCCAAAGGTACCTGTAAACAGCCCAACCCCCTCACAGGTGGTGTTCTAAAACAAGGATCCTCAGACTTGGATCAGTTATGAGAAGTGTAAACACTTCTAACCCGGAGGTACAGTGTTTACAATAACCATAAAAGATCCTCCTCTAATTCACCTCAGTTTCTGAAGGTCATAATAAAGGTCATCCAGACTTAGCAGGCTTCCCAGATAGCCCTAGCACTACAGGAAATCTGTAGCACAGAGTTCTCAAGAAGAAACCCACATCTGAACCGTGTTTCATATTCCCGCACCAGACCGAAATGGAATGGGAAAGAACATGAACCACTCTAGCCTAGGTGTCACTCAGGTCCCAGGTATAGGACCTTAAACTCTTAATGAGCCCCACCCATCAAAACAATAAACCAGATCCAGCCAGGTGACAATATGACAGTATGATATATATAAAGCTGTAAAGAAAGCAATAAATAACTGTACATAAAGCAATAAATAAAGCAATTATATAAACACAATTAGCACATAACACCCCAGTAAACACAAATCAAACAAGTGCTAGGAGGAACCCACAAAAAGAACCAGAAGCCCTGGTTACAGTATAAGGGTCCCCAACAGAGTCGCCAAGCTGTCGCTCCCACCAAATGACACCACAGGTCAGAAGGGGTACAGACGCGGGTGAACTCAAGAGAACACACAAGAAAGAGAACACACAAGGGTGAACTCAAGAGAAAGAGAACACACAAGGGTGAACTCAAGAGAAAAGAGTCGCCAGCTAGGCATTTTTATCCCGGAGGAAAGGTAATGCTGCATAGACCTAGAAAAAGATATGGATAAGACGGTTGCGAACCAGAGAAACTGAGAAAGGGGGTTGGTTACAACCTGGGAAGGTATTAGCACCCAGATTGTCCGCCGTACTCGACGGGATCCACGCTTAGAAGGCTTGTGTTTTAAAGGGGTAGTGTCAGTGCTATTTGTGTATCAAAGCTGGAAAGAATGCAAGTGTCAGTGTAAAAGAAGTGTGAAGTGTATAAGTGAAGTGTTAGTGTAAGGAAAGAATACAATGCTCAAGACCATGAGGCTTAAAGAATAAGGCTAGAAAGAGGGGGAATATACAGAGACTTTTGTTCGATAACTGTTAAGTTATGCCTACGTATCCTCTCGTGCAATGAGGAAGTCAGAACACCGTAGTTTGACCCAAAGAGACTGAAAGATAAATTGACTTGTGAACTGCTTACTTGTCTATGCTCAAGTGTATGACCTGTCTGGCTCAGGTGCAAAATGTCTTGCATTAGACGGAACAAGCGAGTTCTCGTTTGTGAGTGAATGAGATGAGAATAGAATCCCGGAGGAGACGATTATTGTGTGTTTTTTGTATTTTCAATCTTTTATTGCCTTTTGAAGTTTGTCATAAGTTAATGAGCTTAAGCCTAAACCAAGGGTTAGCAAACTCATCACATCCTCCCTCTGATTAGGGGTAATGAGAATACCTTAAGTGTGAAGTCAGTATCTCACACTTAATCACCATGGTGTAGGATTAAGATCATTAACCTACTTGTGATTATTCATATGTTTTTGTTGTTTTTGTTTAGTGTTGAGTAATGAGATTAAGCCATAATCAAGGATTTAATGGACTCATTACACCATCCTAATAGAAGGATAATAGATGAGAACATTTAAGCTGAGGAAAGCTCCTCAACTTAATCCATGATTAGGGATTAACCTCATGACAAAACAAAGCCTTTATTAAGTGGATTTTAGTTAATGATAAGATTAAGAAATGGATTTTATGGTTTGTAAGACAACTTGAGGGGGTCTTGTCCATTAACACTAGGGTTAGTCCTTCTTAACCAGTTAAGGAAGAATTAGAACCCTAATACAAGGCCCAAGTTACAAGCTTGCTGTCTTAATGATTATTAGGTGGATTGATTAAAGGATTTAAACACATTAAGGGTTTAACACTTAGGATTAAAGTTATACACTCCATCCTAATAGAAGGATGCAGGCATAAGCTTAATCACAAAGCCTTAAAGCCTTTAGGGTTTAGTCCCTGATTATGAGATGAGAAGAGAAGACTCAAAGATGACACAAAGGTAAAATATAAATGGGGGACTAATCAAAACCCTAATTGTGATCATGCTTGGTTATTCCTAGGGTTAATGAGGTTTGCAAGAAGATCTTCAAAGAACCACCAAGGAGGGGAGCAGATGAGAGGAGAAAGAAGCAGAGAGAAGCAAGACAACTTGCTTCACTTAAGAAGACAAGTTGCTTGAAGAAAGAAAGTAAAATGAACAAGAATGAGCAAGCTCACTCCAAAGCACAAGATAAAATGCAGCAATGATGTATAAGAGAGATGAAAAGAGATTGTGAGAAGTGAAGGCAAATTCACTTCTCAATACAACTTACCACCTGAAAAGTTAGTAAAAGAAATGAAATGCAATGCAAATGAGATGCAATGTCATGATGCAAACAAAAAACCAGGAGCAAGAACATGAAGTTAATGATGCTAAGAGATGATACAAACATGAGGCAAGACATGAGAATGATCATACAAGGCAATGGATGCAGATGAAGCATGCTTTGAACCATGAATGTACATGAAAAATTATGACATGTAATGGACATGTAACATGGAAAATGAAAGATGCAATGGTTAAACATGATTCTAATATGTCCTAAGATGTATTATGACTCAAGTGAATGCACAAAATGTCATGGAAAGTCATGGTATGCAAGCAAATGGAAGATGGATGCAAAGGAAGACATAAATTAGGGTTTATGATCAACACACAAAGCAAAATCCAAAACCAGAAGCAAGAGTCATGATAAAAATTTGAAAATTCTATCAAAGATACCCTAAACCTATACAAGTTCACTGCCCAAAGGAGGGGAAACAACTCTTAACCTAGTGGAAGTTATGAATTTCCTAAGATTGCTAGGGTTTTGGGGTGCCTTGTCAAGAAAAATCCTAAACAAATTGAAAATGCAAGATCAAATCAAACCAATTTTATCCTATAAACTACATGTTATGAAAGACGCAATGCAAAAAGAATCATTGTCCAACTCTCAATGGTTAGTCAGAAACAAATTTTTGAAGTTTGAAACAAAATATTGCCTTTAAATGAAATTAAATCCAATGAAAATGATCAAAAGGCATCAAGAACAAAAAAAGAAATTTGGTTTGAAAGTTGTACAATGTTTCTAAATGTTTTTAAATGCAATGTGAATTTTTTGGTGATTTTTAAATACCTAAATGGTATTTTAATTAATTAATTCCCATTAATTAATTAAAATAAACATTTAAATATTTTAAAAATACAAATTTTATGCAAAAAATAAAAGTAAAAATATTTCTGTGTTCTGAAAAATTCATGGAACCCTTGACAAAAATTTTCATAATTTTTTAATGATTTTAGCTATTTTAAAATAAATGCACAAAATAAATGATAAGAAAATAAAATAAATATGAACAAGAAAGAAAGTCAGCGCATCCTAAGGCTGATATTCAAACTGGGAGTGGAGGGAAAGACTGGCGCGCTATCCTACGGCTCTCATTCAAACTGGGCCAATTAAATTAAACTGGATTAATTAAATTAATTAAGTGAGATTAGGGTTTTAATGACACATCCTGGCCATTGAAACGCGCGGGAATCAACAAAAGTCAGCCAGATCAAGGGTCCACATTTAGACTTTGCCCTAAACGCATTTAAAGTCCTAATCACTTTCAGGTCACCGGAGACGAGCTCTGGTCGTTTCTCCGGTGACCCCCTTCCCTGAAAGTTTCAAAATCACTCCCTAGGCTAAATCAAACCCCCCAAATCTCCATAAATGATCCCTAAACCCCATAAAGCAAGAATCCAACACCAAGTTTCATTTATTTTTCATCAACAACAAGATTCGAACAAAAACCTAAAACTGAACAAAATTTCAGAACATGCATACACACTCAAAACTCAACCATTTTTCATCATTCAAGGTTCATTGTGATCAGTGGAACACACCCTACCATTCTATAACTAAAGAAACAAGTTCTGGAAAAATGTTTCAAGAAGGTACCTGAGCTTGAGCTTTCTCAGTTCTGGACTTTCAGGCCTCCTCTCTTTGTGCAAACCACTCCCCTTGACCTCCTGATGAAGTTTTGATGCTTGGAAAGAATTTCTTTTGACTGGTTTGGGAGATTTCAAGCCAACTGGTCAGAAATCGTGTTTGGTTTATGTGAGGTTTTTGGCTGTTTCAATGGTTGGTTTGTGGTCAGTGAGTCATCTTGAGATCAATGGTGAAGTTTGTTTGAAGATTGGTTGAGTGAGCTGAGAGATTCGAAAGGTTTTGCAAGTTGGGGTTTTTTTTGATAACTATGGCAATCTGAGGTTTCAGCTTCTGTTGTGTGTTGTGTTATGTTGTATTTGGTCCACTTATCACAACTAGAGAGGTCAGAGCAGTGGTTGTGCCCTATTGTGATTGGTATGGGTCTTTATGCAAAAAGTCAAGTTTTGTGTAAGAGAGGTATGGGTCAATGGTAGGCCAAGTACAAGAGGGGTGTCCTGCGCATCAAGGAATGAGGAGGGCCATGGGATCAGTTTTGAAGCCAATTAACAAGTGGATTAGGGTTTGTATGATGTTTTGCAACTTTGTTCATCTTTGGCCCTTTTGAAGTTTCTTGATCCATAAGTCATAAAAATAGACAAACTCTTGGTGCATTCTGAATTTTAGGCAATGGTTCATGTTTGTGTAATGCATAGAAGTCACTTTGAGGTATCATTTTGCTTTGGCAAGGGGTTTTGCAACTTTGCCTCTTTGGTACATAACTTGAAATTATGTGATTTTTCCCAACTTTGACAAGCCATAACTTTTGATCCAAAATGAATTAGAATGAGTTCTTGTACATTTTGAAAAGGGAATGATCCATTCTACAACTTTCATGACCAAAGTTTTCTCATTTGAAGCATTTTTGAATCAAAAAGCAAGGTTTGAAAAAGTTTCCCAAAATGGAAAGTTTCCATTACAAGTCATTTTCCCAAAAAGGCAACTTTGCAAATGGCCGTAAATTCTTCAATTTTGTGAACTTCTAACACCTTCTATGATCAAATAAAGATCATACACAATCAAAATGATGATGAACACCCCTTGGTTGGGTCATTGGGGGGCCTCAGATGCCCTGATTTTACACTGACTTGCTCAAGAAGTCAACCCTTGATCAGATGCCTTCCCCATGGAATTTCTTCATGAAAATTGATATGCATGATCCCTATACCACATAGAGACCAATGGAAACAAGAATGACCAAAAAATTTGGAGTTATGGCCTTTGAAACCAAAACCCTAATTCTAGGTCATCTGTACAGTTAAACTTGGCTCTGCTTCCATGCCATTCTCAGTTCTTGTGATTCTTTGACTTTCTTGACTTTGTGAGTATACAATATGATGCTTGAACATACATGGACCCATTTTAAGTGATTGAAGACCTTTGGGGTGGCTCAAATGGCTCTTGGATTGCTCAGACCACAAACCCTAGATGCAGATAACTTGGGAACAATGCAGTGAATCAAAAATGCAATATGAGATGCTATGATTGAATTTATGCATATGAAGAGATCACAAGCCATGGTGTGAATGGGTGAGGGCAAATTTGGGGTGTTTACAGACACGTGGTCAGAAGGGGTACAGACGCGAACGGTCGGTGAAAGGGAAAGAATAAAAAGAGTCGCCATCTAGGCATTTTTATCTCGAAGGAAAGGTAATGTTGCATAAACCTAAGAAAAGATGGATAAGACGGTTGCGAACCAGAGAAACTGAGAAAGGGGGTTGGTTACAACCTGGGAAGTTATTAGCACCCAGATTGTCCATCGTACTCGACGGGATCCACGCTTGAAAGATTTGTGTTTAAAGGGGTAATATCAGTGCTATCTGTTTGCAAAAGCTGGAAAAGAATGCAAGTATCAGTGCATAGAATGGTGAAGTGGATAAAAGGAGTGTCAGTGTCAGGAAAGAATGTGAAGCTCAAGGTTATGAGGCTTAAAGAATAATGCTGGGAGGAGGGGGAATATACAGAGAATTTTGTTCGATAACTGTTAAGTTATGCCTAAGGATCCTCTCGTGCAATGAGGAAGTCAGAACACCGTAGTTAGACTCAAAGAGACTGTAAGATAAATTGACTTGTGAACTGCTTACTTGTCTATGCTCAAGTGTATGACCTGTTTGGCTCAGGTGCAAACTGTCTTGCATTAGACGGAAGAAGCGAGTTCTCGTTTATGAGTGAATGAGATGAGAGAAGAATCCCGGAGGAGACGATTATTGTTTGTTTTTATGTTTTCAAGCTTTTATTGCTTTTTGAAGTTTGTCATAAGAAATGAGCTTAAGCCTAAACCAAGGGTTAATAGACTCATCACATCCTCCCTCTGATTAGGGGTAATGAGAATACCTTAAGTATGAAGTAAACACCTCACACTTAATCATCATGGTATAGGATTAAGATCATCAACCTACTTGTGTTTACTTAGATGTTTTTGTTGTTTTTGTTTAGTGTTAAGTAATGAGTTTAAGCCATAATCAGGGATTTAATGGACTCACTACACCATCCTAATAGAAGGATTATAGATGAGAACACTTAAACTTAGGAAGGCTCCTCAACTTAATCCATGATTAGGGATTAACCTCATGACAAAACAAAGCCTTTATTAAAGTGAATTTTAGTTAATGGTAAGATTAAGAAGTGGATTTTATGGTTTGTAAGACAACTTGAGGGGGACTTGTCCATTAACATTAGGGTTAGTCCTTCTTAACCAATTAAGGAAGAATTAGAACCCTAATGCAAGGCCCAAGTTACAAGCTTGATGTCTTAGTGATTATTAGATGAATTGATTAAAGGATTTAAACACATTAAGGGTTTAACACTTAGGATTAAAGTTATGCACTCCATCCTAATAGAAGGATGCAGGCATAACCCAAATCACAAAGCCTTAAAACCTTTAAGGTTTAGTCCTTGATTAAGAGATGAGAAGAGAAGACTCAAAGATGACACAAAAGGTAAAAACTAAATGGGGAACTAATCAACCCTAATTGTGATCATGCTTGGATGTTCCTAGGGTTTATGAAGCTTGCAAGAGATCTTCAAGGAAAAGCCACCAAGGAAGAAACATGATGAAGGAAGGAGAAGCATGAAGCAAGACAACTCACTTCACTTAAGAAGATGAGTTACTTGAAGAAAGAAAAGTGAGGAGAGAACATGAATGAGCAAGCTCACTCTAATACAAAAGTAAAATTCAGCAAGGATGCATAAAGAGAAATGAGAAAAGATTATGAGAAGTGAAGGCAAATTCACTTCTCAAACACTTACCACCTGAAAATTTAACCAAAAGACATGAAATGAATGCAATGATGCAAACCAAAACCAGAAGCATAAACATGATGTTAATGATGCTAAGAGGTAATGCAAACAGAAGTCAAGAGTTTTGGATGATCATACAAGGATAAGGATGCAAATGAAGCATGTCTTGGACCATGAAAGTTCATGAAAGTTTGTGAAATGGAATGAATGCATAACATGGAAAATGAATGATGCAATGATCAAACATGATTCTAATGTTTCCTAAGATGTCTTAGGAGTCATGTGAATTCACAAAATGTCATGGCAAGTTCATGTATGCAAACATATGGAAGATGGATGCAAATGAAGGCAAAAATTAGGGTTTATACATAACATGCAATACAAAATTCAAAACCAGAAGAAAATGACATGATAAAAAAATTGAAAATTGGATCAAAGGAACCCTATCCCTACACAAGTTCACTGCCCAAAGGAGGAGACCTAAATCTTAACCTAATGGAAGTTATGATTTTCTCAATTTGGCTAGGGTTTTAAGGCACTTCAAAAGGAAAAATGCACAAAAAATTGAAAATGAAATATAAATTCAAACCAATTTTATCCTAGAAACTACATGATACGAGGAATGCAATCCAAAAAGAACCATCATCAAACTCTTCAAGGTTAGGCAAAATGAATTTTTATAAGTTAGGACAAAAATATTGACTTTTAAGAACCCTAATTCCAAAGAAAAATGTCAAAATTGGTCAAGAACCAAAAAGAAATTTGTTTGAAGGGTTTGATAATGTCTCTAAATGTATCAAAATGCAATGTGATTATTTTGGTGATTTTTAGAAACTTAAATGGTATTTTAATTAATTAATTCTCATTAACTAATTAAAATAAACATTTAAATATTTTAAAAATACTAAATTTATGCAAAAAATAAAATAAAAATTATTTTCAGAATGAGAAAAATATTTTAAGTCATGATGCAAAAAATGGGATTTTTTAGAAGTGATTTTCTATTTTAAATAAATTGGGCAAGAAAAATTAATTAAAATAAAATTAAAATTGAATTAAAAGGAAAGTAATTAGATCTGATGGCCTAGATTTGAACTGAAGAGAAAAAGGTTGACTGCGCGCGCCTTTTAAAGGCTGGGATTCATTCCAATTAAATTAACCTAATTGTATTTAATTAAATTAATAAAAACAAATTAGGGCTAAATGACTTGACCTGGGCCGTTCAGAAACTAACCTAATCCACATCCAATGGTCACGAAGCAAGCTGGCTAATTAATTAGGGTTAAGACCTAATTACTTTCAGGTGACCGGAGAGGAGCTCCGGTCATCTTCTCCGGCGTGTCCAAAACCCTAAAACACTCTACAGGCCACCCCTCATCAAATTGAACACATAAATGATCCTCTACCCAAACCCCATTCAAATCACCCCTCAAACATCATTTACAAACCAAGAACAAAGAGAAACGAAGCAAAATTATTTCACGGGTAAAATTTCATAGGACCACAAAATACTCAATTCTTCACCATTTATACTTCTAAAAGCATCAACATGACCAGCATAACATATATTTTCAATTTGTAACAAAAGAAACAAGCTCTGAGAAATTTGATTCTTGTGCTTACCTGAGATGATGAGATGTCAAAGTGAACTTTTCTGACCTTTCCTTAATGAAATAAGCCTCCTCTAAACCCCCTGAGATCAATGGAATGTTCCAAAAACCTTTGATGGTGGCTATTTTGGGAGTTTGAGTTCTGGTATAGCAGGTTTTACAAGTTGGTGTATGTGATACTTATGGCTGTTTTAATGGTTGATTTTGGTTCTATGGAGGGTGTGTGACTTGTTGGTGAAGAGAAAACTGAAGTCTGATGGCTGTGTGAGGAGTTTCGAAGAGATGAAGGAAACTTGCAGTTTTTGTGAATTTGCTTGTGTGTGTGTTTCTAGCTCATGTCCAGCCTGTTTTTATGATTCATAACATATCCCTAAACTATTGGAAGAGGTCTGAGGAAGTGACATGCACTGTGGGAATAACATGGGGCAATTGGCCAAAAAGTCAATGGTAGGTGTACCTCAAGTATGGGCTGTGGCAGAGGCTATCCTAGGGCTGCTCTGAGTTCTGCTGGCTTCAAGGGTGGCCATGGGTGTTCTGAGGTGATCTGAAATGGATGAAGGGTGAGATGTCACATGTTTTGCCTTTTTGCAACTTGTTGCATTTTGAAGCTTTTGGTCATGGATATGTGACATCCCTTGGGAAAATTGCAGCAAGATGGACCATATGAAGTGGTTATAATGTTTTGAGATCACTTAGCAACCAATCCAATCTTTTGCAAAAAATCCATTCTTGAAGATTCATGAAAAGATGCCTTATAGTGACTTGTAATTCAAGGCATGAAAATGGGAAATCTCTTGGGCAATTCTGAATTTTGGACCATGTATGATGTTTTTGCAATGTTTAGAAGTTAATTAGAGGTCACATTTGGCTTTGGCAAGTGTTTTTGCAAGTTTCCTCTTTGGCACAAAAGTGAAAATTAAGTGATTTTTCCCAACTTTGCAAGGTCATAACTTTAGTTCTAAAATGAATTAGATCAAGTTCTTGTACTTTTTGAAAATGGGAGGATCCAATCTACAAATTTCATGACCAAGAAGTTTTCATTTGAAGCATTTTTGAACCAAAAAGAGGAGGTTGAAAAACTTTCCCAAAATGGCAAGTTTATATTACAAGTCACTTTCCCAAAATGGCAACTTTGCAAATGGCTTGAAATTCTTCAATTTTGTGAACTCCTAACATCTTCTAAGATCAAATAAAGATCATACACAACCAAAATGGTGAAGAAGACCCTTTGGTTGGGTGATTGGGGGCCTCAGATGCCCTGATTTTGCACTGACTTGCTCAAGAAGTCATCTATTGATCAGATGCCTTCCCCATTGAATTTCTTCATGAAAATTGGTATGTATGATACTTATAACATATAGAGACCAATAGAAACAAGAATGACCAAAAAATTTGGAGTTATGGCCTCTGAAATCAAAACCCTAATTTCAGGTCATCTGTGCAGTTAAGCTTGGCTCTGCTTCTATGCCTATCTCAGTTCTTGTGATTTTCTGACTTCCTTGATCTTGGGAGGATATAATATGATGATTGAACATACATGGACACTCTTGAGATGATTGAATAACTTTGGAGTGGCTCAGATAGCTCTTGGATTGCTCAGATCACAAACCCTAGATGCAGATGACTTTGAACCAATGCAGTGAAGCAAAAATGCACTATGAGATGATATGATTGAACTTATGCAAATGGAAAGATCACAAGCCATGGTGAAATGAGTGAGGTAAAATTTGGGGTGTTTACAGCTGCCCCTATTCAATCATGAGTTAATTGTGCAGGATGTAAGCGACGGCTTAACAGACAAACAAGATAACTTGTGGTTGAATATCAAAGACAATCCCAAAATTTGCGCTCACTGAATGAAGAAGAAAAGGGATATAGATTGCAAAAGGAAGTAAAATATGATTTAAAAAGTGCAGGCGACGGAGGACGACCGTCGAGCAGAGGACGACTGCAGGGGGTAAAGCAATGACGGGGACGACTGACATGCTGGGGAAATAAAGAGATCATGATGGGGACGACCATCAGGTTCTGTAAAGTAAAAGGGGAACCAACGATGGGGTACGGCCACCGGGTTAAGAAAAATGATGAGGGACGGTAATCATAGGTGAAGGACGATCACCTAGCAGGGGACGGCTGCTCTGTTGGGGATAAGATGAGGGATGGTCATCTAAGGTGAAAGACGATCACTTGGCAAGGTACGGCTGCCGGAAATATCATGACATAGGACGAATGTCGGATAGAAAGAGTCAACGATGGGGACGAACATCGGATAATCATGATGAAGGACGATCATCAAGAAGTGAAGGACGATTACTTGGCAGGGTACGGCTGCCGGAAATATCATGACATAGGACGAATGTCGGATAACAAGATCAATGATGGGGACGGCCATCGGATAAAATGATGAAGGAAGATCATCAAAAAGGGTGAAGGACGATCACCTAGCAGGGTACGGCTGCTAAAATGTCACGACATAGGACGAATGTCAGATAAAAAGGAAATAATTTGCTAGAGAATTTTCTGGGGAATGGTAGATACAGACGAGTGTCTAAATTCAAGAAAAAGTTATAAGTGTTTGGCATTGTGTATAGATTAAAGATGAGGACGAGCATCCTTAAGACTATGATACGGACGAGTATCGGTAGAAACAAATGCTGACGCATGTTCAGAGATGATGGTACAAACGAGTACCAACTGGTTAACAAAGAACACGGACGAGTGCCGAATCTGAGAAAGATAAGTGGTGTATACAAGATACGGACGATTATCTGTATGAGTAAAAGTAAACATGAGTGAGACATAGACGAGTGTTCAATATGATGGGGAGAGTATGATACATATGAGTATCATAAGAGGCAGCGTATAAGTTACGAACGTATGACTGTAAAAGACATTCTGAAGATCTGTGGGGATAGGGTGACACAGACGGGTGTCGGTAGATAGTACTATAAACAAGTGTTTGAGTTTACAATGAGTGTTTAGGCAACCATGCTGGGGAAAAGTGACACAGACGAGTGTCCAAAGAGTGTATAGATATCTGCTTGTGGTTTATATCTGCAGGGGAGTGATACGACACAAACGAGTATCGGAAAAAGTATATATGTGTATTAGTGAGTGCAAAGGGGATGCTTTGGCTTTCTGCTGCTATTGTGGTTCTTCTTATATACATATATTGCTGATGGAATGTAGATGTACAGGTATTTGATTCAAAACATGGCTTATGATTATGCAATATGTTTGATTTTTGTCGTAATGCTCCGTATTAGACGGAATGCTACGCTCTGAGGGGAAATATGATGCGAATGCTATGATTGTGCAAAGATACCGATCTGGGATTCGGATCACGTTGCTGTGAGGATCTCTGGCTGATCTGCTTTGAAAGAAAATCCCAGCTGGGGGAAAAGATCAGATGTATGACTGCTTGGGGAAACAGGTCACTGATAGACCTATCTTTGATGATGAGGGGCCCAGCTGGGGCTGTGGAAGCTTTCGTCACTTTGTTGTGAGATCTTCAGACATTGCTCTTCTGGATAGAGGCTGAAAGTCTGCGGGGTGATGATTCCCTGCCTGACACTTGGCTGGGGAGGAATGATAACTGAACGATCTTCCTAGAGATCTCTGTGGGGATCCTGCTGAGGATGATAAAATTAGTCGGGGAAGTGAGCCCTTTCTGATGCTGCTCTGATGGGGAGGGGCATTTCCTGGTGCCATTTGGAAGATGGGCTGAAATAATGACTTGACAACCTGCTGGGGAGAAGATTTCATGCCCCATGTTGCGCTTTGAACGCCTGCAATCCTGTTATGACAAAGAAACGTACAAGTTTCCCGGGGTATCCCTTACTGGATTTCATTATAGGAGTTTAGACACTCCCGGGAGTAAGTAATATATATTTCCTGCAAGCACGTGATTAGAAAGGCGCATATGTTTTTATGCAAACAATATATCAAGGATATCAGACATTTTTGCAAATGAAATAAAATGTACAAGACGAAAGGTGACTGAAAAATCTGATTTTATTAATTTGTGTGTGTCGCATTGGCAAATACAGTCAAAGAAACAGATCTCCTGAAATGAGGAGATTTCTACAAAATTGAGAAATAAAAAGATGCTGGCAATGTTGATGATGCTTCAGTGCTTCCCTTTTGCTATGACTTGTATGACATTGACGTTCTTCTCATTTTGCTTTTTGAAGAAAGCTGATTATGACCGATGCTTTGTACTTCCGAAGTTTGTCGTGTTGTAAGTGACACAGACGAATTCAGAATGCAGTCGTTCGCTTATTCCCTTATTTTGCGTGGATCGCCCTTTCGGGTTTTCAATCCACCGGGATACCCATTTTTTGCCTGAGTTGTCCAATGTGGCTTTTCAACTCAGCGGATGTATATTTTTTTATTTATTTTCCCTTATTTTTGCCCGAGTCTTTTATTCTGTTTTTGACTCGCCGGGATGCCCTATTTTTGCCTGGACTTACATTCTGTTTTTATGTCCAGCGGGTCACTTTTATGCGAAGTATTTTTTAACTGCATCTGAATTCACAGGGGACAGGAAGTCTTCACCATCCATAGTACTGAGCATCAGTGCTCCTCCAGAGAAAACTTTCTTTACTATGAATGGACCATCGTAATTCGGAGTCCACTTGCCCCTGTGGTCTGTATGAGGAGGGAGGAGTCTTAAAAGCACAAGATCTCCTACTTGGTATTCTCGAAGCCTGACTTTCTGATCGAAGGCTCTCTTCATTCTTTTCTGATACAGCTGCCCATGACAGATTGCAGCTAATCTCTTCTCTTCAATCAGATTCAGTTGTTCGTACCGGGATCGGACCCATTCTGCTTCGTTCAGCTTAACATCCATCAATATCCGTAAGGAGGGTAATTCAACTACAACAGGTAGGATTGCCTCCATACCATACACAAGCTGATACAGTGTTTCCCCAGTGGATGTTCTGATTGACGTACGGTACCCATGCAAGGCAAATGGTAACATTTCATTCCAGTCTTTGTAGGTGATCACCATCTTCTGCACAATCTTCTTGATATTCTTGTTAGCTGCCTCTACAGCACCATTCATCTTTGGCATGTAAGGAGAAGAGTTGTGGTGTTGGATCTTGAAGTCCCGGCATAGTTCTGCCATCATTTTGTTGTTCAAGTTGGAACCATTATCAGTAATGATTCGCTCGGGAACTCCATATCGACAGATGATGTCTCTCTTCAGGAATCGGGCTACCACTTGTCTGGTGACATTGGCATAAGAAGCTGCTTCAACCCATTTGGTGAAGTAATCAATGGCTACCAGTATGAATCTGTGGCCATTTGAAGCAGTCGGTTTGATCTTTCCAATCATGTCAATCCCCCACATGGCAAAGGGCCAAGGTGAAGACATCACGTTCAAAGGATTCGGAGGTACATGCACTTTGTCTGCGTAGATCTGGCATTTGTGGCACTTTCTGGCATAGGCACAACAGTCTGCATCCATTATGATCCAGTAATAGCCTGATCTTAGCAACTTTTTAGCCATGGCATGCCCTCCAGCATGGGTACCAAAAGATCCTTCGTGCACCTCGTGCATCAACAAGTCTGCTTCTGTCTTATCAACACATCTGAGAAGTACCATATCAAAGTTTCTCTTGTACAAGGAACCATCAGCATTCAGGAAGAAACTACCAGCTAGCCTTCTCAAAGTTTTCTTATCATTGGAAGATGTCCCAGGTGGGTATGTTTGATCCTCCAAGAAGCATTTGATGTCATAGAACCAAGGCTTTTCATCTTTAGCAAGGTCTACTGAGAATACATAAGCTGGTCTGTCAAGTCTGGATACTGAAATCCGAGGCACAAAGTTGGCAGCTTGAACTTTGATCATGGATGAAATGGTAGCCAGAGCATCTGCAAACTGATTTTCATCTCGAGGGATATACTCAAGCTTGACTGTAGTGAAGAAAGTCAGGAACCTCCTTGTATAATCCCAGTAAGGTATCAGATGATCCTGGTGAGTGTACCATTTGCCGTTGGTTTGATTAATTACCAAAGTTGAATCCCCGAACACAGTCAACGTCTCGATCCTGAGGTCAATGGCTTCCTCAAGACCCATAATACAAGCTTCGTATTCAGCTTCGTTGTTAGAGCAGTTAAAGGTGAGTTTTGCCGAGAAAGGCATGTGAACTCCCTTAGGTGTAATGAGTACTGCACCAACACCACGACCATTCATATTAACATCCCCATCAAACATCATAGTCCATTCTTCTTCTGGGTCAGGACCTTCAGTGTGAACAGGCTCTTCATGATCTTTTGCTTTTATGAACAAGATATCTTCATCAGGGAAGTCAAATATCATAGGCTGGTAATCATCAATGGTTTGCTCAGCGAGATAATCAGACAATACACTGCCTTTGATGGCTTTCTGAGATGTGTATTGAATGTCATATTCTGTGAGAATCATTTGCCATCTTGCAACCCGTCCGGTGAGTGCTGGCTTCTCAAAAATGTACTTAACCGGATCCATCTTGGAAATCAATAAGATAGTGTGAGTCAACATATACTGTCTCAGTCGGCGAGCAGCCCACGCTAAAGCACAACAAGTTTTCTCGAGCAGTGAATAACGTTGTTCACAGTCGTTAAACTTTTTACTTAGGTAGTATATTGCATACTCTTTTCGACCAGACTCGTCATGCTGGCCCAGCACACACCCCATTGACTCTTCTAATACTGTCAAGTACATGATTAGAGGCCTTCCTTCAACTGGAGGCATAAGGATCAGAGGCTCTTGTAAGTATTCCTTGATTTTGTCAAAAGCCCTTTGGAAGTCTTCATTCCACCTGACCATTTGCTCTTTCCTTAACAACTTGAACAAAGGCTCACAGGTTGCAGTAAGGTGAGATATGAACCATGAAATGTAGTTCAATCTACCTAGGAACCCCCGAACTTCTTTTTTAGTCTTCGGTGCAGGCATTTCTTGAATGGCTTTGACTTTGTCAGGGTCAACTTCAATCCCTTTTTCACTTACGATAAATCCCAGCAGCTTGCCGGATCGCACCCCAAATGTGCATTTGTTGGGGTTTAACTTCAATTGGTACTTCCTCAGACGCTTGAATAGCTTTAATAGATTCACCAGGTGGTCTTCTTCTGTGAGGGGCTTGGCAATCATGTCATCCACATAGCATTCAATTTCTTTATGGATCATGTCATGGAATAATGTTACCATAGCCTGTTAATACGTGGCACCTGCATTCTTCAGTCCGAACGGCATCACCTTATAACAGAATATGCCCCAGGGTGTGATGAAAGTTGTCTTCTCCATGTCTTCAGGTGACATCTTGATCTGATTATATCCTGAAAATCCATCCATGAAGGAGAACACCGAGAACTGAGCCGTATTGTCGACCAATACATCAATGTGAGGCAATGGGAAGTCATCTTTCGGGCTGGCTCTGTTCAGATCCCGGTAATCCACACACATCCTCACCTTGCCATCCTTCTTAGGCACAGGTACAATGTTAGCAACCCACGGCGGGTAACTGGTCACAGCAAGGAAACCGGCGTCCCACTGTTTCTGTACCTCTTCTTTTATCTTCATTGCCATATCTGGGCGAGTACGGCGCAACTTCTGTTTTACTGGCAGACAATCTTCTTTTAGCGGCAGCTTGTGCATAACAATGTCGGTGTCCAACCCTGGCATATCCTGATAAGACCAAGCAAAAACATCCACACACTCCCGAAGCATGTCAATTAGTTGCTCTTTTACTGAATCTTGCAGGCAGGCCCCGATCTTAACTTCTTTCACGTCTTCTTCCGTACCAAGATTAACCGTTTCGACCTCCTCCTGATGAGGAGTGATAACCTTCTCCTCTTGTCTCAACAACCTGGCTAGCTCTTCAGGTAGCTCATAATCTTCTTCAACCCCCTTCATCGGCTTGATTAATTGGATTGTCAAAGTCATACGAAGTCATAGCAGCGTTGTTGTCGGTGCAGTCTGGAGGGCATTCTCTGCAAGGGTTTAGATTTGTTCTTTTTATTGATCAGTTTTATCTTATTTAGAAAAAGTGAAAATGAAATTATTTATTTTGAAAAACATTGCCATTTTATTTTTGTACAAAAAATGAAAAATGAAAAACAGTGAGCGGAAAAGAAAAGACTCATTTGCAAAAGATGTCCTGATATTCATTAATTGATCTTTGCACAAAATACAAGATGGCCCGATTACAAAATGAGTCCTGATATCTTGGGCAAGATACAGGACTTGATGCATGCTTTAAAAACAGGAAATAATAATTACTCTGCAGGAGTAACTCTTATAATTTCCTGGGAAGACCAGTTTGAGACATGGCTCCCGGGGGTCTTTGGACGTATCCAGCTTTCCAGGTTGCGCTCGTCTTCTGACTCATCTTCCAAGCTATTCACAACATCCGGGGTGAGCATCCCCCCGCTAACAAACTTGGGCTCCTTCGCAGCCTCTGGTTGATCTTGTCGAGTTGGTCTGTAACCCAACCCGAATCGGTCTTCTTTCTTCTCCACGGGCAGCAGCTTGCCCCATCCTTGGGCGGTGCCTTCCTCAACAACCTTCCGTGCTTGCTGATATGATGTGATGGAAGTCCCCAACACAGCAGATGTTTCATTGATATTCAAGGCCTCAAACCCCTGACTCATGGTTTCATGGATCTCCCCATCCATTTCAATGTATTTGAAAGTAGCCAGCTGGCTAACAAAAATATCCTCCTCCCCACAAATAGTAATGACTTGGCCTTCCCACTCGAATTTTAACTTCTGGTGAAGGGTTGACGTCACGGCGCCGGCAGCGTGTATCCATTGTCTACCCAATAGACAGCTATAGGTAGGCTGTATATCCATCACAAAGAAAGTCGTTTTGAAAACCTGTGGGCCAATCATTATTGGTAACTCTATCTCTCCTAGAACTGATCTTTTAGAACCGTCAAAGGCTCTCACTACCAAGTTACTTGGGCGTAGTGCCAATCCATCATACTCCAGCTTCACAAGGGCTTTCTTGGGTAGGACATTGAGGGATGACCCTGTGTCCACCAGTACGTGAGAAAGAACTGCACCCTTACACTCCAAGGTAATATGCAAAGCCTTGTTGTGATTGCGACCTTCCGTTGTCAGATCAGTGTTGGTAAATCCTAGTCCATGACTAGCGTTAACATTTCCAACCACAGCCTCTAACTGATTAACGGTAATCTCCTCCGGCACATAAGCTGCGTGCAGGACTTTCAATAGTGCGTTCCGATGAGCCTCGGAGCATATTAGCAATGATAGTATGGAGATTTTGGAAGGTGTTTGGTGAATCTGGTCTACCACCTTGTAATCACTTTTCTTTATGAATCTCATGAATTCATCAACCTCTTGATCAAAAGGAGTCTTCAAAGCTTCTTTGACAACTTGTTCTTCTTGCACCATGCTCTTCCCTTTTGCCTTAGCAGCAGCTTCTGCTTCGGCAATGGGTCTCGGAATTTGCAAAGCAAAGAGACGTCCGCTTCTAGTGAAGCCTCCGCCTCCCCCCACATTGTCTATCTGAGGCGAAGAAGTTGATGATTCTAAAGTGATTTTCTGCCCCTCGCAGTACAGATCTGAGCCATAATGCCAAGGGATGGCGTAACTGCTTTCGTAAGGAACTGGCCCAGGCACTGTGATGGTGACTGGACTAATAGCAGCTGCAGAAGGGACCACAATGGTGTGTGGATCATAATATATGGTAACTGGAGCTCTGACAGGAGTAACATTTTGTTGTGAATTGTTGGTAGGAACATTTGCGGGATCGTAGTATATTGTAACCGTTGAGACACTTTCACCAATTGTTGTTGATGTTGTAGGAGGTACTATTGACTGGATGGGGACTGAAGTTGTAGCGAGAATGGTGACTGAACTTGTATCCATTGAAATGATTGATTGAGCAGTTTTTTGGAGTTGTAGTGGAATCCGTTGGAACAATGGTTGCTGACGTTGTAGGAGTATCTGTGATTGTTGATGAAGGAATTGTTGGAGTTGTAGTTGCTGTTGTTGTAATCTGAAGGATGCCATCCTTAATAAGGCCATCTATGCCGTTCCTCAGCCTTTCACACCCATTGACTGCAATATTGCAATACCCACAGTCGAGCTCACACCCGGGGAACACTTGGCATTCTAACAGCTGAGCTTTGATTTCGACCAAAGGTGTCTGGATCTGTGTAACACTGGTGATTAAGGTGGAGGGTTTTCCCTCCTCAATAGCATTAATCCTAGGCCCGTTGTGACTAGGAATTGGATTCCTTGTGACATTCGGAGGAGGTGCAAAGTTGAGAGCTTTTGAGTCCACCAGGTCTTGGACTCTCATCTGTAAGGCCCTGCATTTTTCAGTGTTATGCCCCGGTGCGTTTGAGTGGAATGAACACCTGGCATTTGCATCATAATTCTTATGCATATTGGTGGGATCCGGAGGTGCCAATGTCCTTAACTCAACTAGGTTGAGCTTCAGGAGTTGTGGCAAGAGTGTAGCATACGGCATTGGGATTGGGTCAATTACCCTGTTTGTTTGTGATGGCCTTTGCTGGAAAGGACGCTATTGCTGGTTGTTATTGCTATTGTTGTAGGTTCTTTGTTGCAGATAATGAACTTGTTGTTGATACTGTGGTTGTTGTTGTTGAGGATATGTTGTTTGTTGAGGAATCGGAGCTGGAATGGTAACTGCTGCTACTGACCAGTGAACATACTGAGGCCTGCCCCTACTTGTATGAATGGAATTTGTTTCACCAGCACTTCGGGGTCCTACAAAAGGCTTTCTAGAATTGCTAGACGAACTTGCACCACTGTCGGAGATCTTACCCATCTTCAGCAGACTTTCAATCCTTTCACCAGCTATGACCACATCAGCAAAACTGGTAGAGGAGAAGGCAGCCAATCTATCAATATAGGTCCCTTGCAAAGTACTCATGAACATGTCAGCCATTTCCCTCTCTAACATGGGTGGTTGGACAGCAGCAGCAAGCTGTCTCCACCTTTGGGCATATTCCCTGAAGCTCTCTCTGGAAGACTGAGACATTCACATCAGGAGGGTCCTATTGGGAGCCATGTCCAGGTTGTATTGATATTGAAGGATGAAAGCCTCAGCCAAATCCTTCCAGCATCTTATGGTGGCTCTAGACAAGTGTGAATACCACTCTCTCGAAGCCCCAGTCAGACTATCTTCAAAGTAGAACATCCACAACTTTTCATCCATAGTATAAGCTCTAAGTCTTCCTAGGAAAGACTGCAGATGAGTGCGAGGACAGGAGGTACCATTGTACTTCTCAAAGCATGGGGGTTTGAATTTGTGGGGAATTCTCACCCCATCCACTAGCCCCATATCCATCACATCAAAGGCCAAAGAATTCTGAGACTCCAAAGATCTTAATTTCTCAGCAATTTCGTCCAATCTCTAGTCATATACTTCATCTCCAGCTCCCATAACAGTAAACTGTTCTTCTTGGGGATCCTCTTGCAAGATTCTCCCTCCAGCAGTATTACCTTGCACATTTCTCGGGATGTTGGCTTCTGGATCCATATGAGGTCCAAATACTGGTGGGTCGATACGAGGCTGGCCCCGTTCATTGTTACTAGTTCCTCCTGTTCCAAGATGAGGTTCCTCAGGAGTTTGTCTTTCAACCAGCTCTCTTAACCTCTCCTGACTCTGGGCTAAGCCCGTCATTACTGCCATGAATTGAGACATCTGATTTCTCATCTCCACTCTCTCATTAGCCATCTGATTTCTGACCTCAGTCAGATCCTGTTGTACTTGTTCCATTTGAATACTGGGAAGGTTGTTACGAGTCGGGAACCGGTGCGCGCGGTTGACAGGGAACACTCGGCGACGAGCAATGTTTCCTGAGATCATAACAAAGTTAGAAACAATAATAATAAAAACCTACAAAACAAAACAAAGTATGCAATGCAGTATGCTTATTTTTTTTCCAAGGTATCCGGTTTGGTTCTTGGTTTTGACCTTTCCAGACCTCGAGGAAGATGTTTGATGTTGTTGAGAGAAAAATCCAAATGAAAACAAACTACATTATATTACAAATGGTGAACAATACATAGTCTGTTTTACAACACATGCCCATGGAGGGTCAAAATACAATAAAAGGAAAAGTACATCGAATGGAAACAACAACAAACAAAGAATCAGACATCCAGTCCAAATTCATCCTCCTTGACCTCCTTCAGGAGTGCCTCAGACACTGGACCAGCTGGGTGCTCTGTAATGGTCCTAATGAGGAGGTTCCTGGTAACAATGGCAGTAGTCAGCTTCTTATGCCTGTCCTGGTCTTTTGATCTCTTCAATCCTGCTCTGAGCTTCAACTCTGAAATCTCCTTCTGGGCTGCCAATAAAGCTTCCTGCTGTTTCTTCTCATTGGCCTCTAGCTGTTCAATCTTGGCTTGATTCTTCTGGTCTTCTTGTGTACGGGCTTCGGTGATCCTGACCCACCTAGCCTGACTCTCTTGCAGATAGAGCTCAGTCGTAGCCTTCTGAATTTTGGCCTCTTTACAGGCATTCTTCAATATTTGTTCCCCAACTCTTGCTTTCCTGATGTAGTCCTCTGTCTTCTCAATTTTGGCAAGATGCTCCACCCTGAGCTTCTCCAATCTCTCAATGTCCAGACGACCATCACTCCTTTCCCAAAGAGTCTTCTTTAAAGCTTGAGACAAGTTCTCATTCCTTTCTTTCAACTTCTCAAATTCGTCTAGGCTGACAATTGTTGTTGGCTGTACTGTGGATGGTCCAGGCATGTCTTCCAAGATAAAAGGCATTCCGGTAATCTGAGCTCTTGTACGGGACCAGTCATAGTATTGAGCTGACGCAACATTATTACACCTTCCAAGAATAGCCATCCCTTTTGTCTGGATGTTGTCCCAAGCCCAGGATGTTTGTCTGACAGCAGCTGAATTAGGTTTCACTTCACAATACTGGGTCTCAGCTAAATCTTGCCCTCTGGGAGGGTGAACCAAAGCATAGCCCAGTTGTCTCTTGAACAGCAAAGGATTGTAGTTGATGCAACCCTTTACTCCTATCAGAGGTACATTTGGGTATTGTCCACAGCTGGTGATAATGTCCTTGCCTTTGGTGCTCTGGGTGCACCATCTAATATCATCTGAAGTCAAGGCAATGAGCCTCTTGGCCCAATTCTTCTGTTTGTGGGGATTCAGGAAGGCATCTGACTTAGATAGATGTCTGAGCAACCAGGTGTAAAATAAAGGTGCACAACATCTTACTAACTTCCCCCTTTGTTTCTCATTCCTCTGATGAATGGAGTAATAAAAGTCTCCCAGCAGTGTAGGCACTGGATTCTTCAGAAGAAACAGATGGATGGCATTCTTGCTGACAAATTTGGGCTCATCTGCAAACAGTATAGCCCCATATATGTTGATGGCTAACAGTGCACAAACTGCCCTCCATTCTCCCAATGAAGCTTTCAGGACGGCCTGAGAAATCAAGAAGTCCAAGTGCAAACCAGGGATCCCAGCTTTTGTTGTCATACTTTGCTCAATCAAGGAAGGCTCCAGGTGTAATGCCTTTGCTATTTCTTCATTTCTGGGAGCTGGCATTTCTGGGTTGAAAAGGATTCCACCCTTGATAGATACTCCAATCAATAAGGAAAACTCCTCCAGCAGAGGCCCTAGCTGAAAGTATGGGAATGTGAAACATCTCAAAGGAGGGTCATAAAACTGCAAGCATGTGTGGATCATGCTCCTCTGAGAAGGGTCAAGTTCCATAACCATATCCAAGATTCCTCCATAATGCTCTCTAAACAAAGGGATATAATCAGGTGTAATGAGTGACTGGACCTGCCTGATACCAGTCAACACAGCAGATCCAGCATAAATGATAATGACAGTATGAAATGCATAAAACTGTAAATGAAAAGCAATAAATAAAGTTGTACAGAAAGCAATAAATAAAGCAATAAACAAAAAGCACAAGTAGCACATGACACCCCCATAAACACAAATCAAACAAGCGCTAGGAGAAACCCACAAAAAGAACCAGAAGCCCTTGTTGCAATATAAGGGTCCCCAGCAAAGTCGCCAAGCTGTCGCTCCCCCGAAAAGACACCTAGGTCAGATAGGGTACAGACGCGAACGATCGGCGAAAGGAGAGAATGAAGGTGAAGGTGAATAGAGTCGCCAGCTAGGCATTTTTATCCCGAAGGAAAGGTAATGTTGCATAAACCTAGAAAGATATGGATAATACGGTTGCAAACCATAGAAACTGAGAAAGGGGGTTGGTTACAACCTGGGAAGGTATTAGCACCCAGATTGTCTGTCGTACTCGACGGGATCCACGCTTAAAAGATTGTGTTTAAAGGGGTAGGTGTATGTTATGTCTATGTGCAAAAGCTGGAAATGAATATACAAATGTCACTGCAAAAAGTGTGAATGCTCAGGAACTGAGGCTTAGAAAGAATGATGAAAGAGGGGGAAGACACAGAGACTTTTGTTCGTTAACAATTATGTTATGCCTACGTATCCTCTCGTGCAATGAGGAAGTCAGAACACTGTAGTTCGACTCAAAGAGACTTGAAAATAAATTGACTGTTGAATTGCTTACTTATCTATGCTCAAGTGTATGACTCGTCTGGCCCGAGTCCTAACTGTCTGTCGCTCCCACCAAATGACACCTGGTCAGAAGGGGTACAGACACGAACGGTCGGCGAAAGGTAAAGAATGAAAAGAGTCGCCAGCTAGGCATTTTTATCCCGAAGGAAAGGTAATGCTGCATAAACCTAAGAAAAGATGGATAAGACGGTTGCGAACCAGAGAAACTGAGAAAGGGGGTTGGTTACAACCTGGGAAGGTATTAGCACCCATATTGTCCCCCATACTCGACGGGATCCACGCTTGAAAGATTTGTGTTTAAAGGGGTAGTGTCAGTGCTATCTGTGTGCAAAAGCTGGAAAAGAATGCAAGTATCAGTGCATAGAAGTGTGAAGTGGATAAAAGGAGTGTCAGTGTCAGGAAAGAATGTGAAGCTCAAGGCTATGAGGCTTAAAGAATAATGCTGGGAGGAGGGGGAATATACAGAGACTTTTGTTCGATAACTGTTAAGTTATGCCTACTTATCCTCTCGTGCAATGAGGAAGTCAGAACACCGTAGTTCGACTCAAAGAGACTGTAAGATAAATTGACTTGTGAACTGCTTACTTGTCTATGCTCAAGTGTATGACCTGTCTGGCTCAGGTGCAAACAGTCTTGCATTAGACGGAAGAAGCGAGTTCTCGTTTATGAGTGAATGAGATGAGAGACGAATCCCGGAGGAGACGATTATTGTTTGTTTTTATGTTTTTAGGCTTTTATTGCTTTTTGAAGTTTTTCATAAGAAATGAGCTTATGCCTAAACCAAAGGTTAATAGACTCATCACATCCTCCCTCTGATTAGGGGTAATGAGAATACCTTAAGTATGAAGTAAACACCTCACACTTAATCACCATGGTATAGGATTAAGATCATCAACCTACTTGTGTTTACTTAGATGTTTTTGTTGTTTTTGTTTAGTGTTAAGTAATGAGTTTAAGCCATAATAAGGGATTTAATGGACTCATTACACCATCCTAATAGAAGGATAATAGATGAGAACACTTAAGCTGAGGAAGGCTCCTCAACTTAATCCATGATTAGGGATTAACCTCATGACAAAACAAAGCCTTTATTAAAGTGAATTTTAGTTAATGGTAAGATTAAGAAGTGGATTTTATGGTTTTTAAGACAACTTGAGGGGGACTTGTCCATTAACATTAGGGTTAGTCCTTCTTAACCAATTAAGGAAGAATTAGAACCCTAATGCAAGGCCCAAGTTACAAGCTTGATGTCTTAGTGATTATTAGATGAATTGATTAAAGGATTTAAACACATTAAGGGTTTAACACTTAGGATTAAAGTTATGCACTCCATCCTAATAGAAGGATGCAGGCATAACCCTAATCACAAAGCCTTAAAACCTTTAAGGTTTAGTCCTTGATTAAGAGATGAGAAGAGAAGACTCAAAGATGACACAAAAGGTAAAAAATAAATGGGAAACTAATCAACCCTAATTGTGATCATGATTGGATGTTCCTAGGGTTTATGAAGCTTGCAAGAGATCTTCAAGGAAAAGCCACCAAGGAAGAAACATGATGAAGGAAGGAGAAGCAAGAAGCAAGACAACTCACTTCACTTAAGAAGATGAGTTACTTGAAGAAAGAAAAGTGAGGAGAGAACATGAATGAGCAAGCTCACTCTAATACAAAAGTAAAATGCAGCAAGGATGCTTAAAGAGAGATGAGAAAAGATTATGAGAAGTGAAGGCAAATTCACTTCTCAAACACTTACCACCTGAAAAGATAACCAAAAGACATGAAATGAAGTGAACATGAAATGAATGCAATGATGCAAACCAAAACCAGAAGCATAAACATGATTTTAATGATGCTAAGATGTAATGCAAACAGAAGTCAAGAGTTGTGGATGATCATGCAAGGATAAGGATGCAAATTAAGCATGTTTTGGACCATGAAAGTTCATGAAAGTTTGTGAAATGGAATGAATGCATAACATGACAAATGAATGATGCAATGATCAAACATGATTATAATGTGTCCTAAGATGTCTTAGGAGTCATGTGAATGCACAAAATGTCATGGCAAGTTCATGTATGCAAACATATGGAAGATGGATGCAAATGAAGGCAAAAATTAGGGTTTATACATAACATGCAATACAAAATTCAAAACCAGAAGCAAATGACATGATAAAAAAATTTAAAATGGGATCAAAGGAACCCTATCCCTACACAAGTTCACTGCCCAAAGGAGGAGACCTAAATCTTAACCTAATGGAAGTTATGATTTTCTCAAGTTGGCTAGGGTTTTAAGGCACTTCAAAAGGAAAAATGCACAACAAATTGAAAATGAAATATAAATTCAAACCAATTTTATCCTAGAAACTACATGATATGAGGAATGCAATCCAAAAAGAACCATCATCAAACTCTTCAAGGTTAGGCAGAATGAATTTTTCTAAGTTAGGACAAAAATATTGACTTTTAAGAACCCTAATTCCAAAGAAAAATGTCAAAATTGGTCAAGAACCAAAAAGAAATTTGTTTGAAGGGTTTGATAATGTCTCTAAATGTATCAAAATGCAATGTGATTTTTTTGGTGATTTTTAGAAACTTAAATGGTATTTTAATTAATTAATTCTCATTAACTAATTAAAATAAACATTTAAATATTTTATAAATACGAAATTTATGCAAAAAATAAAATAAAAATTATTTTCAGAATGAGAAAAATATTTTAAGTCATGATGCAAAAAATGGGATTTTTTAGAAGCGATTTGCTATTTTAAATAAATTGGGCAAGAAAAATGAATTAAAATAAAAATAAAATTAAATTAAAAGGAAAGTAATTAGATCTGATGGCCTAGATTTGAACTGAAGAGAAAAAGGTTGACTGTGCGCGCCTTTTAAAGGTTGGGATTCATTCCAATTAAATTAACCTAATTGTATTTAATTAAATTAATAAAAACAAATTAGGACTAAATGACTTGATCTGGGTCGTTCAGAAACTAACATAATCCACGTCCAATGGTCACGAAGCAAGCTGGCTAATTAATTAGGGTTAAGACCTAATTACTTTCAGGTGACCGGAGAGGAGCTCCGGTCATCTTCTCCGGCGTGTCCAAAACACTAAAACACTCTACAAGCCACCCCTCATTAAATTGAACACACATAAATGATCCTCTACCCAAACCCCATTCAAATCACCCCTCAAACATCATTTACAAACCAAGAACAAAGAGAAACGAAGCAAAATTATTTCACGGGTAAAATTTCAGAGGACCACAAAATACTCAATTCTTCACCATTTTTACTTCTAAAAGCATCAACATGACCAGCATAACATATATTTTCAATTTGTAACAAAAGAAACAAGCTATGAGAAATTTGATTCTTGTGCTTACCTGAGATGATGAGATGTCAAAGTGAACTTTTCTGACCTTTCCTTAATGAAATAAGCCTCCTCTGAACCCCCTGAGATCAATGGAATGTTCCAAAAACCTTTGATGGTGGCTATTTTGGGAGTTTGAGTTCTGGTATAGCAGGTTTTACAGTTGGTGTATGTGATACTTTTGGTTGTTTTAATGTTTGATTTTGGTTCTATGGAGGGTATGTGACTTGTTGGTGAAGAGAAAACTGAAGTGTGATGGCTGTGTGAGGAGTTTCGAAGAGATGAAGGAAACTTGCAGTTTTTGTGAATCTGCTTGTGTGTGTGTTTCTATCTCATGTCCAGCCTGTTTTTATGATTCATAACATATCCCTAAACTATTGGAAGAGGTTTGAGGAAGTGACATGCACTGTGGGAATAGCATGGGGCAATTGGCCAAAAAGTCAATGGTAGGTGTACCTCAAGTATGGGCTGTGGCAGAGGCTATCCTAGGGCTTCTCTGAGTTCTGCTGGCTTCAAGGGTGGCCATGGGATGTTCTGAGGTGATCTGAAATGGATGAAGGGTGAGATGTCACATGTTTTGCCTTTTTGCAACTTGTTGCATTTTGAAGCTTTTGGTGATGGATATGTGACATCCCTTGGGCAAATTGCAGCAAGATGGACCATATGAAGTGGTTATAATGTTTTGAGATCACTTAGCAACCAATCCAATGAATGGAAGTCTCTTTTGCAAAAAATCCATTCTTGAAGATTCATGAAAAAATGCCTTATAGTGACTTGTAATTCAAGGCATGAAAATGAGAAATATCTTGGGCAATTCTGAATTTTGGACCATGTATGATGTTTGTGCAATGTTTAGAAGTTAATTTTAGGTCACATTTGGCTTTGGCAAGTGTTTTTGCAAGTTTCCTCTTTGGCACAAAAGTGAAAATTAAGTGATTTTTCCCAACTTTGCAAGGTCATAACTTTAGTTCTAGAAGGAATTAGATCAAGTTCTTATACTTTTTGAAAATGGGAGGATCCAATCTACAACTTTCATGACCAAGAATTTTTCATTTGAAGCATTTTTGAACCAAAAAGAGGAGGTTGAAAAACTTTCCCAAAATGGCAAGTTTACATTACAAGTCACTTTCCCAAAATGGCAACTTTGCAAATGGCTTGAAATTCTTCAATTTTGTGAACTCCTAACATCTTCTAAGATCAAATAAAGATCATAGACATCCAAAATGATGAAGAAGACCCTTTGGTTGGGTGATTGGGGGCCTCAGATGCCCTGATTTTGCACTGACTTGCTCAAGAAGTCATATATTGATCAGATGCCTTCCCCATTGAATTTCTTCATGAAAATTGGTATGTATGATCCTTATAACATATAGAGAGAAATAGAAACAAGAATGACCAAAAACTTTGGAGTTATGGCCTTTGAAATCAAAACCCTAATTTCAGGTCATCTGTGCAGTTAAGCTTGGCTCTGCTTCTATGCCTATCTCAGTTCTTGTGATTTTCTGACTTCCTTGATCTTGGGAGGATATAATATGATGATTGAACATACATGGACCCTCTTGAGATGATTGAAGACCTTTGGAGTGGCTCAGATAGCTCTTGGATTGCTCAGATCACAAACCCTAGATGCAGATGACTTTGAACCAATGCAGTGAAGCAAAAATGCACTATGAGATGATATGATTGAACTTATGAAAATGGAAAGATCACAAGCCATGGTGAAATGAGTGAGGGAAAATTTTGGGTGTTTACACTGTCTTGCATTAGATGGAAGAAGCGAGTTCTCGTTTATGAATGAGTGTGATGAGAAAAGAATCCCGAAGGAGACGATTATTGTTTGTTTTTGTAAACTCATTATATCCTTTGATTAGGGATAATGAGAATACTTAAGTATGAGATAAGCATCTCAACTTAATTGCCATGATGATGTAGGATTAAGATCATTAACCTACTTGTGATTAATTAGATGTTTTTGGGTTTTTGTTCAGTGTTAAGTAATGAGTTTAATCTCTAATCACAGATTAATGAACTCATTACACCATCCTAATAGAAGGATAATAGATGAGAACACTTAAGCTGAGGAAGATACCTCAACTTAATCCATGGTTAGGGATTAAAATCATTAGATGACAAGCCTTTATTAAGTGGATTTAATTAAAGGGTGAGTTTAAGAAATGGATTTTATGATTGGTAAGACAACTTGAGGGGGACTTGTCCATTAAACACTAGGGTTAGTCCTTCTTAACCATAAAGGAAGAATTAGAACCCTAATGTAAGGCCCAAGTAACAAGATGAAGTCTTAGTAATTATTAGATGGATTGATTAAGAGGTTTAAACAGATTAAGGGTTTAACACTTAGGATTAAAGTTATACACTCCATCCTAATATAAGGATGCAGGCATAACCCTAATTCCAAAGTCCTAAAACCTTAAAGGTTTAGTCTTTAATGATGAGATGCAAAGAGAGACTCAAGGAAACTCAAAGGTAAAGGCTAAGGGGGGACTAATTACAACCCTAATATTATCATTCTTGGATGTTCCTATGGTTTGTAAGGCTTGAGAAAGATCTTCAAGGAAGCCACCAATGGAAGAAGCAGATGAAAGGAGGATGAAGCAGAAGAATAAGTTACTTACTTCCTAAGAAGATAAGTAACTTAAAGGAAGAAAGTGAGAAGGATAGAACATAAGTTAACAAGATTCACTTCAAGGACAAGTAAAAATGCAGCAAGGATGCAATATGAAGGTATGAGAAGAGGTGGGAGGTGAAGGCAAATCCACCTCCCAAACAAACTTACCATTAACCTGAAATGTTAGTACAAGATGCAATATGAAAGGCATGAAATGAAATGATGCATATGTAAGGGTAAAGACCAAGAACAGAAGCATACACATGATGTAAATGATGCTATGATATGATGCAAAGGCATACAAGATGCATGTGTGTGATTATACAAGAGAATGAATGCAAAAGAAGCATGTAGGAAGCATGTAAACACATGGATGTTTATGAAATGAAATGGATGCAAAGCAAAGCAAATGTATGAATAAATGACCAAGAAAAGTTCAAGCAATGTCTTAAGATTTCTAAGATGGCATACAAATGCTTAGAATGGCATAGCAAGTTCATATGTTCATGCAATGCAATGTAAGATGCAAGTAAAGATGCAAAATTAGGGTTACATGAAAGGATGAGATGCAAATGGTCACAACAGAAGCAAATGACATTATAAAAAATTTAAAATGCACTCAAAGGAACCCTAATCCCATGTGATATCACACCCCAAAGGAGAAGGTCTAACTCTTAAGCTATTGAAAGTTATGATTTTTCTAAGTTTGTTAGGGTTTTTGGGTGCTTCAAAAGGAAAAATGCAAATCAAATTGAAAATGCAAGATAAATTTATGCCAAAAGTATCCTAGATACTACATGATATATATAAAACAATGCAAAATGAACCAACTTCAAACCCTTTATGGTTAGGCAGAAAAGATTTTTCAAAGGTTAGGGTTAAAAAATGTGATTTTATGAACCCTAAATTCAAAGAAAATTGTCAAGTTATGATCAAAACCAAAAAGAAATTTGTATGAAGGGTTTGAAAATGTTTCTAAATTGTTAAGATGGACCATGATTTTTTTGGTAATTTTTAGAAACCTAAATGCTATTTTAATTAATTAATTTCCATTAATTAATTAAAATAAACATTAAAATATTTTAAAAATACTTTTTTAATGCAAAAAATAAAATAAAAATCCTTTTTGGGTTAAGAAAATTATTTGGATCAGAAATGCAAAATATGAAAAAAAAATTAATGGTTTTTGATATTTTTAATAAATAGAACAAAAGAAAATGAAATAAAATGCAATTAAAATAAATAAAAGGGAAAGTATGCAGATCTGATGGCCAGGATTTGAAGTTGGGTGGAGGGAATTGACTGGCACGCAAATGGGTGGTCCAGATTGCTTCTGACTAATTAATTAAAGATTAGGGTTTAATGACTGATCTTGGCCATTCATACGCGCGCGGGAAACCTAATCCAAGGGCTATTATTCAAACTGGGCCTAACCATAATTAAAACCCTAATGACATTCAGACGACCGGAATAGAAGTTCCGGTCCTCTTCTCTGGCGAGACCAAAATTCAACCTCTTCCCTAGGCCAAATTAGGAGCTCTAACTCTCCAGATTCACTCCCCTAAAAATCCTAAGCAAGAATCAACCCTCAAACCACATTTATATTGCATCAAACAATAGATTCGAATCAAAACATAAAAACTGCAAAAGTTTCAGAAGTACGATACAAGCTCAATACTCAACCATTTTCAAAAGTAAAAGGTGCAGTGTGATCAGTGAAGCATGAAGAACATTTCTATAACCTAAAAAGAGATTTCTGGAAAATTTGTTCTTGATGATACCTGAGTTGAAGCTTTGCAGTTTGAAGCTTTCTGACCTCTTCTTTGGTGCAAACCAACTCCCCTGAATCCCTTGATGCTATTGAGAAGCTTGGAACAAGTTTATATGGCTGTTTTTTGAGGTTTCAGTTCCGAGGGGGTGAAATCGTGTTTTTGTTTTAGGGGGTTTCAGGCTTGTGTAAGGGGTGGGAAATGATCTGGTGGATGTATGGAGATGATTGGTGAAAGAAATTTTAAGTTTTACTGGGTGGTTTGAGAATTTCGAAGAAATGAAGTTTCTTGAGGATTTTGTGAATCTGAGTGTGTGTGTTGATTCAAGCTCCAAGATGTTATGAAATGTGATCCTTATGGCATGTATGTGAAGATGTGATAGGTCAGAAGAGTTGTTGTGGGCTATGCTGATTGGTATGGCTTCATTTGCAAAAAGTCAAGGTTGTGTGTACTATGGGCATGGGTCATGGCAGGAGTGGTTGCAAGGCATGTCTGGCCTCAGCTGGCTTTGTGGAAGGCCTTTGGATCATAAGATTGCAGCTGGATGGCTTGGATTAAGAGATATCATGTCTTATGCAATTTTCCCTCTTTGACATTTCTTGTGATTCAAGGCATGAAACCTTCCAATTCTTGGGCCAATTCTGAGTTTTTGAAGTTGCTTGATCATATTATGAAGCATTTGGGCACATTAGAAGTCATTAGAAGCCTTGGAAAGTGGTTTTGCAAAAAATCCTCTTTGGTGCATTCTTGAAAATTATAGGATTTTTGCCAACTTTGAAGGATCATAACTTGAGTTCCATAATGAATTAGAGCATATTCTTGTACTTTTTGAAAAGGAAAATACCTAATCTACAACTTTCATGACCAATAATTTTTCATTTGAAGCTTTTTTGATTAAGAAAGAGGAGGTTGAAGAACTTTCCCAAAATGGAAAGTTTCCATTACAAGTCATTTCCATTTTTGGCAACTTTGCAAATGGCTCAAAATTCTTCAATCTTGTGAACTTCCAACCATTTATAAGATCAAATAAAGATCATATAACTTCAATTTAATGAAAATAACCCTTTGGTTCCATTGTTGGGTGCCTCAGATGCCCTGATTTTGACTTAACTTGCTCAAGAAGTTACGCAGTAAACAGATGACTTCCACAATGAATTTCTTCATCAAACTTGGTACACATGATCCTTATAACATCTTAAGAACATTAGAAACAAGAATGGCTCAAAAAGTTTGAGTTGAGGCCTCTGAAACCAAAACCCTAATTTTGGTCATTTGTGGAGTGAAAACCCTAGCTCTGCTTCCATGCCTTGCCAGTTCTTGTGATTTCTTGACTTCCATGAATCTTGAGGGATATGATATGATGATAGAACACACATGGACCCTCTTGGAATTTTTTGAGGCCTTTGGGATGGCTCAGATGAATCTTGGATTGCTCAGATCACAACCCTAGATGCAGATGAACTTGAACTATGCAGATAAAACAAAAATGCAATGTGAGATGGTATGCTTTTGCAAATGGAAAAATGAAAGATCACAAGCCATGGTGTGATATGAGTGAGGGAAAATTTGGGGTGTTTACACTTGGCAATCATATCTTCCACATAACATTCAATTTCTTTGTGGATCATATCGTTGAATAATGTTACCATAGCCCGTTGATACGTTGCACCGGAATTCTTTAGTCCAAACGGAATTACCTTGTAACAAAATGTGCCCCAAGGTGTGATGAAAGTTGTTTTCTCCATGTCTTCGGGTGACATCTTAATCTGATTATACCACGAAAATCCGTCCATGAAAGAAAATACTGAGAACTGAGTTGTGTTGTCGACCAATACATCAATGTGAGGTAATGGGAAATCATCCTTCGGGCTAGCTCTATTCAGGTCCCGGTAATCCACAGACATACGCACCTTGCCATCCTGCTTAGGCACGGGTACAATGTTAGCAACCCACGGCGGGTAACTAGTTACAGCAAGGAAACTGGAATCCCACTGTTTTTGTACCTCCTCCTTAATCTTCATGGCCATATCGGGGCGAGTACGGCGCAACTTCTGCTTGACTAGAGGGCAATCCTCTTTCAAGGGTAGCCGTATTTAGACCTGGCATGTCTTGATAGGACCAAGCGAAGACGTCGACATATTCTCGAAGCATGCTGATAAGTTGTTCTTTTACTGAAGCTTGCAGACTGGCCCTAATCTTCACTTCTTTCAAATCCTCCTCAGTACCAAGATTAACAATTTCAACCTCCTCCTGATGAGGAGTAATCACTTTCTCTTCTTGCCTCAACAACCTGGCTAACTCTTCAGGCAACTCATAGTCTTCACCAACCCCTTCATCTGCTTGATTGATTGGATTGTCGAAGTCATACAAGGTCATAGCAGTGCTGTTGTCGGTGCAATCTGGAGGATTATCTCTGCAAGGGTTGAGATTTATTCTTTTTAGTGATCAGTTTTAATCTTGTTTAGAAAAATTGTCAATGAAGCTATTATTTTGAAAACATTGCCATTTTATTGTTTTGTGCGAAAAAATAACAAAAAATGAAAAGACAGTGAGCGAAAGAGAAAATTGTTTGCAAAAGACGTCCAATATTCATTGATATTCCATTTGCACAAAAATACAAATATGACCCTATTACAAAATGAGTCTTGACGCCTTGGGCAAGATGCAGGACTTGATGCATGTTGAAACAAATCAGGAAATAATAATTACTCTGCAGGAGTAACTCTTATAATTTCCTGGGAAGACCAGTTAAGGACTTGTTGGCCCAGGATCCTTGGATGAATCCAACTCTCCAGGTTGAGGTCGCTTTCCACCTTGTCTTCCACGTTTTTGACAGCATCTGGGGTGAGCATCCCCCCACTTATGAACTTTGGCTCCTTAGCAGCCTCTGCTTGATCTTGTCAGAATGGTTTGTAACCCAAACCGAATTTGTCCTCCTTCTTCTCCACCGGTAGCAGCTTGCCCTAGCCTTGGGCCTTTCCATCTTCAACAACCTTCCGAGCTTGTTGATATGAGACAATTGAAGTACCCATCCTATCCTCCTGGGATGCAGCAAATACTTCTGTTGTCGCCTCGTTGACGTTCAGTGCTTCGAAACCTTAGCTCATGGTCTCGTGGATTTCACCATCCATCTCAATGTATTTGTAGGTGGCCAGATGGCTAACAAAAATATCCTCTTCACCACAGATTGTGATAATCTGCCCTTCCCACTCATATTTCTATTTCTGGTGAAGGGTCGACGTAACTGCGCCAGCGGCGTGAATCCATGGTCGACCCAACAAACAGCTGTAGGCTGGCTGAATGTCCATCACATAGAAAGTTGTTTGAAAGACCTGTGGGCCAATCATCACAGGAAGCTCCACCTCTCCAAGAATGGACCTCTTGGAACCATCAAAAGCTCGGACCACCAGATTGCTTGGTTGGAGAGCTATACCATCATATTCAAGCTTGACAAGGGCTTTCTTTGGGAAGACATTGAATGAAGACCCAGTGTCAACTAGAACATGTGAAATACAACCCCTTTACACTCCAGAGTGATGTGTAAAGCCTTGTTATGATGACGACCTTCCGTTGTCAAATCAGCGTTGGTGAAGCCTAGCCCATGGCTAGTATTAACATTAGACACCACTGTCTCGAGTTGATTTATCGTGATCTCCTCAGGCACGTAGGCTGCGTGCAAGACTTTAAGTAATGCATCTCGATGAGCTTCAGAACACAATAGCAATGATAAAATGGAGATCTTGGAAGGAGTCTGGTGGAGCTGATCCACAACCTTGTAACTTGTGACGCGAAGAGGCGTCTGCTTCGGATGAAGCCTCCGCCTCCCCCGACATTATCCATCTATGGTGTAAGGGCTGAAGAATCAAGGAGGACACTCTCCCCGTTGCAGTAGAGGTCTGAACCATAGTGCCATGGTACAGCATTATCTTTATCATACGGAATAGGTCCAAGTACCGTGATGGTGACTGGACTGACTGTAGCGGAGGTAGGAATTGTTATTGTCTGTGGATCGTAAAATATGGTGACAGGACTTCTGATTGATGGTGGTGGTGATTGACTGAAGCTGGGTTGTTGTTGAGACTATTGCTGAGATTGTTGCCGAAAATTGTTGGAATCAGGGACCATTGCTGGGTCGTAGTATATGGTGACTGTGGAGACGTCGTTGTTAATGGTTGTTGTAGTTGTAGAAGTGGATGCGGTTGAACAAGTGTTTGTTGAAGTGATGGAGGAGATGATTGTTGATTTTGTAGACGAGTCTGTAGGAACAATTGTCTTTGAAGTTGCAGGAGGGGTTATTGTTGTTGTTGTATAAGGAGTTGCTGATGTTGTAGAAACCGTTGATGTTATCTGAAGGATACCTTCTCTGATAAGGCCATTGATGCCACTTCTCAAGCTTGCACACCCATTGATGGAAACTTTGCAAGATTCACAGCAGGCCTCACAACCTGGGAACACCTGGCATTTTAAAAGTTGAGTTTAACCTCTGCTAGAGGTGTTTGAATGCTTGTAGTATCTTCAATTGAGCTCATGGGTTGATCCTCCTCAATTGCATTTATCCTGGGCCCACCATGACTGGGCATAGGATTCTTTGTGACATTAGGAGGTGGTGCAAAATTTAGGGCCTTTGAATCAACTAGATCCTGGACCTTCATGTGCAAAGCTCTGCAATTTTCTATGCTGTGACCAGGTGCATTAGAATGGAAGGCACATCTGGCATTGACGTCGTAATTTCTTGGAAGGTTTTGAGGATCTGGTGGAGCCAGAGTCCTTAATTCAACAAGATTAAGCTTCAGGAGTTGTGGTAGCAAAGTGGCATAAGGCATTGGTATAGGGTCAATTACCCTGTTGACTTGAGATGGCCTTTGCTAGAAAGGACGCTCCTATTGGTTGTTGTTGTTGTTATAGGACCTTTGTTGAGGAAAATGTTGTTGTTGAGGAAAAGGTTGTGGTTGCGGAATGTATTTTTGTTGAGGAGGTGGAGTAGGAATTGTGACAGCGGCAATTAACCTTGGCATATATTGGGGTCTTCCTCTGCCCATGTGTATAGAATTGGTTTCACCCGACCTTCGCGGCCCTGCAAATGGTTTCCTTGTACTGCTTGAGCTGGTGCCGTTATCAGAAATCTTTCCCATTTTCAATAAGCTCTCAATCATTTCTCCAGCTATGACCACGTCAGCGAAGCTAGTGGAAGAGAAAGCAGCCAACCTATCAATGTATGTCCCCTGGAGGGTGTTCATAAACATATCTGCCTTTTCTCTTTCTGACATTGGAGGTTGAACGGCAGCAGCTAATTGCCTCCATCTCTGAGCATACTCTCTGAAGCTTTCCCTAGAAGACTGTGACATACCCATTAAAAGTGTTCTATTAGGAGCCATGTCTAGATTGTATTGATATTGGAGAATGAAAGCCTCGGCCAAGTCTTTCCAATTTCTTACTGTGGCCCTAGTCAAATGAGAGTACCACTCACGGGATGCCCCTGTCAAGCTATCCTCAAAATAGAACATCCATAGCTTTTCATCCATGGTGTAGGCCCTTAACCTTCCCAGGAAAGATTGGAGATGGGTGTGAGGGCAAGATGTACCATTGTATCTTTCAAAATAAGGAGGTTTGAACTTGTGAGGAATTCTAACTCCCTCTACCAGCCCCATATCCATAACATCAAAGCCTAAAGAGTTTTGAGACTCCAGAGACCTCAGCTTTTCTGATATCTCGTCCAGGAGAAGATCATAGACTTCATCTCCTGCCCCTACTACAGTGAATTGTTCCTCCTGAGGGTCCTCCTTCAAGGTATGCCCTCCGGTATTACCATGGGTGTTCCTGATAGCATTAATGTCAGGGTTAAGATGAGGTCCAAATTTCGGGGGATCAGTACGAGGCTGTACATGATCATTGTTGCTGGTACCCCCTGTATCGGGGTGGTTTTCTTCAGGAGTTTGCCGCTCGACTAACTCTCTTAATCTTTCTTGGCTTTGGGCCAACCCAGTCATCACTGCCATAAACTGGTTCATCTGAGCCCTCATTTCAGTTCTTTCATTAGCCATCTGGGTTCTTACGTCAGTTGGATCTTGCTGAACCTGGTCCATCTGTAAGCTCGGAAGGTTGTTTCTTTTCGGGTACCGGTGAACTCTGTTGATGGGGAAAACCCTCCTACGAGCAATGTTTCCTGAAACCACAACAAAGTGAGAAACGACAAAAACAAAAACCTACAAAACAAAGAAATAAGGTTAGTATGCAATGCAGGATGTTTATTTGTCTTCCAAGGTTATCCGGTTTGGTTCTTTGGTTTTGACCTTCTAGACCTCGAGGAATGATGATAATGGAGAGAGGTGAAACCCACAGAATAACACACAAACCATATATTACAAATTGTAAAGATACATAGTTTTGATTACAACGAAACCCCATGGTGGGTAAAAATACAAAAACAATAGTACAAACAAAATGAAATACAAGTAAAAAGGAATCAAACATTCAGCCCATAATCATCCTCTTTGACTTCCTTCAGGAGGGCATCAGTCACTGGGCCAACTGGATGTTCTATGATGGTCCTGATAAGAAGGTTCCTGGTGGCAATAGCACTTGTCAACTTCTTATGCTTGTCTTGGTCTTTGGATATCTTTAACCCCGCCCGGAGTTTCAACTCAGAGATTTCCTTCTGTGCTGCTAACAAGGCTTCCTGATTCTTCTTCTCATTAGCTTCTAGGTTCTCTATCTTAGCCTGGGTCCTCCGATCTTCCTGTGAACGAGCCTCAGTGATCCTGATCCACCTAGCCTGACTCTCCTCCAAGTAATGCTCAGCTCTGGCCTTCTGAATCTTGGATTCCTTGCAAGCATTCTTCAATACCAACTCCCCTTCTCTAGCCTTTCTGATGTAATCATCTGTCTTCTCAATCTTGGTCATATGCTCGATCCGGAGCTTCTCTAACCTCTCATTGTCCAGACGACTATCATTCCTCTCCCAGAGGTTCTTCTTCAGAGCTTCAGATAATTGAGTATTCCTTTCTTTCAACTTCTCAAACTCCTCTAAACTGACTGTAGCTACGGGCTCTACTGCTGATGGTCCAGGCACATCCTCCAGGGTAAATGGCATGCGGGTGATTTGTCCTCTGATACGAGACCAATAAATATATTGAGTTGAAGCTATGTTGTTACACTTGCCAAGAATGGCAGTCCCTTTTGTCTGAATGTTATCCCAAGCCTAGGCTGCTTGTCTGGGAATGGCAAGGTTATGCTGAATATCACAGTAAAGGGTTTCTGATAAGTCTTGCTCTAAGGTGGGTGTACCAAAGCATACCCTAATTGCCTTTTGAACAGCAAAGGATTGTAGTTGATGCAACCCTTCACTCCAATCAGGGGTACATTGGGATATTGCCTACAGCTGGTGATGATATCTCTGCCCTTGGTGCTCTGAGTGCACCATCTAATGTCTTCTGATGTAAGGGCAATCATTCTCTTAGCCCAGTTTCTTGACTGATGGGGATTCAAGAAAGCTTCTGACTTTGGCAAGTGCCTCAATAACAAACAATAAAAAAGAGGTGCACAACATCTGACTAATCTTCCCATCTGCTTCTCATTCCTTTAATGCACTGAGTAATAAAAGTCCCCAAGCAAGGTAGAAACTGGATTCTTCAACAAGAAGAGGTGGATAGTACTTTTGCTCACAAACTTAGGCTCGTCTGCAAACAAGATGATACCATATATGTTGAGGGCCAATAGTGCACAAACAGTGTCCCACTTCCCTGCTGCAGCATGAAGGGTGGCCTAAGTAACCAAGAAATCCAAATGGAGGCTTGGGATTCCAACCTTGGTGGTCATATTCTGATCAATGAGGGTGGACTCCAAGTATAGAGCCTTAGTTATATCTTCATTCCTAGGAGCAGTCATCTCAGGGTTGAAAGGATTCCCCCTCCTGATGGGGACACCCAACAACATGGAAAACTCTTCCATCAAAGGTCCCAACTGAAAGTCTGGAAGGGTGAAACATCTGAGAGGAAGGTCATAGAACTGAAGGCAAGTGTGGATCATACTCCTCCGTGAGGCATCCAAGTCCATGATCAAGTCCATGATACCACTGTAATGTTCCCTGAATAAAGGGACATGATCAGGAGTGATGAGTGTCTGAATCTGCCTGATGCCTTCCAGAATAGGCTCAAAGAAATGATAGGTGATGTTGCTCTTCCTGGATGGGTCCATGCTGACAATGGATGCTGATGAAGAAGACTGAGAAAAAGTACCGAAGAAGGAAAATGGTGAAGGTACTGAAGAAGAATCTCTGATGAAGATAATTGATGCAGAAGGCTGAAAAGAATCTCTGATGAATATAGCTGATAAAGGTGGCTGATGCAGATAGCTGAAGGAATCTAAGCAGTAGAATAGGTCAAAACCAAACCAAAGATAAAATGTGGATACCCTGTAAAACAAATAGACAAATGTTAAAATGATGCAAAATGATGTATGCAAAATGATATGCAAGGGTTTGTGATCAAGTGTTGGATCTGTTATCTGCCTTGATAAGGTCCATGTGTGTTCATAAGTCCAGATGAAGGTTTAGAAAACCAATAACCATGTGGGGGACTCAAATAAAGAGTCACAAGTCCAAGGTTTCACAAGAACAGTCCAAAATGATGTGACATTAACAATATCAGTAACAAGGGTATGATGAGGCCAAGGGTTCCTGCATACCTGTAAACATCCCAACCCCCTCACATGTATTGTTCTAGTAGCACAGAGTTCTCAAGAAGAAACCCATGTCTGAACCGTGTTTCATATTCCCGCACCAGACCGAAATGGAATGGGAAAGAATATGAAGCCACTCTATCCTATGTGTCACTCAGGCTCCTGGTATGGAACCTTACTCACTCAATATCCCTCCCACCAAGGAAAACCAAAGATCCAGCACAATGATATGATGATAGTAATGAAACGCATAAAAACAGTAAATGAAAGTAATAAATAAAGCTGTACAGAAAGCAATAAATAAAGCAATAAACAATAAGCACAAGTAGCACATAACACCCCCATAAACACAAATCAAACAAGCTCTAGGAGAAACCCACAAAAAGAACCAGAAACCCTGGTTGCAAGATAAAATCCCCAGCAGAGTCGCCAAGTTGTCGCTCCCCCAAAAAGACACCAGAGGTCCCAGGGTGAAGACGCGAACGGTCGGCGAAAAGAGAAGATGAAGATGAACTGAATAGAGTCGCCATCTAGGCATTTTTATCCCGAAGGAAAGGTAATGCTGCATAAACCTAGAAAGAGATGGATAAGTCGATTGCGAACCAGAGAAACTGAGAAACGGGGTTGGTTACAACCGGGGAAGGTATTAGCACCCAGATTGTCCTTCGTACTCGACGGGATCCACGCTTGCAAGATTGTGTTTAAAGGGGTAGTGTATGTGTTATCTGTGTGCAAAAAGCTAAGAATGAATGTACAGGTGTTAGTGCAAAAAGGTGAATTGCTCAAGAATTGAGGCTTAGAAAAGAATGCTGAAAAAGGGGATGACAAAGAGACTTTTGTTCAATAACTGTTAAGTTATGCCTACGTATCCTCTCGTGCAATGAGGAAGTCAGAACACCATAGTTCGACTCAAAGAGACTGAAAGATAAATTGACTATGAACGGCTTACTTGCCTATGCTCAAGTGTATGACTCGTCTGGCTCGAGTGCTAACTGTCTTGCATTAGACGGAAGAAGCAAATTCTTGTTTGTGAATGAGTGTGATGAAAAAGAATCCCGGAGGAGACGTTTATTATTTTCTTTTTTTTGTGTTTTCAGTTTTGTTATTGTTTTTGGTGTTTTGCATAAGTTAATGAGCTTAATCCTAAATCAAGGGCTTGTAAACTCATTATATCCTCCCTGATTAGGGATAATGAGCATACTTAAGTATGAGATTAGCATCTCAACTTAATTACCATGATGATGTAGGATTAAGATCATTAACCTACTTGTGATTAATTAGATGTTTTTGGGTTTTTGTTTAGTGTTAAGTAATGAGTTTAATCTCTGATCACAGATTAGTAAACTCATTACACCATCCTAATAGAAGGATAATAGATGAGAACACTTAAGCTGAGGAAAATACCTCAACTTAATCCATGGTTAGGGATTAAATTCATTATATAACAAGCCTTTATTAAGTGGATTTTAATTAAGGGGTGAAATTAAGAAGTGGATTTTATGGTTTGTAAGACAACTTGAAGAGGACTTGTCCATAAAACACTAGAGTTAGTCCCTCTTAACCATAAGGAAGAGTTAGAACCCTAATGTAAGGCCCAAGTTACAAGATAAAGTCTTGGTGATTATTAATGTGATTTGATTAAGAGGTTTAAACAAATTAAAGGCTTAACACTTAGGATTAAAGTTATACACTCCATCCTAAGAGAAGGATGCAGGCATAACCTTAATTCCAAAGTCCTAAAACTTTAAGAGTTTAGTCTCTGATTATTGAGATGAGAAGAGAGACTCAAGGAGACACAAAGGTGAAAAGATAAGGGGGACTAATCACAACCCTAATCATTATCATGCTTGGATATCCTATGGTTTGTGAGGCTTAGAGAAAATATCTTCAAGGAATCCACCAATGGAAGAAGCAAATGAAAGGATGAGGAAGCAGAAGAATAAGTTAATTACTTCCTAAGAAGATAAGTAACTTAAAGGAAGAAAGTGAGAGATATTGAACATAAGTGAATCAAATTCAATTCAAAAACAAGTTAAGATGATTAGGAATAAGATAAGAAGAAGTGATAGGTGAAGGCAAATCCACCTCCCAAATAACTTACCAAAAGCCTGAAAGTGTTAGTATGGTTGCATAAGGTATAAAGCATAAAGAAATGAATTGAAATGCGATGAAATGAGATGCAAAGACCAAAGTCAGAAGTGTTTATGCAATGTAAATGGCATATGAGATGATGTAATGTCATACAATGTGCATATGAAGGATCATACAAAGATGGGAAGTCATGGGAGCATGCTTAGAAGTTTGAAAATACATGGATGTTTATGAAATGAAATGAATGCAAAGCATGGCAAATGAATGAAGAAATGATCAAGCAATGTTATAGCATGTATAAGATGACATATAAATGCATGAAATGTCATGGAAAGTTCATGTGATGATGCTATGTAAGGAAGAATGCAAATGAACATGAGAAATTAGGGTTACATGGATATGTGAGATGCAAATGAACAAAACAGAAGCATGCAACATGATAAAAATTTGAAATCAAGCTCAAACAAACCCTAAACCTATACATAGTCACACCCCAAAGGAGAAGGTCAGAAGCCTAACCTATCAAAAGTTATTATTTTCTTAAGTTTTCTAGGCTTTTTGGGTGTTTCGAATGGAAAAATGCAAATCAATTTGAAAATGAAAGATAATTTCATGAGACAAATGACATATAAAGAACATGCAATATGTGAAACAATGCAAAAAGAATCAAGTTCAAACTCTTCTTGGTTAGGCGGAATTGATTTTTCAAAGTTAGGGTTAAAAAATGTGATTTTAAAGACCCTTAATTCAAAGAAAATTGGTAAACCTAAAAAGAAATTTTGAAGAGTTTGAAAATGTTTCTAAATGCATTGGAATGATTCATGATATTTTGGTGATTTTTAGAAACCTAAATGCATTTTTAATTAATTAAAATACTTTAATTAATTAAAAATAACATTTAAATAATTTAAAAATACTTTTGAATGCAAAAAATAAAATAAAAATTATTTTCAGGTTGAGAAAAATATTTAAAGTCAGCATGCAAAGTTTCAATTTTTATTTATAAGTTTTGCTAATTTAAAATAAATATGCAAAAGAAATGAAAATAAAAATGAAATTAAATGAATTAAAATGAGAAGTATGCAGATCCTATGGCTAAGTTTCAAACTGGGGAAAGAAAGGTTGACTAGCGCGTAATCTAAAGGCTGAGATTCAATCTGAGATTTTTTATTTAATTAATTCTAATTAAGTTTATTAAATGAAAATTAGGGCTAATAAAGTAATCCTGGCACACACATGTGCGCGGGCAAATCCAATCCAAGGGTTTACATTCAAACTGGCATTTAATACAAGATTAGGGCTTAATGACTTTCAGGTGACCGGAAGAGTGTTCCGGTCATCTTCTCTGGCGAGACCAAAACTCAACTCTCTCCCCAGGCCATGAAAACCTCCCTAACTCTCTAGAATCACTCCCTAAGCAACAAGAAACAAGAATCAATCAACAAAAACAATTTATTTCACGCATACATGATGAATCAAAGGAAAAACAATTTCACAGGCAAAGTTTCAGAACAACAATACATGCTCATTTCTCAACCATTTTCGAAAATAAACATATCAGGGTGATCAGCTAAACATGTAGAATCATTTAGAAACTTAAAACAAGAGTTCTGGAAAAAATGTTCTTCATGACTACCTGAGTTGAAGCTTTGAAAACTTGAGCTTTATGACCTCCTCCTTTGTGCAAAATGCCTCCAATGATCACTCTGATGCTATTGAGAAGCTTGAATGGAGTTTAAATGGCTTGGTTTGTGTGTTTCAGTTCTGATAACTCAGAAATCGTGTTTGTGTTGTGGGGTGTTTCAGGCCATTGTAATGGTTGGGAAATGATCCTTGGGTGTTTTTGAGTTGATTGGTGGAAGAGTTTGTGGTTTTTGCTGGCTGTGTTATGAAATTCAAAGAGAGGAAGGTGTGAAGTGATTTTGTGCAATCTGAACTTGTTAGAGGTTTCAGCCTTGTGTGTTATGTCTTTTGTGATCCTTGAGGTATGAATAAACAAATGCAATGAGTCAGAAAAACTGCATAACACTGTGGAAATGGTATGGAGCAATTGGCCAAAAAGTCAATAGTTGGTGTCCTTGAGTATGAGCCATGGAAGAAGGTGTTTTAAGGTTGCTCTGAGTTCAGCTGGCCTCAAGGATGGCCATGGGATGATTTAGAGTGATCAGAAGTAAATGAATGGTGAGATTGCACATGTTTTGCATTTTTACAACTTTGTGCATTTTGAGACATTTGGTCATGGTAATGGCTTGCTCAATGCTGAATCTTGGTCATGGTATGTTGCATAATGTTGCTATGATGCATTGAAGTGGATTAGAGGTCACACAAAGTCCTAAAAATCAGTTTTGCAAAAAATCCCTCTTTGAGAATTTTTTGTGAAAAATGGCTTATGGAGACTTGTGATCCAAGGCATTATTTTGGTTTTGTAAGGTTGCATCATGTTTGTATGATGTTTAGAAGCCAATTAAAGGCCATTTGAATGCTTGAAACTTGATTTTGCAAGAATCCCTCTATGACACATACTTAAAAATTATAGGATTTTTTCCAACTTTGAAAGGCCATATCTTGAGTTCTAGGATGAATCAAGACATGTTCTTGTACTTTTAGAAAAGGGAAAGACCTAATCTACAACTTTCATGCCCAATAATTTTTCATTTGAATCATTTTTGGTCATGAAAGAGGAGGTTGAAAATCTTTCCCAAAATGGAAAGTTTACATTTCAAGTCATTTCCAAAAATGGCAAGTTTGCAATTGGCTCAAAATTCTTCAATCTTGTGAACTTACAACCACTTCTAAGATCAAATAAAGATCATTGAACTTCAATTTGATGAAAATGACCCTTTGGTTCCATTGTTGGGGGCCTCAGATGCCCTGATTTTGACTTAACTTGCTCAGGAAGTTAACTAGTGAACAAATGACTTCCACAATGAGTTTCTTCATCAAACTTGGTACACATGATCCTTATAACATATCAAGAATATTAGAAACACAAATGACCAAACAATTTGGGGTTAAGGCCTCTGAAACCAAAACCCTAATTTTGGTCATCTGTGTAGTGAAAACCCTAGCTTTGCTTCCATGCCTTTGCCAATTCTTGTGATCCCTTGACTTTCATGAACTTTGGGGAGCATAATATGATCATATATCACACATGGACCCTTTTGGAAAGCTTTAAGAACTTTGGGATGGCTCAGATGGATTCTTGGATTGCTCAGTTCACAAACCCTAGATGTAGATGAATTTGAATTATGCAGTGAAGCAAACATGCAATATGAGATGTAATGCTTATGTTAAAACAAAAATGAAAGATCACAAGCCATGGTGTGATAAAGAGTGAGGGAAAATTTGGGATGTTTACAGTCTATACACACTCTCGAAACACTTATACCATTTTATTTTTAGGGCTTAAACACTCGTCCGTGTTTATCTATCCCCAGAAGTCGCCAACAAAACAACTTTTTATCCGACATTCGTCCTATGTCGCGATAATCCTCAGCAGCCGTTGTAAACACCCCAAATTTTCCCTCACTTTTTTTTCTCACACCATGGCTTGTGATCTTTCATATTGCATTTGCATAAGCATATCATCTCACATTGCATATTTTGTTTCATTGCATAGGTTGCATAATTAGGGTTTGTGATCAGGAGAATCCAAGAAGTGAACTGAGCCCTCTCAAAGGCCTTGAAGATTTTCAAGATGGTCCATGTGTGTTCTATGATCATCTTATGCTCCCCAGAGTTCATTAAAGTCAAGAGATCGCAAAGCATTGCAAAGGCATAGAGGCAGACTGAAGATTTTCTACACAGATGACCTAAAATTAGAGTTTTGGGTTTGAGGCCCTTAACCTCAAATTTTTTGGTCATTCTTGATTCTATTGGTCTTAATATGTTATAAGGAGCATGTGTACCAAATTAGATGAAGAAATGCATTGTGGAAGTCATATGATCAACTAGTAACTTATTATGCAAGAAATGTCAGAATCAGGGCATCTGAGGCCCCCACCAATGGTACCAAAGGGTCATCTTCATCATTTTGAGGTTCTATGATCTTTATTTGATCTTAGAAGTGGTTAGAAGTTCACAAGATTGAAGAATTTCAAGCCATTTGCAAACTTTCCATTTTTGGACATGACTTGTAATGAAACCTTTCCATTTTGGGAAAGATTTTCAACCTCCTCTTTCTTGATCAAAAAGGCTTCAAATGAAAAATATTTAAACATGAAAGTTGTAGATTGGATCTTCCCATTTTCAAAAAGTACAAGAACTCCTCTTGATTCATCCTAGAACTCAAGATATAAGGTTTCAAAGTTGGGAAAAATCTTATAATTTTCAAGTATGTGCCAAAGAGGGATTTTTGCAAAACCATGTTTTAAGCACTCTTATGACCTCTAATTGACCTCTAAGCATCATAACAACATCACATAACTTTCCTTGACCAAATTTGTTCCCTGGATCACAAGATTTCATGCCTTGCTCTTCAAGAAAATCCAAAGAGGGAAAATTGCAAAACCACTTCAAACTCTTGCATCAAGTGTTACAGCTCATCAAATTCAATCCAAAGGCCCTCCATGAATCAAGCTGAGGCAGGACAAGCCATAGAAATACCTCAGGCCCAGCCCATACTCATGGTACACTTTCTTTGACTTTTTTTGCAAATGAGACCATACCAATCACATTATGCCACACCAACTCTCTGAACCAATCACCGTGACTTATGTGAACATCAAGGACCTCAAATCACATAACATTGAAGCCAAAAACATACACACATTCAAATTGCCCAAAATTTCCATAAACCTTCAAGTCTTCGATTCTCTCTGCAGAGCCAACAAAACTCAAAACTTTCTTCACCATTCATCTCCATATCACTCATAAAACATAAAACACCCTTCACAATGGCCTGAAAACCTCCATAACCAAAACACGATTTCTGAGTTATCAGAACTGTATCTCACAAACTAGCCCAAACAAACTTGTTCCAAACATCACACTAGCTTCAGGGAGTTCATTGGGGTTGGATTGCATCGAAGAAAGGGTCAGAAAGCTCAAAATTGAAAAGCTTCAGCTCAGGTATCATCCAAGAACAAATTTTCCAGAACTCTCTTTTATTGTTATAATATGATTCTACATGCTTCCTTGATTACCATGATGTGATTATTTTTTAAAATGGTTGAAAAATGGCCATGTATTGATGCTCTGAAAGTTTAACCCTAAAATTTGTTTGTTTCCATTCAGCCTGTTGATGAAAAATAAATGTGTTTTTCTTGTTGATTCTTGTTCTATTTTGTTTGGGGATGCATTCTGGGGCTTTTAGGAGCTTAGGGTAGCCTAGGGAGAGAGTTAGGGTGAAGAGCATGCCGGAGAAGACGACCGGAACACTGTTTCGGCCGCCTGAAAAAGATTAGGGCTTAATCTCATTAATTAGCCAGGTTTAAATCTTAGCCATAGGATCTTGTGTTTAGCGCGTTTTTGACCGGTCCAGATTGCTTCATTAAAACCCTAAACCTAGTTTAATTAGTTTAATTAAATTAATTAGTTCAAGATGAATCCAGACCATTAGATCACGCGCCAATCTTCATTTTAAATCATGGCCCTCAGATTCACATACCCCAAGTCAGTAAACCCATGCATCCTGGCCCTTGATCCCCTCAAAATCCAATCATGGCCATCCTTTATGCATACTTCTCATTTTTATTTTATTTTCTTTACATTTTATTCCATCTAATTATTAAAAATAGTAAAAACATTTTTAAAATCATCATTTTCTGCTTTTTCATTTCAAATATTTTTCTAAACTCAAAATCATTTTTATTTTTAATTTTTGTATTAAAAAAGTATTTTTAAATCATTTAAATGTTTTATTTAATTAATTAATTGATTTTAATTAATTAAAAATAAATTTAGGTATCTAAAAATCACAAAAATATTCATGAAGCATTCTTAGGCATTTAGAACAATTTACAAACTCACAATACAAATTTCTTTTTAGGTTTGATCATGTTTTCACAATTTTCTTTGAATTAGGGTTCATAAAATTCACATTTTCCTAACCCTAACTTGAAAAATCATTTATGATCAACCATGATGAGTTTGAACTTGGTTCTTTTTGCGTTCTTTTACACATTGCATATAGTATCTAGGTTATTTAACTCATAATTTTGCATTTCATTTTCAAATTGTTTGGCATTTTTCCTTTAGAATCACCCAAAAACCCTAGTTAAATTAAAAAAACCATAACTTCCTCTTGGTTTAGCTTTTGACCTTCACCTTTGGGGAGAGATCTTGTGTGTGTTTAAGGTTTGTTTGATTTGATTTTCAAATTTTTATCATGATGTATGCTTCTGTTTTGGTCATATGCATTTCATACATTCATAAAACCCTAATTTCTCATGATCATTTGCATTCATCTTTGCATATCATCATCATATAAACTTGCCATGACATTTCAAGCATTTGTATGACATCTTAGACATATTAAGACATTCTTGAACATTGCATGATCATTTCTTCATCCATTTGGTATGCTTTTCATTCATTACATTTCATGAACATCCATGTGTTTCTAAGCTTCTAACATGCCTTGTTTTGCATTTCATCCCTTGTATGAACATTCATAAGCATCTCACATGTCTTTGAATCATTGAATAACACATTTGCATTGCATAATTTCTTCTGATCTTGGTCATTGCATCATTACTTGTTGCATTTCATTTCATTTCTTTCCTTATGCATTCACACTAACATTTCAGGGGCTTATGGTAAGTTGTTTGGGATGTGGATTTGCCTTCACATCCCACCTCTTCTCATCTTTTCATTTTCATCTTACTTGTATTTGAAGTGAGCTTGCTTCACTTATGATCTCTTGCTCCTTCTCTTTCTCTTAGGTTACTTATCTTCTTCAGGAAGTAAGTAACATATTCTTCTTTCTCTTCTCTTTTCATCTACTTCTCTTCCTTGGTGGCCTCCTGAAGATCCTTCTCTTTAAGCCTCACAAACCATAGGAACATCCAAGTATGATAATTTTAGGGTTGTATATAGTCTCCCCTAGTCTTTTACCTTTGATTCTCCTTGAGTCTCTCTTCTCATCTCATAAGCAGAGGCTAAACACTTAAAGCTTTAGGACTTTTAATTAGGGTTATGTCTGCATCCTTATCTTATGATGGAGTGTATAACTTTAATCCTTAGTTTTAAATCTTTAATTTGTTTACACATTCTAATCAAAACACCTAATAACTATTAAGACTTAAGCTTGTAACTTGGTCCTTATATTAGGGTTACATGTATTCCTTATGGTTAAGAGGGATTAACCGTAGTATTTAATGGACAAGTCCCCCTCAAGTTGTCTTACAAACATAAAATCCACTTCTTAATCCCATCTTTAATTAAAAACAACTTTAATAAAGGCTTGTTATATAATGAATTTAGTCCCTAACCATGGATTAAGTTGAGGTATCTTCCTCAGCTTAAGTGTCCTCATCTATCATCCTTCTCTTAGGATGGTGTAATGAGTTCACTAATCCCTGATTAGAGATTAAACTCATTACTTAACACTAAACAAAAACCCAAAAACACTTAATAATTACCAAAGTAGGTAAATGATCTTAATCCTATATCATCATGGTAATTAAGTTGAGATGCTTATCTCATGCTTAAGAAGGCTCATTATCCCTAATCAGGGAGGATATAATGAGTTTACAACCCTTGATTTAGGCTTAAGCTCATTATCTTATGCAAAACACCAAAAACAATAAAAAACTAAAAACACAAAAACAAACAATAATCGTCTCCTCCAGGATTCTTTTCTTATCACACTCATTCTATAAACGAGAACTCGCTTATTCCGTCTAATGCAAGACATTTAGCACTCGAGCCAGACGTGTCATACACTTGAGCATAGACAAGTAAGCAGTTCACAGCAAATCATCCAGTCTCTTTGAGTCGAACTACGGTGTTCTGACTTCCTCAATGTATGAGAGGATACATAGGCATAACTTAACAATTATCGAACAAAAGTCTCTTTGTCATCCCCCTCTTTCAACTTTCTTTTTTAAGCCTCATTCTTGAGCACTCACCTTTTCTCTTTTTTGCACTGACACTCTATATATCCTTTTCTCCCTAGCTTTTTATGCACAGTTTAACACATACACTATCCCCCTTTTAAACACAATCAAGTAAGCGTGGATCCCATCGAGTACGACACACGATCTGGGTGCTAATACCTTCCCAGGACGTAACCAACCCTCTTTCTCAGTTTCTTTGGTTCGCAACCGTCTTATCCATACCCTTCCAGGTTCATGCAGCATTACCTTTCCTTCCGGATAAAAATGCCTAACTGGCGACTCTATTTAACCTCAACCTCTAATATCACCGACCGTCCGCGTCTGCACCGGGACGAGAGTCCGGGGAGCGACAGCTTGGTGTCGCTCCCAAAGATTTTCATCCAGGTACAAGCGCGAACGGTCGGTGAAAGATAAGAATGAATAGTGTCGCCAGCTAGGCATTTTTATCCCAAAGGAAAGGTAATGTTGCATAAACCTAAGAAAAGATGGATAAGACGGTTGCGAACTAGAGAAACTGAGAAAGGGGGTTGGTTACAACCCGGGAAGGTATTAGCACCCAGATTGTCCTTCGTACTCGACGGGATCCACGCTTGAAAGTTTGTGCTTAAAGGGGTAGTGTCAGTGCTATTTTGTGTGCAAGGAGCTGGAAAAGAATGCAAGTGTCAGTGCAAAAGAAATGTGAAGTGAAATGAAGGAGTGTCAGTGTAAGAACAGGAGTGAAATGCTCAGGAATATGAGGCTTACAGAATAAATCTGGAAGAGTGGGGGATATACAGAGACTTTTTGTTCGATAACTGTTAAGTTATGCCTACGTATCCTCTCGTGCAATGAGGAAGTCAGAACACCGTAGTTCGACTCAAAGAGACTGAAAGATAAATTGACTGATGGACTGCTTATTTTTCTATGCTCAAGTGTATGACCTGTCTGGCTCAGGTGCAACCTGTCTTGCATTAGACGGAAGAAGCAAGTTCTCGTTTATGAGTGAAGATGATGAGAAAAGAATCCCGGAGGAGACGATTATTTCTTGTTTTTGATGTTTTCAATCTTTTATTGTTTTTTGGAGTTTGTCATAAGTTAATGAGCTTAAGCCTAAACCAAGGGTTAGTAAACTCATCACATCTTCCCTCTGATTAGGGGTAATGAGAATACCTTAAGTATGAAGTAAGCACCTCATACTTAATCACCATGATGTAGGATTAAGATCATTAACCTACTTGCATTTATTTAGATGTTTTTGGAGTTTTTGTTTAGTGTTAAGTAATGAGTTTAAGCCATAATCAAGGATTTAATGTACCCATTACACCATCCTAATAGAAGGATAATAAATGAGAACATTTAAGCTAAGGAAGGCTCCTCAACTTAATCCATGATTAGGGATTAACCTCATGACAAAACAAAGCCTTTATTAAGGTAGATTTTAGTTAATGGTAAGATTAAGAAGTGGGTTTTATGGTTTGTAAGACAACTTGATGGGGACTTGTCCATTAACACTAGGGTTAGTCCTTCTTAACCAATTAAGGAAGAATTAGAACCTTAATGCAAGGCCCAAGTTACAAGCTTGATGTCTTAGTGATTATTAGGTGGATTGATTAAAGGATTAAACACATTAAGGGTTTAACACTTAGGATTAAAGTTATACACTCAATCCTAAGAGAAGGATGCAGGCATAAGCTTAATCACAAAGTCTTAAAACCTTGAAGGTTTAGTCCTTGATTAAGAGATGAGAAGAGACACACAAAAGATGACACAAAGGTAAAACTAATGGGGGGACTAATCAAACCCTAATTGTTATCATGCTTGGGTATTCCTAGGGTTTATGAGGCTTGCAAGAGATCTTTAAGGAAAATCCACCAAGGAAGAAGCATGATGGAAGGAAGAGAAGCAGAAAGAAGCAAGAAAACTTACTTCACTTAAGAAGACATGTTGCTTGAAGAAAGAAAGTAAGGAGGGAACATGAATGAGCAAGCTCACTCTAATACACATACAAAATGCAGCAAGGATGCATAAGAGAGATGAGAAGAGATTGTGAGAAGTGAAGGCAAATTCACTTCTCAAAAACAGAAGCAAATTATCATACAAAGGATGGGAATGCAAATGAAGCATACAAGAGGCATGAAAGTTTATGAATGCACATGAAATGAAATGAAAGCAAACATGAAAAATGGATGATGCAATGATCAAACATGATTTCAATATGTCTTAAGATGTCTTATATGTCATGTGGGTGCACAAAATGTCATGGCAAGTTCATGTATGCAAGCTTATGCAAGATGGATGCAAATGAGATGCAAAATTAGGGTTTATATGCAACATGGAAAGCAAAACTCAAAAACAGAAGCAAATCATAAGATAAAAAATTGAAAATAAAACCAAAGGAACCCTAAACCTATACTAGTTTACCATCCAAAGGGGGAGGTCAGAAGCTTAACCTAGAAAGACTTATGATTTTTCTAAGTTCCTAGGGTTTTAAGGGTGATCCTAAAGGTAAAATGCCAAACTAATTGAAAATGAAAGATAAAAATGAAACAAAAATGTTTTTAGATGCTTGAAGTCATGCATAACACAATGCAAAAAGAATCATTCACAAACTCACTTTGGTTCAAAAGTTATGAATTTTTGAAGTTAGGGTTAAAAATATTCAAGTTTAAGAATCCTAATTCAATTGAAAAATGTCAAAGTATGATCAAAACCAAAAAGAAATTTGTATGGTGAGTTTGTAAATGCTTCTAAATGTTTGAAAATGTTCTCTGAATTTTTTTGGGATTTTTAAATACCTAAATGTATTTTAAATTAATTAATTCTCATTAACTAATTAAAAATAACATTTAAATGATTTAAAAATAATTTTTTAATACTAAAAATAAAAATAAATTATTTTTGGGTTCTGAAAATTAATAAAAGATTTAATAAAAATTTTCAGAATTTTTTAATGCTTTTTACTATTTTTAATAATTCGTACAAATTAAAATGAAATAAATGAAAAAAAAAATTAAATAAAAAGAAAGTATGTGCAATGGAGAGCCAGGATTGATTCTGGGCTTGTGAGAGTTGACTTGTCGCGTTATCCTAAGGCTCACATTTAAGCTGAACTAATCCTATTTAATTAATTCAATAATCCTAATTAAAAATTAATGATGCAATCTGAACCATACAACACGCGCGGGAGAAACTGATCCAATGGCCCATGTTCAAACCTGGAACCCTAACTCTAACTAACATTAATCACTTTCAGGTGGCCGGAAATGACCTCCGGTCATCTTCTCCGGCCACACCTCCCTTGAAAATTTCCCAAAATGCTCCCTAGGTCATTTCTGGAGCTCTAAAGCTTCAGATTGATTCCTCTCATCTTCCTAAACTCAACCCCACCCTCAAACTTCATTTATTTTCAGCCATTAACAAGATTCGAACCATAGAACAAAAATTGCAAAACTTTCAGACAGACCATACATCCTCATTTCTTCACTATTTTCAATAATTCAAAGTTCATCATACTCAGGGGATCACACTTAACCATTTAAGAACTTAAAATAAAGCTTCTGGAAAAATGAATTCGTATGGCTACCTGAGGTGAAGCTTTCAACCCTGGAGCTTTTGGGCTGCTTCTTTGGTCCAAGATGCCTCTAATGAACTTCCTGAGGAGTTTACAATGCTTGGATGAAGTTTTTTATGGTTGGTTTGTGACTTTGTGTTCAACTGGCCAGAAAATCGTATTTTGTTTGTGAGGGGTTCTTGGTTGTTTTGAGGGGTGGGAAATGATCAGTGATGAATTTGGAGATGAATGGTGGAAGAAGTTTTTAGTTTTGTTGAGTATGCTGAGAGTTTCGAATGAAAATGCAAAGAGGGATGATTTTGTGAACTATGAGAATGTTGTGTGTTTAGGCCCTGCTTCTTGTGTGAAATGGCTTGCTTTTGATTAGTATAAACAAATGTGATTGGTCAGAAAGTTGGTAATGGCATAGTGTGATTGGTATGGGTGAAAATGCACAAAGTCAATTTTATGTGTCCTTTGAGGTATGGGCTGTTTCAGGCCAAGGACAAGGGGGTGTTTGGCGCAGCATGATTCATGGACAGCCATGGAAATCAACTTGAGGCAATTTGGCAAGTTTGTGGGAAGTTATGGGGGGTTTTGCAATTTTTGCAAAGTTTGGCCCTTTCTTAATTTCTTCATGTACAAGTCATGGAATGGAATGATTCAAAGCACAAATCTGATCCTTAGAGGTCATATGAGCATGTTGTGAAGTATTTGTGCATATTTGAAGCCTTTAGAATGCCTTATCATGCCATTTTGCAAAATGCCTCTTTGGTGCAAAAGTGATTTTTATGTGATTTTTCCCAATTTTGGAAAACCATAACTTGAGTTCAAAAATGAATTAGATCTTGTTCTTGTACTTTTTGAAAAGGGAATGATCCAATTTACAACTTTCATGACCAATAATTTTTCATTTGAAGCATTTTTGGTTGAGAAAGAGGAGGTTGAAAAACTTTCCCAAAATGGAAAGTTTACATTACAAGTCATTTCCATTTTTGGCAACTTTTGGCTTTGCTCACTTTTCTTCAAATTTGTGAACTTCTAAGCACTCCAATTATCAAATAAAGACCATATAACTTCATTTTGATGAAAATCCTCCTTGGGTTCATTGATGGGGGGCCTCAGATGCCCTGATTTTGCTCTGACTTGCTCAGGAAGTTACCCAGTGATCAGATGACTTCCACAATGAATTTTTCCATCAAACTTGGTATGCATGATCCTTATGACATATAGAGACCAATAGAAACAAGAATGACCAAAAAATTTGGAGTTATGGCCTCTAAAACCAAAACCCTAATTTTAGGTCATCTGTGCAGTTAAATCCTGGCTCTGCTTCCATGCCTTGCCAGTTCTTGTGATTCTTTGGCTTCCTTGATCTTTGGTGGATATAATATGATGATTGAACATACATGGACCCTCTTGATATGATTTAAAACCTTTGGAGTGGCTCAGATAGCTCATGGATTGCTTAGACCACAAACCTTAAATGCAGATGACTTTGAACCAATGCAGTGAAGCAAAAATGCAACATGATATGATATGATTGAACTTATGCAAATGAAAAGATCACAAGCCATGGTGTGAACTTAGTGAGGGAAAATTTGGGGTGTTTACACTTGGCGACTCTGCTGGGGATACCTTTGCAACCAGGGTTTCTGGTTCTCTTGTGGGTTTCTCCTAGCGCTTGTTTGTTTTTGTTTATTGGGGGTGTTATGTGCTATGTGTGCTTTTGTTTTTCTTTATTTATGGCTTTTTGTACAGATTTATTTACTGCATTTACTTTATCGCTTTCATTTACTGTTTTATGCATTTCATCTATTATTATCATATCATCTGTGCTGGTTTGCTAGTTTTCTTTGGTGGGAGGGGTATCCCAGTGAGAAAGGTCCAACACAAAGGCCTGGGTGACAGACATATGATTAGAGTGGATTCATATTCTTTCCCATTCCATTTCGGTCTGGTGCGGGAATATGAAAGCACGTTTCAGACATGGGTTTCTTCTTGAGAACTCTGTGCTACGGATTTCTTGTAGTGCTAGGGCTATCTGGGAAGCCTGCTAAGTTTGGATGACCTTTATTGATGATCTTCAGCATCTGAGGTGAATTAGAGGAGGATCCTTTATGATTAGGGTAAACACTGTACCTCCGAGTTAGAAGTGTTTACACTTCTCATAATAGATCTGAACATGAGGATCCTTGTTGTAGAACAATATCTGTGAGTGGGTTGGGATGTTTACAGGTTTGCAGGAACCCTTGGCCTCAACATACCCTGTTACTGGAATTGTTTTAAATTTGTATTACTTTGGACTGATTTTGTGAAGCCCTGGACAAGTGACTCTTTATTTGAGTCCCCCACCTGGTTACTGGTTCTCAGACCTCCATCCGGAATTCTGAACACTCATGGACCCTATCAAAAGAAACTGACAATCCAGCACCTGATCATAAACCCTTGCATATCATTCAGCATACATCATACTGCATCATTTAAGATTTGTGTATTTGTTTTACAGGGTATCCACATCTTCTTTGGTTTGGTTTTGACTGTTCTTCTGATATCTTCTCCAACACTTCATCAGCTACCTTCTTCAGCTATCTTCTTCAGCTATCTTCATCAGTTATCTTCTCCACTTATCTTCATTAGCACCCATTGTCAGTATGGATTCATCCAGGAAGAGCAACATCACTTACAATTTCTTTGAGTACCCTCTAGCAGGCATCAGGCAGATACAGGCCTTCATCACTCCTGATCATGTCCCCTTATTTATAGAACATTATGGTGGGGTCCTGGACATGATCATGGACTTGGACACATCACAGAGGAGCATGATTCACACATGTCTCCAGTTCTATGACCCTCCTCTCCGTTAATTCACTTTCCCATACTTTCAGATAGGTCCTCTATTGGAAGAGTATTCTATGTTATTGGGTGTCCCTATCAGAAGAGGAATTCCTTTCAACCCTGAAATGACCCCTCCAAAGAATAAAGACATAACCAAAGCTTTACATTTGGAAGCCACTATCATTGATGAGCATATGACTTCCAAAGCTGGAATCCCAGGCCTCCATCTGGATTTCTTGGTTACTCAGGCTACAAAACAAGCTGCAGTAGGGAAATGGGAAATTGTTTGTGCTCTCCTGGCTCTTAGTATATATGGTATCATCTTGTTTGCAAACAAGCCTAAGTTTGTATGAAAAAATGCCATCCACATCTTCATGCTCAAGAATCTAGTTCCCACCGTGTTAGGAGATTTTTACTACTCAGTTCATCAGAGGAATGAGAAGCAGAGGGGAAGACTGGTGAGATATTGTGCACCTCTCTTCTACAGTTGGTTGATAAGACATATGCCGAAGACGGAAGCTTTCTTGAATCCATATCAGACAAGGAAATGGGCTAAGAGGATGATAGCCCTTACTTTAGAAGACATCAGGTGGTGTACTCAGAACACCAAGGGCAGTGACATAATTACAAGTTGTGGACAATATCCTAATGTACCTCTTATTGGAGAAAAGGGTTGCATCAACTACAATCCTTTACTATTCAGAAGACAGTTAGGGTATGCATTGATACATCCACCAAGGGAGCAGGACTTAGCAAAGTCTTTTTTTCTGTGCCTTTCAGAACAATCGTGCCATTGTCCAACAAGCAGCCTGGGCTTGGGACAACATACAGACTAAAGGGACTACCATTTTGGGGAAATGAAACAACATAGCTTCTACTCAGTATACTGAATGGTCTCGCATCATAGGACAGATCACTCGCATGCCATTCACCCTGGAGGATGTACCAGGGCCATCAGCAGTTGAGCCTATAGCTACAGTGAGCCTAGAGGAATTTGAGAAGTTGAAAGAAAGGAATGCCCAGCTTGCTGAAACTTTGAAGAAGACCCTTTGGGAAAGGAATGATAGTCGTCTGGACAATGAGAGGTTAGAGAAGCTCTGTATCGAGCATGTGACTAAGATTGAGAAAACAGAGGACTTCATCAGAAAAGCCCGAGCAGGGGAGTTAGTATTGAAGAATGTTTGCAAAGAAGCCAAGATTCAGAAATCCAGAGTTGAACACTACCTAGAGGAGAGTCAGGATAGGTGGATCAGGATCACTAAAGCTTGTTTGCAAGAAGATCAGAAGACACAGGCTAAGATAGAGCAGCTGGAAGCCAATGAGAAGAAGAGTCAGGAAGCCCTGTTAGCAACACAGAAGGAAATCTCAGTTGAAACTCTGGGAAGGGTTAAAGATATCAAAAGAAAAAGACAAGTACCAGAAGATGACAAGTGCCATTGAAACCAGGAACCTTCTTATCATGACCATCATAGAGCATCCAGTTGGGCCAGTAACTGATGCTCTCCTGAAAAAAGTCAATGAGGATGAATTTGGGCTGGATGTTTGATTTCTCTTTTACTTGTATTTTATTTTGGTTTTATTTTAATTCTCCATGGTAATTTTGTTTGTATTCTTAACTTGATTGTATTCTGACCCACCATGGGAACTTGTTGTAATCATAAACTATGTATTTTGGCATTTTGTAATGTTATGGTTTATGTATTACCTGGATCTTCTTTTGAACTTCGTTAGCTTCAACATCTTCATCATTCCCAGAGGTCTGGAAGGTCAAAACCAAAAAACCAAACCGGATACCCTCTTAAGACAAATAGACATACTGCATTGCATAATAACTTCATATTCTTTGTGTTGCAGGAGTTTTGTTGTTGTTTTTCTCACTTTGCTGCTTGTTTCAGGAAATATTGCTCGCAGGAGGGTTTTTCCTGTCAATCGCATCCACAGATATCCGACCCGTAACAACCTTCCGAGTCTACAAATGGATCAGTTACAGTAGGAACTGATAGATGTGAGAACTCAGATGACGGATGTGAGGAAAGAGATGAGGACTCAAATGAATCAATTTATGGCTGTAGTGAATGGGATGGCACAAACCCAAGAAAGATTGAGAGAGTTAGTCGAGCGGAAAACTCCAGAAGATAACCATGCAGGCACAGGAGGTACTAGTAACAACGATCACGGACAGTCACGAACAAATCCACCAGTGTTTGGACCCAATAACAATCCTGAAGTTAATATCCTTGGGGATGGCCAAAGGGGCACTGGAGATCGTATCCTACAAGAAGACCCTCGAGATGAGCAGTTTACATTGCTAGGTGTTGGGGTTGATGAAGCTTACGATCATCGTCTGGACGAAATATCTGAAAATCTAAGATCCTTGGAATCCCAAAACTCTTTGGGATTTGATGTGATGGATATGGGTTTTATTGAAGGGGTAAGGATTCCTCACAAGTTCAAACCCCCGTGCTTTGAAATCTATAATGGTACCTCCTGTCCTCGCACCTATCTGCAATCTTTTCTGAGAAGATTGAAAGTGTATACCATGGATGAAAAGCTGTGGATGTTTTACTTTGAAGACAGTTTAACCGGGGCATCCAGAGAGTGGTATTCACACCTATCAAGGGCTACTGTCAGAAACTGGAAGGACTTAGCCGAGGCCTTTATACGCCAATATCAGTACAACCTGGATATGGCACCCAACAGGACCCTCCTAATGGGTATGTCTCAATCTTCAAGGGAAAGTTTCCGTGAGTATGCTCAGAGGTTGAGACAACTTGCTGCTGCTGTCCAGCCACCTATGTTTGAAAGGGAAATGGTTGATATGTTTATGAACACCTTGAAAGGAACCTACATTGATAGACTTGTTGCTTTCTCTTCTACCAGCTTTGCTGATGTGGTTATAGCTGGTGAGAGAATTGAAAGCTTATTGAAGATGGTTAAGATCTCTGACAACGGTGCTAGTTCCAGCAATGCCAGGAAACCTTTCTCAGGACCTCGTAGGACAGGAGAAACAAACTCAGTTCATATGGGAAGAGGTAGGCCCCAGTACATGCAAAGATCAGTAGCAACTGTCAATATCCCTACTCCAGCACCCCAACCACAACACTTCCCACAACAACAACAGTTTCAACAACAGCAAAGATCTTATAGCAACAATAACAACAACCAACAACAACAACGACCTTTCCAGCAAAGGCCTTCACAAATCAACAGGGTTATCGATCCCATCCTGATGCCCTATGCATCTCTACTTCCATAGTTACTGAAGCTCAACCTAATTGAATTAAGAACCTTGACTCCACCTGATCCTTTGAATCTTCCAAGGAACTATGATGTCAACGCCAGATGTGTTTTCCATTCAAATGCACCTGGCCATACAACATAGAAGTGAAACTCCCTGCACATGAAAGTCCAAGATCTGATTGACTCCAAAGCTTTTAATTTTGCACCTCTTCCTAACGTCACAAAGAATCCAATACCGAATCACGGTGGACCAATGATTAATGCTATTAAGGAGAACCAACCAGCAATTCTGATTGATGACATTGCAAACATTCAAACACCACTGGACGAAGTGAAAACTCATTTATTAAAGTGCCAAGTGTTCCCGGGTTGTGAGGCCTATTGTGAAGCTTGCCAGATTTCAGCCAACGGTTGTGCAAGTCTGAAGATTGGTATCAACAGTCTTATTAAAGAAGGCATCTTACAAATCACTTCAACAGTTCCAACTCCTACAACATCAACAAACATCTCTCCTACAACACCAGCAAACACCATTTCAAAGGAATCTCCTACAACATCAACAAACATTATCCCAACGAAGTCTACTACAACAACAGCAACCATCAATGAAGACATCTCAACGATCACCATTTATTATGACCCAGTAACCATTCATGTTTCAGATTCTCTCAATAACAACTTTCAGCAACATCAACATCAAAAACTCCCTGCACCTGTGTCATCTCCAATCAGACCTCCTGTCACCATCTACTATGATCCACAGACTGTTACAATTCCTTCTTCCGCAGCAATCAGTCCGGTCACGATCACGGTACCTGGACCAGTTCCATATGACAGCAGCAGTGTCGTGCCTTGGCATTACGGCTCAGATCTTAGTGCAACGTAAAGAAATTCACTCTTGACTCGTCAACTTCTACACCACAGATTGATAATGTAGGGGGAGGCGAGACTTCACTCGAAGCGGACGTCTCTTTGCCTCACAGTTCCCAAGAGCTAATGCTGAAGCAGAACTTGCTGCTAAAGCAAAAGGCAAGAGTGTGGTGTCAGAAGAACCAATTGTAAAAGAAACTCAGAAGACACCCTTTGACCAGGATGTGGACGAGTTTATGAGGATTATCAAGAGAAGTGACTACAAGGTTGTGGATCAACTCCACCAAACACCCTCCAAGATCTCCATTCTATCACTGCTCATGTGTTCCAAAGCTCACGGGAATGCACTACTCAAAGTCTTGCACGCAGCTTACGTGCCTAAGGAGATTACAGTTAATCAGCTAGAGACGGTGGTTTCAAATGTCAATACTAGTCATGGACTAGGTTTCACTAATGCTGATCTGACTACGGAGGGACGTAATCACAATAAGGCTTTACATATCACCTTAGAGTGTAAAGGTGTTGTACTTTCTCATGTCTTAGTCGACACTGGGTCATCTCTCAATGTTCTTCCAAAGAAAGCTTGGTCAAGCTGGAGTATGATGGTCTTGCACTCCTCCCGAGTAACCTAGTTGTGAGAGCCTTCGATGGTTCTAAGAGATCGGTTCTTGGAGAAATTAAGTTGCATGTGGTAATTGGCCCACAAATTTTCAAAACTACCTTCTATGTGATGGACATTCAGCCTTCCTACAGCTGTTTATTGGGTCGACCTTGGATTCATGCCGCTGGCGCAGTAACGTCTACCATTCACCAGAAGTTAAAATACGAGTGGGAGGGCCAAATTATCACCATCTGTGGAGAGGCGGACATCTTTGTTAGTCACTTGGCCACTTATAAATACATAGAGATGGATGGGGAGATCCATGAGACAATGAGTCAGGGTTTCGAAGCTCTCAATGTCAACGAAGCAACAGCTGAAGTGTCTGGTACCTCAATTGCTTCTTACAAACAAGCTCAGAAGGTTGTTGAAGACGGGAATGCCCAAGGCTGGGGCAAGCTACTGCAAGTTCAGATTAAAGAAGACAAGTTCGGTTTGGGTTACAGACCATCCCGATAGGTTCCAAAGGAGGCTGTTGAAGCTCCCAAGTTTGTGAGTGGGGGAATACTGACCCCGGATGCTGTCAACAATGTGGAAGACGAGGCTGAAAGCGAATACAACCTGGAAATCTGGATTCGTCCAAGAGTCCTGGGCCAACAAGTCCTCAACTGGTCTTCCCAGGAAATTATAAGGGTTACTGTTGTAGAGTAATTATTATTTCCTATTTAAGCATGCATCAAGTCCTGCATCTGGCCCAAGGTGTCTGGACTCATTTTGTAATAGGGCCATATATGTATTTTGTGCAAATGGAAATTAATGAACAATGGACATCTTTTGCAAACAATCTTTTTCGCTCACTGTCTTTTCATTTTTGTTATTTTCGCACAAAATAATAAATGGCAATGTTTTCTTAATAAACTGCATTCACTTTTTCTAAATAAGATAAAATCAATCACTAAAATGAACAAATCTCAACCCTTGTAGAGATAGCCTTCCAGAATGCACCGACAACGACACTGCTATGACCTTGTATGGCTTCGACAATCCTATTAATCAAGTAGATGAAGGGGTTGAAGAAAACTATGATTTTCCTAAAGAGTTAGCCAGGTTGTTAAGACAAGAGGAAAAGGTAATTGCTCCTCATCAGAAGGAGGTTGAGACTATCAATCTTGGTACCGAGGAAGATGTGAAAGAGGTGAAGATCGGGGCTAGTCTACAAGCTTCAGTGAAAGAATAACTCATCAGTATGCTGCGGGAATATGTCGATGTGTTCGCTTGGTCCTATCAAGATATGCCAGGTCTGGATACAGATATTGTCATGCACAAGCTGCCGTTGAAAGAAGATTGTCCGCCGGTTAAACAGAAGTTGCGCCGTACTCACCCAGACATGGCCATGAAAATCAAAGAGGAAGTACAAAACCAGTTGGATGCCGGTTTTCTTGCTGTAACTAGTTACCCGCCGTGGGTTGCTAACATTGTACCCGTACCTAAGAAAGATGGCAAGGTGCGTATGTGTGTCGATTACCGGGATTTAAACAGAGTTAGCCCGAAGGATGACTTCCCATTACCTCACATTGACGCATTGGTGGATAACACGGCTCAATTCTCGTTATTTTATTTCATGGATGGATTTTCTGGATACAATCAAATCAAGATGTCACCTAAAGACATGGAGAAGACTACCTTCATCACACCTTGGGGCACATTCTGCTACAAAGTAATGTCGTTCAGTCTAAAGAACGCTGGTGCAACATATCAACAGGCCATGGTAACATTATTCCACGATATGATCCATAAAGAAATCGAGTGCTACGTGGATGACATGATTGCCAAGTACCTCACAGAAGAAGACCATTTGGTAAACCTGTTGAAATTGTTCAAGCTTCTGAGGATGTATCAGTTAAGGTTGAACCCCAACAAGTGCACATTCGTGGTACGTTTCGGTAAGCTACTGGGTTTTATCGTAAGTGAAAAAGGAATTGAAGTTGATCCCGACAAAGTCAAAGCTATTCATAATATGCCTGCACCTAAGACTGAGAAAGAAGTTCGAGGGTTCTTAGATAGATTGAACTACTTTTAAAGGTTCATATCTCATCTCACTGCAACCTGTGAACCCTTGTTCAAGCTGTTAAGAAAAGAGAAAACAGTCAGGTGGAACGATGACTGTCAGAGAGCTTTTGACAAGATCAAAGAATATCTGCAAGAACCTCCAATTCTCATGCCTCCAGTTGAAGGAAGACCTCTAATCATGTATCTGACAGTATTAGAAGAGTCAATGGGGTGTGTGTTGGGCCAGCATGATGAGTCTGGTCGAAAAGAGTATGCAATATACTACCTAAGAAAAAAGTTTACCGACTGTGAACAACGTTATTCACTGCTCGAGAAAACTTGTTGTGCTTTAGCGTGGTTTGCTCACCGACTAAGACAGTATATGTTGACTCATACTACCTTATTGATCTCAAAGATGGATCCAGTCAAGTACATGTTTGAGAAGCTAGCACTTACCGGAAGGGTTACCAGGTGGCAAATGATTCTAACAGAATATGACATTCAGTACACCTCTCAGAAAGCCATCAAGGGAAGTGTATTGTCTGACTATCTGGCTGAGCAACCCATTGATGATTACTGTAAACACCCCAAATTTTCCCTCACTCTTCATCACACCATGGCTTGTGATCTTTCATCTTTGCATTAACATAAGCATACCACCTCATATTGCATATATGTTTCATCTGCATAGTTCAAGTTCATCTGCATCTAGGGTGTGTGATCTGAGCAATCCAAGATTCCATCTGAGTCATCCCAAAGGCCTCAAAGCTTTCCAAGAGGGTCCATGTGTGTTCTATCATCATATTATGCTCCTCAAAGTTCATGAAAGTCAAGGGATCACAAGAACTGGCAAAGGCATGGAGGCAGAGCTAGGGTTTTCACTACACAGATGACCAAAATTAGGGTTTTGGTTTCAGAGGCCTTAACACCAAATTTTTGGGCCATTCTTGTTTCTAATGTTCTTAAGATATTATAAGGATCATATGTACCAAGTTTAATGAAGAAATTCATTGTGGAAGTCATCTATTCACTGGGTAACTTCTTGAGCAAGTTAAGTCAAAATCAGGGCATCTGAGGCCCCCAACAATGGAACCAAAGGGGTATTTTCATCAAATTGAAGTTTTATGATCTTTATTTGATCTTAGAAGAGGTTGGAAGTTCACAAGATTGAAGAATTTTGAGCCATTTGCAAACTTGCCAAAAATGGAAATGACTTGAAATGCAAACTTTCCATTTTGGGAAAGTTTTTCAACCTCCTCTTTCTTTACCAAAAATGCTTCAAATGAAAAAATTTTGGTCATGAAAGTTGTAGATTGGGTCTTTCCCTTTTCAAAACGTACAAGAACATGTCTTGATTTATCATAGAACTCAAGATATGGCCTTTCAAAGTTGGCAAAAATCCTAAAATTTCAAGTTTCATGTCAAAGAGGGATTTTGCAAATTAGCATATTCAAGCATTATAATGACTTCAAATGGACACAAAAATTTCACAATATGTCAATTGGACCTCTAAACATCAGAATTGTGCATTAAATCATGTATTTTCATGACTTGAACTTCAAGAAATCAAAAAGGGCCAAAACTTTCAAGAATTGCAAAATGGTATGAAACTCTCCATCCACTTGTGCCAGCTCATGCAATCTGATTCTATGGCTCTCCACAAAGTCAGCTGAGGCTAGACACCCCAAGAAATCCGACCTGCCATGGCCCATACCTCAAATACAAATAAGTTGACATTTTTGCAAAACACCCCATACCAATCACACAAGGCCACAACAACTCTCTGAACCAATCAAGACACCTTATACAAACCCTAAGGAACACAAAACACATAACATTGAAGCCTTAATGTTCCCCACACTCAGAATCCACAAAATTTGTCAAAAACTTCCCTTCTTCAAAACTCAAAAACCAACCACTGAAACTTCAATTTTCTTTCACCAATCATCTCCACATAACCTAAGGATCACAAAGCACCATTCACCATAGCTTATAAGCCATTAAATCAGAAATATGATTTCTGCATCCTCAGAACCAAACACCTCAAAACAGCCATCACAAGCTTGCTCTAAGCTCATCTTCATCATCAGGAAGATCATTGGGGTAGTTTTGAACCAAGAGGGAGGCCAGAAAGCTCAAGAACACAAAGCTTCAACTCAGGTAGCTTCATGAACTTTTTTCCATAACTTGTTATTTAAGTTTCTAAATGAATCTACATGCTTCACTGAACATCCTGATATAATTTGTTTTGAAAATGATTGAGAAATGAGCATGTATTGAACTTCTGAAAGTTTTGTTCATTTTCACGATTTGCTTCGAATCTTGTTTTTGATGTATGATAAATGTGTTTTGATGATGGGTGTTTTGACTTGCCGGAGAAGATGACCGGAGCTAGCTCCGGTCACCTGAAAATGATTAGAACCCTAAATAGGGTTTAGTGGTCCAGTTTGAATATCAACCCTTGGATGTGTATTAGCGCGTGTTTGAATGGTCCTGATTCACTCACTTAACCCTAATCCAGATTAATTAATTTAATTAATTAAAAATTGCCAGAATCAATCTCAGCCTTCCATCTGCGCGCGCAGTCAACCCTCGCCCTCTGAATTTGAATTCCAGCCATTGGATGCGCATACTTTCACTTTAATTCATTTTTATTTCATTTTAATTGCATTTTCTTGCATATTTAATTTAAAATAGCTAAAAACATCACAAAAATATTTCCTTTTGCATTCTGACTTTAAATATTTTTTTCATTCCAAAAATGATTTTTATTTTATTTTTTGCATTAAAAAAGTATTTTTAAAATATTTAAATGTTATTTTTAATTAATTAAAGTCTTTTAATTAATTAAAAATACATTTAGGTTTCTAAAAATCACCAAAAAAATCATGAATCATCCAAATGCATTTAGAAACATTTTCAAACTCTTGACACAAATTTCTTTTTAGGTTTGATCATAGTTTGTGAATTTTCTTTGAATTAAGGGTCATTAAAATCATATTTTTGAACCCTAACTTTAAAAAACCATTTTTGCTTAACCAAGAAGAGTTTGAAGATGATTCTTTTTGCATTGTGTTGCATATTGCATGTAGTTTATAGGTCATTTATCTCATAAATTTATCTTGCATTTTCAAATTGATTTGCATTTTTTCCTTTGAACCACCCAAAAACCCTAGAAAACTTAGGAAATTCATAACTTTTGATTGGTTGGGCTTCTGACCTTCTCCTTTGGGGTGTGACCTAATATGGGATTAAGGTTTGTTTGAGCTTGGTTTCAATTTTTTATCATGACATATGCTTCTGTTTTGATCATTGGCATCTCATACTTCCATATAACCCTAATTTCATGTGTTCATTTGCATTCACCTTGCATATGCATCCTTACATGAACTTGCCATGACATTTCTTGCATTCATATGTCATCTTAGACATCTTAGGACATGTTAGAACCATTCTTAATAATTTCTTCATTCATTTTCCATGATTAGCATTCATTTCATTTCATAAACTTTCATGTGTTTTTAAACTTCAAAGCATGCTTCCATTTGCATCTCATCTTTGTATGATCATACATATGCATTTTATATGCCTTTGCATCATCTTACATGACATTCACATTGCATAAACACTTCTGACTTTGGTCATTTCATTTCATCTCATATCATCTCATTTCATTTCATTTCCTTATGCTTTATACCTTATGCATCCATGCTAACACTTTCAGGTGGTAAGTCATTTTGAGAGGTGGATTTTCCTTCACCTCTCACTTCTTTTTATCTCTTTAATTTGCATTTTAATATGTCTTTGAAGTGAACTTGTTCACTTGTGTTCCACCTCTCTCACTTTCTTTCTTTAAGTTACTTATCTTCTTCATTGAAGTAAGTAACTTGTTTCTTCTTTCTCATCCTTCTTTCATCTGCTTCTTCCATTGGTGGCTTCCTTGAAGATCTTTCTTAAGCCTCACAAACCATAGGAACATCCAAGCATGATAATCTTAGGGTTGTAATTAGTCCCCTTAGCTTTTTACCTTTGAGTCTCCTTGAGTCTTTCTTCTCATCTTAATAATCAGAGACCAAACTCTTAAAGTTTTAGGACTTTGGAATTAGGGTTATGCCTGCATCCTTCTCTTAGGATGAAGTGTATAACTTTAATCCTAAGTGTTAAACCTTTAATTTTTTCAAACCTTTTAATCAAATCATCTTAATAATCACCAAGACTATCTTGTAACTTGGGCCTTACATTAGGGTTCTAATTCTTCCTTATGGTTAAGAAGGATTAACCTTAGTGTTTAATGGACAAGTCCCCCTCAAGTTGTCTTACAAACCATAAAATCCATTTCTTAATCTCATCCCTTAATTAAAATCCACTTAATAAAGGTTTGTTATATAATGAATTTAGTCCCTAACCATGGATTAAGTTGAGGTATCTTCCTCAGCTTAAGTGTTCTCATCTATTATCCTTCTATTAGGATGGTGTAATGAGTTCACTAATCTGTGATTAGAGATTAAACTCATTACTTAACACTGAACAAAATCTAAAAAAAACATCTAAATAATCACAAATAGGTTAATGATCTTAATCCTACATCATCATGGTAATTAAGTTGAGATGCTTATCTCATACTTAAGTAGGCTCATTATCCCTAATCAGGGAGGATATAATGAGTTTACAACCCTTGATTTAGGCTTAAGTTCATTAATGTCGCTCTCGATAAATGGGGAATGTGGCCCCAGATAAAGGTACAGACGCAAACGGTCGGCGAGAGGGACAATGAGAACACACAGCAGTGGACTCACTGGAGGTGAATAGAGTCGCCAGCTAGGCATTTTTATCCCGGAGGAAAGGCAATGCTGCATAGACCTAGAAGGATATGGATAAGACGGTTGCGAACCAGAGAGACTGAGAAAGGGGGTTGGTTACAACCTGGGAAGGTATTAGAACCCAGATTGTCCGTCGTACTCGACGGGATCCACGCTTAAAAGATTTGTGTTTTAAAGGGGTAGTGTCAGTGCAATTTGTGTATAAAAGAGCTGGAAAAGGATGTACAAGTGTCAGTGTAAGTGAAGTACAAAGTGTGATATATACAGTGTCAGTGTGAGGGCAAGAATGAAATGCTCAAGATCATGAGGCTAAGAAAATAATGCTGAAAGAGGGGGAATGTACAAAGACTTTTGTTCGATAACTGTTAAGTTATGCCTACGTATCCTCTCGTGCAATGAGGAAGTCAGAACACCGTAGTTCGACCCAAAGAGACTGAAAGATGAATTGACTTGTGAACTGCTTGCTTGTGAATGCTCAAGTGTATGACCTGTCTGGCTCAGGTGCTTACTGTCTTGCATTAGACGGAAGAAGCAAGTCCTCGGTTGTGAATGAATGAGATGAGAAAAGAATCCCGGAGGAGACGATCATTGTTTGTTTTTTGAGTTTTCAGTCTTTTATTGCTTTTTGGTATTTGTCATAAGAAAATGAACTTAAGCCTAAACCAATGGGCTAGTAAACTCATCACATCTTCCCTCTGATTAGGGGTAATGAGAATACCTTAAGTGTGAAGTCAGCTTCTCACACTTGATCACCTTTGATGCAGGATTAAGATCATTAACCTACTTGTGATTATTTAGATGTTTTTGGTGTTTTGTTTAGTGTTAAGTAATGAGGTTAAGCTATAATCAGGGATTAAACAGACTCATTACACCATCCTAATAGAAGGATAATAGATGAGAATGTTTAAGCTGAGGAAAGCTCCTCAACTTAATCCATGATTAGGGATTAAACTCATGACAAAACAAAACTTTGATTAAGTGGATTTTATTTAATGGTATGATGATGAAGTGATTTTTATGATTTGTAAGACAACTTGAGAGGGACTTGTCCATTAACACTAGGGTTAGTCCTTCTTAACCAATTACGGAAGAATTAGAACCCTGATGCAAGGCCCAAGTTACAAGTGTGATGTCTTGATGATTATTATGTGAATTGATTAAGAGGTTTAAACACATTAAGGGTTTAACACTTAGGATTAAAGTTATACACTCCATCCTAATAGAAGGATGCAGGCATAAGCTTAATCACAAAGCCTTAAAGCCTTTAGGGTTTAGTCCTGGATTATGAGGTGAGAAGAGAAGACTCAATGAGACACAAAGGTAAAACTAAGAGGGGGACTAATCAAAACCCTAATTATTGTCATGCTTGGTTGTTCCTAAGGTTTGTGAGGTTTAACAAGAAATATCTTCAATGGAACCACCAGGAAGCAGATGAAAGGATCAGGAGAAGCAAAGTGACTTGCTTCATTCAAGAAGTCAAGTCACTTGAAGAAAGAAAGTAAGGAGAACAAGAAAGAGCAAGCTCAATCTCAAACACAAACAAGAATGCAACAAGCATGCATAAAAGAGATGAAGAGAAGTTATGAGAAGTGAAGGCAAATTCACTTCTCAAGATAACATACCACCTGAAAAGTTAGTGAAGGAGATGCAATGCAATGCAAAATGGGATGAGATGACATGATGAGAAACAAAATCAGAAGTACATATGTGATGCTAATTATGCTATGAGATGCTACAAACATGTGACAAGGCAAAGGGGATGATCATACAAGCTTATGAATGCAAATGGAGCAAGTTAAGGAACATGAACATACATGAAAAGTTATGAGATGCATATGGCATACAACATGGCAAATACATGATGCAATGATCAAACATGCTTTCAATATGTCTTATGATGTTAAATGAATCAAATGGAGGCATGGAATGTCATGGCAAGTCATGTTATGCAAGAGAATGCAAGATGGATGCATATGGAAGCCCAAATTAGGGTTTATGATCAAAGCATCAAACAAAAACCAAAATCAGAAGCAAACCACATTACAAAAAAATTGAAAATGCACTCAAAGGACCCCTAATCCTATACTAACCCACTGCCCAAAGGAGAGGTCTCAATTCCTAACCAATTTCAAGTTATGATTTTTCTAAGTTTTCTAGGGTTTTAGGGTTCCTTAACAAGAAAATTACCAAACAAATTGAAAATGAAAGATCAAATCATGGCCATTTAATCTCACAAACTACATGCTAAACACAATGCAATGCAAAAAGAATCAAGGTCCAACTCTTTAGGGTTAGGAAGAAATGATTTTTGGAAGTTTGGATCAAAATAATGCATAAAAATTATTTTAATTCAATGAAAAATTCTCAAAATGCATCAAGATCAAAAACTAAATTTGGTTTGAAGGTTGGACAATGTTTCTAAATGTCTTAAAACATTTCATGAATTTTTTGGTGATTTTTAAATACCTAAAAGTATTTTTAATAAATTAATTTTCATTAATCAATTAAAAATAAACTTTTAAATATTTAAAAATACTTTTTTAATTCTAAAAATAAAAATAAAAATATTTTTGTGTTTTAAAAATTAATGAAACCCTTGGTAAAAAATTTCATAATTTTTAAAGCCTTTTTACTATTTTTAATAAATATGAGAAATAAAATGAGAAAAAATGAAATTAAAATCAAAATAAATGGAAGTATGCTGGATGGATGGCTGAGATTGAGTCTGGCCAGGAAAGGGTTGACTGCGCGCGCAGATCAAAGGCCCACATTCAAACTTGGTTAATCTGAATTATTAAATAATTAATTGTGATTAGGGTTTCTAATGATGAATCACAGCCACACACACGCGCGCGAAGTCAACACAGTCAAAGGATCCAACGTACCAGATTCAAACTCCCTTAATTGCAGGATTAAAACCCTAATTATTTTCAGGTGGCCGGAGAAGACCTCCGATCGTCTTCTCCGGTGGGAACCCCACCTGAAAATTTCTAAAACCCTCAAAACGTAACTAAAATGAAATCTAAGAACACAGAAATGATCCCCATAACCCACTGAATCAAAACCCTAACACAAACATCATTTATATTTCATCAATCTCATGAATCGAAACAAACAAAATTTTAGGGCAAGACTTTCAGAACACGATTACATCCTTATTTTTCCACCATTTTCAAAACCAATGACATATTTATGATCAGGGAAGCATGAATAACAACTTAAGAACTTAAAAAAGGATTTCTGGAAAAAATGTTCTTGAGCTACCTGAGTTTCGAAGCTTTCAATCTTGCAACTTTCTGACCCCTTCCTTTGATGCAAACCACTCCCTTTGGTCCTCTGATGTTGCCTGGATGCTTAGAAGAAGTTTATGCTGGCTGGTTAGGGAGATTGAACAAGTTCTGTCCAAGCTCAGGTGAGAATGGTGTTTGTGATTTAGGCAGTTTCAGGCAAAGGTGAGGGGTTCTTTGTGATCAGGATGATGATTTGAGAAGGTTTGTGAAGTTTGTTCAAGTGTTTGTGGCCTGTGGAATGAGTTTCGAAGGCTTTGGCTTTGAGAGTGAAAAATGGGGGAGTTGAGTTCTTGCTTGTTTCAGGCTTATGTCTTGCTGGTTTTGGGTTCAGTGAGGCATGGTGAGAAGATAAGTGGAGTTTGTTTGAGTGTTTATGGCTTGTGAGATGAGATTCGAAGGCTTTTGCTTGAGGGAGTGAAAATGGGAATGTGATGCTATGGCTTGCTTCAGGCTTGCTTGATGTATTAAATGGCTGGCATTTGATCCACATAAACAAAGCTTATTGGTCAGGTGATGTGACTTGGCCTTTTGTGATAGGTGTGCTAGCTTTTGCAAAAAGTCCACTCTTGTGTAAGAGAAAGCATGGGCAACTTCTATCCAAGTACAAGGGTGTGGGCTGGCGCAGCATGGTGAGGGGAAAGGCTAGGGCTGGTTCAGCATCCAAGGCAACAAGTGGATGGAAGTGTTATGATGGTTTTGCAACTTGATCACCTTTGGTTCACATGGAAATGTCTTGCTTCACAAACCATGAAACATGAGAAATTCTTAGTCCATTCTGAACTTTAGGGTACATGTGATGTTTGTGTGATGGTTAGACATGAATTAGAAGTCACAAATGCCTTGGTACAAAGTTTTTGCAAGTTTTCCATTTGGTGCATATTTTGAAAATTAGTGATTTTTGCTAACTTTGACACACCATAACTTTTGATCCAAAATGAATTAGGTCATGTTCTTGTACTTTTTGAAAAGGGAAAGATCTAATCTACAACTTTCATGACCAAAGTTTTTCCATTTGAAGCATTTTTGGATCAAAAGGTGAGGGTTGAAAAAGTTGCATAAAATGACATTTCATTAAAAGTCAACCATGCCCTAAAAAGTCAACTTTGCAAAAACTTGTAATTCTTGAATTTTGTGAACTTCAACCTTCTTCCATGATCAATTAAAGATCAAATACACTCAAAATGATGAAGATCACCCCTTGGTTGGGTCATTGGGGGCCTCAGATGCCCTGATTTTGCACTGACTTGTCCAGAAAGTCAACTCTTGATCAGATGACTTCCCCATGGAATTTCTTCATGAAAATTGATATGCATACTCCCTATACCATATAGAGACCAATAGAAACAAGAATGACCAAAAAATTTGGAGTTATGGCCTATGAAACCAAAACCCTAATTTTAGGTCATCTGTGCAGTCAAACCTGGCTCTGCCTCCATACCAATCCCAGTTCTTGTGATTCTTTGGCATTCTCGACTTTGAGAAGATGTAATATGATACTTGAACACATATAGACCCCTTTGAAGTGATTGATGACCTTTGGAGTGGCTCAAGAAGCTCTTGGATTGCTCAGATCACAAACCCTAGATGCAGATGACTTAGAACCTATGCAGTGAATCAAAAATGTGATATGAGATGCTGTGATTATGTTCATGCATATGAAATGATCACAAGCCATGGTGTGAATGGGTGAGGGCAAATTTGGGGTGTTTACAGCTGCCCCTATTCAAACATGAGTTAGCTGTGCAGGATGTAAGCAACGGCTTAACAGGCAAACAAGATAACTTGTGGTTGAATACCAAAGACAATCCAAAATTTGCACTCACAGAATGAAGAAGAAAAGGTATATAGATTGTAAAAGGAAAATAAAGTATATTGTAAAGTGTGGGTGACGGAGGACGACCGTCGAGCAGAGGACGACTGCTGGGTAAAGAGCAATGACGGGGACGGCCGACATGCTGGGAAAGGTGCGTAAAATAAAGCGATGACGGGGACGGCCTGCATGCTGGGGATAAGAGATGTCATGATGGGGACGGCCATCAAGATAAAGCTGTAAGATTCTCTGGGAATTAAAGAAACATGACGGGGACGGCCATCAAGTTCATAAAGCAAAGTAACCGATGATGGGGACGGCCATTGGGCTAAAAAGAAAAGGGACCACGACGGGGACGGCCATCGGGTTAAAGAATAAATGAAGTAAACAGATGATGAGGTACGGTCATCAAAGGTGAAGGACGATCACCTAGCAGGGGACGGCTGCTCTGTCGGGTTTAAGATGAGGGACGGTCATCTAAGGTGGAGGACGACCACCTGGCAGGGTACGGCTGCCGAAAATATTGCGACATAGGACGAATGCCGGATAAAAGGTCAACGATGGGGACGGCCATCGGACGAGCATGATGAAGGACGATCATCAAGAGGTGGAGGAAGACCACCTAGCAGGGGACGGCTGCTCTCAAGGTTTGTCATGACATAGGACGAATGTCAGATAACCAAAATCAACAATGGGGACGGCCATTGGATAAAATGATGAAGGACGATCATCAAAAAGGTGAAGGACGATCACCTAGCAGGGGACGGCTGCTGAAAATATCCACGATGGGGACGGCCATCGGATGAGCATGATGGAGGACGACCATCAAGAGGTGGAGGACGACCACCTAGCAGGGTACGGCTGCTCTCAGGGTTTATCATGACACAGGACGAGTGTCAGATAAGAAGGAAAATTTGCTTTGTTGTCTATTTACTGGGGAATAGTAAACACGGAAGAGTATTTATATCCAAGAAACAAAAGGCATAAGTGTTTAGATGTTAGTGTATAGATTAAAGATGCGGACGAGCATCCTTAAGACTACGATACGGACGAGTATTGGGTAGAAACAAACTGACACATGTTCCGAGATGATGATACGGACGAGTATCAACTGGTTAACAAAGAACACGGACGAGTGTTGAATCTGAGGGGACTCTTCTGGGGAATAGTAGACACAGGCGAGTATCTATATTCAAGGAGACACAGTGTATGGATTAAATATGCGGACGAGCACCCTTAAGACTATGATACGGACGAGTATCATGTAGAAACAAACGCTAGACACATGTTCTGAGATGATGGTACGGACGAGTACCAACTGGTTAACAAAGAACATGGACCAATGTCGAATCTGTGGGGATATAAGCGGTATATACAAGATACGGACGAGTATCTGTATAAGTATGAGTGTGAATATTGTATAGATGAGTTTTTATCTGCTGGGGAGAGTGACACGGGCGAGTGTCAAAAAGGAGAAAAGTATAATATCAACAAGTATATGGGGTGTAAAAGTGTAGGCGACTGCGCTGGGGATATGACACGGACGGGTGTCAAGAAAATGTATATACAAGTAGGTGAGTGCAAAGATGATGTCTTTGGCTTTCTGCTGGGGGTATGGCACGGACGGGTGTCAGGAAGTATCTGTAATATGGGCGGTCTTGTCTGCAAAGAATGTTCAGGTGACTTTACTGGGGAAAGATGACACGGACGGGTGTCGAAAAGGAGTATATACTGGTGTTTGTGAATTGTGAGGCAACTGCTTTTGCAGGGGACTCTGGGGGATTTTTCTGTATGTTGTTGATGGGTTGATAATATTCAACAGTGTTTGATTCAAAACATGGCTTATGATTATGCTATATGTTTGATTTTTGCCGTAATGATCCGTATTAAACGGAATGCTACGCTTTGTTTGGTGAATATGATGCGAATGCTATGATTATGCAAAGATACCGATCCGGGATTCGGATCCCGTTGCCATGAAGATCTCTGATTGATCTGCTTGAGGTGATCATCCCAGCTGGGGATAAGATCATTGGTAGATCTGGTGAGATAATTCTGCTTGGAGAGATAGGTCACAGATAGACCCATCCTCGGCAATGAGGGGACCCAGCTGGGGTTTGTAGAAGCTTTTCTTTTACTCTGTTGTGAATCCTACATGCGTTGCTCTTCTGAATAGAGGCTGAGGATTCTGTGGGGAAATGATCCCCTGGATTTTGTATCTGACTGAGGAAGAATGATTGGCAACTCGGCTGGGGGAAGCTATCAGTGGCAACTCAGCTGGGGAGATAACACCTTGAGTGCTATGACTGAGTGTTGATCTGCCAGCTTGCTGGGGTGAAGCCTACATGCCCCAAGCTGTGCTTTGGATACCTGCAATCCTGCAAAGATAGAGAAACGCACAAGTGATCCCGAGGTATCCTTTACTGGATTCCGTCATAGGAGTTTAGACACTTCTGAGAGTAAGTATATTCCCTGTAAGCACGCGTTTTTATTTTTATTTTCAAAGATAAACATCTGTATTCATGCAACCAGTTTTTTAGAGACATCAGACATTCTTTGCAAATAAAATGTACAAGACGAAACATGACTGAAAAATCTGATTTTATTAATTCATATGCCCTGAATTGGCGAGGTACAGTAAAGGAAACATATCTCCTGAAATGAGGAGATCGTTACAAATTGAGAAACAAAATGCTGGCGATGTTGATGACGCTTTAAGGAGCTTTCCTCTTCACTATGACTCGTATGACTTTTGACGTTCTTCTCATCTTGCTTTCTGAAGAATGTTGATTCTGATTGAGGCTTGATCCTTTCGAAGCTTACCGAGTTGTAAACGATACAGACGAATTCAGAATGCAGTTGTTCGCTTATTCCCTTATTTTGCATGGATCGCCCTTTCGGGTTTTCAATCCATCGGGATACCCATTTTTGCCTGAGTTGTCCAATGCGGCTTTTCAACTCAGCGGGTGTACATTTTTTCTATTTATTTCCCTTATTTTTGCCCGAGTCTTTTATTCTGTTTTTGACTCGTCGGGATGCCCTATTTTTGTCTGGACTTACATTCTGTTTTTATGTCCAGCGGGTCATTTTTATGCGAAGTATTTTTTAACTGCATCTGAATTCACAGGGGACGGGAAATCTTCACCATCCATAGTGCTGAGCATCAGTGCTCCACCAGAGAAAACTTTCTTTACCACAAACGGTCCTTCATAATTTGGAGTCCATTTTCCCCTGTGGTCTGTATGAGGAGGGAGGATTCTTTTTAGCACAAGGTCTCCTACTTGGTACTCTCGGTGCCTAACTTTCTGATCGAAGGCTCTCTTCATTCTTTTCTGATATAACTGCCCATGACAGATTGCAGCCAATCTTTTCTCTTCAATCAGACTCAGTTGTTCGTATCGGGATCGGACCCATTCTGCTTCGTTCAACTTATCATCCATCAATACTCGTAGAGAGGGTAATTCAACTTCAACAGGTAGGACTGCCTCCATACCATACACAAGCTGATACGGTGTTGCCCCAGGGGATGTCCTGATTGATGTGCGGTACCCATGCAAGGCAAACGGTAGCATTTCATGCCAGTCTTTGTATGTGACTACCATCTTCTGCACAATCTTCTTGATATTCTTATTTGCTGCCTCAACAGCGCCGTTCATCTTTGGCCTGTAAGGAGAAGAATTGTGGTGTTGGATCTTGAAGTCTCGGCACAACTCAGCCATCATCTTGTTGTTTAGATTGGAACCATTATCAGTAATGATTCGCTCGGGAACTCCGTATCGACAGATGATATCTCTCTTCAGAAATCTGGCTACCACTTGCCTTGTAACATTTGCATATGAGGCCGCTTCAACCCACTTGGTGAAATAATCAATGGCAACCAAGATGAATTTGTGGCCATTTGAAGCAGTTGGCTCAATCTTACCAATCATATCAATGCCCCACATGGCAAAGGGCCACGGTGAAGACATTATGTTCAAAGGATTGGGAGGCACATGCACCTTATCTGCATAAATCTGGCATTTATGGCATTTTCTGGCGTAAGCACAACAGTCTGCATCCATTGTGATCCAGTAATAACCTGACCTTAACAACTTCTTAGCCATGGCATGTCCTCCAGCATGGGTACCAAAGGATCCTTCGTGCACTTCATGCATTAACAAATCTGCTTCGGTCTTGTCGACGCATCTGAGGAGTACCATATCAAAGTTTCTTTTATATAAAGACCCATCAGTGTTCAAGAAGAAACTACCAGCAAGCCTTCTCAAAGTCTTCTTATCATTGGAAGATGCCCCAGGTGGGTATGTTTGATCCTCCAAGAAGCACTTAATGTCATGGAACCAAGGCTTATCATCTTTGACAACATCTGCTGCAAATACATATGCTGGTCTGTCAAGTCTGGACACTGAGATCTGAGGTACAAAGTTGGCAGCTTGAACTTTGATCATGGACGAAATGGTAGCCAGAGCATCTGCAAACTGATTCTCGTCCCGAGGGATATACTCAAGCTTGATTGTTGTGAAGAAAGTCAATAACCTTCTTGTATAATCCCTGTAAGGTATCAGATGATCCTGGTGGGTGTACCATTTTCCGTTGGTTTGATTAACTACCAGAGCTGAATCTCTGAATACGGTCAATGTCTTGATCCTGAGGTCAATGGCTTCCTCAAGACCCATAATGCAAGCTTCGTATTCAGCTTCGTTGTTAGTGCAGTTGAAAGTGAGTTTTGCCGAGAAAGGCATGTGAACTCCTTTAGGTGTAATGAGTACTGCACCAACACCACGACCATTCATGTTAACAGCCCCATCAAACATCATAGTCCATTCTTCTTTCGGGTCAGGCCCTTCAGTGTGAACAGGCTCTTCATGATCTTTTGCTTTTATGAACATGATGTCTTCATCAGGGAAGTCAAATCTCATAGGCTGGTAGTCATCAATAGGTTGCTCAGCAAGATATTCAGATAGTACACTGCCCTTGATGGATTTCTGAGACGTGTACTGGATGTCATATTCCGTGAGAATCATTTGCCATCTTGCAACCCGTCCGGTAAGAGCTGGCTTCTCGAAAATGTACTTAACTGGGTCCATTTTTGAGATCAATAAAGTAGTGTGGGTTAACATATACTGTCTCAGTCGGCGAGCAGCCCACGCTAAAGCACAGCAAGTTTTCTCGAGTAGTGAATAACGTTGTTCACAGTCGGTAAACTTTTTGCTCAGGTAGTAGATTGCATACTCTTTTCGACCAGACTCGTCATGCTGGCCCAGCACACACCCCATTGACCCTTCTAATACTGTCAAGTACATTATCAGAGGTCTTCCTTCAACTGGAGGCATAAGGATTGGAGGTTCTTGCAGGTATTCCTTGATCTTGTCAAAAGCCCTCTGCCAGTCTTCGTTCCACCTAACCGTCTGTTCTTTTCTTAACAGCTTGAACAAGGGTTCACAGGTTGCTGTAAGGTGAGATATGAACCTTGAGATGTAGTTCAATCTACCTAGAAACCCTCGAACTTCTTTCTCAGACTTCGGTGCAGGCATCTCTTGAATAGCTTTGACTTTATCAGGGTCAACTTCAATCCCTTTTTCGCTCACAATAAAACCCAGCAGCTTACCAGATCGCACCCCGAATGTGCATTTGTTGGGGTTCAGCTTCAGTTGGTACTTCCTCAGACGCTTGAATAGTTTCAGTAGATTCACCAGGTGGTCTTCTTCTTTGAGGGACTTGGCAATCATGTCATCCACATAACACTCGATTTCTTTATGGATCATATCGTGGAATAATGTCACCATAGCCCGTTGATATGTTGCACCCGCATTCTTCAGTCCGAATGGCATCACTTTGTAACAGAACGTACCCCAGGGTGTGATGAATGTTGTCTTCTCCATGTCTTCAGGTGACATTTTAATCTGATTGTATCCTGAAAATCCGTCCATGAAGGAGAATACCGAGAACTGAGTCGTATTATCTACCAATACGTCAATGTGAGGTAATGGAAAATCATCTTTCGGGCTGGCTCTGTTCAGATCCCGGTAGTCAACACACATCCTTACTTTACCATCTTTCTTAGGCACAGGTACTATATTAGCAACCCACGGCGGATAGCTAGTTACAGCAAGGAACCCGGCGTCCCACTGCTTTTGTACCTCTTCTTTGATCTTCATTGCCATGTCTGGGCGAGTACGGCGCAGTTTCTGTTTAACTGGTGGGCATTCTTCTCTCAAAGGCAGCTTTTGCACAACAATGTCGGTGTCCAACCCTGGCATATCCTGGTAAGACCAAGCAAACACATCCACATACTCTTGAAGCAGGTCAATTAGTTGTCTCTTCACTGAGTCTTGCAGGCAGGCCCCGATCTTAACCTCTTTCACGTCTTCATCTGTACCAAGATTAATCGTTTCTACCTCCTCCTGATGAGGAGTGATGACCTTTTCCTCTTGTCTCAACAACCTGGCTAGCTCTTCAGGGAGCTCATATTCTTCTTCAACCCCTTCATCAGCTTGATTGATTGGATTGTCAAAGTCATACGAAGTCATAGCCGTGCTGTTGTCGGTGCTGTCTGGAAGGCACTCTCTGCAAGGGTTCAGTTTGTTCATTTTAGTGATTGATTTTAATCTTATTTAGAAAAGTGAAATGAGGTTATCATTTTGAAAACATCGCCATTTATTTTTGTACAAAAAGAAAAATGGAAAAACAGTGAGCGGAAAAAGAAAAAGACTCATTTGCAAAAAGATGTCTGATATTTCATTGATTAATCTTGTTGCACAAAAAGTGCAGATGGCCCGATTACAAAATGAGTCTTGTCATCTTGGGCAAGATGCAAGACTTTGATGCATGCTATAAAAATACAGGAAATAATAATTACTCTGCATGAGTAACTCTTATAATTTCCTGGGAAGACCAGTTTGAGATACTGCTCCCCGGGATCTTTGGACGAATCCAATTCTCCAGATTGCGTTCTTCTTCCAACTCGTCTTCCAAATTGTTGATATCATCAGGGGTGAGCATCCCCCCACTGACAAAACCGGGCTTCTCAGCAGCCTCTGCTTGATTTTGTTGAGTTGGTCTGTAACCCAACCCAAATTTGTCCTTCTTCTCCTCCACAGATAAAACCTTGCCCCAGCCTTGGGCAGTTCCTTCTTCAACAACCTTCCGGGCTTGTTGATAAGATGCCATGGAGATTCCAGATACAGCAGATGCTTCATTCACGTTCAAGGCCTCAAACCCTTGACTCATCGTTTCATGGATCTCCCCATCCATCTCAATATATTTGTAAGTAGCCAGATGGCTAACAAAAATATCCTCCTCTCCGCAGATAGTAACGACTTGGCCTTCCCACTCAAATTTTAACTTCTGGTGAAGGGTAGACGTTACTGCGCCAGCGGCATGAATCCATGGTCTACCCAACAAACAGCTGTAGGCAGGCTGAATGTCCATCACGTAGAAGATCGTTTTAAAAGTTTGTGGGCCAATCGTTACAGGCAGCTCAATTTCCCCTAGAACCGATCTCTTAGAGCCATCAAAGGCTCTTACTACCAGGTTACTGGGACGCAATGCCAATCCTTCATACTCTAGCTTCACCAGGGCCTTTTTCGGTAAGACATTAAGGGATGATCCTGTGTCTACCAGCACATGGGAAAGGACTGCACCTTTACATTCCATGGTGATGTGCAAGGCCTTGTTATGGTTGCGGCCCTCCGAAGTCAAATCAGTGTTGGTGAACCCCAGCCCATTGCTAGCAGTAACATTTCCAACCACAGTTTCCAACTGATTGACGGTGATCTCTTCAGGTACGTAAGCTGCGTGCAGGACTTTGAGTAGTGCATTCCGATGGGCTTCGGAGCACATAAGCAGTGACAGAATGGAGATCTTGGAAGGCGTCTGATGAAGCTGATCCACTATTTTGTAATCACTCTTCTTGATGATTCTCATGAACTCATCAACTTCTTGGTCAAAGGGTGTTTTCAAAGTTTCCTTAATAGCTTGATCTTCCTGCACCGGGCTCTTCCCTTTTGCCTTGGCAGCAGTTTCTGCTTCAGCAGTGGGTCTTTGAATTTGTGGAGCAAAGAGACGTCCGCTTCGAGTGAAGCCTCCGCCTCCTCCCACATTGTCTATTTGTGGTGCAGGTGTTGATGGTTCAAGAGTGATTTTCTTTCCTTCGCAGTACACGTCAGAGCCGTAATGCCAAGGGATGGCCTTACTGCTTTCATAAGGTACTGGCCCAGGCACTGTGACAGTGACTGGACTGATGGTAGCTGCAGAAGGAACTGTGATAGTCTGCGGATCATAATATATCGTGACTGGTGCTCTGATGGGAGTAGCACTTTGTGAGTTGTAGGCGGAGTCATTTTCAGGATCATAATAAATCGTAACTGTTGATACCTCTTCATTGCTTGCTGCTGATGTTGTAGGAGACATTGTTGGAAGGATGGGTGTTGTTGTTGTAGGAGATTCAAAATGAAGTGGTGCTGAAGTTGTAGGAGGAAAATTTGTTGATATCTGATCAGTTGAAATGACAGATGGAACATTTGTTGATGAAGCCGAAAAGTTGTCGGGAACAATGGTTGTTGTAGTTGTAGGAGATACTGGAATTGTTGCTGATGAGATTGTTGGATTTGTCGGAAATGATGTTGTAATTTGAAGCAGGCCACTCTGGATGAGACCATCTATGCCATCCCTCAGGTTATCACAACCATTCACTGAAATGTTGTAGTAAGCACACCCTAGCTCGCACCCCGGGAACATTTGACATTCGAGGAGTTGAGCTTTAATTTCAACCAACGGTGTCCGAATCTGACCCACACTGGTTATTAAATAAGACGGCTTGTCTTCTTCAATAGCATTGATTCGGGGACCACCATGGTGTGGCATAGGGTTTTTGTTGACATTTGGTGGTGGTGCGAAATTCAGAGCTTTGGAGTCTACCAGGTCTTGTACCTTCATGTGCAAAGCTCTGCACTTTTCTGTACTATGGCCAGGTGCATTTGAATGGAAGGCACATCTGGCGTTGGAGTCATAGTTTCTGGGTAGACTGTTGGGGTCTGGAGGGGCCAATATCCTTAGCTCAACTAGGTTGAGTTTCAGGAGTTGTGGCAGTAATGTTGCATAGGGCATAGGGATCGGATCGATCACCCTGTTGGCCTGAAAAGGTCTCTGTTGGAATGGTCTCTGCTGATTGTTGTTGTTGGTGTTGCTGTAGTTTCTTGGAGGATACTGAGTTTGTTGCTGGTACTGAGGTTGTTGCAGATAATTTTGTTGCGGTGGTTGATAAGCTGGTTGTGGATGAGCTGGAGCAGGAATGGTGACTGCTGCCACAGACCTATGAACATATTGGGGTCTGCCCCTGCTGGATTGGATAGCATTGGTCTCACCAGTTCTTCTTGGGCCTGCAAAAGGCTTTCTTGCATTACTGGATGAGCTTGCACCATTGTCTGAGATCTTACCCATCTTCAATAGGCTTTCAATTCTCTCCCCGGCTATGACTACATCTGCAAAGCTGGTAGACGAGAAGGCAGCTAGCCTATCAATGTAAGTCCCCTGGAGGGTGTTCATGAACATATCTGCCATCTCCCTCTCTGACATAGGAGGCTGAACAGCAGCAGCTAATTGCCTCCATCTCTGGGCATACTCTCGGAAACTTTCTCTAGACGACTGTGACATTCCCATTAGGAGGGTCCTGTTGGGTGCCATATCCAGGTTGTATTGATACTGTCTGATAAAGGCCTCTGTCAGGTCCTTCCAGCATCTAATAGTTGCCCTTGTCAGATGGGAGTACCATTCCCTCGAAGCTCCAGATAAGCTATCCTCAAAATAGAACATCCAGAGCTTCTCGTCCATGGTATAGGCCTTCAGCCTCCCGAGAAAAGATTGTAGATGGGTCCGGGGACAGGAAGTCCCATTATACTTCTCAAAGCATGGTGGCTTAAATTTGTGGGGGATCCTGACCCCGTCTACCAAGCCCATATCCATGACATCAAAACCCAAAGAGTTTTGAGACTCTAAGGATCTTAATTTCTCAGCTATCTCATCCAGCCTTCTATCATAGGCCTCCTCCCCAGCTCCCATCACTGTGAACTGATCTTCCTGGGGGTCTTCTTGCAGTACCCTCCCTGCTGTGGCAGTCCCTTGTATATTGACAGGGATGTTGGCCTCTGGGTGGAGGTGGGGTCCAAAGACTGGGGGATTGACATGAGGTTGGACTCTTTCATTGTTGCTTGTCCCAGCAGTCCCTGGCTGATGGTCTTCCTGATTCCTCCCTTCTACCAGTGCTCTCAACCTCTCCTGGCTTTGAGCCATATTGTTCATCACCTCCATGAATTGTGTCATCTGATTCCTCATTTCCAACCTCTCGTTGGTCATTTGGTTTCTGACCTCTGTAAGGTCCTGCTGCATCTGATCCATCTGTATGCCCGGAAGGTTGTTACGGGTTGGATATCTATGTGGACGGTTGAGTGGAAACACACGCCGTCGAGCAATAATTCCTGAGATCACAACAGAGTTAGTATCAAATAAACAAAAACCTACAAAACAAGGTAAAAGGTTAGTATGCAATGCAGTGTGTCTATTTGTTTCCAAAGTATCCGGTTTGGCACTTGACTTTGACCCTTCCAGACCCTTGAAGATGCTTGTGATGTTGCTTGAAGAAAACTCAGATGGAACAAACCAACACATATATATTACAAAAAGGTAAAATAATACATAACTCGTTTCTTTTTACAATACAAGCCCTCTGAGGGGTCAAAATACATCATAAGAAAATAAAAGTACATAGAATGAAAGCAACAACAAACAAAAGTCAAACACCAAGACCAAACTCATCCTCCTGAACTTCCTTGAGAAGTGCTTCAGTCACAGGATCAGCCGGACGCTCCGTAAGGTTCCTGATGAGAAGATTCCTTGTAGCAACAGCTGCAGTTAGCTTCTTGTGCTGACCTTGGTCCTTTGACCTCTTCACTCCAGCTATGATCTTCAGCTCTGATATCTCCCTCTGGGCTGCTGCCAGGGCTTCCTGCTGCTCTTTTGCACTAGCTTCCAGTTGCTCTATCTTGTCTTGGACCCTCTTATCCTCAAGAGTACGAGCTTCGGTGATCCTGACCCACCGAGCTTGACTCTCCTTCAGATACAAGTGTGTCCTGGCCTTCTGGAACTGGGCTTCCTTGCAAGCATTCTTTAGGATCTGTTCTCCAGCCCTAGACTTCTTGATGTAATCCTCAGACTTCTCAATTCTAGCCAAATGCTCCACCTTCAACTTCTCCAACCTTTCAATATCCAACCTGCCATCACTCCTCTCCCAGAGGGTCTTCTGTAGGGCCTGAGTCAGCTACTCATTCCTCTCTTTCAACTTCTCAAACTCCTCTAAACTGACAGTTGCTGGAGGTGGTGTTGTGGAAGGCCCAGGCATATCTTCAATAGTAAAGGGCATCCCAGAAAATTGAGCCCTGGCATGGGACCAATCATAGTACTGTGCTGATGCCACATTGTTGCACTTCCCCAGGATGGTTACCCCCTTAGTCTGCACATTGTCCCAGGCCCAGGCTGCCTGCCTGACAACAGCCAGATTAGGCTTGATTTCGACATAAAGGGTTTCAGTCAGATCCTGTGCTCTAGGAGGATGGACTAATGCATAGCCCAGTTGTCTTTTGAACAGCAAAGGGTTGTAATTGATGCACCCTTTCACTCCAATCAAAGGCACATTGGGAAATTGTCCACAACTTGTAATGATGTCTCTGCCCTTAGTACTCTGAGTACACCATCTAATATCATCTGAGGTTAGAGCAACAAGCCTCTTAGCCCAGTTCTTCTACTGGTGAGGGTTCAAGAATGCGTCAGTCTTTGGCAGATGCCTGAGCAACCAAGTATGGAACAAAGGTGCACAACATCTCACTAGTCTCCCCCTTTGCTTTTCATTCCTTTGATGAACTGAGTAATAAAGATCTCCCAGTAAAGTGGGCACTGGGTTTCTCAGGATGAAAAGGTGAATTGCACTCTTGCTGACAAACCTAGGCTCGTCTGCAAAAAGAATGACCCCATATATGCTGAGGGCCAACAGAGCACAAACTGCCTTCCACTCCCCCAGGGAGGCCTTCAGACTAGCCTGAGAAGTCAAGAAATCCAGATGAAAACCTGAGATCCCAGCTTTAGATGCCAGATTCTGCCCAATCAAAACTGGTTCCAGATGTAATGCTTTGGCTATCTCCTCATTACTTGGGAAAGCCATCTCAGGGTTGAAAGGGATTCCTCCTCTGATGGGTACACCAACCAATGAAGAATACTCCTCCAGCAAAGGTCCCAACTGAAAATTCTGAAATGTGAAGCACCTTAGAGGGGGATCATAGAACTGCAGGCAAGTGTGTATCAGGCTCCTTTGTGAGGGGTCCAAATCCAATACCATATCAAGGATTCCTCCATAATGTTCTCTGAAATATGGTATGTGGTCTGGAGTAATCAGGGTCTGAATCCTCCTGATGTTAGCTAGCTCAGGCTCAAAGAAGTGATAGGAGATGTTGCTTTTCTTAGGTGCCATGTTGATGAAGAATAGGTGTTGATGATGATGACTGAGGACAGCACTGAAGATGGACCACTGGTAGGCTGAGACTGAGGATGCAAGTGACTGAAGCAGGTGACTGATAGCTGAAGCAAATGTTGATGATGATAGGTCTAAGCTGATGATGGGGTCAAAACCAAGCCAAAATGATAGGATGGATACCCTGAAAAACAAATAAACACATGTTAAAATGATGCAATGATGATGTATGCAAATGATATGCAAGGGTTTGTGACTGAGCTGGATCTGATCAAGTACTCTGATATAAGTTCAGGTGTGTTCAAGGAATCCAGATGGAGGTCTATAAGTCCAGTAACCAAGGTGGGGGACTCAAATAAAGAGCCACATGCCCAGGGTTTAGAATCACAAGAACTGTTCCAAAATGAAGTACTCTTAATCAAAACAAAGTAACAGGTTATGCTGAGGTCAAGGGTACCTGCAAACCTGTAAACAGCCCAACCCCCTCACAGGTGGTGTTCTAAAACAAGGATCCTCAGACTTGGATCAGTTATGAGAAGTGTAAACACTTCTAACCCGGAGGTACAGTGTTTACAATAACCATAACAGTTCCTCCTCTAATTCACCTCAGTTTCTGAAGGTCATAATAAAGGTCATCCAGACTTAGCAGGCTTCCCAGATAGCCCTAGCACTACAGGAAATCTGTAGCACAGAGTTCTCAAGAAGAAACCTATATCTGAACCGTGTTTCATATTCCCGCACCAGACCGAAATGGAATGGGAAAGAACATGAACCACTCTAGCCTAGGTGTCACTCAGGTCCCAGGTATAGGACCTCAACTCTCAATAGAAACCCACCCACCAAAGCAACAAAATCAGATCCAGCCAGAACAGTATGACAGTATGATATATGTAAAGCTGTAAAGAAAACAATAAAACAACTGTACATAAAGCAAAATAATATAAATATACAAACACAATTAGCACATAACACCCCAGTAAACACAAATCAAACAAGCGCTAGGAGGAACCCACAAAAAGAACCAGAAGCCCTGGTTATAGTATAAGGGTCCCCAGCAGAGTCGCCAAGCTGTCGCTCCCGATAAATGGGGAATGTGGCCCCAGATAAAGGTACAGACGCGAACGGTCGGCGAGAGGGACAATGAGAACACACAGCAGTGGACTCACTGGAGGTGAATAGAGTCGCCAGCTAGGCATTTTTATCCCGGAGGAAAGGCAATGCTGCATAGACCTAGAAGGATATGGATAAGACGGTTGCGAACCAGAGAGACTGCGAAAGGGGGTTGGTTACAACCTGGGAAGGTATTAACACCCAGATTGTCCGTCGTACTCGACGGGATCCACGCTTAAAAGATTTGTGTTTTAAAGGGGTAGTGTCAGTGCAATTTGTGTATAAAAGAGCTGGAAAAGGATGTACAAGTGTCAGTGTAAGTGAAGTGCAAAGTGTGATATATACAGTGTCAGTGTGAGGGCAAGAATGAAATGCTCAAGATCATGAGGCTAAGAAAATAATGCTGAAAGAGGGGGAATGTACAGAGACTTTTGTTCGATAACTGTTAAGTTATGCCTACGTATCCTCTCGTGCAATGAGGAAGTCAGAACACCGTAGTTCGACCCAAAGAGACTGAAAGATGAATTGACTTGTGAACTGCTTGCTTGTGAATGCTCAAGTGTATGACCTGTCTGGCTCAGGTGCTTACTGTCTTGCATTAGACGGAAGAAGCAAGTCCTCGGTTGTGAATGAATGAGATGAGAAAAGAATCCCGGAGGAGACGATCATTGTTTGTTTTTTGAGTTTTCAGTCTTTTATTGCTTTTTGGTATTTGTCATAAGAAAATGAACTTAAGCCTAAACCAATGGGCTAGTAAACTCATCACATCTTCCCTCTGATTAGGGGTAATGAGAATACCTTAAGTGTGAAGTCAGCTTCTCACACTTGATCACCTTTGATGCAGGATTAAGATCATTAACCTACTTGTGATTATTTAGATGTTTTTGGTGTTTTGTTTAGTGTTAAGTAATGAGGTTAAGCCATAATCAGGGATTAAACAGACTCATTACACCATCCTAATAGAAGGATAATAGATGAGAATGTTTAAGCTGAGGAAAGCTCCTCAACTTAATCCATGATTAGGGATTAAACTCATGACAAAACAAAACTTTGATTAAGTGGATTTTATTTAATGGTATGATGATGAAGTGATTTTTATGATTTGTAAGACAACTTGAGAGGGACTTGTCCATTAACACTAGGGTTAGTCCTTCTTAACCAATTACGGAAGAATTAGAACCCTGATGCAAGGCCCAAGTTACAAGTGTGATGTCTTGATGATTATTATGTGAATTGATTAAGAGGTTTAAACACATTAAGGGTTTAACACTTAGGATTAAAGTTATACACTCCATCCTAATAGAAGGATGCAGGCATAAGCTTAATCACAAAGCCTTAAAGCCTTTAGGGTTTAGTCCTGGATTATGAGGTGAGAAGAGAAGACTCAATGAGACACAAAGGTAAAACTAAGAGGGGGACTAATCAAAACCCTAATTATTGTCATGCTTGGTTGTTCCTAAGGTTTGTGAGGTTTAACAAGAAAGATCTTCAATGGAACCACCAGGAAGCAGATGAAAGGATCAGGAGAAGCAAAGTGACTTGCTTCATTCAAGAAGTCAAGTCACTTGAAGAAAGAAAGTAAGGAGAACAAGAAAGAGCAAGCTCAATCTCAAACACAAACAAGAATGCAGCAAGCATGCATAAAATAGATGAAGAGAAGTTATGAGAAGTGAAGGCAAATTCACTTCTCAAGATAACATACCACCTGAAAAGTTAGTGAAGGAGATGCAATGCAATGCAAAATGGGATGAGATGACATGATGAGAAACAAAATCAGAAGTACATACGTGATGCTAATTATGCTATGAGATGCTACAAACATGTGACAAGGCAAAGGGGATGATCATACAAGCTTATGAATGCAAATGGAGCAAGTTAAGGAACATGAACATACATGAAAAGTTATGAGATGCATATGGCATACAACATGGCAAATACATGATGCAATGATCAAACATGCTTTCAATATGTCTTATGATGTTAAATGAATCAAATGGAGGCATGGAATGTCATGGCAAGTCAAGTTATGCAAGAGAATGCAAGATGGATGCATATGGAAGCCCAAATTAGGGTTTATGATCAAAGCATCAAACAAAAACCAAAATCAGAAGCAAACCACATTACAAAAAAATTGAAAATGCACTCAAAGGACCCCTAATCCTATACTAACCCACTGCCCAAAGGAGAGGTCTCAATTCCTAACCAATTTCAAGTTATGATTTTTCTAAGTTTTCTAGGGTTTTAGGGTTCCTTAACAAGAAAATTACCAAACAAATTGAAAATGAAAGATCAAATCATGGCCATTTAATCTCACAAACTACATGCTAAACACAATGCAATGCAAAAAGAATCAAGGTCCAACTCTTTAGGGTTAGGCAGAAATGATTTTTGGAAGTTTGGATCAAAATAATGCATAAAAATGATTTTAATTCAATGAAAAATTCTCAAAATGCATCAAGATCAAAAAATAAATTTGGTTTGAAGGTTGGAAAATGTTTCTAAATGTCTTAAAACATTTCATGAATTTTTTGGTGATTTTTAAATACCTAAAAGTATTTTTAATAAATTAATTTTCATTAATCAATTAAAAATAAACTTTTAAATATTTAAAAATACTTTTTTAATGCTAAAAATGAAAATAAAAATATTTTTGTGTTTTAAAAATTAACGAAACCCTTGATAAAAAATTTCATAATTTTTAAAGCCTTTTTACTATTTTTAATAAATATGAGAAATAAAATGAGAAAAAATGAAATTAAAATCAAAATAAATGGAAGTATGTTGGATGGATGGCTGAGATTGAGTCTGGCCAGGAAAGGGTTGACTGCGCGCGCAGATCAAAGGCCCACATTCAAACTTGGTTAATCTGAATTATTAAATAATTAATTGTGATTAGGGTTTCTAATGATGAATCACAGCCACACACACGCGCGCGAAGTCAACACAGTCAAAGGATCCAACGTACCAGATTCAAACTCCCTTAATTGCAGGATTAAAACCCTAATTATTTTCAGGTGGCCGGAGAAGACCTCCGGTCGTCTTCTCCGGTGGGAACCCCACCTGAAAATTTCTAAAACCCTCAAAACGTAACTAAAATGAAATCTAAGAACACAGAAATGATCCCCATAACCCACTGAATCAAAACCCTAACACAAACATCATTTATATTTCATCAATCTCATGAATCGAAACAAACAAAATTTTAGGGCAAGACTTTCAGAACACGATTACATCCTTATTTTTCCACCATTTTCAAAACCAATGACATATTTATGATCAGGGAAGCATGAATAACAACTTAAGAACTTAAAAAAGGATTTCTGGAAAAAATGTTCTTGAGCTACCTGAGTTTCGAAGCTTTCAATCTTGAAACTTTCTGACCCCTTCCTTTGATGCAAACCACTCCCTTTGGTCCTCTGATGTTGCCTGGATGCTTAGAAGAAGTTTATGCTGGCTGGTTAGGGAGATTGAACAAGTTCTGTCCAAGCTCAGGTGAGAATGGTGTTTGTGATTTAGGCAGTTTCAGGCAAAGGTGAGGGGTTCTTTGTGATCAGGATGATGATTTGAGAAGGTTTGTGAAGTTTGTTCAAGTGTTTGTGGCCTGTGGAATGAGTTTCGAAGGCTTTGGCTTTGAGAGTGAAAAATGGGGGAGTTGAGTTCTTGCTTGTTTCAGGCTTATGTCTTGCTGGTTTTGGGTTCAGTGAGGCATGGTGAGAAGATAAGTGGAGTTTGTTTGAGTGTTTATGGCTTGTGAGATGAGATTCGAAGGCTTTTGCTTGAGGGAGTGAAAATGGGAATGTGATGCTATGGCTTGCTTCAGGCTTGCTTGATGTATGAAATGGCTGGCATTTGATCCACATAAACAAAGCTTATTGGTCAGGTGATGTGACTTGGCCTTTTGTGATAGGTGTGCTAGCTTTTGCAAAAAGTCCACTCTTGTGTAAGAGAAAGCATGGGCAACTTCTAGCCAAGTACAAGGGTGTGGGCTGGCGCAGCATGGTGAGGGGAAGGCTAGGGCTGGTTCAGCATCCAAGGCAACAAGTGGATGGAAGTGTTATGATGGTTTTGCAACTTGATCACCTTTGGTTCACATGGAAATGTCTTGCTTCACAAACCATGAAACATGAGAAATTCTTAGTCCATTCTGAACTTTAGGGTACATGTGATGTTTGTGTGATGGTTAGACATGAATTAGAAGTCACAAATGCCTTGGTACAAAGTTTTTGCAAGTTTTCCATTTGGTGCATATTTTGAAAATTAGTGATTTTTGCTAACTTTGACACACCATAACTTTTGATCCAAAATGAATTAGGTCATGTTCTTGTACTTTTTGAAAAGGGAAAGATCTAATCTACAACTTTCATGACCAACGTTTTTCCATTTGAAGCATTTTTGGATCAAAAAGTGAGGGTTGAAAAAGTTGCATAAAATGACATTTCATTAAAAGTCAACCATGCCCTAAAAAGTCAACTTTGCAAAAACTTGTAATTCTTGAATTTTGTGAACTTCAACCTTCTTCCATGATCAAATAAAGATCAAATACACTCAAAATGATGAAGACCACCCCTTGGTTGGGTCATTGGGGGCCTCAGATGCCCTGATTTTGCACTGACTTGTCCAGAAAGTCAACTCTTGATCAGATGACTTCCCCATGGAATTTCTTCATGAAAATTGATATGCATACTCCCTATACCATATAGAGACCAATAGAAACAAGAATGACCAAAAAATTTGGAGTTATGGCCTCTGAAACCAAAACCCTAATTTTAGGTCATCTGTGCAGTCAAACCTGGCTCTGCCTCCATACCAATCCCAGTTCTTGTGATTCTTTGGCATTCTCGACTTTGAGAAGATGTAATATGATACTTGAACACATATAGACCCCTTTGAAGTGATTGATGACCTTTGGAGTGGCTCAAGAAGCTCTTGGATTGCTCAGATCACAAACCCTAGATGCAGATGACTTAGAACCTATGCAGTGAATCAAAAATGTGATATGAGATGCTGTGATTATGTTCATGCATATGAAATGATCACAAGCCATGGTGTGAATGGGTGAGGGCAAATTTGGGGTGTTTACAATTAACTTATGCAAAACACCAAAAAACAATAACAAAACTGAAAACACAAAAACAAACAATAATCGTCTCCTTCGGGATTCTTTTCTCATCATCCTCATTCATAAGCGAGAACTTGCTTCTTCCGTCTAATGCAAGACAATTAGCACTCGAGCTAGACGAGTCATACACTTGAGCATAGATAAGCAAGTAGTTCACAGTAAATTTATCTTTCAGTCTCTTTGAGTCGAACTACGGTGTTCTGACTTCCTCATTGCACGGGAGGATACGTAGGCATAACTTAACTGTTATCGAACAAAAGTCTCTTTGTCTTCCCCCTCTTTCAGCATTCTTTTCAAAGCCTCACTTCCTGAGAAATTCACTCTCTTTTGCAATGACACCTGTACATTCATTCTTAGCTTTTGCGCACAAATAGCACATACACTACCCCTTTTAAACACAATCTTTTAAGCGTGGATCCCGTCGAGTACGATGGACAATCTGGGTTCTAATAACTTCCCAGGTTGTAACCAACCCCCTTTCTCAGTTTCTCTGGTTCGCAACCATCTTATCCATCTCTTTCTAGGTTTATGAAGCATTACCTTTCCTTCGGGATAAAAATGCCTAGCTGGCAACTCAATTCAGTTCATTTTCATTTTCTCTTTTCGCTGACCGTTCGCGTCTGTACCCTTTCTGACCTGGTGTCTTTTCGGGGGAGCGACAATTACCAACCTATGAGATTTGATTTCCCTGATGAAGACATCATGCTCTTAAAAGAAAAATATTGTGAAGAGCCTATTCACACTGAAGGGCCTGACCCAGAAGTAGCATGGACTATGATTTTTGACAGGGCAGTTAATTGCAACGGTCGTGGGGTTGGTGCAGTGCTTATTACACCTAAAGGGGTTCATATGCCTTTATCAACAAGGCTCGCCTTTGCATGCACTAACAACGAGGCAGAATACGAAGCTTGTATCATGGGTCTTGAGGAAGCCATTGACCTCAGGATCAAAACCTTGAATGTATTTGGAGATTCAGCTTTGGTAATCAACCAGACAAACGGCAAGTGGTACACTCATCAGGAGCATCTGATTCCCTACCGTGACTATACGACGAGATTGTTGACCTACTTCACAACAGTTAAGCTTGAATACATCCCTCGAGATGAGAATCAGTTTGCAGACGCTTTGGATACCATTTCATCCATGATCAAAGTACAGGTCGCCAATTATGTACCTCAGATTTTGGTATCCAGACTGGACAGACCGGCATATGTATTCTCTGTGGACACTGTTACTGATAACAAGCCTTAGTACCATGACATCAAATGCTTCTTAGAAACTCAGACATACCCACCTGGGGCATCGTCAAACGATAAGAAGACATTAAGAAGGCTAGCCGACAGTTTCTTCCTCAATAATGATGGTTCTTTGTATAAGCGAAACTTCGACATGGTCTTGCTCAGATGTGTTAACAAGAAGGAAGCAGATCTACTGATGCACGAAGTACATGAGGGTTCTTTCGGTACCCATGCCGGAGGACATGCAATGGCAAAGAAGTTATTAAGATCGGGTTATTATTGGATCACAATGGATGCAGACTGTTGTACCTATGCCAGAAAATGCCACAAATGCCAGATCTACGCAGATAAAGTGCATGTGCCTCCGAATCCTTTGAATGTAATGTCTTCACCTTGGCCCTTCGCCATGTGGGGCATTGATATGATTGGAAAGATTGAATCGACTGCTTCAAATGGTCACAGATTCGTCCTGGTAGCCATTGATTACTTCACCAAATGGGTTGAAGCAACTTCGTATGCAAATGTCACCAGGCAAGTGGTAGTTCGATTTCTGAAAAAAGGATATCATCTGTCGATATGGAGTTCCCGAGCGAATAAATACTGATAATGGTTCCAATTTGAACAACAAGATGATGGCAGAACTTTGCCGGGACTTCAAAATTCAACATCACAACTCTTCTCCTTACAGGCCAAAGATGATTGCACTGTTGAGGCCGCTAACAAGAATATTAAGAAGATTGTGCAAAAGATGGTAATCACCTACAAATACTGGCACAAAATGCTACCTTTTTCCTTGCATGGGTATCGAACTTCTATTAGAACATCTACTGGGGCAACACCTTATCAGCTTGTGTATGGTATGGAAGTTGTCTTACTTGTTGAAGTTGAACTACCCTCCTTACGGGTAATGATGGATGTGAAACTGGATGAAGCAGAATGGGTCCAATCTCGATATAATCAACTGAGTCTGATTGAAGAAAAGAGATTAGTAGTCATCTGTCATGGGCAGTTAAATCAAAAGCGAATGAAGAAAGCCTTCGATCAGAAAGTCAGACCTCAGGAATACCAAGTGGGAGAGCTTGTTCTGAAAAGACTTCTTCCTCCTCATACAGACCATAGGGGAAAATGGACGCCAAACTACGAAGGCCCATTCATAGTAAAGAATGTTTTCTCTGGTGGGGTACTGATGCTCACTACTATGGATGGCGAGGATTTCTTATCTCCTGTGAATTCAGATGCAGTTAAAAAATACTTCGCATAAAAGACCCGTTGTACATAAAAATAGATTATAAGTCCAGGCAAAAATAGGGCATCCCGGCGAGTCAAAAACATAATAAAAGACTCGGGAAAAAATAAGGGAAAATTGAAAAGAAAAATGTGTACACACGCTGAGTTGAAAAGCCACATCGGACAGCTCGGGCAAAAATGGGTATCCTGGTGGATTGAAAACCCGAAAGGGCGATTGTCGCTCCCCCGAAAAGACACCTGGTTAGATAGGGTACAGACGCGAACGGTCGGCGAAAGGAGAAGATGAAGATGAAATTAATAGAGTCGCCAACTAGGCATTTTTATCCCGAAGGAAAGGTAATGCTGCATAAACCTAGAAAGATATGGATAAGACGGTTGCGAACCAGAGAAACTGAGAAAGGGGGTTGGTTACAACCTGGGAAGGTATTAGCACCCAGATTGTCCGTCGTACTCGACGGGATCCACGCTTAAAAGATTATGTTTAAAGGGGTAGTGTCTGTGCTATCTGTATGTAAAAGCTGGAAAAGAATGTATAAGTGTCAGTGCAATAGAGTGCAGTGAAGTTCTCAGGAATGAGGCTTAAAGGATAATGCTGGAAGAGGGGGAAGACAAAGAGACTTTTGTTCGATAACAGTTATGTTATGCCTATGTATCCTCTCGTGCAATGAGGAAGTCAGAACACCGTAGTTTGACTCAAAGAGACTGAAAGATAAATTGACTGATGAAATGCTTGCTTGTCTATGCTCAAGTGTATGACTTGTCTGGCTAAAGTGCTAACTGTCTTGCATTAGACGGAAGAAGCAAGTTCTAATTTGTGAGTGAAGATGATGAGAAAAGAATCCCGAAGGAGACAATTATTGTTTGTTTTTGTATTTTCAGTTTTGTTATTGTTTTTGATGTTTGTCATACGTTAATGAGCTTAAGCCTAAACCAAGGGTTAGTAAACTCATCATATCCTCCCTTTGATTAGGGATGATGAGAATACCTTAAGTATGAGATAAGCATCTCAACTTAATTACCATGATGATGTAGGATTAAGATCATTAACCTACTTGTGATTATTTAGATGTTTTTGATTTTTTGTTTAGTGTTAAGTAATGAGCTTAAGCCATAATCAAGGATTAGTGAACTCATTACACCATCCTAATAGAACGATAATATATGAGCACACTTAAGCTGAGGAAGATACCTCAACTTAATCCATGATTAGGGATTAACCTCATGACAAAACAAATCCTTTATTAAAAGTGGATTTTAATTAAGGGATGAAATTAAGAAGTGAGTTTTATGATTTGTAAGACAACTTGAGGGGGACTTGTCCATTAAACACTAGGGTTAGTCCTTCTTAACCAATAAAGGAAGAATTAGAACCCTAATGCAAGGCCCAAGTTACAAGTTAATGTCTTAGTGATTATTAAGATGGATTTATTAATAGGTTTAAACAAATTAAGGGTTTAATACTTAGGATTAAAGTTAAACACTCCATCCTAAGAGAAGGATGCAGGCATAACCCTAATTCCAAAGTCCTAAAGCCTTAAAGGTTTAGTCTCTAATGATGAGATGAGAAGAGAGACACAAAGAAGACGCAAAGGTAAAAGCTAAGGGGGGACTAATCACAACCCTAATTGTTATCATGCTTGGATGTTCCTATGGTTTGTGAGGCTTGAGAAAGATCTTCAAAGAAGCCACCAATGGAAGAAGCAGATGAATAAGTTACTTACTTCACTGAAGAAGGTAAGTAACTTAGAGAAAGAAAGTGAGAGATGAACATGAATGAGCAAGCTCACTCTAATACAAAGAGAAATGCAGCAAGGATGCATAAGAAAAAGATGAAGAGAAATGAGAAGTGAAGGCAAATTCACTTCTCAAGTTACTTACCACCTGAAAATGTTAGCATAAGGAAAGAAATGAAATGAAAATGAAACATATGCAAAGGTAAAAAAACAAAACCAGAAGCAAACATATGATGCAAATGGGGCTATGACATTATGCAAAGGCAAGCCAAGGGCTATGAATGTTCATATGAGAGATTGGATGCAAATGAAGCATGCTTTGAAGTATGAAAACACATGTATGCTTATGAAATGAAATGGATGCAAAGCATAGAAAATGTATGAAGAAATGACCAAGCAGTGTTCAAGCAATGTCTTAAGATGTCTAAGATGGCATACAAGTGCTTAGAATGTCATGGCAAGTTCACATGTTCATGCAATGCAATGTAAGATGCAAGTATGGATGCAAAATTAGGGTTACATGAAAGGATGAGATGCAAATGACCAAAACAGAAGCAAATCACATGATAAAAAATTGAAAATGAACTCAAAGGAACCCTAACCCCATATGATATCACACCCAAAGGAGAAGGTCTAACTCTTAACCTAAAGAAAGTTGTGAATTTTCTAAATTGACTAGGGTTTTTGGGTACCTTAAAGGGAAAAATGCAAATCAATTTGAAAATGAAAGATAAATTCATGACAAAAATTTCCTTGAAACTACATGCTATATGGAAAACAATGCAAAAAGAATCATTGTCAAACACTTCATGGTTAGACAGAAAAGTATTTTCAAAGTTAGGGTTCCAAAAAGGGAATTTTATGAACCCTAAATTCAAGAAAAATGTCAAAGTTGGATCAAAACCAAAAAGAAATTTGTATGAGTGGTTTGACAATGTTTCTAAATGTCCTAAGATGCAATGTGATTTGTTTTGTGATTTTTAGAAACCTAAATGGTATTTTAATTAATTAATTTCTATTAACTAATTAAAATAAACATTTAAATATTTTTAAAATGATTTTTAAATGCAAAAAATAAAAATAAAAATGTTTTAGATGGAGAAAAATATTTGAAATTAAAATGCAGAAGGAAATTTTTTTATGATTTTTCTAAGTATTTTAAATAAAATGATAAAGAAAATAGGATCAAAATGAAATAAAAATTAAAATAAGAGGAAGGTCAACGCATCCAAAGGTCTGGATTTGAACCTGGGGTTGGAGGGAAAGACTGCGCGCGCAGATCAATGGTTCAAATTCAAACTGACTAAACCTAATTAATTAATTTAATTAATTCGAATTAACCCTAATCTGAACTAATCCTGGCCACTCATTTTAACTTAATCCTGATCCAAAGGCCCAGAATGCGTCTGGCACACTAAACCCTAAAATTAGCCCTAAACATTTTCAGGTGACCGGAACAGTGTTCCTGTCATCTTCTCCGGCAAGACCCCAACATCAACTTCTTCCCTAGGCTATTTCCAGAGCTCTAAAGCTCCAGATCACATCTCCTAACATCCCTAAGCACGAATCAAGAATCAAAACACATTTCTCATTCATCATTTTCAAGATTCGAAGAAAATCATAAAAATGGCAAAACTTTTAGACAGTCATGAAATCCTTAATACGCAACCATTTTCAAAAATAAAAACATCAGCATGATCAGCACATCACATAGATTCATTTAGGAACTTAAAATTTCATTTCTGGAAAAAAAGTTCATGAGGTTACCTGAGCTTGAGCTTTCTCAGTTTGGAGCTTTTGGACCTATTCTCTTGTGTAAATCCTCCTCACTTGACCTCCTGATGATGTTGGAATGCTTTGATGGAGTTTAGAATGGCTGGAATGGGAGTTTACACTCCAACTGGTCTGAAATCGTGTTTTGTGTTTGTGGGGTTTCAGGCTGGTTTGATGGTTGGGAAATGTTCTAATGATGATGGTGAATTGAATTGTGAAGTTTGTTTGTGGTTTTAGAGGCTGAGCAGAGAGAATCGAAAGCTTTTGCTTGAAGGTAATTTTTGTGAAACTTGGTGTATGAACTAATTCAGGCTTGTGTGTGTTATGGATTGGCTTGCTTTTAGTCCACATAACATTGTTTGATAGGTCAGAAAGTGGGTGGTGGCCTGTGGTGATTGGTATCGGCAAGTTGCCAAAATGTCAACATAACTTGTACTTGAGGTATGGGTTATGGCGGGGGTTGTTCAAGGGCATGTCTGGCCTCAGCATTGATCAAGGAGAGCCATGGGATTGAGATTATGCAGTTGGATGGCTTAGAAGCAAAGATCTCATAGGTTTTGCAAGTGTTATGTGATTTTCCCCCTTTGAGAAATCTTGAAGTGCAAGGCATGAAAGCAAGTGGTTCTTTGGGAAATTTTTGTCACAATGCAATGTATTATGTTGGTATGATTCTTAGAGAGTGATTAGAGGTCACAAAATGGCTTGGTATGTGAAATTGCAAAAAATCCTCTTTGGTGTGAAAGTGAAAATTATAGGATTTTTGCCAACTTTGCAAGGCCATAACTTGAGTTCCATAATGAATTAGGACTTGTTCTTGTACTTTTTGAAAAGGTAATGATCCAATCTACAACTTTCATGACCAACAATTTTTCATTTGAAGCATTTTTGGTTGAGAAAGAGGAGGTTGAAAAACTTTCCCAAAACGAAAAGTTTCCATTACAAGTCATTTCCATTTTTGGCAACTTTTGGTTTAGCTCAAATTTCTTCAATTTTGTGAACTTCCAAGCACTTCAATGATCAAATAAAGATCATATAACTTCAATTTGATGAAGAATCCACTTTGGTTCCATTGTTGGGGGTCTCAGATGCCCTGATTTTGCTCTGACTTGCTCAAGAAGTTACCCAGTGAACAGATGACTTCCACAATGAATTTCTTCATAAAACTTGGTACACATGATCCTTATAACATATTGAGACTATTAGAAACAAGAATGACCAAAAAATTTGGAGTTATGGCCTCTGAAACCAAAACCCTAATTTCAGGTCATCTGTGCAGTGAAACCCTAGCTCTGCTTCCATGCTTTCCAAGCTCTTGTGATTTCTTGACTTCCTTGATCTTTGAGGGATATAATATGATGATATAACACACATGGACCCTCTTGGAATGATTGGAGACCCTTGGAGTGGCTCAGATGGATCTTTGGATTGCTCAGATCACAAACCCTAGATGCAGATGAACTTGAACTATGCAGATGAAACAAAAATGCAATATGATATGATATGATTAAACTAATTCAAATATGGAAGATCACAATCCATGGTGTGAAATTAGTGAGGGCAAATTTAGGGTGTTTATAGCGATCCACGCAAAATCTGGGAAAAAGCGAACAACTGCATTCTGAATTCGTCTGTATCACTCACAACATGGCAAGCTTCGAAAGGATAAAGCGTCGGTCATAATCAACCTTCTTCAAAAAGCAAAGTAAGAAGAACGTCAAGGTCATACAGGTCATAGCAAAGGAAGCTCACTGGAGCGTCGACTTCAACATTGCCAGCACCTTTATTTTCTCAATTTACAACAATCTCCTCCTTTCAGGGATTCGCTTCTTCACTATACTTACCCATTCAGGGCACACAAATCAACAAAATCAGAATATTCAGTCGCACTTTATTTTGTACATTTTTGTTTCGTTTGCAAGATGTCCAAAGTTCATAATACAACACTTGTATGAAAACATATTAGCCATTTTCAATATATGCTTGCAGGAAATATGCACTCTTGAGCATATCTAACTCCTATGACAGAATCTGGTTGAGGATACCTCGGGACACTTGTGCGTTTCATCTTAATAGGTTTCAGGTACTCAAGACATACAATCTCACAACATGGGGTATATCAAGCCTCGTATCCCCGACCAAGTCAGCAATCACCTCATCAGCAGGGTTACTTGACAAGAGTTTTCCCCCACGAAGTTGTCATCCCCTCAGAGGATCCTTCGAGAAACTCATTAAATACCCAACATGTCGCTTGGAAGAAGGAGTTACAACAGATTACTTCCCAGAAGTTCTCTTCTCCCCAAGCAGGATTTCCCGAGCAATGCCTGAACTGCTCTTCCTCAACAAAGTTTCCAAGAACTCCTTCTCCCTAGCAAAATCGCCAGGAACTTTTTTTCCCTAAGGAGTTTCCAGAGTCTTCTTTTCCCTAGTGAGGTCGCCAGAGTTTATCTCAGCTGAGTTGCCAAGATCCTCTCATCTCCAGCAAGTTTCCAGAGTTTTCCTTTTCCTCAGCTAGTCGCCAGGACTTTCTGTTACCTATCAGAGTTGCTAGGGTTTTCTCATCCTCAGCAGAGTCGGCAAAATCGCTTTCCCGCAGAGTTGCCAGTTTCTTCCCAGTAGAGTTGCCAGGGTTTTTTGTTCCCCGGTGGTTTGTCGAAGCCTCCTCATCCCCAGCATGAGTCTCTTCAACAGAAGCTTCCCCAGCTGAGATCCCCACAGAGTTCCCTAGGAAGATCGTTCAGTGATCCTTTCTCCCTACAGATCGGCCAATGATCTCTTTCCCTAGAGGATTTCTCCCTCCAGACAGATCGCCCAGAGATCTTTCTCCCCGCAGGATCCGGATCTCGGATCGGTTCTCTCATTTTGCATAATCATAGCATTCGCATCACTTTTCCCCAAAATAAGCGTAGCATTCCGTCTAATATAGAACATTACGGAAAAAAATCAAACATTTGCATGATCATAAGCCAGGTTAGAGCCAATCACCTACAAACATTAGAATCATTTCACCAGCAATATACAAAACTCATCCCCCGCAGACAAAGCCAAAATACTTTGTGCCCTCTCAATACAGACACTTGTTCATACGTGTACATATTCTTTTTGACACTCGCCCATGTCATACTTCCCCAGCAATTCAAACACTCGTCTGTGTCCCTTGCTCAATCTTTTTGACACTCGTCCGTGTCTTGCACATATTTCCCCAGCAGGTCAAACACTTGTACATACTTATACACAATCCTCTGATACTCGTCTGTATCTTGTATGTATCTTCTCTTCAGCAGATCAACACTCGTCCGTGTTCCTTGCTTAACCGATTGATACTCGTCTGTATCATCATCCTTAAACACGTGTCAGCGTTTGTTTCTATCGATACTCGTCCGTATCATGGTCCTAAGGATGCTCGTTCGCATATTTAGTCTATACACATTGTCAAACACTTATACCTTTTATTTCGAAAGCGTAAGCACTTGTCTGTGTTTACCACCCCCCCAGAAGTCGCCAACGAAACAACTTTTCTATCCGACATTCGTCCAATGTCATGATATTTTCGGTAACCGTCCCCTGCCAGGTGATCGTCCTTCACCTTTTGATGACCGTCCCTCATCATTTTATTTGATGGTTGTCCCCATCGTTGATCCTCTTATCTGACATTCGTCCTATGTTGTGATATTTTCAACAGTCGTCCTCTACTAGGTGATCGTCCTTCACCTTTGGATGATCGTCCCTCATCCTATCCCCAGTGGAATCCCCATTGTTGGAACTTTCTATCCGGAATTCGACCTATGTCGCGATATCTTTTCAGCAGCCGTCCCCTGCTAGGTGATCGTCCTTCACCTCTTGATGACCGTCCCTCATCATTTTATCCAATGGCCATCCCCATCGTTGATCTTTTTTATCCAACATTCGTCCTATGTCGAGATATTCCCCAACAGAGCATTCGTACCCTGCTAGGTGATCGTCCTTCACCTCTTGATGATCGTCCTTCATCATGCTTATCCGATGGCCGTCCCCATAATTAATCTTTTCTATCCGGCATTCGTCCTATGTCGTGATATTTTCAGCAGCCGTGCCCTGCTAGGTGATCGTCCTTCACCTTTTGATGACCGTCCCTCCTCATTATTTCATTTATTCTTTTACCTGATGGCTGTCCCCGTAGTGGTTTATTTACCCTTTAACCTGATGGTCGTCCCTGTCAGTGCTTTCCTCATTTCTTCAATCCCTAGAGAGTTTTATTTCTTTTCCCGATGGTCGTCCCTGTCATGGTCTTTTCCTTTATCCTGATGATCGTCCTTCATCAGTTTACCCGATGGCCGTCCCCTTTGTGGTCTCTTTATTTCCCAGCATGATGGACGTCCCCGTCATTGCTTTACTTACCATTTTTCACCCCCATCAGTCGTCCTCTGCTCGATTGTCGTCCTCCACCGCTTTCATTGGATACTCATACTATACTGCCTGTTACAATTTATATCCTTTTTCTTCTTCTCCCCAGTGAGTGCAAATTTCGGACTGTCTTTGGTATTCAACCACAAGTTATCCTGTTTGTCTGTTAAGTCAGGCGCTTACACCCTGCACAGCTAACTCATGCTTGAATAGGGGCAGCTGTAAACACCCCAAATTTTCCCTCACTTTTTGTTTCTCACACCATGGCTTATGATCTTTCATATTGCATTTGCATAAGCATATCATCTCACATTGCATATTTTGTTTCACTGCATAGGTTGCATAATTAGGTTTTGTGATCAAGAGAATCCAAGAAGTGATCTGAGTCATCTCAAAGGCCTTGAAGATTGTCAAGATGGTCCATGTGTGTTCTAAGATCATCTTATGCTCCCTAGAGTTCATTAAAGTCAAGAGATCACAAAGCATTGCAAAGGCATAGAGGCAGACTGAAGATTTCCTACACAGATGACCTAAAATTAGGGTTTTGGGTTTGAGGCCCTTAACCTCAAATTTTTTGGTCATTCTTAATTCTATTGGTCTTAATATGTTATAAGGAGCATGTGTACCAAATTTGATGAAGAAATTCATTGTGGAAGTCATATGATCAATTGGTAACTTATTGTGCAAGAAAAGTCAGAATCAGGGCATCTGAGGCCCCCCACCAATGGTATCAAAGGGTCATCTTCATCATTTTGAGGTTCTATGATCTTTATTTGATCTTATAAGTGGTTATAAGTTCACAAGATTGAATAATTTCAAGCCATTTGCAAACTTTCCATTTTTGGACATGACTTGTATTGAAAACTTTCCATTTTGGGAAAGATTTTCAACCTCCTCTTTCTTGATAAAAAAGGCTTCAAATGAAAAATCTTTAAACATGAAAGTTGTAGATTGGATCTTCCCATTTTCAAAAAGTACAAGAACTCCTCTTGATTCATCCTAGAACTCAAGATATGAGGTTTCAAAGTTGGGAAAAATCTTATAATTTTCAAGTATGTGCCAAAGAGGGATTTTTGCAAAACCAAGTTTTAAGAACTCTTGTGACCTCTAATTGACCTCTAAGAATCATAACAACATTACATAACTTGCCTTGACCAAATTTGTGCCTTGGATCACAAGATTTCATGCCTTGCTCTTCAAGAAAATCCAAAGAGGGAAAATTGCAAAACCACTTCAAACTCTTGCATCAAGTGTTACAGCTCATCAAATTCAATCCAAAATCCCTCCATGAATCAATATGAGGCAGGAAAAGCCATAGAAACACCTCTGACCCAGCCCATACTCATGGTACACTTTCTTTGACTTTTTTGCAAATGAGACCATATCAATCACACTATGCCACACCAATTTTATGAACCAATCACCATGACTTATGTGAACATCAAGGACCTCAAATCACATAACATTGAAGCCTAAAACATACACACATTCAGATTGCCCAAAATTTCCATAAACCTTCAAGTCTTCGATTCTCTCTGCACATCCAACAAAACTCAAAACTTTCTTCACCATTCATCTCCATATCACTCATAGAACATAAAAATCCATTCACAATGGCCTGAAAACCTCCATAACCAAAACATGATTTCTGAGTTATCAGAACTGTATCTCACAAACTAGCCCAAACAAACTTGTTCCAAGCATCACACTAGCTTCAGGGAGTTCATTGGGGTTAGATTGCATCGAAGAAAGGGTCAGAAAGCTCAAAATTGAAAAGCTCCAGGTCAGGTATCATCCAAGAACAAATTTTCTAGAACTCTCTTTTATTGTTATAATATGATTCTACATGCTTCCTTGATTACCATGATGTGATTATTTTTGAAAATGGTTGAAAAATGGCCATGTATTGATGCTCTGAAAGTTTAACCCTAAAATTTGTTTGTTTTCATTCAGCCTGTTGATGAAAAATAAATGTGTTTTTCTTGTAGATTCTTGTTCTATGTTGTTTGGGGATGCATTGTGGAGCTTTTGGGAGCTTATGGTAGCCTAGGGAGAGAGTTAGGGTGAAGAGTGTAACACCCCGATTTCATAATTTATTTAATAAAATAATTATTATTTATATGGGTGGTGTTTTTGAGATTATAAGTGAAGAATTGTTTATTTAAATAATAATATAATGATAATATGGTATTATTTGAATATTATTACTAAATAAATAAAATAGTAAGAATTGGAGGTCTAAGGGGAAAGGTGGTAAATTGGTGTGGTTTTATGAGAGGGGAAAAAGGAATCATTTTCATTCATTGTGTTTTCGGGTGGAAATAAGAAGTTGGCTCTGGAGAAAGAGGAAAAAGGGAGAGAAGAGCAAGAGACCTAAAAGCTCCAAGATCAAGATTGTTCAAGGAATCGATTGAATCTAAGGTAAGGGGGGAGAAAGGGTTCTTTATTTGTGATCTAACATGAAAGGGTAGTTGAGAAGTCCTTACTCTCCTAGGGATTGTGTGATTTGATATAATTTGATGAATTGTGGTATGAATATGGAATTACATGATTGATTGTTGTATTTGGAATAATCGTTGTTTGAATTGTATAATTGGATTAATATGAAAACTGTTATATGAATGTTGTTGTTGATGATGTGAATTGAGAAGAGGAAGAGAAACTTAAAATCCCTAATTTGATTAGTAATATTAGGTTGGAAAGATATGTGGTGTTAAAGGTCTTAAAATCAGTATAAGAATGACATTGGGACTGTTTTGAGTAATAAAAGTGGGATATAATCAATAGAACCCGAACTGGTATGAGATGGGGAATGAAAAGTGATTTTTGGGAAAAAGCTGATTTTAGGCGCAGGGCTCCTGACACGGGCCGTGTCACACGACACAGGTGGCCGTGTCAGGCTACGGGAACAAGATTGGGAGGATTTTTGGGAAGATTGGAGATTAGAGGGTGTGACACGGGCCGTGTCACACGACACGTGTGGCCGTGTCACAGTTCTATACTTTGGAAAATGATGTTTTCAGGATGGTTCGTCAGGCCATGTGACACGGGCCGTGTCAGGGGACACGGGGGGCCGTGTCAGGCCTCTGTATTTGGGAAATTCGCGATATTTTAAGCCGGTTTCGTCCCGTTCTCTCGGTCTACTTTCTTACCATTATTCAAAGGCTTTGAGAATAACATCCATGAGTAACTATAGAACCTGACAACCGATAATTAGTGTGTGAGTTTTATATGATTATTGTGGATAGCATAACTTTATTAATTGGTTACTTAAAATGTGTTGAGTATGGTGATGTTATTATAATTCTTGTACAGACTATATGATGGGTTGTTTAATAACCAATGAAGATCACGAGGATCATGTTGATTGGTAATATTGTTGATTGTATGCTTTACGTAGACCCATGAGGTAAGGTTGGTAGCAGTGAGGATCGGAAGGATCATGTTATATTGGAAAATGTATAGGAAGTAATTGAGAGTGGAATTAATGAGGAATTCATAGGATATGATAATTGGTAATTAGTGTGTAGGAATATATGTGCTTATGTTGATTTATATGACTCTTGATGATGAATCATATGAATTGTGTTGATAATATGTGTGAATATTGTCTGATTGGTTATGTGCCCCATGTGATGAGATGTGTGATAATTGATGAAGATCATGAGGATCGAGAAGGCATGACTGTTATCATGCGTATTTGTATTATGGTGTATGTGTTTGAGTTTGCATATGCATACACATTTGGTGGAATGATCATGTCTCGGTGGAGCGTAAGTGATCATTCGGGATTCGTTGAGAATCGTGGTTGTAGGGATGATCGTGTCTTGTTGGAGACGTTAACGATGCATTCGGGGTTCTATTTGATGAACCGTTATTGTGAGTCGGTACCGCATTTGCATTGTGTCATTGAGTCACTTTGCATTGATTGAATTAATGATGTATGATATATGTTGATGAACTAATTGAGATATTGATTAATTGTATGATGTATGAGGTGTATTGATGAATAGAGGTGAGATTACCTTTTTAGATGTTATTTGCACCATTAAAATATTGAATTGTTTTCTCACCCCTTTGTTGTTTGGTTGCGTCTGTGCTTCTTCGGAAGTACAGATGATTCAGGTACTTGAGTACGCTCGGAGTACGAGTTGCTTGGTTGAGTCTTAGGAGTCGCTCTGATACGTAACATGGGAGTTAGGGATCTTTGTTGTTTTAATTATTCTTGTTAAGTAATAGTTACGTATCATATTTTTGTGGAAATTATAAATCAAGAGGATTATGAATATTGTGGATATTTGGAAAATTTCCATTTGATGAATAAATGAGATTTTTCCGTTGTTTTAATGAAAAGAGTTATGATGAATTAAGTACTTCCGCTATTATTGTAAAGACTATGTTATTGTTGGTTTTTGGTGAAAAATTAGCATTCCACTTTTGATAAAAACTCTGATTTTCTTAATAAAATAATTGTCTTATTTAATTTGGGAATAGTGGGTGTTACAAAGAGCATGCCGGAGAAGACGACCGGAACACTGTTCCGGTCGCCTGAAAAAGATTAGGGCTTAATCTCATTAATTAGCCAAGTTTAAATCTTAGCCATAGGATCTTGTGTTTAGCGCGTTTTTGAACGGTCCAGATTGCTTCATTAAGACCCTAAACCTAGTTTAATTAGTTTAATTAAATTAATTAGTTCAGGATGAATCCAGACCATAAGATCACGCGCCAATCTTCATTTTAAATCACGACCCTCAGATTCACATACCCCAAGTCAGTCAACCCACGCATCCTGGCCCTTGATCCCCTCAAAATCCAATCCTGTCCATCCTTTATGCATACTTCTCATTTTTATTTTATTTTCTTTACATTTTATTCCATCTAATAATTAAAAATAGTAAAAACATTTTTAAAATCATCATTTTCATTTCAAATATTTTTATAAACTCAAAAACATTTTAATTTTTAATTTTTGCATTAAAAAGTATTTTTAAATCATTTAATTGTTTTATTTAATTAATTAATTGATTTTAATTAATTAAAAATACATTTAGGTATCTAAAAATCACAAAAAAAAACTCATGAAGCATTCTTAGGCATTTAGAAAAATTTACAAACTCACCATACAAATTTCTTTTTAGATTTGATCATGTTTTCATAATTTTCTTTGAATTAGGGTTCATAAAATTCACATTTTACTAATCCTAAATTGAAAAATCATTTCTGATCAACCATGATGAGTTTGTACTTGGTTCTTTTTGCATTCTTTCACACATTTCATCTAGTATCTAGGTTATTTAACTCATAATTTTGCATTCCATTTTCAAATTGTTTGGCATTTTTCCTTTAGAATCACCCAAAAACCCAAGTTAACTTAAAAAACCACAACTTCCTCTTGGTTTAGCTTCTGACCTTCACCTTTGGGGAGAGATCTTGTCTGTGTTTAGGGTTTGTTTGATTTCATTTTCAAATTTTTATCATGATGTATGCTTCTGTTTTGGTCATATGCATCTCATACATTCATAAAACCCTAATTTCTCATGATCATTTGCATTCATATTTGCATATCATCATCATATGAACTTGTCATGACATTTCAATCATTTGTATGAAATCTTAGACATCTTAAGACATGCTTGAACATTTCTTGATCATTTCCTCATCCATTTGGTATGCTTTGCATTCATTACATTTCATGAACATCCATGTGTTTCTAAGCTTCTAACATGCCTTGTTTTGCATCTCATCCCTTGTATGAACATTCATAAGCATCTCACATGTCTTTGCATCATTAAATAACACATTTGCATTGCATAATTGCTTCTGGTCTTGGTCATTACATCATTACTTGTTGCATTTCATTTCATTTCTTTCCTTATGCATTCACACTAACATTTCAGGGGCTTATGGTAAGTTGTTTGGGATGTGGATTTGCCTTCACATCCCACCTTTTCTCATCTTTTCATTTGCATCTTACTTGTCTTTGAAGTGAGTTTGCTTCACTTATGCTCTATTTCTCCTTCTCTTTCTCTTAGGTTACTTATCTTCTTCAGGAAGTAAGTAACCTATTCTTCTTTCTCTTCTCTTTTCATCTACTTCTCTTCCTTGGTGGCCTCCTGAAGATCCTTCTCTTTAAACCTCACAAACCATAGGAAAATCCAAGCATGATAATTTTAGGGTTGTATATAGTCTCCCATAGTCTTTTACCTCTGATTCTCCTTGAGTCTCTCTTCTCATCTCATAATCAGAGGCTAAACACTTAAAGCTTTAGGACTTTGAATTAGGGTTATGCCTGCATCCTTATCTTAGGATGGAGTGTATAACTTTAATCCTTAATTTTAAATCTATAATTTGTTTACACCTTATAATCAAAACACCTAATAACTATTAAGACTTAAGCTTGTAACTTGGGCCTTATATTAGGGTTACATCTCTTCCTTATGGTTAAAAGGGACTAACCCTAGTGTTTAATGGACAAATCCCCCTCAAGTTGTCTTAAGAACATAAAATCCACTTCTTAACCCCATCTTTAATTAAAAGCCACTTTAATAAAGGCTTGTTATATAATGAATTTAGTCCCTAACCATGGATTAAGTTGAGGTATCTTCATCAGCTTAAGTGTCCTCATCTATTATCCTTCTCTTAGGATGGTGTAATAAGTTCACTAATCCCTGATTAGAGATTAAACTCATTACTTAAAACTAAACAAAAATCCAAAAACACTTAATAATTACCAAAGTAGGTTAATGATCTTAATCCTATATCATCATGGTAATTAAGTTGAGATGCTTATCTCATGCTTAAGTAGGCTCATTATCCCTAATCAGGGAGGATATAATGAGTTTACAACCCTTGATTTAGGCTTAAGCTCATTATCTTATGCAAAACACCAACAATAATAAAAAACTGAAAACACAAAAACAAACAATAATCGTCTCCTCCGGGATTCTTTTCTCATCACACTCATTCTATAAACGAGAACTCGCTTCTTCAGTCTAATGCAAGACAATTTGCATTCGAGCCAGACGAGTCATACACTTGAGCATAGACAAGTAAGCAGTTTATAGCAAATCATCCAGTCTCTTTGAGTCGAACTACGGTGTTCTGACTTCCTCATTGCACGAGAGGATACGTAGGCATAACTTAACAGTTATTGAACAAAAGTCTCTTTGTCATCCCCCTCTTTCAGCTTTCTTTTTTAAGCCTCATTCTTTAGCACTCACCTTTTCTCTTTTTTGCACTGACACTCTGTATATCCTTTTCTCCCTAGCTTTTTATGCACAGTTTAGCACATACACTATCCCCCTTTTAAACACAATCAAGTAAGCATGGATCCCGTCGAGTACGACGGGCGATTTGGGTGCTAATACCTTCCCAGGTTGTAACCAACCCCCTTTCTCAGTTTCTTTGGTTTGTAACCTTCTTATCCATACCCTTCCAGGTTCATGCAGAATTACCTTTCCTTTGGGATAAAAATGCCTAGCTGGCGACTCTATTCAACCTTAACCTCCAACATCACCGACAGTCCGCGTCTGTACCGGGACGAAAGTCTGGTGAGCGACAGATGTACCCTACTAGGTGATTGTCCTTCACCTCTTGATGACCGTACCTCATCATTCATCCGATGGCCGTCCCCATCGTCGAACTTTTTATCTGACATTCGTCCTATGTCGAGATAACCCCCCAACAGAGTAGCCGTCCCTGCTAGGTGATCGTCCTTCACCTTTTGATGACCGTCCCTCATCATTTATTTTGATGACCTTCCCTCATCATGTTATCCGATGGCCGTCCCCATCGTTGATCTTTTTATCCGACATTCGTCCTATGTCGTGATGTCAGAGCAGCCGTCCCCTGCTAGGTGATCGTCCTTCACCTTTTGATGACCGTCCCTCATCATTTTATCTGATGGTCATCCCCATCATTGGTCTTCCTATCTGACATTCGTCCTATGTCGTGATATATTTTAGCAGTCGTCCCTTGCTAGGTGATCGTCTTTCACCTTTTGATGTCGTTCCTCATCATTTATTTACTATACACCCGATGGCCGTCCCCGTCGTGGTTTCTTTATTCTTCAACCTGACGGTCGCCCCCGTTAGTGCTTTTAAATCCCCAGTAAAGTCGCCTTTCTTTACCCGATGGCCGTCCCCGTCGCGGATTCTTTATTCCCCAACATGATGGTTGTCCCCGTCAGTGCGTTTCTCATTGTATCTTTCCCCAGCAGTCGTCCTCTGCTCGATGGTCGTCCTCCATCGCTATCATTTGATATTCAATTTATATTGTCTATTACAATTTATATCCCTTTTCTTCTTATAATAAAGAGTGCAAATTTTGGACTATCTTGGTATTCAACCACAAGTTATCTTATTTGTCTGTTAAGCCAAGCGCTTACATACTACACAACTAACTCATGCTTGAATAGGGGCAGCTGTAAACACCCCAAATTTGCCCTCTCTTTTTCTCACAACTTGGCTTATGGTCTTTCATTTTGCATTTGCATAAACATACCATTTCACACTGCATAGCTTCATTTCATCTGCATAGCTGCATCTAGGGTTTGTGATCTGAGCAATCCAAGAAGTACTCTGAGCAATCTCAAAGGTCATGAAGCATTTCAAGAAGGTCCTTGAGTGGTCTATAATCATCTTAGGCCCCCATGAGTCATTTAAAGTCAAGAAATGTCAAAGCACTGCAGAGGTATGGAAGCTAAGCTGAGGATCCCTACACAAATAACCAGAAATTAGGGTGTTGGGTTTGAGGCCCTTAAACTAAAACATTTTGGCCATTATTGATTCTATTGGTCCATATATGTTATAAGGAGCTTGTGTATCAAATTTCATGGAAAAATTCAATGTGGAAGTCATCTGATCAAATGGTAACTTCTTGAGAAAGAAAAGTCAGAATTAGGGCATCTGAGGCCACCAACAAGGGTTCCAAAGGGTCATATTCATCAATTTGAGGTACTATGATCTTTATTTAATTATTGGAATGCTTGGAAGTTCACAAAGTTGAAGAAAAATGAGCTAATCCAAAACTTACCAAAAATGGAAATGACTTGTAATGTAAACTTTCTATTTTGGGAAAGATTTTCAACCTCCTCTTTCTTGATAAAAAAGGTTTCAAATGAAATTTCTTCAAACATGAAAGTTGTAGATTGGATCCTCCCATTTTAAAAAAGTACAAGAACTCATTCTAACTCTTCCTAGAACTCAAGTTATGGCCTTGCAAAGTTTGCAAAAATCACATAATTTCAAGTTTCATGTCAAAGAGGATTTTGTGCATTTTGGCATTTCAAGCATTCACATGACTTCTAATGTGCACAAATATGTTAAAACATGGCAATGCTACTTCAAAACATCATAATTGGACCAAGAATTCAAGGATTTCATGGCTTGATGCATGAGAAATTCCAAAATGGCCAAGTTGCATAAAGATTTCTATCTCTTCATCTATGCATTACAGCTGCATTTCATTGATCCAAGGGCCCTCCATGAAGCATGTTAAGGCAATCTATGCTCTTAATCCCTTGCTGCAATGGCCCATACCTCAAGTACAAAGAAACTTGACTTTTTGCATTTTCTCCCATACCAATCACACAGTGCCACACCCACTATCCTGACCAATGTTATGGCTTATGCAAACCCTAAGCACTATAAATATGCAAGCTTCATGGCTGGAAAGGACACACAACTTCAGATTGAGAAAAATTCCTCAAAACCTTCATGCTATCGAATTTCACAATTCAACCACCCAAATTCAATTTTTCTTTCACCAATCAACTCCACATAGCCTAAGGATAATTTCCCACCCATCACCATAGCCTGAAACACCCTCAAACTCAAACACGATTTCTACAACTTCAGAAACCAAACACTCAAAATAGCCACTATAAGCTCCATTCAAGCATTCCATTGAGCCCAGGAGATCAAAAGAGGTTGGATTGCACAAAAAGGAAGCCCAGAAAACTGCATTTTGAAGGATTCCATCTCAGGTAACCTTCATGAATTTTTTTTCCAGAAGCATGATTTTAAGTTCTAAAAGGATTCTCCATGCTTCCCTGATGATCCTGATATGATTAGAATTGAAAATAGGTTAGAAATGAGGATTTCATGATGTTCTGAAATTTTTGACCTAGAACTTGTTTGCTTCGATTTGGCTTCTTGATGCATGATAAATGATTTTGGTTGTTGGATTATTGTTGTATGATGTTAGTAGAACATTTCTGGGCAAGAAATTATGAGTTTAGAAGCTTGTATAGGATTCTGGAAATTTTGGTTGCCGGAGAAGACGACCGGAGCTTATCTCCGGTCGCCTGAAAGTGATTAGGGCTAATCACAATTAGTTGCCCAGTTTGAATCCTGACCTTCAGATCTTGATTAGATTAAGTGCATGGACGGATTAGATTAGGTCATTAAACCCTAATTTTATTTAATTAATTAAAACAAAATTAAAAAGCTCAGAAAAAACCATGACCATTGGATAACGCACGTTTTGCCAATTTGAATCCAGGCCTTAGGATCAGCCTACCCAAGTCAAGGTGACTTGCATCCTGAGCCACTGATCTCTCTCTCTCTCTCTCTCTCTCTCTCTCTCTCTCTCTCTCTCTCACGCAACCATAACCATCAGATCAGCATACTTATCATTTTCTTTTAATTTTCTTTTAATTTTATTTCATTTCTTTTGTTTTATTTATTAAAAATACCAAAATATTTTATAAAATTCCAATATTTTGCATTTTTACTTTAAATAATTTTCAGAACCCAAAAAATTTTTTATTTTTATTTTTTCATTAAAAATGCATTTTTAAATAATTTAATTGTATATTTTAATTAATTAAGTCCATTTAATTAATTAAAAATACTTTAAAGTATTTAAAAATCACCAAAAAATTCAGAGAAGTTTCTTAAATATTTACAAACATTTACAAACTCATCTCACAAATTTATTTTAGGGTTTGACCATACTTTGACATTTTTCTTTGAACTAGGGTTTCCAAAATTCCTATTTTTCAACCCTAACTTCAAAAATTCATATCTCTCAAACCAAGATGAGTTTGCATATGGTTCTTTTTGCACTCTTTCACATTTGACCTCTAGTTTCCAAATATATTTTTGTCATATTTTTATCTTGCATTTTAAAATTAATTTTCCTTTTTCATTTAAAAGTGTCCAAAACCCTAGCCAATTTTAGGATGACCATAACATGAACTTGGTAAACCTTTAGACCTCCCCCTTTGGATGGTGATTTCATGAGTGCTTAGTGTCCCCTTGGATGCATTTTCATTTTTTTATCTCTTGATTTGTTTATGCTTTTGAATTTGTACATATCTTGCTTTCAAACTAACCATTTCAGGTGCATTTGGTAAGTTAATCGGGACGTGGATGTGCATCCACATCCAACCTCTCTTTCTCTCTTTATTTTTATGCACTTTTTTTGTGTTTAAAGTGAATCACATTCACTTATGTTTTCTCTTGTTCTTAGGTTACTTAACTTCTTCATGAATTAAGTAACCTATTCCTTCTATCTCTCTCTCTCTCTCTCTCTCTCTCTCTCTCTTCACTTGCTTCTCTTCCTTGGTGGCCATCTGAAGACTTTTCTTGATGCCTCACAAACCATAGGAACATCCAAGCATGATAACTTTAGGGTTGTACATAGTCCCCCCTAGTTTTATACCTTTTGAGTCTCCTTGAGTCTCTCTCTCTTCTCATAATCAAGGCTAAACAGTTAAAGTTTTGGGACTCTGAATTAGCGTTATGCATGTATCCTTATCTTTGGATGGAGTGTATAACTTTGATCCTTAGTGCTAAACCTTTCAGTTGTTTTCATCTTCAATCAAAAACACCTAATAATAATTAAAGACTTAAGCTTGTAATTTGGGCCTTATATTAGGGTTACATCCATCTCTGCCTGGTGGTTCAGAGGGACTAACCCTAGTGTTTAATGGACAAGTCCCCCTCAGGTTTAGTCTTACAAACATTAAATCCATTTCTTAATATAACCTTTAATTAAAATCCACTTTAATAAAGGCTTGTTATATAATGAATTTAATCCCTAACCATGGATTAAGTTGATGGTGTAATGAGTTCACTAATCTTTGATTGAAGATTAAAATCATTACTTAACACTAAATAAAAACCCAAAAACACATAATAATTACCAAAGTAGGTTAATGATCTTAATCCTATATCATCATGGTAATTAAGTTGGGATCTTCATCTCATACTTAAGTAGGCTCATTATCCCTAATCAGGGGTGATATAATGAGTTTACAAACCCTTGATTAAGGCTTAAGCTCATTTCCCTATGCAAAACACCAAAAACAATAAAAAAACTGAAAACACAAAAACAAACAATAATCGTCTCCTCCGGGATTCTTTTCTCATCACACTCATTCAAAAACGAGAACTCGCTTCTTCCGTCTAATGCAAGACAGTTAGCATTCGAGCCAGAAGAGTCATACACTTGAGCATAGACAAGTATGTAGTTCACAATAAAATCATCTAAGTCTCTTTGAGTCAAACTACGGTGTTCTGACTTCCTCATTGCACGAGAGGATACGTAGGCATAACTTAACAGTTATCGAACAAAAGTCTCTTTGTCTTCCCCCTCTCTTCTTTCCAGCTCTCTTTACTTAGCCTCAGTATTTGAGCACTCACTTTCTTTTTGCACTGACACTCTATACATTCCTTTCTCCCTAGCTTTTTATGCACAGTTTAGCACATACACTATCCCCTTTCTCAGTTTCTTTGGTTCACAACCGTCTTATCCATATCTTTCCAGGTTTATGCAGCATTACCTTTCCTTCAGGATAAAAATGCCTAGTTGGCGACTCTATTCAACCTCAACCTCCAACATCGCCGACGGTTCGCGTTTGCACTGGGACGAAAGTCCGGGGAGCGACAAGTAGTTGTCCAAATGAAACAAATCAAAGTCCTGGACGATCCTCCTCACATCATCAGGCATGGCAATCCTCGGGAAACCCTTCATCTTCTCACCGTGAGACTGAACCCTCTGCATTGGTCACTCCTATGACACCAATATTTAAACAAATTTGATAATGCTTAAACAGTTTTTGCATAAATAAACAAAAGTTAAAATTAAACGTAAAAACAATATACTTGACTCTGCCATATACGTAACACTACATGCTCACTATACTCAGTAAGCACAGACTAGTCAATAGGCCCTCTTGGAAATCCCGGATCTTTGTTTATGGAAGGCTCGGTGGAAGGAACCGTGACATTTGGATCAACGATCTCCTCGGTTACAACAGTAACAGGCACCTCCCTCGCATCACCCTTAGCAAACTCCCTCGCATCATCCTCAACAACCTCCTTAGTAACATGTTCCTCAGTAACTGGATCAACCGACTGAATAACTGGCTCAACTATGGGAACGTCTGCGTCTACCTCATATATGGTATGTGACGCAGAATGACCTCCTCGTCGTCGAACTGTACGAGGTGCATGGAAATGACCTCGCTCAGTCTGCTCATCCAACCACATCCGGTGTGAACTGTTAGGGACCATTCGTCCTACTCGAACATGAGAAGACTCAGCATCCGGAGCATCTGTACCCGTACCTCTGCCCCTACCACCACCAGCTAGATCACGCTGTCTCCCAGCGATAATGCTATCACGACCTATGGATTTCACTAAAAAAGAAATTTACAATTAAAATAGAAATAAAAAATTATGTAACTACTGAAAATTTGAAATTACCAGTAGTACGTAAAATTTTAAAACTATCGGGTTTTTCAAATTACCGGTTGAAACACATGTTTTTAAACTACCGAAAATTTCAAAAATCCCGGTACAAAGCAAAACTAATTTAACATCAGCACCAAACATTTTAAAATTACCAGTATATTATATTGGAAATTCAGCAATTCCCATTAAAAAATATCGATAATTATGAAGTTCCTGGTATAAAATACCGGTAATTCAAGAATAACCCGTAAAAACTCACTTGTAATGTAGAATCTCCGGTACAAACTGAGATCTCTGATATCGCTTGGAATTTTGAAAAAATCCAAGTTCTCCGATCTCAGAGTCAATTATGTCTTTTCAATACGTTTGGGGGTGTCAAGTTAAACTTAATGTGGTAAAAAGAATACTCTAATTTTAAAACTCAAATACTATGGTTTATACGGGTGACTCATATGGGCTAACCCATTTTAACCGTGTACTACGAGTATCAAATTTCCACGTAAGATCCTAATGTTGTTATTAGTTATAAAAATAGGACTATTAAATTTCTACGTAAGATCCTAATGTTGTTATTAGTTAGAAAACTAGGACTAAAGATAATTTGCTGTACATAATACAATATTATATAAGATGTGAAGATGAGGATCGTTTACGTATTTATAATTTTTGCACCGACACTTATAATATGATCTCAATTAAATTGAATCTAAATGATTAAGTAACGTTTAATGTCAATAAATAAAATGAAAATTTGGTAAATACAAAAAGAAAAATGTGATTGGAATGAGAGAATTTACAAGTTAATGAGAAATTCTTTGACACAGTATAGTTGTAGCCTCTTTCTGAAACTCATCTATTTATTGGACAACCACTTTTTCATCCATTCTGTATCTCTCGTTCTTCGATGGGACTTAGCTTAAAACTCATGATTTATTGAACAACCACTTTTTCATCCATTTTGTATCTCTCGTTAATTGATGGGACTTCGCACCACTTTTTTATTGCTCGCTCTCCTCCATGTCGAAAACGACATGATGTTGCCCCTCGTTTTATATACTCAACAAGTTGTTGTTTGTTGCATTAATATAAACTTCTAACAAATTTATGCCTACCCACGTGAAGTGTTTTTGGACGAGATATGATTTTGAAGACGTATTTGTTTATAAATTGTTTTAAGAAAGTTTAAAGAATAAAATATAAGGATAATAATAATTTTAAGTTAAAATAATAATAAATATAAAAGATGAAATATAAACAATAATCTTATGAATAATGATTAAACATAAAATTTATTAAAACTCATATTAGATAAATTAGTCGTTTTAATTTTTTTATAAATATGACAATTATTTTATAAGAGAAAATACAATTTTAAAATATTTAAGTTAATCTTTTTAAAACTCTCTTAATTTTTTCACATATTTGAAAAAAATTATCATTAAATTTATATTATTAAATATTTGAATCGTAGTAAAACTGTGTTCGTTTATAACAATAATATTTTTTTCGTATATAAAAATATTTGAATAAACAATGTGTTTTTTTCGTATATAAATATTATTATTGTTTTGACATTATTTATAAAAATATTTAAATCAATAATAAATTTATTTATGGTATCATTCAATATTTTGATCAATAAATATAATTTTTCTAATTAACTATACAAACATTCATTCTCATTTGCCAAATTTTCTAGTGGTTGCGAAGCATCATATTTTATTTCATGCAAGCTTTCTATTGATCCTGATTTTCCAGCCTTAAAGCCTGCATAGTTTTGTTTTGCAGAAACTAATAAGCTTAAAAAATAACATAAACTAATAACTAATAGCCAAAGTGAGCATACCTTAAATGTGGAAGATTTGAGATTATATATCCTAAGATGAAAGTGTAGCACCCCAAAATTTTTCCTATAATTTTTCAATTCAAACTAACTTAGTTTTCTCATTTCATTCATATGCATCCCCATTAGGTCATCAACATAACATACATGCATTCATAAAATACCCTGGTTCAAAAGATCATTCATATAAGGGTTTGACTCTGATTGAGGTGTATATTTTCAATAAATCCTGATTCTTCTGTTTCTTCTAGTTCCTCTTCAAGTAGTGAAGTGTGGGTTAGGGTTGTGAGGTATGGTTATCGTGAATTTCTTCTCCCTCAAACTACCAAGTTTATTCTTCTAAAAAATTCACCAAGGTCTTTGATCATAGCTTATTTCTCAGAAGATTAGGGTTTCATTCTTTTGTGTTTGAGTATGTAGTGAATTAGGGTTTCTCCTCAGCATGAAAAGCATTCCTTCATCGATCTTCCTCAAAGATTAGGGTTTTCTCCTATTGTTCATCAATTGAGGATTTATTGGATTTCATGTCAAGATATTCTTGTGATACTTCAAGTTTTATCATCTTCATAGATTCTTTAAGGCAAAGCTATCATGTTGCTCATAAAGTCAAGATAACTATGTGATTTGACATACAAAATACGAGGAAAGAGATTTATTATATGCAAGTGTCATACCCTAAATTTTGACCCTAAGATAGGTACATCATCGGACAAAATCTACGGGACAAAGGACAGTGCCAGACTGGTTTGAATAGTGTCCCCGCAATGGATCAGGATTCTTAAGTCCCTCAGAGGATTCAAGCAAAGGACCAATCATTAATACATAAGATTTTCAACATTTCAATATCTATCAAAGGATTGAGGAACTTCAAATGAAAGAAATATTTCAAGGACTGTATAACAATCTTAGTGATTAGGGCCCCGAGCCATCACAATCACCAATTAGGGTTTCAGTCAACTATGCCCTCCTGATGTAATTTTTCATATAGAAAGGAGACAAGACCTCCAAACATAATCAAGCAACCAAGCAACCAGTTACAAACAACTATTTCTTTTAGCTTCAATCTTGGGCTTTAATCAGGAAACAAATAAACTTTCAGCTTCAATCCTGGGCTTTAATCAGGAAACAAACAGACATTTAGCTTCAATCTCGGGCTTTAATCAAGACACAAATCAAACAATTTGAGCATTAACATCATGTGCTTTAACCAGGATAAAATTATCCCTTTCCTCCTTGCTCTAGCCTTTTAGGAGGAACTACGATGCTCTGATCCCTCAATTCTCTTTTTGGGGGTACGTAGGCAAAAGGTCGTAAGTGTGTGACATGGCATGGTTTTAATGCGTCAAAAACTTGGCATGTTTGAAAGCTTGAGCGGTTCTAAATGAAAAAGCAAGGATTGGCATTTTTGGAAAAACATACTGAATGAGCCGGCTCAAATTCATCAATGAGCCGACTCATTCAGTGTTAAATTGATGACAAATGCACGGGTCCAAACAGGCTGCCTGATGCATCATTTTTGGTCGACTCATGAGTGTGGATGAGTCGACTCAAAACCCTTTATGAGCCGACTCATTCAATTGTAAATTGGTGGCAAAGGCACGGGTCAAAACATGCTACCTGGTGCATCATTTTGGTCGACTCATGTGTGAGGATGAGCCGACTCAAAACCCTTCATGAGTCGACTCATCAAGAAGTGTTTTCTTCTCATTTTCTACAGGTCTCAACAGGCTGCCTCTCTGTTTATTTTGGTCGACTCATCTGTAAGTTTGAGCCGGCTCATTTAATGATTTGAGTCGGCTCATTACTGTGCTGACTCATTTTTTCATTTAATTTTTCCCTCTCTTATGTTTATTTTCTCTAACCAATATAAATAGCTGCTTAATTTCTTTTGAGAAGTTTCAACAAGAAAAGTGAAAGATATACACATAGCTCTCTTCATCTTCTTCAATATTGCATCAATCAAACAATTACACACAACAATCTTTGTTTGATCTTGGTGTTCATTTTGAAGATAACGTTCAATCGTGAATCAGAATTTCAGATTGGGTTTAGAGTGTGTGGGTTTTCCTTGGAAAAATCCAAAGGGTTTTATCCTCCAAGATCATTGAAGATTTGGGGGTTTTGCACACATTGACTGTTTGTAGATTCAGCCGAGTGAAGAAGATTGAAGATCAAGTGGATCGTTCTCTCGTATCACGGTAGACGGAGGATTGGGAAGGTCTTTGTGGGTTCACAAGTGTGGGAGAAACTCAGCCGTGCTCAAATTTTGAAGAATCGTGTATTCTTGCAATAAGGGAGCAATTAATCGGAGACTTTCTCAACATGCGTGGAAGACTTGATTCTACTTTGAATCAAGGGACAAGAAGAAGATTTGACAGCACATTCAACGTGGTTTGGTTTGTTGGTTAATTCATTTATCTTCTTGTAAAACAATTGCGATTTAATAAAATTGCCCAATTCAATTTCGAATTGGGGGCAGAGTACTTCGAGCGAGGACGACGAAGGAACTGCCTAAAAAATTTCCTTGTGTTCTTTTCATTTCTCGCATTTTACTTTTATTCATATTGATATTGTGTGCTTGAAAATTCTGGTATATCAAATTAGTGCATTTAAAGTGTTTGATAAATTTCTTCACTCAAAAGTGATAACTAGAGTGGGTAAAATTCTGCACTAATTGATACAACAAAATTGCCTTTGGTGAGTGCACTCCAAGTGTTTGATAGAAAGCCCAATCACACAAAATCAATATCTTTGTGCTTGATTTCTTCTACAATCATTCTTAAGAATAGTTTTATCAAGTGCTGAATATTCAAGTGAATCATTTGTGAAATATTAATTCTTCTAGTCATCATTTCATTCTAATTGAGTTTTACGAATATCCGATCTCCGGTGACTTCTAATTTGAACTAGACGATTTTCTGGGAAACTTCCGCTATTCTCTTTAAACTTAATTTTGAAAAGCTAATTTTTAAAAAGGGATCTATTCAACAAATTAAATAGAGCAAAATATACCTGTAAGCAATATGTAATTTTGTTTTGGGGTCCCGATATCTTTTTGTTAGTCCGAAATCAATAATATAAACCTATGAATGTACCAAATTGTAAAAAGAAAATGTAAGAAAGAGAAACCATAAAAAGAATTATGGGACATGAAAATTATCAACATAAGTTAGCCATTGAAGATGATAAATTTGAATGACATTACCTGACTTGATTTTCTCCTAATACCCATTAGGAAGTTATCTGGTTTGATGTCTCTATGTAAAAATAGCTTGGAATGCATGTATACTATTCTCGAAAGTTGTAGTCAAGTAAATCAAATAGAAATAATTTTACATTAATGTGCTTTCATTGGAAACCCATGTCGATGGGAGCATTGACTAAAAAAGGCAAGTTCTATATATTAAAACTGCTACTATATATATATATGCAACAAACATGGGAGTTATTTCCCAAACCAATATCTAAAATCAGTAAGAAACTAATGTTGCCTCATGAAAACCAAAGGAAACAATCCAATAATTAATCAGTTATTACCATCTGGTCGGCCAACATCAAAACTGTTTTTAAAGAAAGCTTGTTCCCACTAAAGACAAAAATATCTTCCAGCATCATTACGTCAAAGAAAAATACCACATAAACAAATATTCCCACTAAAAAAACAGAATATTGTATAAAAACCCAGTAATCAAATCACAATATGTATAATTAACTAAACGACCCAATTTAGAGAGATCATGATTTCTACCTTGAGAACCATCAGATTTCTTAGATAAAGACTCATATTCAGTAGCCAAAAGGCTTATTTCGCGCAATGACACACAGATCCAACACAATCTAGTTTAGTAAAACCTGTCAAAAGAAAGGATTCACAAAGAAGTGAAATTAGAAAATCTCACTATCCTTAAAAATTAGGTCTTGGACATTTCGTTTGGTGAGACAATGATCAAGCAACTTGTACTAGGAGAAAGAAACATGACCATAAAAAAGGAATCCATAGGAAGCCATTCGCAGAGCACATAGAAAATCCTGTTCGGAAAGAAGCCTCGACAATATATCCTACAGAAAACTCTTTTGCTTAATAACAAATTCCAAAGTATACCCTAACTTTTTTGTTATAAAACCCAAACAAATAAAATGAACATACACTGAACCCTAAACATCAAAAGCCAGAAAGTGAATCATAAAACCAAAATGCAGGATTCAAAAAAACACATATTTTCATCGAAACCCATAAAATCAAAATGCAGAAATATAGACAGGAAAACTCTAATTACATAAGCATGCTCACCTCTTCGTCGTTTATTCGGAATAACACGAACATCATCATGTTGTTGCTAGAGAGGAAGATGAACATTAGAGGCTTGGATCTGAAAAGATGAAGAGAGATATATCAATCGTTAAAAAACATGATGAAGACGAAGAAAAAAAATGATGGAAGCAGATAAGAGTGAAGGTAAAGAAGCAATATTGAAGTTTCTCATAATTGGAAGGAGATGAAGAAGAATGAAAATTAGAAGGAGGTGAAGGTGAGAGTCAGAGAGAGAGAAAACAGATGAAGAGTGAGAAATGAGAGAAAACATAATTTTGGTGAAGTACAAAAGCATCGGTAGAAGAGAAACAAAGAGACCAGTAGAGGAAGAGAGAGAACATAATTTTGTATTTGGGGGGATGCATAATATATTTTTTGAATTTCATCATAGGAAAACGTAAAAACGTTATAGCTTTTTGAAATTGGTAATTTGTTTTGAACCATTGAAGGTAAAAAGTGGATATCATAGGCAAAAGTGTATGGCAAAATCAAACTATTTGGTTCAAAATGATAGTTTGGTTACAAAAAGTAATTTTTGAATACCCTCAATTTGATGAGGTGGCAGAAAATGAGGGAAGGGAATTGTAGGATTTTCCAGAACAACTTTTCTTATATTATAGATAACCCTTTTTAACCCAGCATTGCCCGACACACAAATTCTGCCTCGGAACCTCAACACACCAGAATTATCCACCTAGAAGTCACTTTTAGGATCATTGTCTCTTGTAGGCATCAAGCCTACCAACTTCACATCAAGTCTATGATTCTCTTTAATAATATCTAAGAAGTCATTATTCACTTTTAACATTCCAAGTCTGATACTTTTAGGTGTCATCTCAGAAACCATACTCAAATCTCTAAACTGCTCAATTAACTCCAATTATTTCACCATCAATGCCGACATATAATTTGTCTTACGACTCAACGCATCTGCCACAACGCTAGCCTTACTTGGATGTTAACTCAAATTGAAATTGTAATCTTTCAGAAATTCTAACCATCTTTTTTGCCTCATATTTAGCTCCTTCTGGTCAAATAAATACTTCAAACTTTTATGGTCACTAAATACTTCAAATCTTGATCCATACAAATAGTGCCTCCAAATCTTCAACACAAAAACCACTACGGCTAACTCAAGATCATGAGTAGGATAGTTCCTTTCATGCACCCTCAACTGTCTAGAAGCATAAGCTACCACTTTACCATCTTGCATCAGTACACCACCTAGTCCCATTTTGGACACATCACAATATACAAAAAAATGCTCACCAGGACTTGGTAAAACCAACACTGATGCCGTAGTCAATTTCTTCTTCAACTCTTCAAAACTTTCCTCACAAGTTGCATCCCAAATAAACACTTGACTCTTCCTAGTCAACTGAGTCAACGACAATGCCAAATTAGAAAACCCTTGGATAAATCTTCTATAATAACCTGCTAATCCCAGAAAACTTTGAATCTCTGTTACTGTCTTCAGAGGTTCCCGTTGCAATACAACACTTACCTTAGAAGGATCCACTACTATACCATTACTAGATATAACATGACCAATGAAACTCACAATATCAAGCCAAAATTCACATTTTGATAACCTAGCAAATAACTTGTTATCTTTCAACACCTGAAAATCAACTCTCAGATGTTCCTTGTGATCATCTTTATTATTAGAATAAATAAGTATATCATCAATAAACACCACAAAAAACTGATCTAAATAAGAATGAAAAATATTGTTCATATACTCCCTAAATACACCTGGCGCATTAGACACTCCAAAAGGCATCACAACATATTCATAATGTCCATATCGATTTCTAAATACAATCTTCTGAGTATCACCTTCTTTCACTTGAATTTGATGGTAACCTGATCTCAGATCAATCTTACTAAAAACACATGCACCAACTAGCTTAATGGTAACCTTGTTAAACTGGCGGTAATCGATACACAAACGCATACTACCATCCTTCTTTTTACTAATAAAATTGGAGCTCCCCACGACAACACACTTGGTCTAATAAATTTCTTATCCAACAACTCTCCAATCTGAGATTTCAATTCAGTCAATTCTAACGTAGAAATCATGTATGGTGCCATAGAAATAGGCCTTGTACCAGGAATAAGGTTAATAGTAAACTCAACTTGTCTCGTCGGAGGTAATTCCGTAATATCATCTGGAAACACTTCCCGAAACTCATTCACAACTTGCTACTCACTAACCGATACCTTACAGTCAACAGATAACGATGCGAACAATGCAAACATCTTCACCTCGTCTTCCAACAAAGTCCTCAACTCTTTAGTAGATAAGGAATTAGCCAATGGTTCCTCTTCAAGAGTAAGAAACAATAACTTCTTCATATAGCAGTCAATATAAAATCGGTTGAACTCCAACCAATTTATACCCCAAATAACATCCAAATTTCCAAGCGGTAAACAAATCAAATCCACATAGAAGTCTCTATCAAAATAAGTAAGCAGACACTTCAAACACACCAACGATGTAACCACTAAACCAATAGACAGAGTTTCAATTGTCATCCTCTTCTCTAGAGTAGACGGTACAATACCTAACCTCCTTACACAATCAACAAAAATAAACGAGTGTGTTGCACCCGTATCAATAATAGCAATCAAAGGAGTACTATTAATAAATCAAGTACCTTTGACGGAACGCTCCTCATTAGTGGACTGGGCTCCCACCAACGCAAACACTTTACCACTGGCTTCTTGAGTCTTCTTCGGTTTCTGACAAGTCGTACTAATGTGACTATTTTCACCATAATTAAAGCAAGTAGGCATAGAGGCCCTACAGTCAACTACCACATGACCTGTCTTCCCATACTTGAAACACTTCTTGACTTCATTCTGACAAGTGTTAGCATGATGACCCGTGCTTCCACATCTGAAACACTTCACAGGATTGAATTCTCCCCTCCCCCACTTGGCTTCTTGTCAGTAGTAGACTTATGTTTACCTTTATCAGCTAGAGCACTATAAGGAGTACCCCCAAACCTCTACTTACCCCATTTGTCATTCACAGGTTTATAGTGAGTAATCCGAGCCCAATTATCATTATCATAAATCCTGCTCCTACTCACCAGCTCTGGATAGTTCCTGATCTTCTGACAAGCAATGCCCTGTTTGATCTCAGAATTCAACCCATTCTCAAATTTCAAACACTTCGAAGTCATAACATCTTCCGTGTTATAGTGTGCACAATATTGCACCAGCTCCTCAAACTTCGCGGTATACTCAACCACTATCATATTACCCTACTTCAATTCTATAAATTCTACTTCTCTGGAACTGCAAATATCTTCTGGAACGTACTTCTCCAGAAACTCACCACAAAACACAACCCAAGTAACAGCAGTACCTGCAGTCTCCAACCCGTGGCGACTGTTGTCCCACCAAACCTCAGCTCCTCCCTCAAGCATGTGAGTACCAAACCTCACACTCTGATCATCATTGTACCCCATGGTCTTGAAGATCTTCTCAATTTCCTTCAGCCATTTCTGTGCAGCCTCTGGATCCAAAATACCTCCTTCATACGTAGGCGGCTTGTAACTTCTGAACTGATCTGGATCACGAATTTCAGCAATCCCAACATCTGGACCAATATTCTCAACAGCTTGTGCCATGGATTGCATACAACATCAAGTGCGGCATCATTCCTTCTTGTCATACTAATACAACAAACACCAACACCTCAAGTTAGAACACAACAATAACTCCTATTCTAAGGACTGACTCGACAACAACATCTGGTCGGTTGGACTGACATGCTCTGATACCAATTGTAATGCCCCACTTTCCTAAAATAGTTAAAATAACATTATAATACAAAAATCAGAGATTTCAAAGTGGAATGCCACATTAATTTCCAACAATAATAACCAAAATATCTTCTTCATTAAAACAGCGGAAATAACAAATTAATTCAACTCAGGCAATAAGCCAGTCTCAAAAAAATATCCTCAAAATTCAGTTTTACAAAACAGATATGTAACATAAATAAAATAAACAACTGAAAGATCCCCATCCCGTGTTATGTATCAGAGCGTCCTAGACTCGAACAAGCAACACGACTCCATGCATTCTCAAGTACCTGGATTATTTGTACTTCCAAAGAGGCACAAATGTAACAACAACAACAAAGGGGTGAGAAACAAAATTCAAACATAAATGGTGCATATAACATATTCATGGTAGTTTCTTACACATAACGACAATCACAACAGTTACATAAATAATCAGGCAACAACAATTACAACAATAATAGTGCAACGACAATACAACAATAGTTATGCAATGTGACTCAACACGACACAATGCATGTGGTACCATGTTTTGTTCAATTAATTGAACACGATAATCACATACACTCATCTAACAATGATTATCCCAACACTCGCCCATCCGACATGATCATACCAACAATAATTCAACAATGTATGCATGACTACGAAAACGCATACAACATGTATAATTCACTATTTATACATATACACAATCCATTCGATCAAACACAACAACATTTTCACCAAAAATCACCAATATCAGTCTCACGCGATTTAATCGATTATTAACTAGTTTAATCCACCTAAAATACATCATTAACTCATTCTCGATTTTAATTCACGATTAAATATGTATTAAGGTTCATTACAATGCCTCACACAAAATGAATCGACAACGCACGTGAGATCGGGATAGAAATCGCAAAACAATACGTTTTTGCATTGCACCCTGGCCATACGCGTATTGGCAAGGCCATACACGTATTTCCCATGGCCCATATGCCCTATATGCACCCCATATGCTGACTATACGCAGATCTCTCTTTCCCCATACGTGTTCCTTACGTAAATGAGCAGAGAACACCCGATTTTCACTTCCCATACGCGTAACATGCCCCTCATACGCGTATCAAGCACAAAACACGTATACCCATATGCGTATTGCCTAGTGCCATACACGTATGGGCAGAGATCCTCACTTTTCTGCCTTTTCTTCCTCATTCCAGATTTGTTCCTCTCAATTCTTGATTTCGTGATTCATACCAGGCCTAAAATCGTTTCTAGTCAAGTTTTACTCTCTTATTTCCATTCCTCTTTCATATATATTACTATATACAAATTAGGTTTTCATTTTAGATCTATAATTCGTCCTGCTCATCAACAACAACCAAACCTGCATAAATTCGCATCACCCAGGACAACAACAATAGTATTTCATCAGGTTTTCACGAAGAACATATCATCAAAATCACAGATTCTCCACAAACATCATATATTCATAGATTATTCACAAACATTAGAATAATCAAAAAATTCCTATGAGGGAAGGAAACCCTCACTACCCATCATGTTAAACCACCTGAATTTAAATTCGTTCTCCCCCTGAATTTATACAAAAATCCTACGAATTTCTTCAAGATTTGGGTGCCCTAGGTTGATTTCCTCTTCCTAGCCACTTGGTGAAGGAGCGTAAAAACACAAGAAAGGGGGGTTGGAATTGGGTTTTCAAAAACAAAATGACTTTAAAGGACGCTTTGATTTATCCTGGTTCGTTTGAACTCAAACTAAATTCAGTCCACCCACCAAGGTGATTTTGCCTCTCTCAATGAGGTCTTAATCCACTATTCAAAAATGAATACAACCACAATGACCTACTGTCAAAGTCTTCTTGAGTCTATTGACCAAAGTAGTCACTCAAGGAAAAATTCAATTTTCGTTTACAAAGATTAAAAATATGTAACTAACAATGCTTCTAAGAAGCTATATCACAAAGTGATCTGTTACAAAGTTTAGAGCAAGATATTATGAGTGTGTAATAGAGCGTGAAAGCGAGAGCTTCAAATCTTCAAGATGATTTCTTTAAATAGTGATTTGAAGTAGATAGCCGTTAGAAACATCTAGTGCTTGATTTGGATAGTTGTTAATTTCCAAAAAATGCTTCTAAGTAAAGAGATTCTTGTTTCCAGCCATTATTCTAATTTTCTTTAAATGGTCCTTAATTGAGGGAATCAAAATATTCTAAGCGTGAATCAGAGTATCATAAATGAATATGCAACAATAAAAATGTCTTTAATGAGAGCTTATCTTTGACAATAGATCTTCTATTAAAGAGCGCTAGACTGTTACTTTTAGAAGATGCTTTCCTTATAAGAACTTCTACTGTATCTATAATGCACATTAACCACAAGTTAGTTACAACATAAATTAGAACTTCTATTCTCTTAGGAAAGTATTGTTTTCATCAAAACTATAATAGAAGATTAGAATCAAAATTTTTCTAACAAACTCCCCCTTTTTGATGATGACAAAACATTTATTTTGATTCAAGAATAGAAATTAAAAGTTAGAAAAAATCCCTTTAATTCACGAGATAAATTCTTTCAGAGTTTTCCATTAGAAGTTCTTTTAGCATTTAATTCTTTCATAAGAAGTTCTTTGGCTTGGCTCCCCCTGAGTTGATTACTTAACCTGCTCCTTTTTATAATCACAACTTAGACAGTTTAATCAGAATATTAAAATGTTAGAGGTTAATCTTAATAAACTGTTATAGATCAAAATCTTTTACGTTTCTCCCCCTTTTTGTCATTACTCAAAAAGTTTAAAAGTGCAGAAGTAAACAGGTATTAAACAGAGTCAAAACAAAACATTTTTCATTAATCAGAAACAGAAACAAAACATAGAACAAAAAACAAGAAAAACAAAGAAACTAGGGAACATAAAACAGAATCAGGGTTGGGGATTCATCTTGGTAACTAATGCTTCTAGAAGTGAGTTGATCTGAGAAGATGATTCCACTTGTTGACCAATCATAGTCTTCAACTCAGCATTAGTTTCATCTTGTTTATCCAACCTCTGCTTAACCATATCATTCGGTTTCTTCAGCTCTTCCAGAGTCTTCAACACAAGAGAAGTTGGTAGCGAATATTCAACAGTTGTAGGAGCTTGAGCAGTTGGTTCTTCAGAAGTTTCTTCATTATAAGGTGCTTCAACAATATCATTTCCATTGACTTCCCCAAAAGGAACTAAAACCATCTGAAGATTAAAATATGATTCCTTAGGTTCTGGTTCACTCTAAGGCTTATTATCCAGAAGATGAGAGTTCTTCTTTTCAATACTTGTGACCACTTCTTTGAGGTTCTCGCAGAAGTTCTGATGAGCGATGTCATAGCAAATATCTTTCAGCTTTTTGGTCTCAGTATTGAACCATTTTCTGAATGAGGCCCAAAGGAAATCAGAAGCTGCAGGATCAGGAAGTTCTGAGCAAGCAACCTTCATATTCTCCAACTTGATTTTCAAGTCTGCCTCAAATGCTAGCAATAGTGAGTCAATGTCTGATTTTGTTGGTTTTGATTTTGGTATAGGGATAGCTATTTTGTTGGTTACAGAGGATAGTTTGTGTAGGGCATCTATGTCTATGGATGTTCTCAGAGGGTCTTCTGGTTCAGAGTTTGAAGTGGGAGTGTCTGGTATAGTGATATAGGTGGGGGTGTTTGGAGGAGTAGATTCATAAGATGACAGGGAATTTTCACGAATATGAGATAAATCAAATACAACTCTATGAAATTCAGAGTTCAGAGGATGGTAGGTGCTAGGTGGTTGGACTTTAGATGATTGAGGTGGATTATTTTGTTGAGAAACAAAGGGTTGAAATGCGTCAATATCAGACATAACATGTTGAAGTTCTGAGTGAGTTTCAACAAAGTTGAATGTATTCAAATCAAATGGAGGTGTTGGGTCTATTGGAATGTCAAATTCATCCAGAGTTTGTGGTGTGGGATGATCAGATGTTTGTGGTTGAGTGGATATATTTTCTGGTTGAGTGAATGGGGGTGGTATATCAGAAGGTACATAAGAAGTTATAGGTATGACAAAAGGAATGGGTTCAGATGAAGGAATGGCAGAAGGAGTGGTTTCAGCAGGTATTTCAGACATGACCACTGTTACAGATTCTACCACAGAAACGAAATTAGATTGAGAAGATGAATAATTACCTTTCTTTATGATTAGTTTAGGAGCCTTTTGAGAAGTTCCTTCAGCAGCCTTTCTCTTCTTGTTCTTCTTCTAAAAAACTTCTGGTGCTGGTCTTCTGAGTTCTTCAGGATTAAACATGGGATCCACACCACCCAGCTTGCAAGATTCTAAATATTTGACTACAACCTCTGGAGGTGTATCAGAAGAAAACAAAGGGAAATCCTGCAGAGGCATTTTCCTTGTTGTAATAACTTCTATAGAGTGAAGAATAAGATCCTTCTTGATTGAATCAATAAACTTCATCTTCTTGAGGTTCTTGGCATTTAATCGCTTTCCAACATCTGTTTCCAGAGTTTCAATCTGCTGTGCCTCAATCAGATGATCCACCAGCTTGTTCTCAGTAAGAATATCAGAAATTAATCTACCCAGAGGTATCCAATCCCTCTTTGTCTTCTCTCCCTCTCTTGTTTCCTTGACGTTGTTCTTCAGATGGTTGAACAAGGAGTGAACAAGGTTGACCTTCTTATTCTTAGAGATGAAGTACAGAAGAAACTTCTGATCCATGTTGATGTAGTCAGGAGAGTTTGTAGCTTTTCTATGGCTGATACTTCCCAGAATGATCTTAGCCCATATTCTTAAGTGATCCTTCAAATCCTTGATCTTGTTAGAGGGTTTCCCATGTGAGAATATTTCTCTAGCCACTAACTTAGTATCAGAGAGCTTGTCCATCTCACTGCATTTAATCCCATTGCCATCAGATTGAATTAGCTTAACAATGTGATATTCAGAAATTATGATCCTTTTTCCCAGAACATAAGAGGTCACATGAGAATTTGATGCGCTAGCAAAAACCCATAATTCCTTGAAAATTTTAGGGAAAACTGGTCCCATTAAGCGATCAAAGTATTTCTCCCAACCTTGAGCTTTAACAGCAGGTAGTAAATCAAACCCATTTTCTCTTAAGCTATCAAAATCCACAAACAGTTCACACAAAAATTCTAACTTGTCTGCTGGAGTGAGAAGAGTTCTGACTGGTGAGATGTGAAGCACTTCTGAAGATTGATCGTTTGATGGTTGAGAAGAAGAAGCCATAGTTACCAAGATAAAAAAGGGTTTAGGGTTTTTAAGAAAATTGCAGAGAACAAGTGAAGGTGAAAGTGAAAGAAGAGAGTGAAGACATAAAAAGTGAAAAGTTAAAAGAAGAGTTAATATAGAAATAAAGAGCATTAAGGGAAAAACACAATTAGTGGAAATATTAAATGCTCATAACATCATGATTAAAAAACATTGAATGAGATCTGGAAATGGGATGATGTTAAGATCTTGTAACAATTACCAAAGGGATTTGTGCCTCAATTGTGTCTATTCATCTGTTTCAGTTTCCTAGAACTTGAACGCGTGTCCTTCTGCAGAGGACAGTTGTCTAATTGCATGTTTTGTCATGCTTCATAGTTTGAGCACATATTCTGATTCTTTTATGATTCCTCAGAGCTTTATTGACATGTGTTGATGTTAAGATCTGCATGTTATTCTTTTGATATAGAAGTTCTCAGAAGCAAACAGTCAGATCATTAAAATAACTTCTGAATGAATAAAATAAAAGGTTCAGAACTTCTAAGAGTTAAAAGCATATAATTAAACATTTTCATTCTGGACATAATTCCATACTAAGATTGGTCATAATGAAATTAAATTTATCTTCAACAAGGGGTTTTGTAAAAATATCAGCCCATTAGTGATTTGTATCTATGAATTTTAAAAATAAAACCCCCTTCTGAGTATAGTCCCTAATGAAGTGATGTTTAACTTCTATGTGTTTAGCTCTAGAATGTAAAATAGGATTTTTAGAAAGACAAATAGCAGAAGTATTATCATAGAGGATGGGAATGTTACTCTCGTAAATATTGAAGTCCTCAAGCTGATTTTTCATCTAGAGCATCTGAGTACTGCATCCAACTGCTGCAATGTATTCAACTTCTGCAGTTGATAATGCTATGGTTGATTGCCTTTTGCTAGACCAAGAAATTAAATTGTCTCCCAGAAATTGACAACTTCCAGAAGTACTTTTTCTTTATGTTCTGTCTCCAGCAAAATCAGCATCACAATATCCTACAAGCTTGTAATTTTTGGACCTTCTATAGCATAGACCAAGATTAGTAGTACCTTTCAGATATCTAAAGATTCTCTTAACTGCTGTTAAATGAGTTTCTCTAGAATCTGATTGGAATCTAGCACATAAACATACGATGTATATAATATCTGGTCTAGATGCAGTTAGATAGAGAAGAGAGTCAATCATACCTCTGTAGATCTTCTGATCTACTTTCTTACTTACCTCTTCCTTCTCTAGAATACAAGTGGGATGCATAGGAGTCTTAGAGATCTTACTATCTGACATGTCAAATTTCTTCATAAGTTCTTTGACATATTTTCTTTGATGTATGTATGTTCCTTCTGATGTTTGATTGATTTGGATTCCCAGAAAGAACTTTAATTCTCCCATCATGCTCATCTCAAATTCTGCCTGCATAGACTCAACAAATTCCTTTCCCAAGACACTTTTAGTATAACCAAATATAATATCCTCTACATAGATTTGGCAAATCAGAATATCCTTTTTAATGGTTTTAGTGAAAAGAGTTGTGTCTAATTTCCCTCTGATAAAATTATTTTCCAGAAGAAAATTGCTTAGTCTTTCATACCAAGCTCTAGGAGCTTGTTTCAGACCATATAAAGATTTTTTAAGTTTAAAAACATTGTAGCGGTAAAATCATGAGTGTAAGCTATAGGCTAACTTAACTCAAAGTAAACAGAGTCGCCACCGTGCTTTATTTTTATTCCAAGAGGAAAAGGAAAAAAGAGCGAATAAATCCTAATGAATCTAAAAGAAAAAAAAGCTAAAGAAACACAACAGAGAATGGGTAAGGGGATAGGTTACACAATGAGAAGGTTTTCCGCACCCAAAATGTCCATGGTACTCCACGGGAGCCCTTTGAAAAATTTACTGCTTTTGGTTTGGAAAAAAAAGGTTTGTTAAATGAGAGTGGAGGGATGAGAAAAGAATTATTTTTTAATATTTTTGTGTTTGGAGAGGTTTACCACCTCATGCCTACGTACCCACAAAGTGCAATGCAAGATCAAAACCCCGCAGTTCGTGGTACAAATAGTGAAAAGGGTGGGTTGTAGTTAATTTTATTAAGTAAAGAGAATTTATCATATCAAGTGGATGGCCAAATAAACTACCATGAGAATGAAGGCATGGACTCATACATCATTATGGGGAGGGCGCCAACTCGGATAAAATCAACGAGTATGCCACTAAACCCCCACAAATGACAAGAGACTCAATTACATCAAACTACAACCATGGAGATTGAGAGACTTGCACCCGACTAAAGAATAATGACTCATAATTGGCACTCTTTTAAAGAAAATAAACAAAAGTGCACAAAGGCACAAAACAACTTGGATGAGTTTGATTCTTTTTATTTTTTTGAATTAAGGTCAACTTTGTTAGATTCATTGATTTTAAAAGAAAAGAAAAAGAGTAAAAGCCACTTGACAAAAGTCAAAGTTTTATTTATTAAAGAGGTGATGATTTAAAAAGAAAGAATCCTTTGAAAAAGGGAGAAGATTTTGAAAATTAAAGAAGGGGAGGAGATGAAGGGACTATCCTAAAAAAAAGAAAATAAGAAGATAAGGGAAGAAATATCTAACCAAACTTGATGATACTTCAAATTATGAGCACAAAAGTTCCATCCTTATAAGCTAGCAAATGGCCAAATAAAGACAAATTTCAACTTCATGAAGATCAAGGTAAGGGAGAGGGATCCTAAAATCCAAGTCCAAAATCTCCATTCAAACGTCAAGGATAGTAACCAAAATTCCACAAATTAGAGTCACAAGGTTTTTAGAGGTTCAATCATTTATTAATGTTTTTGTATCCAAATGGACAAAAGGAAAATCAACAACAAAACAATAAGAACAAATAATAAACATGATATGGATGAATAAAGCATAGTAAAGCAAAATAAAATAAAAACAAATAAAAGTGCAAGAATCTAAATGTTAGTAGAAAAAGAAATTAAAGTGCAAGAATCTAAAATATTAATAGTAATAATAGTATAATAATATTTACATAAGAGTGGTATGGTGAACTTAATCAACCACAACCAAAAAAGTAACTGAAATCGAAAGGCAACCGAATCCGCTTAGCATCTTACACTATAGCGATTAATCAAGGCAAGCCGAATCGAATTCAATGAAATTTGAAAGGCGATTGGGAGACCCAAAGCACTTATGCATCAAACATTCATAAGGCTCGATTCTTAATGCAATATGATTAATCACTTTGGGATTACGCGATCAACAAGAGATCCGGTCCACGAAAGTGCAAGTACCCAATTAGATTTTTATTCCGAAGTAGGAACAAATTTAGGTCTATGTTAAGAAATCGCCGAGTAATTTATGAAAGCATGCGAGATAAACAATATGTAAATCGCTATCTGGACGCAATACCGCACAAAACTAAAGGTGAATACCAAATTGAGCCGCACTCATGGTATTCTTCCATCCTTAAGTTCAATCACTCATCTCGACGGATTAAAGAATGAAAATGTATCACTAACACAAAGTACCTTAAATGAATTGAATAATCCACTTAAAGGTAGTTTTGAATTAATGAACATTAACTACTCTAGTCTACACCCAAAGTTCATTGAAATTAAGGAGAAATCACTCCCAAAAGTACTTCCCAAGGTAAAAATAAAAAGGAGGAAGAAGAAGAAGAAGAAGAAACCAAAAGGGGCATTAAAACAAGCCAATAATTCAATTCTGACTTGCATTAACCGGTTAACGCATATGGTTAACCGGTTAACGCTGACGCAGCAGCAAAAACATGCAGAAATTCGAAACCCTTTCTAAAACATTTGATGATCATGATCTGAGTTTGCACCAATTTTAAAACCAAAATACAGTGGAATCCCTGCAATCAAACAACAAATAAAGATCCAAAGGATCTAAATGCAAAGGCACCAAAGATCTACATCTTGAATGTTGATGGTGAATATGGATTTATGGAGTGAGATGAATTACTAAAAGCTATTCTACAAATTGGAACAAATCAAGCTAGATCTATTGAAATTGATGAACAAAAGAAGGAAAGGATGAAGGTTTAGCTCAAGTTAGTCAAGAATTCAATGTGAATTCTTGATAACTTCAAAAGAAAGAAAGTGAGCTTTGGAGAATTTTGGTGTTGGGGGAGTATTTTGCAAGAGGTTTTGTGGCTATCAAAAGCTTGGTGAATGAATGAAATTATGGTCCTATTTAAAGACTTTAGGTATGGGAATTTGATGGAATGGAGCTTGCTTTAGTAATTAAAATTAGGCTTGGTAATTGCAATTTTGGTGGGAAATGGAAAAGAGTGGTGATTAGTGAGAGTTTATGGTAGGAAATGATCAAAGTGATGTAGAGAAATTAGAAACCAATGGATCTAGAATATTCCAATTAAATCAATGATCTAAGGGTGCTAAATTTGAATGAAATATTCAAATTTCGCATTGGTTAACCGGTTAACGCATTTGGTTAACCGGTTAACCAAGATGAATTTTGAATATTTTGTTCAAATGAGGTTGCTTAGTTTTCGTGACCCGATTCTTTTTGTACGTCAAAGAAGTAAACACATGAACCTTGAAAATCCTTTGAATGAATCAATTAAATTGGGAAATCCTTGATCAGATAAATTTGAATTATTTGCGGATCCACTTCGACTTTTGTCTGTGAAATTTACTCGAGCTGCAGGACTGCTATTTTGGGCATTTTCAATGGTTCCTCTTCTTGAAAAAGGTTAGTAAAAGGAAACAAATATATAATTTTTTGATTAATGGTTAGTAAACATAAACAAATAAAGTAATTAAAGACAACGGTGATCTCCTGCGAGGCATAAACCTAACCCGAGAAGAACCGAGCAACCAACGCGATCTTGTTTGTATGTAAGATGTATATGAAAATGCAAAGAAAAGTTAGGGCAAAAATTAGGGTGCAACTGCTGCCTCTATTTAAGTTTCTTCAATCTAAAGATAGAAAGATTGACATCTTCGTCTCTGCAAGATGGGAGAGACTTAAATACAGAAAACCCAAATTTTTGTCCTAAGAGATCATGATATGATATGAATATGATATGATATGCAACCCAAGATCTCTGTGGGGAAAACACGACCACCAGAGGAAAGCAAAAGCTTGGGGACACAAAAGAAAATCCCGTTGGGGAAAATGAAAGACACCAAAAGAGTTACCAGGAAAATAAATCACTGGAGAGCTGACTCCACATGGGGAAAAGTTCAATGATATAATCAAGGTAAAGGATTCCACGAGGGAGAGTAAACACTCTTCCAGGGAATAATAACCAATCAAAGTAATCGAATCCAAAGATGGAGGAATACTGAGTTGGAAAAGTATCATCAACTACCGGTTTACTGGGTAAAAGATATGGAAACAATGGACTCAACTATCGATTTACTGGATAGGAGAAAAACAAAGAGGGATAACCTCCACTACCTTTTTACTAGGTAGAAAAAAGAGCTTCTATTACCTTTTTACTTCTATTACCTTTTTACTGGGTAGAAAGAAGAACTCTCGACTACCAGATTTACTGGGTAGGAGTACAAGAAAAAGAGCTTGATTAGCTTGGTAATATTACCCACTATCGAATAATTGATAGCTTAATTCCAAAGTAATATACTCAAACCGGGGAAAATATTGCCCACTATTAAACAAGGATAGCTTAATTCCAAAGCAAATATTAACTCACCAAAAGGACCAAAGTTCAATCCAAGGACAAGTTGGAGAGAAACTGTCAAATAAGACTCACCCCGAGGAGGAAATATCTCAACTGGGGAAATTCCATCCAGATAATAAACTGGGGAGGAAACTGAATCAAAATCATTCACGAGAAACAAACTCCATGGGGAAATAGAAATGATCAACGCTTTCTGCTTAAGGGTCGACACTCTAACTTTGTGAGGAAGACAACACACACACTCTGTGGGGAAGATCACACCAAAGAGCGGGGAACAAAGATAAATGCAAGAATGCAAGAAAACGATGCTACACTTATGCGTATGAATATGATGACAAAACATACATAAAGATAAGCAACAGGTGATATAAACACCATAACAACGGGATACTCGGCTAATCAGGGAAACAAGGGCAAGAACCATGCTGGAGACTTAAGTCGCAATCCTGCAGGGGAACGTCTAAAGCCATTGAAGGAATAAAATCCTACTACAAGGCATAACTCAGACTGGGGAAAACAAATGCTAGGGATCCAATCCACAAAGCAATCTTCAAAAATCCGTAAAAGGATATCATCAGAAATTCCTCTCTGAGAGGATAACATGTCGGAGATACTTCAACAACATAAAATCTTCCATACTCTTGGGGAAAGAGGGAAAAGTCCCTATTAAACTCTGATGGGGACAAATATCTCCATAACTCGGTTTGGGGAAACAAGATAAAGATGTACCAGTGATGCAAATAAAGCATAGCCTACTGGAGTATCAAACATCAACTCTGCATAGGGTTACCACCCTACTGAGGAAAGGTAATGATCTGCCAGGGATGGGGAAAACTTCCATGATCCATGCTGGGGACATAAATGTTTTTATCAAACTCCTACAGGGAATAATCATCACATTATTCCTGTTCCACCTGGGGAAAAGAGTTATGTCACTCTTGCTCTACTTGGGGAAGGAGTTATGCCACTCTTACTCTGCTTGGGGAAAGAGTGTAAAACTTGTTGAAGATCAAATAGGAATCTGATTGAAACCCTCACACGCAGGCCTACTAGGGATCTATGGAAATCAATCATCACTGAAAATTTGGATTTTTCGACCCATGAGGGGATATCAGAAGTTAACATCATAGCAAAAAAACAATTATGAGGGATTTTAAATCAATACACACCATCAGGTGGAAGAAAACATATAGATCTGACTGCTATATCAATACTTCTTCTAAGAGATGCAGCCTACTCGAGCTGAGGAACAAGAACTCGGCTGAGGATTTCCATTGCTTCTCAAGTCTAAGGTAAACTGCTGAGGAAGAGATCAAAACTCAGCTGAGGATTCTTAAGAACATGAATATTGCCTCTAATAACTCTGCTAGTGAAGCAATTGGAATTCAGATAATACCCATCCCCTTCTTGCTGTTTGAGGAGCAAAACAATCAAGAAAATAAATATGTCAAGACCATTCAGGAATTCCGCCTGAAAACAACCGGATCAAACCCTGCTCCGGGAGAGGCAAGTTACACACATCTGGACTTTACCATCCCTGGAATCACTATTGACATCCTTTCTTTGTTCATATATCAAAAAGAAAAATGCTTTTATAATCTTCAAAGATTAAATTTATTAAATTTGTTTCAAAAATCATCATCAATAATAAATTGAAATTTTGTAAAAAGAAATAATATAAAGAGTTGCAAACATTTAGATAAAAGCTCAAATTCATTGATAGAATGGTAGTCAGCAAATGGCATGACTCCATGGATCATTACAAGTTTGAAAAAATGGTAAATACATGGAAAAAGGCTACATTGAAATACAATGATCACTATTCTCCCTATTGTCGCTCCCGCCGAATGACACCGGGTCAGACGGGGTACAGACGCGAATGATCGGCGAAAGGAGAGAGAACATGAAGATGAACTGAAAAGAGTCGCCAGCTAGGCATTTTTATCCCGAAGGAAAGGTAATGCTGCATAAACCTAGGAAAGAAATGGACAAGACGGTCACGAACCAGAGAAACTGAGAAAGGGGTTGGTTACAACCTGGGAAGGTATTAGCACCCAGATTGTCTGTCGTACTCGACGGGATCCACGCTTGAAAGTTTGTGTTTAAAGGGGTAGTGTCGGTGCTATCTATGTGCAAAAAGCTGGAAAAAGAATGTACAGGTGTCAGTGCAAAAGAGACGTGAAGTGAAATGCTCAGGAATGAGGCTTAAAGAATAATGCTGGAAGAGGGGGAATATACAGAGACTTTTGTTCGATAACGGTTAAGTTATGCCTACGTATCCTCTCGTGCAATGTGGAAGTCAGAACAACATAGTTCTACTCAAAGAGACTGAAAAAGATAAATTGACTTATGAACTGCTTACTTGTCTAATCTCAAGTGTATGACCTGTCTGGCTCAGGTGCTAACTGTCTTGCATTAGACGGAAGAAGCGAGTTCTCGTTTATGAGTGAGTGTGATGAGAAAAGAATCCCGAAGGAGACGATTATTGTTTGTTTTTGATGTTTTCAATATTTTATTACTTTTGTGTTTGTCATAAGATAATGAGCATAAGACTAAACCAAGGGTTAGTAAACTCATCACATCCTCCCTCTGATTAGGGGTAGTGAGAATACCTTAAGTATGAAGTAAGCACCTCACACTTAATCACCACGATGTAGGATTAAGATCATTAACCTACTTATGATTATTTAGATGTTTTTTGTTATTTTTGTTTAGTGTTAAGTAATGAGTTTAAGCCATAATCAAGGATTTAATGGACCCATTACACCATCCTAATAGAAGGATAATAGATGAGAACATTTAAGCTGAGGAAGATACCACAACTTAATCCATGATTAGGGATTAACCTCATGACAAAACAAAGCCTTTATTAAAGTGGATTTTAGATTATGGTAAGATTAAGAAGTGAATTTTATGGTTTGTAAGACAACTTGAGGGGGACTTGTCCGTTAATACTAGGGTTAGTCCTTCTTAACCAATTTAGGAAGAATTAGAACCCTAATGCAAGGCCCAAGTTACAAGCTTATTGTCTTATTGATTATTAGAATGGATTGATTTAAGAGATTTAAACACATTAAGGGTTTAACACTTAGGATTAAAGTTATACACTCCATCCTAAGAGAAGGATGCAGGCATAATCTTAATCACAAAGCCTTAAGACCTTAAAGGTTTAGTCTCTGATTATGAGATAAGAAGAAAGACACAAAAGATGACACAAAGGTAAAACTAATAGGGGACTAATCAAGATCCTAATTTTATCATTCTTGGGTGTTCCTAGGGTTCATGAGGCTTGCAAGAGATCTTCAGAGAAGCTACCAATGAAAGAAGCAGATGAAAGGAGGAGAAGCAAAAGAAACAAGCTAACTTACTTCACTTAAGAAGATAAGTTACTTGAAGAAAGAAAGTGAAGGAGGAACATGAATGAGCAAGCTCACTCTAAAGAAAAGATAAAATGCAGCAATGAATGCATAAAAGAGATGAGAAGAGGAATGAGAAGTGAAGGCAAATTCACTTCTCAAAGCACTTACCACCTGACATGACGTTGAGAGGGCTAAGAGGAACATGCACCTTGTCTGCATAAATCTGGCACTTGTGGCACTTACGTGCGTACGAACAACAGTCCGCGTCCATTGTTAGCCAATAGTACCCTAATCTCAACAACTTCTTAGCCATAGCATGTCCTCCTGCATGAGTACCGAAGGATCCTTCGTAGACTTCCTGCATTAACAGGTCTGCTTCGTGTCTATCCACGCATCTGAGCAAGACCATGTCAAAGTTCCTCTTATACAAAACTCCGTCTGCATTCAAGAAGAAGCTAGAAGCAAGTCGTCTCAAGGTCTTCTTGTCATTGGATGATGCCCCATCTGGGTATTCTTGCTTTTCCAAGAAAAGCTTGATATCAAAGTACCAAGGCTTCTCATCAGACACTACGTCTACAAAGAAGGCATAAGCTGGTGCGTCAAGCCTGGAAATGTCAATCCTGGGCACGTAGTACCAACACAAGACTTTGATGGACGAATAAAGAGTAGCCAATGCATCGGCAAATTGATTCTCATCTCGTGGTATATATTGAAGCTTAACCGTTGTGAAGAATATCAACAGTCTTCTGGCATAATCCCTATAAGGAATTAAGTGTTCTTGATGTGTATACCACTTGCCGGTAATTTGGTTGATAACGAGGGCTGAATCACCGAATATATTGAGGGTCTTAATCCGAAGATTAATAGCCTCCTCTATTCCCATTATGCACGCCTCATATTCCTCTTCATTATTGGTGCATCCAAATGTAATTCTGGCAGCGAAGGGAAAATGAACACCTTCGGGAGTGATAAGAACAGCACCAACTCTGCGTCCGTTGATATTGACTCCTCCGGAAGTGGTTCCTCGCAATATCTTTCCTTGAGGTACACGATGTACTCATCAGGGAAATCAAACTTCATTGGCTGATAATTGTCTTCAAGCGGTTGTTGAGCAAGATAATCTGACTATACACTTCCTTTGATGGATTTCTGGGATGTATATTGTATGTCATATTCTGTTAAGATCATTTTCCATCTAGCAACCCTTCCGGTTAATGTTGGTTTCTCGAAAATATACTTGACAGGGTCCATTTTTGAGATTAGCAGTGTGGTATGGGTCAACATGTACTGTCTCAGTAGGCGAGCAGCCCATGCCAAAGCACAACAAGTTTTCTCGAGCAGTGGGTAACGGGATTCATAGTCGGTAAACTTTTTTCTAAGGTAATAAATAGCATGCTCTTTTCGACCAGACTCGTCATGTTGGCCTAACACACACCCCATCGACCCTTCCAACATAGTCAAGTACATGATAAGTGGCCGTCCTGGAACTGGAGGCATTAGAATTGGAGGCTCCTGGAAATATTCTTTTATATTTTCAAAGGCTCTTTGACAGTCCTCATTCCACCTAACTGTTTGTTATTTTCTTAACAATTTGAATATTGGCTCGCATGTGGCAGTTAGATGAGATATAAACCGTGAAATGTAGTTCAATCTCCCTAAAAACCCACGCACTTCTTTTTTCTGTTTTCGGTGCAGGCATATCTTGTATTGCTTTTACTTTTGCAGGATCTACCTCAATCCTCTTTTGGATAACAATGAAACCCAACAATTTACCGGAACGCACTCTGAAAGTGCACTTGTTTGGATTCAACCTCAATTTGTACTTTATCAATCTGTCAAACAGCTTTTTGAGATTGACCAAATGCTCTTCTTCATCCCGGGACTTGGCAATCATATCGTCCACATAGCACTCAATTCCTTGTGTATCATGTCATGGAACAAAGTTACCATAGCCCGTTGATACGTTTCCCCGGAATTCTTCAACCCAAAGGGCATAACCTTATAACAGAATGTACCCCACGGGGTAATGAACGTCGTTTTCTCCATGTCTTCCGGCGCCATCTTGATCTGATTGTACCCAGAGAAGCCATCCATGAAAGAAAATACCGAGAACTGAGCGATGTTATCTACCAGCACATCAATGCGAGGTAATGGAAAGTAAACCTTTGGACTTGCTCTATTTAGATCCCGATAATTGACGCACATCCGGACCTTGCCATCTTTCTTTGGTACAGGCACAATGTTGGCTACCCAAGGTGGGTAACTAGTTACAGAAAGGAACCCGACATCCCACTGCTTTTGAACTTCCTCCTTGATCTTCATAGCCATATCAAGGCTAGTTCTTCTCAGATTTTGTTTTACCGGAGGACAATCTTCCTTTAATGGCAGCTTGTGCACAACAATGTCAGTATCCAACCCCGACATATCTTGATATGACCAGGTAAAGATGTCCACATATTCACGTAGCATACCAATTAACTCCTTATTTACCTCGGCCTGCAGACTGACCCTAATCTTTATCTCTTTCTTTACATCCTCAGACCCGATGTTGATGATCTTTATTTCTTCCTGATGATGCTGAATGACCTTTTCCTCTTATTTCAACAACCTAGACAATTCTTCCGGGAGTTCACAGTCTTCCTCAACCCCTTCATCAGCTTGGTAGATAGGATTGTCGAAGTCATGCATAGTCATAGAAGGAACGTTATCATAGGAATCCGAATGATCAACACTACACAAATGATATGCTTATGTCAGAATCTGTTCTTTCAAAGGAGACGCAAACACACAAAAACACTAAAAAGAAAACATTGCCATTTTATTTATTTTTTGTGAAAAATTTTAAAACGAAAGAAATAGAACACAATTTGCTTGAAAAATGTCCTTTATTTCATGGAAAAAGTAAATTCATTGAAAACATGGTGGCCCTACAGATGGATCCATACACCTTGGGCAGAGTGCATGATTTGACATGAAGTATGATAAAAATGGAAACAAGAAAATTACTTTGACTGCCAAGTAACTTGAACAAAATCTTCAGCAGACCAGTTCTGGAACTCCTCCCCAGGTACGCATGGGTGAATCCAGTTATCCAAGTCGCAGTCAATATCCCCTTCTGCATTTGTTGCACAAATGTGGTTGTAGTCGAGCATTCCACCGCTGTGAACGTTATGGACTTACTGCCCTAAGACCAACTGGGCTGACCAGGTTGATATCCGAGACCAAATTGTCATCCTTCTTCTCCACTTCTAGCAGCTTGCCTCAGCCCTGGGCATTTCCAGATTGGACTACTTCCTTCGCTTGCTTGTAGGAGTAAATAGGAGTTCTGTACTTCTCATGGCTTTGAACTGTAGAAACCGGAGACAAAGTGCTAACGTTAACTGTCTCAAAAGCCTGGCAAAGTGTCTCATGGATCTCTCCGTCCATTTCCACATACTTGAAGGTCGACCGATGGCTTACGAAAATATCTTCTTCTCCGCATACAGTAACAACTTGGCCTTCTAACACATACTTCAACTTTTGATGCAACGTGGATGTTACTGCGCCAGCAGCATGAATCCAGGGACGTCCCAGTAAACAGCTATAAGCGGGTTGAATATCCATAACATAGAATGTACTCTTGAATACCTGAGACCCAATCTTTACCGGTAGCTTCACCTCCCCGAATACAGACCTACGGGACCTGTCAAAGGCTTTCACAATCAAATCACTGGGTCGCAAAACAATGCCATCAACGTTCAGCTTCATCAAATCCTTCTTAGGGAGTACATTGAGAGAAGAGCCTGTATCTAGCAAGACATGTGATAGAACAACTTCCTTACACTCCATGGTGATGTGCATGGCCTTGTTGTGATTACGTCCCTCAGAAGTGAGATCGCTATCCATGAATCCCAACCCATGGCTGACGTTCACACTGGCTACCACAGCCTCCAACTGGTTAACAGTTATCTCTTGTGGTACATATGCCATTTTCAACACTTTCAGCAAAGCCTCCCGGTGAGCTTGGGAACATATTAACAACGACAAAATGGATATCTTGGACAGGGTTTGATTCAGTTGTTCAACCACCTTGTAGTCGCTTTTCTGAATTATTCTCATGAATTCCTCAACTTCTTTTTCAAAAGTGCCTTGACTAGCAGCAGGAGTTGTCACCTCTTCAGTTACTATCTGCTTACCCTTAGCCTTTGCAGCCGCTTCAGCTTCGGGATCACCCCTAAGAGCTTGAGGAGCAAAGAGATGCCCACTTCGAGTAAACCCACCAACTTCTCCGACATTCACAACAGTCGGGTCAATTGTCACCGCTTTACTCTCCACCTTCTGACCTTCTACGTACACGTCTGAGCTGTAGTGCCAAGGAATGGCCTTGTCATCAACATAAGGAACTGGTCCCAGAACAGTAATGGTAACTGGACTCACTTCTGGAACATAGATAGTCGTTGGCTCTCTCCGGGCAGGAACTTCAGCAGGATCAAAATAAATTGTCACTGTAGACACACAATCATTTCTATCGTATACCTCGTCGAACTGTAGAGACACCTCATCAATCAAACATTGCAACCCACCTTTCAAATCCCTGCAACCATTAACTGAATTAATGCAACCCTCGCAGTCAAAATCACAACCTGGGAATACCTGCCCTTTCAACAATCTGTCCTTCACCACTAACAATGAAGTCTTCACTTCTTCTACGTTCAAAATCAAGCTCAACCTCTCGCCACCATCAACAACATTTATCCTGGCACCTCCATGATTTGGAATGGGGTTTGATGTAACATTTGGAGGCGGTGCGAAGTTAATCGCTTTCGAGTCAATCAAGTCTTGGACCTTATGCTGTAATGCCCTGCACTTCTCCGTTGAGTGTCTGGGAGCTCCTGAATGAAATGTGCATCCTGTGTTAGCATCATACCCTACTGGAAGCTCTCCAGGTGGTGGTGGTGCTAATGTCCTCAACTGAACCAAATTCAAATCTAACAATCTCTGGAGTAGTACTGCGTATGTCATAGGGATTGCCTCAAAAACCTGTTAGCTCTTTGTTATAGGGTTTTTGCTGATAGTTGTTGCGTTATGGCTGTTGTTGTGGCTGTTGTTGTTGCGGCACAGGACTTGCTGGAATGGTGACAGCTACCACCTGCTCATAAGATCCTCTGTATCCACGGCCTCGGCCTCGACCGTACACAACATTAGTTTCTCCCTCCCTTCTTCTTGGAGGTCCATTAAAAGCTTTTTGAACACCACTTCAGCTACCTGCACCACTGTCTTGAATCTTCCCCATTTTAAGAAGAGTTTCAACCCTCTCTCCTGCTATCACAATATTGTTAAACTCCGTTGCTGAACAAGACGCCAGTCTTTCAATAAACACACCTTACAGTGTTCCCATAAACATGTCTGCCATTTCGTTCTCCAACAAGGGAGGTTGCACTCGAGCAGCAAGCTGACGCCACCTCTGGGCGTATTCTTTGAACCCTTCCTTAGCACTCTGAGACATTGTCTGCAACTGGGTACGATTTGGAGCCATATCCAAATTATATTGATATTGTTTCACAAATGCCTCAACTAAGTCTTTCCAACTTCGAATATTGACCCTGCCCAGCTTCATGTACCATTCCAAGGAAGCTCCTATTAGACTAACCTGGAAGTAATACATCCATAACTTCTCAACATCTGTATGCGCAACAATCCTTCCCACAAAAGACTGAAGGTGAGTTTTTGGGCAAGCTGTTCCATTGTACTTATCAAAAGTAGGGACCTTGAACTTATAGGGAATTCTCACCCCTGCTCAGCCATTTCTTCGAACCTCCTATTCATGTTAATTCCCTGGCCTTCTGCCTCATCCAGCAAAGTGAACTGCTCGTCCTGCCCGTCCATCTGCAGGTTATTCACTCCATCATTGATAATAGTGACCCCTGGTTGCACCACAGGGATTTCAACATGACGGGCGCCAACCCCATTGCGATTACCTCCATCTGTTGTCCCATTGTTCCTGGCCTGATTATTCTCTACCATTTCGCGCAAGCGCTCTTGAGTTTGACCCATTCCAGCCATGAGGGTCATGAAGTTGTCCATTCTTGTCCTCAAGTCAGCCAGATCTGCCTGCATCTGATCCATTTCTCTCTCTTTGTTCACCTTTGTATGGTATCTGTGTACAGTTGGCTGTCTCTGAACCTTCTTAGGAGTTATAGTGCCTGAAATGACAAAAAGTTTAGAAAAATAATAAACTACCTGCAAAACAACAAACACATTATATGCATGCAATGTAACTATTCATGTTTCTATGTCTAGGCACCAATATGCCCCAGTTATGGTATTTTTGACAGAAAATACTCCAAATGTCCTTTTGGAAACTGGCTTTTCAAACTCTTTTGAGGAGTATTCAGACCCTGATGGCATCGGACAAACAACTTTTCTCATACAGAAACGGTAACTGGAAAGTATCATTGCATATCATGAACAAACTACCAATAACCAGAGTCATAGACATACACAAGATTCCCAACGAGTTACAATTCAATACACAGACAAAACGATAAAGCAAGACTCCTACAACAAGCCTGTAGGTAGTCTGGATACAAACAACAATAAATTAAAGCTCTAGCTAAAGGAAGATTTAGGCTCCTCTTCTGCAGTCACCACCCATGTCCGGTTCTACTTGACGCATGCTCTCAACTTAAGATCTGCAATCTCTTTCATTGCTTCCTCCAATGCCAGCTGGCTCTGTACCAATTGCTGAGTCTTTTCCCTTCGTATCTTGTGAATTTGTTCTACTTCTTCTTTCTTGAATGCCATCTGCACCTCAAAGAACTCTTCCTTTTCTTTGCACTTCTTCTGCTCCTGTTCTCTTTGGCCCTATAACCAAGCAATGGATTGACGAGGTTCCCTGAGAGCCTTCAAAGTCTTCTTACGCTCCGCTTCTCTTTTTGACTATGTTAAACCCAATCTCTGAAAATGAGCTTCTCTCCCAGCAAAATCCTTTTCTTTAGCTTCTAAATTAGCCTGCTTCTTCTGTAGCTTTTCTTCTGCTTCTTGCTTATCATGATTGGCACAGTGATACAAGCTAGCCATTTCAGAATTCTCTACCTGAACCTTGTGCAACTTAGCTTCCAATTTCTTGTAATCTTCAAGAGAAACAATGGTTTGTACCTGTATTTATTTTGGATATAGTGGAGCCTCAATTGAAAATGGTAGGAAGAAGGTGTCAACCCTACCTTGTATCCAAGTATCAAAAAGGGGATAAGTCTTAGGGTCCACCTTTCCAAATTCTTTCTTACCCTCCCTAACCTTTGTCTCCCAAGCCTAAGATACTTGGATAATCAACTGCTCGTTATCTTCAGCTGGAAAGTACAAAGTCTTAGCTATTTCTTCATCCGATGGAGGATCCTTCAGTGGATAGCCAAATTGTTTTCTAGACAACACAGGTTTAAGACTTATTACTCCTTTCCTGCTTAACAAAGGCACATAAGGAAATTCACCACACCTAGTAATAAACTCCTTCCCTACTAAGTTTCTGCGACATCCCCAAGCTATGTCATCAGACGTTAAATCCATCAATCTTCTAGCCCACTTCCAATCTTGCTTAAGATCTCTGAAGGGTCCTGACTTTGGAAGCATCTTAGCAAACCACTCAACAAACAATGGAGCACAACAATTCACGTACCCTTTTCTTTTTTCATTTCTGTGATGGACACCATAATAGAAATCCCCTAACAATGTGGGCACCGAGTTTCCTATAATGAAAAGGGTGATAGCTTCCAAGCTTACCCAACCTTTCTCTCTTGGGAAAAGACTTATCCCATATACCATTAATGCTAACAGTGCACTGAATTCTAACCACTTCCCTCCCAAAGCGAACACATGAGCTTCTGTGATAAGAAAATCCAGAATAAATCCCTTCCCCTTACTAGCTTCCAACTCCATCTTCACTCTAAGAATACTCAAATGACAAGCACTTGCAATGTCCTTGTACAAGGGACACTTCTCTGCAGCATAATAGGGAACACCATTCTTGATGGGAATCTTCAGGATGTCAGAAATCTCTTCCATAGTGGGAGACAAGACATAGTCGGGAAACATAAAAATTCTCAACTAAGGATCATTAAACTGCAACAAAGAATGAAGACTATCTCTCTGATCAATAGTAGGTTTGTTCATGTAACCCAAGATCTTCCCATACCGATTTCTGAAATTATCTGAAACCTTGTCACTCATCAAGCCCACCAATTTCTGAATATCATCAATTTCTGGTTGCGGGAAAGTGTAATGAGCATTCCTTTTTCTGGGTATCTCTTGGACTTCTATCATCCGGAGAAATAATTAATACCAGAACTGGGTACAGGGGATAAATGATAACCTGAAATGGGAACACAAACAGTTAATGTAAGAATGATGTGATGCAAATGCAATGCGGGCATATGATCAACAATTGGGACTGTCTGGATACGGAAAACTGGACCCAAGTGACCAAGAACCAAGATCCTCTGAATAAAGCCCTATGAACAAGAATTCAGTCTCAAATCAGATACCAGATGACTTAAGAACTCCAAAATCCATGTAGCCATATCAAATCATAGAACTGTACTGATAATGAGGTATGATGAGGTCAAGCGTTCCTGCAAACCTGTAAACCCCTCCCAATTTCACATGTATGCTCCGGGTCAAACATCACAGACTCTCAAAGCCGAATAGCAATAATACGTTCACCATTTCCGAGAAATGGCTCATGACCAAATCAGGGAATCGGTTTGGCATTATGTACTACTCATGGAGGCCTCAACGTGAGTCCGAGAAAAACAAGCATCCTTTATAAGTTCCCAGCTTCAAGCGCTGGAATCGAGAAACAATAGTACATTCATCCCGAAGGGTAAAATACTATCGTTATACGACCAGATGCTTTGACTGAGTTCCTATAAAAGAACCAGGCCATCCTATGTAAGTTCCCAGTGGGCCCTCAGGTGCGAATGGGTTTGCCACAGAATATGGTCTACCATTGTTACCACTAGAGAGGGATGTTTCCACAAAGGTCCTCAAAGATCGGTCTCCAGATACACATAACTATCGAGGTCGTGTAATGATCCAAGAAAGATTCTTGTATCAAAACATTTCCAAGACGCTCGCAAGTCTGGGTGTGGAACTCACTACTACCAATATAGCAAGATTCCATGAAGCCAAAATGACTGTCCACGCTAAGTCCTAAGGTGCACTCGAGCCCCGGTTACGAGCTCATCTCTATGTAACAGTTCCCAATCCCACGGAAAAAAGGAAACCAGCACAGCCAGACAGTACAATATAACATGATGCATGCAAATAAATAGTGAAAGTAGTAAATAAAGCTGTAAATAAAACTGTAAATAAACAGCAATAAAATAAACACGCAACAACAAACAATCAACACCCAAAGAAACAGAAACACGCACGCGCTAGGAGAGACTCTCAAGGGAACCAGAGATACTCTAGTTAGGAGTCCCCAGCAGAGTCGCCAGCTGTTTCCCTGGATTTCCATCCTGGTACAAACGTGAAAGTGGCACGGAAAGAGGTAGAGTCGCCAGCCAGGCATTTTTATCCCGAAGGGACGGGAATGGTAATGTTGCACAAACCAAAGAAAAGAGAGGAAGGAAAAAGGACCTGCGAACCAAAGAAACTGGGTTCGGGAGTTGGTTACGACTTAGGAAGGTATTAGCACCCCAGATCGTCCGTCGTACCCGACGGGATCCACGCTTGCAAAGAAACTATTTCAAAGGGGGAAGAAATGAAAGCTGCTGCAAAAGATGGATTGAAACTGGACAAGAAAATAAAAGAAATAGGGAAAATGTAGGGAAAATAAAAGAATGCTCGAACGGGCCCTACCCCGCTGCCTACGTACCTCATCTGGACATGAGGATCAGAGTCACCATAGTTCCCCTAACTAGGGGTGGAAAGAATTGCTTGTGTTTTAAGCTTGACCTGCTTATGTCAATGCTCAGGTGTTGCAGGCTCGGACGATGAGTGCATAACCGTTTTGCAAAATGACAAGTAGGAGCAAGTTTGCGTACAGAGCGAAGGAGATGAGAAGAGAATTCCCGAAGGTAATACGCTTATTGTTTGTTTGTGTTTTTTATGAGTTTTTTAGGAGTGTGGCACAAGAAAGTGATATCAAACTCTTTTCCATGGAATGTGTACTTGTTACTACATTCCAAGATGGAATAATAGAACAAGCACACCAGGTAAGGAGAATTTATCCAAAACTTGTTTCCAAGGGCAAGGGCCTAAGCTCACTAACTTGTTGAATTTATTAGGTGTTTTAGTGATTAAAAATGAAGAAGTATTTTTTATGGTTTTCTTGGTGAAGATGACCTCATGATCCGACTTGTGCATCATGCTATACAAATGCACTATTCCAAGATGGAATGAATACATATGCCCCATGGAATAAGGCTATACACAAGAAGTCACTTCTTTCTTTATTAATGTTTTTTTAGGGTTTTTGTTCTGGGATGAGAAGAGAAAGAACCAAAGGAGCAAAAGGCAAAAGTATAATGGGGAAAGACTAAACCTAAAGTTATCATGCAAAGGTGGTCCTAAGGTTAGTGAGGCTTGAAACCTATCCTAAAAGAAAAGAAGATCAAAAGAGAAGAAAAGGAGAGGAGAGCAAAGCTAGAGAACAACTTACTCCTCTAAAGGAGATAAGTTGCTTCTAAGGGGGGAAAGAGAAGAGATGATCACATGATGGCATAAGGCACATCAAAAATCACAAAGCAAAAAGCAAAGTAAAAGAAGAGATGAAGAGTTGAAATGTGGATAGCATCCACACTTCACTTACCATGATCCCCTACAAATGTTAGCAAAATTCCAGCACATCAGATCAACACAATTCATGGACTTAACATGCTCAAAGACAAAATCAACAAACATGCCAAGCTTTGCAAATACATGAATTTACGTGTCGAGAAAATGAAAGCATACATCAACCAACAAGCAAAACACCCTAAACTAGCATGCTCAATGATTATATAATGATCCATGGTGATTAAAGCAAGTAAGGGAACCAAACAAGCTCAAAACAGCCCAAACATGGCATTCTGCTTCAGTGTTAACCGGTTAACCAAAGCGTTAACCGGTTAACCAATTCAAACCTGCAGAAAAACAACAAAGAAAACAGATGCATTAACCGGTTAACCAAAGCGTTAATCGATTAACACTGTGCGAACAACACTAAAACCTGCAGAAAAATCAGTTCAGAACCAGCTTATTTCACATAATCCACTACAGACCAGCAATCAATTATGCATGAAATAGTAAGATCAATTCACATAAATCAAACACAATTAGGCTCATGAACATTAGCACATAGATCTGATTACAAATCAACCAATCAATTCAAGCAAGACAAGCAAATACACAAGCACATGGTGGATCTAAGCCCAAGCATGCAAATAAGCTACAAAACAGAGATAGATCTGAACTTAACCAACCTACAAAGCTGAGATATACTTTGGTAAATGTTGTTTGAGATGGAAATGAAGAATCTCACAGAAAACTTCGAAGATCCTGTGCTAATCTTCACACTCCATGCAAAATAAATGCAAGCAAAGTATCTTGATGAAGAATTTGGCTCCAAAAGCACTTCTAACCACCAAATCAGATCTGAACCAAGTAGTGAATCCAACAAATTGATGCAAAGAAGCTATGGATAGAGGTCTAGTTCCAAGATCTACAAACTTTAATGCAAAGTTTTGTGATCTTCAAAGAGGAACTTTGAGTGATTTGGAAAATTGGGAGAGAAAATGAGAGAATGGTGAAAATTCAGAAAAATGAGAAGTGAATTATGAGAGAGCTAGCTCTTGGTTTGGAGGGAAATGGAATAAATATCCTTTAGGTTTGGGGCCCAAAATTTTAGTTTGGGATCCAAAAAAAAGTGGATTGGAATTAGCTTAGAAAGGTGATTAGGATGTAGCTTGCGAATTAGGCTTGGCAAATCATTTAGATCCTTCTCCATAATTTCCAATTAATTCAAAATGAATAAAAATAAGAAATATGAAAAAATGAAGCCAAAACACATGTTGATATTGCTTCTGGAATTCAAAATTCGCAGCCGTTAACCGGTTAACCAAAGCGTTAACCGGTTAACGCAAACAAATTTTGAATTCTCCCTCCTTTTGGTGGGAAACTCCCATAATAGTCTGACGCCAACCATTCCAATCTGATTTTGATCTTCAATTCTTTTAGGGCTTTGACCATGATACCAAGCTTGTACAAAAGGTCCTGTGAGCTTCCTGCCAGGTCACCATGCTCTTGATTTTGACTTGTAGTGCTTCGAATTTCCCGGACGATTGATCATATGCCTTATGCTAGAACATGCGAGTGCTATGCTTCATCTTTCTATGCAAAATGCTAAGGATATGGCATGCTTATGATGATTATGATATGATGATGATGCTAAAAAAGAAGAGGGAAAATTTGGGGTGCTACACCACAACAATAAGACCAACCTCAAAAGGACTTGAAGAAGAGAATGACATCCACGAATGAAAACTCACAAAAGATCCTCGAATCTAACACGAAAACATTCTCGAATGAAGACGTAATGGTATACCGGCCTCGGTCGATAACCAAAAACACAAAGACTGACCTCAGACAGACATTGCAAAAGAGACAAACTGACCTCAATCAATAAGCTCAAAATGGTCTATCATCCTCGAATGATAGCCACAACAACAAGACCAACCTCAGAAGGACTTGAAGAAGATAATGTCATCCTCGAATGACAACTCACAAGAGATCCTCGGATCTAACACGAAACCATCCTCGAATGGAGACACAATGGTATACCGTCCTCAGTCGATAACCAAAAACACAAAGACTGACATCAGACAAACTTTGCAAAAGAGACAAACTGACCTAAATCAATAAGCTCAAAATGGTCTATCATCCTCGTATGATAAGCAAAACCACAAGACAAACCTCAAAAGGACTTGAAGAAGAGAATGTCATCTTCGAATGACAATCACAGGAGATCCTCGAATCTAACATGAAACCATCCTCGAATGGAGACGTAATGGTATACCGGCCTCAGTCGATAACCAGAAACACAAAGACTGACCTCAGACAGACTTTGCAAAAGAGACAAACTGACCTTAATCAATAAGCTTAAAATGGTCTATCATCCTCGAATGATAACCAAAACAACAAGACCAACCTCAGAAGAACTTGAAGAAGAGAATGTCATACTCGAATGGCAACTCAAAAGAGATCCTCGGATCTAACACGAAACCATCCTCGAATGGAGACGCAGTGGTATACCGGCCTCAGTCGATAATTAGAAACAAAAATGGCTTTTAGACATTCAAGGTATGAAGTGATTGAATACTCGAATAAAACCTGGAAATTTGAACTCTCTGAAGATGCCATCTTGTTCTAGTTTTTTTTTGAATTGAACTTCGACAACGCAATGGAAATAGAACTCGATGGAACGAGATCGTTGTACATAAACGAGAGCCCATGAAAATAGGATCGTTGTACAAAACAAGAGTCTGCGACATGACTGTTGTACCAAACAAGACGCGGAATGGGAGACTGTTGTACCAAACAGGGCTTAAAAACGAGAACATTGTACAAAACGGAACTCGATTATGGAATAAGATCGTTGTACATAAAAGAGAGCCTAGGCAAACATGACCGTTGTGCAAAACGAGAGCATGTGAGGCGACTGTTGTACCAATCAAGACGCGAAAACGAGACCATTGTACAAAACGGAACTCGAAGATGGAACATGATCATTGTACATAAATGAGATCCCAGGAAAACAGGATCGTTGTACAAAACAAGAACCTGTGACGCGACTGTTGTACAAAACAAGACGCGGAATGGGGGCCTGTTGTACCAAACAGGGCTTAAACGAGACCATTGTATAAAATAGAACTCAAAGGTGGAATGGGATCGTTGTACATAAACAAGAGCCCAGACAAACAGGATCGTTGTACAAAACGAATGCCTGCGATGCGACTGTTGTACCAAACAAGACGCGAAATGGGGACCTGTTATACCAAACAGGGCTTAAAAACGAGACCATTGTACAAAATGGAACTCGAAGGTGATGACAAACATTGACTTGGATAGACAAGGATGCTTGAAAAATGGTATTGGTATCCTCTGTGGGGAGTACTTCAAGTTGATAAGATGTTTCGGGTCCTATGTAATATGCCTAAAAAATGGCCCATGCTGGCATGCACATGCTGGTTTTTTAGCGTAATGCTCCATGATGATGGAAATGCTACGCGTTTGAGGATGCAAATGCAATGATGATTATGCACATGCGAATGCAAAGAGATATCCTGATAAAGAGATAACAAATATCCCAGGTAGCTTAACTGGGGAGAAATGATGATCATTGCACTGATCTGGTCAACCCTTGTGAGGAGAAAACAACTTTGCGGGGAATGTTGTCAATGATACGCCGGCTTTGAACCGCTGCCACTGCCAAAAGTAAATTGGAATTAGAGATTGGAGAGCCAGGATCATGTTGGGGGATGATCTTGATTGGGGCGATACGCTACCTGTTGAACTCTGTTGGGGAAATGATATCCTTCTGACTTGGCTGGGGAATCACATATGTTGGTACTCTACTGAGGAAGAAATCTGTTGGGGAATCCCTCAGATACACAATCTTTTGCTTGGGGAAGAGGCTCCAATGAGGATTGGACTTTGATTAACAACTTTACTGGGGAAAACTGCGAACACTGTTGTGTAAGAAAGAAAACCCTCAGATTATTCGATATCTTCACCTCTGCTAGGAAATGAGACACCTCCATGTATTGCTGGATATAATAAGCCTCTGGTAGGGGATACTCCTTCGTTGAAGGAAAACTCTCTGCTTGGGGAGAACACCAGCCTTTTTTGTTGCCTTGCTGAGGGAGATTTCAACTTCCAACTCTACTGGGGATGATGGAGGATGTCAATGATAAAGCTTTCTGCTGAAGATAAGAGTTTAAGTTGCCCCTTGCTAGGGGTAAAAGAAAAGAAGTGTCTCATCCTGGGGATAAGGTATGAAGCGTCCCATGCTGGGGATGAGAGCTATAAAGCGCCCTATGCTGGAGATATGAGTTATAAAGCGTCCCATGCTGGAGATGATGGATGATGATACCCTTCTACTCGAGAATTATCCTTCCCTTTGCTGCTCTGCTGGAGAAGGAATTGTCTAATAAGACTTGCTAAGGAATTCTGATCAATGAAGCCGGTTGATGAAACAACTCTTAAAGTATTGTGCTGACAATGGCTTTGCTTCCAGCCTCTGGGTTGATAGATTGCCAACTAATCATGATTGAATAATGGTTCTTTGCAATTTTCAACTCGCCTCAAATTAAGGTCCATCGGAAGAAAATGTATCAAGAGGATTTTACAAAACACCTGACATTTGAGATGCCTCAGTGTCTTCAAATTCTTGGAGAGATCCATCGGATCTCGAAATAATTGCCCTAGTCTGCATGGTCTATGAAAGAAATTGCCTCGTGAGTATTCATGAAGAACCTCATATCACTGTGAGATAGTGTGTCCTAGTATTTTGAACCTTGGGTAGGTGCTTCTGATTAATCGTCTTCGGGAGAAAGTAACTTCTAGTGCTCTTGGGGTGGCCTGCCCTAGTACGAGCCTTGAAGGGATCACCTATGACTGACTGTGTTTTGAAGAAAACACCCATACCAATTGTTCTTTGAGAGATTGGATCTTGAAGTACTCAATGGAATTTCTTGGAAGAGTGCATCTCGACGTGATTGTCCTTCATAAGTTTCAGACTTCTCAACTTGGCAAGATTAAACTTCTGGACTGAAGTTCCATATGTGAACTTTTATGATACCAAACAAATGTATGCAAGCAGAAAATGTTTATTCTGAGAATGAAAATTCTAATGCAACACACATGTTTATTTTGAAGTTTAACTGTAAAAAGATGTCGCCAACCTTTGTGAGTGAATCACTGGTTAAGATAAGAAATTGATTTTTGATAAACGAAAGCATGCACATGCAACACAAACAAAGAACTTTTAGCACAACTCATAGGAGTCGAGAACACGGTCTCATGGTAGTACGCTCTCAAAATAAACCTGTTTCAGTTAGGACTTTTGAGGGTTGTATCTTGGCCTGGTTCACGGTTATAGAAACAAAGGATATAGGCTCGAAGTTTATTGGTACCCACCCTTCTTCATGATGTTCTTCATTCCTATGTTCATCTAGCTTTCACAAGCGCTCACCTCTCAAAAAGGGTTTTGTGATGGTTGAGGAACCAATGAAACTAACGATTTCAAGCACCAATCAGGTTGTCGTTTGGAGTCAGTCACCCCTTTGTCTTTTGTATCTGTATCATACGACTTTGTTCTTATTTAAGGATCTTTCTTGTGTAATCCTCTTTGTCTTTAGCCTTTGCAATCTTTTTCTTATCCCTAACTTTTTCCTGGACTGATTCTTGTGAATCTTGGATTGTGAAGTCCAGCGGTATGCCCTAACTTTTGCCTAAGTCGCTTGTTTTCAAGTTTCAACTTAGCGGGCTTTCTCATCATTTTTTTCATTCTCTTTTTTTTTTAACAAATCGTGTGACACTGGTTGTCTTGATTGCTTTGAAAGGGTTGTGACTGCCTCACTTTTCAGATGATGAGGGATAACCATTTGTTTTTGGTCTCTGGACCTTTTGATTGGGATAACCATTGTGGTTTTTGGTCTTTGGACCTCTTGATTTGGTACAACAAAAGGTATTGGATCCTCAAATGTACACTCCTTTTTTTGAAATTTGAACGCTCGGTCAAACTAACTAACGCCTACTCTGCCCCTGGGTTAAATGCAAGGATTTTTTCATACGAAAAGAAACTCCTACTTCAAGGCTCAAATGGGTTGGCGAGGGTCTATCTCCCTTATATCTCCGGTGTTTAGGATTTGAAACAATGTCTGTACATCGTCAACAAGGTCTTTTTCAAAAGCACACAATTAGAGATTTTTGCGTTTTCATTTCGTCATCCTCCCTGATAGAGTTTAAGCACAACAGTTGGTATTGCAATGCACATACATAAAATCATGAGTGAATACAAATGGATTACTTCAAGAAAAACATGTGCATTTTGTAACACCCCAAATTTTCCCTTTTCTCTTTTATCAACATGATCACGTCAAAATCATCATAAGCATAGCATATCCTTAGCATCTAGCATAGAAAAATGAAGCAAAACATCCTCATGTTCTAGCATAGGGCATATGATCAATCAATTGGGGATTTGAAGCTCTACAAGCCAAAGTAGGAGGCCAAATGATATTGCAAGAGCTCCATAAAGGGTCATCATGTCATACAAGGGCCCAATATCTTTTACACAAGACAAGAAGGGTTGAAGATTACCAGAGGATCAAGGATGCAACAATCTCCTACACAGATGATTCTTAAACTAGGGTTTTGCTTCTGAACAAGGTTTCCTTGAATCTTTGACCAATTCTTGTGGTAAAAGTTATTTATGTGTCATTTGAAGCCTATGGATGAAATTTAGTGAGAAAACTCATTGAGGAAGGCAATCAATTCATTAGTTAATTGCAAAGGAAGAAACTGGTCAAACTGGGTATTCAAAAAGTCAACTGTGAAAATTCAAGGGGTCCAACCCCAATTTTCAAGCCAGGGGATGTTCTTAAGGTCTTAAAATAGGTGTGGTAAACTCAAAAGTCAAGAATCAAGGGGTTTTGCAAGGGTTTCCATTTTTGGCATATGGCTTATATTGAAAATTTCCAAATTTAGTAAGTTTTGCCCTAATCATCAAAGGCCTCTTTCATGACCAAAATGGTTCCAAATGAATTTTTCCCAAACATTAAAGTTGTAGGGTATGCTCTCCCATTTTCAAAAAGTACAAGAACTTGTCCTTAGCCTTTATGGTTGCAAACTTATGATCAAGAGAAGTTTGGGCATTTTTTGGGTTTTACCTCATCTTTAAGTTTCTACCAAGTTGCAAGAAGCCTTGTAATTCATTTTCAAGTCAACTAATGGACCAAATGAGATCACCATATCACAAGGCATCACAAAAGAAAGTATTGGCCTAAGAGAAACTATAGAATTCATGCATGAATAAGGAAGTATTCCATGAAATGTAAAAATGCAAAACATCATCCAAGGCATGATGCATTCACATCCAAGGGTCAGGAGTGATTCGGTTAGCATTAGTGAGTAGAATTGAGGCTGAGCATGTGCATGAGAGAGGAAGGGAACGAGAGAATTATTCACTCACACAAATCTTGCCAATTTTCAAATTCCATCCTTCCACTCACTTCCCACGTGCATTTCATCTCATTTTTTCCTCAAGTTTTGTGGACACCATATTTAAGTGAGCTAGGGTTTTATTTCACTCAGATCCACTACCATTTCATCACACACAAGTTTTTTCTCCTCTTGTTTTTCTCTTCGAATCTCATTATCCTCTCACTCATTTGAAAATATCTTTTCATATTCATAACCCTTGAAGCATGAGGAGCAATAATCTACCATTAGTTTAAGATGCAAGTCAAGATTTATTCCATCACCATTCAAGTGCAAATACATTCGGATTCCAAGATCCAGAGGTTCTCAAGCCCTCTCTTGCATTTATTTTGCAAGGAAGGTTCTAAGGCTTTGATATGCACCTTTGGAAGCTCTGTTTTAGCTTATTTCAAGATATTCAACCTCAGGTATGCTCTAAAACTTTTGGATCTGGAAATGAAATTAAATGTTTGCATTATGATCTACACGTTTTTCTTGTCATGCTGATGTGTTTAGTTTTTAAAATGAGTGGATATTGAGTGTGTAATCTGGATCTGAAGTTTGATACCTAAAACTGTTTGCGTTCGATTTGCTTGATTCTTTGATCTATGTGAAAATCCAATAGCACATTTGAGTACAACATGTTTAAATTGTTAGATCTGGAGATTTTGAGCTAGTTCTGTGTTGTTTTGTTCTTGAGGATGAATTTTCCGACGCCAGAACTAGGGCTCCGGTCGCCGGTTTCTGGAATTAAGTTTGAATTTAAATTTGAAGAAGATGGTGTTGTGACCGTAGGATGATAGATATGAATGCTTCACATTGCGCCAGCGCATTAAAAATCCCCCATCCCACGCACATGCCTTGCTTTTGTTATTTTTCTGAATAATTCATTGTGTTTCGCACCATACCATAACTATTATGCACACACGCACTGATCTCTTGGTTGTTTGATTTGGTTTAATGGTTGACTTGATCTGATGCGTTGGCTGGATCTAAGGGTTTGTGTTTTTTTCCAATTTATTTGAATATCCACCTTAAATAATATGTACATGCGATGAGTCTTATGGGCCTAAGATGATATACACACCCCCTTGCTTTGTGAGCCCAGCTGATTGAACTAAGAAAACCTACTGAATGCACCCCTCTTTTGTTTTCTTTTATTTTTATTCCATTTTATTAATTGTTTACTTTTTAATTTTTAAAAATAGAAAATCATTCCTAAAAATCACCAAATAATTCATGAATAATATTTTGAGTTTTCTTTAATTTTTGACATTTTTATTTTCCATTTATTTTTATTATTGATGCTGGAATTAATTGTTTCCTTTATTTCTTGTTTTTTTTAATTCATTTTAAATACATGCTGGCTTGTTCATTTTATATCTTGATCTTGGATTGGAATTTTGACATGGTTCTTTTTGCATTTGTTTAGTAACATGGTGTAGTTTGTTTGTGATTTTTCTTCTGATTTTTAGAAGTTTGTATGAAGATTTTTGACAAGTTGTTTAAGGATGAAGTTTCAAAACCCTTGTTCATGTTTAAACAATTCTTTGACCTACCTTGCTTCTGATTTTGAGCTTGTCCTCTTGGCATGATGTTTGTATATGTGCAAGGTTCACTTGTGTTTAATTTAATATATTTTTGAATGTGATTTCCATTTGTTTTGATTTTTCCTTGTTTGCTTGACCTAATTTGAACTCTTTGTGTCATATGCTTACCCTTTAGGGTCATGAAGGCACTTATGCCAACATTTTTGAAGTGTTTGAGGTCCCTTTAACATGTATATATGCCTCTGGATCACCATTTTATTTGCTTTGGTTTTCTTATGCTTTAAGATCTCACTAATGTATATGTATTCACATCACCTTCTATGTTCATTTACTTCTCATGGTTGATAATGCTTGAACTTGTATGCTTCTTCTTGTGGTCTTTTATGTTGTTTAGGCATATTCTTAACATGATAAGGTTCTGGTCTTAAGTTGTATGATGATTTCCTAACTTGTATGACTTCTTTGCACCTCATTTGTGTTTTGTTTCTTTGTGAGAACTTGTAATGCTTTGTATTAATTTTGGGGCTCTAATTCTTGTTTGATTTTGTTGATGTGTCTTAACATGATAAGTGGAGTGCCTTGCTTCTGATTGTGATTCTTTGAATGGATATTTTGCTTTGCTGGCATCTTATTTGGTTTAAGTTTGTTCATTTTGTCATTTGAATATGTTCTAACCATTTCAGGGGCTCATGGTAAGTGAAGTGTGGATGATGTCCACATTTCAATTCTTCATCTCTTATTTTATTATGTTTTCTCCTTTGTGATTTTGATGAGCCTTATGCCATCTTGTGTTCAACTCTTTCTTTCCCCCCTTTAGAAACAACTTATCTCCTTTAGAGGAGTAAGTTGTATTCTAGTTTCTTCTTTCTTCTTCTCTTTTCTTTCCTTCTTCATTATGATAGGTCTCAAGCCACATTAACTTAGGATTCCCATGCATGATAACATTTAGGGTTGTTAGTTCCCCTTTAGTTTTTACCTTTGAGATCCTTTTGGTGCTCTCTCTTTCTCATCTTCAAACAAAAACATAAAAACATCTAATAATAGTTGAGGTGACCTCTCCCTTTTGTCATCCTCTCAAAGAAAATCATAAAAAACACTTCTTCACTTTAATTCACCAAAACACTTAATAATACAAACAAGTTAGTGAATTTAAATTCTAATCTTAGGAAACAAGTTTGAGGATCTTCTTCATTCTTGATGGACTTGTTACTCATTCTATTTTAGGATGTGGTAATGAGGACATGTTCCTTAGAAAAGGATATACTTTCACTTCCTTGTGTCACACTCATAAAAAGCTCATAAAAAACACTGGACAAACAATAAGCGTCTCTCCTTTGGGAATTCTCTTCTCATCACCCTCACTCTTTACGTACGAACTTGCTCCTACTTGTCATTTTGCAAGACGGTAACGAACTCGTCGTCCGAGCCTGCAACACCTGAGCATTGACATAGGCAGTACAAGCCTTAAGACACAAGCAATATTTTCCACCCCTAGTTAGGGGAACTACGACGACTCTGATCCTCATGTCCAGATGAGGTACGTAGGCAGCGGGGTAGGGCCCGTTCGAGCACACTCTTTTATTTTTCCTACATTTTCCCCTTTCTTTTCTTTTCTCCAGTTCCAGTCTTTCTTTTTGCAGCAGCTTTCATTTCTTCACCCTTTTGAAACAGTTTCTTTGCAAGCGTGGATCCCGTCAGGTAAGGTGGATGATCTGGGGTGCTAATACGTTCCCAGGTCGTAACCGACCCCCAAACCCAGTCTCATTGGTTTGCAGGACCTGTGTCCTTTCTTTTCTTTTCTCTAGTTTGTGCAGCATTACCATTCCCGTTCCTTCGGGATAAAATGCCTAGTTGGCGACTCTATTGGGGATCGAACCCAGAATCTTTGGTTCCCTTGAGAGTCTCTCCTAGAGCTTATGTGTTTCTATTTCTTTGGGTGTTGTTTGTTTGTTGATGTGTGTATAGTTTACTGTTGTTTTATTTATAGTTTATTTACTGCTTTATTTACTACTTTCAACATTTTATTTTCATGCATTATATATTATACTGGATTGTCTGGACTGGTTTTCTGTTTGGCGGGACTTGGGTGTTACTTGTGTGTGGTGAGATGAGACTAGCCAAATACTTGGCTTGAGTGCACCATAGGACTTAGTGTGGACAATCACTTTGGCCCCATGGTATCTTGTCATGGGGGTATTAGTGCATTCACACCCAGATTCACGACAGTCTTGGAAATGTCTTGATATAGGGATCTTCCCTACTTCATTACATAACCTTGATAGTTATGTGCGGATGGGGACCGATCATTGAGAACCTTGTGGAAAAATCAATCTCCAGTGGTGACAGTGGCAGACCACATTCTGTGTTAAACCCATTCGCACCCGAGGGCCCACTTGGAACTCACATAGGATGGCCTGTTTTTCCCAGACTCAGCTGAGACCTCCCTGAGTAGTAAATAATACCAAACCGATTCCCTGATTTGGTCATGAGCCATTTCTCGGGAATGGTGAAAGTATTATTGCTATTCGGCTTTGAGAGTCCGTGATGTTTGACCCTGAGCATACCAGTGAGATTGGGAGGGGTTTACAGGTTTGCAGGAACCCTTTAACCTCATCATACCCACACTGCCAGTACATTCTTATGTGTTGATCTGTTATTTTAACCTTTGGAGTTCTTGATCTAGTTGGTTTAGAAATATGATCTGAGGATATCGGTGACTCACCTGAATGTATATGGGATGTTATTCAGAGGACCTATAGTTTATGATCACTTGGCTCTTTTATCCAGTACCCAGACAGCTCCATATTGATCATATTTACCTTGCATTTGCATGTGCATCATATCATAGCATTCTTAACATCTTAGTGTTTTCATTTTTCAGGTTACATTTACACACCCTATTCTGGTATCTGTTAGTTTCTCATATCCAGATGGCAAGCATCACCACAGCTCTCAAATAGAACAATGCACATTATACCTTTCCACAACCAGAGGTGAGGAAATTGCACCAATTGAAGGGTCTGATGAATGATAAGGTTCTAGGATATTTCAGGGCCAGATTTGGACAAATTCTCAGGTACATGGACAAGCCAACGGAAGAGCAAAGGGACATCATTCATACTCTTCTTCAGTTCTATGATGCTCTATTATGCTGTTTTGTATTCCCAGATTATGTCTTAGCACCTACATTGGAAGAAATTGCCAGCTTGTTGCATATCCCCCTCATGGAAGGCATCCATATTACAACTCATGGAGAGTACTCCAGGCAAAATAAATTGATCAGAGGTGTCATTTGCCTTTAAGCAGGGTGGAGCAGGGTTTGAGTAGTAGCAAAGGGAAAGGGTTTAATTGCAATGTACTCATTCAGGAAGCCCATGCATATGCTCAGGATAATCAATGGATACAGTTCAATGTACTCCTAGCTTTGATGGTATATGGAATTAGCCTATTCCCAGGAGATCAAGGGATGGTTAGCTTGGAGGCCATTGCCATTTTCTTCAGAAGGAATCCCACACCTACTCTGTTAGGTGATTTTTATTACGGAGTTCATTATAGGAATGAAAAGAAGGGAGGCCATGTGAGTTGTTGTGTGCCTCTGTTTGTTGACTGGTTTGCTAGACAATTGTCTAAGGTGGGGTCATTCAAGGATTTAAGGGGAGAATGGAAATGGTCTCGTAGATTGATGGGGTTGATTGTAAGTGATATAAGCTAGGGGTATGACAGGGATGTATTGGGGAAAGAGATGATTGTGAAGTGTAACTGGTTTCCCAATGTTCCTTTGATTGGAAGGAAATGTATAATCAATTATAATCCATTTATGGCTAGAAGACAGTTTGGATATCCTTTGAGAGAACCCCCTTTTGATGAGGATGTGAGAGAATCTTTATATCTTCCTATTGAGGGGAATATTGACATGGCTATCCAAGTATTCCAAGCTTGGGATATCAGGACTCAGAAGGGAAAGAAAGAGTTTAGGAGGGTAGATCCCAACACGTATGAACCCTTTGCAGGATGGTTGAAAAATCGTGTCAGGATCACTTTGTTGCCTTTTTCCTTGGAGCTTCTTCTTTACCTAAAGGAAGTAATTCCACAGATCCCCGTTGCACCAAGCACTGTTCCTTTAGAAGATTATCAAAAACTTGAAGCTCAGCTGAAAATATTGAAAATGGAGCAAACATAAATGATTACCTTGCATCATCAATTGGCTCTTTCTAAGTTGACCTTAGAAGAGAAGTTGCACAAAGTAGAAGTAGACCAAGAAGATAAGGACAAAAATTTGGCAAAAAGGGAGACCTACTTCCAAAGAAGGGGATTGATGGACATCAAGAGGGAAGAACAGTTCAAGAAAAACAAGAAAGCTCTCAGGGATGCTTGGCAATCTCTCACCTGGGTATAAGGGCAAAGAGATCAAGATCAAGCAAAATATAGGAGGAAAGAGGAGATGTTCAAGTTATAGATTGTTGCCCAAGGAAAAGAGTGGGAGCAGGCTTACAGAAGGCAACAGGAGGTGTCTCAGCAGCTAAATGAAGCTCTTGAAGAGATGGCAGGTCTTAGAAGAAGAGCAGATGTGAAGAGAACCCGAGTAGAGTTGGAGCTTGCAGAGGAAGGGCCAGAGTCTTCTTGCAGCTTGGAGTTTTAGTTTGCTTTTCTTGTATTTCTGATTACCTACAGGATTGTTGTAGGAATCTAAATTTGTTTGCTGTACTTTGTGTTTTCGTAAAACTTGAAACCCTACAAGGATGATATTTGTGCCTTAGGGCTTTTTATTTATGCATCTTTATTTTGTCAGACTCTTTAAGTTGTATGTTTCTTTTCTCATTTGGTTGTGGAAATGGTGTGGAAACATTGAAAGGAATATTCACAAAAGATTATTTCAAAGGCCATCTGGATTCCTCAATAAGATACCAGAACTAGGGCAATAAAACCCTGATAATGAAAGCATGAAGATTGCATTGCATGTAACAATGTTGTTGTTTTGTAGGTACGGTCTTCAGGTTTCTAACGTCTCTTCTAATTTTAGGTACTATAGCTCCGAAGAAAGACCCCAAGAAGATCCACAAATATCCAACGAAAGAAAACAGAGAGAAAATAATGGATCAGATGCAGGCGGATTTGGCTGACTTAAGGACAAGAATTGATAATTTCATGACCCTCATGGCTGGGATGGGTCAAACTCAAGAGCGCTTGCGCGAGCTGGTAGAGAATAATCTAGCTAGGAACAATGGGACAGTAGATGGAGGCAATCGCAATGGGGCTGGCGCCAATCATGTTGAAATCCCTGTGGTACAACCTGGAGTTACCATTATCAATGATGGAGTGAACAACCTTCATATGGATGAGCAGGATGACCAGTTCACATTACTAGATGAGTGTCGCTCCCGCCAAAATGACAACCGGGGTCAAGAAGGGGTACAGACGCGAACGGTCGGCGAAAAGAGGAATGAGAACACACAGGAGTGAACTCAGAAAGACAAGAGTCGCCAGCTAGGCATTTTTATCCCGGAGGAAAGGTAATGCTGCATAGACCTTGGAAAGATATGGATAAGACAGTTGCGAACCAGAGAGACTGAGAAAGGGGGTTGGTTACAACCTGGGAAGGTATTAGCACCCAGATTGTCCGTCGTACTCGACGGGATCCACGCTTAAAAGATTTGTGTTTTAAAGGGGTAGTGTCAGTGCAATTGGTGTATCAAAGAGCTGGAAAAGGATGTACAGGTGTCAGTGTAAAAGAAGTGTGAGGTGTATAAGAGAAGTGTCAGTGTAAGAACAAAGACGAAATGCTCATGACCATGAGGCTAAAAGAATAATACTGAAAGAGGGGGAATGTACAAAGACTTTTGTTCGATAACCGTTAAGTTATGCCTACGTATCCTCTCGTGCAATGAGGAAGTCAGAACACCGTAGTTCGACCCAAAGAGACTGAAAGAAGGATTGACTTGTGAACTGCTTACTTGTCTATGCTCAAGTGTATGACCTGTCTGGCCCAGGTGCAAACTGTCTTGCATTAGACGGAAGAAGCGAGTTCTCGTTTGTGAGTGAATGAGATGAGAAAAGAATCCCGGAGGAGACGATCATTGTTTGTTTTTGTGTTTTCAGTCTTTTATTGCCTTTTTTGAAGTTTGTCATAAGTTAACGAGCTTAAGCCTAAACCAATGGGTTAGTAAACTCATCACATCTTCCCTCTGATTAGGGGTAATGAGAATACCTTAAGTGTGAATTCAGCATCTCACACTTAATCACCTTTGATGTAGGATTAAGATCATTAACCTACTTGTGATTATTTAGATGTTTTTTGTTGTTTTTGTTTAGTGTTAAGTAATGAGACTAAGCCATAATCAGGGATTAAACAGACTCATTACACCATCCTAATAGAAGGATAATAGATGAGAATGTTTAAGCTGAGGAATACTCCTCAACTTAATCCATGATTAGGGATTAACCTCATGACAAAACAAAGCCTTTATTAGATGGATTTTAGTTAATGATAAAATGAAGAAGTGAGTTTTATGGTTTGTAAGACAACTTGAGGAGGACTTGTCCATTAACACTAGGTTTAGTCCTTCTTAACCAATTAAGGAAGAATTAGAACCCTAATGCAAGGCCCAAGTTACAAGCTTGATGTCTTGGTGATTATTAAGTGGATTGACTAAAGGGGTTAAAAACATTAAGGGTTTAACACTTAGGATTAAAGTTATACACTCCATCCTAATAGAAGGATGCAGGCATAAGCTTAATCACAAAGCCTTAAAACCTTTAGGGTTTAGTCCCTGATTATGAGGTGAGAAGAGAAGACTCAAAGAGACACAAAGGTAAAAGCTAAGTGGGGGACTAATCAAACCCTAATTTTTATCATGCTTGGTCATTCCTAAGGTTTGTGAGGCTTAAGAAAGAGATCTTCAAAGAACCACCAAGGAGAGAAGCAGATGAAAGGAGCAAAGAGAAGCAAAACAACTTGCTTCACTTAAGAAGTCAAGTTGCTTGAAGAAAGAAAGTGAGATGAACAAGAATGAGCAAGCTCAATCCAAAGCACAAGACAAAATGCAGCAATGATGCATAAGAGAGATGAAAAGAGATTGTGAGAAGTGAAGGCAAATTCACTTCTCAAACAACTTACCACCTGAAATGTTAGCAAAAGAAATGAAATGTAATGCAAAATGAGATGAAATGTGATGATGCAAACCAAAACCAGAAGCATGAGTATGATGTTGATGATGCTAAGAGATGATGCAAACATGAGGCAAGGCATGAGAATGATCATACAAACATATGGATGCAAGAGAAGCATGCTTAGAACCATGGATGTACATGAAAAGTTATGGAATGCAAATGACATACAACATGGCAAATGAAAGATAAAATGATCAAACATGATTCTAATATGTCCTAAGATGTCTTATGAATCAAATGGATGCACAAAATGTCATGGCAAGTCATAGTATGCAAGCAAATGGAAGATGGATGCAAAGAAAGGCATGAATTAGGGTTATAAGCAACATACAAAGCAAAAACCCAAAACCAGAAGCAAATGACATGATAAAAATTTGAAAGTGCAATCAAAGGAACCCTAAACCTACACAAACTCACTGCCCAAAGGAGGGGATCCAACTCTTAACCTAGTGAGAGTTATGAATTTCCTAAGATTGCTAGGGTTTTAAGGTACCTTGTCAAGAAAAATGCAAAACAAAATGAAAATGCAAGATCAGTTCATGCCAATTTTATCCTACAATCTACATGCTATACAAGATGCAATGCAAAAAGAATCATTGTCCAACTCTCAATGGTTAGGCAGAAGTGAATTTTTGAAGATTGAACCAAAATATTACCTTGAAATGAAATTAATTCCATTGAAAATGATCAAAAGGCATCAAGAACCAAAAATAAATTTGGTTTGAGAGTTGAACAATGTTTCTAAATGTTTAAAAATGTTTCATGAATTTGTTTGTGATTTTTAAATACCTAAAAGTATTTTTAATTAATTAATTTTCATTAACTAGTTAAAAATAAACTTTTAAATGATTTAAAAATAATTTTTAATGCAAAAAATAAAAATAAAAATATTTTTGTGTTCTGAAAAATAATAAAAGGTTTGATAAATATTTTCAGAATTTTTCAATGTATTTTGCTATTTTAAATAAAATGAGGAAAATAAATGCAAAACAAATGAAAATAAAATGAATTTAAATAGAAAAATAGAAAGTCAGCCAATCTGATGGCTGAGATTCAAATTCAGGGACGCGGGAGTGGACTTGGCGCGCGTTTGGACGACTCACATTCTAACTTACGTAATTAAGTCATTAGCCCTAATCCTAACCCTAATCACTTTCAGATGACCGAAACAGTGTTCCGGTCATCTTCTCCGGCAGGCTCCTCATTCAATCTCTCTTAATATGCCATGAAACTTCACAAATCTTTCCAGAATCACTCATTAAACATCATTAAAACTTAACCCCACCCCAAAATCCATTTATTTCGCATCAAACAAGAGAATCAAACCAAACAAGTTCCACGGGCAAAATTTCAGAAACTTCATACACTCTCATTTTCAACCCATTTTCGAAAATAAACACATCAGTGTGACCAGTATAACATAAAGAATCACATTGCAGCAAAAGAAATGAGTTCTGGAAAAATGTTTTGGATGGTTACCTGAGCTGGAGTTCCCCTGATTCTGAGCTTCCTGGCCTCAAGCTTTGCACAAAACTTCTCCCTTGATCCTCCTGATGATGGAATGGAGCTTAGAATGCTTTGAGAGTGGCTGGTTTGGGAGATTGACAAAGTTCTGTTCAAGGGGGGGGGGGGAAGGAAATCGTGTTTTGATTTCAGTGAGTTTCAGGCTGTTTTAATGGTTGGTTTGTGATCAGTGGAGCATTTTGAGATCAATGGTGAAGTTTGTTTTGGTGTTTGTGTTCTGTGGAGTGAGTTTCAAATGGTTTTGCATATGAGGCATAAACTTGGAACTATGGCTATGAGAGAGCTTCAGCATGAATTGTTATGTGTTATGGCTTGCCTTTGGTCCACTTATCACTCATGGATAGGTCTGTGGAGTTGGTGTGCCCTATTGTGATTGGTATGGGTCTTTTGCCAAAAAGTCAAGCTTTGTGTAAGAGAGATATGGGCTCATGGATACCCAAGGACAAGAGGGGTGTCCTGCGCAGCAAGAAGTGTGGAGAGCCCTAGGATCAATTCTGAAGTCAGCAAGCAAGTGGATTAGGGTTTGAGTGAGGTTTTGCAACTTGGTTCATCTTTGGCCCTTTTGAAGTTTCTTGATCCACAAGTCACAAAAATGAGCAAACTCTTGATGAAATCTGACTTTTAGACATTGGTTCATGTTTTTATGAAGATTAGAAGTCCATTTGATAGCACAATTTGCCTTGGCAAGTGGTTTTGCAACTTTGTCTCTTTGGTGCATAACTTGAAATTTTGTGATTTTGGCCAACTTTGACAAGTCATAACTTTTGATCCAAAATGAATTAGAATGAGTTCTTGTACTTTTTGAAAAGGGAATGATCCATTCTACAACTTTCATGACCAAAGTTTTCTCATTTGAAGCATTTTTGAATCAAAAAGAAAGGGTTGAAAAAGGTTCCCAAAATGGCAAGTTTCCATTACAAGTCATTTTCCCAAAAAGTCAACTTTGCAAATGGCTTGAAATTCTTCAATTTTGTGAACTTCCAACATCTTCTATGATCAAATAAAGATCATACATAATCAAAAATTATGAAGAACACCCTTTGGTTGGGTCATTGGGGGCCTCAGATGCCCTGATTTTGCACTGACTTGCTTGAAAAGTCAACTCTTGATCAGATGACTTCCCCATGGAATTTATTCATGAAACTTGATATGCATGATCCCTATACCATATAGAGACCAATAGAAACAAGAATGACCAAAAAATTTGGAGTTATGGCCTTTGAAACCAAAACCCTAATTCTAGGTCATCTGTGCAGTTAAACCTGGCTCTGCTTCCATGCCAATCTCAGTTCTTGTGATTTTTTGACATTCTTGACTTTGAGAGGATATAATATGATGCTTGAACATACATGGACCCCTTTGAAATGATTGATGACCTTTGGAGTGGCTCAAATGGCTCTGGGATTACTCAGATCACAAACCCTAGATGCAGATGACTTAGAACCAGTGCAATGAAGCAAATATGCAATATGGGATGCCATGATTGAAATTATGCATATGAAAAAGATCACAAGCCATGGTGTGAATGAGTGAGGGCAAATTTGGGGTGTTTACAGCTGCCCCTATTCAAACATGAGTTAGCTGTGTAGAATGTAAGCAATGGCTTAACAGGCAAACAAGATAACTTGTGGTTGAATACCAAAGACAGTCCAAAATTTGCACTCACAGAATGAAGAAGAAAAGGGATATAGATTGTAAAAGAAGATAAAGTATATTATAAAGTGCTGGTGACGGAGGACGACCGTCGAGCAGAGGACGACTGCTGGGGAAAGGGCAATGACGGGGACGACCGACATGCTGGGGAAAAATGCGGGAAATACAGCAAAGACGGGGACGGCCGACTAGCTGGGGGAAATGCGGGAAATAAAGCAATGACGGGGACGGCCGACATGCTGGGGATATAAGGGATTATGAAGCAAAGACGGGGACGGCCAACTAGCTGGGAATATAAGGGATTATGAAGCAAAGACGGGGACGGCCGACTAGCTGGGGATATAAGAGATTATGATTGGGACGGCCATAATGTAAAACTATAAGATTCTCTGAGGATTATAGGTAAAAATAAATGATGAGGTACGGTCATCAGGTTCATAAAGTAATGTAAACAACGATGGGGACGACCATCGGGCTAAACTGATGAAGGACGATCATCAGAAAAAGGAAAAGGGACCACGACGGGGACGGCCATTGGGTTAAAGAATAAATGAAATAATGATGAGGGACGGTCATCAAAGGTGAAGGACGATCACCAGGAAAAGGAAAAGGGACCACGACGGGGACGGCCATCGGGTTAAAGAATAAATGAAATAATGATGAGGGACGGTCATCAAAGGTGAAGGACGATCACATAGCAGGGGACGGCTGCTCTGTTGGGGATAAGATGAGGGACGATCATCTAAGGTGAAGGACGATCACCTGGCAGGGTACGGCTGCCGAAAGTATCGCGACATAGGACGAAGCCGGATAAAAGGTCGACGATGGGGACGGCCATCAGATGAGCATGATGAAGGACGACCATCAAGAGGTGAAGGACGATCACCTAGCAGGGGACGACTGCTCTCAAGGTTTATCATGACATAGGACGAATGTCAGATAACAAGATCAACGATGGGGACGGCCATCGGATAAGCATGATGAAGGACGATCATCAAGAGGTGAAGGACGATCACCTAGCAGGGGACGGCTGCTCTCAAGTTTTATCATGATATAGGACGAATGTCAGATAACAAGATCAACGATGGGGACGGCCATCGGATGAGCATGATGAAGGACGATCATCAAAAGGTGAAGGACGATCACCTAGCAGGGGACGGCTGCTCTCAAGTATCACGACATAGGACGAATGCCGGATAGAAAAGGGGTTATAATGAATAGAGACTCCGCTGGGGAAAGGATGAGGGACGGTCATCCATAGGTGAAGGACGATCACCTAGCAGGGTACGGCTGCCGGAAGTATCATGACATAGGACGAATGTCAGATAGAAAAAGGTTGCTTTTCTGGCGACCTACTGGGGAATAGTAAACACGGACGAGTGTTTACATCCAAGAAATAAAAGGTATAAGTGTTTTGACGTTGTGTATAGATTAAAGATGCGGACGAGCATCCCTAAGACTACGATACAGACGAGTATCGGGTAGAAACAAATACTGACATGTGTTCAGAGATGATGATACGGACGAGTATCAACTGGTTAACAAGGAACACGGACGAGTGTTGATTCTGAGGGGACTCTTCTGGGGAATAGTAAACACGGACGAATGTCTAAATTCAAGAAGACATGAGTGTTTGACACGTGTATGGATTAAAGATGCGGACGAGCATCCCTAGGACTATGATACAGACGAGTATCAGGTAGAAACAAACGCTCGACGCATGTTTTGAGATGATGATACGGACGAGTATCAACTGGTTAACAAAGAACACGGACGAGTGTCGGATCTGAGGGGATGTAAGTGATATATACAAGATACGGATGAGTATCTGTATGAGTGAAATAAGTATGAGTGGTGTACAGGAGAGTGTTTAACTTGCTGAGGAGGGTGACACAGACGAGTGTTCAAAAGAGAAAGGTGTAATATAAACAAGTATATGGTTTGCAAAATGTTTAGGCAACTGTGCTGGGGAAAGCGACACAGACGGGTGTCAGGGAATTTGTATAGATATATGTATCTGTGAGTGCAAAGGGGATGCTTTGGCTTCCCGCTGGGAATATGACACGGACGGGTGCCAGGATGTATCTGTAATGTATAAGTGTCTGTTTGTAAAGAAGGCTCGGGCGACTTTACTGGGGAATGATGACACGGACGAGTGCCAAAAGGAGGGTGCATTTGTATTTGTGAGTATGGGGCAAGCGCTTTGGCTCTCTGGTGGGGAATTTGGAGAGTTTTCTCTGTATATTGTCGATGGATTGTCAATATTTACAAGTGTTTGATTAAGAACATGGCTTATGATTATGCAGTATGTTTGATTTTTGCCGTAATGCTCCATATTAGACGGAATGCTACGCTTTATGGGGGAGAATATGATGCGAATGCTATGATTATGCAAAGATACTGATCCGGGATCCGGGTCCCATTGCTACGAAGATCTCTGGTTGATCTTCTTGAAGTGAACATCCCAGCTGGGGATGAAATCATTGGTATATCTGACATATGGGACTCTGCTTGGGGAAATAGGTCACTGACAGACCTGTCTTGGTGATGGGGGACCCAGCTGGGAGTTTGTAGAAGCTTTCTTCACTCTGTTGTGAGATCTTCAGGCATTGCTCCTCCGGATAGAGGCTGAAGCTTTGTGGGGAGGTGGTTCCCCGGCTTTTGTACTTGGCTATCGGAGGAATAGTAAAGGGCAACTCGGCTGGGGAAGAAGAAAGACCATGAGGAGGTCTTCCTGGAGATTTCTGTAGGGGTCCTACTGAGGATGACACTGGACAACTCAGCTGGGGAGAAACCATCTCCGGTGCTAATTGGGGGATAGACTGAGTAAATAATGATTTGCCAGCTTGCTGGGGTGAAGCTTTCATGCCCCATGCTGTGCTTTGAATACCTGCAATCCTGAAAAGACAATGAAACGCACAAGTAATCCCGAGGTATCCCTTACCGGATTCCATCATAGGAGTTTAGACACTCCCGGGAGTAAGTATATTTCCTATAAGCACGTTTTTTAGAAGAAACGCATCTGTATTTATGCAATCAGTATCTTAGAGACATCGGACATTTTGCAAATGAAAATAAAGTGTACGAAACGAGACATGACTGAAAATCTGATTTTATTAATTTGTGTGCCCTGAATCGGCGAGATACAGTCAAAGAAACAAATCCCCTAAAATGAGGAGATTGTTAGAAATTGAGAAATAAAAGGTATTGGCAATGTTGATGACGCTTCGGGGAGCTTCCCTTTGCTATGACTCGTATGACTTTTGACATTCTTCTCGCCTTGCTTTCTGAAGAAGGCTGATTCTGACCGGCGCTTGATCCTTTCGAAGCTTACCAAGTTGTAAGTGATACAGACGAATTCAGAATGCAATTGTTCGCTTATTCCCTTATTTTGCATGGATCACCCTTTCGGGTTTTCAATCCATCGGGATACCCATTTTTTCCTGAGTTGTCCAATGCGGCTTTTCAACTCAGCGGGTGTACATTTTTTTTGTTTATTTTCCCTTATTTTTGCCCGAGTCTTTTATTCTGTTTTTGACTCGCCGGGATGCCCTATTTTTGCCTGGAATTTCATTCTATTTTTATGTCCAGCGGATCATTTTCATGCGAAGTATTTTTTAACTGCATCTGAATTCACAGGGGACGGGAAGTCTTCACCATCCATAGTACTGAGCATGCATGCTCCACCGGAGAAAACTTTCTTTACTACGAATGGTCCTTCATAGTTCGGAGTCCACTTTCCCCTGTGGTCTGTATGAGGAGGGAGGAGTCTTTTCAGCACAAGATCTCCTACTTGGTACTCTCGGAGCCTGACTTTCTGATCGAAGGCTTTCTTCATTCTTTTCTGGTACAGCTGCCCATGACAGATTGCAGCTAACCTCTTCTCTTCAATCAGATTCAGTTGTTCGTATCGGGATCGGACCCACTCTGCTTCGTCCAGCTTAACATCCATTAACACCCGTAAGGAGGGTAATTCAACTTCAACAGGTAGGACTGCCTCCATACCATAAACAAGCTAATACGGTGTTGCCCCAGTGGATGTTCTGATTGACGTACGGTACCCATGCAAGGCAAACGGTAGCATTTCATGCCAGTCTTTGTATGTGACTACCATCTTTTGCACAATCTTCTTGATATTCTTGTTAGCTGCCTCAACAGCGCCATTCATCTTTGGCCTGTAAGGAGAAGAATTGTGGTGTTGGATCTTGAAGTCCCGGCATAGTTCTTCCATCATTTTGTTGTTCAAGTTAGAACCATTATCAGTAATGATTCGCTCGGGAACTCCGTATCGGCAGATGATGTCTCTCTTCAGAAATCGGGCTACCACTTTCCTTGTAACATTTGCATATGAAGCCGCTTCAACCCACTTGGTGAAATAGTCAATGGCAACCAGGATGAATCTGTGGCCGTTTGAAGCAGTCGGTTCAATCCTGCCAATCATATCAATGCCCCACATGGCAAATGGCCAGGGTGAAGACATCACATTCAAAGGATTCAGAGGCACGTGCACTTTATCCGCATAAATCTGGCATTTATGGCATTTTTTGGCGTAGGCACAACAGTCGGCATCCATTGTGATCCAGTAATAGCCTGATCTTAGAAACTTCTTTGCCATGGCATGCCCTCCGGCATGGGTACCAAAGGATCCTTCGTGCACCTCGTGCATTAACAAGTCTGCCTCTGTCTTATCAACACATCTGAGGAGTACCATATCAAAGTTTCTCTTGTACAGGGAACCATCGGTATTCAGAAAGAAACTGCCAGCAAGCCTTCTTAATGTCTTCTTATCATTGGAAGATGCCCCAGGTGGGTATGTCTGATCCTCCAAGAATCACTTAATGTCATGGAACCAAGGCTTGTTATCTTTGGCAACATCTGCTGCAAATACATATGCTGGTCTGTCAAGTCTGGACACTGAGATCCGAGGCACAAAGTTGGCAGCTTGAACTTTGATCATGGATGAAATGGTAGCAAGAGCATCTGCAAACTGATTCTCGTCCCGAGGGATATACTCAAGCTTGACCGTTGTGAAGAAAGTCAATAACCTCCTTGTATAATCCCTGTAAGGTATCAGATGATCCTGGTGTGTGTACCATTTACCATTGGTTTGATTGATTACCAAAACTGAATCTCCGAATACAGTCAATGTCTTGATCCTGAGGTCAATGGCTTCCTCAAGACCCATAATACAAGCTTCGTATTCTGCTTCATTGTTAGTGCAGTTGAAGGTGAGTTTTGCCGAGAAAGGCATGTGAACTCCCTTAGGTGTAATGAGTACTGCACCAACACCACGACCATTCATATTTACAGCCCCGTCAAACATCATAGTCCATTCTTCTTCCGGGTCAGGCCCTTCAGTGTGAATAGGCTCTTCATGATCTTTTGCTTTTATGAACATGATGTCTTCATCAGGGAAGTCAAATCTCATAGGCTGGTAATCATCAATAGGTTGCTCGGCAAGATAATCAGACAATACACTGCCTTTGATGGCTTTCTGATATGTGTACTGAATGTCATATTCCGTGAGGATCATTTTCCATCTTGCAACCCGTCCGGTAAGTGCTGGCTTCTCAAAAATGTTCTTAACTGGGTCCATCATTGATATCAATAAAGTAGTGTGGGTCAACATATACTGTCTCAGTCGGCGAGCAGCCCACGCTAAAGCACAGCAAGTTTTCTCGAGCAGTGAATAACGTTGTTCACAGTCGGTAAACTTTTTGCTCAGGTAGTAAATTGCATACTCTTTTCGACCAGACTCGTCATGCTGGCCCAGCACACACCCCATTGACTCTTCTAATACTGTCAAGTACATGATTAGAGGTTTTCCTTCAACTGGTGGCATAAGGATTGGAGGCTCTTGTAAGTATTCCTTGATTTTGTCAAAAGCCCTTTGGCAGTCTTCGTTCCACCTGACCGTTTGTTCTTTTCTTAACAGCTTGAACAAGGGTTCACTGGTTGCAGTAAGGTGAGATATGAACCTTGAAATGTAGTTCAATCTACCTAGGAAACCTCGAACTTCTTTCTCAGTTTTCGGTGCAGGCATTTCTTGAATGGCTTTGACTTTATCAGGGTCAACTTCAATCCCTTTTTCACTTACAATAAATCCCAGCAGCTTACCAGATCGCACCCCGAATGTGAGAGACTTGGCAATCATGTCATCCACATAACATTCTATTTCTTTATGGATCATGTCGTGGAATAATGTTACCATAGCCCGTTGATAGGTTGCACCAGCATTCTTCAGTCCGAATGGCATCACCTTATAACAGAACGTGCCCCAAGGTGTGATGAAAGTTGTCTTCTCCATGTCTTCAGGTGACATTTTGATCTGATTGTATCCTGAAAATCCGTCCATGAAGGAGAATACCGAGAACTGAGCCGTATTATCCACCAATACATCAATGTGAGGTAAAGGGAAATCATCTTTTGGGCTGGCTCTGTTCAGATCCCGGTAATCCACACACATCCTTACCTTGCCATCTTTCTTAGGCACAGGTACAATATTAGAAACCCACGGTGGATAGCTAGTCACAGCAAGGAAACCGGCGTCCCACTGCTTTTGTACCTCTTCTTTGATCTTCATTGCCATGTCTGGGCGAGTACGGCGCAGTTTCTGTTTAACCGGTGGGCAATCTTCTCTTAAAGGCAGCCTGTGCATAACAATATCGGTGTCCAACCCTGGCATATCCTGATAAGACCAAGCAAACACATCCACATATTCACGAAGCAGGTCAATCAGTTTCTCTTTCACCGAGTTTTGTAAGCAGGCCCCGATCTTAACCTCTTTCACATCTTCATCCGTACCAAGATTAATCGTTTCGACCACCTCCTGATGAGGAGTGATAACCTTCTCCTCTTGCCTTAACAACCTGGCTAGCTCTTCAGGAAGCTCATAATCTTCTTCAACCCCTTCATCAGCTTGATTGATTGGATTGTCAAAGTCATACGAAGTCATAACTGTGTTGTTGTCGGTGCAGTCTGAAAGGCACTCTCTGCAAGGGTTTAGATTGTTCATTTTAGTGATCGATTTTAATCTTGTTTAGAAAAAAGTGAAGTAAAGTTATCATTCTAAAAACATTGCCATTATATTTTTGTACAAAAAGAAAAATGGAAAAACAGTGAGCGGAAAAAAGAAAGACTCATTTGCAAAAGATGTCCGATATTCATTGATTGATCTGTTTGCACAAAATTACAAGATGGCCCGATTACAAAATGAGTCTTGACATCTTGGGCAAGATGCAAGACTTGATGCATGCTTAAAATATACAGGAAATAATAATTACTCTATGGGAGTAACCCTTATAATTTCCTGGGAAGACCAGTTTGAGATACGGTTCCCCGGGATCCTTGGACGTATCCAGCTCTCCAGGTTGCGCTCATCTTCCGACTCATCTTCCAAGTTGTTCACTGCATCCGGGGTGAGCATTCCCCCGTTGACAAAGTTGGGCTTCTTAGCAGCCTCTGATTGATCTTGTTGAGTTGGTTTGTATCCCAACCCAAATTTGTCCTCCTTCTTCTCCACAGGTAGCAGCTTGCCCCAGCCTTGGGCAGTACCCTCTTCAACAACCTTCCTGGCTTGCTGATAAGACGTCATGGAGGTTCCCAGTACAGCAGATGCTTCATTTATGTTCAGGGCCTCAAACCCCTGGCTCATAGTTTCATGGATTTCTCCATCCATCTCAATATACTTATACGTAGCCAGATGGCTAACAAAGATATCTTCTTCACCACAGATGGTGATGATCTGGCCTTCCCACTCGAATTTTAGCTTCTGGTGAAGGGTAGACGTAACTGCGCCAGCGGCATGGATCCAAGGTCTACCCAACAAATAGCTGTAGGCCGGCTGAATGTCCATCACATAGAAGGTAATCTTAAAAGTCTGCGGGCCAATCATCACAGGCAGATCAATCTCCCCTAGCACTGATCTCTTAGAGCCATCAAATGCTCTTACCACCAAATTACTCGGATGCAAGGCCAAGCCATCATACTCCAGCTTCACCAAGGCTTTCTTTGGTAGAACATTGAGTGAAGACCCAGTGTCCACCAGTACATGAGATAGAACAGCACCCTTGCATTCTAGAGTGATGTGTAAAGCCTTGTTGTGGTTACGTCCCTCAGTCGTTAAGTCAGCGTTGGTAAAGCCCAGTCCATGACTGGTGTTGACATTTGCCACTACAGTTTCTAGCTGATTAACAGTGATCTCTTCTGGCACGTATGCTGCGTGCAAGACTTTCAGTAATGCATTCCTGTGAGCTTCAGAACACATCAGCAGGGATAATATGGAGATCTTTGAGGGAGTTTGGTGAAGCTGAATCACCACTTTGTAATCACTTCTCTTTATAATTCTCATGAACTCATCTACATCTTGCTCAAAAGATGTCTTCTGAGTTTCTTTGACAATTGGCTCTTCAACTACCACACTCTTTCCTTTTGCTTTGGCAGCAGCTTCTGCCTCGGCGTTAGGTCTTTGCAATTGTGAGGCAAAAAGGCGTCCGCTTCTGGTGAAGCCTCCGCCTACCCCAACATTATCAATCTGTGGAGAAGAGGTTGAAGAATCCTGAGTGATTTTCTCCCCGTTGCAGTAGAGGTCAGAGCCATAATGCCAAGGGATGGCATTACTGCTTTCGTATGGAACTGGTCCAGGTACTGTGATGGTAACTGGACTGACTGCTGCAGAGGAGGGTACTGAGATGGTGTGTGGATCGTAGTAGATGGTGACTGGTGACCTGGCAGGAGGTGCCACTGTTGGTTGTTGAAAATTGTTGTTTGGAGGAACATATGCTGGATCATAATAAATGGTGACTGCTGAGATATCTGTTGGCGTTGTAGAAGATTCTGTTGAACAAAGGGGTGCTGATGTTGTAGAAGAGATGGTTGTTGACATCTGGCTTGCTGAAGTGATGGACGAAGCCATTGTTGATGATATTGATGAATTGGTTGGAATGATTGTTGTTGCAGTTGTAGAAGAGTCAGGAATTGTTGCTAAAGGGATTGCTGGATTTGTAGGAGCTGATGTTGTGATCTGAAGTATACCGCTTTTGATAAGACCATCTATGCCGCTTCTCAAGTTATCACACCCGTTGACCGAAATGTTGTAATAACCACAACCGAGCTCACACCCGGGGAACATCTGGCATTCTAGAAGCTGAGCTTTAATTTCTACCAGAGGTGTCTGAATCTGCCCAACACTGGTGATTAAGAAAGATGGCTTATCTTCCTCAATAGCATTAATTCTTGGTCCTCCATGATTGGGCATGGGATTCTTGTTGACATTTGGCGGGGGTGCAAAGTTGAGGGCTTTAGAATCCACCAGATCTTGTACTTTCATTTGTAAAGCCCTACATTTCTCTGTACTGTGGCCAGGTGCATTGGAGTGAAAAGCACATCTGGCGTTGACATCATAATTTCTTGGAAGACTGGATGGATCTGGTGGTGCCAATGTCCTTAACTCAACCAGGTTGAGTTTCAGGAGTTGTGGCAATAAAGCGGCATAAGGCATAGGGATTGGATCAATCACCCTATTTTCCTGTGATGGTCTTTGTTGAAAGGGTCTTTGTTGTTGATTGATGTTGTTGTTGTTGTTGTTGTAGTTTCTTTGTGGCGGATACTGAGCTTGCTGCTGATAGTGTGGTTGTTGTTGTGGTTGATATGCTGGTTGCTGAGGAATCGGAGCTGGAATAGTGACAGCCGCCACTGACCTATGAACATACTGAGGTCTGCCCCTGTTGGCATGAATAACATTAGTCTCACCGGTTCTTCTAGGTCCCACAAAAGGCTTCCTGGGATTGCTTGACGAACTTGCACCATTATCAGTAATTTTGCCCATCTTCAGAAGGCTCTCAATTCTTTCTACGGCTATGACTACGTCAACGAAGCTGGTGGAAGAAAAGGCAGCTAGCCTATCAATATATGTTCCTTGCAGCGTATTCATGAACATGTCGGCCATTTCTCTTTCCGACATGGGTGGCTGGACAGCTGCAGCAAGCTGTCTCCACCTCTGGGCATATTCCCTGAAGCTTTCTCTGGATGACTGAGACATTCCCATCAGAAGGGTTCTGTTAGGAGCCATGTCCAGGTTGTATTGGTACTGTCTGATGAAAGCCTCAGCTAGGTCCTTCCAGCACCTGATAGTAGCTCTGGTCAAGTGAGAGTACCATTCCCTTGAAGCCCCAGTCAAGCTATATTCAAAGTAAAACATCCACAGTTTTTCATCCATGGTGTATGCCTTGAGTCTTCCCAGAAAAGACTGTAAGTGAGTTCGTGGACAGGAAGTTCCGTTGTACTTCTCGAAGCACGGGGGTTTAAACTTGTAGGGAATTCTTACCCCGTCCACTAACCCCATATCCATGACATCAAAACCCAGGGAATTTTGAGACTCCAGAGATCTCAATTTCTCAGCAATTTCATCAAGCCTCCTATCATGGGCTTCATCCCCAGCTCCCATCACAGTGAATTGTTCTTCCTGGGGGTCTTCTTGTAAGACTCTTCCTCCAGTAGTATTTCCTTGCACAATACCCGGGATATTGACTTCCGGATGTAGATGAGGCCCATATACAGGTGGGTTAATATGAGGTTGACCCCTCTCATTGTTACTTGTTGCTCCAGTTCCCAGAGGAGGTTCCTCCGGGGTCTGTCTTTCTACCAATGCCCTCAATCTTTCTTGGCTTTGAGCCAAGCCATTCATTACTTCCATGAACTGGGTCATTTGGTTTCTCATCTCCAGCCTTTCGTTAACCATCTGGGTCCTGACCTCTGTCAGCTCTTGCTGTACTTGATCCATCTGGATACCAGGAAGGTTGCTGCGAGTAGGATATCTGTGTGGACGGTTGAGAGGGAACACCCGACGACGAGCAATAATTCCTGAGCTACAACAGAGTTAGTAACAAACAAAACAAAAACCTACAAAACAAAACAAAAGTTAGTATACAATGCAGTATGCTTATTTGTTTCCCAAGGTATCCGGCTTGGTTCTTGGTTTTGACCTTTCCAGACCCTGAGGAAGATGCTTTGATGTTGCTTGAGAGAAAGAAAACTCAGTGAAACAAACTAACAAATATATTACAAACGGGGAACAATACATAGTCTGTTTTTACAACATATGCCCCTGAAGGGTCAAAATACAACATAAAAGAAAAGTACATCAAATGGAAATAACAACAAGCAAAGAGGTCAAACATCTAATCCAAACTCATCCTCCTTAACCTCCTTCAAAAGTGCTTCAGTTACAGGACCAGCCGGATGCTCTGTAATGTTTCTGATAAGGAGGTTTCTGGTGGTAATAGAAGTGGTTAGCTTCTTGTGTCTGTCTTGGTCCTTTGACCTCTTCACACCAGCCCTAAGCTTCAATTCTGAAATGTCCTTCTGGGCTGCTAGCAGAGCCTCCTGTTGTTTCTTCTCAATGGCCTCCAACTGATCAATCCTGTCTTGAGTTCTCTTATCCTCTTGAGTGCGAGCTTCAGTGTTCCTGACCCACCTAGCTTGATTTTCTTTCAGATAGAGATCAGTCTTAGCCTTCTGAAACTGGGCCTCCTTACAGGCATTCTTCAAAATCTGCTCTCCTGCTCTTGATTTCTTGATGTAGTCCTCTGCTTTCTCAATTTTGGCTAGATGCTCCACCTTAAGCTTTTCTAACCTCTCAATGTCTAGACGACCATCACTCCTCTCCCAGAGGGTCTTCTTCAGAGCTTGAGACAGATTCTCATTCCTCTCCTTCAACTTCTCAATTTCTTCCAGGCTGACAGTGGCTGGAGATGGTGCTGTGGATGGTCCAGGTGCATCCTCAATGGTGAAAGGCATCCCAGAAATCAGAGCCCTAGAATGAGACCATTCATAATACTGAGCTGAAGCCACATTGTTGCATTTCCCAAGGATGGCCATCCCTTTGGTCTGGATGTTGTCCCAAGCCCAGGCTGCTTGTCTGACAATAGCTAGATTAGGCTTTATCTCACAATACAGGGTTTCAGCCAAGTCTTGCACTCTAGGAGGGTGAACCAAAGCATAGCCCAACTGTCTCTTAAACAACAAAGGATTGTAGTTGATGCAACCCTTCACTCCTATTAGAGGTACATTGGGGAACTGCCCACAGCTAGTAATTATGTCCCTGCCTTTGGTGCTCTGGGTACACCACCTGATGTCATCTGAAGTTAAAGCAATAAGTCTCCTAGCCCAATTCTTCTGTTGGTGAGGGTTCAGGAAAACATCAATTTTGGGTAAGTGTTTGAGCAACCAGGTATGAAATAGAGGAGCACAACATCTCACCAATCTTCCTCTCTGTTTCTCATTCCTTTGGTGAACAGAATAATAGAAATCTCCCAGCAAGGTGGGTACTGGGTTCCTCAAAAGGAAGAGGTGAATAACATTCTTGTTGATAAACTTAGGCTCATCTGCAAATAGTATAACCCCATATATACTGAGGGCTAACAATGCACAAAGTGCCTTCCATTCACCCAAGGAGGCCTTCAGGATAGCCTAAGAAGTTAGAAAGTCCAAGTGTAAACCAGGGATTCCAGCCTTTGTAGTCATGTTCTGCTCAATCAAAACAGGTTCCAGGTGTAGTGCTTTTGCCACTTCTTCATTGCTGGGAGAAATCATTTCAGGGTTGAAGGGGATACCACCCCTGACAGGTACTCCAATCAGTGATGAAAACTCCTCCAACAGAGGTCCCAACTGAAAATTCTGAAAAGCGAAGCATCTCAAAGGAGGATCATAGAACTGTAGGCAGGTGTGAATCAAACTCCTCTGAGAAGGGTCTAGGTCCATAACCATATCAAGGATGCCCCCATAATGTTCTCTGAATAATGGGATATGGTCTGGAGTGATAAGGGCCTGGACCTGTCTGATGCCAGTCAGCACATGCTCAAAGAAATGATATGAAATGTTGCTCTTCTTGGGTGCCATAACTGCTGATGAAGAACTGAGAACAAGTGCTGATGAGGAAGACTGATACTGAAGATGAGCCACTGATAGGCTAAGGATGATGATGGAGGTAGCTGAAGCAGGCAACTGATGAAGATGGCTGAAGCAGATAGCTGATGAACAGGGGTCTATGCAGATGAAGGGGTCAAAACCAAGCCAAATGTAATATGGATACCCTGAAAAACAAATAAGCAAATGTTAAATGATGCAATGATGATGTATGCAAATGATATGCAAGGGTTTGTGATCAAGCTGGATCTGATTACTGCCTTGTGTAACACGGTGGGAGAACTGACTTTAGTTAAATGTTGCGGATAGCAAGAGTCGCCACCGACTTTTATTTTATCCAATGGAAAGGCATAAAAGAACAGGAAAGACCTTTTAAAAGATTTTTGGGTCCGGGGGGTAGGTTATGTAAAGGGAAGGTGTTAGCACCCTTTACATCCATGGTTATCCATGGGATCTTAGTTACTTAGCTCACTTTAAACTGTTTTTGAAATGTGAAGTGTGTGAATAGAAATTTTCATAAGAGTTTAATAATGATCCATGCACGGATGCGTAAGAAACTTGTGTTTGAAAATTGTTTGAAATTTGTGAAGTGTTTGAAAAGTTTGAATAGTGAGCAAGTAACTATGAGGAACCTACCCTAAAGTTTAAGTCTTTCTGTTCTTTATCCTTTAAGTGGTAAGACTATCCCTATTATTAAGGAATAGGTAGTCATTACCTTGGATGTAAGGGACAAGTGAGGGACATCTGTTTATAAAGGCAACTGTAGGGTGTATTAAGCATTTTGGAGGGACTGTCATCATTATTCGAAAGGGACAAGATCTTTATGAAGGCAACCATTTAAGAGACTTGATCTTTGATTATGAAGGGACTAGATGACTTTTCTTTTAAGGGACTTTTGCTTTATACACCCCACTTGACCTTTTAATTAGGCAACATTGAGAGGCAACCCTAGAAAGTGAGATGGCGATCAAAGATCGACTTACGTGTGTGAGTGTTTATTTTAAATATTTATCTTATAATTTAAATGATCTAAATTCAATTTTTAAATACAAATAGTTTTCACTCCCTATTTACTAACCATAGCATAAAAGATAAATAATTTAACTATTTAAGAAAATTACATCCAGGAGCAATTACATAATAATAAAGCAATTTAAATAAATAGCAAAAATAAATAAATAAGTAAATAAGCAAAATATAAATAATAAGTAAAATAAATAAGCAATTTAATTGGGTTAGTAATAATAATAATAATTAAAAATAAATGGGGTTAGTGAAATAATAATAATAAGCATAATTTAAAAAATAAATGGATTAGTAATAAACATGATTAGTAATAATAATAAACAAAACAAAATTTTAATGGTTAATAGAAAAATATGAACAATTATATTAATTAATTATAAAATTTAAAATTATAAACAAATTAAATAAATTATGAACATATTATGAGAAATTATTAAATTTGCAATTTTTTAGAAATTATTTACATATATAATTAATTATAAACAATTAGAAAATATTTTCATATTATAAATAAATTGGACATTTTAATTTTTACACATACTTATATACAAAATTTTAAGTTTATAAACAATTTATGTATTTAAAAATTAAATCAAATATTTTAATTAAATTATGAATACAAATAATAATATAAAAGAAGAAAAGCAAATTAGGGTTTAATTGTTTAGAAAAATAAATTAGGGTTTATAATATAATTAGGGTTTAAAAAAAATATTAAGGCTTAATTTACAATAATAATTTATTAATTAAATAAACATACATATACATATTAAAAAAATATAAAGAAAAATATGAATATATTAACTTTGATTTTGAGAAAATAACATATATATGTTGTTTAGAGATTAATTTATGAAATATATATTTTGAGAATATATATGTTGTTTAGAGATTAATTTATGAAAATAACATATATATGTTGTTTAGAGATTAATTTATGAAAATAACATATATATTTTGAGATAATATAAGAAATAATAAAATAAACAAAATTAAAAGAAAACAAAACCAAAAAAAACAGGACCTGGGATTTGAACCCAGGTCCTTTACCTGGATATTGAAGAATCTTGCCACTGGGCCACAGGTGCGCTGGTGAATGAGAGGTGAGTCCAGTTGTTTTTATTCTATATCCTGGAAAATCACAAAAAATAAGAAAAAAACCAAAAAGGCCTGGGGGGAGAATCGACCCCAGGACCTCTCAAGCAAACGCATATGCACATTACCATCCCAGCTAGGTGAGTGAATCTGATAACAAACCAACAACAATTGATAATATATTATATTCAATGAATAAAAGAGAAAAACTCAAAAATATTGTCACAGCCAGGATTCGAACCCTTGCCCTTCAACCAAACACACGCTAGCCTTACCACTGGGACAAGCGTTGGCTTGTGAAATACAAATAGAAACAATTCATTATATTTTAAAACCATAATTTAAATATGGATTTCGCGCCAGACCAGCTTCATCTTCTCCATATTACCTGCGAAAATTCATGCAGTTTTACCTACGAAATTTCTTGCGTGTTCCTCCATATTCAGAACCTGCGAAAATCAAACACCAATGAAACAGTACGAATTCATGAAATTGAAGATATCATTGAGTTCCTTATGACTCATACAATCTATCCACGTTGTTAGAATTCATTTATATGGCCTAAATCGTGAAACCCTAAAACTAAGCTCCAAACCCTAACAATGGCCGTTTGTGATTTAGGTCATGAAGCTCCAAGTTTTTTGTCCAGAAAGCATCTATACATCATCACTAACACAAATATACAATTAGATTTCATTGTTATGGCATAAATAATTCAAATCGAAAATTTTTTAAAGATGAACAAGATGCATTCAGGTTATGCTATGTGAATGGTTTTGGATGCAACCAAGCATTGGTTTCCACTCAATGATGTCCAAGGATCATAGTTGTGTCCTCAAATTACCTTCTAATGCCTTGTATGAATGAATCCGAATTTGAGTTTTTGCTTGAATTTTTGAAGTGTGAAACTTACTCTTGAGGCTGTGAAACTCGTGACTTTGGTTAGGGTTATGTCAAGTACTTATAGCATGATCAAATGAGGCTGAAAAACTAGGTCATTGTGTAGAAGATTTGATATAAAAAGATTCAAAAATATCATGCCTTAAAAATCAAATATTCTTGTATGAACACTTGCTATTTTAGGCCAATCTTCATGATTTCCTTTCCACTTCAATTCCAATCACATTTATGATTTTCTAGAAGCTTAAACCAATTTAAATCTTAGACTTTTATATTTTATTTTTATTTAAAATGATTTTTAATGAATTAAATCAAAATAAATAAAAATGAAATAATAAAAAATCTGATTTTTATTGACTTGGGTCGTGCATGAAGTCATAGTGTGGATTGGGTCATCATTTGGCAAGCCCATTTGGAAGAAATTGATTTTAGACCTCCATTTTCATCATAAACCAACCCAAAATTTCCCAACTTTGCAAAGGAACACATCCTTCAATTTTAATGCTATGAGGGTGTTCTTGGACATTTTGGAAAGCTTAAAGAGTCCTCTAAACAACCCCACTGGTTTCATGTCCATATCATTTACCAATCTCAAGTTATGCCCTTTTGAAGTTGTTGACTTTTTGTTGACTTTCAAAAGGACCTATAATGTCTTCGATCATACCTTCCAAATGAAGCATTTTTGGGCTTGGCTTGTGAGACACAAAGTTGTAGAGAATTCAATTTCCTTCAAAATGAGCTTTGGATGGAGACTTGGTGATGAAGCATGTGAAAGTTATGGCTGGTCAAAGTTCAGTTGACTTTTACTGAGGAAACCCTAATTTAGAAACTCCTGATTCTTGATGATCTGAAATCTCCTTGATGAATCATGATCAACCCTTGATCAAATGATGAATTTTACTTCATATACTTGATGTTGGCAAAAAATCATGAAGTTTGACTTTGGTTTGACCACAGTTGACCTCAGTTTGACTTTTTAACTACTTTGACTGATTTTGACTTATTTGATCATCTGACTGAGCAAACTTTTGAGAAAAGTATTGAAACTTGTCACGGGGGTTCTTAAACACATATAAGATGTTATGAAGCTAACTTGAAGTCTTGGAAGTCCATTTAGCCTGATTAAAGTCAAAACCCTAGTTTTGGATGCACTACTTAGGAGGTGCATTGTCTGAGGGAATTGTCAACTCTTCTGACCAATTGTGAACTTTGTGAACCTTGTGAACCATCATAAAATATCTTGTGAATATCATGGGAGGTATTGTGAACCTTGTGAACCTTGTGAACCTCATAAAGTGACTTGTAGACTTCATGATCCTCATGAAAGGTTTTGTAAACATTGTGAATCTTGTGAACCTTGTGAATCTCATAAAGTGACTTGTAGACTTCATGAACCTCATGAAAGGTCTTGTAAGCATTGTGAATCTTGTGAACCTTGTGAACCTCATAAAGTAACTTGTAGACTTCATGAACCTCATGAAAGGTTTTGTAAGCATTGTGAAACTTGTGAACCTTGTGAACCTCATAAAGCACACAAAGTCTTGTATTTGTGAGGGCAAATTTTGGGGTGCAACAGCTGCCCCTGTTCAATTTTCTGAAACCTGAGGGGTTAGATTGGTATATTTTCCAATCGTGACCTGGAAGGTTGAAGGGGATTGAACACAAAAGCCCAAAAATTTGCACTCACCAGTGCATAAAGTGATATTGATGATTAGTTGAATATGTTTGAGTGGGCTTAAAGATGCCACTTGGAGAAAAGTTCTTCAGGTACATTTCTTGGAGGATAAAGCAGTCCAGAATATGAAGGTATAATGATAGTTTTCAGGAGGATAAAGCAGCCCTGAGGTAGTAATATGCTTTCAGGAGGATAAAGCAGTCCTGAGACAATAATAGACTTTCAGGAGGATAAAGCAGTCCTGAGATATTGATAATAGCTATCAGGAGGATAAAGCAGCCCTGAGGTACAAGAAGCTGTCAGGAGGATAAAGCAGTCCTGAGGTAATAATAATCTTTCAGGAGGATGAAGCAATCCTGAGGTAATAATATGATTTCAGGAGGATAAAGCAATCCTGAGATATGGGTAATATGCTTTTAGGAGGATGAAGCAGCCCTGAGGTAATGGTGATAGCTATCAGGAGGATGAAGCAGCCCTGAGGTGCAAGAAGTTGTCAGGAGGATAAAGCAGTCCTGAGGTAATAATAATCTTTAAGGAGGATGAAGCAATCCTGAAGTGGTAATAAGCTTTCAGGAGGATAAAGCAGTCCTGATGGATGATATGCTTTCAGGAGGATAAAGCAATCCTGAGGGACAAGAAGCTTTCAGGAGGATAAAGCAATCCTGAGGGATAATAACTTTCAGGAGGATAAAGCAGTCCTGATAATCACAAGTCTGTTTGCTGGAGAATTAACCTGGAAACAAGGTAGCATTCTGTATGATAATATTAGTTTATGCATTATGTATGTATGTATAATATGATGCACTTAAGTAATGTATTATGTATCTAGGTATATGTATGATATGGTATGATGTAAATGATGTATGTATGATATGATACTGCCTGAGACGTCTGGATATCTTTGTATAACAACTGCTGGCCAGGGAAAATAAATCCCGATTCGTTGTTGAAGAATATGAGGAACTCGTTCCCGTCTTGTTTAATAATATATTATACATAACCTTCCGTCTGCTGGGGATAACAAGGTATAGATAACCTCCCGTATGCTGGGGATAGTAAGGTATATATAACATCCCGTCTGCTGGGGATAGCAAGGTATACATAACCTTCGTCTTCGTTTGATAGTAGGGTAGATATAACCTCCCGTCTTCGTTCGTCGTACCCTTATTGGAAAGTAAATTCCCGAATGTCCGTATGAGGATAAAAGAGATGGATATAAATTCCAGGGGAGATGTGACTTTATGAAGATGGACTTGTCCTACTGAGGGTTTGTAGCTGTTTTGTAGAGATGAACCAGCGAAGCTTTGTTGAAATCCTTCCCTTGTTCGTCCTTAGTAAATATTATTACTGCATTTTCATGCATTTCTGGTAAACATCAATCATATTAAGAATTTATGCATTTTTGGTAAACATCAATCATATTCAAAAGCATACATACATTCAAACACAACCAATGGACGTTTCGCTTATGTAAATAGGGTAAAAGTAAATCTGGATTCAAAAGATGGAATTTATTCATATCAAAAAGTGACCCATACACGGGCAAGTTTGTACAAGGAAACACAAATCCTAGTAAGAGGACTTTGTCATAAAATTTTACAAAACAAAGAAAATCAGCTATGTGGGAAATAGTCCTATTGAGTTTCAATTCTACTATTGCCATTATCTTCAAGTATCTCATCTTCTGCTGTTGAGACGGAAACAATTGGATTGAGCTTTATCTGTTCGAGCTTGAGTAAGTAATACAACTGGTTGCAGTTTCATGAGTGATCCAAACAAGACATAGTCATACGCCTTAATCCCTAACTTTTGCCTGGATTGCCCTTTCAGGTTTTCAATCCACCGGGATACCCTTTTTTGCCCAAGCCGCCTTTTCAGGTTTTCGACTTGCCGGGTGTACATCTTTTTATATATATCCCTAATTTTTGCCCAAACCCTTTTGGTTTGCCGGGATGCCCTTATTTTTGCCTAGGCCTGTCAACCTAGTGGGTCTCTTTTCATGCGTAGTATTTTTTAACTATGTCTGCGTTTACGGGCTGTGGGAAATCTTCACCATCCATAGTAGTGAGTATCATGGCACCTCCTGAGAATACTGTTTTGATCACAAATGGTCCTTCATATGTAGGAGTCCACTTGCCCCTAGGATCACCCTGTGGTAATATGATACGCTTGATTACCAAGTCACCAGCCTGATATACCTTTGGCTTAACCTTCTTATTAAAAGCTTTGATCATTCGTTTTTGGTACATCTGGCCATGACAAACTGCTGCTAACCTTTTCTCATCAATCAAATTTATCTGGTCAAGTCGAGTCTGAATCCACTCATCTTCATCCAAGCCTGCATCCTTCATAATTCTTAATGAGGGAATCTGAACTTCAATGGGCAGAACTGCTTCCATACCATAGACTAAGGAGAATGGGGTTGCCCCTGTTGAAGTACGTATTGTGGTACGATAACCATGAAGAGCAAATGGTAACATCTCATGCCAATCCTTGTAAGTAACAGTCATCTTCTGTACAATCTTCTTGATGTTCTTATTAGCAGCTTCAACTGCCCCATTCATCTTCGGACGATACGGAGAAGAGTTATGATGCTTAATCTTGAACTGCGTGCAGAGATCAGTAATCATAGTATTATTCAGATTAGAGCCATTGTCAGTGATAATCCTTTCAGGGATGCCATACCTACATATGAGATTATTCTTAATGAACCGAGCCACAACATTCTTGGTAACAGATGCAAATGAAGCTGCCTCTACCCACTTAGTGAAGTAATCAATAGCAACCAGGATGAAACGATGCCCATTAGAAGCAGTAGGCTTGATCTCACCAATCATATCAATGCCCCACATGGCAAAGGGCCAAGGAGCAGTCAACACATTCAATGGTGATGGAGGTATATGTACTTTATCAGCATAAATTTGACACTTGTGACATGTTCTAGAGTGTTGATGACAATCAGCTTCCATGGTAGACCAATAGTAACCTGCTCTCAATATCTTCTTTGCCATAGTATGACCACTAGAATGAGTGCCAAAGATCCCATCATGCATATCTTCCATAATCTCAATTGCTTCCTTCTTATCCACACACCGAAGCAAAGTTGAATCATGATTGCGCTTGTATAAAATGTCATTACTCAAAAAGAACTTAGCAGAAAACCTTCTCAGAAACTTCCTATCTTTGACAGATGCCCCTTCAGGGAACTCCTGAGCTTCAAGATATCTTTTCACTTCATAGAACCAAGGTTTCTCTTCTGCCCCTTCTGTGTCAATTTCATTGCAGTATGCAGGCTTCTCAAATCTATCAATAGTAATCTTGGGAGCCTCATCATCCCAGCTGATCTCAAACATAGATGCCATGGTAGCTAATGCATCTGCCAACTGATTCTCTCTCCGTGGAATATGTTCAAAGGTAATCTCTTTGAAATGTGGGATCAAAGACAACACATGCTCTCTGTAAGGAATGAGGTTATCATGCTTGGTATCCCAATCTCCTTTGATCTGACTTACTACCAGGGCTGAATCTCCATACACGTCAAGGAACTGGATCTTCATATCAATAGCAGCTTTAATACCCAGGATACATGCCTCATACTCAGCCATGTTATTGGTACAATAGAAACAAAGTCTGGCAGTAATCGGGGTATGACAACCTTCAGGGGAACTAATCACAACACCAATACCATTACCAAGTGCATTAGAGGCACCATCAAAAACCATAGTCCATCGGGATCCTTGTTCAGGTCCGTCATATTGTCCAGGTTCTTTGGTAATAATCATAATGTCTTCATCAGGGAACTCAAAACTCATTGACTGGTAATCATCCACTGCTTGATAAGCCAAATGATCAGCAACAACACTTCCTTTAATGGCCTTCTGAGTAGTATACTGTATGTCATATTCTGTCAAGATCATTTGCCATCTTGCAATTCTTCCGGAGAGAGCAGGTTTCTCGAATATATACTTGATTGGATCCATCTTTGAGATCAACAAGGTAGTATGAGTCAACATATACTGTCTTAGTCGGCGAGCAGCCCATGCCAAAGCGCAGCAAGTTTTCTCGAGCAGTGAGTATCTTGTTTCACAGTCGGTAAACGTTTTGCTAAGGTAGTATATTTCCTGCTCTTTTCGACCAGACTCGTCATGTTGCCCCAACACACACCCCATTGAATTGTCTAACACAGTTAAGTACATAATCAAGGGTCTTCCATCAACTGGTGGCATCAAAATTGGTGGTTCTAGCAGATATCTCTTGATTTCATCAAAGGCAGTCTGGCACTCATCATTCCATTCCATCACCTGATCTTTCATCAACAATTTGAAGATTGGCTCACAGATGGCAGTTAATTGGGAAATAAATCTTGCAATGTAATTCAATCGTCCCAAGAAACCTCTAAGCTCCTTCTCAGTACGGGGAGCTGGCATCTCTCGTATAGCTTTCACTTTTGCAGGATCCACTTCAATACCTTTTCCACTGACAATAAAACCCAGGAGCTTTCCAGATCTAACTCAAAAAGTACACTTGTTTGGATTCAATCTCAACTTGTATTTCTTTAACCTCTCAAACAATTTATGCAAATGATCAAGATGTTGCTCTTCATTATGAGATCTGGCTATCATATCATCCACATATACCTCTATCTCATGATGAATCATATCATGAAACAAAGCCACCATAGCACGCTGATATGTTGCCCCTGCATTCTTCAAACCAAATGGCATCACCTTATAGCAAAAGGTGCCCCACTGTGTAACAAATGTTGTCTTCTCCATATCTTCAGGAGCCATCTTGATTTGATTGTAACCAGAGAAACCATCCATAAAAGAGAATACCTTATGCTGAGCAGTGTTGTCTACCAGAACATCAATATGAGGAAGTGGAAAGTCATCTTTGGGGCTAGCCTTGTTCAAGTCTCTGTAGTCTACACACATACGTACCTTACCATCTTTCTTGGGAACCGGTACCACATTTGCAACCCACTGAGGATAGGAAGTCACAGCTAAAAACCCTGCATCAAACTGTTTCATTACCTCTGCTTTGATCTTCTCTGACATTTCAGGACGCATACGACGAACCTTCTGCTTCTTTGGACGACAATCTTCTTTTACTGGTAAACGGTGAACTACAATGTTTGTATCCAACCCTGGCATATCTTCATAAGACCAAGAAAAGATCTCCACATAGTCACGTAACATTTGAATCAATCTGCTCTTGACACTATCCTCTAATTCAGCCCCTATCTTGACCTCTTTCTTGTTTTCTTCAGTTCCCAGATTCACAACTTCGACTGGCTTTTCATGTGGCTGTATGGATTTTTCTTCTTGCTGTAATAACCTAGCAAGCTCTACAGGTACTTCACAATCGTCCTCATTTCCGTCTTCAGTTTGATAGATCGGATTCTCGAAATTATAATTGGCAATAGTAGAACTGTTATCAACAGGATCCAGAGTGGATGAGGATCTGCATTTTAGTGATGTGGGTGTGTGTAAGAACACATAGCTGATAAAACAGAAATAAAATAAAAGAAAGACAAGGAACACAATATTTACGAAAACGAAACGTCCACTGATTTTATTGAATGAAGTATGCAAATGAAATGACAACCCGTAACAAGCACACCATTGTGCCCCGGGTAAGGCACAAGGCTTAAGAGTTCAATTGTTCAAGAAATTACAAACTTAAGAAAACAACACAGTAATAGTATTTACTCCTGACTAAAGGAGATAGGGATAACATCTTCAGCTTTCCAATTATTGAGTCCAGCACCCACAGTAGGAAAAATCCAAGCATCCAGATTGTAGTCTTCATCATAGTCTCCCACAGCATTGATCTGATCTTTCATAACCCCTTGATTGGTGATACGAACAGCACGAGCACGACGAACAACCTTCTGGGACTCTGCAGTGAAACCCAAACCAAATTTGTCAGACTTGTATGGAATATCAGGAAGCTGACCCCAAATAGTACAACCACCTTCATCCACCACAGCTCTAGCATCATTGAGGGAAGCCATTGCCATTGTTGGAGGTTTTCTGGTGACCACAGGAACTTTCTTCGCAACCGGAGGAGCTACATAATCATTAACAATCCAAGGAACCACTTCAAACGTCTGACACGGAGTTTCAATGTATTCACCTTCCATTTCCAGATACTTGAAGGTATTCACATGGCTGACAAAATATTTTTCTTCTCCATAGACAGTAACAACCTTTCCTTCCACCGGATATCTCAACTTTTGGTGTAATGTAGAGGTTACAGCACCTGCCCCATGGATCCAGGGACGACCAAGCAGACAAGAGTACGAAGGATGAATATCCATCACGAAAAATGTAGCATTAAAAACCTGAGACCCAACTTTGATTGGGAGATCAATTTCCCCATGCACTACTCTTCTAGAACCATCAAAAGCCTTCACCACAATACTGCTGGGCTTCAGCACAGCGTCTTCAGGACTCAGCTTATTCAGGACTTCTTTGGGCAACACATTCAGAGAGGAACCATTGTCTATCAGCACATGTGACAGGGTAGTGCCCCTGCATTCAATTGAGATATGCAAGGCCCTGTTATGATCCCTCTTGGCAGGGGTCAAATCAGCATCAGAAAATCCTAACCCATTATCATAGGTCAGGTGGGCAACACAATTCTCAAACTGGTCAACAGAAATAGCATTGGGTACATGAGCAGTCTTCAGAAACTTGATCAAGGCCTTGGCATGAGCCTCAGAACATAATAATAAGGACAACATAGAAATCTTTGAGGGAGTATGCCCTAACTGATCAACAATGTCATAATCACTCTTGCGAATGATTTTCAGTACCTCTTCCATCTGCTTAGAGAGATCATCATCAGCTGGCACATCAGTAGATATAGGTTCAATAACAGTACCTTTGCCCCGAGCATCAGTGGTGGAAGTAACAGCAGGAGTAGCTGCATTCTTGGAAGTAACTGGAGGTGAGAAGACTCTTCCACTACGTGTGATCTTACTAGATCCAGCAATATTGTCAACATCAACAGGCACATCAGCTAAAGGTTCCTGCTTAACACCATGGATATAAACATCAGACCCATAGTGCCAAGGCACAGCTTTATCAGACGTATACGGAATAGGACCAGGAGTAGTAATGACCATAGGAGCAACTCTGGCTTCAGCAACAACTTTCACGGGACCTTCAGCAGTAATCTTGATTGGACCCTGATGGGTGATTTTAATAGGTCCCTTTGAAGTGATTCTCACTGGCACTTTGTCAACCATATCAACCTCTTCAGTCTTCTTACCTTGCGTAATATGATCTACCATACTCTCCACAGAAGGTGGTCTCCTTTCAAACACTATGGTGTAATTATTCATGAGACGTTGAATTCCGTCCTTCAACCTCCAACACTTATCTGGATTATACTCACAATAAACACAATCTTCACGACAACCCGGAAAGAACCCAGCTTGTACTAACTTCTTCCTGATGACAGACAATGGTGTGGTCAACTCCGCAACTGAATGGATATGTAAATCTTCATCAATGGCATTGACAGTCTTCTCGTGATTTGGCATTGGAGCAGTAATCACATTTGGAGTACCCGGAGGGTCAAACTCAATCTCTCCAGCATCAATCATATCTTGAATTTTGTTCTTCAAGACCCAGCAGTTATTAGTATCATGTCCCTGACAGTTTGAATGGTATGCACACCGTGCATTGGGATTGTACCTGGGAGAGGTAACATTAGGATTCTGAGGAGCCTCTTTCAAAGTAATAAGTTCAACCTTCAACAAGTGTTGCAATGCCTGAGCCATTGACATGTTGATCTTTGTGAACTGCCTTCTAGCCCTCTGTTGGTTGCCCTGTGGCTGCTCTGTTGTTGCAGGAGTTGGATTTGAGATATGAATTGCACTAACGGACTGATGCCTTCTATTACGATCAGGTTGACCATAAACAGCATTGGATTCTTTCTTCCCAGTGGGAGGCTTCTTTGCAGCACCTGATGAAGAAGTACCCACTTGGATTTTGCCATTCTTTATACCATTTTCCACTCGCTCTCCTGTCATTATCAACTCAGTGAAGCCAGATGATGAGCTTCTAATGAGATGACTGTAAAACGGACCATTCAGCGTACACATGAACATATCAACCAATTCCCTGTCAGTTAAAGGGGGTTGAACTCTTCTAGCTAAATCTCTCCACTTCTGAGCATACTCCTTAAAACTTTCTTTGGCACCCATAGACATGCTCTGAAGCTGCATGCGAGTGGGGGCTAAGTCAGCATTATATTGATACTGCTTATAGAAAGCTTCAGCAAGATCATTCCAATCCCTGATGTTGACACTCTCCAATTGATAATACCACTCCAACTGAGCTCCAGATAAGCTCTCTTGAAAAAAATGGATCCACAACTTCTTATCAGCAGTGTGAGGTTGAATTCTTCTGACATAAGACTTCAGATGCAGCTTGGGACAAGAGACCCCATCATAAACAACAAAGGTAGGAACCTTGAAACCAATGGGTATGACTACCCCAGATATCAAACTCAAATCCTCAAAATCCAGCCCAGATGATTTCTGCAACTCCATGGCATCCATCCTATCCACCAGCATCTTGAATTTGTCTTCATTAGGCTCATGGTAGTAATTAGCCTCAGAATCAGAGTCCCCCATAGTGTTGTGGAGACTGCCTCCCTCTTTTTCAGATTCTTCAGATTCATAGTCTTCAGCTGGTTCTTTGGTCTTGGCAAGACCCTTGAACCTTCTTCCCATGTTGATCAGGCCACCTGACCTTCTAGTCTTCTTAGTCTTCTTGGCCAGCAGTGCCTTCAATTCATCCTGCCCCTTGGACAGGTTCAAGATCAGCTCTTGGAACTGTGCATTTTGTGCCTGGAGATCCTTAACTGATTGTTCAAGAGCCATTGCTGAAATAAACAGCGAGAAGATGAGAAACCTGTGCACAATTATAAACCTGTGATGTAATGAAATGATATGTGGATGCATATGCAATGTTTTCAAGGACCGCAGGATTTAAATTTGCTTAAACAGACAAGAAGGTAAACTTTTATTAGTAATAACTTTGTTTTGCCTCTTGGGCTTACAAAAAATGAAATGAAATAAATACAAAAGATGGGGTTTTAAGTCTCCCATGGACGTTTCCTCTTTGTGTTGAGGTATGAGTTGAGATTCCGTTCCTCATGAAGTTGCTTTGTTAGTTCCAGGATTCTTTCTTGGCTTGCTTTGTAATGAGCCTCGAAAGTATCCCTTTGCTCCTTCAACTGGATCCAGGATCTCTGTAAGTCTTCCATGTCAGTAGGCATGTCTGGATGAAGGATGGTGTCGCTCCCAAAAGATGAGACTGGGCTCAAATGAGGTACAGATGCGAACGGTCGGCGAAAAGGGCAATGAGAACACACAACAGTGAACTCACTGGAAAAGAAAAGAGTCGCCAGCTAGGCATTTTTATCCCGGAGGAAAGGCAATGCTGCATAGACCTAGAAAGATATGGATAAGACGGTTGCGAACCAGAGAGACTGAGAAAGGGGGTTGGTTACAACCTGGGAAGGTATTAGCACCCAGATTGTCCGTCGTACTCGACGGGATCCACGCTTAAAAGATTTGTGTTTTAAAGGGGTAGTGTCAGTGCAATTTGTGCGCAAAAGAGCTGGAAAAGGATGTACAGGTGTCTGTGTAAAAGAAGTGTGAAGTGTATAAAAGAAGTGTCAGTGCAAGAACAAGAATGAAATGCTCAAGAATATGAGGCTAAAAGAATAAAGCTGGAAAGAGGGGGAATACACAGAGACTTTTGTTCGATAACTGTTAAGTTATGCCTACGTATCCTCTCGTGCAATGAGGAAGTCAGAACACCGTAGTTCGACCCAAAGAGACTGAAAGATGAATTGACTTGTGAACTGCTTGCTTGTCAATGCTCAAGTGTATGATCTGTCTGGCACAGATGCAAACTGTCTTGCATTAGACGGAAGAAGCAAGTTCTCGCTTATGAGTGAGGGTGATGAGAAAAGAATCCCGAAGGAGACGATTATTGTTTGTTTTTTAGTTTTTAGTCTTTTATTGCTTTTGAGAATTTGTCATAAGTTAATGAGCTTAAGCCTAAACCAATGGGTTAGTAAACTCGTCACATCTTCCCTCTGATTAGGGGTAATGAGAATACCTTAAGTGTGAAGTCAGCTTCTCACACTTAATCACCTTTGATGTAAGATTAAGATCATTAACCTACTTGTGATTATTTAGATGTTTTTGGTGTTTTTGTTTAGTGTTAAGTAATGAGGTTAAGCCATAATCAAGGATTAAACAGACTCATTACACCATCCTAATAGAAGGATAATAGATGAGAATGTTTAAGCTGAGGAAAGCTCCTCAACTTAATCCATGATTAGGAATTAAACTCATGACAAAACAAGCCTTTGATTAAGTGGATTTTAATTAATGATATGATGATGAAGTGGGTTTTATGATTTGTAAGACAACTTGAGGGGGACTTGTCCATTAACACTAGGGTTAGTCCTTCTTAACCAATTAAGGAAGAATTAGAACCCTAATGCAAGGCCCAAGTTACAAGTGTGATGTCTTGATGATTATTATGTGAATTGATTAAAGTATTTAAACACATTAAGGGTTTAACACTTAGGATTAAAGTTATACAATCCATCCTAATAGAAGGATGCAGGCATAAGCTTAATCACAAAGCCTTAAAGCCTTTAGGGTTTAGTCCCTGATTATGAGGTGAGAAGAGAAGACTCAAAAGAGACACAAAGGTAAAACTAAAAGGGGAACTAACCAAAACTCTAATCATTGTCATGCTTGGTTGTTCCTAAGGTTTGTGAGGTTAACAAGAGAAATCTTCAATGGAAACACCAGGAAGCAGATGAAAGGATCAGGAGAAGCAAAATAACTTGCTTCATTCAAGAAGACAAGTCACTTGAGGAAAGAAAGTAGGATGAAGAAGAATGAGCAAGCTCAATCTCAAACACATACAAAAATGCAGCAAGGATGCATAAAAGAGATGAAGAGAAGTTATGAGAAGTGAAGGCAAATTCACTTCTCAAAGTTACTTACCACCTGCAAAGTCAGTGAAGGGAATGCAATGCAATGCAAAATGAAATGAAATGGCATGATGCAAATCAAAACCAGAAGCACATACATGATGTTAATGATGCTATGGGATGATGTGAACATGAAACAAGGCATGGGGATGATCATACAAACTTATGGATGCAAATGGAGCAAGTTTAGGACCATGAACACACATGAAAAGTTATGAAATGCAAATGACATACAACATGGCAAATACATGAAGCAATGATCAAACATACTTTTAATATGTCTTAAGATGTCAAATGAATCAAATGGATGCACAAAATGCCATGGCAAGACATGGTATGAATGCAAATACAAGATGAATGCAAAAGGAAGCCCAAATTAGGGTTTATGATCAAAGCATCAAACAAAAACCAAAATCAGAAGCAAACATCAAGATAAAAAATTGAAAATGCACTCAAAGGATCCCTAAACCTATACTAACTCACTGCCCAAAGGAGAGGTTCCAACTCTTAACCTAATTCAAGTTATGATTTTCCTAAGTTTTCTAGGGTTTTAGGGTTCCTTAACAAGAAAAATGCCAAACAAATGAAAAATGAAAGATCAAATCATGCCCATTTAATATCACAAACTACATGCTAAACACAATGCAATGCAAAAAGAATCAAGGTCCAACTCTCAATGGTTAGGCAGAAATGATTTTTGGAAGTTTGGATCAAAATAATGCTTTGAAAATGAATTAATTCCATGGAAAATTATCAAAATGCATCAAGATCAAAAAAGAAATTTGGTTTGAGGGTTGGACAATGTTTCTAAATGGTTTTAAATGCTTTATGAATTTTTTGATGATTTTTAAATACCTAAAAGCATTTTTAATTAATTAATTCTCATTAATTAATTAAAAATAAACTTTTAAATATTTAAAAATATTTTTTATATGCTAAAAATAAAAATAAAAATATTTTTGGTTTCTGAAAATTAATAAAAGTTTGCATAAAAAATTTTCAGAATTTTTGAATAAGTTTTACTATTTTAAAATAAATGGAGAAATTAAATGAAATAATATGAAAAATAAAATGAATTAAAGCTGAAAAAAGGAAAAGTATGCAAATCTAATGGTCCAGATTCAAATGTACACGCGCGCGAATTGACCTGGCGCCATATCCAAGGGCTGACATTCAAACTTGGCTAATTAACTGATTAAACCCTAATCTTGCCCTAATGACTTTCAGGCGACCGGAACACTGTTCCGGTCGTCTTCTCCGATCATCCAAAATCTCAAACTCCCTCTATACGCATCTAAAACAAAATCTAAATGCCCAGAACTCTTACCCACTCAAACACGAATCAAACCCCTCACTCAAACAACATTTATCATTCCTAAATCAGCCAAATCGAATCAAAATAGTTTTAGGGCAAAAAGTTTCAGAGCATTCATACATCCTGGTTTCTCAACCATTTTCAAAAATAATCACATATTCATGATCAGGGAAGCATGTAGATTCATTTAGTAACTTAAAATAAACGTTCTGGAAAAAAAGTTCATGAAGCTACCTGAGTTTGAAGCTTTTCAGTCTGGAACTTTCTGACCTCCTCTCTTGTGCAAAACCACTCCTGTGACCTCCCTTGTGCTTCTGAAAGGCTTGGAACAAATTTATTTGGGCTGGTTTGAGAGTTTGCAGAGGTTCTGTTCAAGGTGGTGTGAGAATCGTGTTTGTGATTCTGGCAGTTTAAGGCAAGGATGATGGGTGCTTTGTGACCAGGAAGATGAGTTGAGTTGATCTATGAAGTTTGTTTGTGTGTTTGTGAGTTGTTTGATGAGTTTCGAAGGCTTTTGCTCAAGAGGGTGAAAATGAGAATGTTGTGTTGTGGCTGGTTTCAGGCTTTCTTAATGTATGCTTTGTCTTGCTTTTGATTAACATAAACAATTGGGATTGGTCAGATGACATGACAAGTCCTTTATTGATTGGTATGGGTGCTTTTGCAAAATGTCAACTTTTGTGTAAGAGAAGCATGGGTCACTTTCTAGCCAAGTACATGGAGGGTGTGTTGCGCAACATGATGTGAGGAAGGGTCTAGGATTGATCAGCCAACTAGCCAGCAAGTGGATGAGAAGTTATCATGAGTTTTGCAACTTGCCTTGCCTTTGGTTCTCATGAAAGAAACTTGATCCATGGGCCATAAAACATGTGATTCCTTGGGTGAATTCTGAACTTTAGATGTTGTGTGATCATGTTATGTGGATTAGAAGCCCATTTGATGAGTTAATTGGCCTTGAGAAATGAATTTGCAACTTTGCCTCTTTGGTGCATGACTTGAAATTTAGTGATTTTTGACAACTTTGACAAGCCATAACTTTTGATCCAAAATGAATTAGGTCATGTTCTTGTACTTTTTGAAAAGGGAATGATCTATTCTACAACTTTCATGACCAAAGTTTTTCCATTTGAAGCTTTTTTGAATCAAAAAGTAAGGGTTGAAAAAGTTGCATAAAATGGCATTTTCATTAAAAGTCAAACTTGCCCAAAAAGTCAACTTTGCAAAAGACTTGAAATTCTTGAATTTTGTAAACTTCCAACCTCTTATATGATCAAATAAAGATCATATACAATCAAAATGATGAAGATCACCCCTTGGTTGGGTCATTGGGGGCCTCAGATGCCCTGATTTTGCACTGACTTGCTTGAAAAGTCAACTCTTGATCAGATGACTTCCCCATGGAATTTCTTCATGAAAATTGATATGCATACTCCCTATACCATATAGAGACAAATAGAAACAAGAATGACCAAAAAAATTGGAGTTATGGCCTCTGAAACCAAAACCCTAATTTTAGGTCATCTGTGCAGTCAAGCCTGGCTCTGCTTCCACACCATTTCCAGTTCTTGTGATTATTTGACATTATTGACTTTGAGAGGATATAATATGATACTTGGACACACATGGACCTCCTTGAAGTTATTTATGACCTTTGGAGTGGCTCAAGAAGCTCTTGGATTGCTCAGATCACAAACCCTAGATGCAGATGACTCAGAATCTATGCAGTGAATCAAAATGTGATATGAGATGCTATGATTGTGTTTATGCATATGGAATGATCACAAGCCATGGTGTGAATGGGTGAGGGCAAATTTGGGGTGTTTACAGCTGCCCCTATTCAAACATGAGTTAGCTGTGCAGGATGTAAGCAACGGCTTAACAGGCAAACAAGATAACTTGTGGTTGAATACCAAAGACAGTCCAAAATTTGCACTCACAGAATGAAGAAGAAAAGGGATATAAATTGTAAAGGAAAATAAAGTATATTGTAAAGTATGGGCGACGGAGGACGACCGTCGAGCAGAGGACGACTGCTGGGTAAAGAGCAATGACGGGGACGGCCGACATGCTGGAAAAGTGCGGAAAATAAAGCAATGACGGGGACGACCGACATGCTGGGGATAAAAGGGATCATGATGGGGACGGCCATCAAGATAAAGTCGCAGGATTTTCTGGGAATTAATGAAACATGACGGGGACGGCCATCAAGTTCAAAAAGTAAAGTAACCAACGATGGGGACGGCCATCGGGCTAAAAAGAAAAGGGACCACGACGGGGACGGCCATCGGGTTAAAGAATAAATGAAATAAACAGATGATGAGGTACGGTTATCAAAGGTGAAGGACGATCACCTAGCAGGGGACGGCTGCTCTGTCGGGGGTAAGATGAGGGAAGGTCATCTACGGTGGAGGACGACCACCTGGCAGGGTACGGCTGCCGAAAATATCGCGACATAGGACGAATGCCGGATAAAAAGGTCAACGATGGGGACGGCCATCGGACGAGCATGATGGAGGATGACCATCAAGAGGTGGAGGACGACCACCTAGCAGGGGACGGCTGCTCTCGAGGTTTATCATGACATAGGACGAACGCCAGATAAACAAAATCAACAATGGGGACGGCCATTGGATAAAATGATGAAGGACGATCATCAAAAGGTGGAGGACGACCACCTAGCAGGGGACGGCTGCTAAATATTGCGACATAGGACGAATGTCGGATAGAAAATCAACGATGGGGACGGCCATCGGATGAGCATGATGGAGGACGACCATCAAGAGGTGGAGGACGACCACCTAGCAGGGTACGGCTGCTCTCAGGGTTTATCATGACACAGGACGAATGTCAGATAAAGAAGAAAATTTGCTTTGTTGGTGATCTACTGGGGAATAGTAAACACGGACGAGTGTTTATATCCAAGAAACAAAAAGTATAAGTGTTTAGATGTTTGTGTATAGATTAAAGATGCGGACGAGCATCCCTAAGACTACGATACGGACGAGTATCGGGTAGAAACAAATACTGACACGTGTTCAGAGATGATGATACGGACGAGTATCACCTGGTTAACAAGGAACACGGATGAGTGTTGAATCTGAAGGGACTCTTCTGGGGAATAGTAGACACAGACGAGTGTCTATATTCAAGAGGACAAAAATGTTTGACACAGTGTATGGGTTAAAGATGCGGACGAGCATCCTTAAGACCATGATACGGACAAGTATCAGGTAGAAACAAACGCTTGACGCATGTTCTGAGATGATGGTACGGACGAGTACCAACTGGTTAACAAAGAACAAGGACGAATGTCGAATCTGTGGGGATTTGAGTTGTATATACAAGATACGGACGAGTATCTGTATAAGTATGAATGGTGTATAGATGAGTGTTTATCTGCTGGGGAGAGTGACACGGACGAGTGCCGAAGGGAGAAGAGTATAGTATAAACAAGTATCTGATATACAAAGTGTTTATGTTACTGTGCTGGGGAAAATGTCATGGACGGATGTCAAGGAAATGTATATAAATATATGCGAGTGCAAAGAGGACGTCTTTGGCTTTCTGCTGGGGATACGGACGGGTGTCAAAAAGGTATCTGTAATGCGGGTGGTCTTGTTTGTAAAGAGTGTTCAGGCGACTTTACTGGGGAATGATGACACGGACGGGTGTCAAAAGGAGTATATACTGGTGTTTGTGAACGTGAGGCAACTGCTTTTGCTGGGGAACCTGGGGGGTATTCTGTATATTGATGGATTGTTGTTATCCACGAGGGCTTGATTCAAATCATGGCTTATGATTATGCTATATGTTTGATTTTTGCCGTAATGCTCCGTGCTAGACGGAATGCTACGCTTTGTGGGTGAATATGATGCGAATGCCATGATTATGCAAAGATACCAATCCGGGACTCGGATCCCGTTGCCATGAAGATTTCTGGCCGATCTGCTTGAAATGGACATCCCAGCTGGGGATGAGATCATTGGTAGATCTGATGAGACGTGTTTGCTTGGGGAGATAGGTCACTGATAGACCCATCCTGATAATGAGGGACCCAGCTGGGGTTTGTAGAAGCTTTCGTTGCTCTGTTGTGATTTCTTCGTGCGTTGCTCTTCTAGATAGAGGCTGAAACTCTGTGGGGAGATGGTTTCTGGCCTTTGTATTCTGCTGAGGAAGAATGATTGGCAAACTCGGCTGGGAGAAGCAATAAGTGGCCACTTAGCTGGGGATGAGATCACTTTGAGTGCTAAAACTGAGTGAGTGCTTGTCAGCTTGCCGGGATGAAGCTTTCATGCCCCGAGTTGCGTTTTGGATACCTGCAACCCTGCAAAGATAGAGAAACGCGCAAGTAATCCCGAGGTATCCTTTACTGGATTCCGTCATAGGAGTTTAGACACTTCTGAGAGTAAGTATATTTCCTGCAAGCACGCAGTTTTTAGAAGAGAAGCATCCGTATTTATGCAATCAACGTTTTAAAGACATCAGACATTCTTTGCAAATAAAAATGTACGAGACATCGTGTGACTGAAAAAAATCTGTTTTTATTAATTCAAATGCCCTAAAATGGCAAGATACATTAAAGAAACATATCCCCTGAAATGAGGAGATTGTTACAATTTGAGAAACAAAATGCTGGCAATGTTGACGACGCTTTAAGGAGCTTCCTCTTTTGCTATGACTCGTATGACTTTTGACGTTCTTCTCGTCTTGCTTTCTGAAGAAGGCTGATTCTGATAGAGGCTTGATCCTTTCGAAGCTCATCAGGTTGTAGGTGATACAGACGAATTCAGAATTCAGTTGTTCGCTTGTTCCCTTATTTTGCATGGATTGCCCTTTCGGGTTTTCAATCCATCGGGATACCCATTTTTGCCTGAGTTGTCCAATGTGGCTTTTCAACCCAGCGGGTGTACATTTTTTGTTTATTTTCCCTTACTTTTGCCCGAGTCTTTTATTCTGTTTTTGACTCGCCGGGATGCCCTATTTTTGCCTGGACTTACATTCTGTTTTTATGTCCCGCGGGTCATTTTTATGCGAAGTATTTTTTAACTGCATCTGAATTCACAGGGGACGGGAAGTCTTCACCATCCATGGTGCTGAGCATCAGTGCTCCACCAGAGAAGACTTTCTTTACTACAAATGGTCCTTCGTAGTTCGGAGTCCATTTGCCCCTGTGGTCTGTATGAGGAGGGAGGATTCTCTTCAGCACAAGATCTCCCACTTGGTACTCTCGGTGCCTGATTTTCTGATCGAAGGCTCTCTTCATTCTTTTCTGATATAACTGCCCATGACAGATTGCAGCCAATCTTTTCTCTTCAATCAGACTCAGTTGCTCGTATCGGGACCGGACCCATTCTGCTTCGTTCAACTTAACATCCATCAATACCCGTAGAGAGGGTAATTAAACTTCAACAGGTAGGACTGCCTCCATACCATACACAAGCTGATACGGTGTTGCCCCAGTGGATGTCCTGATTGACGTGCGATACCCATGCAAGGCAAACGGTAGCATCTCATGCCAATCTTTGTATGTGACTACCATCTTCTGCACAATTTTCTTGATATTCTTATTAGCTGCCTCAACAGCGCCATTCATCTTTGGCCTGTAAGGAGAAGAATTGTGGTGTTGGATCTTGAAGTCCCGGCATAGCTCAGCCATCATTTTGTTGTTTAAGTTGGAACCATTATCAGTAATGATTCGCTCGGGTACTCCATACCGACAGATGATATCTCTCTTCAGGAATCTGGCTACCACTTGTCTTGTAACATTAGCATATGAGGCTGCTTCGACCCACTTGGTGAAATAGTCAATGGCAACCAAGATGAACCTGTGGCCATTCGAAGCAGTCGGCTCAATCTTGCCAATCATATCAATGCCCCACATGGCAAAGGGCCATGGTGAAGACATTATATTCAAAGGATTGGGAGGCACATGCACCTTATCTGCATAAATCTGGCATTTATGGCATTTTCTAGCATAGGCACAACAGTCGGCATCCATGGTGATCCAGTAATATCCTGATCTGAGCAATTTCTTAGCCATTGCATGTCCTCCAGCATGGGTACCAAAGGATCCTTCGTGCACTTCATGCATTAACAATTCTGCTTCTGTTCTATCAACGCATCTGAGGAGTACCATGTCAAAGTTCCTTTTGTATAAAGACCCATCAGTGTTCAGAAAGAAACTACCAGCAAGCCTTCTTAATGTCTTCTTATCATTGGAAGATGCCCCAGGTGGGTATGTCTGATCCTCCAAGAAGCACTTAATGTCGTGGAACCAAGGCTTATCATCTTTAACAACATCTGCTGCGAACACATATGCTGGTCTGTCGAGTCTGGACACTGAAATCTGTGGTACAAAGTTGGCAGCTTGAACTTTGATCATAGATGAAATGGTAGCCAGAGCATCTTCAAACTGATTCTCGTCCCGAGGGATATGCTCAAGCTTGACTGTTGTAAAGAAAGTCAATAACCTCCTTGTATAATCCCTGTAAGGTATCAGATGATCCTGGTGTGTGTACCATTTTTCGTTGGTCTGATTAACTACCAGAGATGAATCTCCGAACACAGTCAATGTTTTGATCCTAAGGTCAATGGCTTCCTCAAGACCCATAATGCAAGCTTCGTATTCAGCTTCGTTGTTAGTGCAGTTGAAGGTGAGCTTTGCCGAGAAAGGCATGTGAACTCCTTTAGGTGTAATGAGTACTGCACCAACACCACGACCATTCATATTAACAGCCCCATCAAACATCATAGTCCATTCTTCTTCCAGGTCAGGCCCTTCAGTGTGAACAGGCTCTTCATGATCTTTTGCTTTGATGAACATGATGTCTTCATCAGGGAAGTCAAATCTCATAGGCTGGTAATCATCAATAGGTTGCTCAGCAAGATATTCAGACAATACACTGCCTTTGATGGCTTTCTGAGATGTGTATTGGATATCATATTCGGTGAGGATCATTTGCCATCTTGCATCCCGTCCGGTAAGTGCTGGCTTCTCAAAAATATACTTGACTGGGTCCATCTTTGAGATCAATAAAGTAGTGTGGGTCAACATATACTGTCTCAGTCGGCGAGCAGCCCACGCTAAAGCACAGCAAGTTTTCTCGAGCAGTGAATAACGTTGTTCACAGTCGGTAAACTTTTTGCTTAGGTAGTAAATTGCATACTCTTTTCGACCAGACTCGTCATGCTGGCCCAGCACACACCCCATCGATTCTTCTAATACTGTCAAGTACATGATTAGAGGTCTTCCTTCAACTGGAGGCATAAGGATTGGAGGTTCTTGCAAGTACTCCTTGATCTTGTCAAAAGCCTTCTGGCAGTCTTCATTCCACCTGACCGTTTGTTCTTTTCTTAGTAGTTTGAACAAGGGTTCGCAGGTTGCTGTAAGGTGAGATATGAACCGTGAAATGTAGTTCAACCTACCTAGAAACCCCCGAACTTCTTTCTCAGTTTTCGGTGCAGGCATTTCTTGAATAGCTTTGACTTTATCAGGGTCAACTTCAATCCCTTTCTCGCTCACAATAAAACCTAGCAGCTTACCAGACCGCACCCCGAATGTGCACTTGTTGGGGTTCAGCTTCAGCTGGTACTTCCTCAGACGCTTGAATAGCTTCAGCAGATTTACCAGGTGGTCTTCTTCAGTGAGGGATTTGGCAATCATGTCATCCACATAACATTCGATTTCTTTATGGATCATATCGTGGAATAACGTCACCATAGCCCGTTGATAGGTTGCACCAGCATTCTTCAGGCCTAAAGGCATCACATTGTAACAGAACGTGCCCCAGGGTGTGATGAAGGTTGTCTTCTCCATGTCTTCAGGTGACATTTTAATCTGATTGTATCCTGAAAATCCGTCCATGCAGGAGAATACCGAGAACTGAGCCGTATTATCCACCAATACATCAATGTGAGGTAATGGGAAATCATCTTTCGGGCTGGCTCTATTCAGATCCCGGTAGTCAACACACATCCTTACTTTGCCGCCCTTCTTAGGCACAGGTACAATATTAGCAACCCACGGCGGATAGCTAGTTACAGCAAGGAACCCGGTGTCCCACTGCTTTTGTACCTCTTCTTTAATTTTCATTGCCATGTCCGGGCGAGTACGACGCAGTTTCTGTTTAACCGGCGGGCATTCTTCTCTTAAAGGCAGCTTGTGCATAACAATGTCGGTGTCCAACCCTGGCATATCTTGATAAGACCACGCAAACACATCTACATACTCTTGAAGCAGGTCAATCAGTTGTTTTTTCACTGAGTCTTGTAAGCAGGCCCCGATCTTAACCTCTTTCACATCTTCATCTGTACCAAGATTAATCGTTTCGACCTCCTCCTGATGAGGAGTGATAACCTTCTCCTCTTGTCTCAACAACCTGGCTAGCTCTTCAGGAAGCTCGTAACCTTCTTCAACCCCTTCATCAGCTTGATTGATTGGATTGTCAAAGTCATACGAAGTCATAGCCGTGCCGTTGTCGGTGCTGTCTGGAAGGCACTCTCTGCAAGGGTTCAGTTTGTTCATTTTAGTGATTGATTTTAATCTTGTTTGAAAAAGTGAAATAAAGTTATCATTTTGAAAACATTGCCATTTATTTTTTGTACAAAAAGAAAAATGGAAAAAATAGTGAGCGAAAAAGAAAAACTCATTTGCAAAAGATGTCTGATATTTCATTGATTAATCTTGTTGCACAAAAATTACAGATGGCCCGATTACAAAATGAGTCTTGTCATCTTGGGCAAGATGCAAGACTTGATGCATGCTATAAAGATACAGGAAATAATAATTACTCTGCATGAGTAACCCTTATAATTTCCTGGGAAGACCAGTTTGAGATACTGCTCCCCGGGTTCTTTGGACGGATCCAACTTTCCAGGTTGCGGTCGCCTTCATCCTCGTCTTCCAAGTTGTTGACAGCATCAGGGGTGAGCATCCCCCCACTAACGAAATTGGGCTTCTTAGCAGCCTCTGCTTGATCTTGTTGAGTTGGTTTGTAACCCAACCCAAATCTATCTTCTTTCTTCTCCACAGGTAATAGCTTGCCCCAGCCTTGGGCAGTTCCTTCTTCAACAACCTTCCGGGCTTGTTGGTACGATGTCATTGAGGTTCCCGGTACAACAGATGTTTCATTTATGTTCAAGGCCTCAAACCCTTGACTCATCGTTTCATGGATCTCCCCATCCATCTCAATATATTTGTAGGTAGCCAGATGGCTGACAAAAATATCCTCCTCTCCACAGATAGTAACGACTTGGCCCTCCCACTCGAATTTTAACTTCTGGTGAAGGGTTGAGGTCACAGCGCCAGCGGCGTGAATCCATGGTCTACCCAACAAACAGCTGTAGGCAGGCTGAATGTCCATCACGTAGAAGGTCATTTTGAAAGTTTGTGGGCCAATCGTTACAGGCAACTCAATTTCTCCCAGAACTGATCTCTTAGAGCCGTCAAAGGCTCTCACTACCAAGTTACTGGGGCGTAATGCCAATCCTTCATATTCCAGCTTCACAAGGGCCTTTTTAGGTAAGACATTAAGGGATGATCCTGTGTCTACCAGCACATGGGAAAGAGCTGCACCTTTACATTCCATGGTAATGTGCAAAGCCTTGTTATGATTGCGGCCTTCCGTAGTCAAATCAGTGTTGGTAAATCCTAGTCCGTTACTAGCATTAACATTTCCAACCACAGCTTCCAACTGATTGACGGTGATCTCTTCTGGCACATAAGCTGCGTGCAAGACCTTCAGTAGTGCGTTACGATGAGCCTCAGAGCACATAAGCAATGATAGAATAGAGATCTTAGAAGGCGTCTGGTGAAGCTGGTCCACTATCTTGTAATCACTTTTCTTGATGATTCTCATGAATTCATCAACTTCTTGATCAAAAGGTGTTTTCAAAGCTTCCTTAACAATTTGTTCCTCTTGCACCAAGTTCTTCCCTTTTGCCTTGGCAGCAGCTTCTGCTTCGGCAGTAGGTCTTTGAATTTGTGGGGCAAAAAGACGTCCGCTTCGAGTGAAGTGAAATTCTGTGATCAGGTATGAGATGTCCTAAGAGATGTCCCAACACTTAATAGGACATTTGACAAATTTAACCAAAACTTAAACAGCAAGAAAAGTAAACAACATAGAAGTTTGTTAACCCAGTTCAATGTATAACCACACCTACATCTGGAGGCTACCAAGCCAGGAGGAAATCCACTATTAGTAATATTAATTCTAGACTTAAACCACCCAGTTTAATCTATCACTTAATACTTACCCAATGCAATTTCTACCTAAGACTCACTTAGATAAGAGTACCCTACTCACTCCCCCTCAATCACATAGTGATCAAGTTTACAAGTTTACTGAAATTGAAGACATCCTTCAAACAAAACAGCTTGATCTTACTTAACAGTTTCAATCAAGTCACAAATGCACTTTTGCTTAAAAGCTCATAAAGTGGTACAATAAAACAACCTGCTATTAAAACACTAGACACCCTATTTAGTCTTCTGAAATTCGTACTCAATTCTATGAGTTTCTGTTGTTTAAATAGGTATCTGAATTTTGGGCTTTCTGTAGAATGATCCAGCCCTAATGTGCAGCAGCTGTCACCTTGAATTTAGGGTTTGTTACCTCCTATATTCTAGGTGATTTAGGTCTTCTGTTTTAATCTGAATCTTCAATATAAAACACCCTACAGATGCGCCTTGTTCTGTTTTTATCCATCATTAATTAATTCCAGATACTTCTCCTTAAATATCTCTGATTAGTTAATCTTTAATTAATTCTGGAAGCAGGTCTGAGATGTCTCAACATCTGTTGGGACATCCTGAAAAACTGAACTTAAGTTATTTACACAATGTCCCAACATCTGGTAGGACATCCTGAAATAAGTTCACATACTCTGTTTGCTAATGTCCCAACATCTGATAGGACATTCTGAACTGAATTTAACATTTCTTGTTTGGTCAAAAATTCTGCCAATTCTTAAACATCTACAAACTCCCCCTTTGGCTAATTTTTGGCTAACATCTTTTCTGGTTTTCAGAGTGCAGCAGAAGTTCTTTTTATCAGAGTATAGCATTACTTTTCTGTTGATTCTTATTTGAGATTACTCCCCCTCAAACAAATATGTGTCCAGTCTTGTTGCAACAGAAATACACACTGATTCAGTTCAGACAGAAACAAACAGATTTCATTCAAAAATTAAACAGCAGTACAAATTTGTTGTTGCTCTCCCCCTTGGTAAACACAAAATTAGGGGCCAAAGATACTATTACTGTCATTACATTGCTGTCATTACATTTGCCTCACATACATTGATCACTCAGATTCATCACTCTCAGTTGCTTCCTCCACTTCAGTGTCTTCATCTTTATCAGCTTCACTTTCTTCATCAGCCTCACTGTCTTCACCAGATGCAGCATTCTGATCTTCTTCACTTTCCAACCTTTTAATGATTTCCTCAAGCTTCTGCTTTCTAGATTCAAGCTCTTTGCAAGTGCTTTTGAGTTCAGCAATTAAAGTCTTCCTGGAGATTGGATTCTTAGCAGTGGAGGGACCAGCAGATGTCCCAGAAGGTGCTTCAACATCTGCAGCATGGTGACTTAGGAATAATTTGTAGTGAAAAGCCAGGGGGCTCTCTCTCTTGCAGACTGTGTCCTTCTCATTTAAAATCCCAGGGTATTGACTTAGAACAATACCACACAGCAATGATGGGAATGCTATTGGCAGCTTTGTTGCAGTAGAAATGGCATGCTTCATAGTCTGATCAAAAATATATGCTCCATAATCCATCTTGGTTTGAGTTCCCACAGCATAGATGAATCTGGCCAGACCAGTTGAGATTGATGAAGTGTGGTTGGTAGGCACCCAGTTAGCAGTTCCAATCCTGTTAAGCATGGCATACTTTCTGGTAAGCATGCTCACAGAGAGCTTTCCCTTCACAGGCCAAGCTTTGACCTGGTTTGCAGTGATCATCTTACAGATTTGATTATCTGTCTTGCCTAGCTCATTGGGTCCATCTGTGTCCCTTCCTAGATACTGATTAATGATTTGGGGAGAGAACTCAACACACTTACCTCTCACAAATACCTTTCTGAACTCTGAGGACTTACTATTTGAGCAATCCTCCTGAAGATTCACAATGAACTCTTTGACAAGAAGTTCATAGCAGGGAGAGAACTCTGAGACTGTCTTGAATAGTCCTGCAGCAGAGATTAGGTCAATAAGTTCTGTGCACTCAAGTGCATTGCTGCTTAGTTCTCTTTCCAAGGCAACCCTTCTTTGGTACACATATTTCCATCTGTTGACACTGGAGACATGATGGAAGGATATGTTGTCCAAGGGAGCTTCTGGAACAACAGTTGAAGCTCTAGTTGGTGCTGGTTTCTTCTTGTGAGGAGATGTTGGGACATCTGATTCAACATCTGAATCTGATGGTGTGGCAGCTTTTCTCTTCTGAGTTTGGACTTTGCTCCATTGTTTTGATGGTCCAAAAGTGACTTTAGCCTTCCCTTTCTTTGGAGAGGCTTTCTTCTTTTCAGGAATTGCTGCTTCAGCTTGCAGCTTGCCCTTCCTGGACCTGAGTCTTTTAGCAATGCTGGGTTGCACAGATGTTATGATCTCTGCATCAGAGTCCTGCTCCAGATTGACCACTGGAGGAGATTGAGCAGCCTCCTCTTCAGCTGGTTGATCAGCAGAGATTTGATCTTCATTTGAGCCTTGAGCCTGTTCTTCAGAGACCTCTTCATCATTTTTATTTGAGGATGAGACTTCTTTATCACTTTCACTTGAGGCCTTTTTCTGGTCCTCAGTCTGTTCAGCATCAGCATCAGATGAATTTTCTTTCTCATCTGCAGATGTTCCAACATTCATTGGGACATCTTGTTCTGCAGGAGTGCCTTCTGCAGTTTGAGCTGGTTCTTCTTGAGGTGCAGGCATGGTGTTCAAGGGAACAGAGATTCCACTCACCTTTCTTTGTTCAAACAGAATTTGAGTGACAATTTCCTTGATTGAATCATCCACATATTGTGAAGATTTAGGGGGCATGTTAGCAGGAGAAGGAATGCCTCCTTTTGCTTTGCTGCAGACTTGATCTTTAGCTCTCTTTGGTGTTCTTGCCTTTTTAGTGTGAGAAACGCTTCCCCTGAGTTCGTCCAATGGAGTTGATTGCATTGGCACAACAGAGATTGGAGTGGCATGAACCACGTCTTCCTTGTTGAGAATTTCCTCAGTAGCTTTAGGGTTTTGAGACATTGTAGAAGAGGATGGATGAACAGCTTTAGGGTTTATGATTTCTGAAGGATTGAGAGTTAATGTGATTCGCTTGTGATGGTATGATGAGAATCTTGATAGCTTCTTATAAGTAGTTACTGAATATGTAGCCGTTACAGTCCAAATGATTAGGGATGGAATTCCCAAGGATCTAGTCCAGACTAGCTTTGCCATTTGGAACTTATGCCATGCAATGTCATATGACATGTTGGCACATCTCATTAACTGCTAAATATCACATAAACAGATTCCAAGTTTGCCCCTTAAGTTCTCAAATTGAGTAGCATCCAATGCTTTGGTAAAAATATCAGCTAATTGCAAATCTGTAGCTACATGCTCCAATGAAATCACCTTTTCTTCTACAAGATCTCTGATGAAATGATGTCTGATATCAATATGCTTAGTCCTGCTGTGTTGGATAGGATTCTTAGATATGTTGATTGCACTTAAGTTGTCACAGTACAATGTCATGACATCCTGTGGGACATTGTACTCAGTGAGCATTTGCTTCATCCAAACTAACTGAGAACAACTGCTACCTGCTGCTATGTACTCAGCTTCAGCTGTAGACAAGGATACACAATTCTGTTTCTTACTGAACCAAGAAATCAAATTGTTTCCTAGAAAGAAGCATCCTCCTGAAGTGCTTTTTCTGTCATCAGCACTTCCTGCCCAATCAGCATCACAGAAGCCAGTGAGAATTGGTTTGCACCCATGAAAGTACATTATGCCATAGTCACAGGTACCATTAACATATTTAAGAATTCTCTTGACTTGATTTAGATGACTGACTTTTGGATCAGCTTGATATCTTGCACAAACTCCTACTGCAAATGCAATGTTTGGTCTGCTAGCAGTTAAGTATAACAAGCTTCCAATCATGCTTCTGTATAAGCTTTGATCTACATTCTCACCCTTTTCATCTTTAGTCAGCTTTAAATGTGTGGGGGCAGGAGTTCTCTTGTGAGCAGCATTTTCCATTCCAAATTTCTTGACTATGTTCTTGGAATATTTGCTTTGTGAGATGAACATTGAGTCTTCCATTTGCTTTATTTGCAGACCAAGAAAATAGGTTAACTCACCTACTAGACTCATTTCAAATTCAGATTCCATCTGCTTGACAAAATGTTTGACCATCCTATCAGACATCCCACCAAAGACAATGTCATCAACATATATTTGAGCAATCATGACATTTCCTTCTTCATCTTTAACAAACAGGGTTTTATCAATCCCACCTTTTCTGTATCCTTGCTTGATAAGAAATGTGGTCAGTCTTTCATACCATGCCCTTGGAGCTTGCTTCAACCCATAAAGTGCCTTCTTGAGTTTGTACACATGATTTGGACAGCTTGGATCAACAAATCCTTTAGGCTGTTCTACATATACTTCTTCATTAAGGTAGCCATTTAAAAAAGCACTTTTCACATCCATTTGAAATAGCTTGAATTTCAAGATACAAGCAATTCCTAACAGCAGTCTGATTGATTCAAGCCTTGCTACTGGTGCAAAGGTTTCACCAAAGTCCACCCCTTCAATTTGAGTGTATCCTTGAGCTACAAGTCTGGCTTTGTTCTTTGTAACAACTCCTTGTTCATTTGACTTGTTCTTATACACCCATTTTGTTCCAATTACATTTATATCATCAGGTCTAGGAACAAGATTCCACACTTCATTCCTTGTGAATTGACCTAATTCCTCTTGCATAGCACAAATCCAGTATTCATCAGTGAGAGCTTCCTTGATATTTTTAGGTTCTATTTTGGAGACAAAACAAGAACCTGAAATCACTTCTCTTGATCTAGTACTCACACCTCTGTTGGGATCACCAATTATCAAATCTTTGGGATGATCTTTTTGTATTCTGATGGAAGGAGGTTTACTTGATTCTTCTGTCCTTGTATCAGTTTGAGTGAAGTTATATTGATCATTCTTTTCTTCAACTTCAATCTTGATATCAACAGATGTTCCAACATCTTCTGGGACATCTGTAGGAGCATCATCAATTATCACATTTATGGATTCCATGATAACCTTGGTTCTAGAATTAAATACTCTATATGCTCTGCTGTTTATGGAGTATCCAAGGAAAATCCCTTCATCACTTTTAGGATCCATTTTTCTTCTTTGCTCCCTATCTGCCAGAATATAACAGATACTTCCAAAAACATGAAAGTACTTAACTGTGGGTTTTCTGCCCTTCCATACTTCATATATTGTGGACAAAGTTCCTTTCCTTAAAGTAACTCTGTTATGGATGTAACAGGCAGTGTTCATTGCTTCAGCCCAGAAATACAGAGGTAACTTTTTAGCATGAATCATAGCTCTTGCTGATTCTTGAATGGTTCTATTCTTCCTTTCAACAATCCCATTCTGTTGAGGAGTGATAGGTGAAGAATACTCATGATTAATTCCTTCTGAAGAACAGAAATCTAAGAACTTTTGATTCTCAAATTCTTTTCCATGATCACTCCTTATTCTGATCACACAGCTGGATTTTTCCCTTTGCAATCTTTGACATAATTCTTTGAATACATCAAATACATCTGACTTTTCTTTGATGAAGTTTATCCATGTATATCTGGAAAAATCATCAACCACAACATAGGCATACCTCTTACCAGCAAGACTTTCAACCTGCATAGGTCCCATAAGATCCATATGTAGCAGTTCCAAAACTTTGGAAGTTGTCAGATGTTGGAGCTTTGGATGGGACATCTTGGTTTGCTTGCCTATTTGACATTCACCACATATTTTGCCATCATCAATCTTTAGTTTAGGAATACCTCTTACAGCATCCATAGATATGATCTTCTTTATGCCTCTGAAATGAAGATGACCTAGTCTTTGATGCCACAGTTTCACTTCTTCTTCTTTAGCTAGAGAGCAGGATGAAGTGAGACTAAGATTTTGGGATTCCCACATGTAACAGTTGTCTTTAGATCTGGCTCCTTTCATCACAACCTCTTGTTCTTTGTTAGTCACTATGCATTCAGATTTGGTAAAGTTTACACTGTATCCTTGATCACATAGTTGACTTATGCTGATCAGGTTAGCAGTTAAACCTTTAACTAGCAGCACATCATCTAGTCTTGGAACATCTTGACAATCCAAGGTTCCAACTCCCTTGATTTCTCCTTTAGCTCCATCTCCAAATGTAACATACCTGGATGAATGTGATTTTAAGTTTACTAGCAAATTCTTCAATCCAGTCATGTGTCTTGAGCATCCACTGTCAAAGTACCAGTCTTCTTTAGCTGATACTTTCAGTGATGTATGTGCTATGTATGCAGTACTTTTCTTTGACCAGATGAGTTGAGATTTCTTTTGATGCCTCTGCCCTGTGTGTTGTTCAGCTGATCTCAAAGCTTGATTGTTGATCTGGTTCTTGGGTATGTGGCTTTGATCAGTCTGAATGTCAGCTTTTGGTCTCCAAACCTTCTTGATGACCTCTGTCTTCTGCTTAGGAGGTTGCTGATTTCTTTGATGTCTATGCAGCACTTTCTTGGTACCTTCTACTTTCTGTTTGGAAGGTTGCTGATACATCTGATTTGGATATCCATGTAGCTTATAACAGTGAGGTTTGATATGTCCAAATCTTCCACAGTGATGGCATCTCCATCTTTGATACTTCTTCTTCATTTTGTTCTTTCCAGAATGTTTAGACATCTGTTGGAACATTATGTTTGCCTTTGTGTTCTGATGTTGAAGCATCTGTTGGGACATCTTGTTTGACTGAGTAGTTTTTGCAGTAGCTTTGCTAGAGCTGGCTTCATCTCTGTTATATCCCAGTCCACTTTTGTCCCCTGAATGTTTATTATTGCTGAGAATAACATCCAGTGTATTTGAGCTACTGTTCTACATTTTAACAGATTTTGACATATGTTCCAACTTAGAGTTGAGAAGAGTTACTTCACTTTTCAAGGTATCAATGATTACTTGATCACTTGCTTTTTCATCTTCTAATACCTCATTCTGCTTCTTTAGCTTTATAACCTCACTGCATATTTCAGAGCTTCTTTTGTATAGATCTTTGAATGCTTGCTCAAGTTCTTCATAAGTAAGCTCTCCACAACTGGAATCACTATCATATTCACACAGTCCAGCTAAAGCAGTAATATGCTTAGCTGATTCTTCTTTTGACTCTCCTGAGTCTTCATCAGACCAGGTCACAGAGAGTCCTTTCTTTTGCCTCTTTAAGTAGGTAGGACATTCAAACTTGATGTGTCCATATCCTTCACATTCATGGCATTTGACTCCTTTATCTTGACTGGTCTTTTCAGCATACTTTAATCTTTTGTTAGCATCATAAGGTCTTCTATTCTCAGAGTTTGTGTTTCTTCCACTAGGTTTGGATTTTCCTTCCATTCCTCTGAGAATCTGTTTGAATTGTCTTCCAATCAAGGCAAGGTTTTCTGATAAGCTTTTATCATTTGCTGGTTCATCATCTTCTTCTTCATCTGTATTTGACACCAAGGCTATGCTTTTGTTCTTTTTGACATTTGTGTCATTCATTCCCATCTCAAAAGTTTGAAGAGAACCAATGAGTTCTTCAACTTTCATGGAGCATATGTCTTGAGCTTCTTCTATTGCAGTGACTTTCATGTCAAATCTTTTTGGTAAAGATCTGAGAATCTTTCTTACAAGCTTTTCATCAGTCATCTTTTCTCCCAAAGCTCCAGATGTATTGGCTATATCCAAGATGTTCATATAGAACTCATGAATTGATTCATCTTCCTTCATTCTCAAGTTTTCAAACTTGGTGGTGAGAAGTTGAAGTCTTGACATTTTTACTTTTGATGTTCCTTCATGAGTTGTTTTGAGAGTATCCCAAACATCTTTGGCCAGCTCACAATGATGCACAAGTCTGAAAATGTTTCTATCAATGCCATTGAATAAAGCATTTAAGGCTTTTGAGTTGCCTAGTGCTGAGTCTTCTTCCTCCTTACTCCATTCTTCTTCAGGTTTCAGCACTTTTGATCCATCTTTGGTGTCTTGGACAGGATGATCCCATCCAACATTAACTGCTCTCCATGCCCTGTTGTCAAGTGACCTTAAGAATGCAATCATTCTTGGCTTCCAGTAGTCATAATTAGATCCATCCAGAATAGGTGGTCTATTTACTGACCCTAAATCTCTGTCCATGTTACAGAATTTGTATTCCCTAGATCTCACCCAGTATAAACAGGCAGGGTGCCTGCTCTGATGCCAATTGAAATTCTGTGATCAGGTATGAGATGTCCTAAGAGATGTCCCAACACTTAATAGGACATTTGACAAATTTAACCAAAACTTAAACAGCAAGAAAAGTAAACAACACAGAAGTTTGTTAACCCAGTTCAGTGTATAACCACACCTACATCTGGAGGCTACCAAGCCAGGAGGAAATCCACTATTAGTAATATTAATTCTAGACTTAAACCACCCAGTTTAATCTATCACTTAATACTTACCCAATGCAATTTCTACCTAAGACTCACTTAGATAAGAGTACCCTACTCACTCCCCCTCAATCACACAGTGATCAAGTTTACAAGTTTACTGAAATTGAAGACATCCTTCAAACAAAACAGCTTGATCTTACTTAACAGTTTCAATCAAGTCACAAATGCACTTTTGCTTAAAAGCTCATAAAGTGGTACAATAAAACAACCTGCTATTAAAACACTAGACACCCTATTTAGTCTTCTGAAATTCGTACTCAATTCTATGAGTTTCTGTTGTTTAAATAGGTATCTGAATTTTGGGCTTTCTGTAGAATGATCCAGCCCTAATGTGCAGCAGCTGTCACCTTGAATTTAGGGTTTGTTACCTCCTATATTCTAGGTGATTTAGGTCTTCTGTTTTAATCTGAATCTTCAATATAAAACACCCTACAGATGCGCCTTGTTCTGTTTTTATCCATCATTAATTAATTCCAGATACTTCTCCTTAAATATCTCTGATCAGTTAATCTTTAATTAATTCTGGAAGCAGGTCTGAGATGTCTCAACATCTGTTGGGACATCCTGAAAAACTGAACTTAAGTTATTTACACAATGTCCCAACATCTGGTAGGACATCCTGAAATAAGTTCACATACTCTGTTTGCTAATGTCCCAACATCTGATAGGACATTCTGAACTGAATTTAACATTTCTTGTTTGGTCAAAAATTCTGCCAATTCTTAAACATCTACATGAAGCCTCCGCCTCCTCCCACATTGTCTATTTGTGGTGCAGGGGTTGATGATTCAAGAGTGATTTTCTGTCCTTCGCAGTATAGATCAGAGCCGTAATGCCAAGGGATGGCATTACTGCTTTCATAAGGTATTGGCCCAGGCACTGTGATAGTGACTGGACTGATGGCAGCTGCAGAAGGGACCATGATAGTATGTGGATCGTAGTATATTGTGACTGGTGCTCTGATAGGAGTGGCATTTTGTGAGTTGTAGGCAGAATCATTTTCAGGATCATAATAAATTGTAACCGTTGAGACATTTGCTGCTGAGGTTGTAGGAGACATTGTTGGAAGGATGGGTATTGTTGTTGTAGGAGACTCTGAATGAAGGGGTGCTGAAGTTGTAGAAGGGATGTTTGTTGATATCTGGTCTGCTGAAGTAACAGATGAAGCATTTGTTGATGAGATTGAAGAGTTGTTTAGAACAATGGTTGTTGCAGTTGTAGGAGACTCTGGAACTGTTGTTAAGGAGATTGCTAGATTGGTAGGAATTGATGTTGTGATTTGAAGCAAGCCACTCTGGATGAGACTATCTATGCCATCTCTCAGGTTATCACAGCCATTCACTGAAATGTTGCAATAAGCACACCCTAACCCACATCCCGGGAATATTTGACATTCGAGGAGTTGAGCTTTAATCTCTACCAATGGTGTCCGAATCTGACCCACACTGGTTATTAAGTAAGACGGCTTGTCTTCTTCAATAGCATTGATTCGGGGGCCACCATGGTGTGGCATAGGGTTCTTGTTAACATTTGGTGGTGGTGCAAAATTTAGAGCCTTGGAATCTACCAAGTCTTGTACCTTCATGTGCAAAGCTCTGCACTTCTTTGTACTATGGCCAGGTGCATTTGAGTGAAAAGCACATCTGGCGCTGGCGTCATAATTTCTGGGTAGACTGGCGGGATCTGGAGGTGCCAATGTCCTTAGCTCAACCAGGTTGAGTTTTAGGAGTTGTGGCAATAATGTGGCATAGGGCATAGGGATCGGATCTATCACCCTGTTGGCCTGAGATGGTCTTTGTTGGAACGGTCTTTGCTGATTATTGTTGCTGGTGTTGTTGTAGTTTCTCTGAGGAGGATAATGAGTTTGTTGCTGATAATTTTGCTGCTGTGGTTGATAAGCTGGTTGAGGATGAACTGGAGCGGGAATGGTGACTGCTGCCACAGACCTATGAACATATTGGGGTCTGCCCCTGCCGGCATGGATAGCATTGGTCTCACCAGTTCTTCTTGGGCCTACAAAAGGCTTTCTTGTGTTGCTGGATGAGCTGGCACCGTTGTCAGAAATTTTGCCCATCTTTAACAGGCTCTCAATTCTTTCTCCAGCTATGACTACATCTGCAAAGCTGGTAGAAGAAAAGGCAGCTAGCCTGTCAATGTATGTTCCTTGGAGGGTGTTCATAAACATATCAGCCATCTCCCTCTCTGACATGGGTGGCTGGACAGCAGCAGCAAGCTGTCTCCACCTCTGGGCGTACTCTCGGAAGCTTTCCCTGGATGACTGTGACATTCCCATCAGGAGGGTCCTGTTGGGTGCCATATCCAAATTATACTGGTATTGTCTAATGAAGGCCTCTGCCAAGTCCTTCCAACATCTGATGGTTGCTCTAGTCAGATGAGAGTACCATTCCCTTGAAGTTCCCGTTAAGCTATCCTCAAAATAAAACATCCATAGCTTTTCGTCCATGGTATATGCCTTCAGCCTCCCTAGAAAGGATTGCAAGTGGGTCCGTGGGCAGGAAGTCCCGTTGTACTTTTCAAAGCACGGTGGTTTAAATTTGTGGGGAATCCTGACCCCGTCCACTAAGCCCATGTCCATAACATCAAAACCCAAAGAGTTTTGAGACTCCAGGGATCTCAATTTCTCAGCAATCTCTTCTAGCCTTCTGTCATAGGCTTCCTCCCCAGCTCCCATCACTGTGAACTGATCTTCCTGGGGGTCTTCTTGCAGCACTCTGCCTGCAGTGGCAGTCCCTTGCACATTAGCAGGAATGTTGATCTCTGGATGAAGGTGGGGTCCAAATACAGGGGGGTTGACATGAGGTTGGACCCTCTCATTGTTGCTTGTCCCAGCAGTCCCTAGATGGGGATCTTCCTGATTCTGCCTTTCTACCATTGCTCTTAATCTCTCTTGGCTTTGAGCCATATTGTTCATCACCTCCATAAATTGTGTCATATGAGCCCTCATTTCCAATCTTTCATTGGCCATTTGGTTCCTGACCTCTGTAAGGTCCTGCTGTACCTGGTCCATCTGTATGCCCGGAAGATTGTTACGGGTTGGATATCTGTGTGGACGGTTGAGTGGGAACACCCGTCGTCGAGCAATAGCTCCTGAAATCACAATAGAGTTAGCAACAAACAAAACAAACCTACAAAACAGACAAAGGTTAGTATGCAATGCAGTATGCTTATTTGTTTCCAAGGTATCCGGCTTGGCACTTGGTTTTGACCTTCCCAGACCCTTGAAGAAGATGTTGTTGTTGCTTGAAAGGCACTCAGATAAAACAAACTGATACATATATATTACAAAAGGTAAATGATACATAATTTGTTTCTTTTTACAATACATGCCCTCTGAGGGGTCAAAATACAACATAAGAAAACAAAAGTACATGAAATGAAAGCAACAACAAGCAAAAGTCAAACACCAAGACCAAACTCATCCTCCTGAACTTCCTTGAGAAGTGCTTCAGTCACAGGATCAGCTGGACGCTCTGTAAGGTTCCTGATAAGGAGATTCCTGGTAGTTACAGCTGCAGTTAACTTCTTGTGTTGACTCTGGTCCTTTGACCTCTTCACACCTGCTCTAATCTTCAGCTCTGAGATTTCTCTCTGGCATGCTGCCAGGGCTTCCTATTGTTCTTTTGCACTAGCTTCCAGCTGCTCAATCTTGTCCTGAGTCCTTTTATCTTCCAGAGTACGAGCTTCGGTGATCCTGACCCACCTAACTTGACTCTCCTTCAGATACAAATCAGTCCTGGCCTTCTGGAACTGAGCCTCCTTGCAGGCATTCTTCAAGATCTGCTCTCCAGCCCTTGACTTCTTGATGTAATCCTCAGACTTCTCAATCCTAGCCAGATGCTCCACTTTCAGCTTCTCTAACCTTTCAATGTCCAACCTACCATCACTCCTCTCCCAGAGGGTCTTCTGTAGAGCCTGAGTCAACTTCTCATTTCTCTCTTTCAATTTCTCAAACTCCTCTAAGCTGACAGTTGCTGGAGGTGGTGCTGAGGATGGTCCAGGTATATCTTCCATGGTGAAGGGCATCCCAGAAAATTGAGCCCTGGCATGGGACCACTCATAGTACTGTGCTTAGGCCACATTGTTGAACTTCCCACGAATGGTTACTCCTTTAGTCTGGACATTGTCCCAAGCCCAGGATGCTTGCCTGACAATAGCCAGATTAGGCTTATTCTCACAGTAAAGAGTCTCAACCAAGTCTTGTGCCTTAGGAGTGTGGACCAATGCATAGCCCAGTTATCTTTTGAACAGCAGAGGGTTGTAGTTAATGCAACCCTTTACTCCTATCAAGGGTACATTGGGAAACTGCCCACAACTGGTAATGATGTCCCTGCCCTTGGTGCTCTGAGTGCACCACCTGATATCAGCTGAGGTCAAAGCAGTGAGTCTCCTAGCCCAGTTCCTCTGCTGATGAGGGTTCAGAAATGCATCAGTTTTTGGCAAATGTTTGAGCAGCCAAGTATGGAACAAAGGAGCACAACACCTCACTAATCTTCCCCTCTGCTTTTCATTTCTCTGGTGAACAGAGTAGTAGAAATCTCCCAGCAAGGTGGGCACTGGGTTTCTCAGAATGAAAAGATGGATTGCACTCTTGCTAACAAACTTAGGCTCATCTGCAAAAAGTATGACCCCGTATATGCTAAGGGCCAATAAAGCACAGACTGCTTTCCATTCTCCTGAGGAGGCCTTCAGGGTAGCCTGAGATATTAAGAAATCCAGATGCAAACCAGAGACTCCAGCCTTGGTAGTCATATTCTGCCCAATCAGAACTGGTTCCAGATACAAAGCTTTTGCCACCTCTTCATTACTAGGAAAAGCCATCTCAGGGTTGAAGGGGACACCACCCCTGATAGGTACACAAACCAATGATGAGTACTCCTCCAATAAAGGTCCCAACTGGAAATCCTGAAAGGTAAAGCACCTCAGAGGGGGGTCATAGAACTACAGGCAAGTATGAATCAAGCTCCTCTGTGAAGGGTCCAAATCCATAACCACATTAAGTATGCCTCCATAGTGTTCTCTGAATAGTGGTATATGGTCTGGAGTAATCAGGGTCTGAATCTTCCTGATGTCAGCTAGCTCAAGCTGAAAGAAATGATAGGACATGTTACTCTTCTTAGGTGCCATGTTGCTGAAGAAAAGTTGAGACAGATGCTGATGATGACACTGGTGATGCAGGTGATTGAAGCAGGTAGCTGATAACTGAAGTAGATGCTGATGAAGATAGGTCTATACTGATGATAGGGTCAAAACCAAGCCAAAATAAAGTATGGATACCCTGAAAAACAAATAAGCAAATGTTAAAATGATGCAATGATGATGTATGAAAATGATATGCAAGGGTTTGTGACTGAGCTGGATCTGATCAAGTGCTCTGATATTAGTCCAAGTATGTTCAAGAAATCCAGATGGAGGTCTATAAGTCCAGTAACCAAGGTGGGGAACTCAAATAAAGAGTCACATGTCCAGGGTTTAGAATCACAAGAATTGTTCCAAGATGGAGTGCTCTTATTCAAACAAAGTAACAGGGTATGCTGAGGTCAAGGGTACCTGCAAACCTGTAAACAACCCAACCTCCTCACAGGTGGTGTTCTAAAACAAGGATCCTCAGACTTGGATCAGTTATGAGAAGTGTAAACACTTCTAACCCGGAGGTTTAGTGTTTACAATAACCATAAAAGTTCCTCCTCTGATTCACCTCAGTTTCTGAAGGTCAACGCTAAAGGTCATCCAGACTTAGCAGGCTTCCCAGATAGCCCTAGTACTGCAGGAAATCTGCAACACAGAGTTCTCAAGAAGAAACCCATATCTGAACCGTGTTTCATATTCCCGCACCAGACCGAGATGGAATGGGAAAGAATATGAACCACTCTAGCCTAGGTGTAACTCAGGTCCCAGGTATAGGACCTCAACTCTCAATAGAACACCCACCCATCAAAGCAACAAAATAGATCCAGCCAGCACAGTATGACAATATGATATATGCAAAGCTATAAAGAAAGCAATAAAGCAACTATACATAAAGCAATAAGCAAAAATATACAAGCACAGATAGCACATAACACCCCAGTAAACACAAATCAATCAAGCGCTAGGAGGAACCTACAAAAAGAACCAGAAGCCCTGGTTACAGTATAAGGGTCCCCAGCAGAGTCGCCAAGCTGTCGCTCCCAAAAGATGAGACTGGGCTCAAATGAGGTACAGACGCGAACGGTCAGCGAAAAGGGCAATGAGAACACACAGCAGTGAACTCACTGGAAAAGAAAAGAGTCGCCAGCTAGGCATTTTTATCCCGGAGGAAAGGCAATGCTGCATAGACCTAGAAAGATATGGATAAGACGGTTGCGAACCAGAGAGACTGAGAAAGGGGGTTGGTTACAACATGGAAAGGTATTAGCACCCAGATTGTCCGTCGTACTCGACGGGATCCACGCTTAAAAGATTTGTGTTTTAAAGGGGTAGTGTCAGTGCAATTTGTGCGCAAAAGAGCTGGAAAAGGATGTACAGGTGTCTGTGTAAAAGAAGTGTGAAGGGTATAAAAGAAGTGTCAGTGCAAGAACAAGAATGAAATGCTCAAGAATATGAGGCTAAAAGAATAAAGCTGGAAAGAGGGGGAATACACAGAGACTTTTGTTCGATAACTGTTAAGTTATGCCTGCGTATCCTCTCGTGCAATGAGGAAGTCAGAACACCGTAGTTCGACCCAAAGAGACTGAAAGATGAATTGACTTGTGAACTGCTTGCTTGTCAATGCTCAAGTGTATGATCTGTCTGGCACAAATGCAAAATGTCTTGCATTAGACGGAAGAAGCAAGTTCTCGCTTATGAGTGAGGGTGATGAGAAAAGAATCCCGAAGGAGACGATTATTGTTTGTTTTTGAGTTTTCAGTCTTTTATTGCTTTTGAGAATTTGTCATAAGTTAATGAGCTTAGGCCTAAACCAATGGGTTAGTAAACTCGTCACATCTTCCCTCTGATTAGGGGTAATGAGAATACCTTAAGTGTGAAGTCAGCTTCTCACACTTAATCACCTTTGATGTAAGATTAAGATCATTAACCTACTTGTGATTATTTAGATGTTTTTGGTGTTTTTGTTTAGTGTTAAGTAATGAGGTTAAGCCATAATCAAGGATTAAACATACTCATTACACCATCCTAATAGAAGGATAATAGATGAGAATGTTTAAGCTGAGGAAAGCTCCTCAACTTAATCCATGATTAGGAATTAAACTCATGACAAAACAAGCCTTTGATTAAGTGGATTTTAATTAATGATATGATGATGAAGTGGGTTTTATTATTTGTAAGACAACTTGAGGGGGACTTGTCCATTAACACTAGGGTTAGTCCTTCTTAACCAATTAAGGAAGAATTAGAACCCTAATGCAAGGCCCAAGTTACAAGTGTGATGTCTTGATGATTATTATGTGAATTGATTAAAGGATTTAAACACATTACGGGTTTAACACTTAGGATTAAAGTTATACACTCCATCCTAATAGAAGGATGCAGGCATAAGCTTAATCGCAAAGCCTTAAAGCCTTTAGGGTTTAGTCCCTGATTATGAGGTGAGAAGAGAAGACTCAAAAGAGACACAAAGGTAAAACTAAAAGGGGAACTAACCAAAACCCTAATCATTGTCATGCTTGGTTGTTCCTAAGGTTTGTTAGGTTAACAAGAGAAATCTTCAATGGAAACACCAGGAAGCAGATGAAAGGATCAGGAGAAGCAAAATAACTTGCTTCATTCAAGAAGACAAGTCACTTGAGGAAAGAAAGTAGGATGAAGAAGAATGAGCAAGCTCAATCTCAAACACATACAAAAATGCAGCAAGGATGCATAAAAGAGATGAAGAGAAGTTATGAGAAGTGAAGGCAAATTCACTTCTCAAAGTTACTTACCACCTGAAAAGTTAGTGAAGGGAATGCAATGCAATGCAAAATGAAATGAAATGGCATGATGCAAATCAAAACCAGAAGCACATACATGATGTTAATGATGCTATGGGATGATGTGAACATGAAACAAGGCATGGGGATGATCATACAAACTTATGGATGCAAATGGAGCAAGTTTAGGACCATGAACACACATGAAAAGTTATGAAATGCAAATGACATACAACATGGCAAATACATGAAGCAATGATCAAACATACTTTTAATATGTCTTAAGATGTCAAATGAATCAAATGGATGCACAAAATGCCATGGCAAGACATGGTATGAATGCAAATACAAGATGAATGCAAAAGGAAGCCCAAATTAGGGTTTATGATCAAAGCATCAAACAAAAACCAAAATCAGAAGCAAACATCAAGATAAAAAATTGAAAATGCACTCAAAGGATCCCTAAACCTATACTAACTCACTGCCCAAAGGAGAGGTTCCAACTCTTAACCTAATTCAAGTTATGATTTTCCTAAGTTTTCTAGGGTTTTAGGGTTCCTTAACAAGAAAAATGCCAAACAAATGAAAAATGAAAGATCAAATCATGCCCATTTAATATCACAAACTACATGCTAAACACAATGCAATGCAAAAAGAATCAAGGTCCAACTCTCAATGGTTAGGCAGAAATGATTTTTGGAAGTTTGGATCAAAATAATGCTTTGAAAATGAATTAATTCCATGGAAAATTATCAAAATGCATCAAGATCAAAAAAGAAATTTGGTTTGAGGGTTGGACAATGTTTCTAAATGGTTTTAAATGCTTTATGAATTTTTTGATGATTTTTAAATACCTAAAAGCATTTTTAATTAATTAATTCTCATTAATTAATTAAAAATAAACTTTTAAATATTTAAAAATATTTTTTATATGCTAAAAATAAAAATAAAAATATTTTTGGTTTCTGAAAATTAATAAAAGTTTGCATAAAAAATTTTCAGAATTTTTGAATAAGTTTTACTATTTTAAAATAAATGGAGAAATTAAATGAAATAATATGAAAAATAAAATGAATTAAAGCTGAAAAAAGGAAAAGTATGCAAATCTAATGGTCCAGATTCAAATGTACACGCGCGCGAATTGACCTGGCGCCATATCCAAGGGCTGACATTCAAACTTGGCTAATTAACTGATTAAACCCTAATCTTGCCCTAATGACTTTCAGGCGACCGAAACACTGTTCCGGTCGTCTTCTCCGATCATCCAAAATCTCAAACTCCCTCTATACGCATCTAAAACAAAATCTAAATGCCCAGAACTCTTCCCCACTCAAACACGAATCAAACCCCTCACTCAAACAACATTTATCATTCCTAAATCAGCCAAATCGAATCAAAATAGTTTTAGGGCAAAAAGTTTCAGAGCATTCATACATCCTGGTTTCTCAACCATTTTCAAAAATAATCACATATTCATGATCAGGGAAGCATGTAGATTCATTTAGTAACTTAAAATACACGTTCTGGAAAAAAAGTTCATGAAGCTACCTGAGTTTGAAGTTTTTCAGTCTGGAACTTTCTGACCTCCTCTCTTGTGCAAAACCACTCCTGTGACCTCCCTTGTGCTTCTGAAAGGCTTGGAACAAATTTATTTGGGCTGGTTTGAGAGTTTGCAGAGGTTCTGTTCAAGGTGGTGTGAGAATCGTGTTTGTGATTTTGGCAGTTTAAGGCAAGGATGATGGGTGCTTTGTGACCAAGAAGATGAGTTGAGTTGATCTATGAAGTTTGTTTGTGTGTTTGTGAGTTGTTTGATGAGTTTCGAAGGCTTTTGCTCAAGAGGGTGAAAATGAGAATGTTGTGTTGTGGCTGGTTTCAGGCTTGCTTAATGTATGCTTTGTCTTGCTTTTGATTAACATAAACAATTGGGATTGGTCAGATGACATGACATGTCCTTTATTGATTGGTATGGGTGCTTTTGGAAAATGTCAACTTTTGTGTAAGAGAAGCATGGGTCACTTTCTAGCCAAGTACATGGAGGGTGTGTTGCGCAGCATGATGTGAGGAAGGGTCTAGGATTGATCAGCCAACTAGCCAGCAAGTGGATGAGAAGTTATCATGAGTTTTGCAACTTGCCTTGCCTTTGGTTCTAATGAAAGAAACTTGATCCATGGGCCATAAAACATGTGATTCCTTGGGTGCATTCTGAACTTTAGATGTTGTGTGATCATGTTATGTGGATTAGAAGCCCATTTGATGACTTAATTGGCCTTGAGAAATGAATTTGCAACTTTGCCTCTTTGGTGCATGACTTGAAATTTAGTGATTTTTGACAACTTTGACAAGCCATAACTTTTGATCCAAAATGAATTAGGTCATGTTCTTGTACTTTTTGAAAAGGGAATGATCTATTCTACAACTTTCATGACCAAAGTTTTTCCATTTGAGGCTTTTTTGAATCAAAAAGTAAGGGTTGAAAAAGTTGCATAAAATGGCATTTTCATTAAAAGTCAAACTTGCCCAAAAAGTCAACTTTGCAAAAGACTTGAAATTCTTGAATTTTGTAAACTTCCAACCTCTTCTATGATCAAATAAAGATCATATACAATCAAAATGATGAAGATCACCCCTTGGTTGGGTCATTGGGGGCCTCAGATGCCCTGATTTTGCACTGACTTGCTTGAAAAGTCAACTCTTGATCAGATGACTTCCCCATGGAATTTCTTCATGAAAATTGATATGCATACTCCCTATACCATATAGAGACAAATAGAAACAAGAATGACCAAAAAAATTGGAGTTATGGCCTCTGAAACCAAAACCCTAATTTTAGGTCATCTGTGCAGTCAAGCCTGGCTCTGCTTCCACACCATTTCCAGTTCTTGTGATTCTTTGACATTCTTGACTTTGAGAGGATATAATATGATACTTGGACACACATGGACCTCCTTGAAGTGATTGATGACCTTTGGAGTGGCTCAAGAAGCTCTTGGATTGCTCAGATCACAAACCCTAGATGCAGATGACTCAGAATCTATGCACTGAATCAAAATGTGATATGAGATGCTATGATTGTGTTTATGCATATGGAATGATCAAAAGCCATGGTGTGAATGGGTGAGGGCAAATTTGGGGTGTTTACAGATGGTATAAGCAGTGTCTCCTTCAGCAACAGGTTCCATGGTAACTGGCAGGATAGCAGGATATGGCATCATGAGAGTCTGAGCACGAGATCGCACCCATCTGAGATAAGCTTCCATAGGAATAGTGTACTTAGGCTCCAGTGTCTTGCTGTCAACCCTGTTTACTTTTCCCCAAGCTCGTATGAATCTCTGACGGTAACCTTGAAGATCGTTGTCGTAGTCAAACACAATGCCCTGAATTAACATGTCATGAGGACCATCACTCCGAGCGTAACCAAACTGTCGTAAAGCTAGAGAGGGGTTGTAGGTGATGCCTCCTCTTATGCCTAGAAGTGGCACATTAGGAAACTCCCCACAACGGTCAATGATAGTGACATTCTCCATAGATCTGGAGCACCAATGGATATCTGAGTGAGAAAGTGACATAATTCTCTTGGACCATCTGAACCCTTGCTCATTCTTCATTACTGAGCGAGGAAGGTGAGAAATAAACCACCTGGATAGCAAAGGTATGCAGCACATCAAAGTTCCTCTTGCCCTCGTAGTACGAGTATGAAGAGAGTGCAGGATGTCTCCAAGCAATGTAGGCACTGGATTGTGACTCAGGAATATATTGATGGCATGAACGTCTATGAACTGATCTGGATTGGGGAACAAAACTAAGCCATAAATAAGCAAGGCTAAGATCTCCTCAAAAGCATCATAGCTCATGGCCTTCAAGAACAACTGAGCTTTCTCTATCAACACCTTGGCAAGAATACCCTTGACTCCACTTCTCGTCTCTAGAACAATGTCAGACTTCTTCAGATGTAGAGCTGCAGCAATAACCTCTGGTTTAAGCTCCTTCTCCAAGCCTGTGAAGGGTCTTTGATCAAGAACAGGTATACCCAGCAGTTTAGAGAATTCTTCCATTGTAGGGACCAGCTGATAGTCGGGGAATGTAAAGCAGTGGTGCTTAGGGTCAAAGAACTGGAACAGAACACTCATCATGTCTTCATTGAACCCTGAAGTGACTAGATCCAATAGGTGACCATGTCTCTTGATGAACTGGGAATGATCAGACACTTGAGAAACCAACTCTTTAAGCTTAGTAGATATGCCCACAAAGTTGATCCTGATGGTGTTTCTACGAGCAGAAGCCATGACCTGCAACAAAGAACAAAGATAAATCCTTTGGTCCTTGAAATGATTAGTGAAAATGCTATGCTTATGATGCATGATGATGTCATGATGTTATGTTCAATCACAAACATGTGGCACACACAAACAAGTCACACAATAGCCCTAGGTTTAAAGGCTTGCATGAGGTTCAAAGGTAAGTACCCTCCCCTGAAGTTTAGATGGTTCATCCTGTCCTATGAAGTAACCAGGTTCTAAGGGATCTCAATATCATTGATCCTTCACAAGGGTGGTTGTTCAGTAGGCAACTTACTTGCCAACCAAAACCCTCCAAGTTTAGAATCTCAATGAGCGTAGTATCGAGTATCAACCAACTTCAGTCTTCACCAAAGCCGGTTATCTCACTACTTTCTAAAGGCCAAGATGGGATAACTAGGGTTCTAAAAGTCAGTTAGTGTATTGACAACATATGGCAGCCTCATATTATCCTCAACTTGACTTAAGGAACATAAGCACCAACCAAGAAGTCACACTAACTATGGCCACCAGATCAACCATATCGGTATACGCCGTACAGTTTCCTTGGTTTATTGCCATTTACTTAAGGTACACTAGATTCGGGTTAGGATCTTTCACACATAAGAGCCCAACAAGTAAGTATAAAGCAAACAAGGCAAACAATTTTAAAGTGATCTAATTCCTAAGGGTACCCCTCTTTAATATTAAATCCCCAGCAGAGTCGCCAGTTCTGTAACACGGTGGGAGAACTGACTTTAGTTAAATGTTGCGGATAGCAAGAGTCGCCACCGACTTTTATTTTATCCAAAGGAAAGGCATAAAAGAACAGGAAAGACCTTTTAAAAGATTTTTGGGTCCGGGGGGTAGGTTATGTAAAGGGAAGGTGTTAGCACCCTTTACATCCATGGTTATCCATGGGCTCTTAGTTACTTAGCTCACTTTAAACTGTTTTTGAAATGTGAAGTGTGTGAATAGAAATTTTCATAAGAGTTTAATAATGATCCATGCACGGATGCGTAAGAAACTTGTGTTTGAAAATTGTTTGAAATTTGTGAAGTGTTTGAAAAGTTTGAATAGTGAGCAAGTAACTATGAGGAACCTACCCTAAAGTTTAAGTCTTTTTGTTCTTTATCCTTTAAGTGGTAAGACTATCCCTATTATTAAGGAATAGGTAGTCATTACCTTGGATGTAAGGGACAAGTGAGGGACATCTGTTTATAAAGGCAACTGTAGGGTGTATTAAGCATTTTGGAGGGACTATCATCATTATTCGAAAGGGACAAGATCTTTATGAAGGCAACCATTTAAGAGACTTGATCTTTGATTATGAAGGGACTAGATGACTTTTCTTTTACGGGACTTTTGCTTTATACACCCCACTTGACCTTTTAATTAGGCAACATTGAGAGGCAACCCTAGAAAGTGAGATGGCGATCAAAGATCGACTTACGTGTGTGAGTGTTTATTTTAAATATTTATCTTATAATTTAAATGATCTAAATTCAATTTTTAAATACAAATAGTTTTCACTCCCTATTTACTAACCATAGCATAAAAGATAAATAATTTAACTATTTAAGAAAATTACATCCAGGAGCAATTACATAATAATAAAGCAATTTAAATAAATAACAAAAATAAATAAATAAGTAAATAAGCAAAATATAAATAATAAGTAAAATAAATAAGCAATTTAATTGGGTTAGTAATAATAATAATAATTAAAAATAAATGGGGTTAGTGAAATAATAATAATAAGCATAATTTAAAAAATAAATGGATTAGTAATAAACATGATTAGTAATAATAATAAACAAAACAAAATTTTAATGGTTAATAGAAAAATATGAACAATTATATTAATTAATTATAAAATTTAAAATTATAAACAAATTAAATAAATTATGAACATATTATGAGAAATTATTAAATTTGCAATTTTTTAGAAATTATTTACATATATAATTAATTATAAACAATTAGAAAATATTTTCATATTATAAATAAATTGGACATTTTAATTTCTACACGTACTTATATACAAAATTTTAAGTTTATAAACAATTTATGTATTTAAAAATTAAATCAAATATTTTAATTAAATTATGAATACAAATAATAATATAAAAGAAGAAATGCAAATTAGGGTTTAATTGTTTAGAAAAATAAATTAGGGTTTATAATATAATTAGGGTTTAAAAAAAATATTAAGGCTTAATTTACAATAATAATTTATTAATTAAATAAACATACATATACATATTAAAAAAAATATAAAGAAAAATATGAATATATTAACTTTGATTTTGAGAAAATAACATATATATGTTGTTTAGAGATTTATTGAGATTAATTTATGAAAATAATATAAGAAATAATAAAATAAACAAAATTAAAAGAAAACAAAACCAAAAAAAACAGGACCTGGGATTTGAACCCAGGTCCTTTACCTGGATATTGAAGAATCTTGCCACTGGGCCACAGGTGCGCTGGTGAATGAGAGGTGAGTCCAGTTGTTTTTATTCTATATCCTGGAAAATCACAAAAAATAAGAAAAAAACCAAAAAGGCCTGGGGGGAGAATCGACCCCAGGACCTCTCAAGCAAACGCATATGCACATTACCATCCCAGCTCGGTGAGCGAATCTGATAACAAACCAACAACAATTGATAATATATTATATTCAATGAATAAAAGAGAAAAACTCAAAAATATTGTCACAGCCAGGATTCGAACCCTTGCCCTTCAACCAAACACACGCTAGCCTTACCACTGGGACAAGCGTTGGCTTGTGAAATACAAACAGAAACAATTCATTATATTTTAAAACCATAATTTAAATATGGATTTCGCGCCAGACCAGCTTCATCTTCTCCATATTACCTGCGAAAATTCATGCAGTTTTACCTACGAAATTTCTTGCGTGTTCCTCCATATTCAGAACCTGCGAAAATCAAACACCAATGAAACAGTACGAATTCATGAAATTGAAGATATCATTGAGTTCCTTATGACTCATACAATCTATCCACGTTGTTAGAATTCATTAATATGGCCTAAATCGTGAAACCCTAAAACTAAGCTCCAAACCCTAACAATGGCCGTTTGTGATTTAGGTCATGAAGCTCCAAGTTTTTTGTCCAGAAAGCATCTATACATCATCACTAACACAAATATACAATTAGATTTCATTGTTATGGCATAAATAATTCAAATCGAAAAATTTTTAAAGATGAACAAGATGCATTCGGGTTATGCTATGTGAATGGTTTTGGATGCAACCAAGCATTGGTTTCCACTCAATGATGTCCAAGGATCATAGCTGTGTCCTCAAATTACCTTCTAATGCCTTGTATGAATGAATCCGAATTTGAGTTTTTGCTTGAATTTTTGAAGTGTGAAACTTACTCTTGAGGCTGTGAAACTCGTGACTTTGGTTAGGGTTATGTAAAGTACTTATAGCATGATCAAATGAGGCTGAAAAACTAGGTCATTGTGTAGAAGATTTGATATAAAAAGATTCAAAAATATCATGCCTTAAAAATCAAATATTCTTGTATGAACACTTTCTATTTTAGGCCAATCTTCATGATTTCCTTTCCACTTCAATTCCAATCACATTTATGATTTTCTAGAAGCTTAAACCAATTTAAATCTTAGACTTTTATATTTTATTTTTATTTAAAATGATTTTTAATGAATTAAATCAAAATAAATAAAAATGAAATAATAAAAAATCTGATTTTTATTGACTTGGGTCGTGCATGAAGTCATAGTGTGGATTGGGTCATCATTTGGCAAGCCCATTTGGAAGAAATTGATTTTAGACCTCCATTTTCATCATAAACCAACCCAAAATTTCCCAAATTTGCAAAGGCACACATCCTTCAATTTTAATGCTATGAGGGTGTTCTTGGACATTTTGGAAAGCTTAAAGAGTCCTCTAAACAACCCCACTGGTTTCATGTCCATATCATTTACCAATCTCAAGTTATGCCCTTTTGAAGTTGTTGACTTTTTGTTGACTTTCAAAAGGACCTATAATGTCTTAGATCATACCTTCCAAATGAAGCATTTTTGGGCTTGGCTTGTGAGACACAAAGTTGTAGAGAATTAAATTTCCTTCAAAATGAGCTTTGGATGGAGACTTGGTGATGAAGCATGTGAAAGTTATGGCTGGTCAAAGTTCAGTTGACTTTTACTGAGGAAACCCTAATTTAGAAACTCCTGATTCTTGATGATCTGAAATCTCCTTGATGAATCATGATCAACCCTTGATAAAATGATGAATTTTACTTCATATACTTGATGTTGGCAAAAAATCATGAAGTTTGACTTTGGTTTGACCACAGTTGACCTCAGTTTGACTTTTTAACTGCTTTGACTGATTTTGACTTATCTGATCATCTGACTGAGCAAACTTTTGAGAAAAGTCTTGAAACTTGTCATGGGGGTTCTTAAACACATATAAGATGTTATGAAGCTCACTTGAAGTCTTGGAAGTCCATTTAGCCTGATTAAAGTCAAAACCCTAGTTTTGGATGCACTGCTTAGGAGGTGCATTGTCTGAGGGAATTGTCAACTCTTCTGACCAATTGTGAACTTTGTGAACCTTGTGAACCATCATAAAATATCTTGTGAATCTCATGGGAGGTATTGTGAACCTTGTGAACCTCATAAAGTGACTTGTAGACTTCATGATCCTCATGAAAGGTTTTGTAAACATTGTGAATCTTGTGAACCTTGTGAATCTCATAAAGTGACTTGTAGACTTCATGAACCTCATGAAAGGTCTTGTAAGCATTGTGAATCTTGTGAACCTTGTGAACCTCATAAAGTAACTTGTAGACTTCATGAACCTCATGAAAGGTTTTGTAAGCATTGTGAAACTTGTGAACCTTGTGAACCTCATAAAGCACACAAAGTCTTGTATTTGTGAGGGCAAATTTTGGGGTGCAACACCTTGGTATAAAGTCCATGTGTGTTCAAGAAGTCCAAATGGAGGTTCAGAAGTCCAGTAACCAAGGTGGGGGACTCAAATAAAGAGTCACATGTCCTGGGTTAAATCACAAGAACTGTCCAAAGTGAAGCATTCTTAAACACAATAGGTAACAGGGTATGATGTGGCCAAGGCATCCTGAAAACCTGTAAACAGCCCAACCCCCTCACAGGTGATGTTCTAAAACAAGGATCCTCAGACTTGGATCAGTTATGAGAAGTGTAAACACTTCTAACCCGGAGGTACAGTGTTTACAATAACCATAAAAGATCCTCCTCTAATTCACCTCAGTTTCTGAAGGTCATAGTAAAGGTCATCCAGACTTAGCAGGCTTCCCAGATAGCCCTAGCACTACAGGAGATCTGTAGCACAGAGTTCTCAAGAAGAAACCCATATCTGAACCGTGTTTCATATTCCCGCACCAGACCGAAATGGAATGGGAAAGAACATGAACCACTCTAGCCTAGGTGTCACTCAGGTCCCAGGTATAGGACCTTAAACTCTCAATAGAACCCCACCCACCAAAGCAAAAACCAGATCCAGCCAGATAACAATATGACAGTATGATATATAAAACTGTAAAGAAAGTAATAAATAATTGTACATAAAGCAAAAATAAATACAAACATACAAACACAAATAGCACATAACACCCCAGTAAACACAAATCAAACAAGCGCTAGGAGGAACCCAAAAAAAGAACCAGAAGCCCTGGTTACAGTATAAGGTTCCCCAGCAGAGTCGCCAAGCTGTCGCTCCCGCCAAAATGACAACCGGGGTCAAGAAGGGGTATAGACGCGAACGGTCGGCGAAAAAAGGAATGAGAACACACAGGAGTGAACTCAGAAAGACAAGAGTCGCCAGCTAGGCATTTTTATCCCGGAGGAAAGGTAATGCTGCATAGACCTAGGAAAGATATGGATAAGACGGTTGCGAACCAGAGAGACTGAGAAAGGGGGTTGGTTACAACCTGGGAAGGTATTAGCACCCAGATTGTCCGTCGTACTCGACGGGATCCACGCTTAAAAGATTTGTATTTTAAAGGGGTAGTGTCAGTGCAATTGGTGTATCAAAGAGCTGGAAAAGGATGTACAGGTGTCAGTGTAAAAGAAGTGTGAGGTGTATAAGAGAAGTGTCAGTGTAAGAACAAAGACGAAATGCTCATGACCATGAGGCTAAAAGAATAATACTGAAAGAGGGGGAATGTACAAAGACTTTTGTTTGATAACCGTTAAGTTATGCCTACGTATCCTCTCGTGCAATGAGGAAGTCAGAACACCGTAGTTCGACCCAAAGAGACTGAAAGAAGGATTGACTTGTGAACTGCTTACTTGTCTATGCTCAAGTGTATGACCTGTCTGGCCCAGGTGCAAACTATCTTGCATTAGACGGAAGAAGCGAGTTCTCGTTTGTGAGTGAATGAGATGAGAAAAGAATCCCGGAGGAGACGATCATTGTTTGTTTTTGTGTTTTCAGTCTTTTATTGCCTTTTTTGAAGTTTGTCATAAGTTAATGAGCTTAAGCCTAAACCAATGGGTTAGTAAACACATCACATCTTCCCTCTGATTAGGGGTAATGAGAATACCTTAAGTGTGAAGTCAGCATCTCACACTTAATCACCTTTGATGTAGGATTAAGATCATTAACCTACTTGTGATTATTTAGATGTTTTTTGTTGTTTTTGTTTAGTGTTAAGTAATGAGACTAAGCCATAATCAGGGATTAAACAGACTCATTACACCATCCTAATAGAAGGATAATAGATGAGAATGTTTAAGCTGAGGAAGACTCCTCAACTTAATCCATGATTAGGGATTAACCTCATTACAAAACAAAGCCTTTATTAGATGGATTTTAGTTAATGATAAAATGAAGAAGTGAGTTTTATGGTTTGTAAGACAACTTGAGGAGGACTTGTCCATTAACACTAGGGTTAGTCCTTCTTAACCAATTAAGGAAGAATTAGAACCCTAATGTAAGGCCCAAGTTACAAGCTTGATGTCTTGGTGATTATTAAGTGGATTGATTAAAGGGGTTAAACACATTAAGGGTTTAACACTTAGGATTAAAGTTATACACTCCATCCTAATAGACGGATGCAGGCATAAGCTTAATCACAAAGCCTTAAAACCTTTAGGGTTTAGTCCCTGATTATGAGGTGAGAAGAGAAGACTCAAAGAGACATAAAGGTAAAATCTAAGTGGGGGACTAATCAAACCCTAATTGTTATCATGCTTGGTCATTCCTAAGGTTTGTGAGGCTTAAAAAAGAGATCTTCAAAGAACCACCAAGGAGAGAAGCAGCTGAAAGGAGCAAAGAGAAGCAAAACAACTTGCTTCACTTAAGAAGTCAAGTTGCTTGAAGAAAGAAAGTGAGATGAACAAGAATGAGCAAGCTCAATCCAAAGCACAAGACAAAATGCAGCAAAGATGCGTAAGAGAGATGAAAAGAGATTGTGAGAAGTGAAGGCAAATTCACTTCTCAAACAACTTACCACCTGAAATGTTAGCAAAAGAAATGAAATGTAATGCAAAATGAGATGAAATGTGATGATGCAAACCAAAACCAGAAGCATGAGTATGATGTTGATGATGCTAAGAGATGATGCAAACATGAGGCAAGGCATGAGAATGATCATACGAACATATGGATGCAAGAGAAGCATGCTTAGAACCATGGATGTACATGAAAAGTTATGGAATGCAAATGACATACAACATTGCAAATGAAAGATGCAATGATCAAACATGATTCTAATATGTCCTAAGATGTCTTATGAATCAAATGGATGCACAAAATGTCATGGCAAGTCATAGTATGCAAGCAAATGGAAGATGGATGCAAAGAAAGGCATGAATTAGGGTTATATGCAACATACAAAGCAAAAACCCTAAACCAGAAGCAAATGACATGATAAAAATTTGAAAGTTCAATCAACGGAACCCTAAACCTACACAAACTCACTGCCCAAAGGAGGGGATCCAACTCTTAACCTAGTGAGAGTTATGAATTTCCTAAGATTGCTAGGGTTTTAAGGTACCTTGTCAAGAAAAATGCAAAACAAAATGAAAATGCAAGATCAGTTCATGCCAATTTTATCCTACAAACTACATGCTATATAAGATGCAATGCAAAAAGAATCATTGTCCAACTCTCAATGGTTAGGCAGAAGTGAATTTTTGAAGATTGAACCAAAATATTACCTTGAAATGAAATTAATTCCATTGAAAATGATCAGAAGGCATCAAGAACCAAAAATAAATTTGGTTTGAGAGTTGAACAATGTTTCTAAATGTTTAAAAATGTTTCATGAATTTTTTTGTGATTTTTAAATACCTAAAAGTATTTTTAATTAATTAATTTTCATTAACTAATTAAAAATAAACTTTCAAATGATTTAAAAATAATTATTAATGCAAAAAATAAAAATAAAAATATTTTTGTGTTCTGAAAAATAATAAAAGGTTTGATAAAAATTTTCAGAATTTTTCAATGTATTTTGCTATTTTAAATAAAATGAGGAAAATAAATGCAAAACAAATGAAAATAAAATGAATTTAAATAGAAAAATAGAAAGTTAGCCAATCTGATGGCTGAGATTCAAATTCAGGGACGCGGGAGTGGACTTGGCGCGCGTTTGGACGGCTCACATTCAAACTTACGTAATTAAGTCATTAGCCCTAATCCTAACCCTAATCACTTTCAGATGACCGGAACGGTGTTCCGGTCATCTTCTCCGGCAGGCTCCTCATTCAATCTCTTTTAATACGCCATGAAACTTCACAAATCTTTCCAGAATCACTCATTAAACATCATTAAACCTAAACCCCACCCCAAAATCCATTTATTTCGCATCAAACAAGAGAATCAAACCAAACAAGTTCCACGGGCAAAATTTCAGAAACTTCATACACTCTCATTTTCCAACCATTTTCGAAAATAAACACATCAGTGTGACTAGCATAACATAAAGAATCACATTGCAGCAAAAGAAATAAGTTCTGGAAAAATGTTTTGGATGGTTACCTGAGCTGGAGTTCCCCTGATTCTGAGCTTCCTGGCCTCAAGCTTTGCACAAAACTTCTCCTTTGATCCTCCTGATGATGGAATGGAGCTTAGAATGCTTTGAGAGTGGATGGTTTGGGAGATTGACAAAGTTCTGTTCAAGGGGGGAAGGAAATCGTGTTTTGATTTCAGTGAGTTTCAGGCTGTTTTAATGGTTGGTTTGTGATCAGTGGAGCATTTTGAGATCAATGGTGAAGTTTGTTTTGGTGTTTGTGTTCTGTGGAGTGAGTTTCGAATGGTTTTGCATATGAGGCATAAACTTGGAACTATGGCTATGAGAGAGCTTCAACATGAATTGTTATGTGTTATGGCTTGCCTTTGGTCCACTTATCACTCATGGATAGGTTTGTGAAGTTGGTGTGCCCTATTGTGATTGGTATGGGTCTTTTGCCAAAAAGTCAAGCTTTGTGTAAGAGAGGTATGGGCTCATGGCTAGCCAAGGACAAGATGGGTGTCCTGCGCAGCAAGAAGTGTGGAGAGCCCTAGGATCAATTCTGAAGTCAGCAAGCAAGTGGATTAGGGTTTGAGTGAGGTTTTGCAGCTTGGTTCATCTTTGGCCCTTTTGAAGTTTCTTGATCCACAAGTCACAAAAATGAGCAAACTCTTGATGCAATCTGACTTTTAGACATTGGTTCATGTTTGTATGAAGATTAGAAGTCAATTTGATAGCACAATTTGCCTTGGCAAGTGGTTTTGCAACTTTGCCTCTTTGGTGCATAACTTGAAATTTTGTGATTTTGGCCAACTTTGACAAGTCATAACTTTTGATCCAAAATGAATTAGAATGAGTTCTTGTACTTTTTGAAAAGGGAATGATCCATTATACAACTTTCATGACCAAAGTTTTCTCATTTGAAGCATTTTTGAATCAAAAAGCAAGGGTTGAAAAAGTTTCCCAAAATGGCAAGTTTCCATTACAAGTCATTTTCCCAAAAAGTCAACTTTGCAAATGGCTTGAAATTCTTCAATTTTGTGAACTTCCAACATCTTCTATGATCAAATAAAGATCATACATAATCAAAAATGATGAAGAACACCCTTTGGTTGGGTCATTGGGGGCCTCAGATGCCCTGATTTTGCACTGACTTGCTCAGAAAGTCAACTCTTGATCAGATGACTTCCCCATGGAATTTCTTCATGAAACTTGATATGCATGATCCCTATACCATATAGAGACCAATAGAAACAATAATGACCAAAAAATTTTGAGTTATGGCCTTTGAAACCAAAACCCTAATTCTAGGTCATCTGTGTAGTTAAACCTGGCTCTGCTTCCATGCCAATCTCAGTTCTTGTGATTTTTTGACATTCTTGACTTTAAGAGGATATAATATGATGCTTGAACATACATGGACCCCTTTGAAATGATTGATGACCTTTGGAGTGGCTCAAATGGCTCTGGGATTACTCAGATCACAAACCCTAGATGCAGATGACTTAGAACCAGTGCAATGAAGCAAATATGCAATATGGGATGCCATGATTGAAATTATGCATATGAAAAAGATCACAAGCCATGGTGTGAATGAGTGAGGGCAAATTTGGGGTGTTTACAATGAGGCCGAGGGACAAGGGGTTGAGATGAATCGCCGCTTCGAGGAGATGGCTGAGCAAATTCGTTCTATCTAATCTCAGAATTCCTTGGGATTTGACATTACTAATTTGGGGCTAGTACCAGGGGTGAGGATTCCTTACAAGTTTAAGGCTCCAACGTTTGATAAGTACAATGGCACTGCATGCCCAAAAACCCATCTTCAATCTTTTGTTGGGAGAATTGCTGCCCACATAGAGGATGAGAAGCTATGGATGTATTATTTCCAAGATAGCCTTGTTGGGCATCCTTGGAATGGTATATGAAGCTGAGTCGGGTTACTATCAGGAGTTGGAAAGATTTGGCGGAAGCGTTTGTTAAGCAATACCAATATAATCTGGACATGGCTCCCAATCGTACGCAGCTGCAAAGCATGTCACAGAGTGAAAAGGAGAGTTTCAAAGAATACGCTCAAAGGTGGCGCCAACTGGCTTCCAGAGTACAACCCCCACTGTTAGAGAATGAAATGGCTGACATGTTCATGGGGACTTTGCAAGGTGTGTTTATTGAGCATTTAGCGTCGTGTTCGACGAATAAATTCAATGATATTGTCATAGATGGGGAGGAGGTTGAAACATTGTTAAAGATGGGAAAAATCCAAGACAACGGAGCTGGAAGTTCTTCAGGATCAAGAAAACCTTTTGTTGGCCCCCAAAGAAGGATAGAAGGGGAGACAAATGTTGTCTACGGAAGAGGAAGAGGTCATGGCTACAGAAACTCATATGATCAAGTGGAAGCTATCACTATTCCTACTAATCCTGATCCTCAACCATAACAACAACTCAACAATTACCAACAGAGGCCTTATCAGCAACGTCAGCCTCGTCCTGCTAATCATGTAATTGAGGCCATTCCCATGACCTACACGACATTGTCGCTCCCACCAAATGAGATCAACTCAAATAGGGTACATACGCGAACGGTCGGCGAGAAGGAGAGAACACACAAAGGTGAACTGAAAAGGAAAGAGTCGCCAGCTAGGCATTTTTATCCCGAAGGAAAGGTAATGCTGCATAGACCTAAGAATAGATGGATAAGATGGTCGCGAACCAGAGAAACTGAGAAAGGGGGTTGGTTACAACCTGGGAAGGTATTAGCACCCAGATCGTCCGTCGTACTCGACGGGATCCACGCTTGAAAGATTTGTGTTTTAAAGGGGCAGTGTCAATGCTTATTTGTGTGCAAAAGCTGGAAAAGAATACAAGTGTCAGTGCTGGAAGGAAGTGTGAAGTGAATAAAAGAAGTGTCAGTGCAAGGAAAGAGTGTGAAGCTCAAGACTACGAGGCTTAAAGAATAATGCTGGAAGAGGGGGGAATATACAGAGACTTTTGTTCGATAACTGTTAAGTTATGCCTACGTATCCTCTCGTGCAATGAGGAAGTCAGAACATCGTAGTTCGACTCAAAGAGACTGAAAGACAAATTTACTGTGAACTGCTTACTTGTCTATGCTCAAGTGTATGACTTGTCTGGCTCAGGTGCAAACTGTCTTGCATCAGACGGAAGAAGCGAGTTCTCGTTTGTGAGTGAAGGTGATGAGAAAAGAATCCTGGAGGAGACGATTATTGTTTGTTTTTGTGTTTTCAATCTTTTATTGCCTTTTGAGGTTTGTTATAAGAAAATGAGCTTAAGCCTAAACCAAGGATTAGTAAACTCAACACATCTTCCCTTTTGATTAGGGGTAATGAGGATACCTTAAGTATGAAGTAAACACCTCACACTTAATCACCATGATGTAAGATTAAAATCATTAACCTACTTGCAATTGTTTAGATGTTTTTGGAGTTTTTGTTTAGTGTTGAGTAATGAGTTTAAGCCATAATCAAGGATTTAATGGACCCATTACACCATCCTAATAGAAGGATAATAGATGAGAACATTTAAACTGAGGAAGGCTCCTCAACTTAATCCATGATTAGGGATTAACCTCATGACAAAACAAAGCCTTTATTAAAGTGGATTTTAGTTAATGATAAGGTTAAGAAATAGATTTTATGATTTGTAAGACAACTTGAGAGGGACTTGTCCATTAACACTAGGGTTAGTCCTTCTTAACCAATTAAGGAAGAATTAGAACCCTAATGCAAGGCCCAAGTTACAAGCTTGATGTCTTAGTGATTATTAGGTGAATTGATTAGAGGATTTAAACACATTAAGGGTTTAACACTTAGGATTAAAGTTATACACTCCATCCTAATAGAAGGATACAAGCATAACCCTAATCACAAAGCCTTAAAACCTTTTAAGGTTTAGTCCTTGATTAAGAGATGAGAAGAGAAGACACAAAGATGACACAAAGGTAAAACTAATGGGGGGACTAATCAAACCCTAATTGTGATCATGCTTGGTTGTTCCTAGGGTGTATGAGGCTTGCAAGAAGAATCTTCAAGAATAACCACCAAGGAAGAAGGAGGATGAAAGGAGGAGAAGCAGAAAGAAGCTAGACAACTTACTTCACTTAAGAAGGTAAGTTGCTTGAAGAAAGAAAGTAAGGAGGGAACATGAATGAGCAAGCTCACTCTAATCCACAAGTAAAATAAAATGCAGCAAAGATGCATAAGAGAGATGCGAAAAGTTTGTGAGAAGTGAAGGCAAATTCACTTCTCAAAGCACCTACCACCTGAAAAGTTAGCAAAAGGAAATGAAATGAAATGAAAATGAGAAAGATGCAATGATGCAAACCAAAACCAGAAGCATGATCAAGATTTAAATGATGCTAAGAGGTGATATAAGAACATGTTAAGAGATGAGGATGATCATACAAGTAATGAAGATGCAAATGAGACATGAAAGGAAGCATGAAAGTTCATGTAAACTTATGAAATGAAATGGATGCATAACAGGGCAAATGGATGATGCAATGATCAAATATGATTGCAATATGTCTTAAGGTGTCTAACATGTCATGTGGATGCACACAAAGTCATGGCAAGTTCATGTATGCAAGCATATGAAGGATGGATGCAAATGGGGATGCAAATTAGGGTTTATGAACAAGATGCAATGCAAAATTCAAAATCAGAAGCAAATGACAAGATAAAAAATTGAAAATGCATTCAAAGGAACCCTAATCCTATACAAGTTTACTGCCCAAAGGGGGAGGTCAGAAGCTAAACCCTAAAGGACTTATGATTTTCCTATATTTCTAGGGTTTAAAGTGTGATCCTAAAGGTAAAATGCCAAACAAATGGAAAATGCAAGATAAAAATGAAACAAAAATGTTCTTAGAAGCTTGAAAGTATGTAGAACACAATGCAAAAAGAACCAATCACAAACTCAACTTGGATCAAAAGTTATGAATTTTTGAAGTTAGGGTTAAAAATATTCAAATTAAAGAACCCTAATTCAAATGAAAATTGTCAAAGCATGATCAAAACCAAAAAGAAATTTGTCTTGTGAGTTTGTAAATGTTTGTAAATGTTTTAAAATGCTCTCTGATTTTTTTTGGAATTTTTAAATACCTAAATGTATTTTTAATTAATTAATCCTCATTAACTAATTAAGAATAATCATTTAAATGATTTAAAAATAATTTTTATTGCAAAAAATAAAAATAAAAATATTTTTGGTTTCTGAAAATAAATAAAAGCTTGGATAAAAATTTTCAGAATTTTTTGATATCATTTACTATTTTTAAAAATTCGTTCAAATAAAATATAAAACAAATGAAATTAATATTAAATTAAATGAGAAAATGGGAAAGCCAGCCAATCCAAGGGCCCAGGTTTGAAATCAGGTTGGAGGGAATTGACTTCGCGCATAATCCAAGGGCCAGGATTCAAACTACGCTAATTAAGATTAAAACCCTAATCTGAGCCCTAATTACTTTCAGGTGACCGGAACAGTGTTCCGGTCATCTTCTCCGGCCAGCCAAACATGCTATTTCACTTAATACGTAACCCCAAGCCCTCAAACTCTCCAGAATCAAACATCTAACAACCCTAAACTTGAATCCAGCCCCAAAACTCATTTATTTTTCCTCAAGAACACGAATCAAAGCAAAACGGAAAATATGTCAAAAATTTCAGAAGCACAATACATCATTGTTTCTCAATCATTTTCAAAAGCAAAGACATCATGATCTTCAGGAAAGCACATTGAATCAATTAAGAACTTAAAATGAAGGTTCTGGAAAAAAAGTTCTTGAGCTCACCTGAACTTGAGCTTTCACCTTTGGTACTTTCTGGCCTGGTCTTTGCTTCAAACTAACTCCAATGATCCTCCTGAAGTGTTTGTGATGCTTGGTTGGAGTTTATATGGCCTCTATGTGGAGTTGGCTGAAACTCAATTCAAGAAATGTAAAAATCGTGTTTTTGATACAAGGTGTTTTAAGGCAAAATGAAGGGTGGGGAATGATTAGTGATGAATGTGGAGTTGAATGGTGGAAAAAGTTTGGAGATTTGATGGCTGGGCTATGAGTTTCGAAGGCTTTGGAAATTTTGAGGGGTTTTGTGTATGCTGAGGACTCTCAAGTGTTAGGCTGCAATCTTGTGTGTTTTGGCTTGGTTTTGATCCACATAATAAGTTGTGATAGGTCAGAGAGTGGGTGGTGGCCTATGGTGATTGGTATGGGCAAGTTGCCAAAATGTCACCATGACTTGTAATTGAGGTATGGGCATGTGGCAGGCTGGGATAGAGGCATGGCTGTGCGTAGCAAGGATCAAGGAATGCTATGAAATCAGATTTGATTAGTTGTGGCAAGTGGATGAAGGGTTTTGATCCATTTTGCAATTTTGAGGAAGTTTGGCCCCTTTTGAAATTTGTGAAGTTCAAAGCATGAAGGCTTGTGATTCAAGGCACAAATCTGATCCAAATGAGTTGCACTAGAATGGTATGACATGTAAAGATGCATTAGAGGTCCCAAATTGGCTTGGTATGAGAATTTGCAAACTTCCCTCTTTGGTGCAAAAGTGAAATTTAAGTGATTTTTCCCAACTTTGACAAGCCATAACTTGAGTTCTAAAATGAATTAGGTCAAGTTCTTATACTTTTTGAAAAGGGAATGATCAAATCTACAACTTTCATGACCAGAAATTTTTCATTTGAAGCATTTTTGAATCAAAAAAAGGAGGTTGAAAAACTTTCCCAAAATGGCAAGTTTGCATTACAAGTCACTTTCCCAAAATGGCAACTTTGCAAATGGCTTGAAATTCTTCAATTTTGTGAACCTCTAACTTCTTATAATATCAAATAAAGATCATATACACCCAAAATGATGAAGAAGACCCTTTGGTTGTGTCATTGGGGGCCTCAGATGCCCTGATTTTACACTGACTTGCTCAAGAAGTCATCTATTGATCAGATGCCTTCCCCATTGAATTTCTTCATGAAAATTGGTATGTATGATCCTTATAACATATAGAGACCAATAGAAACAAGAATGACCAAAAAATTTGGAGTTATGGCCTCTGAAACCAAAACCCTAATTTTAGGTCAACTATGTAGTTAAACATGGCTCTGCTTCCATGCCTTCCTCAGTTCTTGTGATTTTCTGACTTTCTTGACCTTGGAAGGATATAATATGATGCTTGAACATGCATGGACCCTCTTGGAATGATTGAAGCCCTTTGGAGTTGCTCAAATAGCTCAGGGATTGCTCATATCACAAACCCTAGATGCAGATGACTTTGAACTAATGTAGTGAAGCAAAAATGTATTATGAGATGATATGATTGAATCTATGCATATGAAAAGAATCACAAGCCATGGTGAAATGAGTGAGGGCAAATTTGGGGTGTTTACAGACATTGCTGCAAAGATTGATAGATTTGAATATGATACAACTGATGACGTTGGATCCACCACCACTAGGAGATTTGCCACCAGAATATGATGCTAATGTACGATGTGCTTTTCATTCAGGAGCTCCGGGACATTCAACAGAGAAATACGGGGAATTACATAACAAAGTTCAGGATCTGATAGATTCAAAGGCCATAAACTTTGCGCCACCACCAAATGTCACTTCTAATCCTATCCCTAATCATGGTGGGGCAATGATTAATGTTGTTGAAGGTGGAGAACACTTGAATTTGATCATGGATATAAAGGAGGTGCAGACTCCTATCTTGTTTATGAAAGAAAGGCTGTTAAGGGGATATGAGTTTCCAGGATGTGACTTTGAATGTGAAGAGTGTGATATGTCTGTGAATGGTTGTGAAAGATTGAAAGCAGGGTTGTAGAATTTGATGAATAAGGGGAAATTGCAGTTTGACAAAATTAACAAACAAAATGATTGTGTTTCTACTGTGACTATCTTCTATGATCCAACTGATGTGCCGACCCCAGTCCGGAGGGAGCCTATTACAATCTATATGCCACAGGAGGTCAACCTTGTTACAATTACTATGCCTGGTCATATACCATATGACGATGAAAAAGTTGTGCCATGGCATTACGGGTCAGATGTGTATGTGCAGGGACAAAAGGTGGAGGATAAACCTGTGACTATAAACCCTGTTGTTGCTTGTGTTGGGGGTTTTGGTGGTTTTACTAGAAGTGCGCGACTGTTTGCTCCACAGACTCTTCGAAACAACGATGAAGCCGAAGCTGCTGCCATAGCCAAGGGTAAGCAGGTAGATAATGAAGAGGTGGTAACCCCGAATGCTGATCAGAATGTCTTTGAAAAGGAAGTTGAGGAGTTCATGAGGATAATAAAAAAGAGTAATTATAAGATAGTGGAGCAGCTGAATCAAACACCATCCAAGATTTCATTATTATGACTGTTGATATACTCACAAGCCCATAGAGAAGCCTTACTGAAGGTATTGCAGTCTGCATATATGCTTCAGGAGATTACCGTTAACCAGTTGGAAGCTGTAGTGGTAAATGTAAATGCTAGCCATGGGATAGGGTTTACTGACAGGGACCTCACAACTGAAGGAAGGAATCATAACAAAGCCTTACACATCACCATGGAGTTTAAAGGTGCAGTGTTGTCACATGTTTTGGTGGATACAGGTTCGTCCTTAAACGTGCTACCAAAGAAGGCTTTGATGAAGTTAGAGGTTGATGGTCTGATTCTCCGTCCTAGTGATTTGGTTGTAAAGGATTTCGATGGCTCTCGAAGGTCTGTTTTCGGGGAGGTAGAATTACCAGTGAAGATTGGATCCCAGGTGTTCAAGTGTATCTTCTATGTGATGGACATTCAGCAGGCTTACATTTGTTTGTTGGGACGTCCCTGGATTCATGTTGCTGGAGTTGTAACTTCTACTCTTCATCATAAATTAAAATATGTGGTGGACGGACAGGTAGTGACTGTTTGTGGCGAAGAAGATATTTTTTCAATCACCTGTCTACTTTTAAATATGTTGAGATAGACGGCGAGATTCATGAAACTCTGTACCAAGCGTTTGAAGCGGTAAATGTTAGTTCAGTGTCTCCCACTACCATCTTTCAGAGTAGTGAGAAAGAAGGGACTTCTATCTCCTCGTATAAGCAAGCTAAGGAAGTGGTTCAGTCGGGATAGGCCCAGGGCTAGGGAAGATTGCTAGAGGTTGAGAATAAGAATGATAAGTTCGACATTGGATACCAGCTAGGGCAGGCTGGATGGTCTCAGAATAGCAAGGCAGTAAGTTTCAAGAGTGCTGGGATGATTGACCCCAATCATGTATGTGCCATGGACGAGGATGCTGACAATGATTGTGACTTGGACAATTGGGTACGCCAGTGTGCTCCCGGGGAAGAATTACAGAACTGGTTTACTGAAGAGATCATTCAAGTCACTAGTCCAACAGAGTAATTTTATTTGTTTTCCTTTTATTCATATGCATATCAAGTCCTACACTCTGCCCAAGGTGTATGGACCCATTGTAGGGCCACCGTTGCATGTATGCAGTTAATTTTACCATGAATAAAGGACATTTTATGCAAATTGCGCTCTGTCTTTCTTTTTAAAAAAATTTCACAAAAAAAATATAAAATGGCAATGTTTTGTTTGTTTTTATTTTTGTTCATTTTTCAAAGAAAAGTAGAATCTGAAATAAGCACATCCCCGTGCAGAGTCAATCATTCGGATTTCTCTGATAACTCTTTTGCTATAACCAAGTATGACTTTGATAATCCAATCTACTGTGTTGATGAAGGGGTTGATGAAGACTGTGAACTCCCCGAGGAATTAGCCAGGTTATTGAGACAAGAGGAAATGGTTATTCAGCCTCACCAGGAAGAGCTTGAAGTCATCAACATTGGATCTGAAGACGTAAAAAGGGAAATTAAGATTGGGGCCAGTCTGCAGGCCAAGCTAAAGGAAGAATTGATTGGCATGCTCCGAGAGTATGTAGATTTCTTTGCTTGGTCATATCAGGATATTCCAGGTTTGGATACCGACATCGTTGTGCAAAAGCTGCCATTAAGGGAAGACTGTCCTCCTGTCAAGCAAAAGCTTAGAAGAACTCATCCTGACATGGCGTTAAAGATCAAAGAAGAAGTTCAAAAACAATGGGATGTCGGTTTCCTTGCTGTGATTAGTTATCCACCTTGGGTAGTTAATATTGTACCTGTACCAAAGAAGGATGGCAAGGTCCGGATGTGCGTTGATTACCGGGATTTGAATAGAGCAAGCCCAAAAGATGACTTCCCATTAACTCACATTGATGTATTGGTGGATAATACAGCTCAATTCTCGGTATTCTCCTACATGGATGGCTTTTCCGGGTATAACCAGATCAAGATGGCACCGAAAGACATGGAGAAGACAATGTTCATTACCCCTTGGGGACATTCTACTATAAGGTCATGCCTTTTGTTTTGAATAACGTCAGGGCAACGTACCAACGGGCAATGGTGACTCTGTTTCACGACATGATCCATAGGGAAATTGAGTGCTATGTGGATGACATGATAGCAAAGTCCCGTGATGAAGAAAAGCATTTGGTTAACCTCAAGAAATTATTTGAAAGATTGAAAAAGTATTGTTTGAGGTTAAATCCAAATAAGTGCACCTTTGGGGTGCGTTCTGGTAAGCTGCTGGGTTTCATTGTTAGTCAGTGAGGAATTGAGGTAGATCCTGCAAATGTTAAAGCAATACAAGATAAGCCTGCACCGCGAACTAAAAAAGAAGTGTGTGGTTTCCTAGGGAGATTGAACTACATCGCTCGGTTCATATCTCACCTAACAACCACATGTGAACCAATATTCAAGCTATTGAGAAAAGAACAAACGGTCAGGTGGAATGAAGATTGTCAAAGAGCATTCGAAAAGATAAAAGAATACTTGCAGGAACCTCCAATTCTAATGCCTCCAGTTCCAGGAAGACCATTAATAATGTATTTAAACGTGCTAGAAGGATCAATGGGGTGTGTGCTAGGCCAACATTACGAGTCTGGTCGAAAAGAGCATGCAATATACTACCTCAGCAAAAAGTTTACTGACTGTGAATCTCGTTATTCACTTCTCGAGAAAACTTGATGCGCTTTGGCATGGGCTGCTCGCCGACTGAGACAATACATGTTGACTCATACAACCTTGTTAATTTCAAAGATGGATCCTGTTAAATACATTTTTGAGAAAACAACGTTAACTAGAAGGGTGGCCAGATGGAAGATGGTGCTTACAGAATATGATATTCAATACACTTCTCAGAAAGCCATCAAGGGAAGTATACTTTCAGACTATCTTGCACAACAAACCCTTGAAGACGATTATCAGCCAATGAGATTTGATTTCCCTGGTGAGGACATAATGTACCTCAAGGCAAAAGATTGCGAGGAACCACTTCCGGAGGAGGGGCCTAACCCTGAATCCAAATGGAAGTTGATGTTTGATGGGGCAGTCAATATCAATGGATGTGGATTTTGTGATGTTCTTATCACTCCCGAAGGTGTTCATTTTCCCTTCGCTGCCAGAATTACTTTTGGATGCACCAACAATGAAGCGGAATACAAGGCGTGCATTATGGGAATAGAGGAGGCTATTAATCTCAGGATTAAGTCCCTCGATATATTCGGAGACTCTGCCCTCATGATAAACCAGATTACCGGTAAGTGGTATACACATCAAGAACACTTAATTCCTTACAGGGATTATGCCAGAAGATCGTTGATGTTATTCACAAATTCGATCAGCCGATGCATTGGCTACGCTCTCTTCATCAATCAAAGTCTTGTGTTGGAATTATATCCCCAGATTTGACATCTCCAGGCTTAATGTACCAGCATATGTATTTTATGTAGATGCAGTGTCTGATGAGAAGCCTTGGTATCATGATATTAAGCAATTCCTGTAAAGCAAAGGATATCCAACTGGGGCAACTTCCAATGACAAGAAGACCTTAAGGCGACTTGTTGCTAGTTTCTTCTTAAAAACTGATGGTGTTCTATACAAGAGAAACATTGACATGGTCTTGCTCAAATGTGTGGACAAGCAGGAAGCGGACATGTCAATGCAGGAAGTCCATGAGGGATCTTTCGGTACCCATGCAGGAGGACATGCAATGGCTAAGAAACTATTGAGGTCAGGGTATTACTGGATAACAATGGATGCAGACTGTTGTTCATATGCCCGTAAATGCCATAAATGCCAGATCTACGCAGAAAAAGTGCATGTACCTCCAAGCCCTCTCAATGTCATGTCATCTCCTTGGCCCTTTTCTATGTGGGGCATTGACATGATCGGAAAATAGAGCCTACTGCTTCAAACGACCATCGTTTCATTTTGGTCGCAATCGACTATTTCACCAAATGGGTTGAAGCAACGTCATATGCCAATGTCACTCGCTAATGGTTCCAATTTGAACAACAAGATGATGACATAATTATGTCGGGACTTCAAGATTCAACACCACAATTCTTCTCCTTACCGACCAAAGATGAATGGTACGGTCGAGGCAGCAAACAAGAATATTAAGAAGATTGTGCAGAAGATGGTCGTCACTTACAAAGATTGACATGAGATGTTACCGTTTGCATTGCATGGGTATCGTATGTCATTCAGGACGTCTACTGGGGCAACTCCGTTTTCCTTAGTATATGGCATGGAGGCAGTTTTGCCAGTGGAGGTGGAAATTCCTTCTTTACGTGTGATGATGGATGTAAAACTCGACGAGGCTGAATGGGTGCGTGCCCGATATGACCAATTATGTCTAATTAATGAAAAGAGATTAGCAGTTGTGTCTCATGGGCACCTTTATCAAAGGAGAATGAAGCGAGCTTTTGATCAACGAGTACGCACTCGGGAGTACCAAGTTGGTGAGTTGGTACTCAAAAGGATCATCCCTCCAGGTTCAGATCACAGGGGCAAGTGGACGCCAAATTATGAAGGCGCATTCATAGTAAAGAAATTTTTCTCAGGAGGAGCACTGATGCTCACTACTATGGATGGTGAAGACTTCCAGTCCCATGTTAACTCGGACGCAGTTAAAAAATACTTCGCATAAAAGACCCGCTGGACATAAAAACATAATTATAAGTCCAGGCAAAAAAGGGCATCCCGGCGGGCTAAAAATAGAATAAAAAGCTCGGGCAAAAATTAGGGAAAATGAATCAAAAAAATTTGTACACCCGCTGAGTTGAAAAGCCTTATTGGACAACTTAGACAAAAAAGGGTATCCCGGTGGATTGAAAACCCGAAAGGGAGATCCATGCAAGATAAGGGAATAAGCGAATGACTGCGATCCGGGTAATCTGCACCATGTCATCGTCTCAATTAATTTGACCATATCCAAAAGGGAGGAATCAATCTTATTTTCTTCTTCAGAAGGCAAAGGCAGGAACGGAAAGTCATGAAGATATGCTGGTCATAGCAGAAAAGAAACTCATTGGAATGCCGTGTACATTGCCATTAGGATAGTTTATTTTTCTCAATTTTGTGGTGGCTACCTCTTTCCAGGTCGTTACTTCATGATGTAAATTCTCGCCTATTCAGAGGCTTATCAATAAAGGATATTTTGTCAGAATTCTAGTTTCTTGTTTTATTTACTTTACTTGCAAAAAATGTCCTGAATTTTTGGTAAAAGAACATTGCATATAAGTCTGTTGGCTTTATGAATGATGTGCAAAAGGAAAACATCTAAAATTACTTTGAATGACAAGTAACTTGTGATGATTAATTCATGTCATATAATTTCTCGGGGCATATGTACGCACTTTTGTTGTTGCAGGCACAAATAGTGAGTATTTGGTCTCCACAACTGAATGGGAGCAGATAACACTCCCCAACAAAATTTCAAGGATAATTGAACAACTCTTATGCCCAAGAGGAGTCTACAGTGAAGTATTCCTAGAAGGAAGCTGAAAATTTATTTCCCCACAGAGTTCAGGATGGCAAAATTCTTTCCCCAACAATGGTTATTTGACCAAACATCTTCCCTAGCCAAGTCTAAAGATGGTCATTCTCCACAGAGTTTCATGTTTGGAATTTTTCCATCATTGAAATATTCTCCAGGAAGTTGCCAATTTATTTTTGGCCAGTATGATAAGTTCATACAGACATTTTTTCACATTCCTCAGCCAGATCAGGTAGTGTCAGAGTATCTTGATCTTGTTCCTCAATAGAATGTCAGTCAGGACGTTCTCTTGCTCATTGGAATATTCTACAATTATCACTCTCCCCTGCAGAGTTACCACTCTCCTTTCAAGTCAAGTTTGTTGATACTCATTTGAATCACCCCCAACACTCGTATGTGTTATCTTTTGACAAACACTCGTCCGTGTTTGATACCTTTTCGATGCTCGTCCATATCATTTCTAACACTCGTCTGTGTTTGATACCTTTCTGATGCTTGTCTGTATCGTTTCTATCACTCGTCTGTGTTTGATACCATTTTGATGCTCGTCCGTATCGTTTCTAACACTCGTCCGTGTTATCTTTTGACAAACACTCGCCCGTGTTTGATACCTTTCTGATACTCATCCGTATCGTATTTAACACTCATCTATGTTATTGGTTGGCAAGCACTCATTCGTGTTTGATGTCTTTTCTGGTAATTGTCTGTATCAGTGGCTGATGCTCGTCTGCATCATTCCCTGAAGCACTCGTTTGTGTTTCTTTGATCATTGTCTGATACTCGTCCGTATCATTTAACTTAGGGAACTCATCCATGTTTCCTTGATGGTTATCCAATATTCATCTGTATTGAGGAGGTTTGAAATCCTGATAGTGGGATTAAGCGTCAAAATGTTTACCGGTTCCCTGGCATAACAGGTTATACGAAGAAGACTCGTCCGTCTTAGGCACCACATATCGGAGCAAGATTTGTGAAGAGGGCCCGTCCGTCCTATAACCATATATCTGCGTAGGGTATATGAAAAGGGTCCGTCTATCATGTTTATGCATGTCTATCCCATAGGCTTAAGTGCATCATCGATCCTAGCGTAACAGGTTATCCGAAGAAGACTCGTTCGTCTTAGGCCATATATCTGAGCAAGATTATTGAAGAGGGCTCATTCGTCCTAGATCTGTGTTTACCTGGCGTAACAGGTTTGTTGACTATTCACCTGGCATAACAGGTTTTGTTTGAAGGAAGCTCGTCTGCTCCGTTCGACATTGAATCTACACAAAGCTTTGGATCATAGTTACTTTTCATCACAACAAGGGTCTTGAGTAGTTTTTGTTTTGGATTGGGTTTATTTCCCATTCCATTTCCTATTCTCCAGCAGAGTGCAAATTTCTTGTTCTTATGGGTATTCAATCACATTTCATCTTGAACGGACGAGAGCCTAGGCTTTCATCCTTTTCAGATCAACCGATGTTTGAATAGGGGCACATTTTATTATGATTAACATTCAAAAACAAATAAATTTCATGCACGCATACAAATGTTTAAACAAACAATAGAAACTACAAATGAAAATGCAATAAAGAAGCTGAACATTGTCGTCATTGAGGAAACTTGACTTCGTCTGTACTTATTTCTTATGAAGATTCCCTTGTAAACGGGGATGTCAATTTGATTAGGAGACTTCAATATGTGGGCAGACTTTATGGCATGAGGACCTTTGAGCCGATCAAATTTGCACTTTGTACTTGAACACATCACAGTTGTCAATTGTATGCCTAAATGCCTCTGAGTGGTACTTGCATCTAGCCTTCACATCATGGTGGTCATTGTTGAGGAGGTTTGACTCTGTTTAGACTTATTGCTCTCGGAGAATTTCATCAGTCACCAATTTGGATCTTTATTCCATTACAGTTTTGGTGCCATACTCCCACCTTTTCCTGGCGTGAACACAATAGTATTAGAGTCAATCAAATTCGGGACCTTGTCTTTACCTCTGCCTCTGAAAGACTTGCAATCTTCAATTAAAAGGCCAGGTGCCCCAGAATGGTAGTCATACTTGACATTGAAACCCCGAAGGAAGCTTTATCGGAGATGATCCTGATGTGACTAGCTCAACTAGCCTGAATCTGAGCAAATGAGGAAACCCGTTGCACGTACGACCTCAGAATATGATCAAACTTCTTCTCAAGCTGCTCTGGCCTTTACCCATATGCTATGCCCCTAGGAATTTCTTGGGAAGCTCAAGTTGGATGCTAAAAAATGACATCTGGAGGGAAGAGGTTGATAAAGTTAATAGATAAGGTTGCTTGCAAAGATCTTACACGATCTCCTGCCTACGTATCTCCATTGACCAATGGAGAATCAGATCGACGTAGTCCCCCTTACTAGGGATGAAAATAGCTTCATTCAGAATTCCATAACCAAGCTCATCTGAGTCTTCATCTGGTTGACTTCCTCTTTCAGCAGTTTCTGACTTTGAAATAAAGCTTGCACCTTTGCCTGAATATCCTCAGTTGGGTCTTCATTTCGGTAACCTCCGCCCGGAGTTGTTCCAAATCCATACCTTGAAGATTGTGATTCGAGTTTGCCATTTTGACGAGAAACCAAGTCAGGATAATAATATGTCTCTGAGCACCTGACATGAATGCAAGGATGTATGCAAATGCCATGTTCAGTTATTTTCGAGGAATCTATCTGCTTTGATTCAAGTTTTGACACAAAAAAGGTCCCATGGTATGATTCAGATATGTGATCCTCGGAAATAACTGAACATGTGTGCTGGAATGCTATGATGTCATGTATGCAGCAGACATGTGATCAATGGTCTGATGTTGGTGTTGGGCAGTGAACCAACTATTTGTATAGAACCACAATAGCAGCACCATCTCTATATAGTACTCCATAACTGAGAATCCAATAAATGTAGAACTGAATCACATAATAGAACTGTCACTGATGGTGTTGATGTTGAACAATGAGCCAAGTGTCTGTGGAGAGTCATAATAACAGTCACAATATCAATGTCATAATGGTAATCATAGTAAAAATTTCTCTGAATAGAAATCCCAGATCTCAGAATCAAAGAACCATAAAACACTGAACAATACTGGAAAAGTGGGTATGTTGAAGTTTAGGGTTCCTGCAAACCTGTAAACCCCTCCCAATATCACGGGTATGCTACTCGGGTCAACATCACTGACTCTCAAAGCCGAATAACAATAATACGTTTACCATTTCCGAGAAATGGCTCATGACCAAATCAGGGAATCGGTTTGGAATTATGTACTACTCAGGGAGGTCTCAGCTGAGTCCAAGGAAACAAGCATCTCTCATCAGTCCCCAGCTTCAAGCACTGAATCAAGAAACAATAGTACACTCATCTCGAAGGGTACAATACTATCTTCATACAAACAGTTTGCCTTAACTGGATTCCTATGAGAGAACTAGGCCATCCTATGCGAGTTCCCAGTGGGCCCTCGGATGCGAGTGGGTTTGCCAACAAATATGGTCTGCCACTATCATCACTGGAGAGGGATGTTTCCACAAAGGTTCTCAATGATCGGTCCCCATATGTACATAACTATTAAGGTCCTATCCCAAAGTGGAGAAAACCCCCACACAAGATATTACCAAGACGGTCGCAGTCTGGGTGTGGAACACATCGCCACTCATCATATAACCATGCGAGTATAACGTGACCACGCTAATCATAGGGTGCACTCAAGCCTGGTATTTGGCTTATCTCATAGTAACCCCATCCCACAGAAAAAAAATCTAAGCCAGAACATCCAGATAGTCCAGTATAATATGATGCATGGAAAATAAATACTGAAAGAAGTAAATAAATGATGTAAAGTAAACTATATAATGAAACAGTAAATAAACGCACAGCAACACACACATAAACACCCAAAGAAACAAAAGCAAACAGGCGCTAGGATTGACTCTACGAGGGAAACCAGAGATTCTGGGTTTGATCCCTAACAGAGTCGCCAACTGCCGCTCCCGAGATTTTCATCCTAGTACAAACGCAAAAGTGGCGCGGAAAAGGTAGAGTCGCTAGCCAGGCATTTTTATCCCGAATGAATGGGAAAGGTAATGTTGCACAAACCTAAGGAAGAAGGAAAGGACGAGGCCTTGCAAACCAAAGATCTAGGTTCGGGAGTCCATTACGACCTGGGAAGGTATTAGCACCCCTGATCGTCCGCCGTACCCGACGGGATCCATGCTTGTTTGTTTGCTTCAAAGGTTGAGAAAATAAGATGCTTCTGAAAAAATTTGCTACCGGAACTAGAAATGAGAAAAGGAAAAGAGAACGAAAAGGAAGAACAAGGAAAATGTAGGGAAAATAAAGAATGTGCTCGAACGGGCCCTACCCCACTGCCTACGCACCTCATCGGGAAAATGAGGATCAGAGTCGACGTAGTTCGCCTAACAAAGGCGGGAACTATTTGTTTATGTTTTTTATCACTGGACCTGCTTATGTCTATGCTCAGGTGTTGTAGGCTCGCCTTGAACGAGTGCGTTTAACGTCTTGCATGCGAGACAAGTTGTCGTAAGTTCGCGTTTAGAATGAGTGAGATGAGAGAAGAGTTCCCGCAGGAAAGTCGCTTATTGTTTGTTGTTTTGTCTTTTATGAGAAGTATTTTGAATTTGTTTGTGAACATTCTCATACTAAGACTCATCCATCGTGGTAGATAAACTACACCTCGCCCCAAAACAGGACGTGTATAATTATTCCGCAACAAAGTCTCATGTCGTATGAGAACATTCAACCTTTATTAGCTATTTTATTATTTTCTTTATGAGATGAGAAAGAATGACTCAAGTTGCAAAAGGAAAAACTAAGGGGACTAAGACACAACCCTAAGTAGTTTATTGCATGGTATGTCCTATGGTTAGTGTGGGTTTCTAATCCTAATGAGAAAAAGGAAAAGAAAAAAGGGAAACCTAAGGAAGTTAAGTTGGTTCTAAAGAACAAAAGGGAAACCTAAAAGCCAAGCACAAGGTTCTAAGGCAAACATATTTAAAATGCATATGAAATAGGAATGAAGTGATGCTTACCTCAATCTTCCCCCTACAAAACAAGCATTAACATGATGAAGCAATTTGAACATATAAACCATGGCAAAGCTCAAAGAAAGTTCTAACTAGCTAAGGAAAAGTGTTAATGAACTTCTAAGGCTAAGACCTAAGTCTAAGGATCCTAAATGATAAAAGGACTTATAAAGTCAGTAGCTAAACCTTATTAAAGTATTATAATGTTATGAAATTAACCAACTACAATCTATGTCCTAATGAGGTATTAAACCCTAATGGAAATCAAGGTGAAGTTAGATGAAGAAAGTTGAATGAAAGTAAAAAGCAAACACAACTTGAAAGCATAAAGGATGATAAAAGAAGAAGTTATAGGTGGATTACCTTGCCACCCCTACAATACAAAGGTTAGTTCCAAAATAATCTGGATATTGAAACAAAACCAAAGCAGAAAGGCGATTAAACCTTACACACATCCTACAATGGAACTATGGTTCAAAATAAGACCTAAGTCTAAAGGTGAAGGTACCTAAAGGTTACATGACTTCTAAAGTCAGTAGATACATCCTATATGTCCCTAAGGGTTCTAAAATACCTCACAAGATCCAACTATGTCAAACTATGTACCAAAAGTTCACATAAGTTCACATGAATGTAAGTTAGGGCTTATAGATGAAGTATGAGTGCATATGGCATACAAGCATGAATTAACACATGAAATGAGTATCAAAGTAATTAGTGAATTATTATGAATTAGGATGAATGAACATACCATCATGGATGCAATGGTGTAAGCATTTGGGGCAAGGATAGGAAGATGTGAGATAAAATGGAGCAAACATCGCATAAGATCACAAATGATGCAAGTTAAGGATGAATAACATGTGAATATGCATGAGATGATTATGGTTCAGTAGCATACAAGGTATGATATGTAATTAGAATGCATGAATAGGAATTTATGATTCCCACTTAAGTCATGTTAACATTTAGAGGAGAAGAAAAATGAGTTTAGGTTAAACATGCCCAAGTAAGTATGCACTTTGAAACACCAAAACAAATCAAATGAAGATGGTTCAAAAAGTAACCTATAAATGGAATTAGGGGACATAAAAGTGACCTATAATTAAATCCTAAAAATTAACAAAATTTTTCTCAAGCAAATGGCATGAATGCCTTCCTAGCATTTAGGTTATGGAGCAAATAAGCACATAATCGGACCTATAATCTAGGTGACATGAAAAATATCAAAAAGGGTTGAAAAATTATGATATTAAACCCCTGGAATAATAAATTGAGTAGATTGTATTGGCTAAAATTATTTCACAAAATTATGCACCAAAGTGGCAAAACAATTCACTTAATAAGCAAGGTAACAAGGCATGATCACCGAAAAACAACTACACAAAGTGGATCCAAAAGGGAACCCAAAATTATGAAACAAATGCCTAAGGAGAATCAATATGTCACAAATTCTAGTGGTTGATCACACACAAAAAAATAGGTCTCACACCTATTGGAAAAAATTGTTTTTGGTCCCTTATGTCAAAACCTTTCATTTTGGGACAGCTTGGAATGAAAAATCCAAATTAATTACTAAAACCATCCAAATCTGGAAAAAACATTTACAAAATCAATTAAGAGGATAAGGATCACTCATGAATGTTTCCAGAATTTTATCACATCCGAAAATATTTTTAATAATTGCGACGAAACGGGCAAAAAACTGTGTTTTAAGGGAAAGTGAAAGGAACCAAATTCTATCATCCGCAACCTAATCTCTAAGCTCCGATATCGACACATATCATCATAAACAACAAATAAATCTAGTGCATTAGGTGGGAGGGCTCAATATGCACCTTAAGTTATATGATCCTAAGCCACATACTACTAAAATGGTGCATTAAAGTGGAAAGTCGAAATTACTTACTTGATCGAAGTACCGATTCTTCATATAAAAGAAATCCAAAAACTCCGTGCAAGGTCTTGTAATCTCCTATGAGAAAAATAAATGCTTATCTTACATAATTGCTTTGTGAAGATCCATCATAATCGAAATCGATCCATATCGATCAAAAACAAGCTTATGAACACTTAATCAAAATTTAGTACTAAACTATAATTAAAAATAACCACAAAATTCTAATTAAAATTGTTAAGAAATGGATTAATATATTAATCCACAAAAATGATTTTACAAGAAAATCAATTATCAATTTTTTTAACAAGAATATTAATTAGAAATTTCTAAAACAAAAATAAAGGGCAAAGTGTGCAATAGTAAAATCCAGGTGCAAATAATGGCACCAAGGCCCAATGGCTTATACCATCGCATGCAGGGGTGTATGAAGTAATTAGGCAGTACAAAGAGAATTAACATGGGGATGAAGCCCAAATCATGGATCATAGTGCAGATGGGGGTTCAGATAGTGAAATCTGGATTGCGGATAGTAGATCCATGGAGAAATTGACGCCCAAATTGGATTTGTGTATGAAACCCTAAATTCATAAGTTATCAGATAAAAATAACAAGTCAACTTCTTCTTCTTCCTGAATGCGCCGCTCCTCTTCTTCCTCTTCATGGTCATTCTCCTTCGTAATCAAAGAGATCCCCATAAACAACCTCACTGTCGAAAAACAAACTCAAATCCTCGTCATTTTCTTGACCTCGCCTCCGTCAATCTCTCTGGTTCGCCTCCTTCTTCTTCATTGATTCTCACCGTCGAAGAACGAAACCCTGCCACCGTCATTATTCATAGTCGTGTGTCGTCACCATCTCGTCTCTTGCTCTCTCCTTCAAAGCCTTTTCCATCTTCTTCCCGCAAAACTCAACACCGATCCTCGTTCTTTTCTGACACACAACGATGGCAGCGAACCAACAATCATTTGACCTATCCATTCTCAACACCGACACAACAAAAATGACGGTGATGATATTGAACGCTTCAGGTAAGCTTTTTGTTCTATCACTGATCGAATTCACCTCTGAGTCTTATTGTTGTTGATTTTCAGATTCGGTTCGTCTTCTCTTGATGAAAATGGTGCATCTTGGATCTTTTCTGCAGGTTATCATTGAAGCCAGTTTGAAGAAGAGCGATGATGATTGAGGATTCAGATCGAGATTGATTGTTCTTGAGTTTTGGATGCTTGATGAAGATGGTGGAGAAGAGAGTGGGATCGAGAGATTGAAGACTGAAGGTTTCAAGAAGTTGTTCATTGCAGGTGTGAGTGTGTGAAGACTTAGGAATATCGATGGTGATAGAAGATGGAGAAATGGCGATGGTGATTGAAGATTGAGGAATGGGGAAGCTTTTTCGTTTCTATTTTGTGATGATGATGCAAGCGAGAGAGAGTGATTAAGACTTAGATTATGGTGAAGAAGAATGGAAATATTGAAGAGGATTCCTTATTGAGATTGGAGAAGGTTCAATTAGAGCTTTTTTCGTTTCTGAGTTTTTTTCATTCCAATAACTGAATTCTGATAAATCTACTTTGTAACTGATTGTTGATCAGCTTCCGCAACCGATTTTTCTGCTTTGCTTTTTATCTCTATTCTGAATTTAAGTCTTTTTGCTATGAACTTTCTGATAATTTTTCCAATTCTATTATCAAGAGTTTTCCTTCTGTTATTGAAATCCTGATATGTAACTTATAACTAAATTTTTAATAGGTTTTCAGTTTTTGTTCTGTTATGATTTTTTTGTGTGCAACCTATTGCTCTTGTAACTGGAAAAAAAATGGTCATTTTTGTTGTAAATTTCCAGTGCGTATCTTCCTCTGAGTTTACTGAAACATGTTATTTTTAAGACATCCCAATAATACCTAGCCCAACCCTTTCCTTTTGTATTTGGCTGAAATTAATAACGGGCCATAAAAATAATACTAATAAGTGATTTAATAATGAAATGGAATTAGAATTAATATGGATAATTTGGGTAATTGGACTTGGGTTTAAACTATGTGGAAATTGGTTATTGAATAAAATATGGAATTATAGAAAAGGATATGGCTTGAGAAAATGAGTATCGGGAATTAAATATGGTTTAATATGAATCAAATCGAATTGGAAAAATGGAAAATGGCAATGACTTGTATCTGAAATGGATATCGAGGACTTTCGAATAAGCTTGCGTTTGAACTTAAATGATGCTTTCAAAATAAACCAAAACCATGCACTTTCCACCCTTAATTCGAATCACATTATTTGAACCAAATTTTGATGACATGATTAATCCCAAAGCCCATACTTCAAACCATGTTCCTCGAGCCACCTGGAAATGCCATACGCGAACAAATATCTCCGCAAAATAAGCCCAAACCAACTTAAACCGATGGTTGAATCACAACAGACTAAAACCTTAATCTTTGAGGGAGATCAATGAAGGAAAACTGGTCATTCCTAGAAGAAACCTTAATTCACACTTCATCGTTTGAATAATGCACCATTAACCTCCTGAATCAACGCTTTTGAATAATCTTCTGAATAAAGAAAAACCTAGAGCTTGATAATCCTCTAAATAATAACATACTCCTAATGTTGGGAGCTCAACCTTTGCCTTAACCTCAAGTGTACTAGCCAGATGAATCACATATGAATAGGAAGATTCCAGATCCCAAGAACATGCTTTTGATCCCATGCCTTATGATCCCATGAAATGTATGATGATGATTTTATGACCTAATATTAGATGCATATGGATGAAGCAAAAAGAAGTTAAGGTTAAAAAGAATGAGGGCAAATTTTGAGGTATTACACTTAGGATTTAATTTAATATTTATCGGATATGTCATAATTTATTATTTTAAACTAACTAATGCATATTTTGTTTTGTTATGTAGTACTCGATGAATTCGATGTTTCTCATTACACACCCTCAAAATTGTATGAAATTAAGGAGGAATTGTGTGATACATTTGATTGAAACTAGGGTCTTCTAGGTATAGGATAAGTGGACTTATATGTGAATGTATAGTTTTGTGAAAGGTTTATTTTACGTACAGTTTTGTGAATGGTATTAATGTAATCGACTTGATTTGTATAAATAGTTTTGGATTGAAATGGAATTAGCGTGGTATATTATTGAAATGGTATTAGTTTTGATTTAGTGGAAATGATCTCTGATTAGTATGAATTGTGACTGAAAATGTGAAGTATAACAGGTTGAATACAGGTTTATGCAACAAAAAAAAGGGTAAAATTGGATTTTTAAAAAAATCCAATTAAATTATAAGTATAGAAAAGACAACGCTTTCTGGAAAAAGTGTTGTATAATGTTAAAATTATAGGACACCTTTAGAAAGTGCTGTAAAAAGTATTGTGTAAACGGGAACAAAAGAGAGCGCTTTGGGAAAAAACGCTCTCTAAAGGTGTATAAAAAAAATTATTAAAATATTATACGCATACTTTAGACAACACTTTTTAAGGAAAAAGTGACTTCTAAAGGCCCACATTAGACAACGCTTTTTCCCAAAAAGTGTTGTCTAAAGATATATACAAAAACTAATTAAAATTTTATATTTATATATTAGACAGTGCTTTTAAGGAAAAAAGTGCTTTTAAAGGGATACATTATACAACACTTTCTACCTTAAAAGCGTTGTCTAAAGGTAAATACAAAAATTAATTAAAATGTTATAATTATACATTAGACTGCGCTTTATTAAGCATTTTCTAAAGGCCCATTTAGAAAGCACTTTTTAGGTAAAAAACGCTTTCTAAATGGGCCTTTAGACCGCTCTTTTCCCTAAAATAAAAGAGTTATCTTTACCTACTGACAACGCAGGCTTAGACAGCGCTTTTAAAGGCAAAAAATAAATGATTTAGTAGGTCTTGTTTGGCATAGTGCTTCCATAAGGATATGATGTCAATGCAAGGTGTGGTTTCAACTCAGGTGCTCAAGGAAACTCAACGGAGAAATGCATAACGTTTCATAATAAAGTGCAAGACTTAATTGATTCAAAAGCTGTCAACTTCTCTCCACCACCCAATGTCACTAACAACCCGATGCCAAACCACAATGGTGGGACAAGGGTTAATGCTATTGAAGGGACAAGTGTTCACAGGTTGTGCTGGAGATTGTGAAGATTGTATGTTGTCTGAGAATGGTTGTGTCAAGTTAAGGGCCGAAATTCAGAGCTTGATGGATGAAGGATCTTTACAATTTGACAAGATTAATAACAAAAGCGATGTCGTGTCAACAATAACCATCTATTTCACTCCTGAGGAGATGTCGGTGCCTCTCCGTCCAGAGCCTGTTACAATTTACATACCTCAGGAGGTGAGCCCTGTTACCATCACGGTTTCAGGTCATGTACCATATGATAACAAAAGAGCTGTTTTGTGGCACTATGGCACGAATGTATATGTACAGGGACACAAAGTTGAAGAAAAGCTTCTAGTAACAACTGATCCCAACATTGTGAACATAGGAGGTGTGGGAAGCTTCACTAGAAGCGGAAGACTTTCTCCTCCCCAAACTCTCAAAACCAATACTGAAGCTGAAGTTGCTGCATGGGCTAAGGGTAAGCAAGGGGCTACGGAAGACGTAGTGACTCCTGTTCCAGAGCAAAGCACTTTTGAAAAGGAGGCAAAGGAGTTTAAGAGAATCATAAAGAAGAGTGACTACAAAGTGTTATAGTAGCTCAATCAAACTCCGTCAAATATTTCAATACTATCCCTGCTGATGTGTTCCCAGGCGCACAGGGAATCTTTGCTAAAAGTCCTGCATATGACGTATGTTCCACAAGAAATAAGTATTAATCAATTAGAAGTTATGGTTGCAAACGTAAATGCTAGTCATAGACTAGGCTTTACAGACAGGAACTTGACGTCGGAAGGAAGAAATCACAACAAAGCGCTGCATATCACTATGGAACGCAAAGGAGTCGTTCTTTCCCATGTGTTGGTGGACATTGGGTCCTCATTGAATGTGCTACCTAAAAAGGCCTTGATGAAGCTTGACGTAGATGGGATTATGTTGCATCCAAGTGATCTGGTAGTAAGAGCTTTCGAAGGATCTAAGAGATCAGTCTATGGAGAAGTAGAGATGCCAGTGAAGATCAGGTCCCAGATCTTTAAGAGCATATTTTATGTCATGGACATACAACCGGCGTAGAGTTGTCTTCTTGTTTTCCCATAGATCCATGCTGCTAGCACAGTAACCTCCACTTTGCATAAAAAATGAAGTATGTTGTAGACTGGCAGGTGGTCACTGTCTATGGAGAGGAGGACATATTTTTTAGTATCTTGTCAACTTTCAAGTATGTCAAAATGGATGGGGAGATCCATGAGACATTTTGTCAAGCTTTTGAGGCTGTTAATATCAACGAGGTTTCTCCCAATGTTGTGTTCTAGAGTGCTGATAAAGTTGGTACTACCATAGCTTCTTACAAGCAAGCTTTGGAAGTCATGCAAGCAGGAAACGCCTAAGGCTGGGGAAAATTGGTCGAGGTTGACCGTAAAGAAGACAAATTTGGAATATGATACACGCCAGGCCAATATGTGGGGTCTCAGAGCAGAGGTTCAATAAGATTCTCAAGTGGGGGGTTATTGATCCAAATCAGATGATTTCCGCTTCCGGTGAAGACACTGATAGTGACTGTGATCTGGATAGCTAGGTTCGGCCATGTGTCCCGGGTAAAAAATTGAAGAACTGGTTTGCGGAGGATACCATTCAAGTGACTTCCCATCTAGAGTAATTTTCTTTGTTTTTTCCATTTCATACGCATGTCAAATCCTGCACTCTGCCCAAGGTGCATGGATCCATATGTAGAGCCTCCCTTGCATTATGTGCAATTTTAGTTTATCATTAATAAAGGACATTTTACATTCAAAATTGTGTCCACTTTTTTTTCCAGTTTAAACGTTTTCACAAAAACAATAAAATGGCAATGTTTTATCTGGTTTTGTTTCTCTTTCTTTTCATAAAACAGATTCTGAAATAAGAACATCACTTGTGCATAATAAATCACCCCAATTCCTTTGATAATACTTCAACTATGACTGAGTATAAATTTGATAATCCTATCAACCAAGCTGATGAAGGGGTTGAGAAAGATTGTGAACTCCTTGAAGAATTGGCCAGGTTGTTGAGATAAGAGGAAAGAGTTATTCAGCCTCACCAAGAAGAGATTGAGATTATGAATATTGGGTCAGAAGACGCAAATAAGGAAATCAAGATAGGGGCCAGTCTACAGGTCGGGGTAAAATAGGAATTTATTGGCATGCTTCGAGAATACGTGGGCATCTTTGCATGGTCATATCAAGATATGTCAGGTTTGGATACAAAAATTGTAATGCATAAGTTGCCACTGAGGGAGGACTGCCCTCCAATTAAGCAAAAGCTTCGTAGAACTCATCCTGACATGGCGATGAAAATCAAGGAAGAGGTTTAGAAGTAGTGGGACGTCGGGTTCCTTGCCATGACTAGTTATCCACCCTGGGTAGCTAATATTGTACCGGTACCAAAGAAGGACGGCAAGGTCCGGATGTGTGTTGACTACCGAGACTTGAATAGAGCGAGCCCGAAGGATGATTTCCCATTACCTTACATTGATGTATTGGTCGATAACACGACTCAGTTCTCGGTCTTTTCTTTCATGGATGGCTTCTCCGGTTATGAATAGATAAAAATGGCGCCGGAAGAAATGGAGAAAACAAAGTTCATTACACCTTGGCGTACGTTTTGCTATAAGGTTATGCCTTTAGGGTTGTGTCGCTCCCTCTAAATGAAGCCGGGTCAAATAGGGTACAGACGCGAACGGTCGGCGAAGGGGACAATGAGAACACACAGGAGTGAACTCACAGGAGATGAAAAGAGTCGCCAGCTAGGCATTTTTATCCCGGAGGAAAGGCAATGCTGCATAGACCTAGAAAGATATGGACAAGACGGTCGCGAACCAGAGAGACTGAGAAAGGGGGTTGGTTACAACCTGGGAAGGTATTAGCACCCAGATTGTCCGCCGTACTCGACGGGATCCACGCTTAAAAGATTTGTGTTTTAAAGGGGGAGTGTCAGTGCAATCTGTGTATAAAATAGCTGGAAAAGGATGTACAGGTGTCAATGTAAAAGCAGTGAAGTGAAGTATACAGTGTCAGTGTGAGAACAAGAATGAAATGCTCAAGATCATGAGGCTAAAAGAATAAAACTGGAAAGAGGGGGAATATACAGAGACTTTTGTTCGATAACCGTTAAGTTATGCCTACGTATCCTCTCGTGCAATGAGGAAGTCAGAACACCGTAGTTCGACCCAAGGAGACTGAAAGATAGATTGACTTGTGAACTGCTTACTTGTCTATGCTCAAGTGTATGATCTGTCTGGCACAGATGCAAACTGTCTTGCATTAGAAGGAAGAAGCAAGTTCTCGTTTATGAGAGAATGAGATGAGAAAAGAATCCCGAAGGAGACGATTATTGTTTGTTTTTGAGTTTTCAGTCTTTTATTGCTTTTGAAAGTTTGTCATAAGTTAATGAGCTTAAGCCTAAACCAATGGGTTAGCAAACTCATCACATCTTCCCTCTGATTAGGGGTAATGAGAGTACCTTAAGTGTGAAGTCAGATTCTCACACTTAATCACCTTTGATGCAGGATTAAGATCATTAACCTACTTGTGATTAATTAGATGTTTTTGTTGTTTTTGTTTAGTGTTGAGTAATGAGGTTAAGCCATAATTAGGGATTAAGCAGACTCATTACACCATCCTAATAGAAGGATAATAGATGAGAATGTTTAATCTGAGGAAGACTCCTCAACTTAATCCATGATTAGGGATTAAACCCATGACAAAACAAGCCTTTGATTAAGTGAATTTTATTTAATGATAAGATGATGAAGTGACTTTTAGGATTTGTAAGACAACTTGAGGGGGACTTGTCCATTAACACTAGGGTTAGTCCTTCTTAACCATTTAAGGAAGAATTAGAACCCTAATGCAAGGCCCAAGTTACAAGTGTGATGTCTTGATGATTATTAAGTGAATTGATTAAGAGATTTAAACACATTAAGGGTTTAACACTTAGGATTAAAGTTATACACTCCATCCTAATAGAAGGATGCAGGCATAAACTTAATCACAAAGCCTTAAAGCCTTTAGGGTTTAGTCCCTGATTATGCGATGAGAAGAGAAGACTCAAAGAGACACAAAGGTAAAACTAAGTGGGGAGGCTAATCAAAACCCTAATCATTGTCATGCTTGGTTATTCCTAAGGTTTGTGAGGTTTAACAAGAAAGATCTTCAATGGAACCACCAAGAAGCAGATGAAAGGATCAGGAGAAGCAAAGTAACTTGCTTCATTGAAGAAGACAAGTCACTTGAAGAGAGAAAGTAAGAAGAAGAAGAATGAGCAAGCTCAATCTCAAACACATGATAAAATGCAGCAAGGGTGCATGAAAGAGATGAAAAGAAATTATGAGAAGTGAAGGCAAATTCACTTCTCAAACAACTTACCACCTGAAATGTTAGTAAAAGAAATGCAATGCCATGCAAAATGAAATGAAATGACATGATGAGAAACAAAACCAGAAGCACATATGAGATTATAATGATGCTATAAGATGCTACAAACATGTGACAAGGCATGGGGATGATCATACAAACTTATGAATGCAAATGAAGCAAGCTAAGAACCATGAACATACATGAGAAGTTATGACATGCAAATGGCATACAACAAGGCAAATGCAAGATGCAATGATCAAACATGCTTTCAATATGTCTTATGATGTTAAATGAATCACATGGATGCATAAAATGTCATGGCAAGTCAAGGCATGAATGCAAATGCAAGATGGATGCATATGGAAACCCCAAATTAGGGTTTATGATCAATGCATCAAACACAAACCAAAATCAGAAGCAAACATCAAGATAAAAAATTGAAAATTCACTCAAAGGATCCCTAAACCTATACTAACTCACTGCCCAAAGGAGAGGTTCCAACTCTTAACCTATTTCAAGTTATGATTTTCCTAAGTTTTCTAGGGTTTTAGGGTTCCTAAACAAGAAAATTACCAAACAAATGGAAAATGAAGGATCAAATCATGGCCATTTAATCTCACAAACTACATGCTAAACACAATGCAATGCAAAAAGAATCAAGGTCCAACTCTTTAGGGTTAGGCAGAAGTGATTTTTTTAAGTTTGGATCAAAATAATGTATAAAAATGATTTTAATTCCATGGAAAATTCTAAAAATTCATCAAGATCAAAAAAGAAATTTGGTTTGAGGGTTGGACAATGTTTCTAAATGTTTTTAAAGGTTTCATGAATTTTTTGGTGATTTTTAAATACCTAAAAGTATTTTTAATTAATTAATTCTCATTAATTAATTAAAAAGAAACTTTTAAATATTTAAAAATACTTTTTTTAATGCTAAAAATAAAAATAAAAATGTTTTTGTGTTTTAAAAATTAATGGAACTCTTGACAAAAAATTTCATAATTTTTAAATGGTTTTTGCTATTTTTAATAAAATATAGAAAACAAATGAATTAATATGAAAATAAAATGAATTTTAAACTGAAAAAGGAAAAGTAATCCAATCTGAAGGCCCAGATTCAAACTCAAACACGCGCGAATTGACCTGGCGCGCATCTGGACGGCCAGCATTCAAACTCACTAACCCTAATTAATTAACCCTAATCACAGCCTTAATGACTCTCAGGTGACCGGAACCGTGTTCCGGTCATCTTCTCCGATCACTCAAAATCACAAACTCCTCCCACACGCATCCAAAATGAAATCTAACTACACAGAAATGATCCCCACTCAAAAACAAATCAAAACCCCCATTCAAACAACATTTATCATTCCTAAACAATGAGAATCGAATCAAACTAATTTTAGGGCAAAAAGTTTCAGAAACAGATTAAACTCTCATCTCTTTACCATTTTCGAAACCAAAGACATCAGAGTGATCAGTGAACTACAAAGAACAACTTAGGAACTTTAAAAATCATTTCTGGAAAAAAAGTTCTTGAGCTACCTGAGTTTTGAAGCTTTCAACTTTGCAGCTTTCTGACCTCTTCCCTTGATGCAAACCACTCCCTTTGGTCCCTTGATGATGTCTGGATGCTTAGGAGGGGTTTATGCTGGCTGGTTTGAGAGTTTGAACAGGTTCTGTTCAAGCTCAGATGAGAATCGTGTTTTGGATTCAGGCAGTTTAAGGCAAGGGTGAAGGGTGCTTTGTGATCAGGATGATGAGTTGAGAAGGTCTGTGAAGTTTGTCTAAGTGTTTGTGGCTTGTATGAAGAGTTTCAAATGCTTTTGCTTCAAGGGTGGAAAATGAGAATGTTGAGTTCTTGCTGGTTTCAGGCTTGTGTGTTATGTTGTTTTGCTGGCCATTTGTTTGTATAAATTAATCCCATTGGTCAGATGACATGACATGTCCTTTTTTGATAGGTATGGTTGCTTTTGCCAAAATGTCAACTTTTGTGTAAGAAGGGCATGGGTAAATTCTAGCCAAGTACATGGGGAGTGGGCTGCGCAGCAAGGTGAGGGAGAGAGGCTAGGATTGGTCAGCAGGCTAGGCAACAAGTGGATGAGAAGTTATCATTGGTTTTGCAACTTGCTTGCTTTTAGTTCTCATGAAAAGATCTTGCCTCACAAGCCATGTAACATGTGATCCCTTTGGTTCAATCTGAACTTTAAGACTTGTATGATGTTTGTACAAGGATTAGACATCAATTAGAAGTTACAAATTGCCTTGGTACAAGATTTTGCAAGTTTCCCATTTGGTGCACAACTTGAAATTTAGTGATTTTTGCCAACTTTGATGCACCATAACTTTTGATCCAAAATGAATTAGGTCATGTTCTTGTACTTTTTGAAAAGGGAAGGATCTAATCTACAACTTTCATAACCAAAGTTTTTCGATTTGAAGCATTTTTGGATCAAAAAGTGAGGGTTGAAAAGTTGCCTAAAATGACAAATTCCTTAAAAGTCAACCTTGCCCCAAAAAGTCAACTTTGCAAAAACTTGTAATTCTTGAATTTTGTGAACTTCTAACTTCTTCCATGATCAAATAAAGATCATATACACTCAAAATGATGAAGATCACCCCTTGATTGGGTCATTGGGGGCCTCAGATGCCCTGATTTTGCACTGACTTGTCCAGAAAGTCAACTCTTGATCAGATGACTTCTCCATGGAATTTATTCATGAAAATTGATATGCATACTCCCTATACCATATGGAGACCAATAGAAACAAGAATGACCAAAAAATTTGAGGTTATGGCCTCTGAAACCAAAACCCTAATTTTAGGTCATCTGTGCAGTCAAGCCTAGCTCTGCTTCCATACCAATCCCAGTTCTTGTGATTCTTTGGCATTCTTGAATTTGAGAGGATGTAATATGATATAAGAACACACATGGACCCCTTTGAAGTGATTGATGACCTTTGGGGTGGCTCAAGAAGCTCTTGGATTGCTCAGATCACAAACCCTAGATGCAGATGACTTTGAACCAATGCAATGTGTCAAAAATGTAATATGAGATGCTATGATTGTGTTTATGCACATGAAAAGATCACAAGCCATGGTGTGAATGGGTGAGGGCAAATTTGGGGTGTTTACAGCTGCCCCTATTCAAACATGAGTTAGCTGTGCAGGATGTAAGCGACGGCTTAACAGGCAAACAAGATAACTTGTGGTTGAATACCAAAGACAGTCCAAAATTTGCACTCACAGAATGAAGAAGAAAAGGGATATAGATTGTAAAAATAAAGTATATTGAAAGTATGGGCGACGGAGGACGACCGTCGAGCAGAGGACGACTGCTGGGTAAAGAGCAATGACGGGGACGGCCGACATGCTGGTAAAATGCGGAAAAATGAAGCAATGACGGGGACGGCCGACATGCTGGGGATAAAAAGAATTATGATGGGGACGACCATCAAGATAAAGTTGTAAGATTCTCTGGGGATTAATGAAACATGACGGGGACGGCCATCAAGTTCATAAAGTAAAGCAAACAATGATGGGGACGGCCATCGGGTTAAAAGGAAAAGGGACCACGACGGGGACGGCCATCGGGTTAAAGAACAAATGAAATAAACAGATGATGAGGTACGGTCATCAAAGGTGAAGGACGATCACCTAGCAGGGGACGGCTGCTCTGTTGGAGATAAGATGAGGGACGGTCATCTAAGGTGGAGGACGACGACCTGGCAGGGTACGGCTGCCGAAAATATCGCGACATAGGACGAATGCCGGATAAAAAGGTCGACGATGGGGACGGCCATCGGACGAGCATGATGGAGGACGACCATCAAGAGGTGGAGGACGACCACCTAGCAGGGGACGGCTGCTCTCGAGGTTTATCATGACATAGGACGAATGCCAGATAACCAAAATCAACAATGGGGACGGCCATTGGATAAAATGATGAAGGACGATCATCAAGAGGTGGAGGACGACCACCTAGCAGGGGACGGCTGCTAAATATCAACGATGGGGACGGCCATCGGATGAGCATGATGGAGGACGACCATCAAGAGGTGGAGGACGACCACCTAGCAGGGTACGACTGCTCTCAAAGTTTATCATGACACAGGACGAGTGTCAGATAAAAAAGAAAATTTACTTTGCTGGCGATCTACTGGGGATTAGTAAACACGGACGAGTGTCTACATCCAAGAAACAAAAGGTATAGGTGTTTGGTATTGTGTATAGATTAAGGATGTGGACGAGCATCCCTAAGGCTATGATACGGACGAGTATCGGGTAGAAACAAATACTGGCACATGTTCAGAGATGATGATACGGACGAGTATCAACGGGTTAACAAAGAACACGGACGAGTGTTGAATCTGAGGGGACTCCTCTGGGGAATAGTAGACACAGACGAGCATCTATATTCAAGGAGACGTAAGAGTATTTGACAGTGTATGGATTAAAGATACGGACGAGCATCCTTAAGACTATGATACGGACGAGTATCATGTAGAAACAAACACTTGACGCATATTCTGAGATGATGGTACGGACGAGTACCAACTGGTTAACAAAGAACACGGACGAGTGTCGAATCTGTGGGGATATAAATGGTGTATACGAGATACGGACGAGTATCTGTATAAGTATGAGTATGAATGGTGTATAGATGAGTGTTTAACCTGCTGGGGAGAGTGACACGGACGAGTGTCAAAAGGAGAAAAGCATAATATAAACAAATATCTGATATACAAAGTGTTTATGTTACTGTGCTGGGGAAAATGACACGGACGGATGTCAAGGAAATGTATATATATAAGTATACGTGAGTGCAAAGAGGATGTCTTTGCTTTATGCTGGGGATATGACACGGACGGGTGTCAAAGGGAGTATATACTGGTGTTTGTGAATGTGAGGTAACTGCTTTTGCTGGGGACTCTGGGGGAAGTTTTTGTACGTTGATGAATGGTTATTATTCACAAGTGTTCGATTCACAACATGGCTTATGATTATGCTATGTGTTTGATTTTTGCCGTAATGCTCCGTATTAGACGGAATGCTACGCTTTGTGGGTGAATATGATGCAAATGCCATGATTATGCAAAGATACCAGACCGGGATTCGGATCCCGTTGCCGCGAAGATCTCTGGCTGATCTGTTTGAAATGGGCATCCCAGCTGGGGATGAGATCATTGGTAGATCTGATGAGATGTATTTGCTTGGGGAGATAGGTCACTGATAGACCCATCCTTGGTAATGAGGGGACCCAGCTGGGGTTTGTAGAAGCTTTCGTCACTCTGTTGTGATTCCTTCATGCGTTGCTCTTCTGAATAGAGGCTGAAATTCTGTGGGGAAAATGATTCCCTGGCCTTTGTATTTGGCTGAGGAAGAATGATTGGCAATTCGGTTGGGAGAAGTAACCAGTGGCAACTCAGCTGGGGATAAACACTTTGAGTGCTAAGACTGAGTGTCGATTTGTCAGCTTGCTGGGATGAAGCTTTCATGCCCCGAGTTGCGTTTTGGATACCTACAATCCTGCAAAGATAGAGAAACGCACAAGTGATCCCGAGGTATCCTTTGCTGGATTCCGTCATAGGAGTTTAGACACTTCCGAGAGTAAGTATATTCCCTGCAAGCATGTATTTTTATTTTCGGAGAAAAACATATGTACTTATGCAATCGGTTTTTTAGAGACATCAGACATTCTTTGCAAAATAAAAATACACAAGACGAAACATGACTGAAAAAATCTGATTTTATTAATTCAAATGCCCTGATTTGGCAAGATACAGTCAAAGAAACATATCTCCTGAAATGAGGAGACTGTTACAAATTGAGAAACAAAGTGCTGGCGATGTTGACGACGCTTTCAAGGAGCCTCCTCTTCTGCTATGACTCGTATGACTTTTGACGTTCTTCTCGTCTTGCTTCCTGAAGAAGGTTGATTCTGATTGAAGCTTGATCCTTTCGAGGCTTACCAAGTTGTAGGTAATACAGACGAATTCAGAGTGAAGTTGTTCACTTATTCCCTTATTTTGCATGGATCGCCCTTTCGGGTTTTCAATCCATCGGGATACCCATTTTTGCCTGAGTTGTCCAATGCGGCTTTTCAACTCAGCGGGTGTACATTTTTTTATTTTTCCCTTATTTTTGCCCGAGTCTTTTATTCTGTTTTTGACTCGCCGGGATGCCCTATTTTTGCCAGGACTTACATTCTGTTTTTATGTCCAGCGGGTCATTTTTATGCGAAGTATTTTTTAACTGCATCTGAATTCACAGGGGACGGGAAATTTTCACCATCCATGGTGCTGAGCATCAGTGCTCCTCCAGAGAAAACTTTCTTTACCACGAATGGTCCTTCATAATTTGGAGTCCATTTGCCCCTGTGGTCTGTATGAGGAGGGAGGATTCTTTTCAGCACTAGATCTCCTACTTGGTACCCTCGGTGCCTGACTTTCTGATCGAAGGCTCTCTTCATTCTTTTTTGATACAGCTGCCCATGACAGATTGCAGCCAATCTCTTCTCTTCAATCAGACTCAGTTGCTCATATCGGGATCGAACCCATTCTGCTTCATTCAGCTTAACATCCATCAGTACCCGTAGAGAGGGTAATTCAACTTCCACCGGTAGGACTGATTCCATACCATACACAAGCTGATACGGTGTTGCCCCAGTGGATGTTCTGATTGACGTGCGGTACCCATGCAAGGCAAACGGTAGCATTTCATGCCAGTCTTTGTAAGTGACTACCATCTTCTGCACAATCTTCTTGATATTCTTGTTAGCTGCCTCAACAGCGCCATTCATCTTTGGCCTGTAAGGAGAAGAATTGTGGTGTTGGATCTTGAAGTCCCGGCATAACTCAGCCATCATCTTGTTGTTTAAGTTGGAACCATTATCAGTAATGATTCGCTCGAGAACTCCATATCGACAGATGATGTCTCTCTTCAGAAATCTGGCTACCACTTGTCTTGTAACATTTGCATATGAGGCTGCTTCAACCCACTTGGTGAAATAATCAATGGCGACCAAGATGAATCTGTGGCCATTTGAAGCAGTTGGCTCAATCTTGCCAATCATATCAATGCCCCACATGGCAAAGGGCCATGGTGAAGACATTATGTTCAAAGGATTGGGAGGCACATGCACCTTATCTGCATAGATCTGGCATTTGTGACACTTTCTGGCATAAGCACAACAGTCTGCATCCATTGTGATCCAGTAATAGCCTGATCTTAGCAATTTCTTAGCCATGGCATGTCCTCCAGCATGGGTACCAAAGGATCCTTCGTGCACCTCGTGCATCAACAAGTCTGATTCTGTCTTATCAACACATCGGAGGAGTATCATATCAAAGTTCCTTTTGTACAAAGAACCATCAGTGTTCAGGAAGAAACTACCAGCGAGCCTTCTCAAAGTCTTCTTATCGTTGGAAGATGCCCCAGGTGGGTATGTTTGATCCTCTAAGAAGCACTTAATGTCATGGAACCAAGGCTTATCGTCTTTGACAACTTCTGCTGCGAACACATATGCTGGCCTATCAAGTCTGGACACTGAAATCTGAGGTACAAAGTTGGCAGCTTGAACTTTGATCATGGATGAAATGGTAGCCAGAGCATCTGCAAACTGATTCTCGTCCCGAGGGATATACTCAAGCTTGACTGTTGTAAAGAAAGTCAATAACCTCCTTGTATAATCCCTGTAAGGTATCAGATGATCTTGGTGGGTGTACCATTTTCCGTTGGTTTGATTAACTACCAGAGCCGAATCTCCAAATACAGTCAATGTCTTGATCCTGAGGTCAATGGCTTCCTCAAGACCCATAATGCAAGCTTCGTATTCAGCTTCGTTGTTAGTGCAATTAAAGGTGAGCTTTGCCGAGAAAGGCATGTGAACTCCCTTAGGTGTAATGAGTACTGCACCAACACCACGACCATTCATATTAACAGCCCCATCAAACATCATAGTCCATTCTTCTTCCGGGTCAGGCCCTTCAGTGTGAATAGGCTCTTCATGATCTTTTGCTTTAATGAACATGATGTCTTCATCAGGGAAGTCAAATTTCATAGGCTGGTAGTCATCAATAGGTTGCTCAGCAAGATATTCAGATAGTACACTGCCCTTGATGGCTTTCTGAGAGGTGTACTGGATGTCATATTCCGTGAGAATCATTTGCCATCTTGCAACCCGTCCGGTAAGTGCTGGCTTCTCGAAAATGTACTTAACTGGATCCATTTTGGAGATCAATAAGGTAGTGTGGGTCAACATATACTGTCTCAGTCGGCGAGCAGCCCACGCTAAAGCACAACAAGTTTTCTCGAGCAGTGAATAACGTTGTTCACAGTCGGTAAACTTTTTGCTTAGGTAGTATATTGCATACTCTTTTCGACCAGACTCGTCATGCTGGCCCAACACACACCCCATCGACTCTTCTAATACTGTCAAGTACATAATTAGAGGTCTTCCTTCAACTGGAGGCATAAGGATCGGAGGTTCTTGCAAGTAATCCTTGATCTTGTCAAAAGCCTTCTGGCAGTCTTCGTTCCACCTGACCGTCTGTTCTTTTCTCAACAATTTGGACAAGGGCTCACAGGTTGCTGTAAGGTGAGATATGAACCGTGAAATGTAGTTCAATCGTCCTAAGAACCCTCGAACTTCTTTTTCAGACTTCGGTGCAGGCATTTCTTGAATGGCTTTGACTTTATCAGGGTCAACTTCAATCCCTTTCTCGCTTACAATAAAGCCCAGCAGCTTACCAGATCGCACCCCGAATGTGCACTTGTTGGGATTCAACTTCAGTTGGTACTTCCTCAGACGCTTGAACAGTTTCAGCAGGTTCACCAGGTGATCTTCTTCAGTAAGGGACTTGGCGATCATGTCATCCACATAACATTCTATTTCTTTATGGATCATATCGTGGAATAATGTCACCATAGCCCGTTGATATGTTGCACCAGCATTCTTCAGTCCGAATGGCATCACTTTGTAACAGAACGTGCCCCAAGGTGTGATTAAGGTTGTCTTCTCCATGTCTTCAGGTGACATCTTAATCTGATTGTATCCTGAAAATCCGTCCATGAAGGAGAATACCGAGAACTGAGCCGTGTTATCCACCAATACATCAATGTGAGGTAATGGGAAGTCATCTTTCGGGCTGGCTCTGTTCAGATCCCGGTAGTCAACACACATCCTTACTTTGCCGTCTTTCTTAGGCACAGGTACTATATTAGCAACCCACGGAGGATAGCTAGTTACAGCAAGGAACCCGGCGTCCCACTGCTTTTGTACCTCTTCCTTGATCTTCATGGCCATGTCTGGGCGAGTACGGCGCAGTTTCTGTTTAACCGGTGGGCATTCTTCCCTTAAAGGCAGCTTGTGTACAACAATGTCGGTGTCCAACCCTGGCATGTCTTGATAAGACCAAGCAAACACATCCGCATATTCTTGAAGCAGATCAATCAGTTGTCTCTTCACTGAGTCTTGTAGGCAGGCCCCGATTTTAACCTCTTTCACGTCTTCATCTGTACCAAGATTAATCGTTTCCACCTCCTCCTGATGAGGAGTGATAGCCTTCTCCTCTTGTCTCAACAATCTGGCTAGCTCTTCAGGAAGCTCGTAATCTTCTTCAACCCCTTCATCTGCTTGATTGATTGGATTGTCAAAGTCATACGAAGCCATAGCCGTGCTGTTGTCGGTGCTGTCTGGAAGGCACTCTCTGCAAGGGTTCAGTTTGTTCATTTTAGTGATTGATTTTAATCTTGTTTAAAAAAGAGTGAAATAAAGTTGTCATTTTGAAAACATTGCCATTTATTTTTTGTACAAAAAGAAAAATGGAAAAACAGTGAGCGGAAAAGAAAAAAGACTCATTTGCAAAAAGATGTCTGATATTTCATTGATTAATCTTGTTGCACAAAAAGTACAGATGGCCCGATTACAAAATGAGTCTTGTCATCTTGGGCAAGATGCAAGACTTTGATGCATGCTATAAAAATACAGGAAATAATAATTACTCTGCATGAGTAACTCTTATAATTTCCTGGGAAGACCAGTTTGAGATACTGCTCCCCGGGACCTTTGGACGAATCCAGCTTTCCAGGTTGCGTTCTTCTTCTAGCTCGTCTTCCAAATTGTTGATAGCATCAGGGGTGAGCATCCCCCCACTGACAAAACCAGGCTTCTCAGCAGCCTCTGCTTGATTTTGTTGAGTTGGTCTGTAACCCAACCCAAATTTGTCCTTCTTCTCCTCCACAGATAAAACCTTGCCCCAGCCTTGGGCAGTTCCTTCTTCAACAACCTTCCGGGCTTGTTGATAAGATGCCATGGAGATTCCAGGTACAGCAGATGTTTCATTTACGTTCAGGGCCTCAAACCCTTGACTCATCGTTTCATGGATCTCCCCATCCATCTCAATATATTTGTAGGTAGCCAGGTGGCTGACAAAAATATCCTCTTCTCCACAGATAGTAACGACCTGACCTTCCCACTCAAATTTTAACTTCTGGTGAAGGGTAGACGTTACTGCGCCAGCGGCATGAATCCATGGTCTACCCAACAAACAGCTGTAGGCAGGCTGAATGTCCATCACGTAGAAGGTCGTTTTGAAAGTTTGTAGGCCAATCGTTATAGGCAACTCAATTTCTCCCAGAATCGATCTCTTAGAACCATCAAAGGCTCTTACTACCAGGTTACTGGGACGCAATGCCAATCCTTCATACTCTAGCTTCACAAGGGCCTTTTTGGGTAAGACATTGAGGGACGATCCTGTGTCTACCAGCACATGGGAAAGGACTGCACCTTTACATTCCATGGTGATGTGCAATGCCTTGTTATGATTGCGGCCTTCCGTAGTCAGATCAGTGTTGGTGAACCTTGTCCATTGCTAGCAGTAACATTCCCAACCACAGTTTCCAACTGATTGACGGTGATCTCTTCAGGCACGTAAGCTGCGTGCAAGACTTTGAGTAGTGCATTCCGATGGGCTTCGGAGCACATAAGCAATGACAGAATGGAGATCTTGGAAGGCGTCTGGTGAAGCTGATCCACTATCTTGTAATCACTCTTCTTGATGATTCTCATGAACTCATCGACTTCTTGATCAAAGGGTGTTTTCAAAGCTTCCTTAACAGCTGGATCTTCCTGCACCAGGCTCTTTCCTTTTGCCTTGGCAGCAGCTTCTGCTTCGGCAGTGGGTCTTTGAATTTGTGGAGCAAAGAGACGTCCGCTTTGAGTGAAGCCTCCGCCTCCTCCCACATTGTTTATTTGTGGTGCAGGGGTTGACGATTCAAGGGTGATTTTCTGTCCTTCGCAGTATAGATCAGCACCGTAATGCCAGGGGATGGCATTACTGCTTTCATAAGGTATTGGTCCAGGCACTGTGATAGTGACTGGACTGATTGCAGCTGCAGAAGGGACCATGATAGTTTGTGGATCATAATATATTGTGACTGGTGCTCTGATAGGAGTAGCACTTTGTGAGTTGTAGGCAGAATTATTTTCAGGATCATAATAAATTGTAACGGTTGAGACATCTTCATTGTTTGCTGCTGATGTTGTAGGAGACATTGTTGGAAGGATGGGTGTTGTTGTTGTAGGAGATTCAAAATGAAGTGGTGCTGAAGTTGTAGAAGGAATGTTTGTTGATATCTGGTCAGTTGAGATGACAGATGAAACATTTGTTGATGAAGCTGAAGAGTTGTCGGGAACAATGGTTGTTGCAGTTGTAGGAGATACTGGAATTGTTGCTGATGAGATTGCTGGATTTGTTGGAATTGATGTTGTAATTTGAAGCAGGCCACTCCGGATGAGACCATCTATGCCATCCCTCAAGTTATCACAACCATTCACTGAAATGTTGCAGTAAGCACACCCTAGCTCACATCCCGGGAACATTTGACATTCGAGGAGTTGAGCCTTAATCTCTACCAACGGTGTCCGAATCTGACCCACACTGGTTATTAAATAAGACGGCTTGTCTTCTTCAATAGCATTGATTCTAGGACCTCCGTGGTGTGGCATGGGGTTTTTATTAACATTTGGTGGCGGTGCGAAATTTAGAGCCTTAGAATCTACCAAGTCTTGTACCTTCATGTGCAAGGCTCTGCACTTCTCTGTACTGTGGCCAGGTGCATTTGAATGAAAAGCACACCTGGCGTTGGAGTCATAATTTTTGGGTAGACTGTTGGGATCTGGAGGTGCCAATGTCCTTAGCTCAACTAGGTTGAGTTTCAGGAGTTGTGGCAGTAATGTTGCATAGGGCATAGGGATCGGATCGATCACCCTGTTGGCCTGAGAAGGTCTCTGTTGGAATGGTCTTTGCTGGTTGTTGTTGTTGGTGTTGTTGTAGTTTCTTGGAGGATACTGAGTTTGTTGCTGGTACTGAGGTTGTTGCTGATAATTTTGTTGCGGTGGTTGATAAGCTGGTTGTGGATGAGCTGGAGCGGGAATGGTGACTGCTGCCACAGACCTATGAACATACTGGGGCCTGCCCCTGCTGGCATGGATAGCATTGGTCTCACCAGTTCTTCTTGGGCCTACAAAAGGCTTCCTTGTATTGCTGGATGAGCTGGCACCGTTGTCAGAGATTTTGCCCATCTTTAACAAGCTCTCAATTCTCTCTCCAGCTATAACAACATCTGCAAAGCTAGTGGAAGAGAAGGCAGCTAGCCTGTCAATGTATGTTCCTTGGAGGGTGTTCATAAACATATCTGCCATCTCCCTCTCTGACATAGGTGGCTGAACAGCAGCAGCCAATTGCCTCCATCTCTGGGCATACTCTCGGAAACTTTCTCTTGATGACTGTGACATTCCCATTAGGAGGGTCCTGTTGGGTGCCATATCTAAGTTGTACTGATATTGTCTGATAAAGGCCTCTGCCAGGTCCTTCCAACACCTGATAGTTGCTCTTGTCAGATGAGAGTACCATTCTCTTGAAGCTCCCGTCAAGCTATCCTCAAAATAAAACATCCATAGCTTCTCGTCCATGGTATAGGCCTTCAGCCTCCCCAGAAATGATTGTAAATGGGTCCGGGGGCATGAAGTCCCGTTGTATTTTTCAAAACAAGGAGGCTTAAACTTATGGGGAATCCTGACCCCGTCTACCAAGCCCATGTCCATAACATCAAAGCCCAAAGAGTTTTGAGACTCTAAGGATCTCAATTTCTCAGCTATCTCATCCAGCCTTCTGTCATAAGCTTCCTCCCCAGCTCCCATTACTGTGAACTGATCTTCCTGGGGGTCTTCTTGCAGCACTCTACCTGCAGTGGCAGTCCCTTGAACATTTGCAGGGATGTTGACCTCTGGATGGAGGTGGGGTCCAAAGACTGGGGGATTGACATGAGGTTGGACTCTCTCATTGTTGCTTGTCCCAGCAGTCCCTGGATGATGGTCTTCCTGATTCCTCCCTTCTACCAGTGCTCTCAACCTCTCCTGGCTTTGAGCCATATTGTTCATCACCTCTATAAATTGTGTCATCTGATTCCTCATTTCCAACCTCTCGTTGGTCATTTGATTCTTGACCTCTGTAAGGTCCTGCTGCATTTGGTCCATCTGTATGCCCGGAAGATTGTTACGGGTTGGATATCTGTGTGGACGGTTGAGTGGAAATACCCGACGTCGAGCAATAGTTCCTGACATCACAACAGAGTTAGTAACAAATAATCAAAAACCTACAAAACAAGGTAAAAGGTTAGTATGCAATGCAGTTATGCTCATTTGTTTCTAAGGTATCCGGCTTGGCACTTGGTTTTTACCTTTCCAGACCCTTGAAGAAGATGCTGTTGATGTTGCTTTGAAGAATTCAGATAAAACCAAACAACACATATATTACAAAAAGGTAAATGATACATAATTTGTTTCTCTTTACAATACACGCCCTCTAAGGGGTCAAAATACAACATAAGAAAACAAAAGTACATGAAATGAAAGCAACAACAAGCAAAAATCAAACACCAAGACCATACTCATCCTCCTGAACTTCCTTTAGAAGTGCTTCAGTCACAGGATCAGTCGGACGCTCCGTGAGGTTCCTGATAAGGAGATTCCTTGTAGTAACAGCTGCAGTCAGCTTCTTGTGTTGACTCTGGTCCTTTGACCTCTTCACACCAGCTTTAATCTTCAGCTCTGAGATCTCCCTCTGGGCTGCTGCCAGGGCTTCCTGTTGCTCTTTTGCACTAGCTTCCAACTGCTCAATTTTGTCCTGAGTCCTCTTATCTTCTAGAGTACGAGCTTCGGTGATCCTGACCCACCTAGCTTGACTCTCCTTCAGATACAAATCAGTCCTGGCCTTCTGTACCTGAGCTTCCTTGCAGGCGTTCTTCAGGATCTGCTCTCCAGCCCTAGACTTCTTGATGTAATCTTCAGACTTCTCAATCCTAGCCAGATGCTCTATCTTCAACTTTTCCAACCTCTCAATATCCAACCTACCATCACTCCTCTCCCAGAGGGTCTTCTGTAGAGCCTGAGTCAACTTCTCATTTCTCTCTTTCAACTTCTCAAACTCCTCTAAGCTGACAGTGATAGGAGATGGTGCTGAGGATGGTCCAGGCATATCTTCTATGGTAAAGGGCATCCCAGAAAACTGAGCCCTGGCATGGGACCACTCATAGTACTGTGCTGATGCCACATTATTGCACTTCCCCAGAATGGTTACTCCTTTAGTCTGCACATTGTCCCAGGCCCAGGCTGCTTGCCTGACAACAGCCAGATTAGGCTTGATTTCACAATAAAGGGTCTCGGTCAGATCCTGTGCCCTAGGGGGATGGACTAATGCATAGCCCATTTGTCTTTTGAATAACAGAGGGTTGTAATTGATGCAACCCTTCACTCCAATCAGAGGTACATTGTGAAATTGTCCACAACTTGTAATGATGTCTCTGCCCTTAGTACTCTGAGTACACCATCTGATATCATCTGAGGTTAGAGCAACAAGCCTCCTAACCCAGTTCTTCTGCTGGTGAGGGTTCAGGAATGCATCAGTCTTTGGCAAATGCTTGAGCAGCCAGGTATGGAACAAAGGAGCACAGCATCTCACTAATCTTCCCCTTTGCTTTTCATTCCTTTGATGAACAGAGTAGTAAAGATCTCCCAGTAAGGTGGGCACTGGGTTTCTCAGGATGAAAAGATGGATTGCACTCTTGCTAACAAACTTAGGCTCATCTGCAAATAAAATGACCCCATATATGCTGAGGGCCAACAGAGCACAGACTGCCTTCCACTCCCCCAGGGAGGCCTTCATACTAGCTTGAGAAGTCAAGAAATCCAGGTGAAAACCAGAGATTCCAGCTTTAGAAGTCAAATTCTGCTCAATCAGAACTGGTTCCAGATGTAATGCTTTTGCTATCTCCTCATTACTTGGAAAAGCCATCTCAGGGTTGAAGGGGATTCCACCCCTAATGGGTACACCAACCAATGATGAATATTCCTCCAACAAGGGTCCCAACTGGAAATTATGAAATGTGAAGCACCTCAGAGGGGGATCATAGAACTGCAGGCAAGTATGTATCAAGCTCCTCTGTGAAGGGTCCAAATCCATAACCACATCAAGGATTCCTCCATAATGTTCTCTAAAAAGTGGTATATGGTCTGGAGTAATCAGGGTTTGAATCCTCCTGATGCTAGCTAGCTCAGGCTCAAAGAAGTGATAGGAGATGTTACTTTTCTTAGGTGCCATGTTGCTGAAGAAGAAATAAGACAGATGCTGATGATGGAGAATAAAATTTGATGATGGGCCTCTGACAGGCTGAGACTGATGATGCAGATAGCTGATAACTGGAGTAGATACTGGTGGAGATAGGCCTATGCTGATGATGGGGTCAAAACCAAGCCAAAATAAAGTATGGATACCCTGAAAAGCAAATAAGCAAATGTCAAAATGATGCAATGATGATGTATGCAAATGATATGCAGGGGTTTGTGACTGAGCTGGATCTGATCAAGTGCTCTGATATAAGTCCAAGTATGTTCAAGAAATCCAGATGGAGGTCTATAAGTCCAGTAACCAAGGTGGGGGACTCAAATAAAGAGTCACATATCCAGGGTTTAGAATCACAAGAACTGTCCCAAAATGAAGTACTCTTAAACAAACAAAGTAACAGGGTATGCTGAAGCCAAGGGTACCTGCAAACCTGTAAACAACCCAACCCCCTCACAGGTGGTGTTCTAAAACAAGGATCCTCAGACTTGGATCAGTTATGAGAAGTGTAAACACTTCTAACCCGGAGGTACAGTGTTTACAATAACCATAAAAGTTCCTCCTCTAATTCTCCTCAGTTTCTGAAGGTCATAAAAAGGTTATCCAGACTTAGCAGGCTTCCCAGATAGCCCTAGTACTGCAGGAAATCTGCAACACAGAGTTCTCAAGAAGAAACCCATATCTGAACCGTGTTTCATATTCCCGCACCAGACCGAGATGGAATGGGAAAGAATATGAACCACTCTAGCCTAGGTGTCACTCAGGTCCCAGGTATAGGACCTTAAACTCTCAATAGAACCCCACCCACCAAAGCAAAAACCAGATCCAGCCAGACAATATGACAGTATGATATATGTAAAGCTGTAAAGAAAGCAGTAAAATAACTGTACATAAAGCAAATAAACAAAATAAAAATACAAACACAGATAGCACATAACACCCCAGTAAACACAAATCAATCAAGCGCTAGGAGGAACCCACAAAAGGAACCAGAAGCCTTGGTTACAGTATAAGGTTCCCCAGCAGAGTCGCCAAGCTGTCGCTCCCTCTAAATGAAGCCGGGTCAAATAGGGTACAGACGCGAACGGTCGGCGAAGGGGACAATGAGAACACACAGGAGTGAACTCACAGGAGATGAAAAGAGTCGCCAGCTAGGCATTTTTATCCCGGAGGAAAGGCAATGCTGCATAGACCTAGAAAGATATGGACAAGACGGTCGCGAACCAGAGAGACTAAGAAAGGGGGTTGGTTACAACCTGGGAAGGTATTAGCACCCAGATTGTCCGCCGTACTCGACGGGATCCACGCTTAAAAGATTTGTGTTTTAAAGGGGTAGTGTCAGTGCAATCTGTGTATAAAATAGCTGGAAAAGGATGTACAGGTGTCAATGTAAAAGCAGTGAAGTGAAGTATACAGTGTCAGTGTGAGAACAAGAATGAAATGCTCAAGATCATGAGGCTAAAAGAATAAAACTAGAAAGAGGGGGAATATACAGAGACTTTTGTTCGATAACCGTTAAGTTATGCCTACGTATCCTCTCGTGCAATGAGGAAGTCAGAACACCGTAGTTCGACCCAAGGAGACTGAAAGATAGATTGACTTGTGAACTGCTTACTTGTCTATGCTCAAGTGTATGATCTGTCTGGCACAGATGCAAACTGTCTTGCATTAGACGGAAGAAGCAAGTTCTCGTTTATGAGTGAATGAGATGAGAAAAGAATCCCGAAGGAGACGATTATTGTTTGTTTTTGAGTTTTCAGTCTTTTATTGCTTTTGAAAGTTTGTCATAAGTTAATGAGCTTAAGCCTAAACCAATGGGTTAGCAAACTCATCACATCTTCCCTCTGATTAGGGGTAATGAGAGTACCTTAAGTGTGAAGTCAGATTCTCACACTTAATCACCTTTGATGCAGGATTAAGATCATTAACCTACTTGTGATTAATTAGATGTTTTTGTTGTTTTTGTTTAGTGTTGAGTAATGAGGTTAAGCCATAATCAGGGATTAAGCAGACTCATTACACCATCCTAATAGAAGGATAATAGATGAGAATGTTTAAGCTGAGGAAGACTCCTCAACTTAATCCATGATTAGGGATTAAACCCATGACAAAACAAGCCTTTGATTAAGTGAATTTTATTTAATGATAAGATGATGAAGTGACTTTTAGGATTTGTAAGACAACTTGAGGGGGACTTGTCCATTAACACTAGGGTTAGTCCTTCTTAACCATTTAAGGAAGAATTAGAACCCTAATGCAAGGCCCAAGTTACAAGTGTGATGTCTTGATGATTATTAAGTGAATTGATTAAGAGATTTAAACACATTAAGGGTTTAACACTTAGGATTAAAGTTATACACTCCATCCTAATAGAAGGATGCAGGCATAAACTTAATCACAAAGCCTTAAAGCCTTTAGGGTTTAGTCCCTGATTACGAGATGAGAAGAGAAGACTCAAAGAGACACAAAGGTAAAACTAAGTGGGGAGGCTAATCAAAACCCTAATCATTGTCATGCTTGGTTATTCCTAAGGTTTGTGAGGTTTAACAAGAAAGATCTTCAATGGAACCACCAAGAAGCAGATGAAAGGATCAGGAGAAGCAAAGTAACTTGCTTCATTGAAGAAGACAAGTCACTTGAAGAGAGAAAGTAAGAAGAAGAAGAATGAGCAAGCTCAATCTCAAACACATGATAAAATGCAGCAAGGGTGCATGAAAGAGATGAAAAGAAATTATGAGAAGTGAAGGCAAATTCACTTCTCAAACAACTTACCACCTGAAATGTTAGTAAAAGAAATGCAATGCCATGCAAAATGAAATGAAATGACATGATGAGAAACAAAACCAGAAGCACATATGAGATTATAATGATGCTATAAGATGCTACAAACATGTGACAAGGCATGGGGATGATCATACAAACTTATGAATGCAAATGAAGCAAGCTTAGAACCATGAACATACATGAGAAGTTATGACATGCAAATGGCATACAACAAGGCAAATGCAAGATGCAATGATCAAACATGCTTTCAACATGTCTTATGATGTTAAATGAATCACATGGATGCATAAAATGTCATGGCAAGTCAAGGCATGAATGCAAATGCAAGATGGATGCATATGGAAACCCCAAATTAGGGTTTATGATCAATGCATCAAACACAAACCAAAATCAGAAGCAAACATCAAGATAAAAAATTGAAAATGCACTCAAAGGATCCCTAAACCTATACTAACTCACTGCCCAAAGGAGAGGTTCCAACTCTTAACCTATTTCAAGTTATGATTTTCCTAAGTTTTCTAGGGTTTTAGGGTTCCTAAACAAGAAAATTACCAAACAAATGGAAAATGAAGGATCAAATCATGGCCATTTAATCTCACAAACTACATGCTAAACACAATGCAATGCAAAAAGAATCAAGGTCCAACTCTTTAGGGTTAGGCAGAAGTAATTTTTTTAAGTTTGGATCAAAATAATGTATAAAAATGATTTTAATTCCATGGAAAATTCTAAAAATGCATCAAGATCAAAAAAGAAATTTGGTTTGAGGGTTGGACAATGTTTCTAAATGTTTTTAAAGGTTTCATGAATTTTTTAGTGATTTTTAAATACCTAAAAGTATTTTTAATTAATTAATTCTCATTAATTAATTAAAAAGAAACTTTTAAATATTTAAAAATACTTTTTTTAATGCTAAAAATAAAAATAAAAATGTTTTTGTGTTTTAAAAATTAATGGAACTCTTGACAAAAAATTTCATAATTTTTAAATGGTTTTTGCTATTTTTAATAAAATATAGAAAACAAATGAATTAATATGAAAATAAAATGAATTTTAAACTGAAAAAGGAAAAGTAATCCAATCTGAAGGCCCAGATTCAAACTCCAACACGCGCGAATTGACCTGGCGCGCATCTGGACGGCCAGCATTCAAACTCACTAACCCTAATTAATTAGCCCTAATCACAGCCTTAATGACTCTCAGGTGACCGGAACAGTGTTCCGGTCATCTTCTTCGATCACTCAAAATCACAAACTCCTCCCACACGCATCCAAAATGAAATCTAACTACACAGAAATGATCCCCACTCAAAAACGAATCAAAACCCCCATTCAAACAACATTTATCATTCCTAAACAATGAGAATCGAATCAAACTAATTTTAGGGCAAAAAGTTTCAGAAACAGATTAAACTCTCATCTCTTTACCATTTTCGAAACCAAAGACATCAGAGTGATCAGTGAACTACAAAGAACAACTTAGGAACTTTAAAAATCATTTCTGGAAAAAAAGTTCTTGAGCTACCTGAGTTTTGAAGCTTTCAACTTTGCAGCTTTCTGACCTCTTCCCTTGATGCAAACCACTCCCTTTGGTCCCTTGATGATGTCTGGATGCTTAGGAGGGGTTTATGCTGGCTGGTTTGAGAGTTTGAACAGGTTCTGTTCAAGCTCAGATGAGAATCATGTTTTGGATTCAGGCAGTTTAAGGCAAGGGTGAAGGGTGCTTTGTGATCAGGATGATGAGTTGAGAAGGTCTGTGAAGTTTGTCTAAGTGTTTGTGGCTTGTATGAAGAGTTTCGAATGCTTTTGCTTCAAGGGTGGAAAATGAGAATGTTGAGTTCTTGCTGGTTTCAGGCTTGTGTGTTATGTTGTTTTGCTGGCCATTTGTTTGTATAAACTAATCCCATTGGTCAGATGACATGACATGTCCTTTTTTAATAGGTATGGTTGCTTTTGCCAAAATGTCAACTTTTGTGTAAGAAGGGCATGGGTAACTTCTAGCCAAGTACATGGGGAGTGGGCTGCGCAGCAAGGTGAGGGAGAGAGGCTAGGATTGGTCAGCAGGCTAGGCAACAAGTGGATGAGAAGTTATCATTGGTTTTGCAACTTGCTTACTTTTAGTTCTCATGAAAAGATCTTGCCTCACAAGCCATGTAACATGTGATCCCTTTGGTTCAATCTGAACTTTAAGACTTGTATGATGTTTGTACAAGGATTAGACATCAATTAGAAGTTACAAATTGCCTTGGTACAAGATTTTGCAAGTTTCCCATTTGGTGCACAACTTGAAATTTAGTGATTTTTGCCAACTTTGATGCACCATAACTTTTGATCCAAAATGAATTAGGTCATGTTCTTGTACTTTTTCAAAAGGGAAGGATCTAATCTACAACTTTCATGACCAAAGTTTTTCCATTTGAAGCATTTTTGGATCAAAAAGTAAGGGTTGAAAAGTTGCCTAAAATGACAAATTCCTTAAAAGTCAACCTTGCCCCAAAAAGTCAACTTTGCAAAAACTTGTAATTCTTGAATTTTGTGAACTTCTAACTTCTTCCATGATCAAATAAAGATCATATACACTCAAAATGATGAAGATCACCCCTTGATTGGGTCATTGGGGGCCTCAGATGCCCTGATTTTGCACTGACTTGTCCAGAAAGTCAACTCTTGATCAGATGACTTCCCCATGGAATTTCTTCATGAAAATTGATATGCATACTCCCTATACCATATGGAGACCAATAGAAACAAGAATGACCAAAAAATTTGAGGTTATGGCCTCTGAAACCAAAACCCTAATTTTAGGTCATCTGTGCAGTCAAGCCTAGCTCTGCTTCCATACCAATCCCAGTTCTTGTGATTCTTTGGCATTCTTGACTTTGAGAGGATGTAATATGATATAAGAACACACATGGACCCCTTTGAAGTGATTGATGACCTTTGGGGTGGCTCAAGAAGCTCTTGGATTGCTCAGATCACAAACCCTAGATGCAGATGACTTTGAACCAATGCAATGTGTCAAAAATGTAATATGATATAAGAACACACATGGACCCCTTTGAAGTGATTGATGACCTTTGGGGTGGCTCAAGAAGCTCTTGGATTGCTCAGATCACAAACCCTAGATGCAGATGACTTTGAACCAATGCAATGTGTCAAAAATGTAATATGAGATGCTATGATTGTGTTTATGCACATGAAAAGATCACAAGCCATGGTGTGAATGGGTGAGGGCAAATTTGGGGTGTTTACAGGTTGAAGAACGTCGGGGCAACATATCAGCGGGAAATGGTAACACAGTTTCATGATATGATCCACAAAGAGATTGAATGCTACGTGGATGATATGATTGCCAAATCCCGAGACAAAGAAGAGCATCTAATTAACCTCAAAAAGTTGTTTGAAAGATTAAGAAAGTTTCGTCTGAGGTTAAATCCGAACAAGTGCACTTTCAGAGTGCGTTCTGGAAAACTGTTGGGTTTCATAGTGAGCCAGAGGGGGATAGAGGTAGATCCTGCTAAAGTGAAATCCATACAAGATATTGTTGCACCGCAAATAGAAAAAGAAGTTTATGGCTTCCTGGGTAGATTGAACTACATTGCACGGTTCATATCTCACCTCAGCTACATGTGAACAAATATTTAAATTTTTGAGAAAAGAGCAAGCAGTCAGATGGAATGATGGAATGATGATTGTCAAAAGGATTTGGAAAAGAGCAAAGAATACTTGAAAGAACCTCCTATCCTGAAGCCTCTGGTTCTATGGAGGCCGCTCATTATGTACTTGATTGTGCTTGAAGGATCAATGGGATGTGTTCTCGGTCAACATGACGAGTCTGGTCAAAAAGAGTATGCAATATACTACCTTAGAAAAACGTTTACCGACTGTGAATCCCGATACTCACTGCTTGAGAAAACTTGATGCGCTTTGGCATGGGATGCTCGCCGACTGAGACAATATATGTTGACCCACACTACCCTGTTAATTTCAAAAATGGACGGGTTGAACGTTGGCAGATGGTGCTGACTGAGTACGATATTCAATACACTTTGCAAAAATCCATCAAAGGAAGTGTGCTCTCAGACTATCTTGCACATCAACCTCTTGAAGATGATTATCAACCCATGAGATTTGACTTTCCTGATGAGGACATCATGTACCTCAAAGCTAAAGACTACGAGGAAACACTCCCTGAGGAGGTGCCAGACCCTGAATCCAGGTGGAGATTGATGTTTGATTGGGTAGTCAATATCAATGGGCGCGGAGTTGGTGTTATTCTAATTACTCCCCAAGGTGTTCATTTTCCCTTCGCCGCCAGAATAACTTTTGGTTGCACCAACAATGAATTGGAGTAAAAGTCTTGCATTATGAGAATAGAGGAGGCTATTAATTTAAGGATTAAGACCCTCGATATATTCGAAGATTCAACTCTCGTGATTAATCAGATTACCGGCAAGTGGTATACGCATTAAGAACATTTAATTACATACTGAGATTATGCAAGAAGGATATTGATGTTCTTCACAACAGTAAAGCTTCAATACATACCACGTGATAAAAATCAGTTTGTCGATGCACTGGCTATGCTCTCTTCAAACATCAAAGTGATGTGTTGGAACTATGTCCCCAATAATGATATCTCTCGGATTGATATACCTGCGTATGTGTTCTCTGTGGATGCAGTTTTTGATGATAAGTCGTGGTATCATGACATTAAACACTTTCTAGAAAGTAAATAATACCCAGTTGGGGCATCTTTCAACGACAAAAAGACCTTGAGGCGACTTGCTGCAAGTTTCTTCTTAAATGCTGACGATGTGTTATACAAGAGAAACTTTGACATGGTCTCGCTCAGATGCCTGGATAGACACGAAGCAGGCATGTTAATCCAGGAAGTTCATGAGGGATCATTCGGTACCCATGCCGGAGGACATGCAATGGAAAATAAGTTATTGAGATCGGGGTATTACTAGTTGAAAATGGATGCAGACTGTTGTTCATACGCCCGAAAATGCCACAAGTTCAAGATTTATGCAGAAAAAGTGCATGTACCTCCAAGGCCGCTGAATGTCATGTCATCTCCTTGGCCTTTTTCTATGTGGGGCATTGATATGATCATGAAGATCGAATCAACTGCTTCAAATGGCCATCGTTTCATATTGGTTGTGATTGATTACTTCACCAAATAGGTCGAAGTAACATCTTATGCCAATGATACCAGATAAGTGGTGGCCATGTTTCTGAAGAAAGACATTATCTGCAGATACGGAGTTCCCGATAGAATAATTACTGATAATAGCTCTAATTTGAACAACAAAATGATGGATGAGCTATGCCGGGACTTCAAAATACATCATCACAATTCCTCTCCTTACAGGCAGAAGATGAATGGCGCGGTCGAGGCGAAAAAAAAGAATATCAAGAAGATTGTGGAGAAATTGGTCGTCACCTATAAAGATTGGCATGAGATGTTACCATTTGATTTGCATGGGTACTGAACATCGATCAAGACGTCTACTAGGGAAACTCCTTTCTCCCTGGTATATGGTATGGATGCAGTCCTACTTGCCGAAGTCGAGATTCCTTCTTTGGGAGTAATGATGGATGTCAAGCTTGACGAGGCATAATGGGTGTGTGCCCGGTATAATCAATTGTGCTTAATAGAGGAAAATAGACTGACAGCTATATGCCATGGCCACCTTTATTAGAGGAGAATGAAGGGGGAATTTGATCATACGGTATGCACTCGGGAGTATTAAGTTGGTGGACTCAGAACTATGAAGGTCCATTCATGGTGAAGAAAGTTTTATCAGGTGGAGCACTGATGCTCACTACCATGGATGGTGAAGACTTCCAGTCCCTTGTCAACTCAAACGCAGTTAAAAAATACTTCGCATAAAAAGACCCGCTAGACAAAAATACAAAATAAAGAGTCCAGGCAAAAAAAGGGCATCCCGGTGAGCCAAAAACAGAATAAAAGTCTCAGGCAAAAGAGGTTATCCCGGTGGGTTGAAAACCCGAAAGGGCGGTCCATGCAAAATAAGGGAATAAGCGAATGGTTGCAATCTGAGTAATCTGTACCACGTCATCGTCTCATTCAACCTTGAAATATCCGAAGGGTAGGAATCAGTCCAGCCTTCTTCTTCAGAAAGCAGAGCAGAAACATAGAACTCTTGAAGACATACCGGTCATAGCAGAACTGAAACTCATTGGAATGTTGTTCACATTGCCATTAGGATAGTTTCTCTTCTCAATTTTCAATGATCACCTCTTTCCAGGTGGTTTCTTCCTGATGTAACTTTTTTCCTATTCACAGGCTCATCAGTGAAATAATATTCAGTAAAAAGCTTTATCCTTGTTCTTATTTTACATGTTTTGTTTGCAAAAATGTCCTGAATTTTTGATAAAAGAATATTACATTTAAACTAGGTGGATTTATGAATAACATGCTAATGAGGAAAACATTTAAAATCACTTTGAATGTTAGGAAACATAGGATGATTGACTCATACCATGTAATTCCCCGAGGCATATGTACATACTTTGTTGTTATAGGTTTTGCAGCCAAGAAGGAAAGATGTTGCAAGACAGAATTCCCCAAGCAGATTTCTTCTCCCTAGCGAGAGACACTTTACAACTCTTATCTCCATCAGTAGGGTGATCACCAGTATCCCCAGTAGAGTTCAAGACGGAACCTTCTCCAGCTGAGTCCAAGCAGAATGGTAGATTCCCCAGCGGAATGTCAAGATCTGTTGAACAGTTTTCATCCCCGAGCGGAGTTGTCACAGTGAAGTTTTCCTAGCAAGCAGTTGAATGCTTATTTCCCCATAAAGTTAGAATTATCAGAATTTTGTTCTCAACAAGTGTATTGATCAAGCATCTCCCCAGCCAAGTCTGAAGATGGTCATTCCCCGCAGAGTTTCATGATGGGGATTCACTTTCAACAATGAAATATTTCCCAGTGAGGCCGCCAATTTATTTTTGGCCAGTGTAACAAGTGAATGCAAACAATGCTCAAATTCCTAAGCCAGAGTCAAGTATTATTGGAATATCTTGATCAGGTCCTCCAGCAGAATGTTAGTCAGAGCACTCTCATCCTCGATAAAACTACAAGTGATATTCTCCCCTGCAGAGTTTTCTGTCAAATCAAACATTCTTATAGATAATCGTATGTATTGTTCTTAACACTCGTATGTGTTATTTCTCTTTTTCATTCACTCGTACGAGTGTAATAACTTTCTGATACTCGTCTGTATCATTTTTGAACACTTTTCTGTGTTGGTATTTTGCTTTATGCACTTGTTTGTGTTTGATGCCTGTGATACTCATTTGTATCATCCTTAACACACGTATGTGTTATTTCGCTACTTTCTTCACTCGTTTGTGTTTGATGCTTGTGATACTCATTTTTTTCATTCTTAACATTCGTCTGTGTTGTTTCTTTAGTTTTGTTCACTCGTGTATGATTAATAACTTTCTTTGATACTCGTCTGTATCATTCTTAACGCTCGTAAGTGTTATTCTTTGCTTCATTCTCTCATTTGTGTTTGATATCCTTTTGGTACTCTAATGTACCATTTTTCAATCGCTCGTCTGTGTTTGATAAACTTTTGATACTCGTCTGTACAATTTTTCAATCGTTCCTCTGTGTTTGATAACCTTTTGATACTCGTCTGTATAGTTTTTCAATCGCTCATAGTCTTCTCCATATGTTCAGGTGACATCTTGATTTGATTATATCAGGAGAAACCATCCATGAATGAAAACACTGAAAGTTAAGCTGTATTGTCAACCAACACGTCAATATGCGATAACAAAAAATCGTCTTTCGGGCTTACCCTGTTGAGATCCCGACAATCAACACACATATGAACCAACCCATCTTTCTTCGGTACATGCACTATGTTGGCAACCCATGGAGGATAACTTGTCACAACTAGGAAACATGTGTTCCATTATTTTTGAACCTCCTCTTTGATTTTCATGGCCATATCTGGACGAGTTCGACGAAGTTTCTGTTTGACCAACGGACATGCTTCTATCAAAGGCAGCTTGTGCACAACAATGTTTGCGTCTAACCCTGACATATCTTGATAACACCAAGCGAAGATATCAACATATTCACATAACATCTTAGTAAACGCCTTCTTCAGGTTTGCCTGTAGACCAATCCCAATCTTGATCTCTTTCTTAGCATCCTCGGTACCAATGTTGATGACCTCTATTACCTCCTAATGAGGTAGAATGACTCGTTCCTCTTTGTAACACCATAAAATTTTCCCTCATATTTATTACCAATAACTGTATTTATTTCTCGCATTCATCTACATTTCCATTAGGTCATAACACATCATGAATTCATTGTCATAGGTTTTTCAGTTGGATTATGGTCTTTGAGAATCAAGATATTATCAAATGAATCTTCCAAGTTTGGCAACTACAATCATCAAGGGTATTACTCTATGGTGTTCACAATTACATGATCAAGGTTTACTTCCCAAATTATGTAGCCTTCAAGAGTTTCTTTGGGGGGGGGGGGGTTCTTGTTAATGCATCTTATCATTCAGAAGGTTCCATCATTGCTTGAGGTGCAAGTCATTAAGGAGATCTTGAGGTATTCGTGGTCAATTAGGGTTTGGATATGATCAATACTCACAAGGACCATCAATGTCAATCATCAAAAGTTATATTGAATTTATGGAATTATGTAGGGGACTCATTAGTTACATTGTGGTTTACTAGCTTGATTTGGAATATAAAGCATCTTCAAGGTTTATTCAAGTTTAATATCTGTTCAAGTTCACATTTAAAGTGCGGGTTCAAACGTAGTAAATTAAAAAATTGGAGAGAAAAGCATATGGTTAGGAATACAAGTTACAACTACCATTCAAAGGCCATTTATTCAATCCAATCTACACCAATTTTTTTTCATCCGAATTTAATGTCCAGGTCTTTTCCCGTAATCATCTTTTCCCGTAATCGTACTCGACGGGATCCATGTTTACCTGATTGTGTTTAAAAGGGGTAGTGTATGTGCTAAACTGTGCATAAAAAGCTAGGGAGAAAATATAGTGTGTCAGTGCAAAGAAGAGAGGGTGAGATGCTCAAAGACCGAGGCTTAGAAAAGAAAGTTGGAAGGAGAGAGGGGAGAGACAAAGAGACTTTTGTTCGATAAATGTTAAGTTATGCCTACGTATCCTCTCGTGCAATGAGGAAGTCAGAACACCGTAGTTCGACTCAAAGAGACTGGATGATGATTTGACTGTGAACTGCTTGCTTGTCTATGCTCAAGTGTATGACTCGTCTGGCTCGAGTGCTAACTGTCTTGCATTAGACGGAAGAAGCGAGTTCTCGTTTATGAATGAGTGTGATGAGAAAAGAATCTCGGAGGAGACGTTTATTGTGTTTTTTTTGTGTTTTCAGTTTTTTATTGTTTTTGGTGTTTTGCATAAGATAATGAGCTTAAGCCTAAATCAAAGGTTGTAAACTCATTATATCATCACTGATTAGGGATAATGAGCCTACTTAAGTATGAGATAAGCATCTCAACTTAATTACCATGATGATGTAGGATTAAGATAATTAACCTACTTGTGATTATTAAGATGTTTTTGGGTTTTATTTAGTGTTAAGTAATGAGTTTAATCTCTAATCAGGGATTAATGAACTCATTACACCATCCTAAGAGAAGGATGATAGATGAGAAAACTTAAGCTGAGGAAGATACCTCAACTTAATCCATGGTTAGGGATTAAATTCATTATATAACAATCCTTTATTAGGTGGATTTTAATTAAAGGGTGAGATTTAAGAAGTGGATTTTAAGTTTGTAAGACTTATCTTGTGGGGGACTTGTCCATTAAACACTAGGGTTAGTCCCTCTTAACCATAAGGAAGCGATGGAACCCTAATGTAAGGCCCAAGTTACAAGCTTAGGTCTAGATAATTATTGAGTGTTTTGATTAAGAGGTGTAAACAATTTAAAGGTTTAACACTAAGGATTAAAGTTATACACTCCATCCTAAGATAAGGATGCAAGCATAACCCTAATTTAAAGTCCTAAAGCTTTAAGTGTTTAGCCTCTGATTATGAGATGGGAAGAGAGACTCAAGGAGACTCAAAGGTAAAAAGCTATGGGAAACTATATACAACCCTAAAAATTATCATGCTTGGATATCCTATGGTTTGTGAGGCTTAAGAGAAGATCTTCAGGAGGCCACCAAAGAAGAAGGAGCAGATGAAAAGAGAAGGAGAGAAGGAATAAGTTACTTACTTCCTGAGGAAGATTATTAACCTAAGAGAAAGATATAGGGGCAATAGAACACAAGTGAATTAGATTCACTTCAAATATAAGTAAATAATGCATATGAAGAGATGAGAAGAGGTGGGATGTGAAGGCAAATCCACATCCTAAACAACTTACCATAAGCCCCTGAAATGTTAGTGTGAATGCATAAGATGCAAAGCTAAAGGAAATGAGATGAATAAAGATGCAAAGACCAAAACCAGAAGTGCATATGCAAGGAAAATGTGCAATGAGATGATGCAAAGTCATACATGATGCTTATGAATGTTCATACAAGGATGAGAAGCAATGGAAGCAAGTAAGAAGCTTGAAAAACACATGGATGCATATGAAATGTAATGAATGCAAAGCATAGCAAATGAATGAAGAAATGATCAAGAAATGTTCAAGCATGTCTTAATATTTCTAAGATGTCATACAAATGCTTGAAATGTCATGACAAGTCCATATGATTTGAGATATGCAAAGATGAATGAAAATGAATATGAGAAATTAAGGTTTTATGAAAGTATGAAATGCACATGACCAAAACAGAAGCATACATCATGATAAAAAGTTGAAATTGAACTCAAACAAACCCTAAACACATACAAGATCACTACCCAAAGGTGGAGGTCAGAAGCTAAACCTAGTGAAAGTTATGAATTTCCTAAGTAAACTAGGGTTTTTGGGTGATTCAAAAGGGAAAATGAAAATCAATTTGAAAATTCAAAGCGAAATCATGATATAAATAACCTAGAAACTAGATGCAATATGTGAAACAATGCAAAAATAACCAAGTTCAAACTCATCATGGTTAGGCAGAAATGATTTTTTTAAGTTAGGGTTAAAAAATAAGAATTTTATGAACCCTAATTCAAAGAAAATTGTGAAAATGTGATCAAACCTAAAAAGAAATTTCTATGGTGAGCTTGGATCATGAGTTTGCATAGGTTTTGCAATTTTGCAACTTTGTGATTTCTTGAGAAACAAGTCATGAAATCCCTTGGTTCAAAGCTCAAATCTGATCTTGGGATGTTTTTTGATCATGCCATGATGCATTTGAGTGGATTAGAAGTCACATGAAGGCCTGGAATTCACTTTTGCACATTTCCCTCTTTGGCCTAAACTTGAAAATTACAAGATTTTTCCCAACATTGACTTTCCATATCTTGATTTCTAGGATGAATCAAGAGGAGTTCTTGTACTCTTTGAAAATGGGAAGATCCAATCTACAACTTTCATGTCTAACAAAATTTCATTTGAAGCATTTTTTATCAAGAAAGAGGAGGTTGAAAATCTTTCCCAAAATGGAAAGTTTGCATTTCAAGTAATATCCATTTTTGGCAACTTTTGTCTTGGCTCAAAATTCTTCAATCTTGTGATCATCCAACCTCTCCTAAGACCAAATAAAGGTCATAGGATTTCAAAATGAGGGAAATGAACCTTTGGAACCCTTGGTTGAGGCCTTAGATGCCCTAATCCTAACTTTTATTGCATAACAAGTTACAACTTGATCAGATGACTTCCTCAGTGAATTTTTGCATCAAACTTCATACACAAGCTCCCTATATCATATAAAGACCAATGGAATCAAGAATTACAAAACATTTTTGGTGTAAGGGCCTCAAACCCAAAACCTTAATTTTCAAGTCATCTGTGCAGGAGCCTCAAGCTTGCTTGGATAGCTCTGCAATCCCTTGAGATTTCTTGACTTCAAAGAAACCTTGGGGGTATAAAACAACCATAGAACACTCAAGGACCCTCTTGTCATGCTTCAAGGCCTCTGATATTTCCCAAATCACTTCTTGGGTTCAGCTGATCACAAACCCTAATTATGCAGCTATGCAGTGAGTTGCTAAAGGATAATTATGCAATGTAAGATGTAATGATATGCTATGCAATATGTGTGATCATAAGCCAAGGCATGAGAAAGTGAGAGGAAAAATTTGGGGTGTTTACACATAGCATTCACTTATCATATGAAGGACTTTGCCCACATGAAATGGCCAAAGTCACAAAGAATCCCTGCTTGAAAATGAAACCCTAATTTGGAGACCATTTGTGTAGGAGCTTGCCCTTCCTTGAATCATCTGGTAATCTCCAAACCTTTTGGGATCTTGTAAAGGATCTTGAGTTTGTATATGACCTAGATGCACTTCATAGGACTTGGACAAGATCACCTGTCTTCTTGCTTTGACTTGTAAAGCTTCAAATACACCAATGATTGATCATATGCCCAATGCTAGTACATGAGAATGTTATGCTTCATTTTTCTATGCAAAATGCTAAGGACATGACATGCTTATGATATGATGATGATGCCAGAAAGAAGAGGGCAAATTTGGGGTGTTACAAACGTGAGAATTGCATGTCGAGGTCTCTTGAATATTTTTGTGTTGATTTATAGTCCTTGCTTGCTTAAGTAAGTGAAACCCTAACCTTGTTTTGCTTAATTGTTTGAGTGCATTTGGTTCTGGTTCTTGGCTTGCAGCTCTTGCTTGATATTTATATATGTTTGAGGTCCATTAGCATGTTTGGAATTTATTTGATGCTTAAACTTTAAATTTTCCAATTTGTGAATATTTTGACCATGACTTGCTTGCTTGCTTAGGAAGGCGCTTGTGCTATCATATAAGAACTTGTTTGAGGCTTGTTAACATGTTTTATGACTTATGATTTTGATATGTGATCACTCATGTCCCTTTTCTATGCTAACCTTTTGCACCAAGTCACACCTTTCACATGTATGAATCATGATTCACCTCACTCCACATCTTCTCATGTCTTCTCCAATTGCTTGGATTTGTGCCTACATGCTTTAAATGATGTTTGAATCTCTTTTTGAGGCACGTGATTTGGATGTTTTGCTTCTGAATTTGACATTTAATGTTGGACTTTGACTTGTTTACCTTACTTGTTCACTTACTTCCATCTCACTTCTTCTTTAGTGTCTTGTTTGTTGTTTGTGAGGTTTCTCCCATTTCTTTTTTATTAGGTTTGCATGACTAATTTTAGAGATCTTTCATGATAATTAGGTTCTGACTTGTGTGGTTTCTAATACTTAGAATTTTGTTCCTTCATGACTTGTATTTGTTTGAACTTCATTTGCCCACGTGTGAATATTTCTAACTTTTCAGGGGATTTGGTAAGTTTGAAGGGTGTGGATGATGCTTCCACATCTCAAGTCCTTCCTTCACTTCCTTTAAACTTTCATACTTGTGTTTGTGATGTTCTTAGGCCATCAATGTCTAACTTCTTCTTCATTCCCCCTAGGATCAACTTATCTTCTTTTAAGAAGTAAGTTGAATCCTTTTGATCTTTTCTTCTTTTTCCTTCTTTTCTTCTTTCCTTCTTTTTAATTAGGGTAGACCTCAAACCACACTAACCAAGGAGTCCCATGCATGATAACATTTAGGATTATTACTCCCCCTTTAGTTTTTACTTTTGAGATCCTTTTGGTGCTCTCTCTTTCTCATCTTCAAACAAAACCCTAAAAAACACTTAATAATGGTTTAGGTAGTCTTGTGTGTATGGACTTATTCCATGGGGCACTTGTATTCATCCCATCTTGGGATAGTACAAGCATGTATAGCATGATGTACAAGTTTAATTATAAGATCATACTCAAAAAGAAAATCATTAAAAACACTTCTTCATTTCAAATTACAAAAACACTTAATAAATTCAATGAGTTAGTGAGCTTAGGTCCTGATCTTTGGAACCAAGTCTTGGGGGTCTTCTCCTTACTTGGGTGTGATTGTTACTCATTCCATCTTGGAATGTAGTAATAAGTACACATTCCATGGAAAAGGATATGAATTCATTTTCTTGTGCCAAACACAAATAAAAGCTTCTAAAAGCCACAAAAAAATAATAACCATCTTTCCTTCGGAAATTCTTTTCTCATAACCTTCATTCATAATGTTAGAACTTACCCCTACTCGTCTCATTGCAAGACGGTAACACACTCGTGCCAGACAAGCATCCAATGCCTGAGCATTGAAATAAGCAGTTCAAGCTGTCGCTCCCAAAGATTTGCATCCCGGTGCAGACGCGAACGGTCGGCGAAGAGAGAAATGAAAGGTGAATAGAATCGCCAGCTAGGCATTTTTATCCTGAAGGAAAGGTAATGTTGCATAAACCTAGAAAGAGATGGATTAGACGGTTGCAAACCAGAGAAACTGAGAAAAGGGGTTGGTTACAACCTGGGAAGGTATTAGCACCCAGATTGTCCGTCGTACTCGACGAGATCCACGCTTACAAGATTGTGTTTTAAAGTGGTAGTGTATGTGCTATCTTTGTGCAAAAGCTAGGAATGAATGTACAGGTGTTAGTGCAAAAGGAAGTAAAATGCTCAGGACAGAGGCTTTTAAAGAATGCTGAAGGAGGGGGAAGACACAGAGACTTTTGTTCGATAGCTGTTAAGTTATGCCTACGTATCCTCTCGTGCAATGAGGAAGTCAGAACACCGTAGTTCGACTCATAGAGACTGAAAGATAAATTGACTGTGAACTGCCTACTTGCCTATGCTCAAGTGTATGACTCATCTGGCTTGAGTGCTAACTGTCTTGCGTTAGACGGAAGAAGCAAGTTCTCATTTGTGAATGAGTGTGATGAGAAAAGAATCCCGAAGGAGACGATTATTGTTTGTTTTTGTGTTTTCAGTTTTTTATTGTTTTTGGTGTTTTGCATAGGATTATGAGCTTAAGCATAAATCAAGGGCTTGTAAACTCATTATATCCTCCCTGATTAGGGATAATGAGCCTACTTAAGTGTGAGATAAGAATCTCAACTTAATTACCATGATGATGTAGGTTTAAGATCATTAACCTACTTGTGATTAATTAGATTTTTTTGGTTATTGTTTAGTGTTAAGTAATGAGTTTAATCTCTAATCACAGATTAGTGAACTCATTACACCATCCTAATAGAAGGATGATAGATGAGAACACTTAAGCGGAGGAAGATACCTCAACTTAATACATGGTTAGGGATTAAATTAATTATATAACAAGCCTTTATTAAATGGATTTTAATTAAAGGATGAGATTAAGAAGTGATTTTTATGGTTTATAAGACAACTTGAGGGGGACTTGTCCATTAAACACTAGGGTTAGTCCCTCTTAACCATAAGGAAGAGATAGAACCCTGATGTAAGGTCCAAGTTACAAGATAAAGTCTTGGTGATTATTAATATGATTTGATTAATAGGTTTAAACAAATTAAAGGTTTAACACTTAGGATTAAAGTTATACACTCCATCCTAAGAGAAGGATGCAGGCATAACCCTAATTCCAAAGTCCTAAAACTTTAAGAGTTTACTCAAGGGTAAAAAGCTAAGGGGGACTAAACACAACCCTAAACATTATCATGCTTGGAGATCCTATTGTTTTGTTAGGCTTAGGAGAAAAGAATCTTCAAGGAAGCCACCAATGGAAGAAGCAGATGAAAGGAGGAGGAAGCAGAAGAATAAGTTACTTACTTCCGAAGAAGATAAGCAACTTAAAGGAAGAAAGTGAGAAAGATGGAACATAAGTGAATTTGATTCACTTCAAAGACATGTAAATGCATATGTATGAGATAATAATAATTGAGAGGTGAAGGCAAATCCACCTCCCAAAATAACTTACCAAAAGTTCCTGAAAAGTTAGTATGGATGCATAAGACATAAAGCATGAAGAAATGAGTTGAAATGAGATGAAATGAGATGCAAAGACCAAAGACCAAAGTCATAAGTGTTTGTGCAATGCAAATGGCATATGAGATGATGCAAATTCATACAATGTGCATATGAATGATCATACAAAGATGAGATGCAAAAGAAGCATGCTTAGAAGCTTGAAAACACATGGATGCTTATGAAATGAAATGAATGCAACATATGGAAAATGAATGAAGAAATGATCAAGAAAGGTTCCAACATGTCCTAAGATGTCTAATATGTCATATTAATGCTTGAGATTTCATGGAAAGTTCATGTGATGATGAATATGCAAGGTGAATGCAAATGAACATGAGAAATTAGGGTTACATGGATATCTGAGATGCAAATGAACAAAACAGAAGCATACAACATGACAAAAAATTGAAATCAAGTTCAAAAAAACCCTAATCCCATGCAAGCTCAAAAAATTGAAAGTTGTGAATTTTCTAAGTTTGATAGGATTTTTGGGTGATTCTCAAGAGAAAATGCAAATCAATTTGAAAATGCAAGATAAATTCATGAGGAAAATAACCTAGAAATTACATGCAATGTGTGAAACAATTCAAAAAGAATCAAGTTCAAACTCTTCTTGGTTAGATAGAAATGATTTTTCAAAGTTAGGGTTAAAAAATATGATTTTTAAGAACCCTTAATTCAAAGAAAATTGGGAAACTATGATCAAACCTAAAAATAAATTTGTATGAAGAGTTTGAAAATGTTTCTAAATGTATTGGAATGGTTCATGATTTTTTTGGTGATTTTTAGAAACATAAATGCATATTTAGTTAATTAAAATCAATTAATTAATTAAATAAAATATTTAAATATTTTAAAAATACTTTTTTAATGCAAAAAATAAAATAAAAATTATTTTCAGGTTGAGAAACATATTTGGATCAGAAATGCAAAAAATTAGATTTTTTTGATAAGTTTTGCTATTTAAAATAAAATGTACAAAAGAAATAAAAAAAATGAATTAAAATGAAATAAAATGGGAAGTCAACAAGATCTATGGCCCAGATTTGAAAGCTGGTTGACTGGCGCACTATCCAAAGGTCAGGATCCATTCTGGCAATTTAATTTTAATGACTAATTTGGGCCATCCATCTACGTGCGAAACAAATATCCTAGGGTCAGAATTCAAACTTCTCACTAAACCCTAATTAAGCCTTAATTACTCTCAGGTGACCGGAGCTAAGCTCCGGTCATCTTCTTCGGCCATTCAAAATGCCAACTTCTTCCCTAGGTCACTAAACATCAAATTTCTTGCCCATAAATGATCCCCAAACATCATATATCATGAATCCACAAACAAAACACATTTATCATGCATAATCAAGCTGAATCGAAGCAAAAACATCTTAGGTTAAAAGGTTTAAGAAGCTTCATACATGGTCATTTCTCAACCATTTTCAAAACAAAACATATCATAGTGATCAGGGAAACATGAAGATTGGTATTTTAACTTAATAGCAAGTTCTGGAAAAATGTTCTTCATGGTTACCTGAGATGAAGCTTTCAGTTCTTGAGCTTTCTGGCCTCCTTCTTGGTTCAAATCCACCCCAATGAACTCCTTGATGATGAGGAGGGGCTTAGAGCAAGCTTGTGATGGCTATTTTGAAGTGTTTGGTTCTGGTTTTGCAGAAATTGTGTTTATGATTCAGTGGCTTTTAGATCATGGTGAAGGGTGGGAAATGATCTTTGAGTGTTTTTTAGTTGATTGGTGGAAGAAGTTTGAAGTTTTGATGGTTGTGGAATGAGTTTCGAAGAGATGAAGGTTTTGCAAGTTTTTAGCAATCTGAGCTTAAGGTTGCATCCAGGCTTGTGTGTTATCTGTTTTATGTTGCTTGAGGTTTGTATAATGTGTTGTGATTGGTCAGGAAGTTGGTAGTGGCACAACTTGATTGGTATGGCTTGTTTTGCAAAAAAGTCAAAAGTTTGTACCACAAACATGGGCTCGGGTCAGAGGAAATCTAAAGGGTGGATTGGCCTCAACTGAGTTTGTGGAGGTCCCTTGGATCAGATTACATGAGCTGTGATGATTGAATGGTGAGATTGAAGAGGTTTTGCAAATTTCCCTCTTTGAAATTTTTGTGAAAATTGATCATAGAAACTTGTGTTCCAAGGCATGATTTTGGGCTTGCAATGTTGCATTGTCATGTAATGAAGTTTAGAAGTGAATTAGAGGTCATGAAAGTGCTTAGAACTTGAATTTGCAAAAATCCCTCTTTGGCATGAAACTTGAAATTATGTGATTTTTGCCAACTTTGAAAGGCCAGTTCTAGGATGAATCAAGACATGTTCTTGTACTTTGTGAAAAGGGAAAGACCTAATCTACAACTTTCATGCCCAATAATTTTTCATTTGGAGCATTTTTGGTCATGAAAGAGGAGGTTGAAAATCTTTCCCAAAATGGAAAGTTTGCATTTCAAGTCATTTCCAAAAATGGCAAGTTTGCAATTGGCTCAAAATTCTTCAATATTGTGAACTTCCAACCACTTCTAAGATCAAATAAAGATCATTGAACTTAAATTTGATGAAAATCACCCTTTGGTTCCATTGTTGGGGGCCTCAGATGCCCTGATTTTGACTTAACTTGCTCAAGAAGTTACCCAATGATCAGATGACTTCCACAATGAATTTCTTCATCAAACTTGGTACACATGATCCTTATAACATATTAAGAACATTAGAAACAATAATGACCAAAAAAATTGGAGTTAAAACCTCTGAAACCAAAACCCTAATTTTGGTCATCTGTGTAGTGAAAACCCTAGCTCTGCTTCCATGCCTTTGCACTTCTTTGTGATCTTTGACTTTTATGATCTTTGGGGAGCAAAATATGATCATAGAACACATATGGACCCTCTTGGAAAGTTTTAAGACCCTTGGGATGGCTAAGATTGATTCTTGGATTGCTCAGATCACAAACCCTAGATGCAGATGAAAATGGGACTATGCAATGAAGCAAACATGCAATATGAGATGTAATGCTTAGGTAAAAACAAAAATGAAAGATCACAATTCATGGTGTGATAACAAGTGAGGGAAAATTTGGGGTGTTTACATCTGCCCCTATTCAAGCATGAGTTAGCTGTGCAGGATGTAAGTGCCTGGCTTAATAGACAAACAAGATAACTTGTGGTTGAATACCAAAGACAATCCGAAATTTGCACTCACTAGGGAGAAGAAGAAAAGAGATATAAATTGTAAGATATGGTATAATATGATTATCAAATGAAAGAGATGGAGGATGACCATCGAGCAGAGGACGACTGCTGGGGAAAAAGTGGTAAGTAAAGCAATGACGGGGACGGTCGACAAGCCGGGGAGATAAAGAGATCATGATGGGGACGACCATCGAGTAAGGAAATAAGATTCTCTGAGGAGAAAAGCAATGATGGGGACGGCCATCAGGCTTTGGAAAGTAAAGTGAACAATGATGGGGACAGCCATCGGTTTAAAGAATAAATGAAATAATAATGAGGGACAGTCATCAAAGGTGAAGGATGATCACCTAGAAGGGGACGACTGCCCTTTATCACGACCTAGGACAAATGTCGGATAGAAGGGGTATACAATGGGGACGGCCATCGGATAAACATGATGAAGTACGATCATCAAGAGGTGAAGGACGATCACCTAGCAGGGTACGACTGCTCTCGGGGTTTATTACGACATAGGACGAATGTCGGATAACAAGATCAACAATGGGGACAACCATCGGATAAATGATGAGGGACGGTCATCAAAAGGTGAAGGACGATCACCTAGCAGGGGAAGGCTGCTCTTTATCACAACATAGGACGAATGTGGGATAGAAGGTTCCAATAATGGAGATTCCACTAGGGAATGGATGAAAGACGGTCATCCAAAGGTGAAGGATGATCACCTGGTAGGGGACAGCTGTTGGAAGTATCACGACATAGGACGAATTTCGGATAGAAGAACGTTGTTTTGTTGACAACTTACTGGGGAACGGTAAACACGGACGAGTGCTTACGCCTTCAAGAATAAAAGATATAAGTGTTTGACAGTGTGTATAGATTAAAGATGCAGATGAGCATCCTTAGGACCATGATACGGACGAGTATCAGTAGAAACAAACACTGACGCGTGTTTAAGGACGATGATACGGACAAGTATCAATCAGTTAAGCAAGGAACACGTACGAGTGTTGAATCTGCTGAGGAGTGATATATAAAAGATACGAACGAGTGTCAAAAGACTCTTGTATAAGAACAAGTGTTGATCTGTTGGTGAAGTATGTGCAAGACACGAATGAGTGTTTGACTTGTTGGGAAAGTATGACACAGACGAGTGTCAAAAGGAAACATGTACAAGTTGTGAACAAAAATCTGTATTTGGGAGTGTAGAAGGTACTCTGGCAATCTGTGGGGAGATAAGATGACACGGACGAGTGTTGAGAAGAGCATGTCTGAATATAAACATGCATCTGTACTTAAGAGTGCACAGGGGACGTTTTGGCTTTTATTTGCAGGGGATATGAATTTCCTTTTTTTTGTATATTGTGGATGGAGTGATTATGGTATTTGCAGGTGATTGGCTCAAACCTGGCCTGTGATCATGTAAATGCTTGATTTTTGCCGTAATGCTCCGTATTAGACTGAATGCTACGCTTATTTGGTGAATATGATGTGAATGCTATGATTATGCAAAAGAGAAATTGTTCTGAAGTTCAGATCCTACGGGGATAAAGATCTCAGGCTGATCTGTTTGGAGGGATAACCCGGCTAGGGGAAGAGATATGTCCGGGGGGAGAACTCTGCTTGGGGAAATAGACCATTGGTAGATCTATCTGGAGAGAGAATTCCTTAGTGGGGAAGTCCTAGCAACTCAACTGGGGATGTGCTTCAGGTATTGCTCTTCTGGGGAGGCAATCCCATGGGGAATCAATTCCACCAACTCTGTTGAGGGTGAGAGAAATCTGGCATCTCTGGTGGGGAATAGGAAGCTCTTGACTACCTTGTTGTGGAAGAGGTTGTCAGGCATTGCTCTGGAGATCCTGCTCGGGGAGGAGATAACTTCTGGGAAGTGGTATGTTGGGGATTCACTGCTTGACATGCCCCATGTTGCGAAAGATTGTTTGTACTGATTGCCTGCAACCTGTTAAGACAAAGGAAAACGCGCAAGTGTCCCGAGGTATCCTTCAATGGATTCCGTCATAGGAGTTAGATTTACCTGAAAGTAATATATTTCCTACAAGCATCTTATAAAAATGGCTCATATGTTTTATGCAAGTGTTGTATTATGAACATTGGACATTTTGCAAACGAAACAAAAATGTACAAAACAAATTGTGACTGGAAACTCTGATTTTATTAATTCGTGTGCCCTGAATTGGCAAGTACAATCAAAGAAGCGAATCCCCTGAAAGGAGGAGATTGCTGTAAAATTGAGAATATAAAAGTGTTGGCAAAGTTGAAGATGACGCTCCAGCGAGCTTTCTTTGCTATGACCTGTATGACCTTGAAATTCTTCTTATCTTGCTTTCTGAAGAGGGCTGATTTTGACTGATAATTTGTCCTTTTGAGGCTTGCCATGTTGTGAATGATACAGACGAATTCAAAATGCAGTTGTTCGCTTATTCCCTGATTTTGCGTGGATCTCCCTTTCGGGTTTTCAATCCACCGGGATACCCCTTTTTGCCTGAGCTGTCCAATACGGCTTTTCAACTCAGCGGGTGTACATTTTTTTGATTTTTCCCTTATTTTTGCCCGAGTCTTTTATTTTGTTTTTGACTCGCCGGGATGCCCTATTTTTTCCTGGACTTACATTCTGTTTTTATGTCTAGCAGGTCATTTTATGCGAAGTAATTTTTAACTGCATCTGAATCCACAGGACAAGCTCTCCCACTTGGTATTCCCGAGGTCCTAGCCGCTGACATCGTACCCCCTGATCTAAACTACCACCGGAAGAAGAAGTTCTACAGTGATGTGAGAAACTTCTATTGGGACGAACCGTTTCTTTTCAAGAGAGGTAAAGATGGCATTTTCCGCCGTTGTGTTCCAGAAGAGGAGGTAAATAATATAATTGAGCATTGTCACTCTGCACCCTATGGTGGACATGCGAGCACATCCAAGACCTATGCCAAGATTCTTCAAGCTGGCCTATTCTGGCCTACTATGTGGCGTGATGTCCATGCTTTCATTGTCAAGTGTGACAGATGCCAACGCACAGGAAATATTTCAAGACGTAATGAAATGCCGCTAAGAAATATTCAAGAAGTAAAACTCTTCGAAATATGGGGTATAGACTTTATGGGACCGTTCCCACCATCTTTTGGAAATCAGTACATCTTAGTAGCTGTTGACTACGTGTCTAAATGGATCGAAGCTATCGCCGCACCCACGAACGACACCAGAGTAGTCATCAAATTATTCAAAAATTATATATTTCCCAGGTTTGGAACCCCCCGTTTAGTCATAAGTGATGGAGGATCACACCTCTTATCGAGAATATTTGATAAACTTTTAAGAAAATATGGAGTTAAGCATAGAGTAGCAACACCATACCACCCACAGACCAATGGACAAGTGGAAGTATCAATAGGGAGATAAAAAAAATGCTTGAGAAGACTGTCTCTATATCTAGAAAAGATTGGTCGCAGAAACTTCAAGAGGCATTATGGGCCTATAGAACCGCTTTCAAAACCCTTATAGGAACAACCCCTTATCAACTGGTCTATGGAAAATCATGTCACTAACCTTTTGAGTTGGAGCATAAGGCCTATTGGGCCATCAAAACTTTGAATTTGGATTACTTGACTGCTTGTGAGAAACGTATCCTTGATATCCACAAATTAGAAGAGCTCAGACAATCTGCCTACGAAAATGCCATCATATACAAAGAAAGAACAAAAGCTTGGCATGACAAAAGAATCATAAGAAGAGACTTCAAAATAGGCGATCCTGTTCTCCTGTTCGATTATAGGTTACGACTTTTTCCAAGGAAGCTTCGTTCGAGATGGACTGGCCCTTTCGAAGTATCTAAGATCCTAAGATCTGGTGCTATTGAAATCAAGAACCAAACATGTAAACCGTTCATCGTCAATGGACAGAGGTTGAAGCCCTACAAAGGAGGTGACATCCCAACAACATACACCTGCCATACTCTGAGTGATCCACCATGTCCTTCAAGTGATGTATAAAATTCGGTCGTCGAGCTAATGACGTTAAACAAGCGCTGCATGGGAGGCAACCCATGCTTTTCTTATTTACGTACTTTTTATTTATTTATTTTTACTTTATTTTGTTTATTTTATTATTATGTTAGGACTAACAATTGAATGTTTTATGTGCTTTCAGGACTTGTTTGCTAACCTTGTGCAGAATGCAGAACCCCGATGACATGCACGTGGCCTTTAGAGACGACGCAGAGAGAGAGTGTTACTATGTCCACATGAGACGCCATATGGCTCCTACCAGGTACCCTGACCATGACTGCATGGATGCCTTGAGGATAGAGCCAAGCGTCAGATTCTTATGCCATCAACTCCAGTGGTACCAGTTTGACGACAGGAACAACACTTACAGGAACTTGACTCTTGAGTTCCTCAGCTCGTTTCATTATGACCCTTTGGCTGGACCCGATGGATATGCTGTTTTCAGGTTGTTCAGGATTGACTACTCCTTCTCTCACAAAGAGTTTGGTGATTTACTAGGTTTTCAGACTACTCCTGATGCTATTCTAGAGACACCGATGGGGTATTTTATGAGCAGAGAAGTGGAAAAGTTTTGGTCTAACATCTCAGGTGGAGGGAGCCAAGATCCTTCCACTCAGTTTTCTCAGGTAATCCACAACCCTGTGTTAAGGTACTTCCAGATGATTCTAGCGCATTCTTTCCTAGGTTTGCCAGATACAGAGACTCTGCTAAGTGAAAAGGAGATTTTCCTACTGTTTTGTGCGACTCAGTCTCGCCCAGTTGCTTGTGGCAACTTTATATTGAAGGGACTTGCTAGTGTTTCCAGATCGTCTGTAGGCATCATACATGTCGGTGGGATTGTTACATAGATAGCTACTGCATTGGGTTTGTCTCGCAAATTATTGCACCTCAGGACCTTCTGCTGCTACACCACCCTGGATGTTGACTTTTGTCTTGACAGAGGACTGATGAGGAGGGCTTCTTTTGAGCCCAACACTTTTATATTACTGATCGACGGAGAAGTGATACATTACTTTACAATACCAGACCCGCTGATGACCAGTGTCCATGATCCTGCCAATTGGAATTACGCTCTAGAAGGTTATGGAGAGACTGTCGAAGAGCCGAAATCACCTCCCGCCGCTGAGTACACTCCTACACCTCTTACTCCCCGAATCACTGTTATGTCTAACAATATGTCTTTGCAGCCGCCTGATCTACAAACTCAGATTTATGAGCTCCGTAAGGAGACTGCCCTGCTCAAGCAGGAAGTAGCGGACTTGGAATTACAGATTCAGGTTTCTGATCTCACTCATGCCTCAGAGGCCGATTCTCTATATCAGGAGATTGAAGAGCTTCGGAGGGAGATAGCTGAGATTCGTGGATCAAACCAGGAGGAGAAGCCTACCACATGATTCGTTCTACACTGACGATATTACCCTAGTATTTAATTTCATTTTTTCTCATGCTTTATTTTATTTCTCGTATCTCCAGACATATCTTACATTATTGCATCTATTATATTTTCTTTTTTTTCATGTACTTTGAATTTATCTTATATATACATATTATTTCATGCACTAATGTCGATTTTTCTCTTTTCTTTTTTATTTATAATTTTATTTTTGTCAAGCAAAGAAAAAAATATATAAGACAAAAATATTTTCATTTTTGTCCTCATAAAAAATATGCAAGCCTCATGCCTTGGAAAAGAGAAGAAAACACTATCCAGACCCCCCGAAGACCGAAGGTGCAAAGAGGGCCCAAAGGAGGATTTAAAAAATCCAAGGCCCATCAGAATTTAGCCTTGTGGCGGGCGCCATGACGTTCTCCCCTATTTCGGGGCTGAACATTCAGTTTCACCATTTTCATACCTTCCATCTTCAAAAACCCATTTTTGTAAGTTTCAAAAACCCCATTGAACCCCATTAAAACTCCCCCATTTCCAAAATACCCACCTTCCATAAAACCTATCCAAAATACATTTTCATTTTCATCCACCACAAACCATAAAAATCAAACCTTTATCATTTCTCTCATAAACCCTTTTCTACCATTTTTCACTTCCTAAGGAGCAATAACAATGGAGTTCAATGGATTTCTTCTCCGTGATGGAAGACCGGGAGATAGGCAAAGGAAAATTATTCAGAGGCTTCAGAGTCGAGAAATTCTCTCGACTAGGTACGTCGATGATAACTGTCTGTATGCTTTGGGTCTTTATCATAGTGTTTTTAATTTATTAGATTTTTTAGGCTTGCATAATATTTTCGTTAATCAGGAACCTACCTATAAGAGGCTGACAGTCGAGTTTTTAAGTTCATTGATATACACTGTCAGTCCTAACACTGCTAGCACGGTCGATACTGTTAATTTTAGACTGTTTGGAATTGAATATGAATTCAGTACCAACGAGCTAGCATGCTTGTTAGGAATCCCTCATAGGGAAGGTGCGATTTGTGAGGCACCTTTGGATGCGGAATGGTCGGCCGAGGTATTTTCCTTCTGGAAAAGGCTTTCAAGTACTTCAATAAATTCTTTTGAAGGAATACTTGCGTCGACCATTCATAACCCGGCCATAAGAGTTTTCAGATATCTTTTGGCATGTACTATGTTTTGCCGGGAGAGTCCAAACAAGGTAAATGCTAGAGAACTCCTATTTTTGCAAGGATGCCTCACTAGTACCCATATCAATCCTGTCCCGTTTATGCTTGCACACATGGCTTTACTTACTAATAAAACAGGACCAATTGTTTTTGGAGGGCTTGTTACTTCTATTGCTCGGGCTCTTGGCCTGGACAATGAGATAGCTACACTTGAACCACTACCTCCTTGCACAATTAATTTAAAATTTCTGAAAGACATGAAATTGTGTCGAACGAGGAGAGAAGGTGGTTATGAGTTGATGGTTCATAGGGTAGCTATCCCATCTATTGCTTTACCTTGTAGTAGACGTACTGATGTACGTAATGAAAGGAACTGGACCTATGATCTGAATGCTCCACCTGTTTTGGGTCCACTTCCTCCTAATATTCCTGATGGGGAGGCACATGACACTGATGAAGAGTATGATTGGAGAGAGCAGTCTCCTATACCTCGCATGTCCCCCCATCGTCCTTCACAGTCACACACCGCACCATCTTCCTCTAACCTTGTTGCAGGTGCTGCTCCTGGATTCTATGTCACCGAGGAGATGTGGCTTGATATGACAACTAGAGAGGAAAGGCGAGACGGAATTCTATCTACTATTTCACAACAACTGACGGACAACATGAGCTTCATGCAACAATCACGATTGGTTTCGGATCGTGCTTACAGCAACGTTTGTCGTACCTTGAACGATGTCTCATTAGAGCAGGACCGTCAGAGAGAGTTCAACCGCCGACACTACCAGCTTATGGAGGCCACTCAGAGTTCCATCTTAGGTAACCTTCGAGAGGTCCGGGGTGCTCAGGCTGCCTTATCGGCACAACTCGACCGGAGGGACCAGCATCGCAGTAGATCCCGTCGTTCCAGACCATCACAGCAGGACGGCGAGGGCACCAGTGCACCTCCACAGTAGTTTTTTTCAGGTTACCCTCCTTATCTTATTTCAAAACATTGGGGACAATGTTCGATTTAAGTGTGGGAGGGGATTTTATTGCTTTCTGTCATTTCCCTTTTTAGTTAATTATTTCCTTTAAGTTATTTCCCTTTTCAGTAAGTTATTTAGTTTAATTTTCTTAAATAATGCATGAGTCTGACGAGTCACTAGTATAGTGTATTTTTAGTACATCCTCATTTTTCCCATTTCCTTAGCCTTACCAGAAATTTTTTAAAAAGAAAACAATGTTGTTTCACATGTTTTTTGGGCTTTGAGACAGGTTTAGATTAGGATGTGGTGACTTAGGTCAACTTTTTGAAACATCAGCACCATTTTAGCACCATAGACCTCTTGAATATAGGAATCACTCCTAAACCCCACCACCATGGCCTTTATTATCATTTAAAAACATTGTCCTAAGTAGTTTATTTTAGCAGTCAGCTCCGGCCTAAGCATGCTCTACGTAGGGGGCCGATGAACATAAGTGAATGATCCAGTGCTAATAAAAAAGAAAAAAAGGCAAACTCTGGGATAGGTGACCCTCACAAAGTCATTTAAACCGAAAAAAGAGAAGTAAAAAATAAATAAATTTTGCCACAAAAAGAAAAAAATTGCAAGTCACCTATTGTTAGTTGGTTCAGAGGTATCTGGCACTGAACTTGGTAGGGCGGATTAAGATCCGATCCCCCCGCAACTACAATTAGGTCAAATAAAACAGGTTTACACATGCTTATGTGCCAGAAACCTTATGTTATGGATCAGAATCACTAACCGGTCACTCTACTATGAAGCATGTACGGATAACGGGCTTAATGTGATTGCGCCTGAATGAAAAGGACACAAAAAGATGAAAAGATAGGCCTAGGTATTGTGGGATGACATGGAGTGGTTAATATAGGATTGAAGTTTGTGTTTGTGTTATTGTGGTACCCTTGGTTCACTTAGTTAATACCTGTCACTGCATCCTGACTTGAACATAGAAGCCCTTTAGCCCAAAAACACGTGTTGACACCATTTTTTCTTGAGCTTTAATATTTTCTTGAGGACAAGCAAAGGTCTAAGTGTGGGAGAATTTGATCACACTAAAATTCACCGTATTTCTGACTCCGATTTCGCATGCATTCTTAGCTTTTATTGTTATTTTGTTATGTTATTACTTTGTTTTTCTTTGTTTTCAGGTTTTTTATGTAATCGGGGCTTAAATCGAGAAAAGGAGTGAAAAAGGAGTGGAAACGGACGAAAACCTAGAAATTCAGCGTTTTACACTTACAGCATCCACCGTGGCGGGCGCCATAGGGTCTGCCATGACGTGGCCACGTCTCAAGACCACTCCAGAACTGCCAAGACCCACGATCCCCACTCTTCCATTCCCTATCAGTCTCATGGTGGGCGCCATGACCTTGTGGCAGGCGCCACAAGGCAAAAACAGTTCCCTCCACTTTTTAGTGGAAGGGGCATCCTAGTCTTTTCCTGCATTTAGTTTTCCTATAAATAGGACCTTAGATTTTCGTTTTTCTTCATCCAAACTTAGAATCTCTTAGGCATATATCAGTTTTAAAGCACTTATCATTCCACATCGGGGTGTTACTGCAATCGAGTGATCGAGTCTGTATCTCTCTGTGTGATCGAGTTTTGGAGCACTCTGGGAGGAAGTTAATCCTGCCGCCATTTTAATTCCAGTTCGTATTTTACTTTTCCGCATTGCTTTACTTTCATTTTATTATCCGCACTCGCACTTTATTTTATTTATTTCCTGCACTCGCTTTACTTTCGTTTATTTCCCGCACTCGCTTTACTTTCGTTTATTTCCCGCACTCGCTTTAAATTACTTTATTTCTCGCACTCGCTTTAAATTACTTTATTTCCCGCACTCGCACTACCTTTATTTACTTTCCGCACTCGCACTAAATTACTTTTATGAAAAATTATAAAAAGAACTTTTACTTTACCATGTCTAACTAAATCTATAAAGGTTAGAATGTAAGGATCGTAATTAAACCAGTAATCCGTACAATTGTTCGTGGAAACACTTAAGGGCTATTTTATCTTTCAATTCAAGTAATTTTTTTTAACTATTTCAAAAACAGCCAAAAGCACTTTGTCTAGTTCATTAGGAGTTTTTAGATTAAAAAGAAAAGAGATTTTAAAACGATTTTCGGACGCGTTAGGAAGTTTAGAGTCTGGTTCTTAAGAACCTCTTTTTGCTAAGAAATGCAGGTTAAGATACTTTTCAACTTAGTTAAGAAACTATATTTCTTAAAAATAGGTTTACTACTCTAACGCAGTACGCACCATTTTATCCGTGACAATAGGAGGGGTTGATTAGAGAGTACAACTCGGTTTTGAATACGCGAAAGAGACAGTTCCTGTTAAATTAGTTCTTTTCAAAGGAGAAAACATTGCCCATAAGTAGTTCTATTAACAAGTACCGGATTATAAATTGATTATGTGAATTGCATTCGAGCCTGTGTTTGTTTATTGTTTAAAAAATTATTATTTTATTTACCATTATAGCCTTCTTAAAACCCCTATATTTAGTTGCCTTAGATACACACCATAACAACAGGTACGATAGATTGACACTTGGTCTCTGTGGATTCGACAATCTTTTATATTACTCTGACGTGTTCGTACACTTGCGAAAAACACGCATCAGGATCCACGCTTAAAAGATTGTGTTTAAAGGGGTAAGTGTATGTGTTATCTATGTGCAAAAGCTGGAAAAGAATATGCAAGTGTCAGTGTAAAAGGAAGTGAAATGCTCAGGAACTGAGGCTTAGAAAGAATGCTGAAAGAGGGGGAAGACACAGAGACTTTTGTTCGATAACAATTAAGTTATGCCTACGTATCCTCTCGTGCAATGAGGAAGTCAGAACACCGTAGTTCCACTCAAAGAGACTGAAAATGAATTGAATGTGAACTGCTTACTTGTCTAAGCTCAAGTGTATGACTCGTCTGGCTCGAGTGCTAACTGTCTTGCATTAGACGGAAGAAGCAAGTGCTAGTTTGTGAATGAGTGTGCTGAGAAAAGAATCCCGAAGGAGGCGATTATTGTTTGTTTTTGATGTTTTCAGTTTTTTTATTGTTTTTGGTGGTTTGCATAGGATTATGAGTTTAAGCCTAAATCAAAGGTTGTAAACTCATTATATCCTCCTTGATTAGGGATAATGAGCCTACTTAAGTATGAGATAAGCATCTCAACTTAATTACCGTGATGATGTAGGATTAAGATCGTTAACCTACTTGTGATTATTTAGATGTTTTTGGTTTTTTTTTGTTAAGCTTTAAGTAATGAGTTTAATCTCTAATCAAAGATTAGTGAACTCATTACACCATCCTAATAGAAGGATAATAGATGAGAACACTTAAGCTAAGGAAGATACTTCATCTTAATCCATGGTTAGGGATTAAATTCATGACAAAACAAGCCGTTATTAAGTGGATTTTAATTAAGGGATGAGATTAAGAAGTGAGTTTTATGATTTGTAAGACAACTTGAGGGGGACTTGTCCATTAAACCCTAGGGTTAGTCCTTCTTAACCATAAAGGAAGAATTAGAACCCTAAGGTACGACCCAAGTTACAAGTTAATGTCTTAGTGATTATTAAGTGGATTGATTAAGAGGTTTAAACAAATTAAGGGTTTAACACTTAGGATTAAAGTTATACACTCCATCCTAAGAGAAGGATGCAGACATAACCTTAATTCCAAAGTCCTAAAACCTTAAAGGTTTAGTCTCTAATGATGATATGAGAAAAGAGACACAAAGAAGACACAAAGGAAAAAGTCTAAGGGAGACTGTCAATCCTAGAAGTTATCATGCTTAGGAATCCTATGGTTTTCTGAGGCTTAAGAAAAGAAGTCTTCAAGGAAGCCACCAAGGAGAAGCAAGATGAAAAGAGAAGGAAGCAGAAGAATAAGTTACTTACTTCCTAAGAAGATAAGTAACTTAAAGGAAGAAAAGCACAAGTGAGCAAGCTCACTCAAAGACAAATAAAAATGCAGCAAGGTTGCAATATGAAGAGATGAGAAGTGGTGGGAGGTGAAGGAAAATCCACCTCTCAAACAACTTACCATTAACCTGAAAAGTTAGCACAAAATGTATAAGGAAAGAAATGAAATGAAACAATGCATATGCAAAGGCAAAGACCAAGACCAGAGGCATGTACATGATGCAGATGATGATATGACATGATGCAAAGACACACAAGATGCATATGTGTGCTCATGCAAGAGAATGAATGCAAATGAATCATGTAGGAAGCATGTAAACACATGGATGTTTATGAAATGAAATGGATGCAAAGCATAGAAAATGTGTGAGTAAATGATCAAGCAATGTTCAAGCAATGTCTTAAGATGTCTAAGATGGCATACAAATTCTTAGAATGGCATGGCAAGTTCATATGTTCATGCAATGCAATGTAAGATGCAAATAAAGATGCAAAATTAGGGTTACATGAAAGGATGAGATGCAAATGACCAAAACAGAAGCAAATGATATGATAAAAAATTGAAAATGCACTCAAAGGAACCCTAAACCTATACTAAGTTACCATCCAAAAGGGGGAGGTCAGAAGCTAAACCTAGAAGAAGTTATGAATATTCTAAGTTTCTAGGGTTTTTTGGGTGATCTTCAATGTAAAATGCCAAACAATTTGAAAATGCAAGATAAAAATGAAACAAGAATGTTTTTGGGTGTTAGAAGCCATGCATAGAACAATGCAAAAAGAACCATTCACAAACTAAACTTGGTTTAAAAGTTATGAATTTTTGAAGTTAGGGTTAGAAAATAGGTCATTTTAGGAACCCTAATTCAATGAAAAATCTCAAAGTATGATCAAAATCAAAAAGAAATTTGTATAGTGAGTTTGTAAATGCTTCTAAAAGTCTAAGAATGCTCTCTGATGTTTTTGGTGATTTTTAAATATTTAAATTTATTTTTAATTAATTAAAATTAATTAATTAATTAAATAAAACATTTAAATGATTTAAAAATATTTTTTTAATGCAAAAAAAAAAAAAAAATATTTTTGGTTTCTGAAAATTAATAAAAGTCTTGACAAAATTTTCAGAATATTTTAATGACTTTTGCTATTTTTAATAAATTATGCAAAGAAATGGATAAAAAATTGAATTAGAAATGAATTAAAGGGAAAGTATGATGATCCAGTGGTCCAGATTTAAACTCAGGGGAAGAATGTTGACTACGCGCGTGATCTAATTGTCAGGATGCAATCTGGAGAAAATTAATTAATAAACCTAATTAATCTAATTAATTATGAATTAAGATTTAATGGAGCAATCTGAGCCATCCATATGCGCGCTAAGCCAGGATCCTAAGGCTGACATTCAAACTGGCACTAAACCCTAATTACAAACCCTAATGACTTTCAGGTGGCCGAAGCAAGCTCCGGTCATCTTCTCCGGCAAGACCAAAATCCTAACTTCTTCCCTAGGCCAAATTAGGAGCTCTAAATCTCCAGATCCACTCTCCTAATCATTCTAAACAAGATTCAATCATCAAACAACATTTATCATGCATCAAAATCCAGATACGAATCAAAACATAAAAACTGCAAAAGTTTCAGAAGCACGATACAAGCTCAAATCTCAACCATTTTCAAAAGTAGAAGGTGCAGTGTGATCAGTGAAGCATGAAGAAAATTTCTGTAACAAAAAATACAAGTTTTGGAAAATTCGTTCTTGATGATACCTGAGCTTGAGCTTTCTTAATCTGAGCTATCTGGCCCTCTCCTTAGTGCCAATCAACTCCAATGGACCTCCTGAGGATGCTTTGAAGATCGGAAGGAATTTATTTGGGCTGTTTTTGAAGTTTCAGTTCAGGGGGGTGAAATCGTGTTTTTGTTTTATGAGGTTTCAGGCTATAATGAAGGGTGGGAAATGTTCTATGAGTGATGTTGAGTTGAATGGTGAAGTTTGCTTGATGTTTTTGTGGTTGTGTTATGAAATTCGAAGAGGGAATGTTTTTAAGGGATTTTGTGAATCTGAGTGTGTGGGATGATTCCAGCTCCCAAATGTTATGAAATGTGATCCTTAAGGCATGTATGTGAAGCTGTGATAGGTCATAAGAGTTGTTGTGGGCTATGCTGATTGGTATGGCTTCATTTGCAAAAAAGTCAAGTTTGGTTGTACTTGAGGTATGGGTCATGGAAGGTCTTGTTTTGAGGCATTGTTGGGCTCAGCAGAGATCAAGGAAAGCTTGTGGATCAGATTTGGCATGCTGGCATAAGTTGATGGAAAGATCTATACCCTTTTGCAATTTTGGGAAGTCTTGGCCCCTTTGAAATTTCTTGAAGTTCAAGTAATGGAAATGCATAATTCTTGGGCCAATTCTGATCAAAATGAGTCATGTGATGTTATTATGATGTTGAGAAGTCAATTAGAGGTCACTTAGAAGCTTGGCAAGTGGTTTTGCAAAATATCCTATTTGGCATGAATGTGAAAATTATAGGATTTTTGCCAACTTTGAAGGATCATAACTTGAGTTCCATAATGAATTAGAACATGTTCTTGTACTTTTTGAAAAGGGAAATACCTAATCTACAACTTTCATGACCAATAATTTTTCATTTGAAGCATTTTTAATTAAGAAAGAGGAGGTTGAAGAACTTTCCCAAAATGGAAAGTTTCCATTACAAGTCATTTCCATTTTTTGCAACTTTTCAAATGGCTCAAAATTCTTCAATTTTGTGAACTTCCAAACACTCCAATGATCAAATAGAGATCATAGAACTTCAATTTGATGAGAATACCCCTTTGGTTCCATTGTTGGGGGCCTCAGATGCCCTGATTTTGACTTAACTTGCTCAGGAAGTTACCCAGTAAACATATGACTTCCACAATGAATTTCTTCATCAAACTTGGTATATATGATCCTTATAACATCTTAAGAACATTAGAAACAACAATGGCCCAAAAATTTGTGTTAAGGCCTCTGATACAAAAACCCTAATTTTGGTCATCTGTGTAGTGAAACCCTAGCTCTGCTTCCATGCCTTTGTCAGTTCTTGTGATCTCTTGAATTCCATGAACTTTGAGGGACATAATATGATGATAGAACACACATGGACCCTCTTGAGAAGCTTTGAGGCCTTTTGAATGGCTCAGATGTAATCTTGGATTACTTAGATCACAAACCCTAGATGCAGATGAACTTGAACTTATGCAGATGAAACAAATATGCAATATGATGTGGTATGCTTATATTTATGCAAAAATGAAAGATCACAAGCCATAGTGTGATATGAGTGAGGGCAAATTTGGGGTGTTTACATCTGCCCCTATTCAAACATGAGTTAGCTGTGCAGGATGTAAGCGCCTGGCTTATCACACAAACAAGATAACTTGTGGTTGAATACCAAAGACAGTCCAAAATTTGCACTCGCTGGATAGAAGAAGAAAAGGGATATAAATTGTAAAGTATAATAAAGTATGATTATAAAATGCGGGCGATGGAGGACGACCATCGAGCAGAGGACGACTGTTGGGGATAAAGCGGTAAGTAAAGAAATGACGGGGACGGCCGACAATCTGGGTAAATAAAGAGACCATGACGGGGACGGCCATCGGGTAAGGAGATAAGATTCTCTAGGGATTAGAGTAAGGCAATGATGGGGACAACCATCAAACTTTAAAAGTAAAGTAAACAACGATGGGGACGACCATCGGTTTAAAGAATAAATGGAATAATGATGAGGGACAGTCATCAAAGGTGAAGGACGATCACCTAGCAGGGGACAACTGCTCTTTACCGTGACATAGGACGAATGTCGGATAGGAAAAGGTCAACGATGGGGACTGCCCTCGGATAAACATGATGAAGGACGATCATCAAGAGGTGAAGGACGATCACCTAGCAGGGTACGGCTGCTCTCGGAGTTTATCACGACATAGGACGAATGTTGGACAACAAGATCAACGATGGGGACGGCCATCGGGTAAAATGATGAGGGACGGTCATCAAGAGGTGAAGGACGATCACCTAGCAGGGGACGGCTGCTATTTATCACGACATAGGACGAATGTCGGATAGAAAAGGTTCCACAAATGGAGATTCCACTAGGGAAAGGATGAGTGACGATCATCCAAAGGTGAAGGACGATCACCTGGCAGGGGACGGCTGCCGAAAGTATCACGACATAGGATTAATGTCGGATAGAAGAGAGGTTGTTTTGTTGGTGAACACGGACGAGTGCTTACGCTTAAGAAAAAAATTGTATAAGTGTTTGACGACGTGTATAGATTAAAGATGCGGACAAGCATCCTTAGGACCGTGATACGGACGAGTATTGGTAGAAACAAATGCTGGCGTGTGTTCAGAGATGATGATACAGACGAGTACCAACTGGTTAACAAAGAACACAGACGAGTGTCGAATCTGTTGAAGAGTGATATATAAATGGGATACAGACGGGTATCGGAGACTTCTGCATAAGTGAGTACATATTATTTTGTTGGTGAAGTATGAGCAAGACACGAACGAGTGTTCGACCTGCTGGGAAATGTATGACGCGGATGAGTGTCAAACATGACTATAAGTTATGAACAAACATTTGTTTGTGAGAATGCAAAAAGGTGTTCTGGTGACCTGTGAGGATAGGATGACACGGACGAGTGTCGAAAGGAGTGTGTTATAAATAAGTACTTTGTTTGCACCAAGTGATTTGGCAACCATGCTGGGGAAAGGTGACACGGACGAGTGTCAAAAGAGTATGTATAGGTATTTGAGAGTGCAAAGGAGGCACTTTGGATTTATATCTGCGGGGAATAATATGACACGGACGAGTGTCGAAAAAGAGTATATATGAACAGGAATTTGTGTTGGAGAGTGCAAAGGGCACGCTTTGGCTTTTATTTGTCGATGAAATACTGATGGTATTTGCAGGTGACTGGCTCGAACCTGGCTTGTGATCGTGAAAATGTTTGATTTTTGCCATAATGCTCCGTATTATACGGAATACTATGCTTATTTCGGCGATTTATGATACAAATGCTATGATTATGCAAGAGAGAAACCGATCCGGGATTCGGATCCCACTGAAGAAAAGATCTCCGACTGATTTGCTTGGAGGAATATCCCAGCTGGGGAAGAGATCATTGATAGATCTGTTTAGATATAGCTCTTATTGGGGAAATAGATCATTGGTTGATCTACCCTGTAAGGAGAACTCAGCTGGGGAGAAGGATGTTTTCGTCACTTTGTTGTGTAAAAGTTTCAAACATTGCTCTCCTGGGGAGAAGCTGGGGATGCTGTGGGGAACTTGGCTGGGGATGAGGTGGCTTTGACAACTCAGCTGGGGAAAAAACATTCCAGATATTTCTTGGGGAGGAGGTATGCTGGGGAAGTGTGCTTGACATGCCCCATGCTGCGTATTGAATACCTGCAACTTGTTAAGACAAAAGAAACGCACAAGTATCCTGAGGTATCCCTTACTGGATTCTGTCATAGGAATTAGATATTCCTGAAAGTAAATATATTTCCCGCAAGCATTTATTAAAAATGGCTCATTTGTTTTATGCAAGTATCATATCATGAATACTGGACATTTTGCAAATGAAATAAAAATGTACAAAAAGAGGTGTAACTGAAAATATGATTTTATTAATCTGGGTGCCCTGAATTGGCAAACACAATCAAAGAAAAAAATCCCCTGGAATGAGGAGATTGCTATAAATTGAGAAAATAAAAGTGTTGGCAATGTTGATGACGCTCCGGTGAACTTCCCTTGACGTTCTTCTCATCTTGCTTTCTGAAGAAGGATGATTCTGACCAATGCCTTGTCTTTTCGAAGCTTTCCATGTTGTGAACGATACAGACGGATTCAGAATGCAGTTATTCTCTTATTCCCTGATTTTGCGCGGATCGCCCTTTCGGGTTTTCAATCCACTGGGATACCCATTTTTGCCTGAGCCGTCCAATGTGGCTTTACAACTCAGCGGGTGTACATATTTTTTATTTTTCCCTTATTTTTGCCCGAGTCTTTTATTCTGTTTTTGACTCCTCGGGGATGCCCTATTTTTGCCTGGACTTTCATTCTGTTTTTATGTCCAGCGGGTCTTTTTGTGCGAAGTATTTTTTAACTGCATCTGAATTCACAGGGGACAAGAAATCTTCACCATCCATAGTATTGAGCATCAGTGCCCAACCAGAGAAAACCTTGTTTACTATGAATGGACCATCGTAGTTCGGAGTCCACTTGCCCCTGTGGTCTGTATGAGGAAGGAGAAGTCTTTTTAGCACAAGATCTCCTACTTGGTGTAAACACCCCAAATTTTCCCTCATTAAGTTCACACCATGGCTTATGATCTTTTCATTTGCATAATTTCAATCATATCACATCATATTGCATTTTTGTTTCACTGCATTAGTTCAAGTTCATCTGCATCTAGGGTTTGTGATCTGAGCAATCCATGAGCCATCTGAGCCACTCCAAAGGTCTTCAATCATCTCAAGAGGGTCCATGTATGTTCAATCATCATATTTTATCCTCCAAAGATCAAGTAAGTTCAAAAATCACAAGAACTTGCAAAGCATGGGAGCTGAGCTAGGGTTTAACTGCACAAATGACCTAAAATTAGGGTTTTGGTTTCAGAGGCCATAAATTCAAATTTTTTGGTCATTCTTGTTTCTATTGGTCTCAATATGATATAAGGATCATACATACCAAGTTTGATGAAGAAATTCATTGTGGAAGTCATCTGATCATTGGGTAACTTCTTGAGCAAGTCAAAGCAAAATCAAGGAATCTGAGGCCCCCATCAATGGATCCAAAGTGGATTTTTCATCAAATTGAAGTTATATGATCTTTATTTGATCATTGAAGTGTTTGGAAGTTCACAAATTTGAAGAAAAATGGGCTAAACCAAAAGATGCCAAAAATGGAAATGACTTGTAATGTAAACTTTCCATTTTGGGAATGTTTTTCAACCTCATCTTTCTTAACCAAAAATGCTTCAAATGAAAAATTTTTGGTCATGAAAGTTGTAGATTGGATCATTCCCTTTTCAAAAAGTACAAGAACAAGATCTAATTCATTTTTGAACTCAACTTATGACTTTCCAAAGTTGGCAAAAATCACATAATTTCATGTTTCATGCCAAAAGGGATTTTTTGCAAAACCTCATGCCAAGCAATTTTGTGAATTCAAAATGACTTCTATGCATCATTACAACTTGCCGAAATCAGAATTGCACAAGTTCACAAAGTTTCATGCCTTGGATCACAAGCTTCCATAAGGCATTTTTCATAAATTCTCAAAAGAGGGACTTTTTGCAAGAAGGACTTCTAATGATTGGTTTGGTTGCTAATTGATCTCAAAGTATCATAACAACATCACATGATTCATTTTGCTGCAAATTGCCCAAGAATTCAGAAGATTCCTTGCCTTGGCTCATAAGAAATTCCAAAGGGGGAAATATGCAAGAACATTGGAAACTCTTGATCAAGACCATCCAGCTCACAAAATCTGATCCAAAGGCCTTCCTTGATCACAGCTGAAGCAAGACAAGCCCTAAGATCTTCTCTGACCCGAGCCATGCCTATGGTACACATAAATCTTGACTTTTTTCATTTTTGCCCATACCAATCAAGCTGTGACATTACCAACCCTCTGGCCAATCAGTGCATGTTATGTGGACCTCAAGGACTTGAAACAACCACACACACAAGCCTGAACTCTCCCATAAGACAGGATTCACAAAAATTGTCAAAACCTTCATCTCTTCGAAACTCCTTCCACATCCATCAAACTTCATTTTTTTCTTCACCAACAAGTCACATATCATCCATAGAACAAGAATCAACCCTCAAAACAGCCAAAAACATCACATATCAAAACCTCAAAATCTGCTACACCAGAACTGGAACTTCCAAATTAGCCATCCTCAAAGGTTTTGAAGCATCCCATTAGCTTCAGGAGGATCAGAGGAGATTCTTTGCACGAAGGAGAGGTCTGGAAAGCTCACATTTGCAGTTCATCGTCTCAGGTAAGCTCAAGAACAAAACTTTTCAGAGCTTATTTCTTTTGTTACAAAATGAAAATATATGTTATGTTGGTCATGCTGATGCTCTTAGAATTAAAATTGGTAAATAAATGACTATTTTGTGACTCTCTGAAATTTCACCCGTGAAAATATTTTGATTCGATTCTCCTTGTTCATGCGTTATAAATGATGTTTGAGGGCTGATTTGAGTGGGGTTTGGTTAGAGGATCATTTCTGGGTTGTTGATTTGGGGTGGGGTGGCCTGTAGAGAGTTTTAGGGTTTTGTCCCGCCGAAGAAGATGACCGGAGCTCCCCTCCGGTCACCTGAAAGTGTTTAAACCCTAATCCCTAATTAATTTGCCAGATGGATTTGTGGCCCTTGGATGAGGATTAGGTTAAGTTGTGAACGGCTCAGATTAAGTCACTTAACCCTAATTCAGTTTTATTAAATTAATTGAGTTTAATTAGTTTAATTAAATCAGAGTGAATCTCAACCATTAAAAAACGCGCCAGTCAACCCTGGGATCTCAACTTTGAATCTGGACCTCAGGATCCTCATACTTTTCCATTTAATTTGTTTTATTTCATTTTCTTTATTTAAATCTTGCACGAATTTTTAAAAATAGCAAAAATAGTCTAAAAATTCTGAAATTTTTTATCCAAGCTTTAATTAATTTTCAGAACCCAAAAATATTTTTATTTTTTTATTTTTTGCATAAAAAATTATTTTTAAATCATTTAAATGTTATTTTCAATTAGTTAATGAGAATTAATTAATTAAAAATACATTTAGGTACTTAAAAATCCCAAAAAAATTCAGAGAACACTTTCAAACATTTAGAAACATTTACAAACTCACAACACAAATTTCTTTTTGGTTTTGATCACACTTTGAAATTTTTCAATTGAATTAGGGTTCTTAAATTTGAAATTTTTAACCCTAGCTTCAAAAATTCATAACTTTTGATCCAAGTTGAGTTTGTGAATGGTTCTTTTTGCATTGTGTTATGCATACTTTCAAGCATCTAAAAACATTTTTGTTTCATTTTTATCTTGCATTTTCCATTTGTTTGGCATTTTACCTTTAGGATTACCCTTAAAACCATAGAAACTTAGAAAATTCATATGTCCCTTAGGGTTTAGCTTCTGACCTTCCCCTTTGGACACTGAACTTGTATAGGTTTAGGGTCCCTTTGAGTCCATTTTCAATTTTTTATCCCATGTCTTGCTTCTGTTTTTGAATTATGCATCTCATATGACCATATAACCCTAATTTGCATCTTCATTTGCATCCATCTTGTATAAGCTTGCATACATGAACTTGCCATGACATGTTGTGCATCCACATGACATATAAGGCATCTTAGGACATATTGAATTCATGTTTGATCATTGCATCATCCATTTGCCATGTTTTTTCTTTCATTACATTCCATATGCATTCATGAACTTTCATGCCTCTTGTATGCCTCATTTGCATTCCCATCCCTTGTATGATCATCCCCATCTCATGACATACATTTATGGCATCTCTTTGCATCGTTAACATCATGAACATGCTTCTGGTTTTGGATTGAAGTTTGTGTCTGTGTTATTGTGGTACCCTTGGTTCACTTAGTTAATACCTGTCACTGCATCCTGACTTGAACTTACAAGCCCTTTAGCCTAAAAACACGTGTTGACACCATTTTTCTTGAGCTTTAATATTTGCTTGAGGACAAGCAAAGGTCTAAGTGTGGGAGAATTTGATCACACTAAAATTCAACGTATTTCTGACTCCGATTTCGCATGCATTCTTAGCCTTTATTGTTATTTTGTTATGTTATTACTTTGTTTTTCTTTGTTTTCAGGTTTTTTATATAATCGAGGCTTAAATCGAGAAAAGGAGCGAAAAAGGAGTGGAAACAGACGAAAACCTAGAAATTCAGCGTTTTACACTTACGACATCCACCGTGGCGGGCGCCATGGGGTCTGCCATGACGTGGCCACGTCTCAAGACCACTCCACAACTGCCAAGACCCATGATCCCCACTCTTCCATTCCCTATCAGTCTCATGGCGGGCGCCATGACCTTGTGGCGGGCGCCACAAGGCAAAAACAGTTCCCTCCACTTTTTAGTGGAGGGGGTATCCTAGTCTTTTCCTGCATTTAGTTTTCCTATAAATAGGACCTTAGATTTTCGTTTTTCTTCATCCAAACTTAGAATCTCTTAGGCATATATCAGTTTTAAAGCAGTTATCATTCCACATCGGGGTGTTACTGAAATCGAGTGATCGAGTCTGTATCTCTCTGTGTGATCGAGTTTTGGAGCACTCTGGGAGGAAGTTAATCCTGCCGCCATTTTAATTCCAGTTTGTATTTTACTTTTCCGCATTGCTTTACTTTCATTTATTATCCGCACTCGCACTTTATTTTATTTATTTCCTGCACTCGCTTTACTTTCGTTTATTTCCCGCACTCGCTTTACTTTCGTTTATTTCCCGCACTCGCTTTAAATTACTTTATTTCTCGCACTCGCTTTAAATTACTTTATTTCCCGCACTCGCACTACCTTTATTTACTTTCCGCACTCGTAATAAATTACTTTTATGAAAAATTATAAATATAACTTTTACTTTACCATGTCTAACTAAATCTATAAAGGTTAGAATGTAAGGATCGTAATTAAACCAGTAATCCGTACAATTGTTCGTGGAAACACTTAAGGGCTATTTTATCTTTCAATTCAAGTAATTGTTTTTAACTATTTCAAAAACAGCCAAAAGCACTTTGTCTAGTTCATTAGGAGTTTTTAGATGAAAAAGAAAAGAGATTTTAAAACGATTTTCGGACGCGTTAGGAAGTTTAGAGTCTGGTTCGTAAGAACCTCTTTTTGCTAAGAAATCCAGGTTAAGATACTTTTCAACTTAGTTAAGAAACTATATTTCTTAAAAATAGGTTCACTACTCTAACGCAGTACGCACCTTTTTATCCGTGACAATAGGAGGAGTTGATTAGAGAGTACAACTCGGTTCTGAATACGCGAAAGCGAAAGTTCCTGTTAAATTAGTTCTTTTCAAAGGAGAAAACATTGCCCATAAGTAGTTCTATTAACAAGTACTGGATTATCAATTGATTATGTGAATTGCATTCGAGCCTATCTTTGTTTATTGTTTAAAAAATTATTATTTTATTTACCATTGCACCCTTCTTAAAACCCCTATATTTAGTTGCCTTAGATACACACCATAACAACAGGTACGATAAATTGACACTTGGTCTCTATAGATTCGACAATCTTTTATATTACTCTGACGTATTCGTACACTTGCGAAAAACACGCATCAGGATCCATGCTTAAAAGATTGTGTTTAAAGGGGTAAGTGTATGTGTTATCTATGTGCAAAAGCTGGAAAATAATATGCAAGTGTCAGTGTAAAAGGAAGTGAAATGCTAAGGAACTGAGGCTTAGAAAGAATGCTGAAAGAGGGGGAAGACACATAGACTTTTGTTCGATAACAGTTAAGTTATGCCTACGTATCCTCTCGTGCAATGAGGAAGTCAGAACACCGTAGTTCGACTCAAAGAGACTGAAAATGAATTGAATGTGAACTGCTTACTTGTCTAAGCTCAAGTGTATGACTCGTCTGGCTCGAGTGCTAACTGTCTTGCATTAGACGGAAGAAGCAAGTGCTCGTTCGTGAATGAGTGTGATGAGAAAAGAATCCCGAAGGAGGCGATTATTGTTTGTTTTTGATGTTTTCTTTTTTTTTATTGTTTTTGGTGGTTTGCATAGGATTATGAGTTTAAGCCTAAATCAAAGGTTGTAAACTCATTATATCCTCCTTGATTAGGGATAATGAGCCTACTTAAGTATGAGATAAGCATTTCAACTTAATTACCGTGATGATGTAGGATTAAGATCGTTAACCTACTTGTGATTATTTAGATGTTTTTGGGTTTTTTTTGTTTAGTGTTAAGTAATGAGTTTAATATCTAATCACAGATTAGTGAATTCATTACACCATCCTAATAGACGGATAATAGATGAGAACACTTAAGCTGAGGAAGATACTTCATCTTAATCCATGGTGAGGGATTAAATTCATGACAAAACAAGCCGTTATTAAGTGGATTTTAATTAAGGGATGGGATTAATAAGTGAGTTTTATGATTTGTAAGACAACTTGAGGGGGACTTGTCCATTAAACCCTAGGGTTAGTCCTTCTTAACCATAAAGGAAGAATTAGAACCCTAAGGTACGACCCAAGTTACAAGTTAATGTCTTAGTGATTATTAAGTGGATTGATTAAGAGGCTTAAACAAATTAAGGGTTTAACACTTAGGATTAAAGTTATACACTCCATCCTAAGAGAAGGATGCAGGCATAACCTTAATTCCAAAGTCCTAAAATCTTAAAGGTTTAGTCTCTAATGATGAGATGAGAAAAGAGACATGAAGAAGACACAAAGGCAAAAGTCTAAGGGAGACTATCAATCCTAGAAGTTATCATGCTTAGGCATCCTATGGTTTTATGAGGCTTAAGAAAAGAAGTCTTCAAGGAAGCCACCAAGGAGAAGCAAGATGAAAAGAGAAGGAAGCAGAAGAATAAGTTACTTACTTCCTAAGAAGATAAGTAACTTAAAGGAATAAAAGCACAAGTGAGCAAGCTCACTCAAAGACAAATAAAAATGCAGCAAGGATGCAATATGAAGAGATGAGAAGTGGTGGGAGGTGAAGGAAAATCCACCTCTCAAACAACTTACCATTAACCTGAAAAGTTAGCACAAGATGCATAAGGAAAGAAATGAAATGAAACAATGCATATGCAAAGGCAAAGACCAAGACCAGAGGCATGTACATGATGCAGATGATGCTATGACATGATGCAAAGACACACAAGATGCATATGTGTGCTCATGCAAGAGAATGAATGGAAATGAATCATGTAGGAAGCATGTAAACACATGGATGTTTATGAAATGAAATGGATGCAAAGCATAGAAAATGTGTGCGTAAATGATCAAGCAATGTTCAAGCAATGTCTTAAGATGTGTAAGATGGCATACAAATGCTTAGAATGGCATGGCAAGTTCATATGTTCATGCAATGCAATGTAAGATGCAAATAAAGATGCAAAATTTTCAGAATTTTTTAATGATTTTTGCTATTTTTAATAAATTATGCAAAGAAATGGATAAAAAATTGAATTAGAAATGAATTAAAGGGAAAGTATGATGATCCAGTGGTCCAGATTTAAACCTAGGGGGAGAATGTTGACTACGCGCGTGATCTAATTGTCAGGATGCAATCTGGAGAAAATTAATTAATAAACCTAATTAATCTAATTAATTATGAATTAAGATTTAATGGAGCAATCTGAGCCATCCATATGTGCGCTAAGCCAGGATCCTAAGGCTGACATTCAAACTGGCACTAAACCCTAATTACAAACCCTAATGACTTTCAGGTGGCCGAAGCAAGCTCCGGTCATCTTCTCCGGCAAGACCAAAATCCCAACTTCTTCCCTAGGCCAAATTAGGAGCTCTAAATCTCCAGATCCACTCTCATAATCATTCTAAATAAGATTCAATCATCAAACAACATTTATCATGCATCAAAATCCAGATACGAATCAAAACCTAAAAACTGCAAAAGTTTCAGAAGCACGATACAAGCTCAAATCTCAACCATTTTCAAAAGTAGAAGGTGCAGTGTGATCAGTGAAGCATGAAGAACATTTCTATAACAAAAAATACAAGTTCTGGAAAATTTGTTCTTGATGATACCTGAGCTTGAGCTTTCTTAATCTGAGCTATCTGGGCCTCTCCTTAGTGCCAATCAACTCCAATGGACCTCTTGAGGATGCTTTGATGCTTGGAAGGAATTTATTTGGGCTGTTTTTGAAGTTTCAGTTCAGGGGGGGTGAAATCGTGTTTTTGTTTTATGAGGTTTCAGGCTATAATGAAGGGTGGGAAATGTTCTATGAGTGATGCTGAGTTGAATGGTGAAGTTTGCTTGATGTTTTTGTGGTTGTGTTATGAAATTTGAAGAGGGAAAGTTTTTAAGGGATTTTGTGAATCTGAGTGTGTGGGATGATTCTAGCTCCCAAATGTTATGAAATGTGATCCTTAAGGCATGTATGTGAAGCTGTGATAGGTCAGAAGAGTTGTTGTGGGCTATGCTGATTGGTATGGCTTCATTTGCAAAAAAGTCAAGTTTGGTTGTACTTGAGGTATGGGTCATGGAAGGTCTGGTTTTGAGGCATGGTTGGGCTCAGCAGAGATCAAGGAAAGCTTGTGGATCAGATTTGGCATGCTGGCATAAGTGGATGGAAAGATCTATACCATTTTGCAATTTTGGGAAGTCTTGGCCCCTTTAAAATTTCTTGAAGTTCAAGTCATGGAAATGCATAATTCTTGGGCCAATTATGTCAAAATGAGTCATGTGATGTTATTATGATGTTGAGAAGTCAATTAGAGGTCACTTGGAAGCTTGGCAAGTTGTTTTGCAAAATATCCTATTTGGCATGAATGTGAAAATTATAGGATTTTTGCCAACTTTGAAGGATCATAACTTGAGTTCCATAATGAATTAGAACATGTTCTTGTACCTTTTGAAAAGGGAAAGACCTAATCTACAACTTTCATGACCAAGAATTTTTCATTTGAAGCATTTTTAATTAAGAAAGAGGAGGTTGAAGAACTTTCCCAAAATGGAATGTTTCCATTACAAGTCATTTCCATTTTTGGCAACTTTTCAAATGGCTCAAAATTCTTCAATTTTGTGAACTTCCAAACACTACAATGATCAAATAGAGATCATAGAACTTCAATTTGATGATAATACCCCTTTGGTTCCATTGTTGGGGGCCTCAGATGCCCTGATTTTGACTTAACTTGCTCAGGAAGTTACCCAGTGAACAAATGACTTCCACAATGAATTTCTTCATCAAAATTGGTATATATGATCCTTATAACATCTTAAGAAATTTAGAAACAAGAATGGCCCAAACATTTTGTGTTAAGGCCTCTGAAACAAAAACCCTAATTTATGTCATCTGTGTAGTGAAACCCTAGCTCTACTTCCATGCCTTTGTCAGTTCTTGTGATCTCTTGAATTCCATGAACTTTGAGGGACATAATATGATGATAGAACACACATGGACCCTCTTGAGAAGCTTTGAGGCCTTTGGAATGGCTCAGATGTAATCTTGGATTGCTTAGATCACAAACCCTAGATGCATATGAACTTGAACTTATGCAGATGAAACAAATATGCAATATGATGTGGTATGCTTTTGTTTATGCAAAAATGAAAGATCACAAGCCATGGTGTAATATGAGTGAGGGAAAATTTGAGGTGTTTACAGCTGCCCCTATTCAAACATGAGTTAGCTGTGCAGGATGTAAGCGCCTGGCTTATCAGACAAACAAGATAACTTGTGGTTGAATACCAAAGACAGTCCAAAATTTGCACTCGCTGGATAGAAGAAGAAAAGGGATATAAATTGTAAAGTATAATAAAGTATGATTATAAAATGCGGGCGATGGAGGACGACCATCGAGCAGAGGACGACTGTTGGGGATAAAGCGGTAAGTAAAGCAATGACGGGGACGGCCGACAAGCTGGGTAAATAAAGAGACCATGACGGGGACGGCCATCGGGTAAGGAGATAAGATTCTCTGGGGATTAGAGTAAGGCAATGATGGGGACAGCCATCAAACTTTAAAAGTAAAGTAAACAACGATGGGGACGACCATCGGTTTATAGAATAAATGGAATAATGATGAGGGACGGTCATCAAAGGTGAAGGACGATCACCTAGCAGGGGACGGCTGCTCTTTACCGTGACATATGACGAATGTCGGATAGAAAAAGGTCAACAATGGGGAAGGACCTCGGATAAACATGATGAAGGACGATCATTAAGAGGTGAAGGACGATCACCTAGCAGGGTACGGCTGCTCTCGGAGTTTATCACGACATAGGACGAATGTCGGACAACAAGATCAACGAGGGGGACGGCCATCGGGTAAAATGATGAGGGACGATCATCAAGAGGTGAAGGACGATCACCTAGCAGGGGACGGCTGCTCTTTATCACGACATAGGACGAATGTCGGATAGAAAAGGTTCCACAAATGGAGATTCCACTGGGGAAAGGATGAGGGACGGTCATCCAAAGGTGAAGGACGATCACCTGGTAGGGGACGGTTGCTGAAAGTATCACGACATAGGATGAATGTAGGATAGAAGAGAGGTTGTTTTGTTGGTGAACACGGACGAGTGCTTACGCTTAAGAAAAAATGTATAAGTGTTTGACGACATGTATAGAATAAAGATGCGGACAAACATCCTTAGGACCGTGATACGGACGAGTATTGGTAGAAACAAACGCTGACGCGTGTTCAGAGATGATGATACTGACGAGTACCAACTGGTTAACAAAGAACACGGACAAGTGTCGAATCTGTTGAAGAGTGATATATCAACGGGATACGGACGGGTATCAGAGACTTCTGTATAAGTGAGTACAGATTATTTTGTTGGTGAAGTATGAGCAAGACACGGACAAGTGTTCGACCTGCTGGGAAATGTATGACGCGGATGAGTGTCAAACATGACTATAAGTTATGAACAAACATTTGTTTGTGAGAATGCAAAAAGGTGTTCTGGTGACCTGTGAGGATAGGATGACACGGACGGGTGTCGAAAGGAGTGTGTTATAAATAAGTACTTTGTTTGCACCAAGTGATTTGGCAACCATGCTGGGGAAAGGTGACACGGACGAGTGTCAAAAGAGTATGTATAGGTATTTGAGAGTGCAAAGGAGGCGCTTTGGCTTTATATCTGCGGGGAATAATATGACACGGACGAGTGTCGAAAAAGAGTATATATGAACAGGAATTTGTGTTGGAGAGTGCAAAGGGGACGCTTTGGCTTTTATTTGCCGATGAAATACTGATGGTATTTGCAGGTGATTGGCTCGAACGTGGCTTGTTATCATGCAAATGTTTGATTTTTGCCGTAATGCTCCATATTAGACGGAATGCTACGCTTATTTCGGTGATTTATGATACGAATGCTATGATTATGCAAGAGAGAAATCGATCCGGGATTCGGATCCCACTGAAGAAAAGATCTCCAGCTGATTTGCTTGGAGGAATATCCCAACTGGGGAAGAGATCATTGATAGATCTGTTTAGATATATCTCTGCTTGGGGAAATAGATCATTGGTTGATTTACCCTGTAAGGAGAACTCAGCTGGGGAGAAGGATGTTTTCGTCACTTTGTTGTGTAAAAGTTTCAAACATTGCTCTCCTGGGGAGAAGCTGGGGATGCTGTGGAGAACTTGGCTGGGGATGAGGTGGCTTTGACAACTCCGCTGGGGAAAAAAAACATTCCAGATATTTCTTGGGGAGGAGGTATGCTGGGGAAGTGTGCTTGACATGCCCCATGTTGCGTATTGAATAACTGCAACCTGTTAAGACAAAAGAAACGCACAAGTATCCTGAGGTATCCCTTACTGGATTCCGTCATAGGAATTAGATATTCCTGAAAGTAAATATATTTCCCGCAAGCATTTATTAAAAATGGCTCATTTGTTTTATGCAAGTATCATATCATGAATACTGGACATTTTGCAAATGAAATAAAAATGTACAAAAAGAGGTGTGACTGAAAATCTGATTTTATTAATCTGGGTGCCCTGAATTGGCAAATACAATCAGAGAAAAAAAATCCCCTGGAATGAGGAGATTGCTATAAATTGAGAAAATAAAAGTGTTGGTAATGTTGATGACGCTCCGGTGAACTTCCTTTGCTATGACCTGTATGAACTTGACGTTCTTCTCATCTTACTTTCTGAAGAAGGCTGATTATGACCAATGCCTTGTCTTTTCGAAGCTTTCCATGTTGTGAACGATACAGACGAATTCAGAATGCAAATGTTCGCTTATTCCCTAATTTTGCGCGGATCGCCCTTTCGGGTTTTTAATCCACCGGGATACCCATTTTTGCTCAAGCCGTCCAATGTGGCTTTTCAACTCAGCGGGTGAACATTTTTTTTATTTTTCCCTTATTTTTTGCCCGAGTCTTTTATTCTGTTTTTGACTCGTCGGGGATGCCCTATTTTTGCCTGGACTTTCATTCTGTTTTTATGTCCAGCGGGTCTTTTTGTGCGAAGTATTTTTTAACTGCATCTGAATTCACAGGGGACAAGAAATCTTCACCATCCATAGTATTGAGCATCAGTGCCCCACCAGAGAAAACCTTGTTTACTATGAATGGACCATCGTAGTTCGGAGTCCACTTGCCTCTATGGTCTGTATGAGGAGGGAGAAGTCTTTTTAGCACAAGATCTCCTACTTGGTGTAAACACCCCAAATTTGCCCTCACTAAGTTCACACCATGGCTTGTGATCTTTTCATTTGCATAATTTCAATCATATCACATCATATTGCATTTTTTTTCACTGCATTAGTTCAAGTTCATCTGCATCTAGGGTTTGTGATCTGAGCAATCCATGAGCCATCTGAGCCACTCCAAAGGTCTTCAATCATCTAAAGAGGGTACATGTATGTTCAATCATCATATTTTATCCTCCAAAGATCAAGGAAGTTCAAAAATCACAAGAACTTGCAAAGCATGGGAGCTGAGCTAGGGTTTAACTGCACATATGACCTAAAATTAGGGTTTTGGTTTCAGAGGCCATAACTTCAAATTTTTTGGTCATTCTTGTTTCTATTGGTCTCAATATGATATAAGGATCATACATACCAAGTTTTATGAAGAAATTCATTGTTGAAGTCATCTGATCACTGGGTAACTTCTTGAGCAAGTCAAAGCAAAATCAGGGCATCTGAGGCCCCTATCAATGGATCCAAAGTGGATTTTTCATCAAATTGAAGTTATATGATCTTTATTTGATCATTTAAGTGTTTGGAAGTTCATAAATTTGAAGAAAAATGGGCTAAACCAAAAGATGCCAAAAATGGAAATGACTTGTAATGTAAACTTTCCATTTTGGGAAAGTTTTTCAACCTCCTCTTTCTTAACCAAAAATGCTTCAAATGAAAAAATTTTGGTCATGAAAGTTGTAGATTGGATCATTCCCTTTTCAAAAAGTACAATAACAAGATCTAATTCATTTTTGAACTCAAGTTATGACTTTCCAAAGTTGGCAAAAATCACATAATTTCATGTTTCATGCCAAAAGGGATTTTTTGCAAAACTTCATGCCAATCAATTTTGTGAATTCAAAATGACTTCTATGCATCATTACAACTTACCAAAATCAGAATTGCACAAGTTCACAAAGTTTCATGCCTTGGATCACAATCTTCCATAAGGCATTTTTCATAAATTCTCAAAAGAGGGACTTTTTGCAAGAAGGACTTCTAATGATTGGTTTGGTTGCTAATTGATCTCAAAGTATCATAACAACATCACATGATTCATTTTGCTGAAAATTGCCCAAGAATTCACAAGATTCCTTGCCTTGGCTCACAAGAAATTCCAAAGGGAAAATGTGCAAGAACATTGGAAACTCTTGATCAAGACCATCCAGCTCACAAAATCTGATCCAAAGGCCTTCCTTGATCACAGCTGAAGCAAGACAAGCCCTAAGATCTTCTCTGACCTGAGCCATGCCTATGGTACACATAAATCTTGACTTTTGCATTTTTGCCCATACCAATCAAGCTGTGACATTACCAACCCTCTGGCAAATCAGTACATGTTATGTGGACCTCAAGGACTTGAAACAACCACACACACAAGCCTGAACTCTCCCATAAGACATGATTCACAAAAATTGTCAAAACCTTCATCTCTTCTAAACTCCTTCCACGGCCATCAAACTTCATTTTTTTTCTTCACCAACAAGTCACATATCATCCATAGAACAAGAATTAACCCTCAAAACAGCCAAAAACATCACATATCAAAACCTCAAAATCTGCTACACCAGAACTGGAACTTCCAAATTAGCCATCCTCAAAGGTTTTAAAGCATCCCATTAGCTTCAGGAGGATCAGAGGAGATTCTTTGCACGAAGGAGAGGTCTGGAAAGCTCACATTTGCAGTTCATCGTCTCAGGTAAGCTCAAGAACAAAACTTTTCAGAGCTTATTTCTTTTGTTACAAAATGAAAATATATGTTATGTTGGTCATGCTGATGCTCTTAGAATTAAAAATGGTGAAGAAATGACTATTTTGTGACTCTCTGAAATTTCACCCGTGAAAATATTTTGATTCGATTCTCCTTGTTCATGTGTTATAAATGATGTTTGAGGGCTGATTTGAGTGGGGATTGGTTAGAGGATCATTTCTGGGTGGTTGATTTGGGGTGGGGTGGCCTGTAGAGAGTTTTAGGGTTTTGTCCCGCCGGAGAAGATGACCGGAGCTCCCCTCCGGTCACCTGAAAGTGTTTAAACCCTAATCCCTAATTAATTTGCTAGATGGATTCGTGGCCCTTGGATGAGGATTAGGTTAAGTTGTGAACGACTCAGATTAATTCACTTAACCCTAATTCAGTTTTATTAAATTAATTGAGTTTAATTAGTTTAATTAAATCAGAGTGAATCTCAACCATTAAAAAACGCGCCAGTCAACCCTGGGATCTCAACTTTGTATCTGGACCTCAGGATCCTCATACTTTTCCATTTAATTTGTTTTATTTCATTTTCTTTATTTAAATCTTGCACGAATTTTTAAAAATAGCAAAAATAGTCTAAAAATTTTGAAATTTTTTATCCAAGCTTTAATTAATTTTCAGAACCCAAAAATATTTTTATTTTTTTATGTTTTGCATAAAAAATTATTTTTAAATCATTTAAATGTTATTTTCAATTAGTTAATGAGAATTAATTAATTAAAAATACATTTAGGTATTTAAAAATCCCAAAAAAATTCAGAGAACACTTTCAAACATTTAGAAACATTTACAAACTCACAACACAAATTTCTTTTTGGTTTTGATCACACTTTGAAAATTTTCAATTGAATTAGGGTTCTTAAATTTGAAATTTTTAACCCTAGCTTCAAAAATTCATAACTTTTGATCCAAGTTGAGTTTGTGAATGGTTCTTTTTGCATTGTGTTATGCATACTTTCAAGCATCTAACAACATTTTTGTTTCATTTATATCTTGCATTTTCCATTTGTTTGGCATTTTACCTTTAGGATTACCCTTAAAACCATAGAAACTTAGAAAATTCATAAGTCCCTTAGGGTTTAGCTTCTGACCTTCCCCTTTGGACACTGAACTTGTATAGGTTTAGGGTCCCTTTGAGTCCATTTTCAATTTTTTATCCCATGTCTTGCTACTGTTTTTGAATTATGCATCTCATATGACCATATAACCCTAATTTGCATCTTCATTTGCATCCATCTTGTATAAGCTTGCATACATGAACTTGCCATGACATGTTGTGCATCCACATGACATATAAGGCATCTTAGGACATATTGAATTCATGTTTGATCATTGCATCATCCATTTGCCATGTTTTTGCTTTCATTACATTCCATATGCATTCATGAACTTTCATGCCTCTTGTATGCCTCATTTGCATTCCCATCCCTTGTATGATCATCCCCATCTCATGACATACATTTATGGCATCTCTTTGCATCATTAACATCATGAACATGCTTCTGGTTTTGGATTGAAGTTTGTGTCTGTGTTATTGTGGTACCCTTGGTTCACTTAGTTAATACCTGTCACTGCATCCTGACTTGAACTTAGAAGCCCTTTAGCCCAAAAACACGTGTTGACACCATTTTTCTTGAGCTTTAATATTTTCTTGAGGACAAGCAAAGGTCTAAGTGTCGGAGAATTTGATCACACTAAAATTCAACGTATTTCTGACTCTGATTTCGCATGCATTCTTAGCTTTTATTGTTATTTTATTATGTTATTACTTTGTTTTTCTTTGTTTTCAGGTTTTTTATATAATCGGGGCTTAAATCGAGAAAAGGAGCGAAAAAGGAGTGGAAACGGACGAAAACCTAGAATTTCAGCGTTTTACACTTACGACATCCACCGTGGCGGGCGCCATGGGGTCTGCCATGACGTGGCCACGTCTCAAGACCACTCCACAACTGCCAAGACCCACGATCCCCACTCTTCCATTCCCTATCAGTCTCACGGCAGGCGCCATGACCTTGTGGCGGGCGCCACAAGGCAAAAACAGTTCCCTCCACTTTTTAGTGGAGGGGGCATCCTAGTCTTTTCCTGCATTTAGTTTTCCTATAAATAGGACCTTAGATTTTCGTTTTTCTTCATCCAAACTTAGAATCTCTTAGGCATATATCAGTTTTAAAGCAGTTATCATTCCACATCGGGGTGTTACTGCAATCGAGTGATCGAGTCTGTATCTCTCTGTGTGATCGAGTTTTGGAGCACTCTGGGAGGAAGTTAATCCTGCCGCCATTTTAATTCCAGTTCGTATTTTACTTTTCCGCATTGCTTTACTTTCATTTATTATCCGCACTCGCACTTTATTTTATTTATTTCCTGCACTCTCTTTACTTTCGTTTATTTCCCGCACTCGCTTTACTTTCGTTTATTTCCCGCACTCGCTTTAAATTACTTTATTTCTCGCACTTCCTTTAAATTACTTTATTTCCCGCACTCGCACTACCTTTATTTACTTTCCGCACTCGCACTAAATTACTTTTATGAAAAATTATAAATATATCTTTTACTTTACCATGTCTAACTAAATCTATAAAGGTTAGAATGTAAGGATCGTAATTAAACCAGTAATCCGTAAAATTGTTCGTGGAAACACTTAAGGGCTATTTTATCTTTCAATTCAAGTAATTGTTTTTAACTATTTCAAAAACAGCCAAAAGCACTTTGTCTAGTTCATTAGGAGTTTTTAGATTAAAAAGAAAAGAGATTTTAAAACGATTTTCGGACGCGTTAGGAAGTTTAGAGTCTGGTTCGTAAGAACCTCTTTTTGCTAAGAAATCCAGGTTAAGATACTTTTCAACTTAGTTAAAAAACTATATTTCTTAAAAATAGGTTTACTACTCTAACTCAGTACACACCTTTTTATCCGTGACAATAGGAGGGGTTTATTAGAGAGTACAACTCGGTTCTGAATACGCAAAAGCGACAGTTCCTGTTAAATTACTTCTTTTCAAAGGAGAAAACATTGCCCATAAGTAGTTCTATTAACAAGTACCGGATTATCAATTGATTATGTGAATTGCATTCGAGCCTGTCTTTGTTTATTGTTTAAAAAATTATTATTTTATTTACCATTGCACCCTTCTTAAAACCCCTATATTTAGTTGCCTTAGATACACACCATAACAACAGGTACGATAAATTGACACTTGGTCTCTGTGGATTCGACAATCTTTTATATTACTCTGACGTGTTCGTACACTTGCGAAAAACACGCATCAGGATCGAAGCTTAAAAGATTTTGTTTAAAGGGGTAAGTGTATGTGTTATCTATGTGCAAAAGCTGGAAAAGAATATGCAAGTGTCAGTGTAAAAGGAAGTGAAATGCTCAGGAAATGAGGCTTAGAAAGAATGCTAAAAGACGGGGAAGACACTGAGACTTTTGTTCGATAACAGTTAAGTTATGCCTACGTATCCTCTCGTGCAATGAGGAAGTCAGAACACCGTAGTTCGACTCAAAGAGACTGAAAATGAATTGAATGTGAACTGCTTACTTGTCTAAGCTCAAGTGTATGACTCGTCTGGCTCGAGTGCTAACTGTCTTGCATTAGACGGAAGAAGCAAGTGCTCGTTCGTGAATGAGTGTGATGAGACAAGAATCCCGAAGGAGGCGATTATTGTTTGTTTTTGATGTTTTCAGTTTTTTATTGTTTTTGGTGGTTTGCATAGGATTATGAGTTTAAGCCTAAATCAAAGGTTGTAAACTCATTATATCCTCCTTGATTAGGGATAATGAGCCTACTTAAGTATGAGATAAGCATTTCAACTTAATTACCGTGATGATGTAGGATTAAGATCGTTAACCTACTTGTGATTATTTAGATGTTTTTGGGTTTTTTTTGTTTAGTGTTAAGTATTGAGTTTAATCTCTAATCACAGATTAGTGAACTCATTACACCATCCTAATAGAAGGATAATAGATGAGAACACTTAAGCTGAGGAAGATACTTCATCTTAATCCATGGTTAGGGATTAAATTCATGACAAAACAAGCCGTTATTAAGTGGATTTTAATTAAGGGATGAGATTAATAAGTGAGTTTTATGATTTGTAAGACAACTTGAGGGGGACTTGTCCATTAAACCCTAGGGTTAGTCCTTCTTAACCATAAAGGAAGAATTAGAACCCTAAGGTACGACCCAAGTTACAAGTTAATGTCTTAGTGATTATTAAGTGGATTGATTAAGAGGTTTAAACAAATTAAGGGTTTAACACTTAGGATTAAAGTTATACACTCCATCCTAAGAGAAGGATGCAGGTATAACCTTAATTCCAAAGTCCTAAAATCTTAAAGGTTTAGTCTCTAATGATGAGATGAGAAAAGAGACACAAAGAAGACACAAAGGCAAAAGTCTAAGGGAGACTATCAATCCTAGAAGTTATCATGCTTAGGCATCCTATGGTTTTATGAGGCTTAAGAAAAGAAGTCTTCAAGGAAGCCACCAAGGAGAAGCAAGATGAAAAGAGAAGGAAGCAGAAGAATAAGTTACTTACTTCCTAAGAAGATAAGTAACTTAAAGGAATAAAAGCACAAGTGAGCAAGCTCACTCAAAGACAAATAAAAATGCAGCAAGGATGCAATATGAAGAGATGAGAAGTGGTGGGAGGTGAAGGAAAATCCACCTCTCAAACAACTTACCATTAACCTGAAAAGTTAGCACAAGATGCATAAGGAAAGAAATGAAATGAAACAATGCATATGCAAAGGCAAAGACCAAGACCAGAGGCATGTACATGATGCAGATGATGCTATGACATGATGCAAAGACACACAAGATGCATATGTGTGCTCATGCAAGAGAATGAATGGAAATGAATCATGTAGGAAGCATGTAAACACATGGATGTTTATGAAATGAAATGGATGCAAAGCATAGAAAATGTGTGAGTAAATAATCAAGCAATGTTCAAGCAATGTCTTAAGATGTCTAAGATGGCATACAAATGCTTAGAATGGCATGGCAAGTTCATATGTTCATGCAATGCAATGTAAGATGCAAATAAAATGCAAAATTTTCAGAATTTTTTAATGATTTTTGCTATTTTTAATAAATTATGCAAAGAAATGGATAAAAAATTGAATTAGAAATGAATTAAAGGGAAAGTATGATGATCCAGTGGTCCAGATTTAAACTCAGGGGGAGAATGTTGACTACGCGCGTGATCTAATTGTCAGGATGCAATCTGGAGAAAATTAATTAATAAACCTAGTTAATCTAATTAATTATGAATTAAGATTTAATGGAGCAATCTGAGCCATCCATATGTGCGCTAAGCCAGGATCCTAAGGCTGACATTCAAACTGGCACTAAACCCTAATTACAAACCCTAATGACTTTCAAGTGGCCTAAGCAAGCTTCGGTCATCTTCTCCGGCAAGACCAAAATCCCAACTTCTTCCCTAGGCCAAATTAGGAGCTCTAAATCTCCAGATCCACTCTCCTAATCATTCTAAACAAGATTCAATCATCAAACAACATTTATCATGCATCAAAATCCAGATACAAATCAAAACCTAAAAACTACAAAAGTTTCAGAAGCACGATACAAGCTCAAATCTCAATTTTTTAGGTTTAGGGTCCCTTTGAGTCCATTTTCAATTTTTTATCCCATGTCTTGCTTCTGTTTTTGAATTATGCATCTCATATGACCATATAACCCTAATTTGCATCTTCATTTGCATCCATCTTGTATAAGCTTGCATACATGAACTTGCAATGACATTTTGTGCATCCACATTACATATAAGGCATCTTAGGACATATTGAAATCATGTTTGATCATTGCATCATCCATTTGCCATGTTTTTGCTTTCATTACATTCCATATGCATTCATGAACTTTCATGCCTCTTGTATGCCTCATTTGCATTCCCATCCCTTGTATGATCATCCCCATCTCATGACATACATTTATGGCATCTCTTTGCATCATTAAAATCATGAACATGCTTCTGGTTTTGGTTTGCATCTTTGCATTTTATCTCATTTACATTTCATTTCACTTCCTTTTGCTAACTCTTCGGGTGGTAAGTGTTTGAGAAGTGAATTTGCCTTCACTTCTCATAATCTCTTCTCATCTCTCTTATGCATCATTGCTGCATTTTACTTTTGCTTTAGAATGAGCTTGCTCATTCATGTTCCCTCCCAACTTTATTTTTTCAAGCAACTTATCTTCTTAAGTGAAGTAAGTTGACTTGCTTCTTCTTCTTTTCCTTCCATCTTTGCTTCTTCCTTGGTGGCTTTTCCTGAGGATCTCTTGCAAGCCTCATAAACCCTAGGAATACCCAAGCATGATCACAATTAGGGTTTGATTAGTCCCCCTATTAGTTTTATCTTTGTGTCATCTTTTGTGTCTCTCTTCTCATCTCATCATCAAGGACTAAACCATCAAAGTTTTAAGGCTTTGTGATTAAGGTTATGCCTGTATCCTTCTATTAGGATGGAGTGTATAACTTTAATCCTATGTGTTAAACCCTTAATGTGTTTAAATCCTTTAATTAATTCATCTAATAATCACTAAGACATCAAGCTTGTAACTTGGGCCTTGCATTAGGGTTCTAATTCTTCCTTAATTGGTTAAGAAGGACTAACCCTAGTGTTAATGGACAAGTCCCCCTCAAGTTGTCTTACAAATCATAAAATTCACTTCTTAATCTTACCATTAACTAAAATCCACTTTTAATAAAGGTTTGTTTTGTTATGAGGTTAATCCCTAATCATGGATTAAGTTGAGGAGCCTTCCTCAGCTTAAATGTTCTCATCTATTATCCTTCTATTAGGATGGTGTAATGGGCCCATTAAATCCTTGACTATGGCTTAAACTCATTACTTAACACTAAACAAAAACTCCAAAAACATCTAAATAATTATAAGTAGGTTAATGATCTTAATCCTACATCATGGTGATTAAGTGTGATGTGTTTACTTCATACTTAAGGTATTCTCATTACCCCTAATCAGAGGAAAGATGTGATGAGTTTACTAACCCTTGGTTTAGGCTTAAGCTCATTTCCCTATGACAAACACAAAAAGCAATAAAAGATTGAAAACATCAAAACAAGCAATAATCGTCTCCTCCGGGATTCTTTTCTCATCTCATTCACTCACAAATGAGAACTCGCTTCTTTCGTCTAATGCAAGACAATTAGCACCTGAGCCAGACAGGTCGTACACTTGAGCATAGACAAGCAAGCATTTCATCAGTCAATTCATCTTTCAGTCCCTTTGAGTCGAACTACGGTGTTCTGACTTCCTCATTGCACGAGAGGGTACGTAGGCATAACTTAATTCTTATCGAACAAAAGTCTCTGTATATTCCCCCTTTTCCAGCATTATTCTTTAAGCCTCACTGTCTTGAGCATTGCACTCTTCCTTACACTGACACTCCTTTATTTCACTTCACATTTCTTTTGCACTGACACTTGCATTCTTTTCCAGCTTTAATACACAGATAGCACTGACACTACCCCTTTAAACACAAATATTTTAAGCGTGGATCCCGTCGAGTATGACGGACAATCTGGGTGCTAATACCTTCCCAGGTTTTAACCAACCCCCTTTCTCAGTTTCTCTGGTTCGCAACCGTCTTGTCCATCTTTTCTTAGGTTTATGCAGCATTACCTTTCCTTCGGGATAAAAATGCCTAGCTGGCGACTCTATTCATTCCTTCCCTTTCGCCGACCATTCGCGTCTGTACCCCTCTTGACCAGGTGTCATTTGGTGGGAGCGACAGCTTGGCGACTCTGCTGGGGACCCCTTATACTGCAACCAGGGCTTCTTGTTCTTTTTGTGGGTTCCTCCTAGCGCTTGTTTGATTTGTGTCTACGAGGGTGTTATGTGCTAATTGTGTTTATTTATTTTCTTTATTTATTGCTTTATGTACAACTTTATTTATTGCTTTCTCTACAGTCTTATGCATATTTCATACTGTCATTGTTGGATCTGGTTTTCTTTGGTGGGTGGTGTTTCTCTGAGTGATTAAGGTCTTATACCTGGGACCTGAGTGACACCTAGGCTAGAGTGGTTCATGTTCTTTCCCATTCCATTTCGGTCTGGTGCGGGAATATGAAACATGGTTCAGATGTGGGTTTCTTATTGAGAACTCTGTACTACAGATTTCCTGTAGTGCTAGGGCTATCTTGGAAGCCTGCTAAGTCTGGATGACTTTTACTATGACCTTCAGAATCTGGGGTGAATTAGAGGAGGATCTTTTATGGTTATTGTAAACACTGTACCTCCGGGTTAGAAGTGTTTACACTTCTCATAACTGATCCAAGTCGGAAGATCTTTGTTCTAGAACACTACATGTGAGGGGGTTGGGTTGTTTATAGGTTTGCAGGAACCCTTGGCCACATCATACCCTGTTACTGTATTGTTTAAGAATACTCCACTTTGGACAGTTCTTGTGATTAACCCTGGATATGTGACTTTTTATTTGAGTCCCCCACCCTGGTTACTGGATTTCTGAGCCTTCATCCTGAACTTTTGAACATATATGAACCCTATATCAGACAGATAATCAGATCCATCTCCTTGATCACAAACCCTTGCATATCATTTGCATGCATCCTCATTGCATCATTTAACATTTTTTTATTTGCTTTTCAGGGTATCCACCTCCTTGTATCTTGGTTTAGGTTTTAACCTCTTCTTCTGCTTAGACCTCAGCTTCAAATATCTTCTTCAACATCTGCTTCAGTTATCTCCATCACCTCCTGCATCAGTCTGTCAAAGATTTACTTCCAACTCCTTAGTTTGTGATCTTCATCAGCATTTGTCTTCAGCTTCTTCATCAGCACTCATGACTACTCTAAGGAAGAGCAACATATCTTATCACCTTTTGAGCCTGTATTGACTGGTATCAGGCAGGTCCAGTCACTCATCACACCTGACCACATCCCTCTATTCAGAGAGCACCATGGGCGAATTTTGGACATGGTTATGGACCTTGATCCATCTCAGAGGAGCATGATCCACACATGCATGCAGTTCTATGACCCTCCTCTTAGATGCTTCACCTTTCCTGACTTTCAGATGGGACCATTGCTAGAGGAGTTTTCTTTATTGATTGGAGTTCCTATCAGAAAAGGAATTCCTTTAAACCTAGAGATGAATGCTCCAAAAAGTGAAGAGATAGCAAGGGCATTGTACTTGGAGCCTGCCCTTATTGAGCAAAACATGACAACAAAGACTGGGATTCCTGGTTTGCATCTGGACTTCTTGATTTCTCAGGCCATCCTGAAGGCTGCAATGGGAGAATGGAAGGCAGTCTATGCACTCTTAGCCCTCAGCATATATGGGGCTATATTGTTTGCAGATGAGCCCAAGTTTGTTAGTAAGAATGCCATCCATTTGTTCATGCTGAAGAACCCAGTGCCCACACTGTTAAGGGATTTTTACTACTCCATCCACCAGAGGAATGAAAAAAAAAGGGGGAAGTTGGTCAGATGTTGTGCTCCCTTGTTCTACTCCTGGCTACTCAGACACCTGCCTAAATCAGATGCTTTCTTGAACCCCCATCAGCAGAAGAACTGGGCCAAGAGGTTCATTGCCTTAACTTCAGATGACATCAGATGGTGCACCCAGAGCACTAAAGGCAAAGACATTATCACCAGCTGCGGGAAATACCCTAATGTGCCTCTAATAGGAGTAAAAGGTTGCATCAATTACAACCCTTTACTGTTCAAAAGGAAATTGGGATATGCCTTGGTTCACCCTCACAGGGAGCAGGATTTAGCTGAGACACTATACTGTGAGATCCAGTCTGGCTCTGCTATTGTCAGGCAAGCTGTTTGGGCCTGGGACAACATCCAGACCAAAGGGACAGCTATTCTTGGGAGATGTAGCAATGTTGCTTCAGCTCAGTACTCATACTGGTCCCATGCTAGAGCTCAAATAACCAGAATGCCTTTCACCATGGAAGACACACCTGGACCCTCTACAGTACAGCCAGCAGCAACTGTTAGCCTGGAGGAATTTGAAAAGTTGAAGGAAAGGAATGAGCGGTTATCTGAGGCTCTAAAGAAGACTCTTTGGAAAAGAAGTGAAGATCGTCTAGACATTGAGAGATTGGAAAAGCTCAAAATTGAGCATTTGACCAAGATTGAAAGGACAGAGGACTACATCAGGAAAGCAAGAGTCGGGGAACAGATATTGAAGAATGCCTGCAAGGAGGCCAAGATTCAGAAAGCTAGGACTGAGCACTATCTGCAGGAGAGCCAGGCTAGGTGGGTTAGGATCACCGAAGCCCGTACATAAGAAGACCAGAGGACTCAAGCCAAGATTGAATAGCTGGAGGCCAATGAGAAGAAGCAGCAGGAAGCTTTATTGGCAGCTCAGAAGGAAATATCAGAGTTGAAGCTCCGAGCAGGGTTAAAGAGATCAAAGGATCAGGACAGGCATAAGAAGCTGACTAATGCCATTACTACCAGGTACCTCCTCATTAGGACCATTACAGAGCACCCAGTTGGTCCGGTGACTGAGGCACTCCTGAAGGAAGTTAGGGAAGATGACTATGGACTGGATGTCTAATCTTCTTTGCTTGTTGTTCTTTCCTTTTGATGTACTTTTCCTTTTATTGTATTTTTGACCCACCACGGGCTTGTATTGTAACAGACTATGTATTTTCCATCATTTGTAATATATTTAGTTTGTTTTCATTGGGCTTCCTCTCAACATCAAGCATCTCCTCGAGGTCTAGAAATGTCAAAACCAAGAACCAAACCGGATACCTTGGAAAACAAATAAGCATACTGCATTGCATACTAACCTTTTTCTTTGTTTTGTAGGTTTTGTTTATTATTTTCGTTTCTCACTTTGCTGTGCTTTCAGGAAACATTTCTCGTCGCCGAGTGTTCCCAGTCAACCGCACACACCTGTACCCAACTCGTAACAACCTTCCAGGAATTCAAATGGATCAGGTACAACAGGACTTGACTGAAGTAAGAAATCAGATGGCAAACGAGAGAGTAGAGATGAGAAACCAGATGTCTCAGTTTATGGTTGTCATGACTGGCTTAGCCCAGAGCCAAGAGAGGTTGAGAGAGCTGGTGGAAAGACAAACACCCGAAGAGCCTCACCCTGGTACAGGAGGAACAAGCAATAATGAGCGCGGGCAGCCTCGCATCAACCCACCAGAGTATGGGCCCCATTTGAATCCGGAGGTTAATATCCCAGGGAATGTTCCAAGAAATACAGCTGCAGGCAGAATCCTGCAAGAGGATCCCTTAGAAGAACAATTCACAGTTGTCGGGGCTGGAGATGAGGTGTATGACAGAAGACTGGATGAGATTGCTGAAAAAGTTAAGATCTTTGGAATCTCAGAATTCTTTGGGCTTTGACGTGATGGATATGAGGCTGGTAGATGGGGTGAGGATTCCCCACAAATTCAAACCCCCTTGCTTCGAGAAATATAATGGTACCTCGTGCCCGCTCACTCAACTGCAATCTTTCTTAGGAAGACTCAAGGCTTATACCATGGATGAGAAGTTATGGATGTTCTACTTTGAGGACAGTCTGACTGGAGCTTCAAGAGAATGGTATTCGCATTTGACAAGGGCCACCATAAGATGTTGGAAGTACTTGGCTGAGGCTTTCATCCGGCAATACCAGTACAACCTAGACATGGCCCCCAATAGAACCCTTCTAATGGGCATGTCTCAGTCTTTAAAGGAGAGCTTTCGGGATTATGCACAGAGATGAAGACAGCTTGCTGCTGCTGTCCAGCCACCCATGTCAGAAAGAGAGATGGCTGACATGTTTATGAGTACCCTGCAAGGAACTTATATTAACCGACTTGCTGCATTCTCCTCCACTAGCTTTGCTGATGTAGTCATAGCTGGTGAAAGAATTGAAAGACTTTTGAAGATGGGCAAAATCTCTGACAATGGTGCAAGTTCCTCCAGCAACCCCAGAAAACCTTTTGCAGGACCCCGAAGGGTGGGTGAAATGAATGTTATCCATGCCAGCAGGGGCAGACCCCAGTATTCTCACAGGTCAGTAGCAGCTGTTACCATCCCAGCTCCCGCTCCACAACAACCATTATATCCTCAACAACAACAACAACAACATCACTATCAGCAACCATCTCATTTTCCGCAACAGAGAACCTACAACAACAACAATAGCAACCAACAACAACGCCCTTTTCATCAGAGGCCATCTTAGGCAAATCGGGTGATTGACCCTATCCCTATGCCTTATGCTGCCTTATTGCCACAACTCCTGAAGCTTAACATGGTTGAGTTAAGGACGTTGGCACCACCGGATCCTCTTAATCTCCCGAAGAATTATGATGTTAATGCCAGGTGTGCCTTTCACTCCAATGCACCTGGTCACAGTACTGAGAAATGCAGAGCCTTACAGATGAAAGTTCAGGATTTGGTTGATTCCAAAGCTCTCAATTTCGCACCTCCTCCAAACGTTAATAGAAATCCTATGCCTAATCATCGTAGGCCTAGGATTAATGCAATAGAAGTGGATCAACCATATACACTGATTGACAATGTTGCACAGATTCAAACACCACTGACTGAAGTCAAAGTTCAACTTTTAAGATGCCAAGTGTTCCCAGGCCTGGGGGCCTGCTGTGAATTGTGCAAGACGGCTAGTAATGGTTGTGAGAAGCTAAGGTTTGGCATAGATGGCCTCATCAAAGATGGAATCTTAAAAATTACTTCAACTGCTCCTTCGGCAACTCTTGTGTCAACAACAATGGATCATCCTACAACATCAACAATTATTCCTTCAACAGTTTCTCCTACAACAGCAACAACAATCATTCCTACTGATTCATCAACAACACCAGCAATCACTCTGCTCATTATTTCAACAAGTCAAAATTCCACAACTTTTTCTTCTACTACAACAGCACCCCTTTTAACAACGGAATCTTCTACAACACCAACAAACATTAATGAAGACGTCTCAACGGTCACAATCTACTATGACCCAGCAAATGTTCACAAAAATAAAAATTTCTAACCACAAGCTACAACACCTCCTGCCATATCTCCAGTCACGATTTACTATGATCCGCACACCATTACAGTACCTTCCTCTGCAGCAATCAGTCCAGTTACCATTACGGTGCCTGGACCTGTTCCTTATGAAAGCAGTAATGCCATACCTTGGCACTACGACTCTGATTTCTACTGCAACGGGGAGAAAATCACTCTAGATTCATCAACCTCTTCACCACAAATTGACAATGTTGGGGGAGGGGGAGGCTTTACCAAAAGTGGACCCCTTCTTGCCTCACAAACACAAAGACCTAATGCTGAAGCAGAAGCTGCTGCTAAGGCAAAAGGAAAGAATGTGGTATCCGAAGAGCCAACTGCCAAAGAAACTCAGAAGACATCTTTTGAACAAGATGTAGACGAGTTCATGAGAATCATAAAAATGAGTGATTACAAAGTGGTGGACCAGCTTCACCAAACACCCTCCAAAATCTCTATATTATCTCTGCTAATGTGTTCCGAAGCCCAGAGGAATGCACTTTTGAGGTCCTGCATGCAGCATATGTGCCGGAAGAGATTACTGTTAATCAGTTAGAAACTGTGGTTGCAAATGTTAACACCAGTCATGGACTGGGATTTACAAATGTTGATTTAACAACGGAGGGGCGCAACCATAACAAGGCTTTGCACATCACCTTGGAATGCAAGGGTGTTGTTCTTTCTCACGTACTGGTGGACACTGGGTCTTCACTCAATGTCCTCCCAAAGAAAGCCTTAGTGAAGCTGGAGTATGATGGTTTGGCATTGCGTCTAAGTAATTTGGTGGTGAGAGCATTTGATGGCTCTAAAAGATCAGTGCTCGGGGAGATTGATTTTCCTGTGTTGATTGGCCCGCAGACCTTCAAAACTACCTTCTTTGTGTTGGACATACAGCCGGCCTATAGCCGTCTGTTGGGTAGACCCTGGATCCAAGCCGTTGGCGCTGTTACATCTACCCTTCACCGGAAGTTAAAATTCGAGTGGGAGGGTCAAATCATCACCATCTGTGGGGAGGAGGATATTTTTGTTAGCCAGCTGGCTACGTACAAATACATAGAAATGGATGGAGAGATCCATGAGACTATGAGTCAGGGGTTTGAGGCCCTTAATATTAATGAAGCATCTGCTGTGTTTGGGACATCCATCACTTCATATCAACAAGCCAGGAAGGTTGTTGAAGAGGGTACCGCTCAAGGCTGGGGCAAGCTGCTGCCAGTTGTTAAGAAAGAAGATAGATTCGGGTTGGGTTACAGACCAACTCGACAAGATCAACCAGAGGCTGCAGTGGAGCCCAAATTTGTCAATGGGGGAATGCTTACCCCAGATGCTGTGAATAGTTTGGAAGACGAGGAAGAAGACGAACGCAACCTGGAAAACTGGATACGTCCAAGGATCCCGGGGAACCAAGTCTCAAACTGGTCTTCCCAGGAAATTATAAGAGTTACTCCTGTAGAGTAATTATTATTTCCTGTCTTTTAGCATGCATCAAGTCCTGCATCTTGCCCAAGATGTCAGGGCTCATTTTGTAATCGGGCCATCTTGTATTTTGTGCAAATGATCAATTAATGAATATCAGGACATATTTTACAAATGAGTCTCTTCTTTTTTCCCGATCACTGTTTTTCATTCTTTATTTTTTTGTACAAAAATAAAATGGCAATGTTTTTCAAAAGAAATATAATAACTTCATTTTCACTTTTTTCTAAGCAAGATAAAACTGATCACTAAAATGAACAAATCTAAACCCTTGCAGAGAGTGCCCTCTAGACTGCACCGATAACGACACTGCTATGACTTCGTATGACTTTGACAATCCGATTAATCAAGCCGATGAAGGGGTTGAAGAAGATTATGAGCTACCTGAAGAACTGGCCAGACTGTTAAGGCAAGAGGAGAAGGTTATCACTCCTCATCAGGAGGAAGTTGAGACGGTCAATCTTGGTACAGAAGAAGACTTGAAGGAAGTTAAGATCGGGGCCCGTCTGCAAAATTCAGTGAAAGAGCAACTTATTAACATGCTTTGGGAGTATGTGGATGTTTTTCCTTGGTCTTATCAAGATATGCCAGGTCTGGATACCGACATCGTTGTGCACAAGCTGCCTTTGAAGGAAGACTATACTCCAGTAAAACAGAAGTTGCACCGTACTCGTTCGGATATGGCTATGAAGATAAAAGAAGAGGTACAGAAACCATGGGATGTCGGTTTCCTTGCTGTAACTAGTTACCCGCCGTGGGTTGCTAACATTGTACCCGTGCCTAAGAAAGATGGCAAAGTAAGGATGCGTGTGGATTATCGGGATCTGAATAGAGTTAGCCCGAAAGATGACTTCCCATTACCTCACATTGATGTATTGATCGACAATACGGCTCAGTACTCGGTATTCTCCTTCATGGATGGATTTTCAGGATATGATCAGATCAAGATGTCACCTGAAGACATGGAGAAGATTACTTTCATCACACCCTGGGGCACATTCTGCTATAAGGTAATGCCATTCGGACTGAAGAATGCTGGTGCCACTTATCAACGGGCTATGGTAACATTATTCCACGACATGATCCATAAAGAAATAGAATGTTATGTGGATGACATGATTGCCAAGTCCCTCACAGAAGGAGACCACCTGGTGAATCTATTGAAACTATTCAAGCGTCTGAGAAAGTACCAATTGAAGTTAAACCCCAACAAATGCACATTCGGGGTGCGATCCGGTAAACTGCTGGGATTTATTGTAAGTGAGAAGGGAATTGAAGTTGACCCTGACAAAGTCAAATCCATTCAAGAGATGCCTGCACCAAAGACAGAAAAATAAGTTCGGGGGTTTCTAGGTAGATTGAACTACATTTCAAGGTTCATATCTCATCTTACAGCAACCTGTGAGCCTTTGTTCAAGTTGTTAAGAAAAGAGCAAACGGTCAGGTGGAATGAAGACTGCCAGAGGGCTTTTGACAAAATCAAGGAATACTTACAAGAACCTCTAATCCTTATGCCTCCAGTCGAAGGAAGACCTCTTATAATGTATATGACAGTATTATAAGAGTCAATGGGGTGTGTGTTGGGCCAGCATGACGAGTCTGGTCGAAAAGAGTATGTAATATACTACCTAAGCAAAACGTTTACCAACTGTGAACAACGTTATTCATTGCTCGAGAAAACTTGTTGTGCTTTAGCGTGAGCTGCTCGCCGACTAAGGCAGTATATGTTGACCCACACTACCTTATTGATATCAAAGATGGACCCAGTCAAGTACATATTTGAGAAGCCATCACTTACCGGACGGGATGCAAGATGGCAAATGATTCTCACAGAATATGACATCCAATACACATCTCAGAAAGCCATCAAAGGCAGTGTATTGTCTTATTATCTTGCTGAGCAACCCATTGATGATTACCAGCCTATGAGATTTGACTTCCCTGATGAAGACATCATGTTCATAAAAGCAAAAGATCATGAAGAGCCTGTTCACACTGAAGGGCCTGACCTGGAGGAAGAATGGACAATGATGTTCGATGGGGCTGTTAATATGAATGGTCGTGGTGTTGGTGCAGTACTCATTACACCTAAAGGAGTTCACATGCCATTCTCGGTAAAACTCACCTTTAACTGCACTAACAACGAAGCTGAATACGAAGCCTGTATCATGGGTCTTGAGGAAGCCATTGACCTCAGGATCAAGACTCTAACCGTATTCGGAGATTCAGCTCTGGTAATCAATCAAACCAACGGAAAATGGTACACTCACCAGGAGCATTTGATTCCATACCAGGACTATACAAGGAGATTACTGACCTTCTTCACTACATTCAAACTTGAGTATATCCCTCGAGATGAAAATCAGTTTGTAGATGCTCTGGCTACCATTTCATCCATAAATAAAGTTCAAGCTGCCAACTTTGTACCTCGGATTTCAGTATCCAGACTTGAAAAACCAGCATACGTATTCTCAGTAGACATTGCTAAAGATGATAAACCTTGGTTCTATGACATCAAATGCTTCTTGGAGGATCAAACATACCCACCTGGGGCATCATCTAATGATAAGAAGACATTAAGGAGGTTGGCTGGTAGTTTCTTCCTGAACGCTGATGGTTCCTTGTACAAGAGAAACTTTGATATGGTACTTCTCAGATGTGTTGATAAGGCAGAAGCAGACTTGCTGATGCACGAGGTGCATGAAGGATCATTTGGTACCCATGCTGGAGGGCATGCAATGGCTAAGAAATTGTTACAATCAGGTTACTACTGGATCACAATGGATGCAGACTGTTGTGCCTACGCCAGGAAATGCCATAAATGCCAGATTTATGCAGATAAGGTGCATGTGCCTCCAAATCTTTTGAATGTGATGTCTTCACCCTGGCCCTTTGCCATGTAGGGCATTGATATGATTGGAAAGATCGAGCCGACTCTTCAAATGGCCACAGATTCATCCTAGTAGCCATTGACTATTTCACCAAGTGGGTTGAAGCAGCCTCGTATGCAAATGTCACCAGACAAGTGGTAACCCGATTCCTGAAGAGAGACATCATTTGTCGGTATGGAGTGCCCGAGCGAATCATTACTGATAATGGTTCCAATTTGAATAATAAAATGATGGCAGAACTGTGCCGGAACTTCAAGATCCAACATCACAACTCTTCTCCTTACAGGCCAAAGATGAATGGCGTTGTTGAGGAAACTAACAAGAATATCAAGAAGATTGTGCAAAAGATGGTGGTCACATACAAAGACTGGCATGAAATGCTACCGTTTGCCTTGCATGGGTACCGTACATCAATCATAACATCCATTGGGGCAACACCATATCAACTTGTGTATGGCATGGAGGCAGTCCTACCTGTTGAAGTTGAATTACCCTCCTTGCGAGTACTGATGAAGGTCAAGTTGAATGAAGCAGAATGGGTTTGATCCCAGTACGAACAACTGAATCTGATCGAAGAGAAGAGATTAGTTGCAGTCTGTCATGGGCAATTATATCAGAAGAGAATGAAGAAATCCTTCGATCAGAAAGTCAGGCTTCGGGAATACCAAGTAGGAGATCTTGTGCTGAAAAGACTCCTTCCTCCTCATACGGACCACAGGGGCAAGTGGACTCTGAATTATGATGGTTCGTTCATAGTAAAGAAAGTTTTCTCTGGAGGAGCACTGATGCTCACTACTATGGATGGTGAAGATTTCCTGTCCCCTGTGAATTCAGATGCAGTTAAAAAATACTTCGCATAAAAGGACCCGATGGACATAAAAACAGAATGTAAGTCCAGGCAAAAATAGGGCATCCCGGCGAGTCAAAAACAGAATAAAAGACTCGGGCAAAAATAAGGGAAAATAATCAAAAAAAATGTACACCCGTTGAGTTGAAAAGCCGCATTGGACAACTCAGGCAAAAATGGGTATCCCGGTGGATTGAAAACCCGAAAGGGCGATCCACGCAAAATAAGGGAATAAGCGAACAACTGTATTCTGAATTCGTCTGTATCACTTACAACTTGGCAAGTTCCGAAGGGTTAAAACGTCAATCAGAACCAGCCTGCTTTAGAAAGCAAGATGAAAAGAACGTCAACGTCATACGAGTCATAGCAAAAGGGAAGCTCACTAAAGCGTCGTCAACACTGCCAACACCTTTTGGTTTCTCAATTTGTAACAATCTCCTCATTTCAGGGGATCTATTTCATTGATTGTATTTGCCAATTCAGGGCACACAAATTAATAAAATCAGACTTTCAGTCACACCTCGTCTTGTACATTTTTACTTTATGTTTGCAAAAAATGTCCGATATCCCTAATATAATGGTTGCATAAAAACAGATGGGCCTATCTAAATCACATGCTTACAAGAAATATATCTACTCCAAGGAGTGCCTAAATTCCTATGATGGGATCCAGTAAGGGATACCTCGGGGTACTTGTGCATTTCATTGTCATAACAGGATTGCAGGTATTCAAAAACACAACATGGGGCATGAAAGGTTTTCCCCAGCAAAGTTGCTAAAATCACTGCTTCCTCAGCACATCTTCTAGACAGCCTCAGGAATGATCTCTCCCCATCGGAATTACTAGGCATCATTTCTCTAGCACATCTGTCAGAGCAGCATCATAAGGTGTTCATTTCCCCAGCTAAGTTGTCGAGATATTATCATCCTTAGCAGGGTCCCTACAGAAATCTCAAAGGAGATCATTCAGTGATTGTTTCTCCCCAGCCAAGTGCTAGACAGGGAACCATCTCCCCACAAAGCTCCAGCCTCTCCCAGAAGAGCAATATCCAAATTTCCCGCACAACGAGGTGACGAAAGATTCCACATCCCCAGTCGGGCTCCTCATTATAAAGATAGATCTATCAGTGACTTATTTCCCCAAGCAGAGCACCTTATCAAGATCTACCAATGATCTCATCCCCGACTGGGATATTTCTTTCAAGAAGATCAGTCATAGATCTTCGCAGCAGCGGGACCCGAGTCCCAGATCGGTATCTTCGCATAATCATAGCATTTGCATCATACTTCCCCACAGAGTGTAGCATTCCGTCTAACACGGAGCATTACGGCAAAAATCAAACATATTGCATAATCACAAGCCATGTTTTGAATCAGTCACTTGTGAATACTAACATTCCATCAACAATTTACAAAATACATCTCAAAATTCCCCAGCAGAAAGCCAAAGCATCCCCCTTGCATTCACAAATACATGTTCATGTACACTCTTCTCGACACTCGTCCGTGTCATCTCATATTATCCCCTACAGATACCTGTATATACACTCTCCGGACATCCGTCCGTATCACCACTCCCCAGCATAGTTGCCTAAAAGCTTATTGTAAACCAAACACTTGTTTATAATATGCATTTTTTGACACTCGTCCGTGTCATCTAATCCCCACAGGTCACCAAAATACCTTTTAAGTTCTTCACTTATACCTTTTATCTTTTGACAACCGTCCGTGTCATACACTTCCCAGCAAGTTGAACACTCGTCTATGTCTCACCCATGTTTATTTTTCTTTACTCATACGGATACTCGTCCGTATCTTATTTCCCCTCAGATTCAACACTCACCCGTGTTCTTTGTTAACCAGTTGGTACTCGTCCGTACCATCATCTCTGAGCATACGTTGAGCTTGTTTCTATCGATACTCGTCCGTATCGTGGCCTTAAGGATGCTCGTCCGCATCTTTAATCCATACACAGTGTCAAAACACTTATACCTTTCCTGAATGTAGACACTCGTCCGTGTCTACCATTCACTAGAAGAGTCCCCAGCAAATCCTTAGCAAAACTTCTTTTCTATCCGACATTCGTCCTATGTCGTGATACTTTTGCGGTAGCCGTACCTTGCCAGGTGATCGTCCTTCACCTTTTTGATGATCGTCCCTCATCTCTTTCCCCAGCTGAGTATCCATTATTGGAACCTTTTTTTTTATCCGACATTCGTCCTATGTTGTGGTATTTTAGCAGCCGTCCCCTGCTAGGTGATCGTCCTTCACCTTTTTGATGATCGTCCTTCATCATTTCATCTGATGGTCGTCCCCATCGTTGATCTTGTTATCTGACATTCGTCCTATGTCATGATAAACCCCAAGAGCAGCCGTACCCTGCTAGGTGATCGTCCTTCACCTCTTGATAATCGTCCTTCATCATGCTTATCCGATGGCCGTCCCCATTGTAAACACCCCAAATTTTCCCTCACTCATTTCACCATGGCTTGTGATTATTTTCATTTGCATAAGTTTAATCATACCATCTCATATTGCATTTTTGTTACATTGCACTAGTTCAAAGTCATCTGCATCTAGGGTTTGTGATCTGAGCAATCCAGGGGCTATCTGAGCCACTCCAAAGGTCTTCAATCATCTCAAGAGGGTCCATGTATGTTAAATCATCATATTACATCCTCCCAAGATCAAGAATGCCAGAAAATCACAAGAACTGAAAAAGGCATGGAAGCAGAGCCAGGTTTAACTGCACAGAGGACCTAAAATTAGGGTTTTGGTTTCAGAGGCCATAACTCCAAATTTTTTGGTCATTCTTGTTTCTATTGGTCTCTATATGATATGAGGATCATGTATACCAATTTTCATGAGGAAATTCAATGGGGAAGGCATATGATCAAAAGGTGACTTCTTGAGCAAGTCAGTGCAAAATCAGGGCATCTGAGGCCCCCAATCATCCAACCAAAGGGACTTCTCCATCATTTTGAGTATATATGATCTTTATTTGATCTTAGAGGATGTTAGAAGTTCAAAAAATTGAAGAATTTCAAGCCATTTGCAAAGTTGCCATTTTGGGAAAGTGACTTGTAATGTAAACTTGCCATTTTGGGAAAGTTTTTCAACCGCCTCTTTTGATCCAAAAAAAGCTTCAAATGAAAAATCTTTGGTCATGAAAGTTGTAGAGTGGATCCTCCCATTTTCAAAAAGTACAAGAACTCATTCTAATTCATTTTGGATCAAAAGTTATGGCTTGTCAAAGTTGGACAAAATCACTAAATTTTCACTTTTACACCAAAGGAGGAAAGTTGCAAAACCTCATGCCAAGGCCAAATGTGACTTCAAACCAGCTTCTAATCATCATACAAACACAATGAAATGCCTAAAAGTCAGAATTGGCCCAAGGATTTCCAAGTTTCATGACTTGTGCATGAAGAAATTAAGAAAGGGCCAAACTTAGTGAAAATTGCAAAACCCCCCATAAACTTCAATCCACTTGCTGGTTTTCCTCAATCTCATTTCCATGGTCATCCTTGAATCAAGCTGCAGCAGACATGCCTTTGTTCTAGGCCTGAAACTGCCCATACCTCAAAGGACATATAACCTTGACTTTTTGCAAAACAAGCCATACCAATCAGCATAGCCCACAACAACTCTCCGACCTATGAGAAGTTGATACATGGACCAAAAGCAACTCAACACACCACACAACACAAGCTGAAACCTCCCATAACACAACATTCACCAAAATCCTCTCTTATGCATTTTTCTTCGAATCTCAACACACAAGCCTAAAACCTCAAAACAAATTCCACAGAACAACTCACCTTAACCCTCTGATTATTTCCCAACCATCACTTTGCCCTAAAACCTTCACAATCAGGAATACGATTTTCACCCTGCACAAACTGAGCTTCTGCAATCTTCATTTTGAGGCCACAAAAACTCCAGCTAGGCATCACAAACACTTGAGGGAGATCATTAGAGAAGTTTTGAAGCAAAGAAGCAGCCAAACAGTGCCACCTTCGAAAGCTTCAGCTCAGGTAACCTTAAGAACAAATTTTCCAGAAGCTGGATTTTAGGTTATAAACTTGTTCCTCATGTTGCCCTGATCATGTTGATGCTTTCATTTTTGAAAATGGTTGGGTTTTGAGGATTTTATGTTATTCTGAAACTTTGCCCGTGAAATGTATTTTGATCTGATTCTCTTAATTCATGAAAAATAAATGATTTTTGTTGTGGGGTTTAGATTCAGTGATTTCTAAGGGTTGATTCTGGAGAGTTTGATGAGTTTTTGTTGCGTATTGAGTGAGATTGGAGAAATGGATGGCCGGAGAAGATGACCGGAACACTGTTCCGGTCACCTGAAAATCATTAGGGTTCAGATTAGGTCTTAATTGCGTAATTAGTGAGTTTGAATGTGAGTCGTCCGTTAGCGCGCGAAGTCAATTCCCTCCTCTTTTTGTTTGAATCTCAGCCACTGGATTGGATTACTTTCATTAATTCATATTTAAAATTCATTTTAATTGCCTTTTCTTTATCATTTTATTAAAAATAGCAAATCATTTCTTAAAAATCTCATCTTTTGCACCATGGCATAAAATATTTTTCTCATTCTGAAAATATTTTTATTTTTATTTTTTGCATCAAAAATTATTTTTAAATCATTTAAATGTTTATTTTTAATTATTTAATGGAAATTAATTAATTAAAAATGCATTTGGGTATTTAAAAATCACAAAAAAATTCACATTGCATTTTGATACATTTAGAAACATTATACAACTCTTCAAACAAATTTATTTTTGGTTCTTGACCTATTTTGATAATTTTCATTGGAATAAAAGTTATTAAAGGGCAAGATTTTGGTCTTAACTTAGAAAAATTCATTTTGCCTAACCATGAAGAGTTTGATGATGGTTCTTCTTGCATTGCAATATTCAAATCATGTAGTTTCTAGGGTAAAATTGATTTGAATTTATCTTTCATTTTCAAATTGATGTGCATTTTTCGTTTTGAAGTGTCCCAAAACCCTAGTTGACTTGAGAAAATCATAACTTCTTTAGGGTTAATAGTTAGGTCTTCCCCTTTGGGCAGTGAGCTTATATAGGGTTAGGGTTCCTTTGATTCCATTTTCAATTTTTTATCTTGTCATTAGTTTCTGATTTTGAATTTTGCATTGCATATTGTATGTGAACCCTAATTTGTGCTTTCATTTGCATCCATCTCTCATATGCTTGCATTCAAGAACTTGCCATGACATTTTGTGCATCCATATGACATATAAGACATCTTAGGACATATTAGAATCATGTTTGATCATTGCATCATTCATTTTCCATGTTGTGAATTCATTTCATTACATAAACTTTCATGAACTTTCATGGTTCAAAGCATGCTTCATTTGCATCCTCATCCTTGTATGATCATCCACAACTCTTGACATGTGTTTGCATCATCCCTTAGCATCATTAACATCATGTTCATGCTTCTGACTTTGTCTTGCATCATGGCATTTCATCCCATTTTCATTGCATTTCATTTCTTTTGCTAACTTTTCAGGTGGTAAGTTGTTTTGAGAAGTGAATTTGCCTCCACTTCTCACAATCTCTTCTCATCTATCTTGCATCATTGCTGCATTTTATCTTTGTATTAGAGTGATCTTTCTCATTCATGTTCATCTCTTACTTTCTTTCTTCAGGCAACTTATCTTCTTAGGTGAAGCAAGTTGTCTTATTTCTTTCTGCTTCTCCTCCTTTCATCTGTTTCTTTCCTGGTGGCTTTTCTCCTGAAGATCTTTTGCAAGCCTCATAAACCCTAGGAACAACCAAGCATGATCACAATTAGCGTTTGATTAGTCCCCCATTTAGTTTTGCCTTTGTGTCATCCTTGAGTCTTCTCTTCTCATCTCATAATCAAGGACTAAACCTTAAAGGATTTAAGGCTTTGTGATTAAGCTTATGCCTGCATCCTTCTATTAGGATGGAGTGTATAACTTTAATCCTAAGTGTTAAACCCTTAATGTGTTTAAATCTATTAATCAATTCATCTAATAATCACTAAGAAATCAAGCTTGTAACTTGGGCCTTGCATTAGGGTTCTAATTCTTCCTTAATTGGTCAAGAAGGACTAACCCTGGTGTTAATGGACAAGTCCCCCTCAAGCTGTCTTACAAACCATAAAAGTCACTTCTTAATCTTACCATTAACTAAAATCCATTTAATAAAGGCTTTGTTTTGTCATGAGGTTAATCCCTAATCATGGATTAAGTTGAGGAGCTTTCCTCAGCTTAAATGTTCTCATCTATTATCCTTCTATTAGGATGGTGTAATGGGTCCATTAAATTCTTGATTATGGCCTAAACGCATTACTTAACACTAAACAAAAAACTCCAAAAACATCTAAATAAATACAAGTAGGTTAATGATCTTAATCCTACATCATGGTGACTAAGTGTGAGGTGTTTACTTCACACTTAAGGTATCCTCATTACCCCTAATCAGAGGGAAGATGTGATGAGTTTACTAACCCTTGATTTAGGGTTAAGCTCATTTTCCTATGACAAACCTCAAAAAGCAATAAAATATTGAAAATACAAAAACAAACAATAATCGTCTCCTCTGGGATTCTTTTCTCACCTCATTCACTCACAAACGAGAACTCGCTTCTTCCGTCTAATGCAAGACAGTTAGCACCTGAGCCAGACAGGTCATACACTTGAGCATAGACAAGTAAGCAGTTCACAAGTCAATTTATCTTTCAGTTTCTTTGAGTCGAACTACGGTATTCTGACTTCCTCATTGCACGAGAGGATACGTAGGCATAACTTAACAGTTATCGAACAAAAGTCTCTGTACATTCCCCCTTCTTCCAGCATTATTCTTTAAGCCTCATAGTCTTGAGCTTTGCATTCTTTCCTTACACTGACACTCTCATATTTCACTTCACACTTCTCTTACACTGACACCGGTACATCATTTTCCAGCTCTTTTGCACACGAAATAGAACTGACACTACCCCTTTAAACACAAACTTTCAAGCGTGGATCCCGTCGAGTACGACGGACAATCTGGGTGCTAATACCTTCCCAGGTTGTAACCAACCCCCTTTCTCAGTTTCTCTGGTTCGCAACCGTCTTGTCCATCTTTTCTTAGGTCTATGCAGCATTACCTTTCCTTCGGGATAAAAATGCCTAGCAGGCGACTCTTTTCATTTCCTTCCCTTTCGCCGACCGTTCGCGTCTGTACCCCTTCTGACCAGGTGTCATTTGGTGGGAGCGACAGCTTGGCGACTCTGCTGGGGAACCTTATGCTGTAACCAGGGCTTCTGGTTCTTTTTGTGGGTTCCTTCTAGCGCTTGTTTGATTTGTGTTTACTGGGGTGTTTTGTGCTAATTGTGTTTATTTATTTGCTTTATTTACTGCTTTATGTACAGCTTTATTTATTGCTTTCCTTTACAGTTTTTCATATTTCATACTGTCATTATCATTGCTGGATCTGGGTTCTATTTTGGTGGGTGGGGTTTCATTGAGAGTTTAAGGTCCTATACCTGGGACCTGAGTGACACCTAGGCTAGAGTGGTTCATGTTCTTTCCCATTCCATTTCGGTCTGGTGCGGGAATATGAAACACGGTTCAGATATGGGTTTCTTCTTGAGAACTCTGTGCTACATATTTCCTGTAGTGCTAGGGCTATCTGGGAAGCCTGCTAAGTCTGGATGACCTTTATTATGACCTTCTGAATCTGAGGTGAATTAGAGGAGGATCTCTTATGATTATTGTAAACACTGTACCTCTGGGTTAGAAGTGTTTACACTTCTCATAACTGATCCAAGTCTGAGGATCCTTGTTCTAGAACATTACCTGTGAGGGGGTTAGGCTGTTTACAGGTTTGCAGGAACCCTTTGGCCACATCATACCCTGTTACTGTTTTGTTTAAGAATACTCCACTTTGGAAAGTTCTTGTGATTTACCCTGGATATGTGACTTTTTATTTGAGTCCCCCACCCTGGTTACTGGATTTCTGAGCCTTCATCTGGACTTTTGAACCTACATGGGCCCTATATCAGGACAGATAATCAGATCCAGCATGATCACAAACCCTTGCATATCATTTGCATACATCATCATTGCATCATTTAACTTTTTTTTATTTGTTTTTCAGGGTATCCACATTATATCTGGTTTGGTTTTGACCCCTTCTTCTGCATAGACCTCTGCTTCATCAGTTATCTGCTTTAGCTATTCTCATCATCACCAGCATCAGCCTGTCAGTGGCTCATCTCCAGTATCAGTCTTGATCTTCATCAGCACCTATCTTCCTCCTCTTCATCATTTATGACTACTCCCAGGAAGAGCAACATATCCTACCATTTCTTTGAGCCTGTGCTGATTGGCATCAGGCAGGTCCAGTCACTTATCACTCCTGACCACATCCCATTGTTCAGGGAACACTATGGAGATATCCTGGATATGGTTATGGACCTTGACTCTTCTCAGAGGAGCATGATCCACACTTGCTTGCAGTTTTATGACCCTCCTTTGAGATGCTTCACCTTCCCAGACTTTCAGTTAGGGCCTCTACTGGAAGAGTTTTCCTCATTGACTGGAGTACCTATCAGGGGTGGACTCCCTTTCAACCCAGAAATGACTTTTCCCAGCAATGGAGAAGTAGCAAAAGCACTATACCTGGAGTCTGCCTTTATTGAACAAAGCATGACAACAAAAGCTGGAATCCCTGGTCTTCACTTGGACTTCTTGATTTCTCAGGCCATTCTGAAGGCTTCATTGGGAGAGTGGAGGGAAGTTTGTGCACTGTTAGCCCTCAACATATATGGGGTTATACTGTTTGCATATGAGCCCAAATTTGTCAGCAAGAATGCCATTCATCTGTTTCTTCTGAAGAACCCAGTACCCACATTGCTGGGAGATTTCTATTACTCCATTCATTAGAGGAATGAGAAACAAAGGGGGAAGTTGGTGAGATGTTGTGCTCCTTTGTTCCACACCTGGCTGCTCAGACATCTACCTAAAACAAATGCCTTCTTGAATCCTAACCAACAGAAGAATTGGGCTAAGAGGCTCATTGCTTTGACTTCAAATGATATTAGATGGTGCACCCAGAGCACCAAAGGCAAAGACATTATCACCAGCTGTGGGCAATACCCAAATGTGCCTCTGATAGGAGTGAAGGGTTGCATCAACTACAATCATTTGCTGTTTAAGAGACAACTGGGCTATGCTTTGGTTCACCCTCCCAGAGTGCAAGATTTAGCTGAGACCTTGTATTGTGAAGTGATGCCTAACTCAGCTACTGTCAGACAAGCATCTTGGGCTTGGGACAACATCCAGACAAAAGGGATGGCTATTCTAGGGAGGTGTAGTAATGTTGCTTCAGCTCAATACTATGATTGGTCCCGTACTAGAGCTCAGATTACTGGAATGCCTTTCACCATTGAGGATATACCTGGACCATCTACAACACAGCCAGCAGCAACTGTCAGCCTGGAAGAATTTGAGAAGCTGAAGGAAAGGAATGAGAATATGTCTCAAGCTTTGAAGAAGACCCTTTGGGAAAGGAGTGATGGTCGTCTGGACATTGAGAGGTTGGAAAAGCTTAGGGTGGAGCATCTTGCCAAAATTGAGAAGACAGAGGACTATATCAGGAAAGCAAGGGTTGGGGAAAAAATATTGAAGAATGCCTGTAAAGAAGCCAAGTTTCAGAAGGCCAGGACTGAGCTTTATCTGCAAGAGAGTCAGGCTAGGTGGGTCAGGATCACTGAAGCCCGGACACAGGAAGACAAGAAAACCCAAGCCAAGATTGAACAGTTAGAGGCCAATGAGAAGAAGCTGCAGGAAGCTTTATTGGCAGCCCAGAAGGAGATTTCAGAGTTGAAGCTCAGGGCAGGATTGAAGAGATCAAAGGACCAAGATAGGCACAAGAAGCTGACCACTGCCATTGCCACCAGGAACCTCCTCGTTAGGACCATTACAGAGCACCCAGCTGGTCCAGTGACTGAGGCACTCCTGAAGGAGGTCAAAGAGGATGAGATTAGACTGAATGTTTGACTTCTTTGCTTGTTGTTCATTTCCATTTTGATGTACTTTTCTCTTTTTGTATTTTGACCCTCCAGGGGCATGTATTGTAAAACAAACTATGTATTGTTCACCATTTGTAATATATTAGTTTGCTTTCATTGGGTTTCTTTTCTCAACAACATCAAGCATCTTCCTCGAGGTCTGGAAAGGTCAAAACCAAGAACCAAGTCGGATACCTTGGAAAACAAATAAGCATACTGCATTGCATACTAACTTTGTTTTGTTTTGTAGGTTTTGTTATTATTGTTTCTAACTTTGTTGTGATCTCAGGAAACATTGCTCGTCGCCGAGTGTTCCCTGTCAACCGCACGCACCGGTACCCTACTCGCAACAACCTTCCTGGTATTCAAATGGATCAAGTATAGCAAGATCTGACTGAGGTCAGAAATCAGATGGCTAATGAGAGGGTAGAAATGAGGAATCAGATGTCTCAATTCAAGGCTGTGATGACTGGCTTGGCCCAGAGTCAAGAAAGATTAAGAGAACTGGTGGAAAGGCAAACTCCTGAGGAGCCTCACCTTGGGACATGAGGAACTAGCAAAAATGAAAGGGGTCAGCCTCGTATTGATCCACCAGTATTTGGACCTCATCTGGATCCAGAAGTCAAAATCCTGAGAAATGTGCAAGGAAACACTGTTGCAGGCAGGATCTTGCAAGAAGATCCTCAAGAAGAGCAGTTTACTGTTATGGGAGCCGGAGATGAAGTCTATGATAGGAGGTTAGATGAAATTGCTGAGAAGTTGAGATCTTTGGAGTCTCAGAATTCCTTGGGCTTCGATGTAATGGACATGGGGCTAGTGGATGGGGTGAGAATTCCCCACAAATTCAAACCCCCGTGCTTTGAGAAATACAATGGAACCTCTTGTCCACGAACTCACCTGCAGTCTTTCCTGGGAAGACTTAAAGTTTATACTATGGATGAGAAGCTGTGGATGTTCTACTTTGAAGACAGTCTGACTGGGGCTTCAAGAGAGTGGTATTCACACTTGACCAGAGCTACCATTAGATACTGGAAGGACTTAGTTGAAGCCTTCATCAGGCAATATCAAAACAATCTGGACATGGCTCCTAACAGGACCCTCCTGATGGGAATGTCCCAGTCTTCCAGAGAAAGCTTCAGGGAATATGCCCAAAGGTGGAGACAGCTTGCTGCTGCTGTCCAACCACCCATGTCGGAAAGAGAAATGGCCGACATGTTCATGAATACTCTGCAAGGAACATATATTGATAGACTGGCTGCCTTTTCCTCTACCAGCTTTGTTGATGTCGTCATAGCTGGTGAAAGGATTGAAAGCCTTTTAAAAATGGGCAAGATTTCCGAGAATGGTGCAAGTTCATCCAGTAATCCCAGGAAGCCTTTTATGGGACCCCGAAGAGCCGGTGAGACCAATTCCATTCATGCAAGCAGGGGCAGACCTCAGTATGTCCACAGATCAGTAGCAGCAGTTACCATTCTAGCTTCGATTCCTCAACAATCAGCATATCCTCAGCAACAACCGCATTATCAACAACAAGTTCAGTATCCTCAACAGAGAACCTACAACAACAACAATAGCAACCAACAACAGCGTCCTTTCCAACAAAGACCATCACAGGCAAACAGGGTGATTGACCCCATCCCTATGCCTTATGCTGCCTTATTGCCACAACTCCTGAAGCTTAACTTGGTTGAGTTAAGGACGTTGGCACCACCAAATCCCCTCAATCTCCCAAAGAATTATGATGTCAACACCAGGTGTGCTTTCCACTTCAATGCACCTGGTCACAATACTGAAAAATGCAGGGCCTTACAAATGAAAGTCCAAGATCTGGTGGATTCTAAAGCCCTCAACTTTGCACCTCCTCCGAATGTCAACAGAAATCCTATGCCTAATCATGGCAGGCCGAGGATTAATGCCTTTGAGGAAGACAAACCATCTACCTTAATCACCAGTGTTGCACAAATTCGAACACCTTTGGTCGAAATTAAAGCTCAGCTTTTAGAATGCCAAGTGTTCCCCGGGTGTGAGCTCGGCTGTGGGTATTGCAACATTGCAGTCAATGGGTGTGAAAGGCTGAGAAGCGGCATAAATGGTCTTATCAAGGATGGTATCCTTCAGATTTCAACAACGACACCTACAAATCCAGCAATTCGTCTAACAACGATTCCCGATTCTTCTACAACAGCAACAACAATCATTCCTACCGATTCATTAATATCATCAGCAATTACTCCATCCATCACTTCAACAAGTCAAAATTCAACAACCATTTCTTCTACAACATCATCATCCATTTTATCAGCAGAATCTTCTACAATGCCAACAGGAATTAATGAAGATGTCTCGGCAGTTACAATCTACTATGACCCATCAAATGTTCCTCCCAGCAGCAATTTCCAACAACAAACCATGGCACCTCCTACCAGATCACCAGTCACAATTTACTATGATCCGCACACCATTACAGTACCCTCCTCAGCAGCAATCAGTCCGGTCACCATTACGGTGCCTGGACCCGTTCCTTATGAAAGCAGCAATGCCATACCTTGGCATTATGGCTCTGATCTCTACTGCAACGGGGAGAAAATTACTCTGGATTCATCAACCTCTTCTCCACAAATTGATAATGTTGGGGGAGGCGGAGGCTTCACCAGAAGCGGATGCCTTTTGGCCCCACAAACACAAAGACCTAATGTTGAGGCAGAAGCTGCTGCCAAAGCAAAGGGAAAGAGTGTGGTACCTGAAGAGCCGACTCCCAAAGAAACTCAGAAGACATCTTTTGAACAAGATGTAGACGAGTTTATGAGAATCATAAAAAGAAGTGATTACAAGGTGGTGGACCAGCTTCACCAAACTCCCTCCAAAATCTCCATATTATCACTGTTGATGTGTTCTGAAGCTCACAAGAACGCACTGTTGAAAGTCTTGAACGCAGCATACGTGCTGGAGGAGATTACTGTTAATCAGCTAGAAACCGTGGTTGCTAATGTCAACACCAGTCATGGACTGGGCTTTACCAATGCTGACTTAACAACAGAGGGACGTAACCACAACAAGGCTTTACACATCACCTTGGAATGCAAGGGTGCTGTTCTATCTCACGTACTGGTGGACACTGGGTCATCACTCAATGTTCTACCAAAGAAAGCCTTAGTGAAGTTGGAGAATGATGGCTTGGCATTGCGTCTGAGTAATTTGGTGGTGAGAGCATTTGATGGCTCTAAAAGATTAGTGCTTAGAGAGATTGATCTGCCTGTGTTGATTGGCCCGCAGACCTTCAAAACTACCTTCTTTGTGATGGACATACAGCCGGCCTACAGCTATCTGTTGGGTAGACCCTGGATCCACGCCGCTGGCGCTGTTATGTCTACCCTTCACCAGAATTTAAAATTCGAGTGGGAAGGCCAAATCATCACCATCTGTGGGGAGGAGGACATCTTTATTAGCCAGCTGGCTACGTATAAGTACATTGAGATGGATGGAGAGATCCATGAAACCATGCGCCAAGGGTTTGAGGCTTTGAACATTAATGAAGCATCTGCTGTATTGGGAACCTCCATAACATCCTACCAGCAAGCCCGGAAGGTTGTTGAGGAAGGTACCGCCCAAGGCTGGGGCAAGCTGTTGCCCGTGGAGAAGAAAGAAGACCGATTTGGGTTGGGTTACAGACCAACTCAACAAGATCAATCAGAGGCTGCAAGGGAGCCCAAGTTTTTCAGCAGGGGGATGCTCACCCTGGATGCTGTGAACAATTTGGAAGATGAGTCGGAAGATGAGCGCAACCTGGAAAGCTGGATACGTCCAAGGACCCCGGGGAGCCATGTCTCAAACTGGTCTTCCCAGGAAATTATAAGGGTTATTCATGCAGAGTAATTATTATTTCCTGTATTTTAAAGCATGCATCAAGTCTTACATCTTGCCCAAGATGTTAAGACTCATTTTGTAATCGGGCCATCTTGTATTTTATGCAAAGATCAATTAATGAATATCAGGACATCTTTTGCAAATGAGTCTTTTCTTTTTCGCTCACTGTTTTTCATTTTTTCACCTTTTGTACAAAAATAAAATGGCAATGTTTTTCAAAATAAATAACTTCATTTTCACTTTTTCTAAATAAGATAAAACTGATCACTAAAATGAACAAATCTAAACCCTTGCAGAAAGTGCCCTTCAGACTGCACCGACAACAACACTGCTATGACTTCGTATGACTTTGACAATCCAATCAATCAAGCTGATGAAGGGGTTGAAGAAGATTATGAGCTACCTGAAGAGCTAGCCAGGTTGTTGAGACAAGAGGAGAAGGCTATTACTCCTCATCAGGAGGAGGGCGAGACGGTTAATCTTGGTACAAAAGAAGAAGTGAAAGAAGTCAAGATCGGGGCCTGCTTACAAGATTCAGTGAAAGAACAACTGATCGACATGCTCCGGGAATATGTGGATATCTTTGCTCGGTCTTATCAGGATATGCCAGGGTTGGACACCGACATTGTCATGCACAAGCTGCCTCTGAAAGAAGACTGCCCGCCAGTAAAACAGAAGTTGCACCGTACTCGCCCAGATATGGCAATGAAGATAAAAGAAGAGGTACAAAATCAGTGGGACGCCGGTTTCCTTGCTGTGACTAGTTACCCGCCGTGGGTTGCTAATATTGTACCTGTGCCTAAGAAGGATGGCAAGGTGAGGATGTGTGTGGATTACCGGGATCTGAACAGAGCCAGCCCGAAAGACGACTTCCCTTTACCTCACATTGATATATTGGTCGACAATACGGCTCAGTTCTCTGTGTTCTCCTTCATGGATGGATTCTCAGGATATAATCAGATCAAGATGTCACCTGAAGACATGGAGAAGACAACTTTCATCACACCTTGGGGCACGTTCTATTATAAGGTGATGCCATTCGGACTGAAGAATGTGGGTGCTACTTATCAACGGGCTATGGTAACATTATTCCATGACATGATCCACAAAGAAATTGAATGTTATGTGGATGACATGATTGCCAAGTCCCTCACAGAAGAGGACCACCTGGTGAATCTGTTGAAGTTATTCAAGCGTTTGAGGAAGTACCAATTGAAGTTAAACCCCAACAAATGCACATTCGGGGTGCGATCCGGTAAGCTGCTGGGATTTATTGTAAGTGAAAAAGGGATTGAAGTTGACCCTAATAAAGTCAAAGCCATTCAAGAAATGCCTGCACCTAAGACTGAAAAAGAAGTTTGAGGGTTCTTAGGCAGATTGAACTATATTTCACGGTTCATATCTCACCTTACTGCAACCTGTGAACCCTTGTTCAAATTGTTAAGAAAAGAACAAACGGTCAGGTGGAACGAAGACTGCCAGAGGGCTTTTGACAAAATCAAGGAATACTTACAAGAGCCTCCGATCCTTATGCCTCCAGTTGAAGGAAGACCTCTGATCATGTACTTGACAGTATTAGAAGAATCAATGGGGTGTGTGCTGGGCCAGCATGACGAGTCTGGTCGAAAAGAGTATGCAATATACTACCTAAGAAAAAAGTTTACCGACTGTGAACAACGTTATTCACTGCTCGAGAAAACTTGCTGTGCTTTAGCGTGGGCTGCTCGCCGACTAAGGCAGTATATGTTGACCCACACCACTTTGTTGATCTCCAAGATGGACCCAGTAAAGTACATTTTTGAGAAGCCAACAATTACCGGACGGGTTGCAAGATGGAAAATGATCCTCACAGAGTATGATATTCAGTACACCTCTCAGAAGGCTATCAAAGGCAGTGTATTGTCTGATTATCTCGCTGAGCAACCCATTGATGATTACTAGCCTATGAGATTTGACTTCCCTGATGAAGACATCATGTTCATAAAAGCAAAAGATCATGAAGAGCCTGTTCACACTGAAGGGCCTGACCCGGAAGAGGAATGGACTATGATGTTTGACGGGTCTGTTAATATGAATGGTCGTGGTGTTGGTGCAGTACTCATTACACCTAAAGGAGTTCACACGCCTTTCTCGGCAAAGCTCACCTTTAACTGCACTAACAACGAAGCTGAATACGAAGGTTGTATTATGGTAATCAATCAGACCAACGGCAAATGGTACACTCACCAGGATCATCTGCTACCTTACTGGGATTATACAAGGAGGTTATTGAATTTCTTCACAACAGTCAAGCTTGAGTATATCCTTCGAGACGAAAATCAGTTTGCAGATGCTCTGGCTACCATTTCATCCATGATCAAAGTTCAAGCTGCCAACTTTGTGCCTCGGATTTCAGTATCCAGACTTGATAGACCAGCATACGTATTCTCAGCAGACCTTGCTAAAGATGATAAGCCTTGGTTCCATGACATCAAATGATTCTTGGAGGATCAGACATACCCACCTGGGGCATCTTCCAATGATAAGAAGACTTTAAGAAGGCTAGCTGGCAGTTTCTTCCTGAATACTGATGGTTCCTTGTACAAGAGAAACTTTGATATGGTATTTCTCAGATGTGTTGATAGGGCAGAAGCAGACTTGCTGATGCACGAGGTGCACGAAGGATCTTTTGGTACCCATGCTGGAGGGCATGCTATGGCTAAAAAGTTGTTAAGATCAGGCTACTACTGGATCACAATGGATGCAGACTGTTGTGCCTATGCTAGAAAATGCCATAAATGCCAGATTTATGCGGCTAAAGTGCATGTGCCTCCCAATCCTTTGAATGTGATGTCTTCACCCTAGCCCTTTGCCATGTGGGGCATCGATATGATTGGCAAAATTGAACCGACTGCTTCAAATGGCCACAGATTCATCCTGGTAGCCATTGACTATTTTACCAAGTGGGTTGAAGCAGCTTCTTATGCAAATGTCACCAGGCAAGTGGTAGCCCGATTTCTGAAGAGAGATATCATCTGTCGGTATGGAGTGCCCGACCGAATCATTACTTATAATGGTTCCAACTTGAACAACAAAATGATGGTAGAACTATGCCGGGACTTCAAGATCCAACACCATAATTCTTCTCCTTACAGGCCAAAGATGAATGGCGCTGTTGAGGCAACTAACAAGAATATCAAGAAGATTGTACAGAAGATGGTAGTCACATACAAAGATTGGCATGAAATGTTACCATTTGCTTTGCATGGGTACCGTACGTCAATCAGAACATCCACTGGGGTAACACCGTATCAACTTGTGTATGGTATGGAGGCAGTCCTACCAGTTGAAGTTGAATTACCCTCCTTGCGGGTATTAATGGATGTTAAATTGAATGAAGTTGAGTGGGTCCGATCCCGATACGAACAACTGAATCTGATTGAAGAGAAGAGATTAGCTGCAATCTGCCATGGGCAGCTATATCAGAAAAGAATGAAGAAAGCCTTTGATCAGAAAGTCAGGCTTCGAGAATACCAAGTAGGAGATCTTGTGCTGAAAAGACTCCTCACTCCTCATACAGACCACAGGGGCAAGTGGACTCCGAATTACGATGGTCCATTCATAGTAAAGAAGGTTTTCTCTGGTGGAGCACTGATGATCAGTACTATGGATGGTGAAGACTTCTTATCCCCTGTGAATTCAGATGCAGTTAAAAAATACTTCGCGTAAAATGACCCGCTGGACACAAAAACAGAATGTAAGTCCAGGCAAAAATAGGGCATCCCGGCGAGTCAAAAACAGAATAAAAGACTCGGACAAAAGTAAGGGAAAAAAAAATGTGTACACCCGCTGAGTTGAAAAGCCGCATTGGACAACTCAGGAAAAAATGGGTATCCCGGTGGATTGAAAACCCGAAAGGGCGATCCACGCAAAATAAGGAAATAAGCAAACAACTGCATTCTGAATTCGTCTATATCACTTACACTGCGGCAAGCTTCGAAAGGTTCAATGTCATATGGGTCATAGCAAAAGGGAAAGCTCCCTGAAGCGTCATCAACATTGCCAGCATCTTTTTTTGTAACGATCTCCTCATTTCAGGGGATCTGTTTCCTTGACTGTACTTGCCAATTCAGGGCACCCAAATTAATAAAAATCAGATTTTCAGTTATATTTTGTCTCGTACATTTTCATTTTCATTTGCAAAATGTCCGATGTCCTTAAGATATTGATTGCATAAGTACAGATGCACCTTTTCTAAATCACGTGCTTACAGGAAATATATTACTCCCGGGGGTGTCTAAACTCCTATGGTGGGATCCAATAAGGGATACCTCGGGGAATTTGTGCGTTTCTTTGCCATACAGGATTTCAGGTAGTCAAAGTGCAACATGGGGGCATGCAAGCTCCCCCAGCAAGCTGCAAAATCATTACTTACTAGGCACGTCTTCCAGAAGAGCACCAGAGATTGCTTCACCCCCAGCAGAGTTACCAGTCATCATCCCTCCTCAGCCAAATGTCAGACAGGGAACTATCTCCCCGCAGAGTCCCAGCCTCTATCCAGAAGAGCAATGTCTGAAGATCTCACAACAAAGCGACGAAAGCTTCCACAGCCCCAGCTGGGGCTTATCATCAACAAAAGGAAGGTCAATCAGTGACCTGGTTCCCCAAGCAGAGTCATTCCATCAGATCTACCAAGGATCTCATCCCCAGCTGGGATATCACTTCAAGCAGATCAGCCAGAGATCTTTGTCGCTCCCACCAAATGACAACCAAGGTCAGAAGGGGTACAAACGCGAACGGTCGGCGAAAAGAGGGATGAGAACACACAAGGGTGAACTCTGGAAAAGAAAGAGTCGCCAGCTAGGAATTTTTATCCCGAAGGAAAGGTAATGCTGCATAAACCTAAGAAAAGAATATGGATAAGACGGTTGCGAACCAGAGAGACTGAGAAAGGGGGTTGGTTACAACCTGGGAAGGTATTAGCACCCAGATTGTTCGTCGTACTCGACGGGATCCATGCTTAAAAGATTTGTGTTTTAAAGGGGTAGTGTCAGTGCTATCTGTGTATCAAAGCTGGAAAAGAATGAAAGTGTCAGTGTAAGAGAAATGTGAAGTGTATAAGAGAAGTGTCAGTGTAAGAACAAGAGTGAAATGCTCAAGATCATGAGGCTAAAAGAATGATGCTGGAAGAGGGGGGGAATATACAGAGACTTTTGTTCGATAACAGTTAAGTTATGCTTACGTATCCTCTCGTGCAATGAGGAAGTCAGAACACCGTAGTTCGACCCAAAGAGACTGAAAGTGAATTGACCTGATGAACTGCTTTCTTGTCAATGCTCAAGTGTATGACCTGTCTGGCTCAGGTGCAAACTGTCTTGCATTAGACGGAAGAAGCAAGTTCTCGTTTATGAGTGAATAAGATGAGAAAAGAATCCCGGAGGAGACGATTATTGTTTGTTTTTGTGTTTTCAGTCTTTTATTGCTTTTTGGAGTTTGTCATAGGAAAATGAGCTTAAGCCTAAACCAATGGGTTAGTAAACTCATCACATCCTCCCTTTGATTAGGGGTAATGAGAATACCTTAAGTATGAAGTAAACACCTCAAAACTTAATTACCATGGTGATGTAGGATTAAGATCAATAACCTACTTGTGATTATTTAGATGTTTTTGGTGTTTTTGTTTAGTGTTAAGTAATGATTTTAAGCCATAATCAAGGATTTAATGGACTCATTACACCATCCTAATAGAAGGATAATAGATGAGCACATTTAAGCTGAGAAAGACTCCTCAACTTAATCCATGATTAGGGATTAACCTCATGACAAAACAAAGCCTTTATTAGATGGATTTTAGTTAATGGTAAGATGAAGAAGTGATTTTTATGGTTTGTAAGACAACTTGAGGGGGACTTGTCCATTAACACCAGGGTTAGTCCTTCTTAACCAATTAAGGAAGAATTAGAACCCTAATGCAAGGCCCAAGTTACAAGCTTGATGTCTTGATGATTATTAAGTGAATTGATTAACGGATTTAAACACATTAAGGGTTTAACACTTAGGATTAAAGTTATACACTCCATCCTAATAGAAGGATGCAGGCATAAGCTTAATCACAAAGCCTTAAAGCCTTTAGGGTTTAGTCCTTGATTATGAGGTGAGAAGAGAAGACTCAAAGATGACACAAAGGCAAAACTAAATGGGGGACTAATCAAACCCTAATTGTGATCATGCTTGGTTGTTCCTAGGGTTAATGAGGTTTGCAAGAAGATCTTCAGAGAAACCACCAGGAAGGAAGCAGATGAAAGGAGGAAGAAGCAGAGAGAAGCAAGACAACTTGCTTCACTTAAGAAGTCAAGTTGCTTGAAGAAAGAAAGTGAATGAACATGAATGAGCAAGCTCATTCTAAAGCAAATAAAAATGCAGCAAGGATGCATTAAAGAGATGAGAAGAGAATGTGAGAAGTGAAGGCAAATTCACTTCTCAAAGTACTTACCACCTGAAATGGTTAGCATAAAAGAAAGAAATGAAATGAAAATGGAATGTATGCAAGGATGCAAACCAAAACCAGAAGTATATTCATGATGAAAATGATGCTATGAGATGATGCAAATGTATGTCAAGTGCAATGGATGATCATACAAAAGATGAGAATGCAAATGAAGCATGTAGGAAGCATGAAAGCACATGAATGTTCATGGAATGAAATGAATGCATAACATGGAAAATGGATGAAGAAATGATCAAGCATGGTTCTAATGTGTCCTATGATGTCTTATAAGTCATGTGGATGCAAGAAATGCCATGGTGTCATTGGATGCAAGCAAATGAGAAATGGATGCAAAGGAAGGCATAAATTAGGGTTACATGTATCATGCAAAGCAAAAATACAAAACCAGAAGCAAATGACATGATAAAAATTTGAAAATGCAATCAAAGATACCCTAAACCTATACAAGCTCACTTCCCAAAGGAGAGGATCCAACTCTTAACCTAGTGAAAGTTATGAATTTCCTAAGATTGCTAGGATTTTGGGGTTCCTCACCAAGAAAAATGCTAAACAAATTGAAAATGCAAGATCAATTCAAACCAATTTTATCCTATAAACTACATGCTATGAAGAGTGCAATGCAAGAAGAATCATCATTCAACTCTCAATGTTTAGGCAGAAAGAAATTTTTGAAGATTGAACCAAAATATTACCTTAAAATGAAATTAAATCCAATGAAAATGATCAAAAGGCATCAAGAATAAAAAAGAAATTGGGTTTGAGGGTTGAACAATGTTTCTAAATGTTTCTGAATGCTATGTGAATTTTTTTGTGATTTTTAAATACCTAAATGAATTTTTTATTAATTAATTTTCATTAACTAATTAAAAATAAACATTTAAATGATTTAAAAATAATTTTTAAAGCAAAAAATAAAAATAAAAATATTTTTGGGTTTTAAAAATTAATGAAATGTTTGACAAAAAATTTCATAATTTTTAATGGTATTTTGCTATTTTAAATAATTCGTGCAAAATAAATGTGAAACAAATAAAAATAAACTGAATTTAAATGAAAAAAGAGAAAGTCAGCTAATCTGATGGCTGAGATTCAAATTCACAGGGGCAGGAGTTGACCTGGCGCGCAAACGAACGGCTCACATTCAAACTTGCCTAATTATGATTAAGCCCTAATCAGAAGCCCTAATGACTTTCAGATGACCAGAACAGTGTTCCGGTCATCTTCTCCGGCCAACCAAAATCTCAATCTCTCTCAAAACGTATCAAAACCTCACAAAACTCTCCAGAATCAATCTATGATCATCACTAAACATAAACCCTAACACAAACAACATTTATTTTTCGTGAATCAAAGGAAACAAGCAAAAACATTTTCACGGGCAAACTTTCAGAACATCATAACATGCTTGTTTCTGGCTCATTTTCAAAAATAATTAGATCCCCATGACCAGGGAAACATACAAAACAACATTCTAACAAGAAATCAAAGTTCTGGAAAATTTGTTCATCATGTTACCTGAGTTTGAGCTTTCAGTCCAGGAGCTTTCTGCTTGCCTCTTTGCCTCAAAATGATCCCAATGGTACTCTTGATGAAGTTATGAAGCTTGGTTGGAGTTTATAATGGTTGGTCTGTGAGTTTGCAGAAGTTCTGTTCAGGAGGGGGGGAATCGTGATTTAGTTTGAGGAGGTTTTAGGGATGAATGAGGGTATGGAAATGATCAGGGGAGTGTGTTGAGTGATCCTATGGAGTTTGTTTCTATGTTTGATGCTTGTATGATGAGTTTCGAAGGAAGTCGCATAAGAGGTGAAAAATGCGAACGCTGGCTTGGAGTGTGTTTCAGGCCTGTGTGTGTTATCAAAATGAGTCCTTGGGGTGTGTTTGTAAGGTCTGGATTGGGCAGAGAGTTGTTGTGTCACTGTGGGATTGGTATGGGTGTTCTTGCCAAAAAGTCAAAAGTGTTGTACTTGAGGTATGGGCAATGGTGTAGCTAGCTCATTGGCTTGTCCTAGCTCAGCTGAGATTAAGGATGTCCATGGGATTAGTTTTGAGATGATTCAGCAAGTTGAATGAAGTTTATGAGATGTTTTGCAATTTTCACAAAGCTTGGCCCCTTTGTAAATTCATGAAGTTCAAGGCACCAAAATGCATAATTCTTGGGCCAATTCTGATTTTTAGAAGTTACATGATCATGTTATGAAGAGTTTGTGCACATTTGAAGCCTTTAGAACACTTGATCATACCATTTTGCAAAATGCCTCTTTGGTACAAAACTTGAATTTATGTGATTTTTCCCAACTTTGACAAGCCATAACTTTTGATCCAAAATGAATTAGGACAAGTTATTGTACTTTTTGAAAAGGGAATGATCCATTCTACAACTTTCATGAACAAAGTTTTCCCATTTGAAGCATTTTTGAATCAAAAAGCAAGGGTTGAAAAAGTTTCCCAAAATGGCAAGTTTCCATTACAAGTCATTTTCCCAAAAAGTCAACTTTGCAAATGGCTTGAAATTCTTCAATTTTGTGAACTTCTAACATCTTCTATGATCAAATAAAGATCATACACAATCAAAATGATGAAGAACACCCTTTGGTTGGGTCAGTGGGGGCCTCAGATGCCCTGATTTTGCACTGACTTGCTCAAAAAGTCAACTCTTGATCAGATGCCTTCCCCATGGAATTTCTTCCCCTTTGAAACCAAAACCCTAATTCTAGGTCATCTGTGCAGTCAAACCTGGCCCTGCTTCCATTCCAATCTCAGTTCTTGTGATTTTTTGACATTCTTGACTTTGAGAGGATATAATATGATGCTTGAACATTCATGGACCCCATTGAAGTGATTGATGACCTTTGGAGTGGCTCAAGAAGCTCTTGGATTTCTCAGATCACAAACCTTAGATGCAGATGACTTTGAACCAATGCAGTGAAGCAAATATGCAATATGAGATGCTATGGTTGAACTTATGCATATGAGGAGATCACAAGCCATGGTGTGAATGAGTGAGGGAAAATTTGGGGTGTTTACAGCTGCCCCTATTCAAGCACGAGTTAGTTGTGCAGGATGTAAGCAACGACTTAACAGGCAAACAAGATAACTTGTGGTTGAATACCAAAGACAGTCCAAAATTTGCACTCACAGAATGAAGAAGAAAAGGGATATAGATTGTAAAAGAAAATTAAGTATATTATAAAGTGCGGGCGACGGAGGACGACCGTCGAGCAGAGGACGACTGCTGGGGAAAGAGTGATGACGGGGACGGCCGACATGCTGGGGATATAAGAGATTGTGATGGGGACGGCCATCAAATAAAGCAACAAAGACTCTCTGGGGATTATAGGTAAAAATAAATGATGAGGTACGGTCATCAAAGGTGAAGGACGATCACCTAGCAGGGGACGACTGCTCTGTTGGGTATAAGATGAGGGACGGTCATCTAAGGGTGAAGGACGATCACCTGGTGAGGTAAGGTTGCCAAAAATATCGCGACATAGGACGAATGCCGGATAAAAGGTCGACGATGGGGACGGCCATCGAATAAGCATGATGAAGGACGATCATCAGGAGGTGAAGGACGATCACCTAGCAGGGTACGGCTGCTCTCAGGGTTTATCATGACATAGGACGAATGTCAGATAACAAGATCAACGACGGGGAAGACCATCGGATAAAATGATGAAGGACGATCATCAAAAGGTGAAGGACGATCACCTAGTAGGGGACGACTGCTAAATACTACGACATAGGACGAATGCCGGATAGAAAGGGGTTCCAATAATGGGGACTCCGCTGGGGAAAGGATGAGGGACGGTCATCCAAAGGTGAAGGACGATCATCGGGCAGGGTACGGCTGCCGAAAGGTGTCATGACATAGGACGAATGTCAGATAGAAAAGAAGTTTTGTTGGGATTTGCTGGGACAAGTAAACACGGACGAGTGTCTATATCGTCTATATCCAAGGAATGAGAGGTACAAGTGTTTGGGTACTGTGTATAGACTAAAGATGCGGACGAGCCTCCTGAAGACCATGATACGGACGAGTACCAGGTAGAAACAAATACTGACACATGTCCAGAGATGATGATACGGACGAGTACCAACTGGTTAACAAAGAACACGGACGAGTATCGGATCTGCGTGGACTCTTCTGGGGAAAGATAGACTCAAACGAGTGTCTTCATTCAAGAAGACAAAAGTGTTTGACACGTGTATGGATTAAAGATGCGGACGAGCATCCTTAAGACTGTGATACGGACGAGTATCAGGTAGAAACAAACGCTTGACGCATGTTCTGAGATGATGATACGGACGAGTACCAACGGGTTAACAAATAACACAGACGAGTGTTGAATCTGCAGAGGTATGAGCGGTGTATACAAGATACGAATGGGAATCTGTATGAGTGAAACAGGGGTAATAAGTACGAGTGGCGTACGGGAGTGTTAAACTTGCTAGGGAGAGTGACATGGACGAGTGTCAAAAGAGGAAAGTGTAATATAAACAAGTGTATGGTTTACAGAATGTTTTAGGTTTCCATGCTGAGGAAGGTGACACGGACGGGTGTCAGGGAATCTGTAGACATATGTATCTGTGAGTGCAAAGAGGACGCTTTGGCTTCCTGTTGGGGATATGACACGGACGGGTGTCAAGAAGGATATGTTATTGATAACGATTCGGGCGGAAGCCTTTCGGTGCATTTTTGGGGCGCAATGGCACGTGCATGGAATTTTACAACAAAATGTCTGCATTCATCATAATACCCAATACCAGTGTTTGGCTATGCGAAACATAACTACATATCAGAGTGCGAAATATGACCTGAAAAAATCTCCTCTTTTATTTTATCCAGTGTTGCCACAGCAAGATAGTATCCCAAATCCTCCGTTGCCTTTTCAGCAACAAAGCCGCTTAGAAGGCGAATCAGAATTGCCCGCTGAAGCATAAGACTGCTTGGCTTCAGATTTTCTGCAGCAATGATGACATTCCAAGCAAGCTGCACTTTGATAAACATCGTGTTATGCCTAGTAATGTCGAATGAAGCTACGAAGAGAGAGAGGGGAGTGAAAAGTGTGGTTAGGGTTTCGTACTCTCTCTCCCACCCTATTTTTTTTCTTTCAAAAAGAAGAGGGATGTACTGGGTGCATTGTTGATGAGGTACTTGGGATTCGCAGGTGACTGGTTCGAACCTGACTTGTGATTATGCAATATGTTTGATTTTTGCCGTAATGCTCCGTATTAGACGGAATGCTACGCTCTGCAGGGAGAATATGATGCGAATGCTATGATTATGCAAAGATATCGATCCGGGATTCGGATCCCGTTGCTGCGAAGATCTCTGGTTGATTTGCTTGAAGTGGACATCCTAACTGGGGATGAGATCATTGGTATATCTGTCATATGGGACTCTGTTTGGGGAAGATAGGTAACTGATAGACCTATCTTCGGTAATGAGGGACCCAGCCGGGGATTTGTAGAAGCTTCCTTCACCCTGTTGTGAGATCTCCAGGCGTTGCTCTTCTGGATAGAGGCTGAAACTCTGTGGGGAGATGGTTTCCTGGCTTTTGCACTTGGCTGAGGAGGAAATATCAAAGGGCAACCTAGCTGGGGAGAAAACACTTCCGGTGCTAAGACTGCGTAGACAATGATCTGCCAACTTGCTGGGATGAAGCCTTCATGCCCCATGTTGTGCTTTGAGTACCTGTAATCCTGAAAAGATAAAGAAACGCACAAGTATCCCGAGGTATCCCTTACCGGATTCCATCATAGAAATTTAGACACTCCCAGGAGTAAGTATATTTCCTGCACGCACGTATTTTAGAAGAAAAGCATCTGTATTCATGCAATCAGTAACTTAGAGACATCGGACATTCTTGCAGATGAAAATAAAATGTACAAGACGAAATGTGACTGAAAATCTGATTTTATTAATTCATGTGCCCTAAATCGGCAAGATACAGTCAAGGAAACAAATCCCCTAAAATGAGGAGATTGTTACAAATTGAGAAATAAAAGGTATTGGCAATGTTGATGACGCTTCAAGGAGCTTCCCCTTTGCTATGACTCGTATGACTTTTGACGTCCCTCTCGTCTTGCTTTCTGAAGAAGGCTGATTCTGAAAGAAGCTTGATCCTTTTGAAGCTTACCAAGTTGTAAGTGATACAGACGAATTCAGAATGCAATTGTTCGCTTATTCCCTTATTTTGCATGGATCGCCCTTTCGGGTTTTCAATCCATCGGGATACCCTTTTTTTGCCTGAGTCGTCCAATGCGGCTTTTCAACTCAGCGGGTGTACATTTTTTATTTATTTCCCTTATTTTTTCCCGAATCTTTTATTCTGTTTTTGACTCGCCGGGATGCCCTATTTTTGCCTGGACTTACATTCTGTTTTTATGTCCAGCGGGTCACTTTTATGCGAAGTATTTTTTAACTGCATCTGAATTCACAGGGGACGGGAAATCTTCACCATCCATAGTACTGAGCATGAGTGCTCCACCGGAGAAAACTTTCTTTACTACGAATGGTCCTTCATAGTTCGGAGTCCACTTGCCCCTGTGGTCTGTATGAGGAGGGAGGAGTCTTTTCAGCACAAGATCTCCTACTTGGTATTCTCGGAGCCTGACTTTCTGGTCGAAGGCTTTCTTCATTCTTTTCTGATACAGCTGCCCATGACAAATTGCAGCCAATCTCTTCTCTTCAATCAGATTGAGTTGTTCATATCGGGACCGGACCCACTCTGCTTCGTTCAACTTGACATCCATCAATACCCGTAAAGATGGTAACTCAACTTCGACCGGTAGGACTGCCTCCATATCATACACAAGCTGATATGGCGTTGCCCCAGTGGATGTTCTGATTGACGTACGGTACCCATGCAAGGCAAATGGTAGCATTTCATGCCAATCTTTATAGGTAACCACCATCTTTTGCACAATCTTCTTGATATTCTTGTTAGCTGACTTAACAGCGCCATTCATCTTTGGCATGTAAGGAGAAGAATTGTGGTGTTGGATCTTGAAATCCCGGCATAGTTCTACCATCATTTTATTGTTTAAGTTGGAACCATTATCAGTAATGATTCGCTCGGGAATTCCATACCGACATATGATGTCTCTCTTCAGAAATCTGGCTACCACTTGCCTTGTAACATTTGCATAGGAAGCTGCTTCGACCCACTTGGTAAAATAGTCAATGGCTACCAGGATGAATCTGTGGCCATTTGAAGCAGTAGGTTCAATCTTGTCAATCATATCAATGCCCCACGTGGCAAAGGGACAGGGTGAAGACATTATATTCAAAGGATTGGGAGGCACATGCACTTTATCCGCATAAATCTGGCATTTATGGCATTTTCTGGCGTAGGCACAACAGTCGGCATCCATTGTGATCCAGTAATAAACTGATCTTAGCAACTTCTTTGCCATGGCATGCCCTCCGGCATGGGTACCAAAGGATCCTTCATGCACCTCGTGCATCAACAAGTCTGCTTCTGTTCTATCAACGCATTTGAGGAGTACCATATCAAAGTTTCTCTTGTATAGGGAACCATCGGTATTCAGGAAGAAACTACCAGCTAGCCTTCTTAATGTCTTCTTATCATTGGAAGATGCCCCAGGTGGGTATGTCTGATCCTCCAAGAAGCACTTATGTCATGGAACCAAGGCTTATCATCCTTAACAACATCTGCTGAGAATACATATGCTGGTCTGTCAAGTCTGGACACTGAAATCCGAGGCACAAAGTTGGCAGCTTGAACTTTGATCATGGATGAAATGGTGGCAAGAGCATCTGCAAACTGATTCTCGTCCCGAGGGATATACTCAAGCTTGACCGTTGTAAAGAAAGTCAATAAACTCCTTGTATAATCCCTATAAGGTATCAGATGATCCTGGTGAGTGTACCATTTGCCGTTGGTTTGATTAATTACCAAAGCTGAATCTCCGAACACAGTCAAAGTCTTGATCCTGAGGTCAATGGCTTCCTAAAGACCCATAATACAAGCCTCGTATTCAGCTTCGTTGTTAGTGCAGTTAAAAGTGAGTTTTGCCGAGAAAGGCATGTGAACTCCTTTAGGTGTAATGAGTACTGCACCAACACCACGACCATTCATATTAATAGCCCCATCAAACATCATAGTCCATTCTTCCTCTGGGTCAGGCCCTTCAGTGTGAATAGGCTCTTCATGGTCTTTTGCTTTTATGAACATGATGTCTTCATCACGGAAGTCAAATCTCATAGGCTGGTAATCATCAATGGGTTGCTCAGCAAGATAATCAGACAGTACACTGCCCTTGATGGCTTTCTGAGATGTGTACTGGATGTAATACTCTGTGAGGATCATTTGCCATCTTGCAACCCGTCCAGTAAGCGCTGGCTTCTCAAAAATGTACTTAACTGGGTCCATCTTTGATATCAATAAAGTAGTGTGGGTCAACATATATTGTCTCAGTCGGCGAGCAGCCCACGCTAAAGCACAACAAGTTTTCTCGAGCAATGAATAACGTTGTTCACAGTCGGTAAACTTTTTGCTTAGGTAGTATATTGCATACTCTTTTCGATAAGACTCGTCATGCTGGCCCAGCACACACCCCATTGACTCTTCTAATACTGTCAAGTACATGATTAGAGGTCTTCCTTCAACTGGAGGCACACACCCCATTGATCTTGTCAAAAGCCTTTTGGCAGTCTTCGTTCCACCTGACCGTTTGTTCTTTTCTTAACAGCTTAAACAAAGGTTCACAGGTTGCTGTAAGGTGAGATATGAACCTCGAAATGTAGTTCAATCTACCTAAAAACCCCCGAACTTCTTTTTCTGACTTTGGTGAAGGCATTTCTTGAATGGCTTTAACTTTATCAGGGTCAACTTCAATCCCTTTCTCACTCACAATAAATCCCAGCAGCTTACCAGACCGTACCCCGAATGTACACTTGTTGGGGTTCAGCTTCAGTTGGTACTTCCTCAAACGCTTGAATAGCTTCAACAGATTTACCAGGTGGTTTTCTTCTTTGAGGGACTTGGCAATCATGTCATCCACCTAACATTCAATTTCTTTATGGATCATGTCATGGAATAATGTTACCATAGCCCGTTGATAAGTTGCACCAGCATTCTTCAGTCCGAATGGCATCACCTTGTAACAGAACGTGACCCAGGGTGTGATGAAATTTGTCTTCTCCATGTCTTCAGGTGACATCTTGATCTGATTGTATCCTGAAAATCCGTCCATGAAGGAGAACACCGAGAATTGAGCTGTATTATCAACCAATACATCAATGTGAGGTAAAGGGAAATCATCTTTCGGGCTGGCTCTGTTCAGATCCCGGTAGTCTACACATATCCTCACCTTGCCATCTTTCTTAGGAACAGGTACAATATTAACAACCCACGGCGGATAGCTAGTCACAACAAGGAACCCGGCGTCCCACTGCTTTTGTACCTCTTCCTTTATCTTCATTGCCATATCTGGGCGAGTACGGCGCAGTTTCTGTTTTACTGGCGGGCAGTCTTCTCTTAAAGGCAGCTTGTGCATGACAATATCGGTGTCCAACCCTGGCATGTCCTGATAAGACCAAGCAAACACATCCACATACTCCCGAAGCATATCAATCAGTTGCTCTTTTACCGAATCTTGTAAGCAGGCCCCAATCTTAACCTCTTTTACGTCTTCTTCCGTACCAAGATTAACTGTTTCGACCTTTTCCTGATGAGGAGTAATAACCTTCTAATCTTGCCTTAACAACCTGGCTAGCTCTTCCGGAAGCTCATAATCTTCTTCAACCCCTTCATCAGCTTGATTGATTGGATTGTCAAAGTCATACGAAGTCATAGCTGTGTTGTTGTCGGTGCAGTCTGAAAGGCACTCTCTGCAAGGGTTTAGATTGTTCATTTCAGTGATCGATTTTAATCTTGTTTAGGAAAAAGGGAAATGAAGTTTTCATTTTGGAAAACATTGCCATTTTATTTTTGTACAAAAAGAAAAATGAAAAACAGTGAGCGGAAAAGAAAAAGACTCATTTGCAAAAGATGTCCGATATTCATTGATTGATCTGTTTGCACAAAATTACAAGATGGCCCGATTACAAAATGAGTCTTGTCATCTTGGGCAAGATGCAAGACTTGATGCATGCTTAAAAATACAGGAAATAATAATTACTCTGCAGGAGTAACCCTTATAATTTCCTGGGAAGACCAGTTTGAGACACGGCTCCCCGGGATCCTTGGACGTATCCAGCTCTCCAGGTTGCGTTCATCTTCCGACTCATCTTCCAAGTTGTTCACTGCATCTGGGGTGAGCATCCCCCCGCTGACAAAGTTGGGCTTCTTAGCAGCCTCTGATTGATCTTGTTGAGTTGGTTTGTAACCCAACCCAAATATGTCCTCCTTCTTCTCCACGGGCAGCAACTTGCCCCAGCCTTGGGAAGTCCCCTCTTCAACAACCTTCCTGGCTTGCTGATAAGATGTCATGGAGGTTCCTAGTACAACAGATGCTTCATTAATGTTCAGGGCCTCAAACCCCTGGCTCATAGTTTCATGGATTTCTCCATCCATCTCAATGTACTTGTACGTAGCCAGATGGCTAACAAAGATATCTTCTTCACCACAGATGGTGATGATCTGGCCTTCCCACTTGAATTTCAGCTTCTGGTGAAGGGTAGACGTAACAGCGCCAGCGACATGGATCCAAGGTCTACCCAACAAACAGATGTAGGCCGGCTGAATGTCCATCACATAGAAGGTAATTTTAAAAGTCTGCGGGCCAATCATCACAGGCAGATCAATCTCCCCAAGCACTGATCTTTTAGAGCCATCAAATTCTCTCACCACCAAATTACTTGGACGCAGTGCCAAGCCATCATACTCCAGCTTCACCAAGGCTTTCTTTGGTAGAACATTGAGTGAAGACCCAGTGTCCACCAATACATGGGATAGCACAGCACCCTTGCATTCTAGAGTGATGTGTAAAGCCTTGTTGTGGTTACGCCCTTCAGTTGTTAAGTCAGCATTGGTGAAGCCCAGTCCATGACTGGTGTTGACATTTGCCACCACAGTTTCTAGCTGATTAACAGTGATCTCTTCTGGCACGTATGTTGCGTGCAGGACTTTCAGTAATGCATTCCTGTGAGCTTCAGAACACATCAGCATGGATAATATGGAGATCTTTGAGGGAGTTTGGTGAAGCTGATCCACCACCTTGTAATCACTTCTCTTTATAATTCTCATAAACTCGTCTACATCGTGCTCAAAAGATGTCTTCTGAGTTTCTTTGATGGTTTGTTCTTCAGGTACCACACTCTTCCCTTTTGCTTTGGCAGCAGCTTCTGCTTCGGCATTAGGTCTTTGAGTTTGTGAGGCAAAAAGGCGTCCGCTTCTGGTGAAGCCTTCGCCTCCCCCAACACTATCAATTTGTGGAGAAGAAGTTGAAGAGTCCAAGGTGATTTTCTCCCCGTTGCAGTAAAGGTCAGAGCCATAATGCCAAGGTATGGCATTACTGCTTTCATATGGAACTGGTCCAGGCACCGTGATGGTTACTGGACTGACTGCTGTAGAGGAGGGTGTTGAAATGGTGTGCGGATCGTAGTAGATGGTGACTGGTGACCTGGCAGGAGGTGCCACTGTTTGTTGCTGAAAGTTGTTGTTTGAAGGAACGTCTGATGGATCATAGTAAATGGTGACCGCTGAGATATCTTCATTGATTTCTGTTGGTGTTGTAGAAGATCCTGCTGAATAAATGGATGCTGATGTTGTAGAAGAAATGGTTGTTGACATCTGATTTGCTGAAATGATGGATGAAGCCATTGTTGATGATATTGATGAATTGGTCGGAATGATTGTTGTTGCAGTTGTAGGAGACTCAGGAATTGTTGTCAAAGGGATTGCTGGATTCGTAGGCGCCGTTGTTGTGATCTGGAGTATACCACTTTTGATAAGACCATCTATGCCGCTTCTCAAGTTATCACACCCGTTGACCGAAATGTTGCAATAACCACAACCGAGCTCACACCCAGGGAACATCTGGCATTCTAGGAGCTGAGCTTTAATTTCTATCAGAGGTGTCCGAATCTGCCCAACACTGGTGATTAAGAACGATGGCTTGTCTTCCTCGATGGCATTAATTCTTGGTCTTCCATGATTGGGCATGGGATTCTTGTTGACATTTTGCGGGGGTGCAAAGTTGAGGGCTTTAGAATCCACCAAATCTTGTACCTTCATTTGTAAAGCCCTACATTTCTCTGTATTGTGGCCAGTTGCATTGAAGTGGAAAGCACATCTGGCGTTGACATCGTAGTTTCTTGGCAGATTGGAAGGATCTGGTGGTGCCAATGTCCTTAACTCAACTAGGTTGAGCTTCAGGAGTTGTGGCAATAAAGCGGCATAAGGCATAGGGATACGGTCAATCACCCTATTTGCCTGTGATGGTCTTTGCTGAAAGGGTCTTTGCTGTTGATTGCTGTTGTTGTTGTTGTAGGTCCTTTGTGGTGGGTACTGAACTTGCTGCTGATAGTGTGGTTGTTGTTGTGGTTGATATGTTGGTTGCTGAGGAATCGGAGTTGGAATAGTGACAGCTGCCACTGACCTATGAACATACTGAGGTCCGCCCCTATTGGCATGAATAGCATTAGTCTCACCGGTTCTTCTAGGTCCCACAAAAGGCTTCCTGGGATTACTCGACGAACTTGCACCATTATCAGTAATTTTGCCCATCTTCAGAAGGCTCTCAATTCTTTCTCCAGCTATAACTACGTCAACGAAGCTGGTGGAAGAAAAGGCAGCTAGCCTATCAATATATGTTCCTTGCAGAGTATTCATAAACATGTCGGCCATTTCTCTTTCCGACATGGGTGGCTGGACAGCAGCAGCAAGTTGTCTCCACCTCTGGGCATACTCCCTGAAGCTTTCTCTGGAGGATTGAGACATTCCCATCAGAAGGGTTCTGTTAGGAGCCCTGTCCAGGTTGTATTGGTACTGTCTGATGAAAGCTTCAGCTAGGTCCTTCCAGCACCTGATGGTAGCTCTGGTCAAGTGAGAGTACCACTCCCTGGAAGCCCCGGTCAAACTGTCTTCAAAGTAAAACATCCACAGTTTTTCATCCATGGTGTATGCCTTAAGCCTCCCCAAAAAGGACTGTAAGTGAGTTCGTGGACAGGAAGTTCCATTGTACTTCTCGAAGCACGGGGGTTTAAACTTGTGGGGAATCCTTACCCCGTCCACTAACCCCATATCCATAACATCAAAACCTAGGGAATTTTGAGACTCCAGAGATCTCAATTTCTCTGCAATTTCATCTAACCTCCTATCATAAACTTCATCCCCAACTCCCATTACAGTAAACTGTTCCTCTTGGGGGTCTTCCTGTAAGATCCTGCCTGCAGTAGTATTTCCTTGCACATTACCCGGAATGTTAACTTCCGAATGTAGATGAGGCCCATATACTGGTGGGTTAATATGAGGCTGACCCCTCTCATTGTTACTTGTTCCTCCAGTTCCCAGAGGAGGTTCTTCCGGGGTTTGCCTTTCTACCAATGCCCTCAACCTTTCTTGACTTTGAGCCAAGCCATTCATTACTTCCATGAACTGGGTCATTTGGTTTCTCATCTCCAGCCTTTCATTAGCCATCTGGGTCCTGACCTCTGTCAGATCTTGCTGTACTTGATCCATCTGGATACCAGGAAGATTGTTGCGAGTAGGATACCTGTGCGGACGGTTGAGAGGGAACACCCGGCGGCGAGCAATAATTCCTGAACCACAACAGAGTTAGTGACAATCAAAACAAAAACCTACAAAACAAAACAAAAGTCAGTATGCAATGCAGTATGCTTATTTGTTTCCAAGGTATCCGGCTTGGTGCTTGGTTTTGACCTTTCCAAACCCTGAGGAATATATTTTGTGGTTGCTTGAGAGAAAGAGACTTAATGAAACAAACTAACAAATATATTACAAATAGTGGATCATACATAGTTTGTTTTTTTACAACATACGCCCCTGAAGGGTCAAAAAAAAGAAAGGTACATGAAATGGAAATAATAGCAAGCAAAATAGTCAAACATCTAAGCCAAACTCATCCTCTTTAACCTCCTTCAGAAGTGCTTCAGTTACAGGACCAGCCGGATGCTCTGTAATTTTTCTGATAAGAAGGTTTCTGGTGGCAATAGCAGTGGTCAGCTTCTTGTTCCTGTCCTGGTCCTTTGACCTCTTCACACCAGCCCTAAGCTTCAATTTTGAGATTTCCTTCTGGGCTGCCAGCAAAGCCTCATGTTGCTTCCTTTCACTAGCCTCTAGCTGCTCAATCCTAGCTTGAGTCCTCTTATCCTCTTGAGTACGAGCTTCAGTGATCCTGACCCACCTATCTTGACTTTCTTTCAGATAGAGATCAGTCCTAGCCTTCTGAAACTGGGCCTCTTTACAGGCATTCTTCAAAATCTGCTCTCCTGCTCTTGATTTCTTGATGTAGTCCTCTGATTTCTCAATCCTGGCTAGATGCTCCACCTTAAGCTTCTCCAACCTCTCAATATCTAAACGACCATCACTCGTCTCCCAGAGGGTCTTCTTCAGAGCTTGAGACAAATTCTCATTCCTCTCTTTCAGTTTCTCAAATTCTTCCAAGCTGACAGTGGCTGGAGGTGGTGCTGTGGATGGTCCAGGTGCATCCTCAATGGTGAAAGGCATCCCAGAAATTTGAGCCCTGGCATGAGACCATTCATAATACTGAGCTGAAGCCACATTATTGCATCTCCCAAGAATGGCCATCCCTTTGGTCTGGATGTTGTCCCAAGCCCAGGATGCTTGTCTGACAACAGCTAGATTAGGCTTTATCTCACAATACAGGGTTTCAGCCAAGTCTCGCACTCTTGGAGGGTGGACCAAAGCATAGCCCAATTGTCTCTTAAACAGCAAAGGATTGTAGTTGATGCAACCCTTCACTCCTATTAGAGGTACATTGGGGAACTGTCCACAGCTAGTAATTATATCTCTGCCTTTGGTGCTCTGGGTGCACCATCTGATGTCATCTGAAGTCAAAGCAATAAGTCTCTTAGCCCAATTCTTCTGTTGGTGAGGATTCAGGAAGGCATCAGTCCTAGGTAAGTGTTTAAGCATCCAGGTATGAAACAAAGGAGCACAGCATCTCACCAACCTCCCTCTTTGCTTCTCATTTCTTTGGTGAACAGAATAATAGAAATCTCCCAGTAATGTGGGCACTGGGTTCCTCAGAAGGAAAAGATGAATAGCATTCTTACTGATAAACTTGGGCTCATCTGCAAAAAGTATAACCCCATATATACTGAGGGCTAACAATGCACAAACTGCCTTCCATTCTCCCAAGGAGGCCTTCAGGATAGCCTGAGAAGACACAAAGTCTAGGTGCAGACCAGGGATCCCAGCCTTTGTTGACATGTTCTGCTCAATCAAAATAGGTTCCAAATACAGTGCCTTTGCCACTTCTTCATTGCTGGGAGAAGCCATCTCTGGGTTGAAGGGGATACCACCCCTAACAGGTACTCCAATCAATGATGAAAACTCCTCCAACAGAGGTCCCAGCTGAAAGTTCTTGAAAGTGTAGCATCTCAAAGGAGGGTCATAAAACTGTAGACAAGTGTGGATCAAACTCCTCTGAGAAGGGTCTAGGTCCATAACCATATCAAGGATGCCTCCATAATGCTCTCTGAATAATGGGATGTGGTCTGGAGTGATAAGTGCCTGGACCTGCCTGATGCCAGCCAGCACAGGCTCAAAGAAATGGTATGAAATGTTGCTCTTCTTGGGTGCCATGATTGCTGATGAAGAGCTGAAAACAGATGCTGATGATGAAGACTGATACTGGAGATGAGCCACTGGTAGGCTGAAGCTGGTGATAAAAGTAACTGAAGCAGGCAACTGATGAAGATAGCTGAAGCAGATAACTGGTGAACAGGGGTCTATGCAGATGAAGGGGTCAAAACCAAGCCAAAATATAATGTGGATACCCTGAAAAACAAATAAACAAATGTTAAAATGATGCAAATGGTGAGTATGCAAATGATATGCAAGGGTTTGTGATCAAGCTGGATCTGATTACTGCCTTGATATAAGTCCATGTATGTTTAAGAAGTCCAGATGGAGGTTCAGAAGTCCAGTAACCAGGGCGGGGGACTCAAATAAAGAGTCGCATGTCCAGGGTTAAATCACAAGAACTGTCCAAAGTGAAGCATTCTTAAACAAAACAAGTATCAGGGTATGATGTGGCCAAGGGTTCCTGCAAACCTGTAAACAACCCAACCCCCTCACAGGTAGTGTTCTAAAACAAGGATCCTCAGACTTGGATCAGTTATGAGAAGTGTAAACACTTCTATCCCGGAGGTACAGTGTTTACAATAACCATAAAAGATCCTCCTCTAATTCACCTCAGCTTCTGAAGGTCATAATAAAGGTCATCCAGACTTAGCAGGCTTCCCAGACAGCTCTAGCTCTACAGGAAATCTGTAGCACAGAGTTCTCAAGAAGAAACCCACATCTGAACCGTGTTTCATATTCCCGCACCAGACCGAAATGGAATGGGAAAGAACATGAACCACTCTAGCCTAGGTGTCACTCAGGTCCCAGGTATAGGACCTTATACTCTCAGTAGAACCCCACCCACCAAAACAAAAACCAGATCCAGCCAGATAACAGTATGACAGTATGATATATAAAGTTGTAAAGAAAGCAATAAATAACTGTACATAAAGCAGTAAACAAAGTAAATACAAACACAATTAGCACATAACACCCCAGTAAACACAAATCAAACAAACGCTAGGAGGAACCCACAAAAAGAACCAGAAGCCCTGGTTACAACATTAGGTTCCCCAGCAGAGTCGCCAAGTTGTCGCTCCCACCAAATGACAACCAAGGTCAGAAGGGGTACAGACGCGAACGGTCGGCGAAAAGAGGGATGAGAACACACAAGGGTGAACTCAGAAAAGAAAGAGTCGCCAGCTAGGCATTTTTATCCCGAAGGAAAGGTAATGCTGCATAAACCTAAGAAAAGAATATGGATAAGCCGGTTGCAAACCAGAGAGACTGAGAAAGGGGGTTGGTTACAACCTGGGAAGGTATTAGCACCCAGATTGTCCGCCGTACTCGACGGGATCCACGCTTAAAAGATTTGTGTTTTAAAGGGGTAGTGTCAGTGCTATCTGTGTATCAAAGCTGGAAAAGAATGCAAGTGTCAGTGTAAGAGAAATGTGAAGTGTATAAGAGAAGTGTCAGTGTAAGAACAAGAGTGAAATGCTCAAGATCATGAGGCTAAAAGAATGATGCTGGAAGAGGGGGGGAATATACAGAGACTTTTGTTCGATAACAGTTAAGTTATGCCTACGTATCCTCTCGTGCAATGAGGAAGTCAGAACACCGTAGTTCGACCCAAAGAGACTGAAAGTGAATTGACCTGATGAACTGCTTGCTTGTCAATGCTCAAGTGTATGACCTGTCTGGCTCAGGTGCAAACTGTCTTGCATTAGACGGAAGAAGCAAGTTCTCGTTTATGAGTGAATAAGATGAGAAAAGAACTCGGAGGAGACGATTATTGTTTGTTTTTGTGTTTTCAGTCTTTAATTGCTTTTTGGAGTTTGTCATAGGAAAATGAGCTTAAGCCTAAACCAATGGGTTAGTAAACTCAACACATCCTCCCTTTGATTAGGGGTAATGAGAATACCTTAAGTATGAAGTAAACCCCTCAAAACTTAATTACCATGGTGATGTAGGATAAAGATCATTAACCTACTTGTGATTATTTAGATGTTTTTGTTGTTTTTGTTTAGTGTTAAGTAATGAGTTTAAGCCATAATCAAGGATTTAATGGACTCATTACACCATCCTAATAGAAGGATAATAGATGAGCACATTTAAGCTGAGAAAGACTCCTCAACTTAATCCATGATTAGGGATTAACCTCATGACAAAACAAAGCCTTTATTAGATGGATTTTAGTTAATGGTAAGATGAAGAAGTGATTTTTATGGTTTTTAAGACAACTTGAGGGGGACTTGTCCATTAACACCAGGGTTAGTCCTTCTTAACCAATTAAGGAAGAATTAGAACCCTAATGCAAGGCCCAAGTTACAAGCTTGATGTCTTGATGATTATTAAGTGAATTGATTAACGGATTTAAACACATTAAGGGTTTAACACTTAGGATTAAAGTTATACACTCCATCCTAATAGAAGGATGCAGGCATAAGCTTAATCACAAAGCCTTAAAGCCTTTAGGGTTTAGTCCTTGATTATGAGGTGAGAAGAGAAGACTAAAAGATGACACAAAGGCAAAACTAAATGGGGGACTAATCAAACCCTAATTGTGATCATGCTTGGTTGTTCCTAGGGTTAATGAGGTTTGCAAGAAGATCTTCGGAGAAACCACCAGGAAGGAAGCAGATGAAAGGAGGAAGAAGCAGAGAGAAGTAAGACAACTTGCTTCACTTAAGAAGTCAAGTTGCTTGAAGAAAGAAAGTGAATGAACATGAATGAGCAAGCTCACTCTAAAGCAAATAAAAATGCAGCAAGGATGCATTAAAGAGATGAGAAGAGAATGTGAGAAGTGAAGGCAAATTCACTTCTAAAAGTACTTACCACCTGAAATGGTTAGCATAAAAGAAAGAAATGAAATGAAAATGGAATGTATGCAAGGATGCAAACCAAAACCAGAAGTATATTCATGATGAAAATGATGCTATGAGATGATGCAAATGTATGTCAAGTGCAATGGATGATCATACAAAAGATGAGAATGCAAATGAAGCATGTAGGAAGCATGAAAGCACATGAATGTTCATGGAATGAAATGAATGCATAACATGGAAAATGGATGAAGAAATGATCAAGCATGGTTCTAATGTGTCCTATGATGTCTTATAAGTCATGTGGATGCAAGAAATGTCATGGTGTCATTGGATGCAAGCAAATATGAAATGGATGCAAAGGAAGGCATAAATTAGGGTTACATGTATCATGCAAAGCAAAAATCCAAAACCAGAAGCAAATGACATGATAAAATTTTGAAAATTCAATCAAAGATACCCTAAACCTATACAAGCTCACTGCCCAAAGGAGAGGATCCAACTCTTAACCTAGTGAAAGTTATGAATTTCCTAAGATTGCTAGGATTTTGGGGTTCCTCACCAAGAAAAATGCTAAACAAATTGAAAATGCAACATCAATTCAAACCAATTTTATCCTATAAACTACATGCTATGAAGAGTGCAATGCAAGAAGAATCATCATTCAACTCTCAATGTTTAGGCAGAAAGAAATTTTTGAAGATTGAACCAAAATATTACCTTAAAATGAAATTAAATCCAATGAAAATGATCAAAAGGCATCAAGAACAAAAAAGAAATTTGGTTTGAGGGTTGAACAATGTTTCTAAATGTTTCTAAATGCTATGTGAATTTTTTTGTGATTTTTAAATACCTAAATGCATTTTTTATTAATTAATTTTCATTAACTAATTAAAAATAAACATTTAAATGATTTAAAAATAATTTTTAATGCATAAATAAAAATAAAAATATTTTTGGGTTTTAAAAATTAATGAAATGTTTGACAAAAAATTTCATAATCTTTAAAGGTATTTTGCTATCTGATGGCTGAGATTCAAATTCATAGGGGCGGTAGTTGACCTGGCGCGCAAACGAACGACTCACATTCAAACTTGCCTAATTATGATTAAGCCCTAATCAGAAGCCCTAATGACTTTCAGATGACCGGAACAGTGTTCCGGTCATCTTCTCCGGCCAGCCAAAATCTCAATCTCTCTCAAAACGTATCAAAACCTCACAAAACTCTCCAGAATCAATCTATGATCATCACTAAACATAAACCCTAACACAAACAACATTTATTTTTCGTGAATCAAAGGAAACAAGCAAAAACATTTTCACGGGCAAACTTTCAGAACATCATAACATGCTTGTTTCTGGCTCATTTTCAAAAATAATTAGATCCCCATGACCAGGGCAACATACAGAACAACATTCTAACAAGAAATCAAAGTTCAAGAAAATTTGTTCATCATGTTACCTGAGTTTGAGCTTTCAGTCCAGGAGCTTTCTGCTTGCCTCTTTGCCTCAAAATGATCCCAATGGTCCTCTTGATGAAGTTATGAAGCTTGGTTGGAGTTTATAATGGTTGGTTTGTGAGTTTGCAGAAGTTCTGTTCAGGAGGGGGGGGGGGAATCGTGATTTAGTTTGAGGAGGTTTCAGGGATGAATAAGGGTATGGAAATGATCAGGGGAGTGTGCTGAGTGATCATATGGAGTTTGTTTCTATGTTTGATGCTTGTATGATGAGTTTCGAAGGAAGTTGCATAAGAGGTGAAAAATGAGAATGATGGCTTGGAGAGTGTTTCAGGCCTGTGTGTGTTATCAAAATGAGTCCTTGGGGAGTGTTTGTAAGGTCTGGATTGGGCAGAGAGTTGTTGTGTCACTGTGGGATTGGTATGAGTGTTCTTGCCAAAAAGTCAAAAGTGTTGTACTTGAGGTATGGCCAATGGTGTAGCTAGTTCATTGGCTTGTCCTAGCTCATCTGAGATTAAGGATGTCCATGGGATTAGTTTTGAGATGATTCAGCAAGTTGAATGAAGTTTATGAGATGTTTTGCAATTTTCACAAAGCTTGGCCCCTTTGGAAATTCATGAAGTTCAAGGCACCAAAATGCATAATTCTTGGGCCAATTCTGATTTTTAGAAGTTACATGATCATGTTGTGAAGAGTTTGTGCACATTTTAAGCCTTTAGAACACTTGATCATACCATTTTGCAAAATGCCTCTTTGGTACAAAACTTGAATTTATGTGATTTTTCCCAACTTTGACAAGCCATAACTTTTGATCCAAGATGAATTAGGACAATTTCTTGTACTTTTTGAAAAGGGAATGATACATTCTACAACTTTCATGACCAAAGTTTTCCCATTTGAAGCATTTTTGAATCAAAAATCAAGGGTTGAAAAAGTTTCCCAAAATGGCAAGTTTCCATTACAAGTCATTTTCCCAAAAAGTCAACTTTGCAAATGGCTTGAAATTCTTAAATTTTGTGAACTTCTAACATCTTCTATGATCAAATAAAGATCATACACAATCAAAATGATGAAGAACACCCTTTGGTTGGGTCATTGGGGGTCTCAGATGCCCTGATTTTGCACTGACTTGCTCAAAAAGTCAACTCTTGATCAGATGCCTTCCCCATGGAATTTCTTCATGGAAATTGATATGCATGATCCCTATACCATATAGAGACCAATAGAAACAAGAATGACCAAAAAATTTGGAGTTATGGCCTTTGAAACCAAAACCCTAATTCTAGGTCATCTGTGCAGTCAAACCTGGCCCTGCTTCCATTCCAATCTCAGTTCTTGTGATTTTTTGACATTCTTGACTTTGAGAGCATATAATATGATGCTTGAACATTCATGGACCCCATTGAAGTGATTGATGACCTTTGTAGTGGCTCAAGAAGCTCTTGGATTGCTCAGATCACAAACCTTAGATGCAGATGACTTTGAACCAATGCAGTGAAGCAAATATGCAATATGAGATGCTATGGTTGAACTTATGCATATGAGGAGATCACAAGCCATGGTGTGAATGAGTGAGGGCAAATTTGGGGTGTTTACAATCTTCACTGCAACGGGATCCGAATCCCGGATCGATATCTTTGCATAATCATAGCATTCGCATCATATTTTCCCCCAGAGCGTAGCATTCCGTCTAATACGGAGCATTACGGAAAAATTAAACATATTGCATAAATCATAAGCCATGTTCTGAATAAATAGCTATGTGTACCAACACTCTTTTTGCAAATGTACAAAATACTTCTCAAACTCCCCGACAGAAAGCCAAAGCATCCTCTTTGCACTCACAAATAACAGATACATACTCCTTTTGGCACACGTCCGTGTCATCATTCCCCAGTAAAGTTGCCCGAGCTTTCTTTACAGACAGATACATATATGTACACAATTCCCTGACACCCGTCCGTGTCACCTTCCCCACCACTTTGGAAACCAAATACTTGTTTATAATACACTTCTTCCGACACCCGACTGTGTCATGCTCTCCACAGCAAGTTGGACACTCGTCTATGTCTCACTCATCACTTTTTACTCATACAGATACTCGCCACTTAAATCCCCTCAGGTTCAACACTCGTCCGTGTTCTTTGTTAACCAGTTGATACTCGACCGTATCATCATCTCTGAACATGCGTCAGCAGTTGTTTCTACCGATACTCGTCCGTATCATAGTCTTAAGGATGCTCGTCCACGTATTTAATCTATACACAGCGTCAAACACCTGTACCTTTCATTTCTGGAATGTAGACACTCATCCGTGTTTACCATTCCCCAGTGGAATTATCTCCTTTTATCCGACATTCGTCCTATGTCGTGATATTTTCGGCAGACGTACCTTGCCAGGTGATCGTCCTTCACCTTTTTGATGATCGTCCTTCATCATCCCCAGCGGAGTATCTACTCATTAGAACCCCTTCCTATCCGACATTCGTCCTATGTCATGATATTTTTAGCAGCCGTCCCCTGCTAGGTGATCGTCCTTCACCTCTTGATGATCGCCCTTCATCATTTTATCCGATGGTCGTCCCCGTCTTGATCTTGTTATCTGACATTCGTCCTATGTCATGATAAACCCCAAGAGCAGCCGTACCCTGCTAGGTGATCGTCCTTCACCTCTTGATGATCGTCCTTCATCATGCTTATCCGATGGCCGTCCCCATCGTCGACCTTTTTCTCTCCGACATTTATCCTATGTCGAGATACTTTCGGCAACCGTACCTTGCCAGGTGATCGTCCTTCACCTTGGATGACCGTCCCTCATCCATCTCCCCAACAGAGCAGTCGTCCCCTGCTAGGTGATCGTCCTTCACCTTTGATGACCGTCCCTCATCATTTATTTCTTCAACCAGATGGTCGTCCCCATCATTGCTTTTACTTTTCATCCCCAGAGAGTCTTATTTCTTTGCCTGATGGCCTTTCCCATCATAATCTTTTTATTTCTCCAGCATGTCGGCCGTCCCCATCATTGCCTCATCCTCAGCAGTCGTCCTCTGCTCGACGGTCGTCCTCCGTCGCCCGCACTTTATACCATCTTTGGACTGTCTTTGATATTCAACCACAAGTTACCTTGCTTGCCTGCTAGGCCGCCGCTTACATCCTGCACAGCTAACTCATGTTTGAATAGGGGCAGCTGTAAACACCCCAAATTTGCCCTCACTCATTTTACCATGGCTTGTGATTCTTTTCATTTGCATAAGTTTAATCATACCATCTCATATTGCATTTTTGTTACATTGCATTGGTTTAAAGACATCTGCATCTAAGGTTTGTGATCTGAGCAATCCAGGGGCTATCTGAGCCACTCCAAAGGTCTTCAATCATCTCAAGAGGGTCCATGTATGTTCAATCATCATATTACATCCTCCCAAGATCAAGAAAGCCAGAAAATCACAAGAACTGAAAAAGGCATGGAAGCAGAGCCAGGTTTAACTGCACAGAGGACCTAAAATTAGGGTTTTGGTTTCAGAGGCCATAACTCCAAATTTTTTGGTCATTCTTGTTTCTATTGGTATCTATATGATATGAGGATCATGCATACCAATTTTCATGAGGAAATTCAATGGGGAAGGCATCTGATCAAAAGGTGACTTCTTGAGCAAGTCAGTGCAAAATCAGGGCATCTGAGGCCCCCCAATCATCCAACCAAAGGGTCTTCTCCATCATTTTGAGTATATATGATCTTTATTTGATCTTAGAGGATGTTAGAAGTTCACAAAATTGAAGAATTTCAAGCCATTTGCAAAGTTGCCATTTTGGGAAAGTGACTTGTAATGTAAACTTGCCATTTTGGGAAAGTTTTTCAACCTCCTCTTTTGATCCAAAAAAAGCTTCAAATGAAAAATCTTTGGTCATGAAAGTTATAGAGTGGATCCTCCCATTTTCAAAAAGTACAAGAACTCATTCTAATTCATTTTGGATCAAAAGTTATGGCTTGTCAAAGTTGGACAAAATCACTAAATTTTCACTTTTACACCAAAGGAGGAAAGTTGCAAAACCTCATGCCAAGGCCAAATGTGACTTCAAACCAGCTTCTAATCATCATACAAACACAATGCAATGCCTAAAAATCAGAATTGGCCCAAGGATTTCCAAGTTCCATGACTTGTGCATGAAGAAATCAAGAAAGGGCCAAACTTAGTGAAAATTGCAAAACCCCCCATAAACTTCAATCCACTTGATGGTTTGCCTAAATCTCATTTCCATGGTCATCCTTGAATCAAGCTGCAGCAGACATGCCTTTGTTCTAGGCCTAAAACTACCCATACCTCAAAGGACACCTAACCTTGACTTTTTGCAAAACAAGCCATACCAATCAGCATAGCCCACAACAACTCTCTAACCTATGAGAAGTTGATACATGGACCAAAAGCAACTTAACACACCACACAACACAAGCTGAAACCTCCCATAAGACAGCATTCACCAAAATCCTCTCTTATGCATTTTTCTTCGAATCTCAACACACAAGCCTAAAACCTCAAAACAAATTCCACAGAACAACTCACCCTAACCCTCTGATCATTTCCCAACCATCACTTTGCCCTAAAACATTCACAATCAGAAATACGATTTTCACCTTGCACAAACTGAGCTTCTGCAATCTTCATTTTGAGGCCACAAAAACTCCAGCTAGGCATCACAAACACTTGAGGGAGATCATTAGAGAAGTTTTGAAGCAAAGAAGCAGCCAAACAGTGCCACCTTCGAAAGCTTCAGCTCAGGTAACCTTATGACCAAATTTTCCAGAAGCTTGATTTTAGGTTATAAACTTGTTCCTCATGTTGCCCTGATCATGTTGATGCTTTCATTTTTGAAAATGGTTGGGTTTTGAGGATTTTATGTTGTTCTGAAACTTTGCCTGTGAAATGTATTTTGATCTGATTCTCTTGATTCATGAAAAATAAATGATTTTTGTTGTGGGGTTTAGATTCAGTGATGTCTAAGGGTTGATTCTGGAGAGTTTGATGAGTTTTTGTTGCGTATTGAGTGAGATTGGAGAAATGGATGGCCGGAGAAGATGACCGGAACACTGTTCTGGTCACCTGAAAATCATTAGGGTTCAGATTAGGTCTTAATTGCGTAATTAGTGAGTTTGAATGTGAGTCGTCCGTTAGCGCGCGAAGTCAATTCCCTCCCCTTTTTGTTTGAATCTCAGCCACTGGATTGGATTACTTTCATTAATTCATATTTAAAATTCATTTTAATTGCCTTTTCTTTATCATTTTATTAAAAATAGCCAATCATTTCTTAAAAATCTCATCTTTTGCACCATGGCATAAAATATTTTTCTCATTCTGAAAATATTTTTATTTTTATTTTTTGCATCAAAAATTATTTTTAAATCATTTAAATGTTTATTTTTAATTATTTAATGGAAATTAATTAATTAAAAATGCATTTGGGTATTTAAAAATCACAAAAAAATTCACATTGCATTTTGATACATTTAGAAACATTATCCAACTCTTCAAACAAATTTATTTTTGGTTCTTGACCTATTTTGATAATTTTCATTGGAATAAAAGTTATTAAGGGGCAAGATTTTGGTCTTAACTTAGAAAAATTCATTCTGCCTAACCATGAAGAGTTTGATGATGGTTCTTCTTGCATTGCAATATTCACATCATGTAGTTTCTAGGGTAAAATTGATTTGAATTTATCTTTCATTTTCAAATTGATGTGCATTTTTCCTTTTGAAGTGTCCCAAAACCCTAGTTGACTTGAGAAAATCATAACTTCTTTAGGGTTAAGAGTTAGGTCTTCCCCTTTGGGAAGTGAGCTTATATAGGGTTAGGGTTCCTTTGATTCCATTTTCAATTTTTTATCTTGTCATTTGTTTCTGATTTTGAACTTTGCATTGCATATTGTATGTGAACCCTAATTTGTGCTTTCATTTGCATCCATCTCTCATATGCTTGCATTCAAGAACTTTCCATGACATTTTGTGCATCCATATGACATATAAGACATCTTAGGACATATTATAATCATTTTTGATCATTGCATCATTCATTTTCCATGTTGTGCATTCATTTCATTACATAAACTTTCATGAACTATCATGGTTCAAAGCATGCTTCATTTGTATCCTCATCCTTGTATGATCATCCACAACTCTTGACATGTGTTTGCATCATCCCTTAGCATCATTAACATCATGTTCATGCTTCTGACTTTGTCTTGCATCATGGCATTTCATCCCATTTTCATTGCATTTCATTTCTTTTGCTAACTTTTCAGGTGGTAAGTTGTTTTGAGAAGTGAATTTGCCTTCACTTCTCACAATCTCTTCTCATCTCTCTTGCATCATTGCTGCATTTTATCTTTGTATTAGAGTGAGCTTGCTCATTCATGTTCATCTCTTACTTTCTTTCTTCAGGCAACTTGTCTTCTTAGGTGAAGCAAGTTGTCTTATTTCTTTCTGCTTCTCCTCCTTTCATCTGTTTCTTTCCTGGTGGCTTTTCTCCTGAAGATGTTTTGCAAGCCTCATAAACCCTAGGAACAACCAAGCATGATCACAATTAGGGTTTTATTAGTCCCCAATTTATTTTTGCCTTTGTGTCATCCTTGAGTCTTCTCTTCTCATCTCATAATCAAGGACTAAACCTTAAAGGTTTTAAGGCTTTGTGATTAAGCTTATGCATGCATCCTTCTATTAGGATGGAGTGTATAACTTTAATCCTAAGTGTTAAATCCTTAATGTGTTTAAATCCATTAATCAATTCATCTAATAATCACTAAGACATCAAACTTGTAACTTGGGCCTTGCATTAGGGTTCTAATTCTTCCTTAATTGGTCAAGAAGGACTAACCCTAGTGTTAATGGACAAGTCCCCCTCAAGCTGTCTTACAAACCATAAAAGCCACTTCTTAATCTTACCATTAACTAAAATCCATTTAATAAAGGCTTTATTTTATCATGAGGTTAATCCCTAATCATGGATTAAGTTGAGGAGCTTTCCTCAGCTTAAATGTTCTCATCTATTATCCTTCTATTAGGATGGTGTAATGGGTCCATTAAATCCTTGATTATGGCTTAAACACATTACTTAACACTAAACCAAAAACTCCAAAAAAATCTAAATAAATACAAGTAGGTTAATGATCTTAATCCTACATCATGGTGACTAAGTGTGAGGTGTTTACTTCACACTTAAGGTATCCTCATTACCCCTAATCAGTGGGAAGATGTGATGAGTTTACTAACCCTTGATTTAGGGTTAAGCTCATTTTCCTATGACAAACCTCAAAAAGAAATAAAAGATTGAAAATACAAAAACAAACAATAATCGTCTCCTCCGGGATTCTTTTCTCACCTCATTCACTCATAAACGAGAACTCGCTTCTTCCGTCTAATGCAAGACAGTTAGCACCTGAGCCAGACAGGTCATACACTTGAGCATAGACAAGTAAGCAGTTCACAAGTCAATTTATCTTTCAGTCTCTTTGAGTCGAACTACGGTGTTCTAACTTACTCATTGCACGAGAGGATACATAGGCATAACTTAAAAGTTATCGAACAAAAGTCTATGTACATTCCCCCCTCTTCAAGCATATTCTTTAAGCCTCATAGTCTTGAGCTTTGAATTCTTTCCTTACACTGACACTCTCATATTTCACTTCACACTTCTCTTACACTGACACCTGTACATCCTTTTCCAGCTCTTTTGCACACGAAATAGCAATGACACTACCCCTTTAAACACAAACTTTCAAGCGTGGATCCCGTCGAGTACGACGGACAATCTGGGTTCTAATACCTTCCCAGGTTGTAACCAACCCCCTTTCTCAGTTTCTCTGGTTCGCAAACGTCTTGTCCATCTTTTCTTAGGTCTATGCAGCATTACCTTTCCTTCGGGATAAAAATGCCTAGCTGGCGACTCTTTTCATTTCCTTCCCTTTCGCCGACCGTTCGCGTCTGTACCCCTTCTGACCAGGTGTCATTTGGTGGGAGCGACACCCATCGTCGACCTTTTTTATCCGACATTCGTCCTATGTCGTGATGCTTTCGGCAGCCGTACCCTGCCAGGTGATCGTCCATCACCTTGGATGATTGTCCCGCATCCATATCCCCAACAAAGCAATCGTCCCCTGCTAGGTGATCGTCCTTCACCTTTGATGACCGTACCTCATCATTTATTTCATTTATACTTTACAAACCCGATGGTCGTCCCCATCATTGTCTTTACCTTTAATCCCCATAGAACCTTGTTACTGTATTTGATGGTCATCCCCATCATAATCTCTTTATTTCCCCAACATGTCGGTCGTCCCCATCATTGCTTTACCCCCAACAGTCGTCCTCTGCTCAGTGGTCGTCCTCCATCGGCCGCACTTTTTATAAATCTTACTTTACTTCCTTTTACAATCTATATCCCTTTTCTTCTTCATTCAGTGAGCGCAAATTTTGGACTGTCTTTGGTATTCAACCACAAGTTATCTTGCTCTCCTGTTAAGCCGCCGCTTACATCCTGCGCAGCTAACTCATGTTTGAATAGGGGAAGCTGTAAACGCCCCAAATTTTCCCTCACTAAGTTCACACCATGGCTTGTGATCTTTTCATTTGCATAAGTTCAATCATATCACATCATATTGCATTTTTGTTTCACTGCATTAGTTCAAGTTCATCTGCATCTAGGGTTTGTGATTTGAGCAATCCATGAGCCATCTGAGCCACTCCAAAGGTCTTAAATCATCTCAAGTGGGTCCATGTATGTTCAATCATCATATTTTATCCTCCAAATATCAAGGAAGTTCAAAAATCACAAGAACTTGCAAAGCATGGGAGCTGAGCTAGGGTTTAACTGCACAGATGACCTAAAATTAGGGTTTTGGTTTCAGAGGCCATAACTTCTAATTTTTTGGTCATTCTTGTTTCTATTGGTCTCAATATGATATAAGGATCATACATACCAAGTTTTATGAAGAAATTCATTGTAGATGTCATCTGATCACTAGGTAACTTCTTGAGCAAGTCAGAGCAAAATCAGGGCATCTGAGGCCCCCATCAATGGTTCCAAAGTGGATTTTTCATCAAATTGAAGTTATATGATCTTTATTTGATCATTTAAGTGTTTGGAAGTTCACAAATTTGAAGAAAAGTGGGCTAAACCAAAAGTTGCCAAAAATGGAAATGATTTGTAATGTAAACTTTCCATTTTGGGAATGTTTTTCAACCTCCTCTTTCTTAACCAAAAATGCTTCAAATGAAAAATTCTTGTTCATAAAAGTTGTAGATTGGATCATTCCCTTTTCAAAAAGTACAAGAACAAGATCTAATTCATTTTTGAACTCAAGTTATGACTTTCCAAAGTTGGCAAAAATCACATAATTTCATGTTTCATGCCAAAAGGGATTTTTTGCAAAACTTCATGCCAAGCAATTTTGTGACTTCAAAATGACTTCTATGTATCATTACAACTTGCCAAAATCAGAATTGCACAAGTTCACAAAGTTTCATGCCTTGGATCACAAGCTTCCATAAGGCATTTTTCATAAATTCTCAAAAGAGGGACTTTTTGCAAGAAGGACTTCTAATGATTGGTTTGGTTGCTAATTGGTCTAAAAGTATCATAACAACATCACATGATTCATTTTGCTGCAAATTGCCCAAGAATTCACAAGATTCCTTGCCTTGGCTCACAAGAAATTCCAAAGGGGGAAATATGCAAGAACATTGGAAACTCTTGATCAAGACCATCCAACTCACAAAATCTGATCCAAAGGCCTTCCTTGATAACAGTTGAAGCAAGACAAGCCCTAAGATCTTCTCTGACCCGAGCCATGCCTATGGTACACATAAATCTTGACTTTTGCATTTTTGCCCATACCAATCAAGCTGTGACATTACCAACCCTTTGGCCAATCAGTACATGTTATGTGGACCTCAAGGACTTGAAACAACCACACACACAAGCCTGAACTCTCCCATAAGCCAGGATTCACAAAAATTGTCAAAACCTTCATCTCTTCGAAAATCCTTCCACAACCATCAAACTTCATTTTTTTCTTCACCAACAAGTCACATATCATCCATAGAACAAGAATCAACCCTCAAAACAGCCAAAAACATCACATATCAAAACCTCAAAATCTGCTACACCAGAACTGGAACTTCCAAATTAGCCATCCTCAAAGGTTTTGAAGCATCCCATTAGCTTCAAGAGGATCAGAGGAGATTCTTTTCACGAAGGAGAGGCCTGGAAAGCTCACATTTGCAGTTCATCGTCTCAGGTAAGCTCAAGAACAAAACTTTTCAGAGCTTGTTTCTTTTGTTACAAAATGAAAATATATGTTATGCTGGTCATGCTGATGCTCTTAGAATTAAAAATGGTGAAGAAATGACTATTTTGTGACTCTCTGAAATTTCACCCGTGAAAATATTTTGATTCGATTCTCCTTGTTCATGTGTTATAAATGATTTTTGAGGGCTGAAATTGAGTGGGGTTTGGTTAGAGGATCATTCCTGGGTGGTTGATTTGGGGTGGGGTGGCCTTTAGAGAGTTTTAGGGTTTTGTCCCGCCGGAGAAGATGACTAGAGCTCCCCTCTGGTCACCTGAAAGTGTTTAAACCCTAATCCCTAATTAATTTTCCAGATGGATTCGTGGCCCTTGGATGAGGATTAGGTTAAGTTGTGAACGACTCAGATTAAGTCACTTAACCCTAATTCATTTTAATTAAATTAATTGAGTTTAATTAGTTTAATAAAATCAGAGTGAATCTCAACCATTAAAAAACGCGCCAGTCAACCCTGGGATCTCAACTTTGAATCTGGACCTCAGGATCCTCATACTTTTCCATTTAATTTGTTTTATTTCATTTTCTTTATTTAAATCTTACACGAATTTTTAAAAATAGCAAAAATAGTCTAAAAATTCTGAAATTTTTTATCCAAGCTTTAATTAATTTTCAGAACCCAAAAATATTTTTTTTTATTTTTTGCATAAAAAATTATTTTTAAATCATTTAAATGTTATTTTAAATTAGTTAATGAGAATTAATTAATTAAAAATACATTTAGGTATTTGAAAATCCCAAAAAAATTCATAGAACACTTTCAAACATTTAGAAATATTTACAAACTCACAACACAAATTTCTTTTTGGTTTTGATCACACTTTGACATTTTTCAATTGAATTAGGGTTCTTAAATTTGAATATTTTTAACCCTAGCTTCAAAAATTCATAACTTTTTATCCAAGTTGAGTTTGTGAATGGTTCTTTTTGCATTGTGTTATGCATACTTTCAAGCATCTAAAAATATTTTTGTTTCATTTTATCTTGTATTTTCCATTTGTTTGGCATTTTACCTTTATGATTACCCTTAAAACCTTAGAAACTTAGAAAATTCATAAGTCCCTTAGGGTTTAGCTTCTGACCTTCCCCTTTGGACAGTGAACTTGTATAGGTTTAGGGTCCCTTTGAGTCCATTTTTCAATTGTTTATCCAATGTCTTGCTTTTGTTTTTGAATTATGCATCTCATATGACCATATAACCCTAATTTGCATTTTCATTTGCATCCATCTTGTATAAGCTTGCATACATGAACTTGCCATGACATTTTGTGCATCCACATGACATATAAGGCATCTTAGGACATATTAAAATCATGTTTGATCATTGCATCATCCATTTGCCATGTTTTTTCTTTCATTACATTCCATATGCATTCATGAACTTTCATTCCTCTTGTATGCCTCATTTGCATTCCCATCCCTTGTATGATCATCCCCATCTCATGACATACATTTATGGCATCTCTTTGCATCATTAACATCATGAAAATGCTTCTGGTTTTGGTTTGCATCTTTGCATTTCATCTCATTTACATTTCATTTCACTTCCTTTTGCTAACTCTTCAGGTGGTAAGTGTTTGAGAAGTGAATTTGCCTTCACTTCTCATAATCTCTTCTCATCTCTCTTATGCATCATTGCTGCATTTTACTTTTGCTTTAGAATGAGCTTGCTCATTCATGTTCCCTCCCCACTTTCTTTCTTCAAGCAAATTATCTTCTTAAGTGAAGTAAGTTGACTTGCTTCTTCTTCTTTTCCTTCCATCTTTGCTTCTTCCTTGGTGGCTTTTCCTGAGGATCTCTTGCAAGCCTCATAAACCCTAGGAATACCCAAGCATGATCACAATTAGGGTTTGATTAGTCCCCCCATTAGTTTTACCTTTGTGTCATCTTTTGTGTCTCTCTTCTCATCTCATCATCAAGGACTAAACCATCAAAGTTTTAAGGCTTTGTGATTAAGGTTATGCCTGTATCCTTCTATTAATGTGTTAAAACCTTTAATTAATTCATCTAATAATCTTATGTGTTAAAACCTTAATGTGTTTAAATCCTTTAATTAATTCATCTAATAATCACTAAGACATCAAGCTTGTAACTTGGGCCTTGCATTAGGGTTCTAATTCTTCCTTAATTGGTTAAGAAAGACCAACCCTAGTGTTAATGGACAAGTCCCCCTAAGTTTTCTTACAAATTATAAAATTCACTTCTTAATTTTACCATTAACTAAAATCCACTTTTAATAAAGGTTTGTTTTGTCATGAGGTTAATCCATAATCATGGATTAAGTTGAGGAGCCTTCCTCAGCTTAAATGTTCTCATCTATTATCCTTCTATTAGGATGGTGTAATGGGCCCATTAAATCCTTGACTATGACTTAAACTCATTACTTAACACTAAACAAAAACTCCAAAAACATCTAAATAATTATAAGTAGGTTAATGATCTTAATCCTACATCATGGTGATTAAGTGTGAGGTGTTTACTTCATACTTAAGGTATTCTCATTACCCCTAATCAGTGGAAAGATGTGATGAGTTTACAAACCCTTGGTTTAGGCTTAAGCTCATTTCCCTATGACAAACACAAAAAGCAATAAAAGATTGAAAACATCAAAACAAGCAATAATCGTCTCCTCCGAGATTCTTTTCTCATTTCATTCACTCACAAATGAGAACTCGCTTCTTCCATCTAATGCAAGACAATTAGCACCTGAGCCAGACAGGTCGTACACTTGAGCATAGACAAGCAAGCAGTTCATCAGTCAATTCATCATTCAGTCCCTTTGAGTCGAACTACGGTGTTCTGACTTCCTCATTGCACGAGAGGGTACGTAGGCATAACTTAATTGTTATCGAACAAAAGTCTCTGTATATTCCCCCTTTTCCAGCATTATTCTGTAAGCCTCATTGTCTTGAGCATTGCCCTCTTTCTTTCCACTAACACTCCTTTATTTCACTTCACATTTCTTTCGCACTGACACTTGCATTCTTTTCCATCTTTAATACACAGATAGCACTGACACTACCCCTTTAAACACAAATCTTTTAAGCGTGGATCCCGTCGAGTACGACGGACAATCTGGGTGCTAATACCTTCCCAGGTTGTAACCAACCCCCTTTCTTAGTTTCTCTGGTTCGCAACCGTCTTGTCCATCTTTTTTTAGGTTTATGCAACATTACCTTTCCTTCGGGATAAAAATGCCTAGCTGGCGACTCTATTCATTCCTTCCCTTTCGCCGACCGTTCGCGTTTGTACCCCTCTTGACCAGGTGTCATTTGGTGGGAGCGACACTTGGTATTCCCGAAGCCTGACTTTCTGATCGAAGGCTTTCTTCATCCTTTTCTGATATAGCTGCCCATGACAGATTGCAACTAATCTCTTTTCCTCGATCAGGTTCAATTGATTGTACCGAGACCGGACCCATTCCGCTTCGTTCAGCTTGACATCCATCAGTACCCGTAAGGAGGGTAGTTCAACTTCAATAGGTAGGACAACTTCCATACCATACATAAGCTGATAAGGTATTGCCCCAATAGACGTTCTGATTGAGGTTCGATACCCATGCAAGGCAAATGGTAGCATTTCATGCCAGTCTTTATACGTAACCACCATCTTTTGCTCAATCTTCTTGATGTTTTTGTTTGCTGCCTCAATAGCGCCATTCATCTTTGGTCTGTAAGGAGAAGAGTTGTGATGTTGGATTTTGAAGTCCCGGCACAATTCTGCCATCATTTTGTTGTTCAAATAGGAACCATTATCAGTAATGATTCGCTCGGGAACTCCGTATCGATAAATGATGTCTCTTTTCAGAAATCTGGCTACCACTTGTCTGGTGACGTTTGCATATGAAGCTGCTTTGACCCATTTGGTGAAGTAAACAATGCTACCAGGATGAATATGTGGCTATTTGAAGCAGTCGGCTTGATCTTTCCAATCATGTCAATGCCCTACATTGCAAAGGGCCAAGGTGAAGACATCACGTTCAAAGGATTTGGAGGCACATGCACTTTATCTGCATAGATCTGGCACTTGTGGCATTTCCTGGCATAGGCACAACAGTCTGCATCCATTGTGATCCAGTAATAACCTGATCTTAATAATTTCTTAGCCATTGCATGCCCTCCAACATGGGTATCGAAAGATCCTTCATGCACCTCGTGCATCAACAAGTCTGCTTCTTTCTTTTCAACACATATGAGCAGTACCATGTCAAAGTTCCGCTTGTATAATTAACCATCAACATTAAGGAAGAAACTACCGGCCAGCCTTCTTAATGACTTCTTATCTTTGGATGATGCCCCAGGTGGTTATGTTTGATCCTCTAAGAAGCATTTGATATCATGGAACCATGGCTTGTCATCTTTAGCAATGTCCACGGAGAATACGTATGCTGGTCGGTCTAGTCTGGATACCGAAATCCGAGGCACATAATTGGCAGTTTGAACCTTGATCATGGAAGAAATGGTAGCTAAATCATCTGCAAACTGATTTTTGTCTCGAGGGATGTACTCAAGTTTGACTGTTGTGAAGAAAGTCAATAATCTCCTCGTGTAATGACGGTATAGGATCAGATGCTCTTGGTGAGTGTACCATTTGTCGTTGGTCTGATTGATTACCAAAGCTGAATCTCCGAATATAGTTAATGTCTTGATCCTGAGGTCAATGGCTTCCTCAAGACCCATGATACAGGCTTCGTATTCAGCTTCGTTGTTAGTGCATGCAAAGGTGAGTATTGCCGAGAAAGGCATATGAACTCCTTTAGGTGTAATGAGCACTGCACCAACTCCACGACCATTCATATTGACAGCCCCATCAAACTTCATTGTGCATTCTTCTTCTGGGTCAGGCCCTTTAGTATGAACAGGCTCTTCACAATCTTTTGCTTTTAGGAACATGATGTCTTCATCAGGAAAGTTAAATCTCATTGGTTGATAATCATCAATGGGCTACTCAGCCAGATAATCAGACAATACACTTCCTTTAATGGCCTTTTGAGATGTGTACTGAATGTCATACCCTGTCAGGATCATTTGCCATCTTGCAACCCTTCCGGTAAGTGCTGGCTTCTCAAATATGTACTTGATCGGGTCCATCTTTGAGATCAACAAAGTAGTGTGGGTCAACATATACTGTCTTAGTCGGCGAGCAGCCCACGCTAAAGCACAACAAGTTTTCTCGAGCAGTGAATAACGTTGTTCACAGCCGGTAAACTTTTTTCTTAGGTAGTATATTGCATACTCTTTTCGACCAGACTCGTCATGCTGGCCCAACACACACCCCATTGATCCTTCTAATACTGTCATGTACATTATTAGAGGTCTTCCTTCAACTGGAGGCATAAGAATTGGAGGTTTTTGCAGGTACTCCTTGATTTTGTCAAAAGCCTTCTGACAATCTTCATTCCACCTGACTGTCTGTTCCTTTCTTAACAATTTTAATAAGGGCTCACAGGTTGCGGTGTGGTGAGATTTGAACCTTGATATGTAGTTCAATCTACCTAGGAACCCCCAAACTTCCTTTTTAGTCCTAGGTGAAGGCATCTCTTGAATGGCCTTGACTTTGTCAGGATCAACTTCAATTCCTTTCTCACTTACAATGAATCCCATCAGTTTACCGGACCGTACGCCGAATGTGCATTCGTTGGGGTTTAGCTTCAGCTGATACTTTCTCAGACGCTTGAACAACTTCAGCAGATTCACCAGATGGTCTTCTTCAGTGAGGGACTTGGCAATCATGTCATCCACGTAGCATTCAATTTCTTTGTGGATCATATCATGGAATAATGTTACCATAGCCCGTTGATAAGTCGCACCGGCATTCTTCAATCCAAAAGGCATTACCTTGTAACAAAATGTGCCCCAAGGTGTGATGGAGGTTGTTTTCTCCATGTCTTCGGGTGACATTCTGATCTAATTATACCCTGAAAATCCATCCAGGAAAGAAAATACCGAGAACTGAGCTGTGTTGTCGACCAATACATCAATGTGAGGTAATGGGAAATCATCCTTTTGGATAGCTCTGTTCAGATCTCGGTAATCCACACACATCCGTACTTTTCCGTCCTTTTTAGGTACTGGTACAATATTAGCAACCCATGGCGGGTAACTAGTCACAGCAAGGACACCGGCGTCCCACTGTTTTTGTACTTCCTCTTTAATCTTCATGGCCATATCCGGACGAGTACGGCGTAGCTTTTGCTTCACTGGAGGGAAATCTTCTTTCAAAGGCAGCTCGTGCATAACAATGTCCGTGTCTAGACCTGGCATGTCTTGATAGGACCAAGTAAAGACGTTGACGTATTCTCGAAGCATGTCAATGAGCTGTTCTTTTACTGAAGCCTGCAGACTGACCCCAATCTTTACTTCTTTCAAATCTTCTTCGGTAACAAGATTAACTGTTTCAAGCTCCTCCTGATGAGGAGTGATCACTTTCTCTTCCTGTCTCAACAACCTGGCTAACTCTTCGGGTAACTCATAGTCTTCTTCAACCCCTTCATCAACTTGATTAATTGGATTGTCGAAGTCATACAAGGTCATAGCAGTGCTGTTGTCGGTGCAATCTGGAGGATAATCTCTGCAAGGGTTGAGATTTGTTTGTTTTAATGATCAATTTTAATCTTGTTTAGAAAAAGTGAAAATGAAGTTGTTTATTTTGAAAACATTGCCATTTTATTGTTTTGTACAAAAGTGAAAAATGAAAAGACAGTGAGCGAAAAAGAGACTTGTTTGCAAAAGATGTCTGATATTCATTGATAATCCATTTGCACAAAATTACAATATGGCCCTATTACAAAATGAGTCCTGACACCTTGGGTAAGATGCAGGACTTGATGCATGCTCAAAAAGGCAAGAAATAATAATTACTCTGTAGGAGTAACCCTTATAATTTCATGGGAAGACCAATTAAGGACTTGGTGCCCCGGGATCCTTGGACGTATCCAGCTTTCCAGGTTGCGGTCGCTTTCCGCCTCGTCTTCCAGGTTGTTAACAACATCTGGGGTGAGCATCCCCCACTGATGAACTTGGGCTCTTTTGCAGCCTCTGATTGATCTTGTCGAAATGGTTTGTAACCCAAACCGAATATGTCCTCCTTCCTCTCTACTGGCAGCAGCTTGCCTCGGCCTTGGGCATTACCATCTTCAACAACCTTCCGGGCTTGCTGATAGGAGACAATTGAAGTACCCATCCTATCCTCCTAGGATGCAGCAAATACTTCAGTCGTAGCCTCATTGACGTTCAAGGCCTCGAACCCCTGGCTCATAGTTTCATGGATTTCGCCATCCATCTCATTGTATTTATATGTATCCAGATGGCTAACAAATATGTCTTCTTCACCACAGATGGTGATAATCTGTCCTTCCCACTCATATTCCAATTTCTGGTGAAGGGTCGACGTTATTGCGCCTGCGGCGTGAATCCATGGTCCTGCCAACAAACAACTGTAGGCTGGCTTAATGTCCATCACATAGAAAGTAGTCTTAAAGACCTGCAGAACGATTATCACTAACTGCTCCACCTCTCCAAGAACAAAACTCTTGGAGCCATCAAAAGCCCTGACCATAAGGTTGCAGGGTCGGAGAGCTATACCATCATATTCGAGCTTGATGAGAGCTTTCTTCGGCAAGACATTGAGTGAGGACCCAGTGTCTACAAGAACATGAGATAGTACAACCCCTTTGCACTACAAGGTGATGTGCAAAGCTTTGTTGTTGTGACGTCCTTTTGTTGTTAAATCATCATCAGTGAAACCTAGCCCATGGCTAGTATTGACATTAGACACCACTGTTTCAAGCTGATTCACTGTGATCTCTTTTGGCACGTAGGCAGCGTGCAGAACTTTGAGTAGTGCATCCTGATGAGATTCGAAACACAACACCAGGGATAATATAGAGATCTTAGAAGGAGTCTGGTGGAGCTAATCCATAACTTTGTAGTCCCTTCTTTTAATTATCTTCATAAATTCATCCACATCCTGATCAAAGGATGATTTATGAGTTTCTTTTGATGCAGATTCTTCAGGTGCCACACTCTTACCTTTGGCTTTGGCAGCAGCCTCTGCCTCAGTATTGGTTCTTGGAGCTTGTGAAGCGAAGAGGCGTCCGCTTCGGGTGAAACCTCCGCCTCCCACGACATTATCCACTTGGGGAGTGTGAACAGAAGAATCAAGAAGGACTTTTTCTCCGCTGCAGTAAAGGTCAGCACCATAATGCCATGGTACAACACTGTCTTTATCATATGGAATAGGCCCCGGCACCATGATGGTGACTGGGCTCACTGCAGCAGAGGTTGGAACAGTTATTGTCTACGGATCATAGAAAATGGTGACAGGACTTCTTGTGGATGTTGGAGGTGATGAACTGAAGTTGGTTTGTTGTTGAAACTGTTGCTGAGACTGTTGTCGAAAATTGTTGGAGTTCGGGACCGTTGTAGGGTCATAATAAATAGTAATTGTAGAGACATCATTGTTGGTGGTTGCTGAAGTTGTAGAAGCAGGTGCAAATGAATTTTTGTTTGTTGAAGTGATGGAAGAAATGATTATTGATTTTGTAGACGAATCGGTAGGAACAATTGTTGTTGCAGTTGTAGAAGAATCATTTGTTGTTGGTGTTGTAGAAGAATCATTTGTTGCTGACAAAAGAGTTGCTGGTGTTGTACACGCTGTTGTGGTTATCAAGCCATTGATGCCATTCCTTAAGCTTGCACACCCGTTTTCGTAAACCTTGCAATATTCACAACAGGCCTCACAACCTGGAAACACTTGGCATTTCAAAAGCTGGGCTTTAACCTCTGCCATAGGTGTCTGAATACTTGTAACATATTCTATTAAACTCATGGGTGAGCCTTCTTCTATAGCATTAATCCTTGGCCCACTGTGGCTTGGCATAGGATTTTTCATGACATTGGGAGGTGGTGCAAAGTTTAGGGCCTTTGAATCTACCAGATCCTGGACCTTCATATGCTGAGCTCTGCATTTTTCTGTGGAGTGACCAGGTGCGTTAGAATGAAAAGAACACCTAGCGTTGACATCATAGTTTCTCGGAAGGTTCTGAGGATCCAGTGGAGCCAATGTCCTCAACTCAACAAGATTGAGCTTTAGGAGTTGTGGCAGCAGTGTAGCATATGGCATTGGAATATGGTCAATCACCCTGTTGATCTGAGATGGTTGCTGTTGAAAATGGCGTTGTTGTTGATTGTTGTTACTGTTGTTGTAGGATCTCTGTTGAGGAAATTGTGGTTGCTGAGGAAAGTGTTGTGGTTGTTGAGTATACTGAGGAGGTGGAGTGGGAATAGTGACGGCAGCAACTGATCTGGGCAGATATTGGGGTCTTCCTCTTCCCACATGTACAGAGTTTGTTTCACCAGATCTACGAGGCCCAACAAATGGCTTCCTTGCACTGCTTGAACTGGCACCGTTGTCGGAGGTCTTTCCCATCTTCAGTAAGCTCTCAATTCTTTCCCCATCTATCACCACATATGCAAAGCTGGTGGAAGAAAATGCAGTCAATCTATCAATATAGGTACCCTTGAGAGTATTCATGAACATGTTTGCCATCTCCCTTTTTGACATTGGGGGTTGAACAGCAGCAGCTAGTTGCCTCCAACTTTGGTCATACTCTCTAAAGCTTTCACAGGAAGACTGTGACATTCCCATCATAAGGGTTCTGTTTGGAGCCATGTCAAGATTATACTGATATTGACAGATGAAAGCTTCAGCCAAGTCTTTCCAATTTCTCACTATGGCTCTGGTTAAATGGGAATACCATTCTCGGGATGCCCCTGTCAAGCTATCCTCGAAGTAAAACATCCATGGTGTATGCTTTCAACCTCCCCAAGAAATACTGAAGGTGGGTGCGTGGGCAGGATGTGCCATTGTATCTTTCAAAACACGGGGGTTTGAACTTATGAGGAATTCTCACCCCTTCCACCAATCCCATGTCCATGACATCAAAACCTAGAGAGTTTTTGGATTCAAGAGACCTTAGCTTCTCTGCAATTTCATCCAACCGACGGTCGTAAACTTCGTCTCCAGCTCCTACCATAGTAAACTGTTCTTCTTGAGGGTCCTCCTGCAAGGCCCTTCCTCAAGTAGTGTTACCTTGAGTGTTTCTTATGACACTGATGTATGGGTTCAGGTGAGGCCCAAACTCTGGGGGATCAGTACGAGGCTGTACGTGATCATTGTTACCGGTACCCCCTGTACCTGGATGGTGTTCCTCAGGAGTTTGTCGCTCAACCAACTCCCTCAGTCTTTCCTGGCTTTGAGCTAAACCAGTCATCACTGTCATAAATTGATTCATTTGGGCCCTCATCTCTGTCCTTTCATTGGCCATCTGGGCCCTCACTTCAGTCAAGTCTTGTTGAACCCGATCCATCTGTAGTCCCGGAAGGTTGTTTCTTGTCGGGTACCAGTGTATTCTTTTGACAGGGAACACTCTTCTGCGAGCAATGTTTCCTGAAACCAAAACAAAGTGAGAAACAACAACAAAACAAAAACCTACAAAACAAAGAGAAGTGTTAGTATGCAATGCAGGATGCCTATTTGTCTTTCAAGGGTATCCGGTTTGGTTCTTTGGTTTTGACCTTTCCAGACCTCGAGGAAATGCTGATGTTGCAGAGAGATTAAGCCCACAAAAATAATACAAACCATATATATTACAAAGAATGAAGATACATAGTTTTGATTACAAAAAAATCCCCATGGTGGGTCAAAATACCTCAATGAAATCAAAAGTACAGACAAAAGAAAATACGAGTACAAGGAAATCAAACATCCAATCCAAAGTCATCCTCTCTGACTTCCTTTAGGAGAGCCTCAATCACTGGACCTACTGGGTGCTCTGTGATAGTCCTGATGAGGAGGTTCCTGGTGGCAATGACACTGGTCAACTTCTTATGCTTATCCTGATCCTTTGACCATCTTCAACCCCTCCCGGAGTTTCAATTTAGAGATCTCTTTCTGTGCTGCTAATAATGCCTCCTGATGCTTCTTCTCACTAGCCTTCAGTTGCTCTATCTTAGCTTGAGTCCTTTGATCTTCCTGTGCACGGGTCTCAGTGATCCTGATCCACCTAGCCTGGCTCTCCTCTAGATAATGTTCAGATCTAGCCTTCTGAGTCTTAGCTTCTTTGCAAGCATTCTTCAGTACTAGCTCTCCTGCTCTAGCCTTCCTGATGTAGTCATCCGTCTTCTCAATATTGGTCAAGTGCTCAACCCGGAGCTTCTCTAACCTCTCAATATCTAGACGACTTTCATTTCTCTCCCAGAGAGTCTTCTTCAAAGCTTCAGAGAGCTGAGCATTCCTTTCCTTCAATTTTTCAAACTCCTTTAAGCTGACAGTGGCTACAGGCTGAACTGATGATGGTCCAGGTGTATCCTCCAAGGTGAATGGCATCCGGGTGATCTATGCCCTGGTACATGACCAATCAAGATACTGTGCTGAAGCAATGTTGTTACACTTACCCAGAATAGCCGTCCCCTTAGTCTGAATATTGTCCCAAGCCTAGGCAGCTTGTCTGACAATAGCTGAGTTATGTTGGATGTCATAATAGAGGGTTTCTGTCAAGTCTTGTCCTCTTGGGGGATGAACCAAAGCATACCCTAATTGCCTCTTGAAAAGCAAGGGGTTGTAGTTGATGCAAACTTTTACTCCAATCAAAGGCACATTAGGATATTACCCACAACTAGTAATCATGTCCCTGCCCTTGGTGCTCTGAGTGCATCATCTGACGTCTTCTGATGTAAGGGCAATCAATCTCTTAGCCCAATCCCTTGGCTGATGAGGGTTCAGGAAAGTGTCTGACTTCGGTAAGTTCCTTAACAACCAACAGTAGAAGAGGGGTGCACAACATCTGACCAATCTCCCCCTTTGCTTCTCATTCCTTTGATGCACTGAGTAGTAGAAGTCTCCAAGCAAGGTAGGAACTGGATTCCTCAATAAGAACAGGTGAATAGAACTCTTGCTTACAAACTTTGGCTCGTCTGCAAACAAGATAACTCCATATATGCTGAGGGCTGGGAGAGCACAACCTTGGTGGTCATGCTCTAATCAATAAGGGTATACTCCAAGTGCAAGGCTTTAGCTATATCTTCATTCTTGGGAGAAACCATTTCAGGGTTGAAAGGAATTCCCTTCCTAATGGGGACACCTAACAACATGGAGAACTCTTCCATCAATGGTCCTAGCTGAAAATCTGGGAAAGTAAAACATCTGAGAGGAGGATCATAAAACTGTAAGCAAGTGTGGATCATGCTCCTCTGGGATGCATCCAGGTCCATGATCATGTCCATAATGCCTCCATAATGTTCCCTAAATAAAGGGACATGATCAGGAGTGATGAGAGACTGGATCTGCCTGATGGCTGTCAGAGTGGGCTCAAAGAAGTGATAAGTGATGTTGCTATTCCTGGAAGTGTCCATGCTGACAATGGATGCCGGTGAAGAAATTGAGGAGAAGCCCTGATGAAGGTAACTGCTGAAGACTGATGAAGATAACTGGAGAAGGTGCTGAAGAAGGGTCTCTGATGAAGACAACTGGAGAAGAGTCTCCGATAAAGACAAACTGATGAAGGTGCTGGTGTAGATAACTGAGGAAGTCTGAGCAGCAGAACAGGTCAAAACCAAACCAAAGATACAATGTGGATACCCTGTAAAACAAATAGACAAATGTTAAATGATGCAAAATGATGTATGCAAAATGATATGCAAAGGGTTTGTGATCAAGAGCTGGATTTGTTATCCGCCTTGATAGGGTCCATGTGTGTTCATAAGTCCGGATGGAGGCTTAGAAAACTAGTAACCAGGTGGGGGACTCAAATAAAGAGTCACAAGTCCATGGTTTCACAAGAACTGTCCAAAGTGATGCATTCTTAAACAAAACTGGTTAACAGGGTATGATGAGGCCAATGGTTCCTGCAAACCTGTAAACATCCCAACCCCCTCACATGTATTGTTCTAGAACAAAGATCCTCAGACTTGGATCAGTTATGAGAAGTCTAAACACTTCTAACCCGGAGGTACAATGTTTACAGTAACCATAAAAGATCCTCCTCCAATTCACCTCTGATGTTGAAGGTCATAAAAGGTCATCCAGACTTAGCAGGCTTCCCAGATAGCCCTAGTACTACAGGAAATCCGTAGCGCAGAGTTTTCAAGAAGAAACCCATGTCTGAACCGTGTTTCATATTCCCGCACCAGATTGAAATGGAATGGGAAAGAATATGAAGCCACTCTAGCCTATGTGTCACTCAGGTCCCCGGTGTGGAACCTTAATCACTCAATGATCCCCACCCACCAAGGTAACAGCAGATCCAGCACAAATGATAATGACAATATGAAATGAATAAAACTGTAAGGGAAAGCAATAAATAAATCTGTACAAAAAGCAATAAATCAAGAAATAAACAATAAGCACAAGTAGCACATAACACCCCCGAAAACACAAATCAAACAAGCGCTAGGAGGAACCCACAAAAAAGAACCAGAAGCCTTGATTGCAATATAAGGTTCCCCAGCAGAGTCGCCAAGTTGTCACTTCCCCGAAAAGACACCTGGTCAGATAGGGTACAGACGCAAACGGTCGGCGAAAGGAGAAGATGAGGGTGAACTGAATAGAGTCGCCAGCTAGGCATTTTTATCCCGAAGGAAAGGTAATGCCTCATAAACCTAGAAAGATATGGATAAGACGGTTGCGAACCAGAGAAACTGAGAAAGGGGGTTGGTTACAACCTGGGAAGGTATTAGCACCCAGATTGTCCGTCGTACTCGACGGGGTCCATGTTTAAAAGATTGTTTTTAAAGGGGTAAGTGTATGTGCTATCTGTGTGCAAAAGCTGGAAAAGAATATGCAAGTGACAATGCAAAAGGTAGTGAAATGCTCAGGAACTGAGGCTTAGAAAGAATGCTGAAATAGGGGGAAGACACAGAGACTTTTGTTCGATAACAGTTAAGGTATGCCTACGTATCCTCTCGTGAAATGAGGAAGTCAGAACACCGTACTTCGACTAAAAATGACTGAAAATGAATTGACTGTGAACTGCTTACTAGTCTAAGCTCAAGTGTATGACTCGTCTGGCTCGAGTGCTAACTGTCTTGCATTAGACGGAAGAAGCAAGTGCTCGTTTGTGAATGAGTGTGATGAGAAAAGAATCCCGAAGGAGGCGATTATTGTTTGTTTTTGATGTTTTTAGTTTTTTATTGTTTTTGGTGGTTTGCATAGGATTATGAGCTTAAGCCTAAATCAAAGGTTGTAAACTCATTATATCCTCCTTGATTAGGGATAATAAGCCTACTTAAGTATGAGATAAGCATCTCAACTTAATTACCGTGATGATGTAGGATTAAGATCGTTAACCTACTTGTGATTATATATATGTTTTTGGGTTTTTTTGGTTAGTGTTAAGTAATGAGTTTAATCTCTAATCATAGATTAGTGAACTCATTACACCATCCTAATAGAAGGATAATAGATGAGAACACTTAAGCTGAGGAAGATACTTCATCTTAATCCATGGTTAGGGAATAAATTCATGACAAAACAAGCCTTTATTAAGTGGATTTTAATTAAGGGATGAGATTAAGAAATGAGTTTTATGATTTGTAAGACAACTTGAGGGGGACTTGTCCATTAAACCCTAAGGTTAGTCCTTCTTAACCATAAAGGAAGAATTAGAACCCTAAGGTAAGGCCCAAGTTACAAGTTAATGTCTTAGTGATTATTAAGTGGATTGATTAAGAGATTTAAACAAATTAAGGGTTTAACACTTAGAATTAAAGTTATATATTCCATCCTAAGAGAAGGATGCAGGCATAACCCTAATTCCAAAGTCCTAAAACCTTAAAGGTTTAGTCTCTAATGATGAGATGAGAAAAGAGACACAAAGAAGACAGAAAGGCAAAAGTCTAACGGAGACTATGAATCCTAGAAGTTATCATGCTTAGGCATCCTATGGTTTTGTGAGGCTTAAGAAAAGAAGTCTTCAAGGAAGCCACCAAGGATAAGCAAGATGAAAAGAGAAGGAAGCAGAAGAATAAGTTACTTACTTCCTAAGAAGATAAGTAACTTAAAGGAAGAAAAGCACAAGTGAGCAAGCTCACTCAAAGACAAATAAAAATGCAGCAAGGATGCAATATGAAGAGATGAGAAGTGGTGGGAGGTGAAGGCAAATCCATCTCTCAAACAACTTACCATTAACCTGAAAAGTTAGCACAAGATGCATAAGGAAAGAAATGAAATGAAACAATGCATATGCAAAGGTAAAGACCAATACCAGAGGCATGTACATGATGCAGATGATTCTATGACATGATGCAAAGACACACAAGATGCATATGTGTGCTCATGCAAGAGAATGAATGCAAATGAAGCATGTAGGAAGCATGTAAACACATGGATGTTTATGAAATGAAATGGATGCAAAGCATAGCAAATGTGTGATTAAATGATCAAGCAATGTTCAAACAATGTCTTAAGATGTCTAAGATGGCATACAAATGCTTAGAATGGCATGGCAAGTTCATATGTTCATGCAATGCAATGTAAGATGCAAATAAAGATGCAAAATTAGGGTTACATGAAAGGATGAGATGCAAATGACCAAAACAGAAGCAAATGATATGATAAAAAATTAAAAATGCACTCAAAGGAACCCTAAACCTATACTAAGTTACCATCCAAAGGGGGGGGGGGGGGTCAGAAGCTAAACCTATAAGAAGTTATGAATATTCTAAGTTTCTAGGGTTTTTTGGGTGATCTTCAATGTAAAATGCCAAAAAATTTGAAAATGCATGATAAAAATGAAACAAAAATGTTTTTGGGTGTTAGAAGCCATGCATAGAACAATGCAAAAAGAACCATTCACAAACTCAACTTGGTTTAAAAGTTATGAATTTTTTAAGTTAGGGTTAGAAAATAGGTCATTTTAGGAACCCTAATTCAATGAAAAATCTCAAAGTATGATCAAAACCAAAAATAAATTTGTATAGTGAGTTTGTAAATGCTTCTAAATATCTAAGAATGCTCTCTGATGTTTTTGGTGATTTTTAAATACTTAAATGTATTTTTAATTAATTAAAATTAATTAATTAATTAAATAAAACATTTAAATGATTTAAAAATATTTTTTAATGCAAAAAATAAAAATAAAAATATTTTTGGTTTCTGAAAATTAATAAAAGTCTTGACAAAAATTTTCAGAATTTTTTAATGATTTTTTCTATTTTTAATAAATTATGCAAAGAAATGGATAAAAAATTGAATTAAAAATGAATTAAAGGGAAAGTATGCTGATCCAGTGGTCCAAATTTAAACTCAGGGGGAGAATGTTGACTACGCACGTGATCTAATGGCTAGGATGCAATCTGGAGAAAATTAATTAATAAACCTAATTAATCTAATTAATTATGAATTAAGATTTAATGGAGAAATCTGAGTCATCCATATGCGCGCTAAGCCAGGATCCTAAGGCTGACATTCAAACTGGCACTAAACCCTAATTACAAACCCTAATGACTTTCAGGTGGCAGGAGCAAACTTCGGTCATCTTCTCCGGCAAGACCAAAATCCCAACTTCTTCCCTAGGCCAAATTAGGAGCTCTAAATCTCCAGATCCACTCTCGTAATCATTCTAAACAAGATTCAATCATCAAACAACATTTATCATGCATCAAAATCCAGATACGAATCAAAACATAAAAACTGCTAAAGTTTCAGAAGCACGATACAAGCTCAAATATCAACCATTTTCAAAAGTAGAAGGTGTAGTGTGATCAGTGAAGCATGAAGAACATTTCTATAACAAAAAATACAAGTTCTGGAAAATTTGTTCTTGATGATACCTGAGCTTGAGCTTTCTTAATCTGAGCTATCTAGGCCTCTCCTTAGTGCCAATCAACTCCAATGGACCTCCTGAGGATGCTTTGATGCTTGGAAGGAATTTATTTGGGCTGTTTTTGAAGTTTCAGTTCCGGGGGTGGGGATGAAATCGTGTTTTTGTTTTGTGAGGTTTCAGGCTATAATGAAGGGTGGGAAATGTTCTATGAGTGATGCTGAGTTGAATGGTGAAGTTTGCTTGAAGTTTTTGTGGTTGTGTTATGAAATTCGAAGAGGGGAAGTTTTTGAGGGATTTTGTGAATCTGAGTGTGTGGGATGATTCCAGCTCCAAGATGTTATGAAATGTGATCCTTAGGGCATGTATGTGAAGTTGTGATAGGTCAGAAGAGTTGTTGTGGGCTATGCTGATTGGTATGGCTTCATTTGCAAAAAAAGTCAAGTTTGGTTGTACTTGAGGTATGGGTCATGACAGGTATGGTTTTGAGGCATGGATGGGCTCAGTAGAGATCAAGGAAAGCTTGTGGATCAGATTTCGCATGCTGGCATAAGTGGATGGAAAGATCTATACCATTTTGCAATTTTGGGAAGTCTTGGCCCCTTTGAAATTTCTTGAAGGAAATGCATAATTCTTGGGCCAATTCTGATCAAAATGAGTCATGTGATGTTGTTATGATGTTGAGAAGTCAATTAGAGGTCACTTAGAAGCTTGGCAAGTGGTTTTGCAAAAAAACCTCTTTGGCATGAATGTGAAAATTATAGGATTTTTGCCAACTTTGAAGGATCATAACTTGAGTTCCATAATGAATTAGAACATGTTCTTGTACTTTTTTAAAAGGGAAAGACCTAATCTACAACTTTCATGACCAAGAAATTTTTCATTTGAAGCATTTTTTATTAAGAAAGAGGAGGTTGAAGAACTTTCCCAAAATGGAAAGTTTCCATTACAAGTCATTTCCATTTTTGGAAAATTTTCAAATGGCTCAAAATTCTTCAATTTTGTGAACTTCCAAACACTCCAATGATCAAATAGAGATCATAGAACTTCAATTTGATTAGAATACCCCTTTGGTTCCATTGTTGGGGGCCTCAGATGCCCTAATTTTGACTTAACTTGCTCAGGAAGTTACCCAGTGAACAAATGACTTCCACAAGGAATTTCTTCATCAAACTTGGTACATATGATCCTTATAATATCCTAAGAACATTAGAAACAATAATGGCCCAAAAATTTGGTGTTAAGGCCTCTGAAACCAAAACCATAATTTTGGTCATCTGTGTAGTGAAATCCTAGCTCTGCTTCCATGCCTTTGTCAGTTCTTGTGATATCTTGGCTTCCATGAACTTTGAGGGACATAATATGATGATAGAACACACATGGACCCTCTTGAGAAGCTTTGAGGCCTTTGGAATGGCTCAGATGGAATCTTGGATTGCTTATATCACAAACCCTAGATGCAGATGAACTTAAACTTATGCAGATGAAACAAATATGCAATATGATGTGGTATGCTTATGCTTATGAAAAAATGAAAGATCACAAGCCATGGTGTGATATGAGTGAGGGAAAATTTGGGGTGTTTACAAATATGTATGCATTTTCAAGAATGTTGTGTGTCATTTTGCATGTAAGCATAATGTATGCATTCTTGTGCTGTGAGATTCTTTGTGAATCCGTTGTAGCATCGTGTGCTCATGTGGAGTGTGAGCGATGAATACAACAAGATCGTGTGCCCATGTGGGGTGTGAGCGATCAGTTTGTGTGCCCATGTGGGGTGTGAGTAATCCAGAAACATCGTGTGCCCATGTGGGGTGTGAGTGATGGGTGATTTATTCACATTGATTGTGTGCCCGTGTGGGGTGTGAGCAATCGGATTGTGTGCCAGTGTGGGGTGTGAGCAATCCATAAACATTGTGTGCCCATGTGGGGTGTGAGCAATGGGTGAACATCGTGTGCCCGACGGGGATTTACTTTAGGTAACAAGCGATGATTCCATTTGGTTCCTGAGAGAACCTGCTGAAATGTTGAGTCGGTACCGCATTTGCATCTGCATAGAGTCGTGTGTCGGTCTCTATGAGTTTCATTTTTATCATTTTAATTATGATATGCAGAAATAAACATGAATGTGTAAATGTTTATTTGAAGTATTATGGAGATGATAGTATGTGTGATGAAACATACTTGATTGTATATATGCATGTTTGATATGTATATGTATGTGGTTTATACATTTGTAATGTATATGTGTGATTAAACATAGCTAGACGTAAGTTTATGCGGAATGAATATAATTGAGGAATAAACATAAATAATACGAGTTATGTGAATTGGTGCATGATGAATATGCTTGATTAGTGTATGTACACGTTGCGATGTGTATGGGTGATGAGGAATGAAATGTATGGTGAGAATATGATTATGGGCATTTTTATATGTTGAGATATATAATTATATGCAATATTATTATGATAATGTTTCTCACCCTTCTGCTGGTTTATGATGCTCTATGAGGCATTGCATAGTAGGTTGCTGTATGAAATTTTTGTGAAGTTCGTCTTCATCTTTTGGTCAGTCGGCTCGGATATGTAGCACCGGGAAGCTAGGATTTGGCTTGATGCCTTTTTGTGAATACATTTGTATATGTATTTTGATGTGATATGTTATATGTAAATGTAACACCCCAAATTTGCCCTCTTCTTTTTTAAGCATCATCATCATATCATAATCATCATAAGCATGTCATGTCCTTGGCATCTTTGCATGGAAAAATGAAGCATAACATTCTCATGTTCTATCATTAGGCATATGATCAACTATTGGTGGATTTGTGGCATTACAAGCTATAGCAAAAGGCCAAGTAGACTTGTCCAAGTCCCATGAAGAGTCTACATGACATTCACAAGGTCAAGATCCTTTACAAGAGCTCAGGAGGTTGGGAGATCATCAGAGAATCCAAGCTAGGGCAAGCTCCTACACAATGGTTCTCCAAATTAGGGTTTCACTTTCAAGTAGGAATTCTTTGTGACTTTGGCCATTTCATCTGGGCAAAGTCTTTCATATGATTAGAGGTTCCTATGGATGAAATTTGGTGAGAAGATTCCTTGTGGAAGGCAGTTATTTCATTAGTTGCTTGCATAAGAAGAAATTGGTCAACTGTGCAATTTAAAAGTCAACTATGAGAATTCAAGGGGTCTAACCCCATTTTTCAAGTCAAGGGATGTCCTTAAGACCTTAGAAGTGGTTTGGCAAAGTCAAAGATCAAGAATCAAGGAGTTTTGAAGAACTTTCCATTTTTGGCATATGGCTTGTTTTAGAAGCTTCCATTGTTGGCAACTTTTGCCCTAATTTTTAAAGCCCTCTTTCATGATGAAAATGATCTCCAATGGATTGCTAATAAACATGAAAGTTGTAGGATATGTTCTCCCATTTTCAGAAAGTACAAGTGCATTTTCATAGCCCTCATGAATCAAAAGTTATGGTCTTTTGAAGTTCACTTGTTTTTAGGGTTTACCTTAAAATCCAATTTTCTACCAAACTGCAAAAACTCATGTATCTCAATTCCAAGGTGTTTTATGTGAAAAGTAAGATCACTACATCCCTATTCATGGCATGAGGAATGTTTGGCTCAAGAAAAATCAAGAGAATCTGGCATGGTATGCATGGTATCACACCATATGCAAAGATGCAAAAGCATGAGAAGTGCATGAAACAAACATCCAAGGGCCAAGATTAAATCATGGGTGAATGAGTAAATCAAAATGGATCAGCATGTGCAAAGGGTGGAGGAAGAGCACGAGCAAATCACCCCATCACTCAACTTTTTCTATTTTGCAAAATCACTCTTCCCTCACTATCCTCACGTGCATTCTCTTCACAATTCAAAACACTGAAAGCATGCACACTATATAAGATTTCTAGGGTTTCATTTCACCTCAGATCATCACCATTTTCTCTCCTCCAATTTCTTGCTCTCACTACATTTTCATTCGAATTGCTTCATACACACACTCAATCCAAAAAATAATCACATATTCATGGTCCTTGAGGTGTAAGGAGCAAGAATTCACCATCATTTGAGGCTGAAACCAAAGATCATACACCTTGCAAGTTTGGTGCAGTTGTGCTCGGGTTCTTAGATCTAGAGAGATTCAAGACCTCTCTTGCATTTATTTTTCAAGGAGGAGTTTAAAGGAGGAGATCTTCATTTTCTAGAAGCTCATCTCAAGCTATTTTGACTTCTGCAAGTTTCAGGTATCTTCAAAATTCGTAGATCTGGAAATGATTTTAGTCGTGTGCTTTATGATCTACTCACTTTGCTGATTACACTGATCTACTTAGATTTGAAAATGCATGACTATTGAGTGAGATATGTGGATTTTCAGTTTGATGTTCAAAAATGTTTGTGTTCGATCCGTTTGATTCCTTGATCTAATGTGAAATCTAAGCTCATTTTTGAATTCAGCATGCTTGAATTGTTTGATCTGGAAAGTTTGATTCATTTCTTTGATGTTTTGTTCTTGAGTTTGAGTTTTCCGGTTCCGGAGCTAGGGCTCTGGTCACCGGATTCTGGAAATGGTTGAATGAAGAAGATGAGCTCGTCACCCTTGGATCTCTCATCTGGACGGATGTGGTTTTGCCAGCACATTAAAATGCCATCCTCCCTCTCACATGATTTCGTTTTATGTTTTAATCTGAATTGAACTTTATGCTTGGCACCTCACCACAGTTATCATGAGCACGCACACTGGCCAATGGTTTGAATGACCTAGGGATTTTGTTGACTAAATCTCACACGTACAAGTGATCTGATGGCTTTGCTTTTTCCCTGATTTTATTGAATTTCCACCCTAGTTTTCATGAACATGCGCATGTCCCTGTGCTTTGGTTACTAAGCACACCCCCATGTTTGTAAGCCCAAAGGATTTTGAACTGAGTCTCTTACTAATTGCACCCCTGGCCCATTCCTTTCATTTTATTATTTTATTTTATTACAGTTTGCTTTTCAATTAATAAAAAAAGTTAGAAGTTATTAAAAATTCCAAAAAAATTCATAAATGTTATTTTGAGTTTTCTTTAATTTTTGATATTTTTATTTTCCATTTATTTTCATTTTCCATGCTGGAATTAATTTCTTCTTTTATTATTTGTTTTTAATTCACTTTTAATGCATGCTGACTTGTAGAATTTATATCTTGATCATCCTTGAGAATTTTTGTTTGATTCTTTTTGCTATGGATTAACATTGGAATGTAGTTTATTGGTGATTTTTTCTTCTGATTTTTAGAGGTTTGCTTGATTATTTTTTATCCCTAACTTGTGTATGAAGTTTCATAACCCTAATCCATGTTTAGACACATATTTTACCTACTTAGCTTCTGATTTTGATCCTATCCTTTTGGCATGTTAATATTAGATGTTTGAAGAGCCTTTGTGCAAATTTGTGGAATTTTTGGATGAACTCTTGATTTAATTTGAATTTTATGGTGTGCTTCTCTCCTTTTGCATCCTTTTTGGTAAAATGTTTAGTCCTTAGGTTAGGAGGGCACTTGTGCCAACTCCCATAGGTTGTTTAGAGCCCTTTTAGGATGAGGATACCCCTCTGGTCTTTTATGGATGTTTGTACTTTGAGAAATTTTGTGGTTGCTTGCCTTTGAAGTGCATTCATTTATGTACATGTTCACCTCATTTCTTATGCTTATTTGCTTCTCATGTTGATAATGTTTAAGTTTGTATGCCTCTATTCTTAATCTCTTGTGAGGCTTAGGCACATTCTTGACATGTTAGGGTTCTGGTCTTGAAGTGTGTGATGTTTGTTTGCTTTGTATGCTTTGGGTTATTTCATAATTGTTTTGTTTGGTCATGATAATCTGTGATGCTGGACTGTTTAATCCATTTCTCATTTTGTGTTGTGTGTTTGATCTTGACACTTATAATTGAGATCCCAATTCTGGTTGTTATGTCTTGGCTTGATCTTATGCCCATTTTTTGTTTCATTTGGTCTTATTTGCTTGCTTATGCTATTAACCATTTCAGGGGCTTTGGTATGTGAGAAGGGTGGATGAGATTCCCACATCTCCAATTCTTATCTCTTCTCTTTTCATGTTGTTTTCTTATTTGTGTTTGATGTGCTTAGGCCAACCTTTCTATCTTCTTCCCTTCTTCATTCTCCTCCTTCCTTCCTTATCTCTTCCTTCTTTAGGATAATAAGCCACACTAACCTTAGGAATCCCTTGCATGATAACTTTAGGATTAGACTTTCCCCATTAGATTTTACCTTTAAGATCTTTGATTCTTTCCTCTTCTCATCTCAAAACAAAAACTCTAAAAAACATCTTAATAAGGATTGAAGTGGTCTCCTGTGCAATAGCCTTATTCCATGAAACACTTGTAGTTTTCCCATCTTGGGATAGTACAAGCTTGTTCATCATGATGCACAAGTCTGATCATGAGACCATCTGCATCAAGAAAATCATAAAACATACTTCTTCATTTTAATTACAAAAACACTTAATAAATTCAATGAGTTAGTGAGCTTAGGCCCTAATCTCTGGAATCAAGTTTTGGGGATCTTCTCCTTACTTGAGTGTGCTTGTTCTATTATTCCATCTTGGAATGTAGTAGCAAGTAAACATTCCATGGAAAAGAGCTTGAGTTCACTTCCTTGTCCAACACTCATAAAAAATCATAAAAAACACTGGACAAACAATAAACGTCTCTCCTTCGGGACTTCTTTTCTCATCACCTTCACTCTCATCGTACGTACTTTCTCCTACTTGTCATTTTGCAAGACGGTAACACACTCGTCGTCCGAGCCTGCAACACCTGAGCATTGACATAGGCAATTCAAGCCTTAAGACACAAGAAATCTTTTCCACCCCTAGTTAGGGGAACTACGGCGACTCTGATCCTCATTGTCCAGATGAGGTACGTAGGCAGCGGGGTAGGGCCCGTTCGAGCACACTCTTTTATTTTCCCTACATTTTCCCTCTTTCTTTTATTTTCTTATCCAGTTCATTTTCTTTTTGCAGCAGCTTTCATTTCCTCTCCCTTTGAAACAGCTTCTTTGCAAGCGTGGATCCCGTCGGGTACGGCAGACGATCTGGGGTGCTAATACCTTCCCAGGTCGTAATCGACTCCCGAACTCAGTCTCTTTGGTTTGCAGGACCCGTGTCCTTCCTCTTCTTTCTTCTAGTTTGAGCAACATTACCATTCCCGTTCCTTCGGGATAAAAATGCCTGGCTGGCGACTCTAACCTCTTTCCGCGCCACTTTCGCGTTTGTACCAGGATGGAATTCCGGGGAGCGACAGCTGGCGACTCTGCTAGGGAGTTCCTAACCAGAGTATCTCTGGTTCCCTTGAGAGTCTCTCCTAGCGCTTGCATGTTTCTGTTTCTTTGGGTGTTGTTTGTTTGCTGTTGTGTGTATATGTTACTGTTGTCTATTTACAATTTATTTATAGCTTTATTTTCAGTTTCAGTACATATACTCATGTATCATATATTATTACTGGACTGTCTGGACTGGATTTTCTATTTGGTGGGACGTGAGTGATACTGTTACTGTGATATGAGCTCATTACCAAGGCTCGAGTGCACCTTAGGACTTAGAGTGGTTCCACTTTGGCCTCATGAGATCTTGTCATGGGGGTAGTAGTGAGTTTCACGCCCAGATTTGTGACTGTCTTGGAAATGTCTTGATTTGGGGATCTTCCTCTTTCATTTCATAACCTTGATAGTTATGTGCAGCTGGGGACCGATCATGGAGAACCTTGTGGCAAACCCACTCGCACCCGAGGGCCCACCTGGAACTCCCATAGGATGACCTTGTTTTCCTGGACTCAGCTGAGGCCTCCCTGAGTAGTACATAATGCCAAACCAGTTCCCTGATTTGGTCATGAGCCATTTCTCGGAAATGGTGAACGTATTATTCATATTCGGCTTTGAGAGTCCGTGATGTTTGACCCGGAGCACACCCGTGAGATTGGGAGGGGTTTACAGGTTTGCAGGAACCCTTGACCTCTACATACCCTCATTATCAGTGTGGTCTCTGTTATGATTTGGTCCTTATGGTTCTGGATTTCTTGGTCTTTTGGTTCTGAGGGTTTCTATCCAATGTACAGATGGTCCCAGTTTGATCATATGCCTGCATTGCATCATACTTGCATTAACTATTTGTGTTTCCATTTATAGGTTGTTGTTTACAGTTTAGCACCCAGTTCTAGTAATTGTAAGCTTTCCAGATGGCAAAAGTTAAGAAAATTACAAGAAAGAAAAATGTCCATTACACTTTTCTCCAACCAGAAGTCAAGAGTGTTTATAGACTAGCAGGGCTGATGAATGATCAAGTTTTAGGGAACTTCAGAAAGAGGTATGGTCAGATTTTGAAGTACATGGATAAACCTACTGCAGACCAGAAGGATAGCTTGCACACTTTGCTTCAGTTCTATGATCCCCTGTTATGGTGTTTTGTATTTCCAGATTATATTTTGGCTCCTACCTTGGAGGAGATTGCTAGTATTGTGGGTATTCCTGTCAGAGATACTTTGCCTTACTATGGATCAGAGATAGTTCTCAAGGAAGAAGACATATCCAGAGTCTGTCGTATACCAGCTGCTAAGGTCAAGAAGGCTTTGAAGGATAGTGAGGGTAGAGGACTTCCCTGGGATGTGCTTATACAAGAAGCTGAAGAGTATGCCAAAGAAAGTAAGTGGGGAGATTTTGGTGTTGTGGTGGCCCTGATGGTATATGGATCTAGTCTTTTCTCGGGAGAAAAGGAGTTTGTAAGTTTGGAGGTGATCTCCATTTTTGCTAAAGGTAATCCTGTACCAACTTTGTTGGGAGATTTCTACTACAATGTTCATTACCGGAATGAGAAAGGCAGAGGTGGACCAGTGGGATATTGTGCTCCATTATTTGCTGATTGGTTTGCTAAGCAATTACCCAAGTCAGGCCCTTTCAAAGAGATGAGAGATGAATGGAGGTGGTCCAGGAGGCTGATGGGACTAACTTCTGAGGATATAGCTTGGGGTTATAACAGAGATTTGTTGGGGAAGGAGTTACTGGTTAGTTGTGGGAGTTTTGCTAATGTGCCTTTGCTAGGGAGAAAGGGGGTGATTAGTTACCATCCAATCTTAGCCAGGAAACAATTTGGCTATCCTCTGAGGGATCCACCAAGTATGGAAGAATTAGCTGGGTCTTTGTACTTTTCTGTGGAGGGAAACAAAGAGTTAGTCATAAAAGCATCTCAGGCTTGGGCTCACAGGGTGAAGAAAGGAAAGAAGGATTTTGGAATGGTGGATCCCAAGACATATCCTCCTTTTGCTACATGGTTACAAAAGCGTGTAGAGGAATTGCTCATGCCATTTTCAATGGAAGCTCCATTGTATCCCAAAGAGGTGCCGTATCAGGATACTGTTTCTCTTGAAGAATATAAGAAGTTGGAAGCTCAGTTGCACGAGGTCCGGATAGAGAATGCTGAAATGGTTAACTTGTATCACCTTGCTAATCGTGCTAAGAATGAAGTGGAGGAGAAGCTTCAGAGGATGCAGGTCACCTTAGAAGCTAAAGAAAAGGAGTTTGCTGGAAGAGAAGCTCATTTTCAGAGATTGGGTCTAATGGAATCAAAAAGAGAAGCGGAGCGTAAGAAGACTTTGAAGACTCTTAAAGAAGCTCGCCAGTCCATTGTTTGGTTACAGGGCCAAAGGGAACAGGAGCAGAAGAAGTACAAAGAAAAGGAAGAGTTTTTCGAGGTACAAATGGCCTTCAAGAAAGAAGAAGTAGAACAAGTTCACAAAATCCGAAGGGAAAAGACTCAACAATTGGTACAGAGCCAGATGGCCTTGGAGGAGGCAATGAAATAGATTGCAGAGCTTAAGCTGAGAGCAGGCTTAAAGAAGAACCGGACAGAAGTGATGGCTACAAAAGAAGAAACTGAGTCTTTCCTTTAGTCTAGAGTTTTAGTTTATTGATATTTGTATCCAGGCTACCTACAGGCTTGTTGTAGGAGTCTTGCTTTGTTTTTCTTTTTGTTCATATATTGACTTGTAACCCTCCGGGGAATTTGTTTGTGCCCTAACTTTGGTTGCTAGTGGGTTATCTGTCGTACCTCGAAAAATACGATCCTAAAACAACAACGGAGTCGCCACCTAATTCTATTTATTCTACGAGAGAAAAGGGAGATATAGATACAACCTAATAAAGGATAAGAAATGGTTTACGAAACCAAATTCTAAGTTCGGGAGTCAGTTACGCAAGGGGAAGGTATTAGCACCCCTCATGTCCGTTGTACTCAACGGGAACCTCTTAGCTAACTATGCGATTAAATGTTTGATCTTAAGTCTTTGTCTTCTAAATGATTGTTAATATGTTTGTTAAAGTTTTAAGAATTATACTTGTTATTATGGAGAAAATGGTTAATTTTTATTTATTGTGATGCTTTAAACGGAGAAATAATTAAATTTTTTATTAGGGTGCTCGCGAAGGATAAAAATCCCCGTGCCTACGTATTCCCTTGTGCAATAGGAAAGTCAGAGCTTCGTAGTTCGTGCAACTACGATTTATGATTTTTACTTGAACGATTGTTTAAAATGCATTCTACTGCTAAGCGTTGGCTTATACTTGCGGTGGAGGTTGAAGCACTAGCTTGTTTGCAAGATAGAAAGATTCAGACAACGTTCGTTTTAGAGAAAAGTATTTGAATTTGTCAAGGTGTTTTAAACGAAAGGGCAAATGAACCACGTCGCATGGGGCTAGCCCAGGAGTGATTGCATTCAAGAACGTGCGGAGTGCTAGACTTCGGAGCTCTGTTCTTTCGTTGATTAATTATGAAAATGATTTGAATTGGTTGGTAAGTTTTTAGATTGTATTTAGGTATGAAAGAGTGAGTGAACCACGGCGCGTGGGGCTAGCCCAGGAGAGATTCACTCTAGAACTTGCAGAATTCTAGATTCCGGAGCTTTATTCTTTCGTTAATTAATTTATACGATTAAGATATTTCAAATACGAAGAAGGTGAATGAACCACGTCGCGTGGGGATAGCCTAGGAGCGATTCATTCTAGAATATGCGGAATGCTAGACTCCGGAGCTCTATTCTTTCATATTTAAATTTATAAAATAAGTTGGATATATTATTTTTAGACGTTTTAGAATTTACGCGTTTAAAAAACGAAGGAGTGAACGAAACACTACGCGTGGGGCTAGCCCAGGTGTGGTTCGTTCTAGAATTTGCGGAGTGCTAGACTCCGGAGCTCTATTCCTTATTAAATAATTGCGACGCGATAAGAATTGTGCAGATGGCGATCACATAGTGACCGACTTACGTGTGTGAAGTGTAGGAATGTGACTGTACTTGGCGTTGGACCAAGAAATTTTATTTATTTTGAAAATATTACTTATTATTTTGAAATATTGTCTCGCTTACAAATTATGATAGAAAATCGAGAACCAGATTCTCGTTTGTACTAGCCATACCTTATCAACATACAACTAAATAAGAAAATATAAACATACATTTACAAATTTGAACAAGATAAAATAACTAAGCAAATAGTTTAAATATAACAAAAATTAGTTAACAGGATAACCAAATAAAACATTTAACAATATTAATATACATATCTTTTGGATTTGTTTCTTATATTTAAAATAAGAAAAAAAAGAAACTAAAACTTAGAAATGGGAAAAAAAACAAAGAAGAGTTTTTTATTAAAAAAAGAAAAGACAAGAGAAGGAACAAACCCGGTCCAGTGGACCTACTGGGTATAGACCGGCCGGGTCGGGCAACCCGGAACCAGCTTGATGTTTCGAAGAGCGAAATTAGAGTTTGAGAAACCCATCTTCACCAACGCTTATGGAAGAAAAACAGACAAAACGCAACAAAATTCAAAAACAAATACGTCTCTCTCTCTCAGAATGTCTCTCTCTCATGACCCATACCTTCATCTCCTCACTCAGAACTCTCGGTCTCTTAACTTACGCTTCACACCTCTCAAATTCTTTCAGAAATGAAACCAACGGGGATTAAACCCTCTTACCGGAGAAGAAGAAACCATACCTCAAAAGGTTGAACACTAACCCCTCTCAAAATCTCGCCCTAAATCTAAATCCCCAACCTAGATTTCGTGGAAACCTAACCTAAACCTTCAAATTGGGCGAAATCCCCAATTGAAAACCCTAAAGAAAACCTATTCAGAATAAACACGTCAAAAACCGTTAATCAAAAGGGGATACGAGATGAGTTCGAAACATACCAGAATGGAGCAAGTCCGATGTGCTTCCGGCGAGTATTAGGTATTGGATCCGCGTTTACCTTCCGTTGTTCGCATCTCACTCTTTTACTTCTTCATCTAACTCCGCTTTATGTTGTTCATTGCTGTAATCTTTTGATGCATGTTGTTGCTGGTGGTTGATGTTTGTTAGCTTTGGATTCGCGGGAGCATTGGGCTCGGTGGATTTGTGTGGTTCTTTTTCAGAGCAGCGCCGGTTATTGGGCTGTGCGGTGAGGATGTGTGGTGGTCTTGATTATCTGTTTTATGGTTTCGATGATGGGTGGATTCAAAAAAGGGTGGCGGATTTCGAAGATTGGTTTATGTGCGGATTTCGAAGATTGGTTTAAGTGGGTTCATATGGTCCTGGTTTTTCGTATCATTCTTCTGAATTTGGTTTTTGTTTATCAAGTTATTGTTTTTGTTCTGTGAGCGTTAAATGAACTTTGGTTTTCATCTTGTTCTTCGCAGGTTAGCTGTTTGTTATCGGTGCCGTAAAGAGGTGTTTGGTAAGGTGATTGAATATTTTTTTCGTTATGGGAGAAAGTGAAGGAATTCGAAGATTTCACGGTAGGTCGATAAAGGTTCTTGTGTTGAAAACTTATCAGTACTCTTGTTTTTTCGTTTATGACTTATGTGGCTCTGTTTTGTTTTGTCTGAGTTCTTGTTTGGCTGCCAGGTATTTTCTTTGGGTCTGTGCCGCAGCTAAGCTTAGTTGACGGAGTTCGACGGTTTAAAATATGATGTTTTGCAGAGTGACCAAGGTGGCCATGAATGGCATAATGGGGGATCAATATGAAGTGGATTTGTTGACGTTGAATGTTTTGAAGGTGAAGTTTTTGCTACCCGAGAATTCTCTCCTCCTCTAATTGCGTTTGTTTGGCTTGGTCTGAAAACTTTTGTTGTCTTTCTTTCTTGGTTTTGAATCTGATATGAAATTACATCTGAGTTTTTTTTTTGTTTTTTCTCAATGACTAATGAATATTTTTTTTGTGTTTTTGAGTTTGGTTGCTGATGTTTTCCTTCATTTTCTTGCTAGGATTTTTGTATTGATAAGGCTCTCTTGGGATTTTTTCGTGTTAGTATGCGGCTAGGATTTTTGTAATGGCTGTATTCTTTTTTTGTGGCCTCGTCTCTGATATTGTGAGTAGTTTAGTTTTATAGGACAGGTTTAGGGTTTGAAATTATAAAACTTGTTGAAGAAGTGTTATCAATCCATCCGTTGAGAACCTGTCTTTTTTTTTGTTGATTTCCTGTGTAATGAGATGATCCTCTGAAAACTGCAATATACCTACTGGTGTTATCCTTGTTTGCTTGTGTAAAGTGGTGGAGAAGAGCAGTCTGCATTTTGCAGGTCTGCTATCGTTTTTTGTCTGTTTGATATGAAATCAGAAATTGCAACAAAGTTATTTTGACTCGCATAGGAATACAAGTCCCTGGCTTGTTGTGTACTGATAAGTCCCTTTCTTTTTCTCCTTTTTTTGCAGGTTTTCTATGGTATTTCTGATATCTACATGGCTTGTCTGCAGGTATTTTGGAGTGATGCTAGTATGGTGTACGGTGAATTGTTGACCTTTGTCTTTGCAAGGAAAACTCATCATGATGTGGGGAAGTTTTAGATAAAACCAAAGAAGACGTAAGCCTACAACAATTTTTTTATGTTGTAACACGAAAAAAAACCGATGGACTTCTCTCCTCTTTTTTTAGGCCATCATTTTGTAGAAAGACTTGTTGGTTGAATTTAAATATTTTTCTGTGTAAAATTGCGATGGAAAATTTGAGAAATTGACTTGGCACTTTGAAGATGGATGGAATTTGAATACTAGGTTGGAATCAAGCTTAGCACAGGAACTTTAAAAATGGGATTGAAAATTGAAGATGAAATTATACTTTTTAAAAAAAAATATAAAATTGGAAATAGAAATCAAATTTGAATAGAAACTTCTTTTTTCTTAAAAGTAATTTTAGAAAATAAAATAGAAATTAAAATTTAACTAAAATAAAAAATGAAAAAAGTAAATTAAGAATAACAACTAAAAATATAAAATTACATTTAGAAGCTGAACCTTTTTAATAAAAAAATGAAATGAAGCTGAGAATTGGAATAGAAATAGAAGTTGAATAGAAATAAAAACTTTGGAAAATAAAATTTAAGTTTTTTTCTTAATATAGAATGAATAAATAAATAAATAAAATATTTAAAAAATAGAAATTGGGACAAAGATTAGAAGTAGAAGAATTGACAAAGAATAATAAATAAAACCTTAAAAATAGAGTAAGAAAAAGAAATAGAAACTAACATGAAAATAAATTTAAAGGTTAGAAGTGGAGAATAGAAATTAAATTAAAAGGCTTGGAAGTAAAAAAAGTTAACTTAGATTTTAAAAAAATAACTTGAAGATGAGGTGGAAGCAACGAAAAAAAACTTGGATTTTTAAAAGCAATGTGTGATGCGAGCAATTAGGGCTAAAATTTGGGGTGTGACATTATCCATGTTATGCAAAGTTAAATTCCAGTTACCATTTTTGAGTACGCAAAGCTTGTTGTTTGAGGCTGCTGAGATCTGAACACTCTTCAAAGGGAGAGTTTGAAAATTAGTGCTCAAAGGGGCTATCTGGAGCAAATACCAGAATTGGGGCATATAAATGCCTGAACCTGGAAACACGAATAGTTACATTGCATGCATATAATGTGTTTGCTGTTTTGCAGGTAGTTCATCCGTTTTCTAACGTTTATGTCATTTCAGGCACTATAGCTCCCAGGAAGGTTCGTGAACAGCCAACGGTGCACAGATATCCTATAAGAGTAAACAGAGAGAGTAATGGATCAGATGCAAGCAGATCTGGCTGACTTAAGGACAAGGATGGACAACTTCATGACCCTCATGGCTGGGATGGGTCAAACTCAAGAGTGTCTGCGCAAAATGGTGGAAAACAATCAGGCCAGGAACAATGGGGCAGTAGATGGAGGTAATCGCAATGGGGTTGGCGCCCGTCACATAAAGATCCTTGTGGTGCAACCAGGGGTTACTATTGTCAATGATGGAGTGAATAATGTACAGATGGATGGGCAGGATGAACAATTCACTTTGCTGGATGAGGCAGAACTCCAAGGAATTGACGTGAATAGAAAGTTTGAAGAGATGGTTGAGCAGATTCGTGCCATTCAATCTCAGAGTTCTCTGGGGTTTGATATCACTGACTTAGGCTTGGTGCCAGGGGTTAGAATTCCCTACAAGTTTAAGGTCCCTACTTTTGACAAGTATAACGGCACGGCGTGCCCGAAGACTCGCCTCTAGTCTTTTGTAGGAAGAATTGCTGCACATACAGACGACGAGAAGTTGTGGATGTATTACTTCCAGGATAGCCTTGTGGGGGCCTCCTTGGAGTGGTACATGAAGCTGAGTAGGGTTAATATTCGAAGCTGGAAGGATTTAGCAGAGGCATTTGTGAAACAATATCAGTACAATTTGGATATGGCTCCAAATCGTACCCAGTTGCAGACCATGTCTCAGAATGCTAAAGAAGGGTTCAAGGAGTATGCTCAGAGGTGGCGTCAGCTTGCTGCTAGAGTACAACCTCCATTGTTGTAAAATTAAATGGCAGATATGTTCATGGAAACGCTGCAGGGTGTGTTTATTGAGAGGCTAGCGTCTTGTTCAGCAACAAAGTTCAATGACATTGTGATAGCAGGAGAGAGAGTTGAAACTCTTTTGAAGATGGGGAAGATTCAAGACATCGGTGCAGGTAGCTCAAGCGGTGTGAGAAAAGCATTTAATGGACCTCCAAGAAGAAGAGAGGGAGAAACTAATGCTGTGTACGGCCGAGGTCGGGGCCGTGGGTACAGAGGATCCTATGAGCAAGTGGCAGCTATCATTATTCCATTAAGTCCTGTGCAACAAACTCAACCACAACAGCAGCAAAAACAATAGCCACATGTCGCTCCCCCGAAAAGACACCTGGTCAGATCGGATACAGACGCGAACGGTCGGCGAAAAGAGGAAATGAAGTTAAGGTGAATAGAGTCGCCAGCTAGGCATTTTTATCCCGAAGGAAAGGTAATGCTGCATAAACCTAGAAAGATATGGATAAGACGGTTGCAAACCAGAAAAAACTGAGAAAGGGGGTTGGTTACAACCTGGGAAGGTATTAGCACCCAGATTGTCCGTCGTACTCGACGGGATCCACGCTTAAAAGATTGTGTTTAAAGGGGTAGTGTCTGTGCTATCTGTGTGCAAAAGCTGGAAAATAATGTACAAGTGTCAGTGCAAGAAAGTGAAGTGAAATGCTCAGGAATGAGGCTTAAAAAGAAAACTGAAAGAGGGGGGGAGAAACATAGACTTTGGTTCGATAACAGTTAAGTTATGCCTACGTATCCTCTCGTGCAATGAGGAAGTCAGAACACCGTAGTTCGACTCAAAGTGATTGAAAGATAAATTGACTGATGAACTGCTTGCTTGTCTATGCTCAAGTGTATGACTTGTCTGGCTCAAATGCTAACTGCCTTGCATTAGACGGAAGAAGCAAGTTCTCGCTTGTGAGTGAATGAGGTGAGAAAAGAATCCCGAAGGAGACGAATATTGTTTTTTTTTTTGTGTTTTCAATCTTTTATTTCCTTTTTGTGTTTGTCTTAAGTTAATGAGCTTAAGCCTAAACCAAGGGTTAGTAACCTCATCATATCCTCCCTTTGATTAGGGATAATGAGAATACCTTAAGTATGAGATAAACATCTCAACTTAATTACCATGATGATGTAGGATTAAGATCATTAACCTACTTGTGATTATTTAGATGTTTTTTGAGTTTTTGTTTAGTGTTAAGTAATGAGTTTAAGCCATAATCAAGGATTAGTGAACTCATTACACCATCCTAATAGAAGGATAATAGATGAGCACACTTAAGTAGAGGAATATACCTCAACTTAATCCTTGATTAGGGATTAATCTCATGACAAAAATAGCCTTTATTAAAGTGGATTTTAATTAAGGGTGAAATTAAGAAGTGAGTTTTATGGTTTGTAAGACAACTTGAGGGGGACTTATCCATTAAGCACTAGGGTTAGTCCTTCTTAACCAATAAAGGAAGAATTAGAACCCTAATGCAAGGCCCAAGTTACAAGTTAATGTCTTAGTGATTATTGAGATGGATTGATTAAGAGGTTTAAACAAATTAAGGGTTTAACACTTAGGATTAAAGTTATACACTCTATCCTTAGAGAAGGATGCAGGCATAACCCTAATCACAAAGTCTTAAAACCTTAAAGGTTTAGTCTCTAATGATGAGGTGAGAAGAGAGACACAAAGAAGACAAAACAGTAAAAGCTAAAGGGGGACTAATCACAACCCTAATTATTGTCATGCTTGGATGTTCCTATGGTTTGTGAGGCTTGAGAAAGATCTTCAGAGAAGCCACCAATGGAAGAAGCAGATGAAAGGAAGAAGAAACAGATGAATAAGTTACTTACTTCACTGAAGAAGATAAGTAACTAGGAGAAAGAAAATGAGAGATGAACATGAATGAGCAAGCTCACTCTAAGGCAAGGAAAAATGCAGCAATGATGCATATGAAGAAGATGAAGAGGAATGAGAAGTGAAGGCAGATTCACTTCTCAAGTTACTTACCACCTGAAAATGTTAGCATAAGGAAAGAAAAGAAGTGAAATGAAGCATATGCAAAGGTAAAAACCAAAACTAGAAGCAAACACATGATGCAAATGATGCTATGACATGATGCAAAGGCATACCAAGTGTTATGAATGTTCATATGAGAGATTGGATGCAAATGAAGCATGCTTTGAAGTATGAAAACACATGTATGCTTATGAAATGAAATGGGTGCAAAGCATAGCAAATGTATGAATAGATGACCAAGCAATGTTCAAGCAATGTCTTAAGATGTCTAAGATGGCATACAAGTGCTTAAAATGTCATGGCAAGTTCACATGTTCATGCAATGCAATGTAAGATGCAAGTATGGATGCAAGATTAGGGTTACATGAAATGATGAGATGCAAATGACCAAAACAGAAGCAAATCACATGATAAAAAATTGAAAATGAACTCAAAGGAACCCTAACCCCATATGATATCATACCCCAAAGGAGAAGGTCTAACTCTTAACCTAAAAGAAGTTGTGATTTTTCTAAGTTAACTAGGGTTTTTGGGTACCTTAAGAGAAAAAATGCAAATCAAATTGAAAGTGAAAGATAAATTCATGAAAACAATATCCTAAAAACTACATGCTATATGGAAAACAATGCAAAAAGAATCATTGTCAAAACCTTCATGGCTAGGCAGAAAAGAATTTTCAAAGTTAGGGTTCTAAAAAGGGAATTTTATGAACCCTAAATTCAAGAAAAATGTCAAAATTGGATCAAAACCAAAAAGAAATTTGTATGAATGGTTTGACAATGTTTCTAAATGTTCCAAGATGAAATGTGAATTTTTTTGTGATTTTTGGAAACTTAAATGGTATTTTAATTAATTAATTTCCATTAATTAATTAAAATAAAAATTTAAATATTTTTAAAATGATCTTCTAATGCAAAAAATAAAAATAAAAATGTTTTTGGGTGAAGAAAAATATTTGAAATTAAAATGCAGAAGGAAATATTTTTAGGATTTTTCTAAGTATTTTAAATAAAATGGTAAAGAAAAATGCATTTAAATGAAATAAAAATTAAAATAAATGAAAGTAATCCAATCCAATGGATCAGATTCAAACTGGAGGGGGATGCATCGACTACGCGCGCAGATCAATGGCTGGGATGTGTTCTGGCATTTAATTAGGTTTTTATAATTAATTAATCAAGTTAAATCCTAATTAACTAATCTGAGCCATTCACTGACTAACCCTAATCCTCATCCAACGGCCTGAATTCAAACTTCCCTAATTACGTGGATTAAACCCTAATCAGTTTCAGGTGGCCGGAGAAGACTTCCGGTCGTCTTCTCCGGCGAGACCAAACTGCAAACTTCTTCCCTAGGTCATTTCCAGAGCCCTAAAGCTCCAGATCGCATCCTCTAACAACCCTAAGCAAGATTCAACCCTCAAAATTCATTTCTCATGCATCAAACTCAAGATTCGAAGAAGAACATAAAAATGGTGAAACTTTCAGAAACACGATATATGCTCAATACTCAATCATTTTCAAAACCAACAAGTGCAGTGTGATCAGTGAAGCATATAGATCATTTCTATAACATAAAAAACAAGTTCTGGAAAAAAGTTTGAAGGTGGCTACCTGAGCTGAAGCTTTCACTTCTGGAGCTTTTAGACCTCTTCTTTTGTGCAAACCACCTCACTTGACCTCCTGATGATGTTGCAATGCTTTGATGGAATTTAGAATGGCTGGATTGAGGGGTTACACTCCAACTGGTCTGAAATCGTGTTTGTGTTTGGCTGGCTTTTAGGGCTTTGTAATGGTTGGGAAATGTTCTAATGATGATGGTGAGTTGAATGGTGAAGTTTGTTTGAAGTTTTTGTGGTTGGACAAAGAGAATCGAAAACTTGAAGTTTTGGGGTGATTTTGTGAAACTTGATGAATCTGAGGTTTCAGGCTTGTGTGTGCTATGCATTTGCTTGATTTTGGTCCACATAAGATAACCCTATTGGCCAGAGAGTGGTTGTGGCTGCAGCTGATTGGTATGGGGTGATTTGCAAAAAGTCAACAAATGGTGTACTTGAGGTATGGGAAAATGGCAGGCTTAGATTTGGGCATGTCTTGGTTCAGCAGATATCAAGGAAGGCTCATAGATCAGATTTGATGAGCTGTAACAAGTGTATGAGAGGTTTTGTATCATTTTGCAATTTTGAGGAAGTTTGCCCCTATTGAAATTTCTTGAAGTTCAAGGCATGAAATTGAATAATTCTTTGGGAAATTTTGATCACAATGCAATGTATTATGTTTGTATGATGCTTAGAGAGTGATTAGAGGTCACAAAATGACTTGGTATGTGAAATTGCAAAAAATCCTCTTTGGTGTGAAAGTGAAAATTATAGGATTTTTGCCAACTTTGCAAAGCCATAACTTGAGTTCCATAATGAATTAGAACTTGTTCTTGTACTTTTTGAAAAGGGAATGATCCAATCTACAACTTTCATGACCAACAATTTTTCATTTGAAGCATTTTTGGTTGAGAAAGAGGAGGTTGAAAAACTTTCCCAAAATGGAAAGTTTCCATTACAAGTCATTTCCATTTTTGGCAACTTTTGGTTTAGCTCAAATTTCTTCAATTTTGTGAACTTCCAAGCACTTCAATGATCAAATAAAGATCATATAACTTCAATTTGATGAAAAATCCACTTTGGTTCCATTGTTGGGGGGCTCAGATGCCCTGATTTTGCTCTGACTTGCTCAAGAAGTTACCCGGTGAACATATGACTTTAACAATGAATTTCTTCATCAAAATTGGTACACATGATTCTTATAACATATTGAGAGTATTAGAAACAAGAATGACCAAAAAATTTGGAGTTATGGCCTCTGAAACCAAAACCCTAATTTCAGGTCATCTGTGAAGTGAAACCCTAGCTCTGCTTCCATGCTTTCTAAGTTCTTGTGATTTCTTGACTTAATTGATCTTTGAGGGATATAATATGATGGTAGAACACACATGGACCTTCTTGGAATGCTTGGAGGCCTTTGGAGTGGCTCAGATGGTTCCTTGGATTGCTCAGACCACAAACCCTAGATGCAGATGAACTTGAACTATGCAGATGAAACAAATATGCAATATGAGATGATATGCTTAAAATTATGCAAAGATGAAATATCACAAGCCATGGTGTTAACTTAGTGAGGGAAAATTTGGGGTGTTTACACCACAACATAATAATTATCAGCAAAGACCCTATCAACAGAGACAAGCTCGTCCAGCTAACAGGGTGCTTGAAGCCATTCCAATGACATACACAACACTACTTCAAAGGTTGTTAGATTTGAACTTGGTTCAATTGAGTACATTAGCACCACCTCCACCTGGAGAGCTTCCAGTGGGGTATGATGCTAACACAAGATGCGCGTTTCATTCAGGAGCTCCCGGGCACTCAACCGAGAAGTGCAGGGCATTGCAGCATAAGGTTCAAGACATGATTGACTCAAAGGAAATTAACTTTGCACCGCCTCCAAATGTTACATCAAATCCCATTCCAAACCTTGGAGGGGCAAGGATAAATGTTGTTGACGGTGGTGAGAGGTTAAGCTTGATTTTGAATGTGGAAGAAGTGAAGACTTCATTGTGGTAGTAAAAGACAGATTGTTGAAAGGACAAGTATTCCCAGGGTGTGGTCATGACTGCGAGGGGTGTTTGAGTTCAGTCAATGGTTGTGAGGACTTGAAGGTTGGACTGCAGTATCTGATTGACGAGGGGTCGCTACAATTTGATAAGGTTGATGATAGAAGCAATTGTGTGTCTACCATAACAATTTACTTTGATCCTGCAGAAGTTCCTGTCCGGAGAGAGCCCGTGACTATCTATGTTCCAGAGGTTAGTCCTGTTACCATTATTGTTCCAGGACCAGTTCCTTATGCTGATGACAAGGCCATCCCGTGGCACTATGGCTCGGATGTGTATATAAAAGGTCAGAAGGTGGAAAGTAAAGCAGTGACAATTGACCCGACTGTGGTGAATGTCGGAGGAGTCGATGGATTTACAAGAAGCGAACGTATTTTTGCTCCTCAAGTTCTTAGAGGGGATCCTGAAGCTGAAGCTGCTGCAAAGGCTAAGGGTAAGCAGATAGCGACCGAAGAAGTGACAACTCCTGCATCCGGGCAAGGCACTTTAGAAAAAGAAGTCGAGGAGTTTATGAGGATAATAAAGAAGAGTGACTATAAAGTAGTTGAACAACTGAATCAAACCCCATCCAAAATATCTATTATGTCCTTGTTAATGTGTTCTCCAGCCCATAGGGAAGCTTTATTGAAGGTCTTACAGATGGCATATGTACTACATGGGATAACGGTTAATCAGTTAGAGGTTGTGGTAGGCAGCATAAATTCCAGTCATGGGTTGGGTTTCACGGATAGAGATCTTACTTCTGAAGGCTCTAATCACAACAAGGCCCTACACATCACCATGGAGTGTAAAGGTGTTGTCCTGTCACATGTCTTGGTTGATACGGGTTCCTCTCTCAATGTGCTCCCTACGAAGGCCTTGATGAAACTGAATATTGATGGCATTGTTTTAAGACCCAGTGATTTAATTGTAAAAGCCATTAATGGATCCCAGAGATTTGTGTTCGGGGAGGTTGAGCTACCTGTGAAGATTGGGTCTCAAGTGTTCAAAATCACATTCTATGTCATGGATATTCAACCCACTTATAGTTGTTTGCTGGGACATCCCTGGATTCATGCTGCAGGCGCAGTGACATCCATGTTGCATCAGAAGCTGAAGTATGTGGTAGATGGCCAGGTGATCACTGTGTGTGGAGAAGAGGATATTTTTGTGAGTCATCTGTCGACTTTTAAGTACGTGGAAATGGACGGGGAAATTCACGAAACGTTGTGTCAAGCTTTTGAAGCAGTCAATGTTAGTACTTTGGCTCCAGCAGATCGGAATAACGAGAAAGAAGGGACCTCTATCTACTCCTATAAGCAAGCCAAAGAAGTGGTCCAATCCGGAAGCGCCCAGGGCTGGGGCAAGTTGCTAGAGTTGGAAAAGAAGGATGACAAGTTCGGTCTTGGTTACCAGCCTGGTGGGTCCAACTGGCCTCAGGGTAGTAAGTCCATAACTTTCACAAGTGCCAGAATGCTCGATCGCAACAACATCTGTGCAACAAGTGAGGAAAGAGATAGTGACTGCGACTAGGATAGCTGGATTCACCCATGTGCACCTGGGGAGGAGCTCCGGAATTGGTCTGCCGAGGATTTCGTTCAAGTTTCTTGGCAATCAAAGTAATTTACTTGTTTCTTTTTATCATGCTGCATGTCAATCCTGCACTCTGCCCAAGGTGCATAGATCTATCTGTAGGGCCACCATGCTTTAAATTCATTTACTTTTTCCATGAAATAAAGGACATTTTTCAAGCAAATTTTGTTCTTTTTCTTTCGTTTTAAAATTTTTCACAAAAAATAAAATGGAAATGTTTTTCCTTTTCTTGTATTTGTGTGTTTGCGTCTCTTTTGAAAAGAACAGATTACCGACAAGAGGTATACACATTAAGAACACTTAGTTCCTTATAGGGAATATGCTAGAAGACTGTTGACGTTCTTTACAACGGTTAAAGTTCAGTATATACCACGAGATGAGAATAATTTGCCGATGCATTGGCTACTCTTTCTTTGTCCATCAAAGTCTTGTGTTGGAATTATGTACCCAGGATTGACATTTCCAGGCTTGACACACAAGCTTATGCTTTCTCTATAGACGCAGTGTCTGATGAGAAACCTTGGTACTTTGTTATCAAGCAGTTCCTGGAAAAACAAGAATACCCAGCTGGGGCATCATCCAACGACAAGAAGACCTTAAGACGAGTTGCTGCTAGTTTCTTCTTGAATACAGATGGGGTTTTGTATAAGAGGAACTTTGAAATGGTCTTGCTCAGATGCGTGGATAGACACAAAGCAAGCCTGTTAATGCAAGAAGTCCACGAGGGTACTATGTGCTAACAATGGATGCAGACTGTTGCTCGTACGCCCGTAAGTGCCACAAGTGCCAGATTTATGCAGACAAGGTGCACGTTCCTCCTAGCCCACTCAACGTCATGTCATCTCCTTAACCCTTTTCTATGTGGGGCATTGACATGATCGGGAAAATAGAGCCTACTGCTTCAAATGGTCATCGTTTCATCTTGGTCGCTATTGATTACTTCACTAAGTGGGTTAAAGCAGCATCTTATGCCAATGTCATTCGTCAAGTGGTAGCCAGATTTTTGAAGAGAGACATTATTTGCAGATACGGAGTGCCCGAGCGAATCATTATTGACAATGGTTATAATTTGAACAACAAGATGATGGCATAGTTGTGTCGGGACTTCCAGATTCAGCATCACAACTCTTCTCCTTACCGACCAAAGATGAATGGTGCGGTAGAGGCGGCAAATAAGAATATTAAGAAGATTGTGCAAAATATGGTTGTCACTTACAAGTATTGGCATGAGATGCTACCATTTGCGTTGCATGGGTACCGAACTTCAGTCAGGACGTCAACCGGGGAAACTCCTTTCTCATTGCTATATGATATGGAGGCAGTCTTGCCTGTTGAGGTGGAAATTCCTTCATTGTATGTGATGATGGATGTGAAGCTTGAGGAGGCTGAGTGGGTACGTGCTCGATACAATCAGCTATGTCTAATTGAGGAAAAGAGATTAGCGGCTATCTGTCATGGTCAACTTTATCAGAGGAGAATGAAGCGAGCATTCGATCAACGAGTACGCACTCGGGAGTATCAAGTAGGCGAGCTTGTGCTCAAGAGGATCGTTCCTCCAGGTTCAGATCACAGAGGCAAGTGGACCCCGAACTACGAAGGCCCGTTCATAGTGAAGAAAGTTTTCTCAGGTGGAGCACTGATGCTCACTACTATGGATGGAGAAGATTTCCAATCCCCTGTTAACTCGGACGCAGTTAAAAAATACTTCGCATAAAAAGACCCGCTGGACACAAAAACAGAATTAATGTCCAGGCAAGAAAAGGGCATCCCAGCGAGCTAGAAACAGAATAAAAAGCTCGAGCAAAAGTTAGGGAAAACAAATAAAAAATGTACACCCGCTGAGTTGAAAAGCCACATCAGACAGCTCAGGCAAAAAAGGGTATCCCGGTGGATTCAAAACCTGAAAGGGCGATCCACGCAAAACAAGGGAATAAGCGAACTACTGTGGCCCGGGTAATCTGAACCAAATCACTGTTTCGTACAGCCTGACAATATCAGAAGGATAGGAATCAGTCCCCTCATTTTTTCAGAAAGCAAAGGCAAGAACGGAAAGTCTTGAAGACATGCGGGTCATAGCAAGAAGGAAACTCATTGGAATGTCGTGCACATTGCCATTAGGATAGTTTATTTTCTCAATTTTATGGTAGCTACCTCTTTCCAGGTGGTTGCTTCTGGATGTAAAAACTTTGCCTATTCAGAGGCCTCTCAATAAATGAATATTCAGTCAAAAAGCTGTGTTGTGTTTATTTTGTTTACAAAAATGTCCTGAGTTTTTGGCAAAAAAAGAGCATTGCATTTGAAACATGGTGTTTTCTCTAAAAAAATGACATTGCAGGGAAGCATTTAAAACCATCTTTGAGTGTCGGGTGACGAGGGATGAACAGATCATACCATGCATGTCCCCGAGGCACATATGTGTATTCTGTTGTTGCAGGTTTTGCAGGATGGTATCACACTTTCCCAAGCAGAATATTCCCCAGCTGGGTTAGAGCAGTTGGAATCCCCAGCAGAACTCCAAGGCTAGTTGAAGAGCTTTCATCACCAAGTGGATTATCTTTCCACAAGTAAAGTATGTCCGGCAGGTAGCTGAATGCCCGATTTCCCCCACAGAGTTCATGTTTGGGATTTACTCCTGTCATTGAAATATTCCCCAGAGAAGTCGCCAATTTATTTTTGGTCAATGTGATGATACAAACAGTTATTCATCCCCCTAACCAGAGTTAAGTGTCAAAGCCTATTGACCTGGTTCTCCCTTGCAGAGTTGTGATTCTTGTTGCCAATCAGGCATTTGTTTGATGCTCGTATGCACCCCTAACACTCGTCTGTGTTTGATAGTTGCTTTTGCTCGTATGCACTCCCCAACACTCGTCTGTGTTTGATAGTTGCTTTTGCTCGTATGCACGTCCCAACGCTCGTCTGTGTTTAATGTTTGATAGTTTCTCGTCTGCATCGCCCCAACGCTTGTCTGTGTTCACACTTTGTTGCTGCTCGTTTGCTTTCCCCAAAAGTCGCCCATGGTTGGTAGTTGTTGTTGCTCGTCCACGTTTCCCAGCACTCATCTGTGTGTAACATCCATTTGGTTCTCGGCACTCGTCTGTGTTTGAATTTATGTGATGCTCGTATGCGTTCTCCAGCACTCGTCTGTGTTCGTTATTTGTTTGAAGTTTGTTTGCATTGTTGGATATCCGTCTGTATCATCCTTCCCACTTGTCTGTGTTGACTCATACCCATATGAATGTTGATGTGATAATTGCTCTGGCACTCATTTGTATTGCTACTCCAAATGCTCGTCTGTGTTGGGTTTCTGGTATTCGTTTGTACCAGTGGCTGATATTCGTCTGTATCATCGCCTGAAGCGCTCGTCTGTGTTTCTTAGATCATTGTCTGATATTCGTTTGTATCATGGACTTATGGCACTCATCTGTGCTCTCTTGATGATCATCCAATGCTCGTGTGTGTTGAAGAGGTTTGAAGTCCTGACGGTGGGAGTAAATGTCAAAATGGTTACCGGTCATGGCGTAACATGTTTATCCGAAGGAGCTTCGTCTGTCTCAGAGACCACTCATCTACGCAAGATTTGTGAAGAGGGTTCGTCAAATCCTATTGTTGCACCTGGCGTAACAGGTTATCCAAAGAAGATTCGTCTATCTTAACCATATGTCTACGAATAATATATGAAGAGGGTTCGTCTATCCTGATTATGCACGTATATCCCACAGACTTAAGTGCATCACCGGTCCTGGCGTAACAGGTTTATCCGAAGGAGATTCGTCTGTCTCAAGTCATATATTTTGAAAGATGTATGAAGAGGGCTCGTATGTCTAGGACCTGGCGTAACAGGTTCACTTGAAGAGGGCTCGTATGTTCAGTTCCTGGCGTAACATGTTCGTTCGAAGAAGACTCGTATGTCTAAGTTTTTCTACCCGAAGTACCAGTTCAACTTGGAAGGAGCTCGTCTGCTTTTTCTTCACTTCAATTACCCATAGCGTCATTTGGTTGGGGTTATTTCCCATTGCTTGCATTCTCCAGCAGAGTGCAAATTTCGGGTTTTCTTGGTATTCAACCACAATTCATCTTGAACGGTCGATAGCCCGTGCTACCATCCTTTTCAGATTAACAGTTGCTGGAATAGGGGCAGCTGTAACACCCCAAATTTTCCCTCTTCTTTGTTAAGCATCATCATCATATCATAATCATCATAAGCATGTCATGTCCTTGGCATCTTTGCATGGAAAAATGAAGCATAACATTCTCATGTTCTAGCATTAGGCATATGATCAACTATTGGTGGATTTGGGGCATTACAAGCTATAGCAAGAGGCCAAGTAGACTTGTCCAAGTCCTATGAAGAGTCTACATGACATTCACAAGGTCAAGATCCTTTACAAGAGCTCAGGAGGTTGGGAGATCATCAGAGAATCCAAGCTAGGGCAAGCTCCTACATAATGGTTCCCCAAATTAGGGTTTCACTTTCAAGCAGGAATTCTTTGTGACTTTGGCCATTTCATCTGGGCAAAGTCTTTCATATGATAAGAGGTTCCTATGGATGAAATTTGGTGAGAAGATTCCTTGTGGAAGACAGTTATTTCATCAATTGCTTGCATAAGAAGAAATTGGTCAACTGTGCAATTTAAAAGTCAATTGTGAGAATTCAAGGGGTCTAACCCCATTTTTCAAGTCAAAGGATGTCCTTAAGACCTTAGAAGAGGTTTGGCAAAGTCAAAGATCAAGAATCAAGGAGTTTTGAAGAACTTTCCATTTTTGGCATATGGCTTGTTTTAGAAGTTTCCATTTTTGGCAACTTTTGCCCTAATTTTCAAAGCCCTCTTTCATGATGAAAATGATCTCAAATGGATTTCTAATAAACATGAAAGTTGTAGGGTATGTTCTCCCATTTTCAGAAAGTACAAGTGCATTTTAATAGCCCTCATGAATCAAAAGTTATGGTCTTTCGAAGTTCACTTGTTTTTAGGGTTTACCTTAAAATCCAATTTTCTACCAAAGTGCAAAAACTCATGTATCTCAATTCCAAGATGTTTTATGTGCAAAGTAAGATCATTACATCCCTATTCATGGCATGAGGAATGTTTGGCTCAAGAAAAATCAAGAGAATCGTGCATGGTATGCATGGTATCACATCATGTGAAAAGATGCAAAAGCATGAGAAATGCATGATACAAACATCCAAGGGCCAAGATTAAATCATGGGTGAATGAGTAAATCAAAATGGATCAGCATGTGCAAAGGGTGGAGGGAGAGCACGAGCAAATCACCCCATCACACAACTTTTGCAATTTTGCAAAATCACTCTTCCCTCACTATCCTAACGTGCATTCTCTTCACAATTCCAAACACTGAAAGCATGCACACTATATAAGATTGCTAGGGTTTCATTTCACCTCAGATCATCACCATTTGCTCTCCTCCAAGTTCTTACTCTCGCTGCATTTTCATTCGAATTGCTTCATACACACACTCAATCCAAAAACTAATCACATATTCATGGTCCTTGAGGTGTAAGGAGCAAGAATTCACCATCATTTGAGGCTGAAACCAAAGATCATACACCTTGCAAGTTTGGTGCAGTTGTGCTCGGGTTCTTAGATCTATAGAGATTCAATACCTCTCTTGCATTTATTTTGCAAGGAGGAGTCTAAAGGAGGAGATCTGCATTTTTTGGAAGCTCATCTCAAGCTATTTTGACTTCTGCAAGTTTCAAGTATCTTCAAAATTCGTAGATCTGGAAATGATTTTAGTCGTGTGCTTTATGATCTACTCACTTTGCTGATTACATTGATCTACTTAGATTTGAAAATGCATGACTATTGAGTGAGATATGTGGATTTTCATTTTGATGTTCGAAAATGTTTGTGTTCGATCCGTTTGATTCCTTGATCTAATGTGAAATCTAAGCTCATTTTTGAATTCAACATGCTTGAATTATTTGATCTGGAAAGTTTGATTCATTTCTTTGATGTTTTGTTCTTGAGTTTGAGTTTTCCGGTGCCGGAGCTAGGGCTCCGGTCACCGGATTCTGGAAATGGTTGAATGAAGAAGATGAGCTCGTCACCCTTGGATCTCTCATCTGGACGGATGTGGTTTTGCCAGCACATTAAAATGCTATCCCCCCTCTCACGTGATTTCGTTTTATGTTTTAATCTGAATTGAACTTTATGCTTGGCACCTCACCACAGTTATCATGTGCACGCACACTGGCCAATGGTTTGAATGACCTAGGGTTTTTGTTGACTAAATCTCACACGTACAAGTGATCTGATGGCTTTGCTTTTTCCCTGATTTTATTGAATTTCCACCCTAGCTTTCATGAACATGTGCAGGTCCATGGGCCTTGGTTACTAATCACACCCCCATGTTTGTAAGCCCAAAGGATTTTGAACTGAGTCTCTTACTAATTGCACCCCTGGCCCATTCCTTTCATTTTATTATTTTATTTTATTACAATTTGCTTTTCAATTAATAAAAATAGTTAAAAGTTATTAAAAATTCCAAAAAAATTCACAAATGTTATTTTGAGTTTTCTTTAATTTTTAATATTTTTATTTTCCATTTATTTTCATTTTCCACGCTGGAATTAATTTCTTCTTTTATTATTTGTTTTTAATTCACTTTTAATGCATGCTGACTTGTAGAATTTATATCTTGATCATCCTTGGGAATTTTTGGTTGATTCTTTTTGCTATGGATTCACATTGGAATGTAGTTTATTGGTGATTTTTTCTTCTGATTTTTAGATGTTTTCTTGATTATTTTTGATCCCTAACTTGTGTATGAAGTTACATAACCCTAATCCATGTTTAGACACATATTTTACCTACTTAGCTTCTGATTTTGATCCTATCCTTTTGGCATGTTAATATTAGATGTTTGAAGATCCTTTGTGAAAATTTGTGGAATTTTTGGATGAACTCTTGATTTAATTTGAATTTTATGGTGTGCTTCTCTCCTTTTGCATCCTTTTTGGTCATATGTTTAGTCCTTAGGTTAGGAGGGCACTTGTGCCAACTCCCTTAGGTTGTTTAGAGCCCTTTTAGGATGAGGATACCCCTCTGGTCTTTGATGGATGTTTGTACTTTGAGAAATTTTGTGGTTGCTTGCCTTTGAAGTTCATTCAATTATGTACATGTTCACCTCACTTCTTATGCTTATTTGCTTCTCATGTTGATAATGTTTAAGTTTGTATGCCTCTATTCTTAATCTCTTGTGAGGCTTAGGAACATTCTTGACATGTTAGGGTTCTGGTCTTGAAGTGTGTGATGTTTGTTTGCTTTGTATGCTTTGGGTTATTTCATAATTGTTTTGTTTTGTCATGATAATTTGTGATGCTGGACTGTTTACTCCATTTCTCATTTTGTGTTGTGTGTTTGATCTTGACACTTATAATTGAGATCCCAATTCTGGTTGTGATGTCTTGGCTTTATCTTATGCCCATTTTGTGTTTCATTTGGTCTTATTTGCTTGCTTATGCTATTAACCATTTCAGGGGCTTTGGTAAGTGAGAAGGGTGGATGAGATTCCCACATCTCCAATTCTTATCTCTTCTCTTTTCATGTTGTTTTCTTATTTTAGTTTGATGTGCTTAGGCCATCCTTTCTATCTTCTTCCCTTCTTCATTCTCCTCCTTCCTTCCTTATCTCTTCCTTCTTTAGGATAGTAAGCCACACTAACCTTAGGAATCCCTTGCATGCTAACTTTAGGATTAGACTTTCCCCATTAGATTTTACCTTTAAGATATTTGGTTCTTTCATCTTCTCATCTCAAAACAAAAACTCTAAAAAACATCTTAATAAGGGTTGAAGTGGTCTCCTATGCAATAGCCTTATTCCATGAAACACTTGTAGTTTTCCCATCTTGGGATAGTACAAGCTTGTTCATCATGATGCACAAGTCTGATCATGAGACCATCTTCATCAAGAAAATCATAAAACATACTTCTTTATTTTAATTACAAAAACACTTAATAAATTCAATGAGTTAGTGAGCTTAGGCCCTAATCTCTGGAATCAAGTTTTGGGGATCTTCTCCATACTTGAGTGTGCTTGTTCTATTATTCCATCTTGGAATGTAGTAGCAAGTACACATTCCATGGAAGAGATCTTGAGTTCACTTCCTTGTGCCACACTCATAAAAATTCATAAAAAACACTGGACAAACAATAAACGTCTCTCCTTCGGGACTTCTTTTCTCATCATCTTCAGTCTCATCGTACGAACTTGCTCCTACTTGTCATTTTGCAAGACGGTAACACACTCGTCGTCTGAGCCTGCAACACCTGAGCATTGACATAGGCAGTTCAATTAAGACACAAGCAATCTTTTCCACCCCTAGTTAGGAGAACTACGGCGACTCTGATCCTCATTGTCCAGATGAGGTACGTAGGCAGCGGGGTAGGGCCTGTTCGAGCACACTCTATTATTTTCCCTACATTTTCCCTCTTTCTTTTATTTTCTTATCCAGTTCATTTTCTTTTTGCAGCAGCTTTCATTTCTTCACCCTTTGAAACAGTTTCTTTGAAAGCGTGGATCCCGTCGGGTACGACGGACGATCTGGGTTGCTAATACCTTCCCAGGTCGTAACCGACTCCCGAACTCAGTCTCTTTGGTTCGCAGGACCCGTGTCCTTCCTCTTCTTTCTTCTGGTTTGTGCAGCATTACCATTCCCGTTCCTTCGGGATAAAAATGCCTGGCTGGCAACTCTAACCTCTTTCCGCGCCACTTTCGCGTTTGTACCAGGATGGAAATCCGGGGAGCGACAGTAAACATGGAGTATTTTGGTGATTCAAACTTGCAGATATATTTATGATAAGTATATAAGTTTGAAATTGTTATGTTTTGTTTCCGCTGTTTAATGAATTGATGAATACGGGTGTAAGGATGAAATCCTTGTGTATGTAAGTTACCTCGTTTGTTGCATATCTTTATTGAGCAGATGTTGTATGTTTTTAATTCAAGTATAATGTGGCATTGCTCTTTTATACCGTTTTTCAAATATACTCTGATGAAATCTTAATATGTGCCTAAGTGAATTAATTGCTTATTTGGGGTATAGAAATGGGGTGTTACACTTTACACTCCAGAGTGATGTGTAAAGCTTTGTTGTCGTAACAACCTTCTAATGTCAAATCAGTGTTGGTGAAGCCTAACCCATGGCTAGATTTAACCTTAGACACCACTGTCTCGAGCTGATTTATCGTGATCTCCTCAGGCACGTAGGCTGCGTGCAAGACTTAAGTAATGCATCCCGATGAGCTTTGAAACACAAAAGCAATGATAAAATGGAGATCTTGGAAGGAGTCTGGTGTAGCTGATCCACAACCTTGTAGTCGCTTCTCTTGATTATCCTCATAAATTCATCCACATCTTGATCAAAGGATGCTTTCTGAGCTTCTTTAAAAATTGGTTCTTCAGGCACCACATTCTTGCCTTTAGCCTTGGCAGCAGCCTCTGCCTCAGTGCTAACTCTTGGAATTTGTGACGCGAAGAGGCGTCCGCTTCGAGTGAAGCCTCCGCCTCCCCCGACATTATCGACCTGTGGTGTATAAGTTGAAGAATCAAGAAGGACTCTCTCCCCATTGCAGTAGAGGTCTAAACCATAGTTCCATGGTACAACATTATCTTTTTCATACGAAATGAGTCCAGGTACCGTGATGGTGACTGGACTAACTGCAGCTGAAGTAGGAACTGTGATTGACAGTGGATCGTAATATATGGTGACAGGATTTCAGATTGATGGTGGTGGTGAATGACTGAAGTTGGGTTGTTGAGATTGTTGCTAAACATTGTTGGAGTCAGGGACCGTTGTCGGGTCATAATATTTGGTGACTGCGGAGACGTCGTTGTTAATGGTTGTTGTAGTTGTAGAAGCGGATGCGGTTTAACTAATGTTTGTTGAAGTGGTGGAAGAGATGATTGTTGATTTTGTAGACAAGTCTGTCGGAACAATTGTCTTTGAAGTTGTAGGAGGAGTGTCCGTTGTTTCCGTAAGGAGTTGCTAATGTTGTAGAAAACGTTGATGTTATCTGTAGGATACCTTCTCTGATAAGGCCATTGATGCCATTTCTCAAGCTTGCACACCCATTGATGAAAACTTTGCCAGATTCACAGCAGGCCTCACAACATGGGAACACCTGGCATTTTAAAAGCTGAGCTTTAACCTCTTCCAGAGGTGTTTGAATGCTTGCAGTATCTTCAATTAAGTTCATGGGTTGATCCTCCTCAATTGCATTTATCCTGGGCCCACCAGGGCTGGGCATAGGATTCTTCGTGACATTAGGAGGTGGTGCAAAGTTTAAGGCCTTTGAATCAACTAGATCCTGGACCTTCATGTGCAAAGCTCTGCACTTTTCTGTGGTGTGACCAGGTGCATTAGAATGAAAGGCACATCTGGCATTTTCGTCGTAATTTCTTGGAAGGTTCTTAGGATCTGGTGATGCCAGAGTCCTTAATTCAACAAGATTAAGCTTCAGAAGTTGTGGTAACAAAGTGGTTTAGGGCATTGGTATAGGATCGATTACCATGTTGACGTGAGATGGCCTTTGTTGGAAAGGACGTTGTTCTTGATTTTTGTTATTGTTATAGGACCTTTGTTGAGGAAAATGTTGTTGAGGGAACTATTGTGGTTGCGGAGTGTATTGTTGTTGAGGAGGTGGAGTAGGAATTGTGACAGCGACAATTGATCTTGGCATATACTGGGGCCTTCCTCTGCCCATGTTGTAACACCCCAAATTTTCCCTCTTCATTTTAAGCATCATATCACATCATATTCATCATGAACATATCATACTCTTAGCATCCTAGCATGGAAAGATGAGGCATAACATTTCTCATGACCTAGCATTAGGCATAGGATCATCTATGGAGGTTCTTGAAGCATCACAAGCTATGACAAGGGGCCCAATGGATTTGTACAAGTCCTATGAGGGGTCTACATTGCATTTACAAGTTCAAGTTCATTTACAAAAGCTCAGAAGGTTGGAGGATCATCAGGGAATCCAGGCTAAGGCAAAGCTCCTACACAATGGTCCCAAACTAGGGTTTGAGTTTCCAGCAGGAAAACCTCAAGACTTTGGCCATTTCTTTTGGGAAAAGTCTTTTACATTTTAAGAGGATCCTAAGTACCAAATTTGGCAAGAAAATTCCTTGTGGAAGTCAAGCATTTCTTCAGTTGCTTGCAGATGAAGAAACTGGTCAACTGTGCCTTAGAAAAGTCAACTGTGAGATTTCAAGGGGTCCAATCCCATTTTTCTAGCCAAGGGATGTTCTTATAATGTTAAAAGAGGTTTTTCAAGTTCAAAGATAGAGAATCATGAGGTTTTGAGGTGTTTTGCAAAATTGGTGCAAAGTTGGTTATGGAAAATGCCATTTTTGGCAAGTTTTTGCCCTAAAATTCAAGTGAGCATAACTTGGTGAAAATTTCTTCAAATGGACCAGAGTAAAACATGAAAGTTGGAGATTAAGGCCTCCCATTTTCAAAAAGTACAAGTACTTTTTCATAGCCTTCATGGTTACAAAGTTAGAGCCCTCGAAAATTTCATCAAAACTAGGGCAAAAGTTGAATTTTCACTTGTGCACCAAAGCAAAAAGTCTTGAAAGTTAATTTTGAGTATTGGTACATACCAAATGAGGTTCCAATATTAAAATGCAATTCAAATGGCTCACTTTGCTCCAAGAATTACCTCAAATTCGTGCACAATGAGAATTTCCTTCCTTAAGTGCAAAAAGTGCATGTTCATGAAAATTTTGTGACATCTTCATCCAATGGCCAGGATCTGTTTGGATTGCAATTAAGGGTCAGATGTGGAATTCCCATGGGCAAGAAGCAAGGCAATGCATGAGGTTTTCATGAGATCACACAAAACTTGCCAAATTTGCAAAATCACTCACACTCTCTCTTCACACGTGCAAATCCTCTCATTCTCTAAGCATTTCCTCATGACCTCGTGTTGCACCCCAAAATTTTCCCTCCCCATGACAAGACATTGTGTACTAAGATTTTCACAAGGTTCACAAGACATCTCATGAGGTTCACAAGGTTCACAATTAGTTAGAAAGTTTGACAATTCCCTCAGACAATGCATCCTCCTAAGCAATGCATCATAAACTAGGGTTTTGACTTTCATCAGGCTAAATGGACCCCCAAGACTTCAAATGAGCTTCATAGCATCCTATATGTGTTCAAGAATCCCCATGTCAAGTTTCAAGACTTTCCCAAAAGATTTGCTCAGTCAGATGATCTGATAAGTTAAAATCAGTCAAAGTAGTTAAAAAGTCAAACTAAGGTCAACTGTGGTCAAACCAAAGTCAAACTTCATGATTTTTTGCCAACATCAATTATATGAAGTAAAATTCATCATTTGATCAAGGGTTTATCATGATTCATCAAGGAGATTTCAGATCATCAAGAATCAGGAGTTTCTAGATTATGGTTTTCATAGGAAAAGTCAACTGAACTTTGACCAGCCATAACTTTCACATGCTTCATAAATTTTTTTCCATCCAAAGCTCATTTTGAAGGAAATTTAATTCTCTACAACTTTGTGTCTCACAAGCCAAGCCCAAAAATGCTTCATTTGGAAGGTATGAGCTAAGACATTATAGGTCATTTCAAAAGTCAACAAAAAGTCAATATCTTCCAAAGAGCATAACTTGAGAATGGTAAAAGATATGGATATGAGACCAAAGAGGTTTGTTAGAGGACTCTTGAAGCTTTCCCAAATGTCCAAGAACACATTCATAGCCTTAAAATTTAGGGACTTATGTCCTTGCAAAGTTGGGAAAGTTTTGAGAGGTTTATGAAGCAAATGGGGTCTTAAAACCATAATTCACCAAATGGGCCTGCTTTTTTATGATCCAAACACTTCCATGACATCATGCACGAAATAAAATTTTTTTATTCATAATTTTATTCATTTTATTTTATTTATTATGATTTTTTATGTTAAAAATCATTTTAAATTAAAATAAAATATAAAAGGATGGATATTTGATTTGATTTTGGTTCTAGAAGGTCTTAATATTCATTTAAAAGTTAATTGGAATCATATAAAATCAGATCAACCAAAATAGCAAGGAGATATTAGATTTTTTTTCAATATTTGAATCATATCTTTCTTCATGATCAAGCTATCCAAAAGTCCAAAGAATAGATTGGTTTTTTGACCTAATTTTCTTTTACTATATAACCACAACAACATCACAAGACAAAAAAAGGACGGAGAGCAAGAGAATGATATTCATACTTTAAAATTTCACATAATTCAAAATTAGGTTTCCACAATCCACCACTTTTACTAGTTGATTAAATGCTGCAAATGAATCCTTGAGGTTTCCTGAACCTATTCCAATCATCCTCATCATCAAATTCATGCCAAATCATACAAACCAAATTCATATTCTTGCCTTTCTTTTGATTTTTTTTAATTTCAATGATTTACGCATGATTAATTGATTTTGATTACATAATATGTTTGTTTGATTGTGTAGATGGTTTTTGGATAGTTGGATTTAAGTTTCGATGCAGGAATCATAGGGCACCATGGAGAACTAAACTATTGGTTAGTCTGCTGTAATCTGTTTTCGTCGATACTTCGAAGGCTGCAGTAGTGATAAACATTACAGGCTGACAGGTGAGTCAGGTAAGTACTACTGTCTCGATTTGCTTCGAATTTTTTTCCAGAAGTTCAGAAAAAATCGACAAACAATACTCTTTTAGAATAGAATTCTAAAAGATTTCGACCCTCAAAATCGCAAATTCCTCTTTTTTCTATTTTATTTGATTTATTTTGTATTTTCATATTCTCAAAAAAATCTAAACAAAATTGTGTGTTCTTTATTTGATTTTATTAGATTTTTAGCATCGTTTTAATATTTTTTAGATTTTATTTTAATCGCTTTTCTTATTTTTCATTATTTTAAAATCTGCAGCAATTTTATTTGATCCTGTTTATCTCTTTTTTTTATTCTTCCAACAGTATATATCAAAAATATGCATGTGGGAGGAAGAAGATGGTGTGTGGCATGCTAATTGGCCTAGTGACAAAGACCTAAGGTTGAAAGTATGAGGGCATGGGTTCAACACTCATTCCCAATATTTTGGCAAAGAAACATGGGTTCTTCATCATTTTTTTTTTCTTCCTTGATTTATCTTTTAAACATGGCTAACCTATTATTTTTAATTAACTTTTTTTAACAAATCTTTTTTTTATTAAATTTAGGTTAGCATTTTTTATTAGTATTATTACTTTTATATTTAGGTTTATTAAAACCTCAAACTTTTTTTTATAAAAACCTTAATCAACCTTTAAATGTTTTTTTTAATTTAATTAATTCTCATAATTCATTTTTCTTAGATTTATATAATTATTAGGCTATTTTAATATAAACTGTTTATATATTTTCTTTTGTAAAACTCAACCTTGGAAAATTTTGTTTTACTAACATGTTTTTTTTTCATTTTTATTATATAATAGGTATTTGTTACACTTATTCATATGCAGACCCACAACCTAGTGGCAAGGAACTGAGGTTTGGAGCATTTTGATGAAGAAACGTGGGTGTACCAGTGGCAAAGAACTCAATGAAGCAAAAAGGGCAAACCCCCAATATTTTGGGTATCTCTAACTTTATTTTTCCCTTTTTTATCAAATTATGTATTTTCTTTGAATTTCCTTATTATTATTATTAAACTAATTTCAAAAAGATAAAACAAAATCTTTTTTTTTAAAACTTATTTTTTTTCATAAACCTTAATTTTAAACCTAAATCTTAATTTTTTTCATAAACTTTAAACCCTAAAAATTTAGCCCTAATCTTTATCTTAAAACCCAAATTTCGCCATAATTTTTACCCTAAAATTTTTCCTAAACCTTAAAAATTTTTTTAAACCTTAAATTTTTTTTTCTCAAATACTAACCCTAATTTTTCTTCTATCCCTAAAAATTAACTTATTTTTCTAAACCCTAATCATTAATCCTTATTTTTATTAATATGTAAATGACTTTAATATTTTTTTTATTATTATTAAATTTATTATATTTTCTTAATTAACTACTAAAAATTTTTCACTATTTATTTAACCTAAAAATAATTTTTCTTTTTAAATTCTTATTTTCTTTATTATTCTAACCATTATTATTGTTAATATTTTATTATTACTAATATTTGATTTTGTGGTTTATTTATTATTCTTATTATATTTATTATTATTATTTTATTTTGATTATTATGTATCTGCTAAAGCCATGTAATAGTCGTAGATTTATTCTTGTTTCTATTTTATGTTTATAAATATTTTCATTGCGTGGTTAGTAACTATAGGGTGTGCATAACATGTTTGTGATTAAAATTAATTTAGAATATTAATTAAATAAGATAAATACTTGAACATGTACACTCACACACGTAAGTCGATCTTTGATCGCCATCATACACTTTCTAAGGTTACCTCTCATGTTGCCTAAATCAAAAGGTCAAGTAAGGTGTCTTAAGCAAAGTCCCTTCACAAAATATCATCAAGTCCCTTCAAATTATAAGATCAAGTCCCTTCAAAGTTGCCTACGATAAATGATCTTGTCCCTTCGAATAAAAGATGATAAGTCCCTACGAATTGCTAAAGACACCTTACAATTGCCTAAACACAGATGTCCCTTTACATGTCCCTTACAACATCCAAGGTAATGACTACCTATTCCTTAATAATAGGTATAGTCTTACCATTGAAAGAATATTTAAGAACAGAAAAGATTCCAATTAGGGTAGGTTCCTCTTAAGTACTTGCTCACTCATTCAAAAACATTTCATAAACACTTCACATTTTTCAAACAATTTTCAAAACAAAGTCTTTATATATATCCGTACAAGGATCATTATAAAGTACTTAAGAAAATTTTTAATCACACACTACACTTCTCAAAACAGTTTAAAGTGAGCTAAGTAACTAAGAGCCCATGGATAACCATGGATGTAAAGGGTGCTAACACCTTCCCTTTACATAATTTACCCCCCGAACCCAAAAGTCTTTTAAGGTCTTTCCTGTTCTTTTATGCCCTTTCCTTTTGGATAAAATAAAAGTCGGTGGCGACTCTTGCTATCCGCAGCATTTAACTAAAGTTAGTTCTCCCACCGTGTTACACCTCGCATAAAAGAAAATTAGGGTTTTAGAGGATCCAAATCTCACTCAATTCTCAGCTTCCAAGTTTTTGCACAATTTGCATTTTCATTCGAATCTCTTCACACACTTGTTCTCTCCACAAACAAATCACAGATCCTTCATCCTTGAGAGCTCAGGATCACAAATCTACCCTTTGTGCAAGCTATTTCTCAAGATTCATCACCTTGCCATTTCAGGGCAGTTGGATGCAAATTCTCAGATCCAGCAAGATTCAAGACTCTAGTTGCATTTATTTTGCAACTAGAGTGCATTTGGAGTGGATTGGGTTCATTATCTTGGCTTCTAACAAGCTTATTCAAGAACTGCAAGTTCAGGTGAGTTCCAAATCCTCAGATCTAAAAATGAAAATAGTTGTGTGCATTGTGATCTACTTGTTATGCTGATCATTCTGATGGTTTTAGTTTCGAATTTATTGCATTATTGAGCTTGTTATGTGGATTTGAAATTTCATGGCATAAACTGTTTTTCTTCGATCCATAAGTTTCTTTGATCCAGTGAGAATTTCATCATCATATTCGGATTCAGGCCCCCTTAATTATCCAATCTGGAGCTTCTTGTTCATTTTTATTAGGTTTTGTTCTTGTTATGCGTTTTCCGGTGCCGGAGCCTAGCTCCGGTCACCGGAATCTGGGTTGTGTGATTAGGGTTTGCGAAGGTTGAAGATAACTCCTACACCATCAGATCTTCTCATCTGAACGCATTTGAGGCTGCCACCTCAATTAATGAACGTGCTCCTGCTCATGTGCGTTTTCATTTTATATTTTCATTATGATAATCATTGTGTTGCGCGTCCCATGCTAACTAATATGCTCCTTCACTCTGAACCAATTGCCTTGCCACGTTAATTAATGAGATGAACCACAGGATGCGCCATTTGATCCTCTGGCCAGTGTTTTTTCCATATTTTTGTGAATTTCCACCCTTGTTTTTGTGTTCAGTGCAGGATTGGGTGGGCTTACCCCTTCTATCCGCACCCCCCTTGCCTTTGGGCCCAATTATTTTTAACTGATTTCCTTTACTCTTCTCACCCCCAGCCTCATATTTTATTTTTATTTCTTTTTCTTTTATTTCTTTACATCATTTTGCTTTTCAATTTTTAAAATTACTTCTAAGTGTCTAAAAATTCTAAAATAATTCAGGGATGTTCATTGGAGTTTTCTTCAATTTTCCATATTTTTATTTTCCATTTATTTTTAATAGCCACGTGTAAATAAAATCCTCCATTTAATTAATTCATTTTAATTCCTTTTTGTGCATGCTGACTTGTCCAATTTCCACTTTGATCCTTATTTTGAATTTCTTGTTGGTTCTTTTTGCTCTAGATTCATAAGACTATGTAGTTCATGTGTGATTTTTGCCCTATTTTTTAGAAACTTGTTCATTTGGTTTTGGTCCTTGACTTTTCATTGAAGTTTCTTAACCCTAGTTCATGTTTGAGCCTTCTTTTGACTTCCATAGCTTCTGAATTTCTTCCTATCCTTTTGGCATGTTGTTATATCATGATTGCAGACCTCTTGTTCAAAGTTGTGGAATTTATGGGTTCATATTTGATTTGATTTGAATTTTTGTTCTTAACTTGTCCCATTTTGCTTCTTTTTGATCATAAGTTCTCTTTTTAGCTTAGAAGGGCACTTGTGCCAACTTCTTCATCTCATTTGGGGTCTCTTTAGGGTATTGATATCATTCTGATCTTGGTTTAGGGTTTGTGTTTTGGAAATTTTGCATTTGGCTCACCTTTGAAGTTCATCCTTTCTTTTGTACCTCCACCTCACTTCTTTGCTCCTTTCTTCCTATAAGTTGTTTTGTTTAGCTTTGTGTTTCTCTTCTCCTCATCTCTCTTGCTTCTTAAGCACTTCTTTAACTTGATTTGGTTCTGGTCTTGTGCCTTGAGTTCATGTTTTGCTTATTTTGCTTTGCATCTTCTTAAGTTTGTTTTGCTTTGCCATGTGTTTCATGTTGCTTCATATTAACTTGTATGCTTCTTTCCTCATTCTTGTGATTTGAATTTTCATTGAGCTTTTGTATGTATGACTTCACTTCTGTTTGTATGATGTTGGCATGTCATTATGTTCATTTTGATTTGCTTGTTTGCTGGTGTTGCTAACCTTTTTAGGGGCTATGATAAGTGAGAGGTGTGGATGTGATTCCCACATCTCCAAATCTCATCTCTTCTCTTCTTATTCTTATTTGTACTAACCTTTGATTGTTGGGCTTAGGCCTTACTCCTCTTCTCTCCTCTTCTTCTTCTCTTCTTCTTTCTTTCTTCTTTAGGATAGTAAACCACACTAACCTAGGATATCCATGCATGACAACACTTAGGATTCTTTAGTCCCCCATTAGACTTTTGCCTTTGTGATCCTTTTGGTTTCTTTTCTCTTCTCATCTCAAAACCATAAAGAAAACACTTAATAAATATTGAAGTGATACCTTGAGCAATAGCCTTATCCCATGAGGTACTTGTGGTCTTCCCATCTTGGGATAGTACAAGTTTATCTTGTGATGCACAAGTCTGATCAAGATATCATCTTCACAAAGAAAATCATAAAAAACACTTCTTCATTGTAATACCAAAAACACTTAATAAGTTGATGAGTTAGTGAGCCTAAGCCTTAATCTCTGGGTTCAAGTTTTGGGGATCGTCTCCTTACTTGAGTGTGCTTGTTCTATTATTCCATCTTGGAATGTAGTGACAAGTGCACATTCCATGGAAAAGAGCTTGAGTTCACTTCCTTGTGGCACACTCATAAAAAGCTTCATAAAAAACACAAACAAACAATAAGCGTCTTTCCTTCGGGAATTCTTTTCTCATCTCTATCGCTCCGTCCGCGAACTTTCTCCTACTTGTCATTTTGCAAGACTATTACGCACTTGTCGTCCGAGCCTGCAACACCTGAGCATTGGCATAGGCAGTTCAAGCCTTAATTCACAAGCAATCTTTTCCCCCTAGTTAGGGGAACTACGGCAACTCTGATCCTCATTGTCCAGATGAGGTACGTAGGCAGCGGGGTAGGGCCCGTTCGAGCACAATCTTTATTTTCCCTACATTTTTCCTTTTCATTTCTTTTTCAGTTCCGTTTTCGTTTCTTTTGTCCAATTCAGTTCCTTTTCTTTTGCAGCAGCTTTCATTTCTTCACCCTTTGAAACAGTTTCTTTGCAAGCGTGGATCCCGTCGGGTACGGCGGACGATCTGGGTGCTAATACCTTCCCAGGTCGTAACTGACTCCCGAACTCATTTTCTTTGGTTCGCAGGACCTGTGTCATTCCTCATCTTTTCTTCTGGTTTGTGGAGCATTACCATTCCCGTTCCTTCGGGATAAAAATGCCTGGCTGGAGACTCTATTCTTTTCCGTGCCACTTTCGCGTTTGTACTAGGATGGAAATCTGAGGAGCGACAGTTGGCGACTCTGCTCGGGAGATCTTAACCAGTATATCTCTGGTTCCCCTGTGAGTCTCTCCTAGCGCTTGTTTGTTTCTGTTCCTTTGGGTGTTAACTGTTTGCTATTGTGTGTTGTATTTTACTGTTGTTTGTTTACAGTTTATTTACAGCTTTATTTACAGTTTTCAGTATTTATTTTCTGCATCATATTATATAATGGACTGTCTGGATTGGATCTTCTGTTTGGTGGGTTTGGGTGATACTGTTTCTGAGAGATGAGCTCATTACCACGGCTCGAGTGCACCTTAGGACTTAGAGTGGTTCCACTTTGGCCTCATGAGATCTTGTCATGGGGGTAGTAGTGAGTTCCACGCCCAGATTTGCGACCGTCTTGGAAATGTTTTGATTTGGGGATCTTCCTCTCTCATTTCATAACCTTGACAGTTATGTGCAGCTGGGGACCGATCATTGAGAACCTTGTGGAAACATCCCTCTCTAGTGATGACAGTGGCAGACCATATTGTGTGGCAAACCCATTCGCATCTGAGGGCCCACCTGGGACTTGCATAGGATGACCTTGTCTCCCGGACTTAGCTGAGGCCTTCCTGCGTAGTATATAATGCCAAACCGATTCCCTGATTTGGTCATGAGCCATTTCTCGGAAATGGTGAAAGTATTATTGCTATTCGGCTTTGAGAGTCCGTGATGTTTGACCCGGAGCATACCAGTGAGATTGGGAGGGGTTTACAGGTTTGCAGGAACCCTTGGCCTCTACATACCCTCATTATCAGTGGTCCTTGTTATGATTTTGGTCCCATGGTTCTGGTGTTCTGTTTTTCTTGGTACTGTGGTTCTGGGATTTCTATCAGAGAGTTGTGACTCAGAGGATTTTGGTTAGCAGTTGATCAGAGGGTCCTTGTGTTCAGTGTCCAGTATCCAGATGGTCCCATATTGATCATATGCCTGCATTGCATTTGCATTTGCATCATTCTTGCATTAACTATTTATGTTTCCATTTTTCAGGTCATTGTTCATAGTCAGCTCCCAGTTCTGGTAAATCTTATCTCCAGATGGAAGAAGTCAGAAAAATTCCAAGGAAAAAGAATGTTCACTATACTTTTCTTCAACCTGAAGTCAGAAGTGTTCAGAAATTAGCAGGTCTGATGAATGACCAAGTCTTGGGAAATTTTAGAAAGAGATATGGCCAGATATTGAAGTATGTGGACAAACCCACTGCAGACCAGAAGGACAATTTTCATACCTTGCTTTAGTTTTATGATCCCCTGCTGCAGTGCTTTGTGTTTCCAGATTACATCTTGTCTCCTACCTTGGAGGAGATTTCCAGCATTCTGAATGTTCCAGTCAGAGATACATTTCCTTTCTATGGGTCTGAGGTGGAGCTTAAGGAAGAAGACATAGCCAAAGTTTGTCGTTTTCCAGCTGCTACAGTCAAAAAGGCTCTAAAGGATAGTGAAGGCAAAGGACTCCCTTGGAGTGTGCTCATACCAGAGGCAGAGAAACATGCTAAGGAAGGTAAATGGGGTGACTTTGGTGCTTTGCTGGCTTTGATGGTGTATGGGTCTAGCTTGTTCCCAGGAGAGAAAGAATTTGTAAGCTTGGATGTGATCTCTATCTTTGCTAAGGGCAATCCTGTGCCAACTCTGTTGGGTGATTTCTACTACAACGTTCATTACCGGAATGAGAAAGGTAGAGGAGGACCAGTAGGCTGTTGTGCTTCATTGTTTGCTGAGTGGTTTGCCAGACAATTGCCAAAATCAGGTGCTTTCAAGGAAATGAGTGGAGATGGTCTAGAAGGTTGATGGGGTTAACTGCTGAAGATATAGCCTGGGGATATGACAGAGATCTGCTGGGAAAAGAGTTGCTGGTCAGTTGTGGAAGATTTGCTGGAGTGCCTTTGCTAGGTAGGAAGGGTGTGATCAGTTATCATCCGACATTAGCCAGGAAGCAATTTGGTTACCCTTTGAGAGATCCACCACAGATGGAAGAGTTTGCTGAGTCTTTGTATTTTCCTGTGGAAGGAAACAAGGAGTTAGTTCTACAAGCATCCCAAGCTTGGGCTCACAGGATAAGGAAGGGTTAGAAAGACTTTAGCAGAGTAGATCCCACGACGTATTCTCCTTTTGCTGCATGGTTGCAAAAACATGTAGAAGAGGTTCTCATGCCTTTCTCAATAATAGCTCCACTTTATCCCAAAGAAGTGCCAATCCAGAGTACTGTCTCCCTTGAAGAGTACAAGAAATTGGAAGCTCAGCTGCATGAAGTTCGAGTGGAGAATGCTGAAATGGTAAACCTGTATCATCTTGCCAACAGGGCCAACAATGAAGCAGAGGGAAAGTTGCAGAAGATCCAAGCCTCTTTGGAAGCTAAGGAGAAAGACTTTGCTGGAAGGGAAGCTCACTTTCAAAGGATGGGTCTGATGGAGGCAAAAAGAGAAGCGAAACACAAAAAGACTTTGAAGACTCTCAAGGAAGCTCACCAATCCATTGTTTGGTTGCAGGGCCAAAGGGAGGAAGAGCAGATGAAATTTAGAGAGAAAGAAGAGTTCTTTGAGGTGCAAATGGCCTTCAAGAGGGAAGAGGTGGAGCAAGTCCACAACATACGGAGGGAAAAGACTCAGCAGTTGGCACAAAGCCAGGTAGCCTTGGAGGAGGTACGGAAGGAGATTGAAGAGCTCAAGCTAAGAGCGGAGGTAAAGAAGAGCAGGGCAAAGGTGGCTTCAGAAGAACCTGGGTCTCTAGTTTAGTTTGTGTTCAGACTACCTACAGACTTGTTGTAGGAGTCTTTTATTCATGTAATGACTTGTAACCCTCCGAGGAATATTTCTGTGGATGCTCTAACTTTTGGCCAGCAGTGGTTTGTCCATAATATACAGTGTTAGTGTGCAAATTATCATTTCTGAATGTGCAAGGCTTGTTTTCTGATACTGCTAATATCTGAACATTCTTCAAAGAGAAAGTCTGGAAGTTAATACTGAAAGTGGCTGTCTGGAGTAAATACCAGAACTGGGGCATGCAAATGCTTAAAACTTGGAAACATGAGCAGTTACATTGCATGCATATGACGTGTTTGTTTGTTTTGCAGGTAGTGCTTCAGTTTCTAATGTTTATGTCGTTTCAGGCACTATAACTCCCAGAAAAGTTCGAGAACAGCCAATCACACACAAATATCCCACAAAGGTCAACAGAGAGAGAGTCATGGATCAAATGCAAGCTGATTTAGATGACTTGAGGCTGAGGATGGACAATTTTATGACCCTTATGGCAGGAATGGGTCAGAATCAGGAACGTCTGCGTGAGTTGGTTGAGAATAATCAAGCCAGGAACAACGGTACTGCTGATGGAGGTAATCGTAACGGTGCGGGCGCCCGTCAGGTTGAAATCCCTGTAGCACAGCCAGGGGTTACCATAATCAATGATGGACTGAACAATGTACATATGGATGGTCAGGACGAACAGTTCACTCTGCTGGATGAAAGTGAAGGCCAGGGGGCTGAAATGAACATGAAGTTTGAGGAGATGGCAGAGAAGATCAGGGTTGTTCAATCTCAGAACTCTTTGGGGTTCGACATTACTGACTTGGGATTGGTTCCAGGGGTTAGAATCCCTTACAAGTTCAAGGTCCCAACTTCCGAGAAGTACAACAGCACAGCGTGTCCAAAGACTTATCTTCAGTCCTTTGTAGGAAGGATTGCTGCCAGCACTGATGATGAAAAGCTATGGATGTACTATTTCCAGGACAGCCTGGTTGGGGCCTCTTTGGAATGGTATATGAAGCTAGGTAGAGTCAATATTAAGAGTTGGAAGAACCTGGCAGAGGCTTTTGTGAGGCAATACCAGTATAATTTGGACATGGCTCCAAATCACACTTAATTGCAACACATGTCTCAAACCGCTAAGGAGGGGTTTAAAGAATATGCTCAGAGGTGGCGTCAGCTCGCTGCCAGAGTACAACCACCACTGCTGGAGAACGAGATGGCTGATATGTTTATGGGGACGTTGCAAGGTGTGTTTATTGAAAGATTGGCGTCTTGTTCGGCTACCAAGTTCAATGATATAGTGATTGCTGGAAAGAGAGTCGAGACTCTATTAAAGATGGGAAAGATTCAGGATACAAGTGCGAGCAGTTCTAGTGGAGTAAGAAAACCTTTCAGCGGACCCCCGAGAAGAAGGGAAGGTGAGACCAATGGTGTGTTTGGCCGAGGACGGGGCCGAGGATATAGAAGGTCATATGAGCAAGTGGCAGCTGTCACTATTCCTTCCAGCCCTGTACAGCAGGTACAACCTCAACAACAACAGCAACAACAGCAGCCACAACGTAACAACTATCAACAGAGACCTTATCAGCCAAGGCAGACTCGCTCGGCTAATAGGGTGGTTGAGGCAATTCCCATGACATATACTGCATTGCTACCGAGATTCCTGGACCTGAATTTGATACAATTGAGGACTTTGGCACCTTCACCACCCGGAGAGCTTCTAGTGGGGTACGATGTCAATGCTAGATGCACTTTCCATTCAGGGGCACCTGGGCACTCAACTGAGAAGTACAGGGCGCTACAGCACAAAGTTCAAGATCTGATCGACTCCAAGGCGATTAACTTCGCACTTCCGCCTAATGTTACTTCAAACCCTATTCCGAATCATGGAGGTGCTAGAACAAATGCTGTTGATAGTGGTGAGAAGTTAAGTCTGATTCTGATCATAGAAGAAGTGAAGACTCCGCTGTTGGTAGTGAAAGAGAGATTGCTGAAAGGACAAGTGTTTCCGGGATGCAGTTCTGATTGTGAGGAATGTTTGAATTCGTTGAACGGTTGTGAAGACCTGAAGATGGGATTGCTGAATCTGATTGATGAAGGATCTTTGCAGTTTGACAAAGTTGATAATGAAGCTGATGATGTGTCCACTATAACCATTTTCTATGATCTAGATGAGATGCCTGCTAGAAGAGAACCTGTGACCATTTATGCTCCTGAAGTTAGTCCTGTGACTATCACTGTTCCTGGGCCTGTTCCTTATACAGATGATAAAGCCATCCCATGGCATTACAACTCAGATGTGTACGTGGAAGGACATAAAGTGGAAAGTAAGTCTGTTGCTATAGACCCGACTGTAGTGAACGTCGGAGGGGTTAGAGGCTTCACGAGAAGTGGTCGTCTATTTTCTCCCCCAGTTCTGAGAGGAGATCCTGAGGCTGAGGCTGAGGCAAAGGCTAAAGGAAAGCAAACAACAACTAAAGAAACAACAGTAACTCCTGCTACTGGACAGGGTACCTTTGATAAGGAGGTCGAGGAATTTATGCGCATAATTAAAAAGAGTGATTATAAGGTGGTCGAACAGTTGAACCAGACGCCATCCAAAATATCAATTTTGTCTTTGCTAATGTGTTCGCCGGCACATAGAGAGGCCTTGTTGAAAGTGTTGCAGATGGCCTACGTTCCTCAAGAAATAACTATTAATCAACTGGAAGCTGTAGTGGGCAGCGTGAATGCAAGCCACAGGCTAGGCTTTACAGATAGAGACCTTACGTCAGAGGGCCGTAACCATAACAAAGCGCTTCATATTACTAAGGAGTGCAAGGGTGCTGTTTTGTCGCATGTCCTTGTTGACACAGGCTCTTCTCTTAATGTACTTCCGAAGAAAGCATTAATGAAGCTCAATGTTGATGGTATCGTCTTAAAACCCAATGATTTGATAGTCAAGGCTTTTGATGGGTCGAGAAGTTCAGTGTTTGGAGAAGTTGAGTTACCTGTGAAAATAGGATCTCAAGTATTCAAAAGTACTTTCTACGTCATGGACATTTAGCCCGTGTACAGTTGCCTACTGGGACGTCCATGGATTTATGCTGCCGGAGCTGTAACTTCCACTCTGCATCAAAAGCTCAAGTATGTGGTTGATGGCCAAGTAATCACTATGTGCGGAGAGGAAGACATCTTTGTGAGCCATTTATCAACTTTCAAATATGTAGAGATGGACAGAGAGATACATGAGACTCTATGTCAGGCCTTCGAAGCAGTTAATGTCAGCATCTTGACTCCTATAGAGAGAAGCAGTGAGAAAGAAGGTACCTCCATTCACTCCTACAAGCAGGCAAAGGAAGTGGTTCAGTCAGGAAGCACCCAAGGCTGGGGCAAATTGCTGGAGTTAGAAAAGAAAGACGACAAGTTTGGTTTGGGTTATCAGCCTAGTGGATCTGATTGGTCTCCAAGTGGTAAAGCCATTACTTTTACAAGCGTTGGGATGCTCGACCGCAACCAAATATGTGTGACAAGCCAAGAGGGAGACAGTGATGGCGACTGGGACAACTGGATTCATTCGTGTGCGCCCGGAGAGGAGCTGAAGAACTGGTCTGCTGAAGACATCATCCAAGTTACCTTGCACTCAGAGTAATTTATTTTTTTCCTCTTATCATGCTGCATTGTCAAATTCAACATTCTGCCCAAGATGCTAGGATCCATTGTATGGTCCACCATGTTTTGTATGCATTTATTTTACCATGAAATAAAGGACATTTTCAGACAAATTGTGTTCTCTTTCTTTCGTTTTAAATTTTTCACAAAAAATATAAAAATGGCAATGTTTTTCCTTTTTGTGTTTTGTGTTTGCGTCTCTTTTTAAAAATAAGCAGATTCTGAAATAAGCACATCATCTGTGCAGTGTTGATCATCCGGATTCCATTGATAACGTTCCTGCTATGACCACGCATGACTTTGACAATCCTATCTACCAAGCTGATGAAGGGGTTGAGGAAGACTGTGAACTCCCTGAAGAATTGGTCAGATTGTTGAAACAAGAGGAACGGGTTATTCAACCTCATCAAGAAGAAATTGAGACCATCAACATCGGTACTGAAGATGTGAAGAAAGAGATTAAGATTGGGGCCAGTCTGCAGGCCGAAGTAAAGAAAGAGCTGATCAGTAGGCTACATGAGTATGTGGATATCTTTTCCTGGTCGTATCAAGATATGCCAGGGTTGGATACCGACATTGTTGTGCATAAGTTAACATTGAGAGAAGATTGTCCTCCTGTGAAACAGAAGTTGAGAAGAACTCGTCCTGACATGGCGATGAAGATCAAGGAGGAAGTTCAGAAGCAATGGGATGCCGGATTTCTTGCCGTAACTAGTTACCCACCTTGGGTAGCTAACATTGTACCTGTACCAAAGAAGGACGGCAAAGTCCGAATGTGCGTTGATTAGCGGGATTTGAATAGAGCGAGCCCAAAAGATGACTTTCCTTTACCTCACATTGATGTGTTGGTAGATAACACTGCTCAATTCTCGGTATTTTCCTTCATGGATGGCTTCTTCGGATATAATCAGATTAAGATGTCGCCGGAAGACATGGAGAAAACAACGTTCATTACCCCGTGGGGTACATTCTGCTACAAGGTCATGCCCTTTGGTTTGAAGAACGCCAGGGCAACTTATCAGCGGGCTATGGTCACATTGTTCCACGACATGATACACAAGGATATATAGTGTTATGTGGACGATATGATTGCTAAGTCCCGAGACGAAGAAGAGCATCTGGTCAATCTCAAGAAGCTGTTTGATAGACTGATAAAATACAACTGAGGTTGAACCCAAACAAGTGCACTTTCGGAGTGCGTTCCGGGAAACTGCTGGGTTTCATTATTAGTCAGAAAGGAATTGAGGTAGATCCTGCAAAAGTAAAAGCAATTCAAGATATGCCTGCATCGAGAACAGAAAAAGAAGTGTGCGGGTTTTTAGGGAGGTTGAACTACATTTCACGGTTCATATCTCATCTAACTGCCACGTGCGAACCAATATTCAAATTGCTACGAAAAGAGCAAACGGTCAGGTGGAATGAGGACTGCCAAAGAGCTTTTGACAAGATAAAAGAATATTTGCAGGAGCCTCCGATTCTAATGCCTCAAGTTGAAGGAAGACCTTTAATCATGTACTTGACTGTGCTAGAAGGGTCAATGGGGTGTGTTATAGGCCAACATGACGAGTCTGGTCGAAAAGTGTACGCTATTTATTACCTTAGCAAAAAGTTTACCGACTGTGAATCCTGTTACTCACTGCTCGAGAAAACTTGCTGCGCTTTGGTATGGGCTGCTCGCTGACTGAGACAGTACATGTTGACTCATACCACACTGCTAATTTCCAAAATGGAACCTGTCAAGTACATCTTTGAGAAACCAGCGTTAACCGGAAGGATTGCTAGGTGGCAAATGATTTTAACAGAATATGATATACAATATACTTCTCAGAAAGCCATCAAGGGAAGTGTATTATCAGATTACCTTGCACAACAACCTCTTGAAGATGATTATCAGCCAACGAAGTTTGATTTCCCTGATGAGGACATCATGTACCTCAAAGCAAACGATTGCGAGGAACCACTTCCGGAGTAGGGGCCAGACCCTGAATCCAAATGGAAGTTGATGTTTGATGGGGTAGTCAATATCAACGAACGTGTAGTTGGTGCTGTTCTTATTACTCCTGAAGGTGTTCACTTTCCCTTCGCTGCCAGAATTACTTTTGGCTGCACCAACAATGAAGCGGAATACGAGGCATGCATAATGGGAATAGAGGAGGCTATTAATCTTCGGATTAAGAACCTCAATATATTCGGAGATTCAGCCCTCGTCATTAATCAGGTTACCGGCAAGTGGTATACGCATCAAGAACATCTAATTCCTTACAGGGATTATGCTAGAAAACTGTTGACGTTTTTCACGACAGTTATGCTTCAGTACATACCACGTGATAAAAACCAATTTGCCGACGCATTGGCCACTCTTTCTTCGTCTATCAAAGTCTTGTGTTGGAACTATGTGCCCAGAATTGACATTTCAAGGCTTGACGCTCCAGCTCATGCCTTCTCTGTAGATGTCGTGTCTGACGAGAAACCTTGGTATTTTGATATCAAGCTATTCCTGGAAAAGCAAGAATACCCAGCTGGGGTATCTTCCAATGACAAGAAGACCTTAAGGCGGCTTGCTGCTAGCTTCTTCTTAAATACGGATAGGGTTTTGTACAAGAGAAATTTTGAAATGGTCTTGCTCAGATGCGTGAATAGACACGAAGCAAGCCTGTTAATGCAGGAAGCCCACGAAGGATCTTTCGGTACCCATGCAGGAGGGCATGCTATGGCTAAGAAATTGCTGACATCGGGGTATTACTGGATGACAATGGATGCAGACTGTTGTGCATACGCTCTTAAGTGCCACAAGTGCCAGATATATGTAGACAAGGTGAATATTCCTCCTAGCCCGCTCAACGTCATGTCATCTCCTTGGCCCTTTTCTATGTGGGGCATTGACATGATCGGGAAGATAGAGCCTACTGCTTCAAACGTTCATCGCTTCATATTGGTTGCGATCGATTACTTCACTAAATGGGTTGAAGCAGCATCTTATGCCAATGTCACTCGTCAAATGGTTGCCAGATTTTTGAAAAGAGACATTATCTGCAGATACGGAGTGCCCGAAAGAATCATTACTGACAATGGTTCTAATCTCAACAACAAGATGATGGCAGAGTTGTGTCGGGACTTCAAGATCCAGCATCACAATTCTCCATCTTACCGACCAAAGATGAATGGTGCGGTAGAGGCAGCAAATAAGAATATCAAGAAGATTGTGCAAAAGATGGTTGTCACTTACAAAGATTGGCATGAGATGTTACCATTTGCACTGCATGGATACCGAACGTCAATCAGGACATCAACTGGGGAAACTCCATTCTCATTGGTATATGGTATGGAGGCAGTCTTGCCTGTTGAAGTAGAGATTCCTTCATTGCGTGTGATGATGGATGTAAAGCTTGATGAGGCTGAATGGGTGTGTGCTCGTTACAATCAGCTATGTCTAATTGAGGAAAAGAGATTAGCGGCTATCTGTCATGGTAAGCTTTATCAGAGGAGAATGAAGCGAGCATTCGATCAACGAGTACGTACTCGGGAGTATCAAGTAGGAGAGCTTGTGCTCAAGAGGATTGTTTCTCCAGGTTCAGATCACAGGGGCAAGTGGACCGCGAACTACGAAGGACCGTTCATAGTAAAGAAAGTTTTCTCAGGTGGAGCACTGATGCTCACCACTATGGATGGAGATGATTTCCAGTCCCCTGTTAACTCGGACGCAGTTAGAAAATACTTCGCATAAAGAGATCCGCTGGACACAAAAACAAAATTAAAGTCCAGGCAAAAAAAGGGCATCCCGGCGAGCTAAAAACAGAATAAAAAGCTCGGGCAAAAGTTAGGGAAAATAAATAAAAAAATGTACACCCGCTGAGTTGAAAAGCCACATCGGACAGCTCAGGCAAAAAAGGGTATCCCGGTGGATTGAAAACCCGAAAGGGCGATCCACGCAAAATAAGGGAATAAGCGAACAACTACGATCCGAGTAATCTGAGCCAAAATCATCGTTTCATACAACTTGACAATATCAAAAGGATAGGAATCAGTCCCCTCATCTTCTCAGAAAGAAAAGGCATGAGTGGAGAGTCTTGAAGACATGCTGGTTATAGCAGAAAGGGAACTCATTGGGATGTCGTGCCCATTGCCATTAGGATAGTTTATTTTCTCAATTTTATGGTGGATACCTCTTTCCAGGTGGTTACTTCCAGATGTAAATCTTTGCCTATTCAGAGGCCTTTCAATATAAAGAATATTCAGTCAAAAAGCTGTGTTGTGTTTATTTTTGTTTGCAAAATGTCCTGAATTTTTGGCAAAAAATAGCATTGCATTTAAAACATGGTGATAATTTGAAAGAAAATGACATTGCAGGGAAACATTTGAAACCCTCTTTGAGTGTCGGGTGACGATGGATGAACAGATCATACCATGCAAGTCCCCGGGGCACACATGCGTTTCTTGCTGTTGCAGGTTTGTTGGATGGCGTCACATTCTCCCAAGCAGAATTATTCCCAGCAGTCTATTCTTCCCCAGTGGAGTATGCCCAACAGGCAGCTGAATGCCTAATTTCCCCACAGAGTTCATATTTGGGTCTCATTCCCATCAGTAAAATATTCCCCAGAGAAGTCGCCAATTTAGTTTTGGCCAGTGTGATGTCACAGACAGTTATTCATCTCCCCAATCAGAGTTAAGCACCATCCGAAACTCTTGATTTGGTTTTCCCCTGCAGAGTTGTGAATCTTTTTGCCAATCAGGGCACTCTGTTGCTGCTCGTCTGCATCTCCAACACTCGTCTGTGTTCATACTTTATTGTTGTTTGTCTGCATTTCTCAACACTCGTTTGTGTTATCCCTTTGGTATTGCTCGTTTGCTTTCCCCAGCAGTTACCCTTGGTTGTAATTTGTTGCTCGTCTGCACTTTCCAACACTCGTCTGTGTATGATTAATTTGTTGTTGCTCGTCTGCACTTTCCAACACTCGTCTGTGTATGATTACTTTGTTGTTGCTCGTCTGCACTTTCCAACACTCGTCTGTGTATGATTACTTTGTTGTTGCTCGTCTGCACTTCCCAACACTCGTCTGTGTTTGATATTCGTCGTTGCTCGTATGCACTCCCCAACACTCGTCTGTGTTTTTGATATGTAATGTTTGTGATTGCTCGTATGCATTCTCTGGCACTCGTCTGTGTTTATTAGTTGCTTGATTGCCCGTCTGCATTCTCCAGCACTCGTCTGTGTTTATTATATGTTTGAAGCTCGTCTACATTATTTGGATACTCGTCTGTGTTGGTATTTTGAATTCCTGGTACTCGTCTGTATCGCTACTCCAAATACTCGTATGTGTTTGAATTTCTGGTATTCGTCTATACCAGTGGCTGATATTCGTTTGTATCATCGCCTGAAGTGCTCGTCTGTGTTTCTTGGATCATCGTCTGATACTCGTTTATATCATTGACTTATGGCACTCGTCTGTGTTCTCTTGATGATCATCCAATACTCGTCTGTATTGAAGAGGTTTAAAATCCTGACTGTGGGAATAAATGTCAAAATGGTTACCGGTCCTGGCGTAATAGGTATATCCGAAGGAGGCTCGTCCGTCTCAAGCACCACTTATTAATGTTGCACCTGGCGTAACAGGTTCGCTCGAAGAAGACTCGTCTGTCTTATACCATATATCCACGGATAATATATGAAGAAGGTTCGTCTACCTTGATTATGCATGTCTATCCCACAGACTTTAGTGCATCCCGGTCCTAGCGTAACAGGTTTATCCGAAGGAGATTCGTCTGTCTCAAGTCATAGGTTTGGCAAAGTATGTGAGGACTCGTATGTCCAGTTCCTGGCATAACAGGATTGTTCGAAGAAGACTCGCCTGTCAAAGTATTTTGATTCCAGATAACAGTTCCAACTTGGAAGAAGCTCGTTTGTTTTCTCTCCACTTCAGTCACCAAAGCGTCATTTGGTTGGGTTTATTTCCCAGCTCTGCATTCTTTGTCAGAGTGCAAATTTCAGGTCTTCTTGGTATTCAGCCACAGTTTATCTTGAACGGTCGATAGCCCGTGCTACCGTCCTTTTCAGATTAACAGTTGTTTGAATAGGGGCAGCTGTAACACCCCAAATTTGCCCTCTTCATTTTAATCATCATATCACATCATATTCATCATGAACATATCATACTCTTAGCATCCTAGCATGGAAAGATGAGGCATAACATTTCTCATGACCTAGCATTAGGCATAGGATCATCTGTGGAGGTTCTTGAAGCATCACAAGCTATGACAAGGGGCCCAATGGATTTGTAAAAGTCCTATGAGGGGTCTACATTGCATTTACAAGTTCAAGTTCATTTACAAAAGCTCAGAAGGTTGGAGGATCATCAGGGAATCCAGGCTAAAGCAAAGCTCCTACACAATGGTCCCAAACTAGGGTTTGAGTTTCAAGCAGGAAAACCTCAAGACTTTGGCCATTTCATTTGGGAAAAGTATTTTAAATGTTAATAGGATCCTAGGTACCAAATTTGGCAAGAAAATTACTTGTGGAAGTCAAGCATTTCTTCAGTTGCTTGCAGATCAAGAAACTGGTCAATTGTGCCTTAGAAAAGTCAACTGTGAGATTTCAAGGGGTCCAATCCCATTTTTCTAGCCAAGGGATGTTCTTATAATTTTAAAAGAGGTTTGACAAGTTTAAAGATCAAGAATCATGAGGTTTTGAGGTGTTTTGCAAAATTGGTGCAAAGTTGGTTATGGAAAATGCCTATTTTGGCAAGTTTTTGCCCTAAAATTCAAGTGAGCATAACTTGGTGAAAATTTCTTCAAATGGACCAGAGTCAAACCTGAAAGTTGGAGATTAAGGCCTCCCATTTTCAAAAGTACAAGTACTTTTTCATAGCCTTCATGGTTACAAAGTTAGAGACCTCGAAAATTTCATCAAAACTAGGGCAAAAGTTGAATTTTCACTTGTGCACCAAAGCAAAAAGTCTTGAAAGTTAATTTTGATTATTGGTACATACCAAATTAGGTTCCAATATTAAAATGAAATGCAAATGGCTCACTTTTCTCCAAGAATTACCTCAAATTCTTGCACAATGAGAATTTCCTTCCTTAAGTGCAAAAAGTGCATGTTCATGAAAATTGTGTGACATCTTCATCCAATGGCCAGGATCTGTTTGGATTGCAATTAAGGGTCAGATGTGGAATGCACATGGGCAAGAAGCAAGGAAATGCATGAGGTTTTCATGAGATCACATAAAACTTGCCAAATTTGCAAAATCACTCAATCTCTCTCTTCACACGTGCAAATCCTCTCATTCTCTCAGCATTTCCTCATGACCTCACATAAAAGCAAATTAGGGTTTTAGAGGATCCAGATCTCACTCAATTCTCAGCTTCCAAGTTTTTGCTCAATTTGCATTTTCATTCAAATCTCTTCACACACTTGTTCTCTCCACAAACAAATCACATATCTTTCATCCTTGAGAGCTCAGGATCACAAATCTCCCCTCTGTGCAAGCTATTTCTCAAGATTCATCACCTTGCCATTTCAGGGCAGTTGGCTGCAAATTCTCAGATCCAGTAAGATTCAAGACTCTAGTTGCATTTATTTTTCAACTAGAGTGAATTTGGAGTGGATTGGCTTCATTATCTTGGCTTCTAACAAGCTTATTCAAGAACTGCAAGTTCAGGTGAGTTCCAAATCCTCAGATCTAAAAATGAAAATAGTTGTGTGCAGTGTGATCTACTTGTTATGCTTATCATTCTGCTGGTTTTAGTTTCGAATTTAGTGCATTATTGAGCTTGTTATGTGGATTTGAAATTTCATGGCATAAACTGTTTGTCTTCGATCCATAAGTTTCTTTGATCCAGTGAGAATTTCATCATCATATTCGGATTCAGGGCCCCTTAATTATCCAATCTGGAGCTTCTTGTTCATTTTTATTAGGTTTTGTTCTTGTTATGCGTTTTCCGGTGCCGGAGCCCTAGCTCCGGTCACCGGAATCTGGGTTGTGTGATTAGGGTTTGCGAAGGTTGAAGATAACTCCTACACCATCAGATCTTCTCATCTGAACGCATGTGAGGCTGCCACCTCAATTAATGAGCGTGCTCCTGCTCACGTGCGTTTTCATTTTATATTTTCATTCTGATAATCATTGTGTTGCGCGTCCCATGCTAACTAATATGCTCCTTCACTCTGAACCAATTGCCTTGCCACGTCAATTAATGAGATGAACCACAGGATGCGTCCATTTGATCCTCTGCCAGTGTTTTTTCCATATTTTTGTGAATTTCCACCCTTGTTTTTGTTTTCAGCGCAGGATTGGGTGGGCTTACCCGTTCTATCCGCACCCCCTTGCCTTTGGGCCCAATTCTTTTTAACTGATTTCCTTTACTCTTCTCACCCCCAGCCTCATATTTTATTTTTATTTCTTTTTCTTTTATTTCTTTACATCATTTTGCTTATCAATTTTTAAAATTACTTCTAAGTGTCTAAAAATTCTAAAACAATTCAGGGATGTTCATTGGAGTTTTCTTTAATTTTCCATATTTTTATTTTCCATTTATTTTTAATAGCCACGTGTAAATAAATTCCTCCATTTAATTAATTCATTTTAATTCCTTTTTGTGCATGCTGCCTTGTCCAATTTCAACTTTGATCCTCATTTTGAATTTCTTGTTGGTTCTTTTTGCTCTAGATTCATAAGAAGATGTAGTTCATGTGTGATATTTGCCCTGATTTTTAGAAACTTTTTCATTTGGTTTTGGTCCTTGACTTTTCATTGAAGTTTCTTAACCCTAGTTCATGTTTGAGCCTTCTTTTGACTTCCATAGCTTCTGAATTTCTTCCTATCCTTTTGGCATGTTGTTATATCATGATTGAAGACCTCTTGTTCAAAGTTGTGGAATTTTTGGGTTCATATTTGATTTGATTTGAATTTTTGTTCTTAACTTGTCCCATTTTGCTTCTTTTTGATCATAAGTTCTCTTTTTAGCTTAGAAGGGCACTTGTGCCAACTTCTTCATCTCATTTGGGGTCTCTTTAGGGTATTTATATCATTCTGATCTTGGTTTAGGGTTTGTGTTTTGGAAATTTTGCATTTGGCTCACCTTGGAAGTTCATCCTTTCTTTTGTACATCCACCTCACTTCTTTGCCCCTTTCTTCCTATAAGTTGTTTTGTTTAGCTTTGTGTTTCTCTTCTCCTCATATCTATTGCTTCTTAAGCACTTCTTTAACTTGATTTGGTTCTGGTCTTGTGCCTTGAGTTCATGTTTTGCTTATTTTGTTTTGCATCTTCTTAAGTTTGTTTTGCTTTGCCATGTGTTTCATGTTGCTTCATATTAACTTGTATGCTTCTTTTCTCATTCTTGTGATTTGCATTTGCATTGAGCTTTTGTATGTATGACTTCACTTCTATTTGTATGATGTTGGCATGTCATTATGTTCATTTTGATTTGCTTGTTTGATGGTGTTGCTAACCTTTTCAGGGGCTATGGTAAGTGAGAGGAGTGGATGTGATTCCCACATCTCCAAATCTCATCTCTTCTCTTCTTATTCTTATTTGTACTAACCTTTGATTGTTGGGATTAGGCCTTACTACTCTCCTCTCCTCTTCTTCTTCTCTTCTTCTTTCTTTCTTCTTTAGGATAGTAAACCACACTAACCTAGGATATCCATGCATGACAACACTTAGGATTCTTTAGTCCCCCATTAGACTTTTGCCTTTGTGATCCTTTTGGTTTCTTTTCTCTTCTCATCTCAAAACCACAAAGAAAACACTTAATAAAGATTGAAGTGATACCTTGAGCAATAGCCTTATCCCATGAGGTACTTGTGGTCTTCCCATCTTGGGATAGTACAAGTTTATCTTGTGATGCACAAGTCTGATCAAGATATCATCTTCACAAAGAAAATCATAAAAAAACACTTCTTCATTGTAAATACCAAAAACACTTAATAAGTTGATGAGTTAGTGAGCCTATGCCCTAATCTCTGGGTTCAAGTTCTGGGGATCTTCTCCTTACTTGAGTGTGCTTGTTCTATTATTCCATCTTGGAATGTAGTGACAAGTGCACATTCCATGGAAAAGAGCTTGAGTTCACTTCCTTGTGGCACACTCATAAAAATCTTCATAAAAAACACAAACAAATAATAAGCGTCTTTCCTTCGGGAATTCTTTTCTCATCTCCTTCGCTCCGTCCGCAAACTTGCTCCTACTTGTCATTTTGCAAGACGGTTACGCACTCGTCGTCCGAGCCTGCAACACCTGAGCATTGACATAGGAAGTTCAAGCCTTAATTCACAAGCAATCTTTTTCCCCCCTAGTTAGGGGAACTACGGCGATTCTGATCCTCATTGTCCATATGAGGTACGTAGGCAGCGGGGTAGGGCCCGTTCGAGCACAATCTTTATTTTCCCTACATTTTTCCTTTTCATTTCTTTTTCAGTTCCCTTTTCGTTTCTTTTGTTCAATTCAGTTCCTTTTCTTTTGCAGTAGCTTTCATTTCTTCACCCTTTGAAACAGTTCTTTGCAAGCATGGGTCCCGTCGGGTACGGCGGACGATCTGGGTGCTAATACCTTCCCAGGTCGTAACCGACTCCCGAACTCATTTTCTTTGGTTCGCAGGACCTGTGTCCTTCCTCTTCTTTTCTTCTGGTTTGTGCAGCATTACCATTCCCGTTCCTTCGGGATAAAAATGCCTGGCTGGCGACTCTATTCTTTTCCGCGCCACTTTCGCGTTTGTACCAGGATGGAAATCCGGGGAGCGACACATGTGTATTGAGTTTGTTTCACCCGACCTGCGAGTCCCTGCAAATGGTTTCCTTGTGCTGCTAGAGCTGGAGCCGTTATCAGAAATGTTACCCATTTTTAACAAACTCTCAATCCTTTCTCCAGCTATGACCACATCTGCGAAGCTAGCGGAAGAGAAAGCAACCAACCTATCAATGTATGTTCCCTGGAGGGTGTTCATAAACATATCTGCCATTTCTCTTTCCGACATTGGAGGTTGAACGATAGCAGCTAATTGCCTCCATCTCTGAGCATACTCTCTGAAGCTTTCCCTGGAGGATTGTGACATACCCATTAGAAGTGTTTTGTTAGGGGCCATGTCTAGATTGTATTGGTATTGGTGAATGAAAGCATCGGCCAAATCTTTCCAATTTCTAATTGTTGCCCTAGTCAGATGAGAGTACCACTCACGGGACGCCCCGGTTAAGCTATCCTCAAAATAGAACATCCATAGTTTTTCATCCATAGCGTAGGCCTTTAATCTTCCCAGGAAAGATTGAAGATGGGTGTGAGGGCAAGATGTTCCATTATATCTTTCGAAGCAAGGAGGTTTGAATTTGTGAGGAATTCTAACTCCCTCCACTAGCCCCATATCCATGACATCAAACCCTAAGGAGTTTTGAGACTCCAGAGATCTCAACTTTTCTGCTATCTCGTCCAGTCGACGATCATAGACTTCGTCTCCTGCCCCAACTACAGTGAATTGTTCCTCCTGAGGGTCCTCTTGCAAGGCACGCCCTCTAGTATTACCCTGGGTATTCTTGATAGCATTAATGTCAGGGTTAAGATGAGGTCCAAACTCTGGGGGATCAGTACGAGGTTGTACATGATCATTGTTGTTGGTGCCCCCTGTACTTGGGTGGTTTTCTTCAGGAGTTTTCCGCTCGACCAACTCTCTTAATCTTTCTTGGCTTTGGCCCAGCCCAGTCATCAATGCCATAAACTAGTTCATCTGAGCCCTCATTTCAGTTCTTTCATTAGCCATCTGGGTTCTCACGTCAGTCAGATCTTGCTGAACCTGGTCCATCTGTAAGCTCGGAAGGTTGTTTCTTGTCGGGTACCGGTGAACTCTGTTAATGGGGAAAACTCTCCTACGAGCAATGTTTCCTAAAACCACAACAAAGTGAGAAACAACAAAAAAAAATACCTACAAAACAAAGAAATGAGGTTAGTATGCAATGCAATATGTCTATTTGTCTTCCAAGGGTATCCGGTTTGGTTCTTTGGTTTTGACCTTTCAGACCTCGAGGAATGATGATATTGGAGAGAAGTGAAGCCCACAGAATAACACATAAACCATATATTACAAAATGTAAAGATACATAGTTTTGATTACAACAAGTCCCCATGGTGGGTCAAAATACAACAAAACAAAAGTACAAAATACAAAGAAATCAAACATCCAGCCCATAATCATCCTCTCTGACTTCCTTCAGGAGAACATCAGTCACCGGGCCAACTGGATGCTCTGTGATGGTCTTGATAAGAAGGTTCCTGTTGGCAATAGCATTTGTCAACTTCTTATACTTGTCTTGGTCTTTTGATCTCTTCAACCCCGCTCGGAGTTTCAACTCAGAGATTTCTTTCTATGCTACTAACAAGGCTTCCTAATTCTTCTTCTCATTAGCTTCTAGCTACTCTATCCTAGCCTGTGTCCTCTGATCTTCCTGTGAACGAGCTTCAGTAATTCTAATCCATCTTGGTTGACTCTCTTCCAAGTAGTTCTTAGCTCTGGCTTTCTGAATCTTGGCTTCCTTGCAAGCATTCTTCAATACTAACTCCCCTGCTCTAGCCCTTCTGATGTAATCATCTATCTTCCCAATCTTGGTCATATGCTCGATCCGGAGTTTCTCTAACCTCTCTTTGTCCAGATGACTATCATTCCTCTCCCAGAGGGTCTTCTTTAGGGCTTCAGAAAGTTGATTATTCAATTCCTTCAACTTCTTAAACTCCTCTAAACTGACTGTAGCTACAGGCTCTATTGCTGATGGTCCAGGCACATCCTCCAGGGTGAATGGCATGCGGGTGATCTGCCCTATTATACGAGACCAATCAAGATACTGAGCTGGAGCTATGTTATTGCACTTGCCAAGAATGGAAATCCCTTTTGTCTGAATGTTGTCCCAAGCCCAGGCTACTTGTCGGGCAATGACATGGTTATGCTGAATGTCACAGTAAATGGTTTCTGATAAGTCCTGCTCTCTTGGTGGATGTCCCAAGGCATACCCTAATTTCCTTTTGAAAAGCAAAGGGTTGTATTTGATGCACCCTTTCACTCCAATAAGAGGTACATTGGGATACTTCCCACAACTGGTGATTATGTCTCTACCCTTGGTGCTCTGAGTGCACCATATGATGTCTTCAGATGTAAGGGAAATCATTCTCTTAGCCCAGTTTCTTGACTGGTGAGGATTCAAGAAGGCTTCTGACTTTGGTAAGTGTCTCAGCAACCAGCAGTAAAAGAGAGGTCCACAACATCTGACTAATCTTCCCCTCTGTTTCTCATTCCTTTGATGCACTGAGTAGTAAAAGTACCCAAGCAAGATAGGGACTGGATTCTTCAACAGGAAGAGGCGGATAGCACTCTTGCTTACAAACTTAGGCTCATCTGCAAACAAGATGGTACCATATATGCTAAGGGCCAATGATGGTGGCTTCCAAATACAGAGCCTTAGCTATGTCTTCATTCCTAGGAGCAGATATCTCAGGGTTGAAAGGAATCCCTCTCCTGATGGGGACACCCAACAACATGGAAAACTCCTCTAACAAAGGGCCTAGCTGAAAGTCTGGAATGGTAAAACATCTGAGTGGAGGGTCATAGAACTGAAGGCAAGTGTGGATCATACTCCTCTGTGATGCATCCAAGTCCATGATCATGTCCATAATTCCACCATAATGTTCCCTGAATAAAGGGACATGATCAGGAGTGATGAGTGTCTGAATCTGTCTGATGCCTGCTAGAGAAGGCTCAAAGAAATGATAGGTGATGTTGCTCTTCCTGGATGGGTCCATGCTGATAATGGATGCTGATAAGACAATTGAAGGGAAATACTGATGAAGACAACTGGAGAAGATATCAGCTAAAGAAGATCTCTGATGAAGATAACTGATGAAGGTGCTGCAAAGAATCTCTGATGGAGATGGCTGATGAAGATGGCTGATGCAGATGAACAGTCAAAACCAAAACAAAATAAAATGTGGATACCCTGTAAAACAAATAGACAAATGTTAAAATGATGCAAAATGATGTATGCAGAATGATATGCAAGGGTTTGTGATCAAGTGCTGGATCTGTTATCTGCCTTGATAAGGTCCATGTGTGTTCATAAGTCCGGATGAAGGCTTGGAGAACCAGTAACCAAGTGGGGGACTCAAATAAAGAGTCACAAATCCAGGGTTTCACAAGAATAATCCAAAATGGTGTAACCTTAAAACAAATCTGGTAACAGGGTATGATGTGGCCAAGGGTTCCTGCAAACCTGTAAACATCCCCACCCCCTCACAGGTATTGTTCTAGAACAAGGATCCTCAGACTTGGATCAGTTATGAGAAGTGTAAGCACTTCTAACCCGGAGGTACAGTGTTTACAATAATAATAAAGGATCCTCCTCTAATTCACCTCAGATGCTGAATGTCATAAAAAGGTCATCCAGACATAGCAGGCTTCCCAGATAGCCCTAGTACTACAGGAAATACGTAGCACAATGTTCTCAAGAAGAAACCTATGTATGAACCGTGTTTCATATTCCCGCACCAGACCGAAATGGAATGGGAAAGAATATGAAGACACTATATCCTATGTGTCACTCAGGATCCCGGTATGGAACCTTACTCACTGAATATCCCTCCCACCAAGACAAACAGAAGATCCAACACATGATATGATGATAATAATATGAAATGCATAATAACAATAAATGAAAGCAATAAATAAAGTTGTAAAGAAAGCAATAAATAAAGCAATAAACAACAAGCACGAGTAGAACATAAAACCCCCATAAACACAAATCAAACAAGCTCTAGGAGAAACCCACAAAAAAGAACCAGAAGCCCTGGTTGCAAGATAAGACTTCCCTAGCAGAGTCACCAAGCTGTCACTCCCAAAGATTTGCATCCCGGTGCAGACGCAAACGGTCGGCGAAAAGAGAAATGAAAGGTGAATAGAATTTCCAGCTAGTGTCGCTCCCCTGATTTCCATCCTGGTACAAACGCGAAAGTGGCGCGGAAAAGAATAGAGTCGCCATCCAGACATTTTTATCCCGAAGGAACAGGAATGGTAATGTTGCACAAACCAGAAGGAAGAAGAGGAAGGACACGGGTCCTGCGAACCAAAGAGACTGAGTTCAGGAGTCGGTTACGACCTGGGAAGGTATTAGCACCCCAGATCGTCCTCCGTACCCGACGGGATCCACGCTTGCAAAGATATCTATTTTAAAGGGTGAAGAAATGAAAGCTGCTGCAAAGAAAATGAACTGAACTGGATAAAAGAAACGAAAAGGGAACTGAAAAAAGAAATGAAAAGGAAAAATTTAGGGAAAATAAAGATTGTGCTCGAACGGGCCCTACCCCGCTGCCTACGTACCTCGTAGGAAAAATGAGGATCAGAGTCGCCGTAGTTCCCCTAACTAGGGGTGGAAAATATTGCTTGTCTTAAGGCTTGAACTGCCCATGTCAATGCTCAGATGTTGCAGGCTCGGACGACGAGTGCGTAACCGTCTTGCAAAATGACAAGTAGGAGCAAGTTCGCGTACAGAGCGAAGGAGATGAGAAAAGAATTCCCGAAGGAAAGACACTTATTATTTGTTTGTGTTTTTTATGAGTTTTCTGCTTTGAAGTTTGCATAGGTAAGTGTACCTAAGTCTTACTCAATGGGATGTGTACGTCTCACATCATCCCGAAATGGAATGCGCAAGAGGCACACCTATCTATGGAGGAAATCACCAAATCTAGTCCCACAAGTGAAGGCTCAGACACACTGGCCTACTGGCATTTATTAAGTGTTTTGTGGTTTTTTGGTTTAAGAAGTGTTTTTTATCTTTTCTTTGTGAGGTAATCTCATGCAAAGACCTATCCACCACGAGGGATAACTTACACCTCGCCCCGAAATGGAACGCATGGAAGTATCTCATAGCAAAGTCTCATGTCACATGAGAAGACTCAACCTTTATTAAAGTGGATTAGAATTAAATTTGAAGATGAGAAGAGAGAGAGAGCACCAAAAGGATCTCAAAGGTAAAAAGTCTAATGGGGGACTAAGAATCCTAAATGTTGTCATGCATGGTATTCCTAAGTTAGTGAGGTTTACTATCCTAAAGAAGGAAGAAAGAAGGAGAGAAGAAGAAGAATAGAAGAATAGAAGAGGGAGGAAGTAAGGCCTAAGCCCAACAAAACACAAGGTTAGAAAAAAATAATAATAAGAAGAGAAGAGATAAGATTTGGAGATGTGGGAATCACATTCACACCTCTCACTAACCTAAGCCCCTGAAAAGGTTAGTGACACAAGTATAAGGCAATACCAAATGAAAATGTTGCCATACCAAAACTATAGAAGTGAAGTCATACACATAAACATCTAATGCAAATACAAGTCACAAGAATGAGAAGAGAACCACACAACCAAACATGAAGCAAAATGAATTACCATGGCAAAACAAAATAAACTTGAGAAGATGCAAAGCAAAATAAACAAATTACAAACTCAAGATGCAAGATCAGAACCCTAATCATGTTAGAAAAGTGCCTAATAAGCAAGGGAGATGAAGAGAAGAAGGGCACAAAGTCAAGTGGTAACATCATGAGAAGAAAGAAGCAAAGGAAGTGCATAAGAATGATAGGACTTCAAAAGCAACCACACACAAAATTTCTCAAAGCACAAACCAAAAATTAAGACCAGAGAGGTATCAACAACCTAATGAGGATCTAAACAACTTGGAGAAGTTGGCACAAGTGCCCTTCTAAGCTAAGGAGAGGGACTATGATCCAAAAGAAGCAAAAGAGGACAAGTGAAGAACCAAAATTCAAATTAATTCAAGTGAGCATCTAAAAATTCCACAATCTTTCACAAATGATCCTCAATCATACCATAACAACATGCCAAAAGGAGGGAGAAAGAATCAGAAGCTTGACAAGTCAAATGAGGGTTCAAATATCAATTAGGGTTAGGAAGCTTCACTCACAAGCTAGAAACCAAAATCAATTGAACAATTTTCTAAAAATCAGAACAAAAATTACACATAAACTACATCTCATCATGAATCCAGAGCAAAACGAATCACTTAAAAATTCAAAATAATGATCAAGATAGAAAATGGAAAAGTCAGCATGGTTCAAAAAGAAATAAAATGAATTAATTAAAAGAAAGAATTAATTTCTGCGTGCCAAATAAAAATAAATGGAAAATAAAAATATCAAAAATTAGAGAAAACTAAAAAGAACATTCAAGAATTGTTTTATAATTTTTGGAAACCTAAAACTAATTTTAAAAATTGAAAATCAAAATGAAAATTAAATGCAAATAAAAAGAAATAAAATAAAAGGAGAAGGGCCAGGGGGTGCGAACAGAAATCCTTTTCAGTTCAAAATTAATGGGCCTCAAAGAGAGGGGGGTGCGAATAGAACAACAAAAAGCCCAGGGTTCTCAGTCAAACAAAAAGAAGAGAAAGTATGTACATCTAAAGGTTCGTGAGCAAAGTCAACAGATCCAATGGTTTATGAGTGGAGTCAACAAGACCAGAAAGTAAACAGATCCAACGCATGAAATTTGAATTTATTAATTAAGTGAAATTTGACGGACACGTTTTAAAATTATGGAAATCCTGATTAATTAAATAAATAAAACAAAATTAAGTTAATTAACCTAGATCTAACGGCCATGATCTAATCTGGACATCCTAAAACCCTAATTAGCCCTAAACTAAACCCTACCGGCCGGAGAAGCGCCGATTGTCTTCTCCGGCGAGCCCTAAGTTGCAGAACCCCAAACCTTCATGAAAACTAGCAAGTTGCAAATCAAAATGATCCTTGAGCTAAACAAAACACAAATCAACCATTAAAAACACATGAATCACTACACACAAACTGAATCGAAGAGAAATAGTTTGGATCTCAAAATTTCAGATCCTCATCCTGCGTTCATTTCAACACCATTTCAAAATCTAAACACATCACCAGACTCAGGATAACACACAGATCATAATACACACCTCTAAAACAAAATCTGGAAAAATAAATTAGGGAGCTCACCTGAAGTTGAATCTCCTCAAATCCTTCAAGAAAACCCTCAGCCACGTGCATATCTCCTCCTTAACTTCTCTGTTTGCAAAATAAATGCTAACAGAGCTTTAGATCTCCTTGAATTGTGAGCTTCAAACTCTCCTGCTTCAGAATGGCATAGTATGAAATCCTTGCTTCCAGGTTAAAATGATGGAGGATTTGTGATCCTTACACTCTAAGGATGAAGGATATGCAAATAGTTTTGACAATGAGTGAGGAGATGAGAGCTTCGAAGAGAAATGCAGAAATGCAAGAAATTTGGATTTGAGAAAATGAGAGAGAGTCTTGCTGCATTTAGGGCATGCTTAGCTTATATATGAGGTGTTTATCAAGTTGATTAGGGTTTGCATTGAGTGGTGGCATGAGGAGTGTGAGAGGGATCAATTTGCAAAATTGCATGAAAAAGAATAATGAGGGATTTGCTCGTGAATTTCATCCCACTTTGCACATGCTGATCTCATTTGGTTCACTCATTCAACCTTGCAACAAATCCTGGCCCTTGGATGATTGTATCATGCTTTTCCCATGACTTTGCAAAAATTGCATTTTTTGAAATGTCATGCCCTCTTGCACGAAATTGCTTGCTTCTTTGGGCAAAAAGTCTTCTCATGCATTGCCTTGAAACACTATGACATTATTTTTTTCATAACATCACTTGAAAGTAAGTTAAATGAGTTTTTGCATTTGTGAAGAACTTGAAAACCATGCCATGCCCTAAAAATCCATCAACTTTCGAAGGGCTTTCCTCCCTAACCATGAAGCCTATGAAAATGCTCTTGTACTTTTTAAAAATGGAGGATTTAATCTTCAACTTTCATGTTTGGTTGTGATCCATTTGAGGCTTTTTTCACCAAGTTATGCTTACTTGAAAATTAGGGCAAAATGTTACTAAAAATGGAAATTCTCATTACCAAACTTATGCCAATTTTGCAAAACACCTCAAAACCTCATGATTCTTGATTTTTGACTTTGCTAAACCTCTTCTAAGGTTATAAGAACATCCATTGGCTTGAAAACTAGGGTTGGACCCTTTGAAATCTCACAGTTGAATTTTAGAATGCACAGTTGACCAATTTCTTCATTTACAAGCAACTGAAGAAATACTTGACCTCCACAAGGAATTTTCTCACCAAATTTCATCCCTAGGATCCCCTTAACATATGAGAGACTTTGCCCAAATTAAATGGCCAAAGTCATAAGGTTTTCATGCTTGAAACTCAAACCCTCATTTGGGATCATTGTGCAGGAGCTTTGCCGTAGCCTGAATTCCCTAATGATCCTCCCACCTCCTGGGCTTTTGTAAATGATCTTAAGCTTCTGAATGCAATGTAGACTCCTCATAAGACATGAGAAAATCCATTGGGCCCCTTGTTATAGCTTGTGATGCTTCAAAACCCTCCACAGATGATCATATGCCTAATGCTAGGTCATGAGAATGTTATGCCTCATCTTTCCATGCTAAGATGCCAAGAATATGATATGCTTATGATGAATATGATGTGATATGATGCTTAAAAAGAAGAGGGCAAATTTGGGGTGTTACAGCTAGGCATTTTTATCCCGAAGGAAGGGTAATGCTGCATAAACCTAGAAAGAGATGGATAAGACGGTTGCGAACCAGAGAAACTGAGAAAAAGGGTTGGTTACAACTTGGGAAGGTATTAGCACCCAGATTGTCCGTCTTAATCGACGGGATCCAGGCTTACAATATTGTATTTTAAAGGGGTAGTGTATGTGCTATCTTTGTGCAAAAGCTAGGAATGAATGTATAGGTGTCAATGCAAAAGGAAGTGAAATGCTCAGGACTGAGGCTTTTAAAGAATGCTGAAGGAGGGGGAAGACACATAGACTTTTGTTCGATAATTGTTAAGTTATGCCTACGTATCCTCTCGTGCAACGAGGAAGTCATAACACCGTAGTTCGACTCAAAGAGACTGAAAGATAAATTGACTGTGAAATGCGTACTTGCCTATGCTCAAGTGTATGACTCGTCTGGCTCGAGTGCTAACTGTCTTGCATTAGACGGAAGAAGCAAGTTCTCGTTTGTGAATGAGTGTGATGAGAAAAGAATCCCGAAGGAGACGATTATTGTTTGTTTTTGTGTTTTCAGTTTTTTATTGTTTTTGGTGTTTTGCATAGGATTATGAGCTTAAGCCTAAATCAAGGGCTTGTAAACTTATTATATCCTCCCTGATTAGGGATAATGAGCCTACTTAAGTGTGAGATAAGCATCTCAACTTAATTATCATGATGCTGTAGGGTTAAGATCATTAACCTACTTGTGATTAATTAGATGTTTTTGGTTTTTGTTTAGTGTTAAGTAATGAGTTTAATCTCTAATCACAGGTTAGTAAACTCATTACACCATCCTAATAGAAGGATGATAGATGAGAATACTTAAGCTGAGGAAGATACCTCAACTTAATACATGGTTAGGGATTAAATTCATTATATAAAAAGACTTTATTAAATGGATTTTAATTAAAGGATGAGATTAAGAAGTGATTTTTATGGTTTGTAAGACAACTTCAACGGGACTTGTCCATTAAACACTAGGGTTAGTCCCTCTTAACCATAAGGAAGAGATAGAACCCTGATGTAAGGCCCAAGTTACAAGATAAAGTCTTGGTGATTATTAATGTGATTTGATTAAGAGGTTTAAACAAATTAAAGGTTTAACACTTAGGATTAAAGTTATACACTCCATCCTAAGAGAAGGATACATGCATAACCCTAATTCCAAAGTCCTAAAACTTTAAGAGTTTAGTCTCTGATTATTGAGATGAGAAGAGAGACTCAAGGAGACTCAAAGGTAAAAATCTAAGGAGGACTAAACACAACCCTAAACATTACCATGCTTGGATATCCTATGGTTTGTTAGGCTTAGGAGAAAAGAATCTTCAAGGAAGCCACCAATGGAAGAAGCAGATGAAAGGAGGAGGAAGCAAAAGAATAAGCTACTTACTTCCTAAGAAGATAAGCAACTTAAAGGAAGAAAGTGAGAAAGATGGAACATAAGTGAATTTGATTCACTTCAAAGACATGTAAATTCATATGGATGAGATAAGAAGAAGTGAGAGGTGAAGGCAAATCCACCTCCCAAAATAACTTACCAAAAGTTCCTGAAAAGTTAGTATGGATGCATAAGACATAAAGCATGAAGAAATGAGTTGAAATGAGATGCAAAGACCAAAGTCAGAAGTGTTTGTGCAATGCAAATGGCATATGAGATGATTCAAAGTCATACAATGTGCATATGAATGATCATACAAAGATGAGATGCAAAGGAAGCATGCTTAGAAGCTTGAAAACACATGGATGCTTATGAAATGAAATGAATGCAAAATATGGAAAATGAATGAAGAAATGATCAAGCAAGTTTCCAACATTTCCTAAGATGTCTAAGATGTCATATGAATGATTGAGATGTCATAGCAAGTTCATGTGATGATGCATATGCAAGGTGAATGCAAATGAACATGAGAAATTAGGGTTACATGGATATGTGAGATGCAAATGAACAAAACATAAGCATACAATATGACAAAAAATTGAAATCAAGCTCAAACAAACCTTAATCCCATACAAGGTCAAACCCCAAAGGAGGAGGTCAGAAACTAATCCTATTGAAAGTTATGAATTTTCTAAGTTTGCTAGGATTTTTGGGTGATTCTCAAGAGAAAATACAAATCAATTTGAAAATGCAAGATAAATTCATGAGGAAAATAACATAGAAACTAAATGCAATGTGTGAAACAATGCAAAAAGAATCAAGTTCAAACTCTTCTTGGTTAGACAGAAATGAATTTTCAAAGTTAGGGTAAAAAAATATGATTTTTAAGAACCCTTAATTCAAAGAAAATTGGGAAACTATGATCAAACCTAAAAAGAAATTTGTATGAAGAGTTTGAAAATGTTTCTAAATGTATCTGAATGGTTCATTATTTTTTTGGTGATTTTTAGAAACCTAAATGCATATTTAATTAATTAAAATCAATTAATTAATTAAATAAAACATTTAAATATTTTAAAAATACTTTTTTAATGCAAAAAATATAATAAAAATTATTTTCAGGTTGAGAAAAATATTTGGATCAGAAATGCAAAAAATGAGATTTTTTTGATAAGTTTTGCTATTTTAAATAAAATGTACAAAAGAAATAAAAAGAAAATGAATTAAAATGAAATAAAATGGGAAGTCAACAAGATCTATGGCCCATATTTGAAAGCTGGTTGAATGGGGCGCTATCCAAAGGTCAGGATCCATTCTGGAAATTTAATTAATTAATCATGATTAAATTAATTAATTAGGGATTTAGGATTTTAATGACTAATCGGGTACGACGGAGGATCTGGGGTGCTAATACCTTCCCAGGTCGTAACCGACTTCCGAACCCAATTCTTTGGTTTGTAGGGCTTCGGTTTGTGCAGCATTACCATTCCCGTCCCTTAGGGATAAAAATGTCTGGCTGGCGACTCTACCTTTCTCCGTGCCACTTTCGCTTTTGTACCGGGATGGAAATCCAGGGAGCGAAAATCATAACGGAGAATGATGAAGTAGATGATATTGTCGCTCCCAGGATTTTCATCCTAGTACAAACGCGAAAGTGGCGCAGATAAGGTAGAGTCGCCAGCCAGGCATTTTATCCCGAAGGAACGAAAAAGGTAATGTTGCACAAACCTGAGAAAGAAGGAAAGGACAAGGTCCTGCGAACCAAAGATTTGGGTTTGGGAGTCGGTTACAAACTGTGAAGGTATTAGCACCCCAATCCGTCTGTCGTACCCGACAGGATCCACGCTTGTTTGTTTTGTTTCAAAGGGTGAGAAATAATAAAGATGCTGAAAAAAACTGCTGACTGGAATAGAAACTAAAATGAGAAATGGACTGGAGAATGGAAAGAAAGAATGGGGAAAATGTATGGAAAATAAATAATGTGCTCGAACAGGCCCTACCCCGCTGCCTACGTACCTCATCAGGAAAATGAGGATCATAGTCGACGTAGTTCACCTAACTAAGGCGAGAATTATTTGTTTGTGTTTTTTATGGCTGGAACTATGGATGTCTATGCTTAGGTGTTGCAGGCTCGTTTTGAACGAGTGTGTTTACCTTCTTAAATGTGAGACAAGTCATTGTGAGTTCGCGTTGTGAGTGAATGAGGTGAGAAGAGAAGTTCCCGCAGGTAAGTCGCTTATTGTTTGTTGTTTGCTTTTTAAGTGTTTTTATGAATTTATCACAAGAAAGTGAATTCAAACTCTTTTCCATGGAATGTGTACTTGCTACTACATTCCAAGATGGAATTATAGAACAAGCACACCAAGCAAGGAGAATTTATCCAAGACTTGTTTCCAAGGATTAGGGTTTAAGTTCACTAGCTTGTTGAACTTTATTAAGTGTTTTTGCAACTTGTGAAGAAGTATCTTTTAGATTTTTCTTTGTGAAACCACCCCTTGATAAGACTTGTACATCATGCTAGACAAGCTTACACTATTCCAAGATGGAATGAATGCAAGTGCCCCATGGAATAAGGCTATACATAATGGATCATTTCATATATTTATTAAGTCTTTTTGAAATTTTATTTGAAGATGAGAAGAGGAAGACTCAAAAGGAAAAGGTCAAAGCTAGTGGGGGACTATGACACAACCCTAAAGTTATCTTATTATGTACAAAATGTGGTCCTATGGTTAATGTGGTATTCTAACCTAAGGAAGAAAGAAGCAAATTAGAATTCAACTTACTTCCTAAGGAAGTTAAGTTGAATCTAAGGAACAAAAGGGGACCTATGAACAAAACACCAAGGTGCTAAGTCAAAGACAAATAAATGCATAAGAGATGAGGAATGAAGTGATTACCATGTCTTCCCCCCTGCAAAACAAATGTTAGCATGATAGAGAAATAAGAACAATTATAGCATGGTAAATCTCTCAGAACAACCCACACCATCTAAGAAGGATGTTAGTGAACTCCTGAGTCTAATACCTAAGCCTAAAGCATCCCTTAAAATTGTAAACTTAAAAATTCATTAGTTAAACTCAACTTAAGTATTCTAAAGTTATAAGAATGAACAACTTCAAAATATGCCCTAAAAGGAAGATAAACCCTAATAGGAGTCAAGGTGAAATTACATGAGGAAACCTAAATGGTTAAGTATGTTAAACTTGTATGAAATAAAATGTGAATAGAAAATCCAGGAGCTAAAACTTAATTAAATTATCCTAAGATGTAAAACAAAATGAGAGAAAGGAGACTCAAGTGAAAGATATTCAAACTTTGTGTGGAATGGTGTGAACATAAGAAGAAATGAATATTGAACTTCAAAGGAAGGAAAAACTTAAAGTAAAAATCAAACATAACCAAGAGGATTTGAATTCCCATACAAAAACCAGGGGTTTGATGAAGTTTTAGAGTGGAATTAGAACTCACAAATGAATTACAAGTAAGGTGGTATGGAAGTGTAAACACCCCAAATTTTCCCTCACTAAGTTCACACCATGGCATGTGATCTTTCATCTTTGCATTAGTTTAAGCATATCATCTCATATTGCATATTTGCTTCACTGCATTAGTTCAAGTTCATCTGCATCTAGGGTTTGTGATCTGAGCAATCCAAGGACCATCTGAGCTACTCCAAAGGCCATTAATCATTCCATGAGGGTCCATGTATGTTCAATCATCATTTTATGTCCCTTAAAGATCAAGGAAGTCAAAAAATCACAAGAATTGGCAAAGCATGGAAGCAGAGCTAGGGTTTCACTACACAGATGACCTGAAATTAGGGTTTTAGTTTTAGAGGCAATAACTCCAAATTTTTTGGCCATTCTTGTTTCTAATGGTCTCAATATGTTATAAGGATCATTTGTACCAATTTTTATGAAGAAATTCATTGTGGAAGTCATTTGTTCATTGGGTAACTTCTTGAGCAAGTCAGAGCAAAATCAGGGCATCTGAGGCCCCCAACATGGAACCAAAATGGATTTTTTTTATCAAATTAAGGTTATATGATCTTTATTTGATAATTGAAGTGTTTATAAGTTCACAAAATTGAAAAAAAGTGAGCTAAACCAAAAGTTGCCAAAAATGGAAATGACTTGTAATGTAAACTTTCCATTTTGGGAAACTTTTTCAACCTCCTCTTTCTCAACCAAAAATGCTTCAAATGAAAAATTGATGGTCATGAAAGTTGTAGATTGGATCATTTCATTTTCAAAAAGTACAAGAACAAGATCTAATTCATTTTTGAACTCAAGATATGGCTTGTCAAAGTTGGCAAAAATCGCATAATTTTCAAGAATGCACCAAAAGGGATTCTTTGCAAAACCACTTATCAAGGCTTTTTGTGACTTCAAACACACTTCAATGTATCATAACATCATAGTGCATTGCCTCTAGATCAGAATTTCCCAAAGAATTGCAAGATTACATGCCTTGAACCTCAAGATTTCTCAAAAGGGCCAAAACTTCACATATTTGCAAAAGGTCCTATAACTTTGCTCCCACATGCTGAATTGCCTCAAGATTGATTTTGTGGACATCCTTGAAGTCAGCTGCGCATGGACATGCCCAAAGGCCAGCTGCATCCTTTCCCATACCTCAAGTACACAAGTTGGTGACTTTTTGCAAGAAGGCCATACCAATCACCATATGGCACAACCACTTTTCTGACCTATTACAACTTGATATGTGGACCAAATGCTGATCATAACACACAAGAACACAAGCTGAAACCCAAGAATCATCAAGTTCCCAAAATCCCTCCCTCTTGCATTTTCCTTCGAAACGCATAGCTCACTCACTCAATCTTCAAACCAATTCCACCATTCATCTCTAAATCACTCACTGACCCCAAAGCAACCCTCAAATCAGCCAAGAACACACCATATACAAAACACAATTTCTGGCCAGTTGGATTGCTACAACTCAAACCAGCCATTCACAAAGCTTTCCAAGCATTGCAACTTCTTCAGGGAGGCCATTAGAGTCATTTTGCACCAAGGAAGTGGCCAGAAAGCTCAAGGGTGAAAAGCTCCATCTCAGGTAGCCATCTGAATTCATTTTTCCAGAACTTTCTTTTTATGTTAAAATATGATAAAGCATGCTTCACTGGTCATTCTGAACTTTGAATTTTCGAAAATGGTGTAGAAATGAGTGTGTACTGATTGTCTGAAATTTCTGCCATTTTTGTTCTTCCTTTCGAATCTTGAGTTTGAGCATGAATAAATGTGATTTGAGGGTAGATTTGAGTTTAGGGGAGTGAGGGGAGTTAATCTGGAGCTTTAGAGCTCCAGAAATTACCTAGGGAGGAAGTTAGAAATTTTCAGGTGAGGGGGTCACCGGAGAAGACGACCGGAGCTCTTCTCCGGTGACCTGAAAGTCATTAATTGTGTAATTAGGGTTAGGGCTTCTGTTTAAATTTGGACCCTTGGATTGTCATCTCTCGCGCGTGTTGTGTGGCTGAGATCCTTTCATTAGTTTTAATTAGGGATTAAATAATTAATTAATTAGGTTTAGTGAGGTTTGAATATTGGCCACAAGATCTGGCGCGCAGTCAACCAAACATTTCCCAGATTTAATCCCAGCCCTTCACTTTGCACACTTCTGTTATTTCTAATTTTTATTTTATTTTTCTCATTTAATTTAATACCATTTATTTAAAATAGTTATAAAATTCCAAAAATATTTTTATTCTGCATTTATTCTACTAATAATTTTCTTAACCCAAATATATTTTTATTTTTATTTTTTGCATTAAAAAATCATTTTTTAAACATTTAAATGTTTATTTTAATTAATTAATGAAAATTAATTAATTAAAATATCATTTATGTTTCTAAAAATCCCAAAAAATTCATACTACATCTTTAAACATTTAGAGACATTGTCATACCATCCCCACAAATTTCTTTTTGGTTTTGAACCATCTTTGATAATTTTCTTGAATTTAGGGTTCATAAAATTCACATTCTAGAACCCTAACTTCAAGAACTATTTTCTTCCTAACCAAGAATGGTATGACAATGGTTCTTTTTGCATTGATCTTCATTTGACATGCAGTTTCTAACATAATTTGTCACAATTTTATTCTCCCTTTTTGATTTGATTTGCATTTTTTCCCTTTAGGTACCTTAAAACCCTAGATAACTTAGAAAAATCATAACTTTCATTAGGTTAAGAGTTAGGTCTTCTCCTTTGGGGTGTGATCTCATGTGGGGTTAGGGTTCTTTTGATTGCATTTTCAATTTTTTATCTTGTCATTTGCTTCTGTTTTTGAGTTTTGCATCTCATGTTGCATGTAAACCCTAATTTCTCATCTTCCTTTGCATACATCTTGCATATGCTTGCATTCATGAACTTGCCATGACATTTTATGCATTCAAATGACATATAAGACATCATAGGACACATTAGAATCATGCTTGATCATTTCTTCATCCATTTGACATGTTATGCATTCATTACATTCCATGTACATTCATGAACTTTCATGCTTCTTTCATGCTTCTTTCATGCTTCTTTCATGCTTCATTTGCATTCCCATCACTTGTATGATCATTCACAACTCTTGGCATACATTTGCATCATCTCTTAGCATCATTTACATCATGAAAATTCTTCTGGTTTTGGTTTGCATCCTTGCATTCATTTCATTTTCATTCCATTTCATTTCTTTATGCTAACTTTTCAGGTGGTAAGTACTTTGAGAAGTGAATTTTCCTTCACTTATCACTTCTCTTCTCATCTCTCTTATGCATTCATTGTTGCATTTTGCTTTTGCTTTAGAGTGAGCTTTATCATTCATGTTCATCCATTCACTTTCCTTCTTCAAGTGACTTATCTTCTTAAGTGAAGTAAGTTAACTTGCTTCTTCTGCTTTTCCTCCTTCCATCTTGTCTTCTCCTTGGTGGCTTTTCTTGAAGATCTCTTGCAAGCCTCATAAACCCTAGGAACACCCAAACATGATAATAATTAGGGTTTGATTAGTCCCCCATTAGTTTCCCTTTGTGTCATCTTTTGTGTCTCTCTTCTCATCTCATAATCAGGGACTAAACCATTAAGGTTTTAAGGCTTTGCGATTAAGATTATGCCAGCATCCTTCTCTTAGGATGGAGTGTATAACTTTAATCCTAAGTGTTAAACCTTTAATGTGTTTAAATCTCTTAGTCAATTCATCTAATAATCACTAAGACATCAAGCTTGTAACTTGGGCCTTGCATTAGGGTTCTAATTCTTCCTTAATTGGTTAAGAAGGACTAACCCTAGTTTTAATGGACAAGTCTCCCTCAAGTTGTATTACAAACAATAATCGTCTCCTCCGGGATTCTTTTCTCACCTCATTCACTCATAAACAAGAACTCGCTTCTTACGTATAACGCAGGACAGTTTTCACCTGAGCCAGACATGTCATACACTTGAGCATAGATAAGTAAGCAGTTCACAAGTCAATTTATCTTTCAGTCTCTTTGAGTCGGACTACGATGTTCTGACTTCCTCATTGCACGAGAGGATACATAGGCATAACTTAACTGTTATCGAACAAAAGTATTTGTGTCTTCCCCCCTCTTTCAGCATTATTCTTTAAGCCTCATCCCTGAGCAATTCATTTCACATCTCTTTTGCACTGACACCTGTACATTTTTATTTTCCAGCTTTTGCACACAGATATCACTGACACTACCCCTTTAAAAACAAACTCTTAAGCGTGGATCCCGTCGAGTATGAAGGACAATCTGGTTGCTAATACCTTCCCAGGTTATAACCAACCCCCTTTCTCAGTTTCTCTGGTTCGCGACCGTCTTATCCATATCTTTTCTAGGTTTATGCAGCATTACCTTTCCTTCGGGATAAAAATGCCTAGCTGGAGACTCTTTTCACTTCACCTTCAGTCCTCTCTTTCGCCGACCGTTCGCGTCTGTACCCCGTCTGACCAAGGTGTCATTTGGTGGGAGCGACAGCTTGGCGACTCTATTGGGGAAACTTATACTGCAACCAGGGCTTCTGGTTCTTTTTGTGGGTTCCTCCTAGTGCTTGTTTGATTTGTGTTTATGGGGGTGTTATGTGCTAATTGCGCTTGGTTATTTGCTTTATTTATTGCCTTATGTACAGTTTTATTTACTGCTTTCTTTATAGTTTTTTATACATCATACTATCATTATCATTGTTGGATCTGGCTTCTATTTTGGTGGGTGGGGTTTCACTGAGTGATTAAGGTCCTATACCTGGGACCTGAGTGACACCTAGGCTAGAGTGGTTCATGTTCTTTCCCATTCCATTTCGGTCTGGTGCGGGAATATGAAACACGGTTCAGATGTGGGTTTCTTCTTGAGAACTCTGTGCTACAGATTTCCTGTAGTGCTAGGCCTATCTGGGAAGCCTGCTAAGTCTGGATGACCTTTATTTTGAACTTCAGAATCTGTGGAGAATTAGAGGAGGATCCTTTATGGTTATTGTAAACATTGTACCTCCGGGTTAGAAGTGTTTACACTTCTCATAACTGATCCAAGTCTGAGGATCCTTGTTCTAGAACATTACATGTGAGGGGGTTGGGTTGTTTACAGGTTTACAGGAACCCTTGACCACATCATACCCTGTTACTAGTATTGTTTAAGAGTACTTCACTTTGGACAGTTCTTGTGATTAGCCTTGGACATGTGGCTCTTTATTTGAGTCCCTCACCTTGGTTACCGAATTTCTGAGCCTCCATCCGGACCTTTGAACATACATGGACCTTATACCAAGACAAATAATCAGATCCAGCTATTGATCACAAACCCTTTCATATCATTTGCATATATCATCATTGCATCTTTTAACATTTGCTTATTTGTTTTTCAGGGTATCCATCATTTCATCCTTGGTTTGGTTTTGACCCTTTCTACTGCTTAGACCTCTGATTCAGCTATCTTCTTCAGCACTTTCATCAGTCTGTCAGAGACTCACCTCAAGTTTTTTTAGTATGTGATCTTCATCAGCATTTGTCTTCAACTTCTTTATCAGCACTCATGGCTACTCCAAGGAAAAGCAACATATCTTATCACTTCTTTGAGCCCATCTTGGCTGGTATCAGGCAGGTCCAGTCACTTATCACACTTGACCACATCCCACTATTCAAAGAGCACTATGGGGGTATTTTGGACATGGTCATGGATCTTGATTCATCCCAGAGGAGCATGATCCACACATGCTTGTAGTTTTATGAGCCTCCTCTTAGATGCTTCACCTTTCCTGATTTTCAGATGGGACCACTGCTAGAAGAGTTTTCCTCGTTGATTGGAGTTCCTATCAGAAAAGGAATTCCTTTCAACCCAGAGATGACTGCTCCTAGAAGTGAAGAGATAGCAAGGGTATTATATTTGGAGCTTGCCCTCATTGAGCAAAACATGACAACAAAAGTTGGGATTTCTGGTCTACATATGGACTTCTTAATTTCTCAGGCCACCCTGAAGGCTGCAGTGGGAGAATGGAAGGCAGTCTGTGCACTTTTAGCCCTCAGTATATATGGGGTTATATTTTTTGCAGATGAGCCCAAATTTGTGAGTAAGAATTCCATCCACTTGTTCTTGCTGAGGAACCCTGTGCCTACATTACTAGGGGAATTTTACTACTCCATCCATCAGAGAAATGAAAAGCAAAGAGGGAAGCTAGTCATATGTTATGCTCCTCTGTTCTACTCTTGGCTACTCAGACACTTGCCTAAGTCAGATGCCTTCCTGGACCCCCACCAGCAGAAGAATTGGGCTAAGAGGTTCATTGCCTTGACTTCAGATGACATCAGGTGGTGCACCCAGAGAACCAAAGGCAAGGATATTATTACCAGTTGTTGGCAATACACTAATGTGCCTCTAATAGGAGTAAAAGGTTGCATCAACTACAACCCTTTACTGTTTAAGAGACAATTGGGATATGCCTTTGTTCATCCTCCCAGAGGACAGGATTTAGCTGAGACCCTATACTGTGAGATCCAATTTGGCTCTGCTGTTGTCAGGCAAGCTGCCTGGGCTTGGGACAACATCAGAACCAAAGGGACAACCATCCTTGGGAGGTGTAACAATATTGCTTCAGCCCAGTACTCTGACTGGTCCCGTGCTAGAGCTCAGATCACCAGGATTTCTTTCACCTTGGAAGACACCCATGGGCCCTCTACAGTGCAACCTGTAGCAACTGTCAGCCTAGAGGAATTTGAAAAGTCGAAGGAAAGGAATGATCAGCTAGCTGAAGCCCTGAAGAAAACTCTCAAGGAGAGAAACGACAGTCGTTTGGACATTGAGAGATTGGAGAGACTCAAGATTGAGCATCTAGCCAAGATTGAAAGGACAGATGACTATATCGAGAAGGAAAGAGCCAGGGAGTTGATACTGAAGAATGCCTGCAAGGAGGCCAAAATTCAGAAAGCTAGGACAGAGCATTATCTAGAGGAAAGCCAGGCTAGGTGGATCAGGATCACCGAAGCCCGTGCACAAGAAGACCAAAGGACTTAGGCCAGGATAGAGCAGCTGGAGGCCAATGAGAAGAAGCAGCAAGAAGCCTTGTTGGCAGCTCAAAAGGAGATATCAGAATTGAAACTCCAAGCGGGGTTAAAACGATCAAAGGATCAAGACAGTCATAAGAAGCTGACTAATGCCATTGCTACCAGGAACCTCCTCATTTGGACCATTACAGAGCACCCAGCTGGTCTAGTGACGGAGGCCCTCCTGAAGGAAGTCAGGGAGGATGACTTTGTTGTTTTGTAGGTTTTGTTTTTTATTTTGTTTCTCACTTTGTTGTGGTCTCAGGAAACATTGCTCGTCTCAGAGTGTTCCCTGTCAACCGTACACACCGGTACCCAACACGTAACAACCTTCCAGGCATTCAGATGGATCAGGTACATCAGGACCTGAATGAAGTAAGAAACCAAATGGAAAACGAAAGGGTTGATATGAGAAATAAAATGACCCAGTTTATGGCTGTGATGACTGGCTTAGCTTAGAGCCAGGAAAGGCTGAGAGAGCTGGTGGAAAGGCAGACACCTGAAGAGCTCCACCCTGGTACAGGAGGAACCATCAATAATGAATGCGGGCAGCCTCGCATCGATCCACCAGAGTTTAGGCTCCACTTGAACCCAGATGTTAATATCCCAAGGAATATTCAAGGAAACACTGCTGCAGGTAGGATCTTGCAAGAAGATCCTCAGGAGGAGAAGTTCACAGTTATTGGGGCTGGTGATGAGGTGTATGACAGAAGACTGGATGAGATTGCTGAAAAGCTGAGATCCTTGGAATCCCATAATTCTTTAGGCTTTGACGTAATGGATATGGGGATGATAGATAGGGTGAGGATTCCCCACAAATTCAAACCCCCATGCTTTGAAAAATATAATGGTACCTCCTGCCCGCGTACTCATCTGCAATCCTTCTTAGGGAGACTCAAGGCTTATACCATGGACGAGAAGTTATGGATGTTCTATTTTGAGGACATCTTGACTAGGTCATCAAGAGAATGGTATTCGCATCTGACCAGGGCCACTATAAGATGTTGGAAAGACTTGGCCGAAGCCTTCATCCGACAATACCAGTACAACCTAGACATGGCTCCCAATAGAACTCTTCTAATGGGCATGTCTCAGTCTTCAAGGGAAAGCTTTCAAGATTATGCTCAGAGGTGGAGGCAGCTTGCTGCTGCTGTCCAGCCACCCATGTCGGAAAGAGATATGGCTGACATGTTTATGAACACCTTGCAAGGAACTTATATTGACAGACTTGTCGCTTTCTCTTCCACCAGTTTTGCCGATGTAGTTATAGCTGGTGAGAGAATAGAAAGTCTTTTGAAGATGGGTAAAATCTCTGACAATGGTGCAAGTTCCTCCAACAACCCCAGAAAACCTTTTTCAGGACCCCGAAGGGCGGGTGAAACAAATGCTATTCATGTAGGCAGGGCAAGACCCCAGTATTCTCACAGATCAATAGCAGCCATTACTATCCTGGCTCCAGCTCCACAACAACCACTTTTTCCTCAACAAAAACAATAACATCACTATCAGCAACAATCTCATTTTCCGCAATAGAGAACATACAGCAATAACAACAACAACCAACAGCAGCGCCCCTTTCAACAAAGGCCATCTCAAGAAAATAGGGTGATTGATCCCATCCCTATGCCTTATGCCGCTCTACTGCCACAACTCCTGAAGCTTAACCTGGTTGAGTTAAGGACGTTGGCTCCACCAGATCCTCTCAACCTCCCGAAGAATTATGATGCCAATGCCAGGTGTGCCTTTCATTCCAACGCTCCTGGTCAAAATACCGAGAAATGTAGAGCCTTGCAAATGAAGGTTCAAGATCTGGTCGATTCCAAAGCTCTCAATTTCGCACCTCCTCCAAATGTTAATATAAATCCTATGTCTAATCATGGTGGGCCCAGGATTAATGCCATAGAGGAAGATCAACCATCTGCACTAATTGATAATGTTGTACAGATTCAAACACCGCCAGCGGAAGTCAAGGCTAAACTCTTAAGATGCCAGGTGTTCCCGGGCTGTGAGGCCTGCTGCGAATCGTGCAAAACTGCTATTAATGGTTGTGAGAGGCTAAGGTTTGGCATAGATGTCCTTATCAGAGATGGAATTTTACAGATTACCACGACGGTTCCTTCAACATCAACAACTCTTTCTTCAGCAACAATGGATTCTCCTTCATCAGCAACAACAGATCCTCCTATAACAACAACAACTATCATTCCCACTGATTCATCCACAACTCCAGCAATCACTCCGTCCATTATTTCAACAGATCAGAGTTCAGCAACATTTACTTCTACAACATCAGCACCCATCTTATCAACGGAATCACCTACAACGCCAACAAATACTAACGAAGATGTCTCAACGGTCACGATCTATTATGACCCGACAACTGTTCATCCCAACAACAATTTTCAACAACAAGCTGCAACACCTACTGTCAGATCTCCAGTCACAATCTACTACGACCCGCATACCATCACAGTTCCTTCCGCTACAGCAATCAGTCTGGTCACCATTACGATACCTGGACCTGTTCCCTATGAAAGCAGTAATGCCATACCTTGGCACTATGGCTCTGATCTCTACTGCGACGTGTCGCTCCCCGGATTTCCATCCTGGTACAAACGCGATAGTGGCGCGGAAAAGGTAGAGTCGCCAGCCAGACATTTTTATCCCGAAGGAACGGGAATGGTAATGCTGCACAAACCAGAGGAAAAGAAATGGAAGGACACGGGTCCTGTGAACCAAAGAGACTGAGTTCGGGAGTCGGTTACAACCTGGGAAGGTATTAGCACCCAGATCGTCCGCCGTACCCGACGGGATCCACGCTTGCAAAGAAACTGTTTCAGAGGGTGAAGAAATGAAAGCTGCTGCAAAAGAAAAGGAACTGAACTGGATAAAAGAAACGAAAAGGGGACTGAAAAAGAAATGAAAAGGAAAAAAATGTAGGGAAAATAAAGTGTGCTCGAACGGGCCCTACCCCGCTGCCTACGTACCTCATTTGGACAATGAGGATCAAAGTCGCCGTAGTTCCCCTAGCTAGGGGTGGAAAAGATTGCTTGTGTCTTAAGGCTTGAACTGCCTATGTCAATGCTCAGGTGTTGCAGGCTCGGACAACGAGTTCGTTACCGTCTTTCAAAATAACAAGTAGGAGCAAGCTCGCGTACAGAGCGAAGGAGATGAGAAAAGAATTCCCGAAGGAAAGACGCTTATTGCTTGTTTGTGTTTTTTATGAAGCTTTTTATGAGTGTGACACAAGGAAGTGAAATCAATCTCTTTTCCTTGGAATGTGCACTTGTCACTATATTCCAAGATGGAATAATAGACAAGCATACTCAAGTAAGGAGAAGATCTCCAAAACTTGAATCCAGAGATTAGGGCCTAAGCTCACTAACTCATTAACTTATTAAGTGTTTTGGTATTTACAATGAAGAAGTGTGTTTTATGATTTTCTTGGTGAAGATGATATCCTGATCAGACTTGTACATCACAAGACAAGCTTGTACTATCCCAAAATGGGAAGACTACAAGTGTCTCATGGGATAAGGCTATTGCTCAAAATATTACTTCAATCTTTATTAAGTGTCTTCTTTAGAATTTTGAGATGAGAAGAGAAGAGAAACAAAAGGATCTAAAGGTAAAACATCTAATGGGAAACTAAACAAGACCTAAAGTTGTCATGCCAAAAAGATATCTTAGGTTAGTGAGGTTTACCTATCCTACAGAATAAGAGATAAGAAAGAGAAGAATGAAAGGAGAAGAACCATGGTGGCCTAAGCACACCTCAAGTTATAAAAAAAAGAAAGAAGATGAGGAAGAAGAAATGGATGAATAAGAATGAAGATAAAAAAAAGGGAAAGCAGAATAAATCGAATAATGCACAAACAGAGGCTACACCAGTAGGACTTCCAGATGCAGCAGCATGCAATAATTAAGATCGGGCCTCAGTGATACCTAACGGAGAAGGTCCGTTGCCTCTTAAATATGAACAAAAGGATCTCAGAAAATAATATCAAGCTCAAGGTAGATTCAGCAACCAAGTACAAGTGCCCGTTATCAGGAAATCAAACAAATATCCATTACAAACATCCAACGTCCATAATTATAATCAAGAGTTAGTCCGCGCAAAAACCAAAGTCCAGGTGCAAATTGCATCCAGAAATTATCAGTCCAAAAACTAATCGATCACCAGGCATCACCAAGTTACATTCTTCGTCATCAAAACCGAGCAATGAACCTACAAAAAATTAAACACAATGCTAAAACCAAAATCAAATTAAACTCTATTTAATCAAACCAAATTAAACGGGAGAAATTAAAATTAAAGCTACATTAGTATTGAAAATTGCAGTTAACCAAAATTAATATCCAAAATTCTATTCACTTAAACAAAATTAATCAAAATTAAACAAAGTTATATTAAAATTAACAACAGAAATTAAATGAAACCAATAAATTCTAGATTAATAAAATTCTAACAAATAAAAATATAATGAAAGAAAAAGGGTTAATAATCTAAATAAAAAAACAAAGAAAACGAAATAACAAAAGATGAGGGGGGGAGGTCGCTGAACACAAGGTGCTGATTGTAGGATCTGGCAATGGGCTTTTAAGGCCCATCAGCAAACAAAGGATAAAAGCTGGAGAAGGTGAAGTCGATGGGCATGAGGTGTGATGAGAAAACAATGAAGGGGCTTAGCCCAACATCCATAACAACAATCAAGCTTTCTATTTTAAAAACAAAATTAAAATAAAATAATAAAATAAAAGCGACCAACAATGAAAACGAAGAAGCAAAAACCCCCCTTCAGTAACACGGTAACCAACAACCCTTCACAAATATGGTACACCATTCCTCTCTCTCTAAGAAAATTCGTGCCGCCGAAAACAACAAACTCACTGCCGCTTTGTCGATGCCGCCATTAAATAGTCACCTCTTCCGCCGCTCCGATCGGCAGTTCTCACCGCGCTCATGGCTTTGGTTTCGGTGTGATTCTCACTCGGTCCATGGTTTCGCTCTCGATGATGACGATTTCGTCGATCTATTCACCTTGGCTTGCGCGCGGCTTTCACTCGTGGATCTGCATCTCAGCTTCCATTTGCTCGCGATTATGATATCCTTTCTCTGAATCGCGGTGGTGACCTGTCTCTATGGCGAGCTTCAGCATTTTATTAGGTTTTGTTTCATCTCATTTCAAATCTTCTTCTATTTCTGTTTTTGGGGTTTTCTTTGTATTACGTTGATGGGTTGTGGTTGCTGACGAAGTTTGGAGGCTTATTGAAAAGATATTTGTGAGTATTTTGCGGTTTGGTGATGAAGGAAGGATAGGTTGAAGGTTATGTGGTGTTTGGTTGAGAAGGATGGGGTGGCGGTGAAATTGTTGTTGGTTGAAGATGGTTGTGAGAATGGTTGAACGGTGATGTTTCAGGTGGTGATGGTGTAGCGATGAAGGTGAGTGGAGTGGATGAGAGTGAGGGTGTAGTGTTGCGGTTGAGGTGAGGTTTATGTGTGAGGTTATGCAGGCCGCGGTTTGTGGTGTTTCGCAGGGAGGATTGAAGGGTTTTTGTGAGTCCCTTTTTTGTTATGGCTTTCCCGAAGTTTATGGTTGTGGATGGCAAGAGAAATGCGTGTGTTATGCAGAAGGTGAAAAATCAACAAAAAAGTTGTTGCTGAGTTTGAAGATTTGAGGAGAGAGAGGTCCGAAAATATGTTGAGGTTTGTGTGTTGTTGTGTTCATGAAGAAAGGTGATGTTGAAAATTTGGATTGTTTGTTTTTTTGCAGGGAAATAGAGAGATTATTGTTGTGTGTAGTTGGTGTCTTGCCTTTTTGGAATTGTTATGAGTTGAGAGGTTTTGTGCAAAGCATCAAAAAAATTCATGAGCATGAGGCGTGTGTGAAGAAGAGTCTTGAGGTTTCTGTTTTTATCCCGAGGTGAAGAATCCGTGATTGGTTTTTGTGTATATTGCGTTGTTGGTGTGGAGCGATGAAAAATAATGGAATGTGTTGTGCGTGATTGTGACATTATAACCAACTGTTGTGGGTGTGTTGTATGTGTGTGGAGTATGATTCTGCGGAATAAATGAAGAGTGATGAGGCTTTTTTTTCTTTGTGTTTGTGTGACTGAAAATGCAGTGTGTGAGCAAGAGGTGGGGCCGGGTGAAATTGTTAGAGTGGCCTGGAAAAATGTGGGGCCATTTGCTGATGGAAAGAAAAGGTGGGAAGATGGTGATCGTACAATTAGAAACGTTTCTATTTTTCCTTGCTTCAATTGTAATGCAATATCATGCTTATTTATTCTCTTCCTCTTTTTTTTTATGAGATGTGATGAGCCTTGTAATGAAAATGTTATTATTATTTTTTTGTACTCTTTTTTTTTTGATAATATAAACAAAATATGGGCCACTAAAAAGACATGGTAAACTTAATAAATAACTAAGATAAAAATGTTGGATATGCCTTTTGGAATTTGGGAATTGGATAGAAAAAATGAAAAATGACAAATGGATTTAAAGGTTTATGAATATTGGAAAATAATAAAAAGAAATGGATAATTGAGTTATTCACGGGTATTACTTAATTAAAAATTTGGCAAGTGGTCTAAAATGGTTTAAGAAATAATGGATAAAATGGATGGATAATGGTTATTGTTAAAAAAACGGAAATTAAAATGGGTAATATAAAAGATTAACGAAAAAAAAGAATTTAGAATATGGTTAAGGAAAATGGTTTATGATTTAGACATAAAATGTGGATAATGAAGGGAAATAAATGAACATGAGAAATGAATAGTGATTCAGGATTTTTAGGAAATGGACATGGAAAAGAAAAATTGGTTAGAAATATGGACAATGAGTAAAAATAATGGATGTGATAAACGATGGGTAATGGTTATTGGATAATCGAAACAAATTGGGTAATGAAAATGGTTTAAGAAGTGGATATTCAGATAATCGAAAATATGGACATGGTGAAATCATTGTGAATTAGGATATGAAAAGTGGTTAGGAAATGATGGAAATTACGGGTATGTATTAATTGGCATTGAACTAAATCAAAGGCCACTGATGCACAATACACTTGAGTTTAATCCAACAACAAATTCATACTAACTCCCACACGTCTCAGATGAAAAAAACACGACTAGCACAAAACAACTCGCAATTGAAACAACAACCCTCTAAATCACTTTGAAATCTTGACTCGATTATTGAATTTGATGACCTCCATAACTCAACCCGAGACATATACTTCTTGAAAGTTCTTTGAGAATAAAGATATCCTGAGATGCTGAGAAGACGAAAATATCCTCGTAACTTGAAGATGAAGAAAATAGCCTGACCATGGACCAGAGACATAGTGAATGGTCCTTGGAAACCACCAAATCAGGGAAATAAACCCTAATTCTGACAAGAGCATAAGAAGATGATGTCATTGATTGCTGCATAGCTAAGAACTTGAATTTGTCGGATAACCACGAATAGAAACGTGAAACCCTAAATCCTCAGATGACATTGATCCCATGTCTCAGGAGCCTAAGCAAATGGTATGCAAAATGCGTACGACATGAAAACGAGAAGCAGAAAAAGATAGAAAAGCCATAGGGCAAATTTAGGGTGTTTACAGCTGCCCCTATTCAATCAACTGTTAATCTGAAAAGGGTGAGAGCAAAGGCTATTAGACGTTCAAGATAAACAGTGATTGAATACCAAGAATAACTAGAAATTTTCACTCTGCTGGAGAATGCAGAAATGGGAAATAAACCCAACCAAATGACGGTTGTGGTTAATTGAAATGAAGACAAAGTAGACGAGCTCTTTCCAAACTGCACTGTTATACCAGATAAGGACATTTGGACAGACGAGTCTTCTTCGAACAAACCTGTTACGCCAGGTGCTGGACATACGAGCCCTCATCATACATATTACAATAATATATGACCTGAGACAGATGAATCTCCTTCGGATATCCTGTTATACCAGGACCGGTAACCATTTTGTCGTTTAATCCCATCGTCAGGACTGCAAACCTTTTCAACACAGACGAGTATTGGATGATCATCAAGAGAAACACAGAAGAGTGCCATAAGTCATTGATACAAACAAATATCAGACGATGATCTAAGAAACGCATACGAGCGCTTCAGGCGATGATACAGACGAATATCAGCCACTAGTACAAACGAATACTAGATTCCCAACATAGACGAGCAATTGGCGTAGCAACACAGACAAGTATAAAAAATCCAACCCAGACGAGCATTTGGAGTATCAATACAGACAAGTACATATGGATATAAGTGAACACAGACGAGCAATTGGCATAGCAACACAGACAAGTATCAGAAATCCAACACAGACGAGCATTTGGAGTAGCAATACAGACGAGTACCAGGGTAATTATCAAATCGACACATACGGATATAAGCTAACACAGACGAGTGTGAGGGATGATACAGGTGAGTATCCGAACAAATGCAGACGAGCTTCAAACAGATAACAAACACAGACGAGTGTTGAGAAGTGCAGACGAGCAACAACGAATACAGCCATGGGCAACTGCTGGGGATAGGAAAAGAGCAATACCAAAGTGATAACACAGACGAGTGTTGAGAAACGCAAACGAGCAACAACAAATGTCAAACACAGACGAGTGTTAGGAATTGTTGACGAGCAACACCAAAGTGATAACACAGACGAGTGTTGAGAAGTCCAAACGATCAACAACAAATGTCAAACACAGACGAGTGTTAATTGCAGACGAGCAACACCAAATTCCTGATTGGCAACAAGAATCACAACCCTGCAGGGGAGAACCAGGTCAGGATGCTTTGACACTTAACTCTGGTGAGGGATGAATAACTGTTTGTATCATCATATTGACCAAAAATAAATTGGCGACTTCTATGGGGAATATTTCACTGATGGGAGTGAAACCCAAATATGAACTCTGTGGGGAAGGATCGTCTTCAGACTTGGCTGGGAAAGATGCTTGATCACACAACTCTGCTGGGAAGAGAATTCTGACAATTCTAAGCTCTGTGGGGAAATAAACTGCTGGGAATCCCCACTTGCCATGACTTAGCTGGGGGAAAATCTGTTTGGGAAAATGTGACGCCATCCTGCAAAACCTGCAACAACAGAATACACATATGTGCCCCGGGGAGTTGCATGGTATGATCTGTTCATCCATCGTCACCCGACACTCAAAGAGGATTTCAAATGTTTCCCTACAATGTCAGTTTCTTTTATAAAACAATCACCATGTTTAAGATGCAATTTTATTTTTGCCAAAAATTCAGGACATTTTTGCAAACAAAAGATAAACACGACACAGCTTTTTGACTGAATATTCTTTTTATTGAAAGGCCTCTGAATAGGCAAAGTTTTTACATCAAGAAGTAACCAGCTGGAAAGAGGTAGTTACCATAAAATTGAGAAAATAAACTATCCTAATGGCAATGGGCACGACATCGCAATGAGTTTCCTCCTTGCTATGACCAGCATGTCTTCAAAATTCTCCACTCTTGCCTTTGCTTTCTGAGAAAATAAGGGGACTGATTCCTATCCTTCTGATATTGTCAAGTTGTACGAAACGATGATTTGGTTCAGAATACCCGGATCGCAGTTGTTCGTTTATTCCCTTATTTTGCGTGGATCGCCCTTTCGGGTTTTCAATCCATTGGGATACCCTTTTTTGCCTGAGCTGTCCGATGTGGCTTTTCAACTCAGCGGGTGTACATTTTTTTATTTATTTCCCTAACTTTTGCCCGAGCTTTTTATTCTGTTTTTAGCTCGCTGGGATGCCCTTTTCTTGCCTGGACTTTAATTCTATTTTTGTGTCCAGCGGGTCTTTTTTTGCGAAATATTTTTTAACTGCGTCCGAGTTAACAGGGGATTGGAAATCTTCTCCATCCATAGTGGTGAGCATCAGAGCTCCTCCTGAGAAGACTTTCTTCACTATGAATGGTCCTTCGTAGTTTGGGGTCCACTTGCCCCTGTGATTTGAACCTGGAGGAATGATCCTCTTGAGCAAAAGCTCGCCCACTTGATACTCCCGAGTACGTACTCGTTGGTCGAATGCTCGCTTCATTCTTCTCTGGTAAAGCTGACCATGACAGATAACCGCTAATCTCTTTTCCTCAATTAGACATAGCTGATTGTATTTAGCACGTACCCATTCAGCCTCATCAAGCTTCACATCCATCATCACACGCAATGAAGGAATTTTTACTTTAATAGGCAAGACTGCCTCCATACCATATACCAATGAGAAGGGAGTTGCCCCAGTTGACGTCCTGACTGACGTTCGGTACCCATGCAACGCGAATGGTAACATCTCATGCCAATCCTTGTAAGTGACAACCATTTTTTGCACAATCTTCTTGATATTCTTGTTTGCCGCCTCTACCGCCCCATTCATCTTTGGTCGATAAGGAGGAGTTGTGATGTTGGATTTTGAAGTCCCGACACAACTCTGCCATCATCTTGTTGTTCAAGTTAGAACCATTGTCAGTAATGATTCTTTCGGGCACTCCGTATCTGCAAATAATGTCTCTTTTCAAAAATCTGGCCACCACTTGACGAGTGACATTGGCATAAGATGCTGCTTCCACCCACTTAGTGAGGTAATCGATCGCAACCAAGATGAAGCGATGACCATTTGAAGCAGTATGCTCTATTTTCCCGATCATGTCAATGCCCCACATAGAAAAGGGCCACGGAGATGACATAACGTTGAGCGGGCTTGGAGGAACATGCACCTTGTCTGCATAAATTTGGCACTTATGGCACTTACGGGCGTACGAACAACAATCTGCATCCATTGTCATCCAATAGTACCCCGACCTCAACAACTTCTTAGTCATAGCATGCCCTCCTGCATGAGTACCGAAGGATCCTTTGTGAACTTCCTGCATTAACAGGCTTGCTTCGTGTCTATCCATGCATCTGAGCAAGACCATGTCAAAGTTCCTCTTATACAAAACCCCATCTGTATTAAAGAAGAAACAAGCAGCAAGTCACCTTAAGGTCTTCTTGTCATTGGATGATGCCCCTGCTGGGTATTCCTGCTTTTCCAGGAAGAGATTGATATCAAAATACCAAGGTTTCTCATCAGACACGACGTCTACAGAGAAAGCATGAGCTGGTGCGTCAAGCCTGGAAATGTCAATTCTGGGCACATAGTTCCAACACAAAACTTTGATAGACGAAGAAAAAGTAGCCAATGCATCGGCAAATTGGTTCTCATCACGTGGTATATACTTAAGCTTAACTGTCGTGAAGAACGTCAACAGTTTTCTGGCATAATCCCTATAAGGAATTAGATGTTCTTGATGCGTATACCACTTGCCGGTAACCTGATTGATAACGAGGGCTGTATCTTCGAATATATCGAGGGTCTTAATCCGAAGATTAATAGCCTCCTCTATTCCCATTATGCATGCCTCGTATTCCGCTTCATTGTTGGTGCATCCAAAAGTAATTCTGGTAGCAAAGGGAAAGTGAACACCTTCAGGAGTGATAAGAACAGCACCAACTCCACGTTCGTTGATATTGACTGCCCCATCAACCATCATCTTCCATTTGAATTCAGGGTCTGGCCCCTCCTCCGGAAGTGGTTCCTTGCAATCGTTTGCTTTGAGGTACATGATGTCCTCATCAGGGAAATCAAACTTCATTGGCTGATAGTCATCTTCAAGAGGTTGTTGTGCAAGGTAATCTGACAATACACTTCCTTTGATGGCTTTCTGAGAAGTATAATGTATGTCATACGTGGTTAAAATCATTTGCCATCTAGCAACCCTTCCGGTTAACGCTGGTTTCTCAAAGATATACTTGACAGGATCCATTTCGGAAATTAGAAGTGTGGTATGGGTCAACATGTATTGTCTCAGTCGGCGAGTAGCCCATACCAAAGCGCAACAAGTTTTCTCGAGCATTGAGTAACGGGATTCACAGTCGGTAAATTCTTTGCTAAGGTAATAAATAGCGTACTCTTTTTGACCAGACTCGTCATGTTGGCCTAGAACACACCCCATTGATCCTTCTAGCACAATCAAGTACATGATAAGCGGTCGTCCCGGAACTGGAGGCATTAGTATCGGAGGTGTCTGTAAATATTCCTTTATCTTATCAAAGGCCATTTGACAGTCCTCATTCCACCTGACCGTTTGCTCTTTTCTCAGCAATTTGAATATTAGTTCGCACGTGGCAGTTAGATGAGATATGAACCGTGAAATGTAGTTTAACCTCCCTAAAAACTCGTGCACTTCTTTTTCTATTTTCGGTGCAAGCATATCTTGTATTGCTTTTACTTTTGCAGGATCCACCACAATCCCTTTCTGGCTAATAATGAAACCCATCAGTTTTCTGGAACGCACTCCGAAAGTGCACTTGTTTGGATTCAACCTCAGCTTATACTTTATCAGTCTATCAAACAGCTTCTTGAGTTGACCATATGCTCTTCTTCGTCTCGGGACTTAGAAATCATATCGTCCACGTAGCATTCAATGTCCTTGTGTATCATGCCATGGAACAATGTGACCATAGCCCGCTGATATGTTGCCCCGGTGTTCTTCAAACCAAAGGGCATCACCTTTTAGAAGAAAGTACCCCACGGGGTAATGAACGTTGTTTTCTCCATGTCTTCCGGCGCCATCTTAATCTGATTATACCCAGAGAAGCCATCCATGAAGGAAAATACCAAGAATTGAGCAGTGTTATCTACTAACACATCAATGTGAGGTAACGGAAAGTCATCTTTTGGGCTCGCTCTATTTAAATCCCGGTAATCAACGCACATCCGGACTTTGCCGTCCTTCTTTGGCACAGGCACAACATTAGCTACCCAAGGTGGGTAACTAGTTACGACGAGGAATCCGGCATCCCAATGTTTCTGAACTTCCTCCTTAATCTTCATCGCCATGTCAGGACGAGTTCTTCTCAACTTCTATTTTACCGGAGGACAGTCTTCTCTCAATGGTAGCTTATGCACAACAATGTCGGTATCCAACCCTGGCATATCTTGATACGACCAGGCAAAGATATCCCCATATTCACGAAGCATACCAATCAGCTCTTTCTTTACCTCGGCCTGCAGGTTGGCCCCAATCTTGATCTCTTTCTTCACATCTTCGGTGCCGATGTTGATGATCTCAATTTCTTCCTGATGAGGCTGAATAACCCTTTCCTCTTGTTTCAACAACCTGACCAACTCTTCGGGGAGTTCATAGTCTTCCTCAACACCTTCATCAGCTTGGTAGATAGGATTGTCAAAGTCATGCGTGGTAATAGCAGGAACGTGATCACTAGAATTCAGATGATCAACACTGCACAGATGATGTGCTTATTTCAGAATTTGTTTTACTTTTCTCAAGAGAGACGCAAACACAAAAACAAAAAGGAAAAAACACATTGCCATTTTTATTATTTTTTGTGAAAATTTTAAAACGAAAGAAAGAGAACACAATTTGTCTGAAAAATGTCCTTTATTTCATGGTAAAATAAAGGCATTCAAAGCATGGTGGCCCTACAATGGATTCTTGCACCTTGGGCAGAGTGCAGGATTTGACTATGCAGCATGATAAGAAAAGGAAACAAATAAATTACTCTGATTGCCAGGTAACTTGGACGATGTCTTCAGCAGACCAGTTCTTGAGCTCCTCTCCAGGTGCACACGGATGAATCCAGTTGTCCCAGTTGCAGTCACTGTCTCCATCTTCGCTTGTTGCACAGAAATGGTTGCGGTCGAGCATCCCAGCGCTTGTGAAAGTAATAGCTTTACCATTTGGAGGCCAGTTGGACCCATCAGGTTGATAACCAAGCCCAAACTTGTCATCCTTCTTCTCTAATTCCAGTAATTTGCCCCAGCCTTGGGCACTTCTTGACTGAACCACTTCCTTAGCCTGCTTGTAGGAGTGAATGGAGGTATCTTTTTTCTCACTGTTCCGTGGATCTCTCCGTCCATCTCTACATATTTGAAAGTTGATAAGTGGCTCACAAAGATGTCTTCCTCTCCGCACACAGTGATTACTTGGCCATCAACCACATATTTTAGCTTTTGATGCAGAGTGGAAGTTACTGCTCCTGCAGCATGAATCCACGGACGTCCCAACAAGCAACTATATGCGGGCTGAATGTCCATGACGTAAAATGTGCTCTTGAATACTTGAGACCCTACTTTCATAGGTAACTCAACTTCTCCTAACACAGACCTTCTGGACCCATCAAAAGCTTTCACTATCAAATCACCGGGTCGCAGGACGATACCATCTACGTTCAACTTCATTAAGGCTTTCTTCGGGAGCATATTAAGAGAAGATCCTGTGTCAACCAGGACATGAGACAAAACAGCACCCTTACCCTCCATCGTAATATGCAGTGCTTTGTTATGGTTACAGTCCTCTAAAGTAAGGTCTCTATCTGTGAAGCCCAATCCGTGGCTTGCATTTACACTGCCCACTACAGCTTCCAGTTGATTAACAGTTATTTCTTGAGGAACGTATGCCATCTGCAACACTTTCAGCAAGGCTTCTCTATGTGCTGGAGAACACATCAGCAAAGACATAATTGATATTTTGGACGGCGTCTGGTTCAACTGTTCGACTACCTTGTAGTCACTCTTCTTTATTATTCGCATAAATTCCTCCACTTCTTTCTCAAAGGTACCCTGTCCATCAGCATGAGTTGTCATTTCTTCAGTAGCTATTTGCTTTCCTTTAGCCTTGGCCGCAACTTCAGCTTCAGAATCTCCTCTCAGAACTGGAGGAGCAAAAAGACGGCCACTTCTCGTAAAACCTCCAACTCATCCGATGTTCACTACAGTCGGGTCAATTGTTATTGACTTACCCTCGACCTTCTGTCCTTCAACATACACATCTGAACCGTAATGCCATGGAATGGCTTTATCGTCTGTATAAGGAACAGGCCCAGGAACAGTGATAGTAACGGGACTGACTTCAGGAGCATAAATAGTCACAGGTTCTCTTCTAGTAGGCATCTCAGTTGGATCATGGAAGATGGTTATAGTGGATACACAATCACCTTTATTATCAACTTTTTCAAACTGCAATGATCCTTCATCAATCAGATTCTGCAGCCCCATCTTCAGGTCTTCACAACCGTTCACTGAATTCAAACACTCTTCACAATCAGAACCGCATCCAGGAGACACTTGTCCTCTTAACATCCTCTCCTTCACTACCAACAGCGGAGTCTTCACTTCTTTTATGCTCAGAATCATACTTAGCTTCTCACCTCCGTCAACAGCATTTATTCTAGCCCCCCATGGTTTGGAATAGAGTTTGAGGTAACATTAGGCGGTGGTGCAAAGTTAATCGCCTTGGAGTCGATCAAATCTTGGACCTTGTGTTGTAGCGCCCTGCACTTCTCAGTTGAGTGCCCGGGTGCCCCTGAATGGAATGCGCATCTAGCATTGGCATCGTACCCCACTGGAAGCTCTCCAGGTGGTGGTGGTGCTAATGTTCTCAGTTGTATCAAATTCAGGTCCAGCAATCTCTGCAGCAATGCAGTATACGTCATGGGAATTGCCTCAAGCACCCTATTAGCCGGGCAAGCTTGTCTTGGCTGATAAGGTCTTTGTTGATAGTTGTTACGTTGTGGCTGTTGTTGCTGTTGTTGTTGTTGAGGTTGAGTCTGTACCTGCTGCACAAGACTAGTAGGGATAGTGACAACTGCCACTTGCTCATATGATCTTCTATATCCTCGGCCCCGTCCTCGGCCAAATACAACATTGGTCTAACCTTCCCTTCTTCTCGGGGGTCCGTTGAAAGCTTTTCTTACTCCACTCGAGCTGCTCGCACTGGTGTCCTGAATCTTTCCCATTTTTAACAGAGTCTCGACCCTCTCTCCAGCTATTACTATGTCGTTGAACTTGGTTGCCGAACAGGACGCCAACCTTTCGATAAACTCACCTTGCAATGTCCCCATGAACATATCAGCCATCTCATTCTCCAGCAATGGTGGTTGCACCCTGGCAGCGAGCTGACGCCACCTCTGAGCATATTCTTTAAACCCCTCCTTAGCAGTTTGAGACATGTTCTGCAGTTGAGTGCGATTTAGAGCCATGTCCAAATTGTACTGGTATTGCTTTACGAACGCCTCTGCCAAGTCCTTCCAGCTTTTAATGTTGACTCTACTCAGCTTCATATACCACTCCAAGGAATCCCCAACCAGGATGTCCTGGAAATAGTACATCCATAGCTTCTCATCTTCAGTATGGGCGGCAATCCTTCCTACAAAGGACTGGAGGTGAGTCTTTGGACACGTTGTTGCGTTGTACTCCTCGAAAGTCGGGACTTTGAACTTGTAAGGTATTCTAACCCCTGGAACCAAGCCCAAGTCAGTAATGTCGAACCCCAGAGAGCTCTGAGATTGAATAGCCCTTATCTGCTCAGCCATCTCTTTAAATTTCCTGTTCATTTCAACCCCCTGACCTTCTGCTTCGTCCAACAATGTAAATTGTTCGTCTTGACCGTCCATCTATATATTGTTCAACCCATCATTGATAAAGGTGACCCCTGGCTGTGCCACAGGGGTCTCAACTTGACGGACGCCCGCACCGTTACGATTACCTCCATCAGCAGCCCCGTTGTTCCTGGCTTGATTATTTTCAACCAACTCCCATAAACGTTCTTGATTCTGACCTATTCCTGTCATCAGGGTCATAAAATTGTCCATTCTGGTTCTCAAGTCAGCTAACTCAGCCTGCATTTGATCCATGATTCTTTCTCTGTTGACTCTGGTGGGATATCTGTGTACGATCGGCTGTTCTCTGACCTTCCTGGGAGCTATAGTGCCTGAAACAGAAAAGACATTAGGAACCTGTGGTCACACCTGCAAAACAAGAAAAGGGTGATATGTATGCAATGCAATTGTTTATGCTTTCAAACTTCAGGTCATTCATGCCCCGGTTCCGGTATTTAACAAAGACAACCAGATGGGTGTTGATCTTCGACTTTCCGAAACCTTTACATCCAATCACATTCAGACCATAACAGCATGCACAGAAAATGGAACTGAATAAAACTGCATAGTATAAATCAGCCTACCAGGAAAAAACAACAGAATTCCCCGAAGGGTACAAGTTTCTAAGAAGAAAAACAACCAGCCAGGATTCCTACAACATGTCTGTAGGTAATCCAAATACAAGGAAAACAAACTAAGAAGCAAAACCACTGCCTGAGGACCCTGAAACTCCCTCACTAAGTCCCAGCCAAGACCTAGCCTTCTTGACTCCGGCCATCAACTTGAGGTTTTCAATCTCCTTAAGTGCTTCTTCTAGGGCTTGTTGACTCTCCGCCAACTGCTGAGTCTTCTCCCTTCGAATCTGGTGGACTTGTTCCACTTCTTCCTTCTTGAAGGCCATCTGTACTTCGAAAAACTCTTCCTTTTCTTTATATCTCTTCTGCTCCTGCTCCCTCTGGCCCTGCAACCAGACAATGGACTAACGAGCTTCCTTGAGAGTCTTCGAATTCTTCTTTCGTTCTGCTTCTCTTTTTGATTCCATCAAACCCAATCTCTGAAAGTGAGCTTCCCTTCCAGCAAACTCTTTCTCTTTAGCCTCCAAGGTTATCTGCATCTTCTGTAATTTCTCTTCAGCTTCATTCTTGGCATAGTTGGCAAGGTGATACAAATTAACCATTTCAGCATTCTACACCTTGACCTCATGCAGCTGGGCTTCCAACTTCTTGAACTCTTCAAAAGACACAGTATCATTAGACTCAGCAGTTGGAGGAACTGGAGATGAGAATGGCAGCAATACCCTTCTGGCTCTATCCTTCAGCCAAGCCTCGTACTCCGGGAAAGTCTGATTGTTGCACTTTCCAAAGCTAGCTATTTCTTCTCCTTTGATGCACTTCCAAGCTCCAACAACTTTCCTGACTAAAGGAATATTGTCCTTCACCGGGAAGTAGAAAATAGGGGTCAATTTCAGCTCTTCTGGTACCTCTCTCAAGGCATATCCCAACTGTCTTCTTAACAAGATCGGGTTGTAATTGATCCCTCCAGTCACTCCCAACAAAGGTACACTAAGGTAGCTCCCACAACTGGTGATGAAACGTGCACCCTGAAGCCTTTGAGTAATCCATCTGACGTCCTTAGTAAACAACTTCTCCAGCTTCTGAGCCCACACCAAGGTATGATCACTAAACACACCAGTACTAGGCAAATGCCTCATGAACCACATATGGAATAAAGGAGCGCAGCAACGAACTAAACCTCCCCTCTTCTTCTCAGTCTTGTAGTTCACCGAGTAATACAAATCTCCGAGCAATGTAGGCACATGATTCTTTAGCAAGAACAGATAAATAACATTCATGTCTATGAACTTCTCCATATCTATAAACAAAATGATGCCATAGATAGAGAGAGCCAGAAGGGCACACACAGCATCCCACTCCTCCTTAACAGCCAGCTCTTCCACCTTCTTCACTAAAGCTTCAAAAGAAAAACCAGATACACCTCCTTTAATGATTGTCAGAGAATTCACAGCAGAAGTTCTCAAATAAAGAGCCTTGGCAATTGCTTCAGGTGCAGGTCTAACCATCTCAGCATTGAGTAGAATCTGGTCTCGAACAGGAACTCCCAAGATCAAGGCATACTCCTCCAGCAAAGGACTTAACTGAAAATCAGGAAAAGTGAAACATCGAAGCTGAGGATCATAGTACTGAAGCAGGGTGTGAATGGCACTTCTCTCAGAGGGATCTAACTTACCACCACATCCAGAATACTCCCATAAGCCTTCCTGAACCTCTCCACATGATTGGGCATGATCAACTTCACCATCTTCTTCAACAGGCCAACCTTAGTGTCGGAAAAATTGAAATGAATGTTCTGCTTGCGAGGATCTTCCATCTCTGAACAGGATACCGGAACCGGAAGCAAGGATATGAACCTGTGAATGAAATCAAAACATGATTAATGATGAAATGATGAAATGAAAATGCAAAGACATATGATCAATCTGGGACTGTCTGGATTCTAGATGTCAAAGCCAAGTGATCAGAAACCCAAATCCTCTGGATAACAACCCATAAACACTCAGATAATCTCAGATAAACCCAATCAAGAACCAGATAAACTCAAGAACTCTAGAATCAAAGTAACTGTATCAGATTATAAGACTGCACTGGTAACAAGGGTATGATGAGGTCAAGGGTTCCTGAAAACCTGTAAACCCCTCCCATTCTAACGGGTGTGTTTCGGGTCAAACATCACGGACTCTCAAAGCTGAATAGCAATAATACTTTCACCATTTCCGAGAAATGGCTCAAGACCAAATCAGGGAATCGGTTTGGCATTATATACTACGCAGGGAGGCCTCAGCTGAGTCCAGGAAAAACAAGCATCCCTTATAAGTCCCTAGCTTCGAGCGCTAAAATCGAGAAACAATAGTACATTCAGCCCGTAGGATACAGTACTATTGTCATACGACCAGATGCTTTGATTGAGTTCCTATAAGAGAACCAGGCCATCCTATGCGAGTTCCTAGTGGACCCTCGGGTGCGAATGGGTTTGCCACAAAATGTGGTCTGCCACTGCCACCACGGGAGAGGTTTGTTTCCACAAAGGTTCTCAATGATCGGTCCCCAGATGCACATAACTATCAAGGTCCTATCCCGAAGTGGAGGGAATTCCCACACAAGATATTTCCAGGAAGGTCGCAGTCTGGGCGTGAAACACATCGCCACTCATCATGTCACATGTGAGTACAATATGTCCACTCTAATCCTATAGTGCACTCAAGCTGGGTATTTGGCTTATCTCTCAGAAACAATATCACCCGAGCCCACCAAACAGAAAACCAGTCCAGAAAGTCCAGTATGATATAAGATGCGGAAAATAAATACTGAAAAACTGTAAATAAATCTGTAAATAAAATTGTAAATAAACAACAGTAAAAATACAACACACAACAACAAACAGTCAACACCCAAAGAACCAGAAACATGCAAGCGCTATGAGAGACTCACAGGGGAACCAGAGATTCTGGGTTCGGTCCCCAGCTGAGTCGCCAGCTGTCGCTCCCTGGATTTCCATCCTGGTTCAAACGCAAAAGTGGCGCGGAAAAGGTAGAGTCGCCAGCCAGGCATTTTTATCCCGAAGGAACGGGAATGATAATGCTTCACAAACCAGAGGAAACGAAAAGGAAGGACACGGGTCCTGCGAACCAAAGAGACTGATTTCTGGAGTCGGTTACGACCTGGGAAGGTATTAGCACCCAGATCGTCCGCCGTACCCGACGGGATCCACGCTTGCAAAGAAACTGTTTCAAAGGGTGAAGAAATGAAATCTGCTGCAAAAGAAAAGGAACTGAACTGGATAAAAGAAACAAAAAGGGGACTGAAAAAGAAATGAAAAGGAAAAAAATGTAGGGAAAATAAAGATTATGCTCGAATGGGCCCTACCCCGCTGCCTACGTACCTCATCTGGACAATGAGGATCAGAGTCGCCGTAGTTCCCCTAACTAGGGGTGGAAAAGATTGCTTGTGTCTTAAGGCTTCAACTGCCTATGTCAATGCTCAGGTGTTGCAGGCTCGGACGACGAGTGCGTTACCATCTTGCAAAATGACAAGTAGGAGCAAGTTTGCGTACAGAGCGAAGGAGATGAGAAAAGATTTCCCGAAGGAAAGACGCTTATTGCTTGTTTGTGTTTTTTATGAAGCTTTTTATGAGTGTGTCACAAGGAAGTGAACTCAAACTCTTTTCCATGGAATGTGCACTTGTCACTACATTCCAAGATGGAATAATAGAACAAGCATACTCAAGTAAGGAGAAAATCTCCAAAACTTGAATCCATAGATTAGGGCCTAAGCTCACTAACTCATTAACTTATTAAGTGTTTTGGTATTTACAATGAAGAAGTGTGTTTTATGATTTTCTTGGTGAAGATGATATCCTGATCAGACTTGTACATCAGAAGACAAGCTTGTACTATCCCAAGATGGGAAGACTACAAGTGTCTCATGGGATAAGGCTATTGCTCAAAATATTACTTCAATCTTTATTAAGTGTCTTCTTTAGAATTTTGAGATGAGAAGAGAAGAGAAACAAAAGGATCTAAAGCTAAAACATCTAATGGGAAACTAAACAAGACCTAAAGTTGTCATGCCAAAAATGTATCCTAGGCTAGTGAGGTTTACCTATCATACAGAATAAGAGATAAGAAAGAGAAGAATGAAAGGAGAAGAACCATGGTGGCCTAAGCACACCTCAAGTTAAAAAAAAAAGATGAGGAAGAAGAAATGGATGAATAAGAATGAAGATTAAAAAAAGGGAAAGCAGAATAAATCGAACAATGCACAAATAGAGCCTACACCAGTAGGACTTCCAGATGCAACAACATGCAATAATTAAGATCGGCCCTCAGTGATACCTAACGGAGAAGGTCCGTTGCCTCTTCAATATGAACAAAAGGATCTCAGAAAAGAATATCAAGCTCATGGTAGATTCAGCAACCAAGTACAAGTGTCCGTTATCAGGAAATCAAACAAATATCCATTACAAACATCCAACGTCCAGAATTATAACCAAGAGTTAGTCCGCGCAAAAACCAAAGTCCAGGTGCAAATTGCATCCATAAATTATCAGTCCAAAAACTAATCGATCACCAGGCATCACCAAGTTACATTCTTCGTCATCAAAACCGAGCAATGAACCTACAAATAATTAAACACAACGCTAAAACCAAAATCAAATTAAACTCTATTTAATCAAACCAAATTAAATGGGAGAAATTAAAATTAAAGCTACATTAGTATTGAAAATTGCAGTTAACCAAAATTAATATCCAAAATTCTATTCACTTAAACAAAATTAATCAAAATTAAACAAAGTTATATTAAAATTAAAAACAGAAATTAAATGAAACCAATAAATTCTAGATTAGTAAAATTCTAACAAATAAAAATATAATGAAAGAAAAAGGGTTAATAATCTAAATAAAAAAACAAAGAAAAAGAAATAACAAAAGATGAGGGGGGGAGGCCGCTGAACACAAGGTGCTGATTGTAGGATCTGGCAATGGGCTTTTAAGGCCCATCAGCAAACAAAGGATAAAAGATGGATAAGGTGAAGTCGCTGGGCATGAGGTGCGATGAGAAAACAATGAATGGGCTTAGCCCAACATCCATAACAACAATCAAGCTTTCTATTTTAAAAACAAAATTAAAATAAAATAATAAAATAAAAGAGACCAACAATGAAAACGAAGAGGCAAAAACCCCCCTTCAGTAACACGGTAACCAACAACCCTTCACAAATATGGTACACCATTCCTCTCTCTCTAAGAAAATTCGTGCCGCCGACAACAACAAACTCACTGCCGCTTTGTCGATGCCGCCATTAAATCGTCACCTCTTCCGCCGCTCCGATCGGCAGTTCTCACCGCGCTCATGGCTTTGGTTTCGGTGTGATTCTCACTCGGTCCACGGTTTCGCTCACGATGATGACGATTTCGTCGATCTAGTCACCTTGGCTTGCGCACGGCTTTCGTTCGTGGATCTGCAACTCAACTTCCATTTGCTCGCGAGCTTCAGCGTTTTATTCGGTTTTGTTTCATCTCATTTCAAATCTTCTTCTATTTCTGTTTTTGGGGTTTTCTTTGTATTACGTTGATGGGTTGTGGTTGCTGACGAAGTTTGGAGGCTTATTGAAAAGATATTTTTGAGGATTTTGCGGTTTGGTGATGAAGGAAGGATAGGTTGAAGGTTATGTGGTGTTTGGTTGAGAAGGATGGGGTGGCGGTGAAATTGTTGTTGGTTGAAGATGGTTGTGAGAATGGTTGAACTGTGATGTTTCAGGTTGTGATGGTGTAGCGATGAAGGTGAGTGGAGTGGATGAGAGTGAGGGTGTAGTGTTGCGGTTGAGGTGAGGTTTATGTGTGAGGTTATGTAGGTCGCGGTTTGTGGTGTTTCGCAGGGAGGATTGAAGGGTTTTTGTGAGTCTCTTTTTTGTTATGGCTTTCCCGAAGTTTATGGTTGTGGGTGGCAAGAGAAATGCGTGTGTTATGCAGAAGGTGAAAAATCAACAAAAAAGTTGTTGCTGAGTTTGAAGATTTGAGGAGAGAGAGGTCCGAAAATATGTTGAGGTTTGTGTGTTGCTGTGTTCATGAAGAAAGGTGATGTTGAAAATTTGGATTGTTTGTTTTTTTGAAGGGAAGAAGAGAGATTATTGTTGTTTGTAGTTGGTATCTTGCCTTTTTGAAATTGTTATGAGTTGAGAGGTTTTGTGCAAAGCATCAAAAAAATTTATGAGCATGAGGCGTGTGTGAAAAAGAGTCTTGAGGCGTGTGTGAAAAAGGTGGGAAGATGGTGAATAATACAATTAGAATCGTTTCTATTTTTCCTTGCTTCAACTGTAATGCAATATCATGCTTATTTATTCTCTTTCTCTTTTTTTTTATGAGATATGATGAGCCTTGTAATGAAAATGTTATTATTATTTTTTTGTACTCTTCTTTTTTTTTTTTTTTGATAATATAAACAAAATATGGGCCACTAAAAAGACATGGTAAACTTAATAAATAACTAAGATAAAAATGTTGGATATGCCTTTTGGAATTTGGGAATTGGATAGAAAAAATGAAAAATGACTAATGGATTAAAAGGTTTATGAATATTGGAAAATAATAAAAAGAAATGAATAATTGAGTTATTCATGGGTATTACTTAATTAAAAATTTGGCAAGTGGTCTAAAATAGTTTAAGAAATAATGGATAAAATGGATGGATAAGGGTTATTGTTAAAAAACGGAAATTAAAATGGGTAATATAAAAGATTAAGGAAAAAAAAGAATTTAGAATATGGTTAAGGAAACTGGTTTATGATTTAGACATAAAATGTGGATAATGAAGGGAAATAAATGAACATGAGAAATGAATAGTGATTCGGGAATTTTAGGAAATGGACATGGAAAAGAAAATTTGGTTAGAAATATGGACAATGAGTAAAAACATTGGATGTGATAAACGATGGGTAATGATTATTGGATAATCGAAACAAATTGGGTAATGAAAATGGTTTAAGAAGTGGATATTCAGATAATCGAAAATATGGACATGGTGAAATCGTTGTGAATTAGGATATGAAAAGTGGTTAGGAAATGATGGAAATTACAGGTATGTATTAATTGGACATGAACTAAATCAAAGGCCACTGATGCACAATACACTTGAGTTTAATCCAACACCAAATTCATAGCAACTCCCACACGTCTCAGATGAAATAAACACGACTAGCACAAAACAACTCGCAATTGAAACAACAACCCTCTGAATCACTTTGAAATCTTGACTCGATTATTGAATTTGATGACCTCCATAACTCAACTCGAGACATACACTTCTTGAAAGTTCTTTGAGAATGAAGATAGCCTGAGATGATGAGAAGACGAAAATATCCTCGTAACTTGAAGATGAAGAAAATAGCCTGACCATGGACCAGAAGCATAGTGAATGGTCCTTGGAAACCACTAAATCAGGGAAATAAACCCTAATTCTGACAAGAGCATAAGAAGATGATGTCATTGATTGTTGCATAGCTAAGAACTTGAATTTGTCGGATAACCACGGATAGGAATGTGAAACCCTAAATCCTCAGATGACGTTGATCCCATGTCTCGGGAGCCTATGCAAATGGTATACAAAATGCGTACGACATGCAAACGAGAAGCAGAAAAAGATAGAAAAGCCAGAGGGCAAATTTAGGGTGTTTACACAATGGGAAGAAGATCACCATAGATTCATTAACCTCTTCACCACAAGTTGAGAATGTTGGGGGAGGCGGAGGCTTCACCAGAAGCGGACGCCTTTTTTCCTCACAAACACCAAGACCCAATGCTGAAGCAGAAGCTGCTGCCAAGGTGTAAACACCCCAAATTTGCCCTCACCCATTTACACCATGTCTTGTGATCTTTACATGTGCATAAATTCAATCATAGCATCTCATACCACATTTTTGATTCACTGCATTGATTCAAAGTCATCTGCATCTAGGGTTTGTGATCTGAGCAATCCCTGAGCCATTTGAGCCATTCCAAAGGCCTTCAATCACTTCAAGAGGGTACATGTATGTTCAATCATCATATTATATCCTCACAAGGTCAAGTAAGTCAAAGAATCACAAGAACTGATAAAGGCATGGAAGTAGAGCCAGGCATAACTGCACAGATGACCTAGAATTAGGGTTTTGGTTTCAGAGGCCATAACTCCAAATTTTTTGTTCATTCTTGTTTCTATTGGTCTCTATATGTTATGAGGATCATGCATATCAATTTTCATGAAGAAATTCAACGGGGAAGGCATCTGATCAAGAGATGACTTCTTGAGCAAGTCAGTGCAAAATCAAGGCATCTGAGGCCCCCAGTGACCCAACCAAAGGGTGTTCTCCATCATTTTGAATGTGTATGATCTTTATTTGAACATAGAAGATGTTAGAAGTTCACAAAATTGAAGAATTTCAAGCCATTTGCAAAGTTGCCTTTTTGGGAAAGTGACTTATAATGTAAACTTGTCATTTTGGGAAAGTTTTTCAACCCTCTCTTTTTGATTCAAAAATGCTTCAAATGAGAAAACTTTGGTCATGAAAGTTGAAGAATGGATCTTCCCATTTTCAAAAAGTACAAGAACTCATTCTAATTCATTTTGGATCAAAAGTTATGGCTTGTCAAAGTTGGACAAAATCACATAATTTCAAGTTTTACACCAAAGAGGGAAAGTTGCAAAACCTCATGCCAAGGCAAAATGTGACTTCAAATGGACTTCTATGCATTACACAAACCTCACACTTGACCCAAAACTCAGAATTGCACAAGAATTTCTCAAGTTTCATGCAATGAACTTCACAAATTTTAAAAGGGGCCAAACTTCCCTAAAATTGCAAAATGGATCAAAGCTTCTCATCCACTTGTGCCAGCTGCCAAAAGTGACTTCCATGGACCTCCTTGAAGCATGCTGATCCAAGCCATGCCCTTGTACCTTGACTGAACCAGCCCATACCTTCTCTTACACAAAAAGTTGACTCTATGCAAGTGGAGCCATACCAACCAAGCTAGGCCAACAACCACTCTCTGACCAATCACAACTTCACATACATGCCTCATGGATCACATTTCACACAATCTTGGAAGCTAAAACCTCCCACAAGTCAGCATCCTCAAGACTCGCCTCTTATGAATTTTGCTTCGAGTCTCAATACACAGGCTTCAAACATCAAAACAAACTTCACAAAACCATTCACCATGATCCTCTGATCATTTCCCAATCCTCATTTGACCCTGAAACCACCCCAAGTAGAAACACGATTTTCCACCCCTTCTGAACAGAACTTCATCAATCTCCCAAACCAGCCATAAGAAATTCCAAACAAGCCTTGCAAAAATCTCAGGGGATCCATTAAAGGAATATTGGACCAAAGAAGCAGCCAGAAAGCTCCAAAGATCAAAGGTCCAGTTCAGGTGAGCTCAAGAACATTTTTTCCAGAAATGTGTTTTTAAGTTACTAATTGATACTCCATGATTCACTGATGATGCTGATGTGTTTTGTTTTGAAAATGGCCAGGTATTAAGCATGTATGAGCTCTCTGAAATTTTTTGACCTAAAACTAATTTGCTTCGATTCAGCATGAATATGTGAAATAAATTTGTTTTAATGATTGATTCTTGTTAAGTGATGTATGGGGTTGGATTCTGGGCAGAGAGATTAAGTTTTAGAAGCTTGGGGAGAGAGATAGCAAAATCTCAGGGGAAGTGTGGCCGGAGAAGATGACCGGAGGTCATTTCCGGCCACCTGAAGGTCATTAGTGCATTAATTGTGATTAGGGCTCAGTTTGAATGTGAGCCTTAGATCATGTTGACTTGGGTTGATCCGCGCGCGAATGAATGGATCAGATACACCATTAAAACCCTAATCCTAATTTATTAAATTAATTAATTAGGTTTAATTCAAATCCAGCCAGTTTGAATCTGGGCCACAGGATCTGGCGCCAGTCAACTTCCTCCAAAACCATTTGAATGCCAGCCATTAGATCTGTTGACTTCTCATAATTTCATTTTTATTTCATTTATTTTATATTTAACTTCTACGAATTTTTTAAAATAGCAAAACACTTTAAAAAATTCTAATTTTTTTTGTCAAACATTTCATTAATTTTCAGAACCCAAAAATATTTTTATTTTTATTTTTTGCATTAAAAATAATTTTTAAATCATTTAAGTGTTTATTTTTAGTTAGTTAATGGAAATTAATTAATTAAAAATGCATTTAGGTATTTAAAAATCACAAAAAAATTCACATTGCATTTTAAAACATTTAGAAACATTATCAAACTCTCAAAACAAATTTCTTTTTGGTCCTTGATGTATTTTGACAATTTTCATTGGAATAAAAGTTATTTAAAGGCAATATTTTTGTTCAAACTTAGAAAAATTCATTATGCCTAACCATGAAGAGTTTGATAATGGTTCTTATTGCATTGCATCCTTCATAGCATGTAGTTTTTAGGTTAAAATTGGTTTGAATTTATCTTTCATTTTCAATTTAATGTGCATTTTTCCTTTTGAGGTACCTTGAAACCCTAGTTGACTTGAGAAAATCATAACTCCCATTAGGTTAAGAATTAGGTCCCCTCCTTTGGGCAGTGAACATGTGTAGGGTTAGGGTTCCTTTGATCCCATTTTCAATTTTTTATCATGTCATTTGCTTCAGATTTTGAGTTTTGTGTTGCATGTTATGCATAAACCCTAATTTGTGCTTTCCTTTGCATCCATTTCTCATTTGCTTGCATTCAAGAACTTGCCATGACATTTTATGCATCAATATGACATATAAGACATCTTAGGACATATTAGAATCATGTTTGATCATTGAATCTTTCATTTTCCATGTTATGCATTCATATCATTTCATGAACATTCATGAATTTTTATGGTTCAAAGCATGCTTCATTTGCATCCTCATCCTTGTATGATCATCCACAACTCTTGACATGTGTTTTCATCATCTCTTAGCATCATTAACATCATGTTCATGCTTCTGACTTTGGTTTGCATCATTACATTCATCTCATTCTCATTTCATTTCACCTCTTGTTACTAACCTTTCAGGTGGTAAGTACTTGAGAAGTGAATTTGCCTTCACTTCTCACAATCTCTTCTCATCACTTTTATGCATCATTACTGCATTTTTATCTTGTGTATTAGAGTGAGCTTACTCATTCATGCTCTTTCTCACCTTCTTCCTTCAAGAAACTTGTCTTCTTAAGTGAAGCAAGTTGTCTTACTTCTCTCTGCTTCTTTCCTGGTGGCTTCTCTGAAGATCTTCTTGCAAGCCTCATTAACCCTAGGAACAACCAAGCATGATAACAATTAGGGTTGGATTAGTCCCCCATTTAGATCTTACCTTTGTGTCATCTTTGAGTCTTCTCTTCTCACCTCACAATCAAGGACTAAACCCTAAAGGTTTTAAGGCTTTGTGATTAAGTTTATGCCTGCATCCTTCTATTAGGATGGAGTGTATAACTTTAATCCTAAGTGTTAAACCCTTAATGTGTTTAAACCCTTTAATCAATTCACTTAATAATCACTAAGACATCAAGCTTGTAACTTGGTCCTTGCATTAGGGTTCTAATTCTTCCTTAATTGGTTAAGAAGGACTAACCCTAGTGTTAATGGACAAGTCCTCCTCAAGTTGTCTTACAAACCATAAAATCCACTTCTTAATCTTATCATTAACTAAAATCCACTTTAATAAAGGTTTTGTTTTGTCATGAGGGTAATCCCTAATCATGGATTAAGTTGAGGAGTCTTTCTCAGCTTAAATGTTCTCATCTATTATCCTTCTATTAGGATGGTGTAATGGGTCCATTAAATCCTTGATTATGGCTTAGTCTCATTACTCAACACTAAACAAAAACAACAAAAACATCTAAATAAATGCAAATAGGTTAATGATCTTAATCCTATACCATGGTGATTAAGTTTGAGGTGCTTACTTCATATTTAAGGTATTCTCATTACCCCTAATCTGAGGGAGGATGTGATGAGTTTACTAACCCTTGGTTTAGGCTTAAGCTCATTAACTTATGACAACTTTCAAAAGCAATAAAAGACTGAAAACACAAGAACAAACAATAATCGTCTCCTCCGGGATTCTTTTCTCATCTCATTCACTCATAAACGAGAACTTGCTTCTCCCGTCTAATGAAAGACAGTTTGCACCTGAGCCAGACAGGTCATACACTGGAGCATAGACAAGTAAGCAGTTCACAGTCAATTTACCTTTCAGTCTCTTTGAGTCGAACTACGGTGTTCTGACTTCCTCATTTCACGAGAGGATACGTAGGCATAACTTAACAGTTATCGAACAAAAGTCTCTGTATATTCCCCTCTCTTCCAGTATTATTCTTTTAAGCCTCATAGTCTTGAGCTTCATACTCTTGTTCTTACACTGACACTTCTCTTATACACTTCACACTTCTTTTACACTGACACTTGCATTCTTTCCAGCTTTGATGCACAAATTGCACTGACACTACCCCTTTAAAACACAAATCTTTTAAGCGTGGATCCCGTCGAGTACGACGGAAAATCTGGGTGCGAATACCTTCCCAGGTTGTTACCAACCCCCTTTCTCAGTTTCTCTGGTTCGCAACCGTCTTATCCATATCTTTCTAGGTTTATGCAGCATTACCTTTCCTCCGGGATAAAAATGCCTAGCTGGCGACTCTTGTCTTTTGAGTTCACCCTTGTGTGTTCTCTCTCCTCTCGCCGACCGTTCGAGTCTGTACCCCTTCTGACCAGGTGTCATTTGGTGGGAGCGACACAAGGCAAAAGGGAAAAATGTGGTACTTGAAGAGGCCACTGTTAAAGAAACTTCGAAGACGTCTTTTGAACAAGAGGTGGACGAGTTCATGAGAATAATAAAAAAGAGTGATTGCAAAGTGGTGGACCAGCTTCATCAGACACCCTCCAAAATCTATATATTATCATTGTTAATGTGTTCTGAAGCCCATAGGAATGCATTGTTAAAGGTCCTGCACGCAACCTATGTGCCGGAAGAGATTACGGTTAATCAGCTGGAAATAGTGGTTGCAAATGTTAACACCAGTCATGGACTGGGCTTCACAGATGTTGATTTAACGATAGAGGGATGCAATCATAACAAGGCTTTACACATCACCTTAGAGTGCAAAGGTGTTGTTCTTTCTCATGTTCTGGTGGACACTGGGTCCTCGCTCAATGTCCTCCCAAAGAAAGCCTTGTTGAAGCTGGAGTATGATGGTTTGGCATTACGTCCAAGTAACTTGGTGGTGAGAGCTTTTGATGGCTCTAAGAGATCAGTGCTTAGAGAGATTGATTTACCTGTGATGATTGGCCCACAAATCCTTAAAACTACTTTCTTCGTGATGGACATACAGCCTCCCTACAGCTATTTGTTGGGTATGCCCTGGATTCATGCCGCTGGCGCCATTACATTTACCCTTCACCAAAAATTAAAATTTGAGTGGGAAGGCCAGATCATCACAATCTGCGGGGAGGAAGACATTTTCGTTAGCCAGCTGGCTACTTACAAGTATATAGAGATGGATGGGGAGATCCATGAGACTATGAGTCAGGGGTTTGAGGCCCTTAACATCAATGAAGCAACTGCTGTGTCTGGAACTTCCATCACTTCATATCAACAAGCCCGAAAGGTTGTTGAGGAGGGTACCGCTCAAGGCTGGGGCAAGCTGCTTCCAGTAGAAAAGTAAGAAGACAGATTCAGGTTGGGTTACAGACCAACTCGACAAGATCAACCAGAGGCTGCAATGGAGCCCAAGTTTGTCAATGGGGGAATGCTTACCCCAGATGCTGTGAACAGTCTGGAAGACGAGGAAGAAGACGAACGCAACCTGGAAAGTTGGATACGTCCAAGGATCCCGGGGAACCAAGTCTCTAACTGGTCTTCCCAGGAAATTATAAGAGTTACTCCTGCAGAGTAATTATTATTTCCTGTCTTTTAAGCATGCATCAAGTCCTGCATCTTGCCCAAGGTGTCAGGACTCATTTTGTAATCGGGCCATCTTGTATTTTGTGCAAACGATCAATTAATGAATATCAGGACATCTTTTGCAAACGAGTCTCTTTTTCCGCTCACTGTTTTTCATTTTTCATTTTTTGTACAAAACAATAAAATGGCAGTGTTTTCAAAATAATAAATTTTCACTTTTTTAAACAAGATAAAACTGATCACTAAAATGAACAAATCTAAACCCTTGCAGAGAGTGCCCTCCAGACTGCACCGACAACGACACTGCTATGACTTTGTATGACTTCGACAATCTGATTAATCAAGCCAATGAAGGGGTTGAATAAGATTATGAGCTACCTGAAGAACTAGCCAGACTACTAAGGCAAGAGGAGAAGGTTATCACTCTTCATCAGGAGGAAGTTGAGACAGTTAATCTTGGTACCGAAGAAGACTTGAAAGAAGTGAAGACCGGGGCCCGTCTGCAAGATTCAGTGAAGGAACAACTTATTGACATGCTGCAAGAGTACGTTGATGTCTTTGCTTGGTCCTACCAAGACATGCCAGGTCTGGATACCAACATTGTTATGCACAAGCTGCCACTAAAAGAAGACTGTCCTCCAGTAAAACAGAAGCTACCCTATACTCGTCCGGATATGGCCATGAAGATAAAAGAAGAGGTGCAAAAACAGTGGGACGCCGGTTTCCTTGCTGTAACTAGTTACCCGCCGTGGGTTGCTAATATTGTACTAGTGCCTAAGAAGGATGGCAAAGTACGGATGTGTGTGGATTACCGGGGTCTGAATAGAGCTAGCCCGAAAGATGATTTCCCTTTACCTCACATTGAAGTATTGGTCGACAATACAGTTCCGTTCTCGGTATTCTCCTTCATGGATGGATTTTCAGGATATAATCAGATCAAGATGTCACCTGAAGACATGGAGAAGACTACTTTCATCACACCCTAGGGCACATTCTGCTATAAGGTGATGCCATTTGGACTGAAGAATGTTGGTGCCACTTATCAACAGGCTATGGTAACATTATTCCACGACATGATCCACAAAGAAATTGAATGTTATATGGATGACATGATTGCCAAGTCCCTCACAGAAGAAGACCATCTGGTAAATCTGTTGAAGCTGTTCAAGCGTCTGAGAAAGTATCAGCTGAAGCTAAACCCCAACAAATACACATTCGGGGTACGTTCCGGTAAATTGCTGGGGTTCATTGTAAGTGAAAAAGGAATTGAAGTTGACCCCGACAAAGTCAGAGCCATTCAAGATATGCCTGCACCAAAGATTGAAAAGAAAGTTCGGGGGTTCTTAGGTAGATTGAACTACATATCACGGTTCATATCTCACCTTACTGCAACCTGTGAACCCCTGTTCATATTGTTAAGAAAGGAACAAACGGTCAGGTGGGACGAAGATTGTCAGAATGCTTTTGACAAAATCAAGGAGTACCTACAAGAACCTTCAATCCTTATGCCTCTAGTCGAAGGAAGACCTCTAATAATGTACCTGACAGTATTAGAAGGATCAATGGGGTGTGTGCTGGGCCAGCATGACGTGTCTGGTCGAAAAGAGTATGCAATATACTACCTAAGCAAAAATTTTACCGACTGTGAACAACGTTATTCACTACTCGAGAAAACTTGTTGTACATATTTGAGAAGCCAGCACTTACCGGAAGGGTTGCAAGATGGCAAATGATTTTAACAGAGTATGACATTCAGTACACATCTCAAAAAGCCATCAAAGGCAGTGTACTGTCTGACTATCTGGCTGAGCAACCCATTGATGATTACCAACCAATGAGATTTGACTTCCCTGATGAAGACATCATGTTCCTAAAAGCAAAAGATCATGAAGAGCCTGTTTACACTGAAGGGCCTGACCCATAAGAAGAATGGACAATGATGTTTGATGGGGCTGTTAACATGAATGGTCGTGGAATTGGTGCAGTGCTTATTACACCAAAAGGAGTTCATATGCCTTTCTCGGCAAAACTCACCTTTGCATGCACTAACAACGAAGCTGAATACGAAGCCTGTATCATGGGTCTTGAGGAAGCCATTGACCTCAGGATCAAGACATTAACTGTATTTGGAGATTCAGCTTTGGTAATCAATCAGACTAACGGGAAATGGTACACTCACCAAGAGCATCTGATTCCATACCGTGACAATATGAGGAGATTATTGACTTTCTTCACTACAGTCAAACTTGAGTATATCCCTCGAGATGAAAATCAGTTTGCAGATGCTCTGGCTACCATTTCCTCCATGATCAAAGTTCAAGCTTGTAGATGTTAAGAATTGGCAGAATTTTTGACAAACAAGAATAAGTGAACTTTGTTCAGGATGTCACACCAGATGTTGTGACATTGACAAATAAAGTAACTGTTAATGAATTTAGTTCAAGACATCAGGATGTCACACCAGATGTTGTGACATCGCAAACCTGCTATCTGACTTAAATGATGCATAACAGAACTGAGTAAATTCAGGGGAATTTAACTGGAATTAATTGTAAAGAGATAAGCATTCCAAGGCGCATCTTTAGGGAGCTTAGTTATCTGGTTTCAGTATAACAGAATAACTAACTCACCTCGATTCAAGGAGATAACAAACTAACTAACCCTAATTACAGGTGATGACTGTGGGATTTATCAGGTCTGGATAATTTGCAAAAAGCCCACAAACCAAGCATCTATTTAAGGAACTGAAACTCTCAGAAAAGAGCACAAATTTTAGAAGAATGTAAAGGGTGTTTGTGAAGTATAGCAGGTTTTAATTGTTTGTCACTTTATGAGCTTTTAAGCAAAAAGTGAATTGTGTCTTGATTGAAAATTTTAAGTAAGATCAAGCTGTTGTGTTTGAACTGTGACTTCAATTTTATTAATCATTGTAAAAGATCACTGTGTGATTTAGGGGGAGTGAGTAGGTACTCGTATCTAAGTTGAGTCTTAGGTAGAAATTGACTTGGGTAGATATTAAGTGAAGGATTAAACTGGTTGGTTTAACTCCATAATTAATATTACTTATATTGGATTTCCTTCCTGGCTTGGTAGCCCCCAGATGTAAGTGTGGAGATACACTGAACTGGGTTAACAATTTCCTGTGTTATTTATTTTACCAGTACATTAAGTTTTGTTTAAGGTTTCAAGTGTTTAAACATCTGATTCGACATCACGTACCTGATCCCAGAATTTCAATTGGCATCAGAGCAGGCACCCTGCCTGTATAACTGGGTGAGATCTAGGGACTGCAAATTTTGGGAACATGGACAGAGATGTAGGATCTGTGAATCGACCACCTATCTTGGATGGATCCAACTATGATTACTGGAAGCCAAGAATGGTAGCATTCTTGAAATCTCTTGATAACAGGGCTTGGAAAGCAGTTAACAAAGGATGGGAGCACCCTGTCCAAGACAATAAGGATGGGGCAAAAGTGATGAAGCCTGAAGAAGAGTGGAGCAAGGAGGAAGAAGATTCAACACTTGGAAATTCCAAAGCCTTAAATGCCTTATTTAATGGCATTGACAGGAACATATTTAGGCCTGTGCATCACTGTGAGCTGGCCAAGGATGTTTGGGACACTCTCAAAACTACTCATGAAGGAACATCAAAGGTGAAGATGTCAAGACTTCAACTTCTCACCACCAAGTTTGAAAACTTGAGGATGAAGGAAGATGAGACCATTCATGAGTTTTACATGAACATCCTGGAAATTGCTAATACTTCTGGTGCCTTGGGAGAGAAGATGAGTGATGAAAAGTTGGTAAGGAAGATTCTCAGATCACTGCCAAAAAGATTTGACATGGAGGTTACTGCCATAGAAGAAGCTCAGGACATCTGCACAATGAAGGTTGAGGAGCTCATTGGTTCCCTTCAAACCTTTGAGATGGGAATGAATGATACAATTGTGAAGAAAAACAAAAGCATAGCCCTGGTCTCAAACACTGATAAAGAATAAGAAAGTCATGAAGCAAACTTTGAGGATAACTTATCAGAATAAATTGCTATGCTTGGAAGACAATTCAACAAAATTCTCAAAAAAATGGAAAACAGGCCCAGACCAAGTGGAAGAAACTCAACCTCTGAGAATAAAAGACCTTATGACTCTAATAGAAGGTCAAACTATGATGAGAAGACTAACCAAGGAAAAGGGATCCAATGTCATGGATGTGAAGTGTATGGACACATCAGAAGTGAGTGCCCAACCTACCTAAAGAAGCAAAAGAAAGGTCTCTCTGTGTCCTGGTCAGGTGAAGACTCAGGTTGTGAGTCAGAAGAAGAATCTGCAAAGCACATCACTGCTCTAGCTGGAGTATGTGAAACTGAAGGGGGGTCCAGTGATGAGGATCTTACATTTGAAGAGCTTGAAGCATCTTACAGGATGCTGTGTAAAAGGAGCAGTGAAGTATGCATGGAAAATATACAACAGAAGAAGCAGATTGAGGAATTAAAGGCTGAAAAGGCAAGTCATCTAGAGATCATTGACACCTTGAAAAGTGAAGTCAGCCTACTGAACTCCAAAATGGAGCATATGTCCAAATCTGTCAGAATGCTGAACAGTAGCTCAAACACACTGGATGCCATTCTCAACAACAACAAGCACTCAGGGGATAGGACTGGGCTGAGATTTAATAAAGCACAAAACTTTGAGGCTAGCACCAGCCAAACAACTCCAAATCCCATGAAGTCAAACAAGATGTTCAAGCAGATGTCTCAACATCATGACAAACACATGATGAAAAAGAAATATCAAAGATGGAGATGCTATCAATGTGGAAGGTTTGGTCACATCAAACCTTTTTTCTACAAGCTGCATGGATACCCCAATCAGAGTTCCCAGCACACTCTTAAGCAGAAGACAGAGGTCACCAAGAAAATTTGGATACCTAAAGCTAGTCTTTATGCTGATCAAAGCCACCAGTACATGCCTAAGAACAAGGTCAACAGGCAGCCTTGGAATTCTAGAGATGGACTCTACCCAGAGCAGATGCATCAAAGGAAACCTCACAACAGGCACAAATGGTCCAAGAAGGTTGTTGCCTCTATAGCTCATACATCTCTCAGAGTATCTGCTAAGGAAGACTGGTATTTTGACAGTGGCTGCTCAAGGCACATGACTGGACTGAAGAATGTGCTGGTAAACTTAAAGTCACACTCATCCAGATATGTAACCTTCGGAGACGGAGCAAAGGGGGAAATCAAGGGAGTTGGGACCCTGGACTGCTCAGGTGTACCAAGTCTATATGATGTGTTGTTGGTAAAAGGATTAACTGCTAACTTGATCAGTATAAGTCAGTTATGTGAACAAGGTTATAGTGTCAACTTCACCAAAACTGAGTGCATAGTTTCTGATAAAGAACAGAAAGTTGTCATGAGAGGAGCTAGATCAAATGACAACTACTATATGTGGGAACCCCAAGGTTCCAGCCTCACATCTACTTGTTCCTTAGCCAAAGAAGAAGAAGTGAAGCTGTGGCATCAAAGACTGGGTCATCTCCATCTCAAAGGAATAAAGAAGATCATATCTATGGAGGCTGTAAGAGGGATCCCAAGACTTAAGATTGATGAAAGTAAAGTGTGTGGTGAATGTCAAATAGACCAGCAAACCAAGATGTCACATCCAAAGCTCCAACATCTGACAACTTCCAAAGTCTTTGAATTATTACATATGGACCTTATGGGACCAATGCAGGTAGAGAGTCTTGGTGGAAAAAGATATGCCTATGTGGTTGTTGATGACTTCTCAAGATATACCTGGATAAGCTTCATCAAAGAAAAGTCTGATGTATTTGATGTATTTAAAGATTTGTGCCCTAGAATTCAAAGAGAAAAAGAAAGCTGTGTGGTCAGAATAAGAAGTGATCATGGAAAGGATTTTAGAATAAAAAATTCTCAGACTTCTGTTCTTCAGAAGGGATCAATCATGAGTATTCTTCTCCTATCACCCCTCAACAGAATGGGATTGTTGAAAGGAAAAATAGAACTATTCAGGAGTCAGCTAGAGCCATGATTCATGCCAAGAAGTTACCCCTGTACTTTTGGGCTGAAGCTATGAACACATCATGCTATATCCACAATAGAGTCACACTAAGAAAGGGAACTTTATCCACCATCTATGAAGTTTGGAAGGGCAGAAAACCTATAGTCAAGTACTTTCATGTATTTGGAAGTAAGTGTTACATTCTGGCTGATAGGGATCAAAGAAGGAAGATGGACCCTAAGAGTGATGAAGGGATATTTCTTGGATACTCCATAAATAGCAGAGCTTACAGAGTATTTAACTCCAGAACCAAGGTTATAATGGAGTCAATAAATGTGATTATTAATGATGCCTATGCAGATGTTGTTGATGATGTTGGAACATCAGCTGACAATCAAACTGAAGTTGAAATAAAAAGTGATAATCTTGACTTCACTCTAACTGAGGCAAGGTCAGAACAATCCAACAAACCTCCTTCCATCAGAATCCAGAAAGATCATCCTAAAGAACTGATGATTGGGGATCCCAAAAAAGGTGTCATCACTAGATCAAGAGAGGTGATTTCAGGCTCCTGCTTTGTTTCAAAGATAGAACCTAAGAACATCAAGGAAGCTCTGAATGATGAGTACTGGATCTCTGCTATGTAGGAAGAATTAGGCCAGTTTACAAGGAATGAAGTATGGGATCTTGTTCCTAGGCCTGATGACATTATTGTGATTGGCACTAAGTGGGTGTACAAAAACAAGTCTAATGAGCAGGGAGTAGTTACAAAAAACAAGGCTAGACTTGTAGCTCAAGGATATACACAGATTGAGGGAGTAGATTTTGATGAAACCTTTTCACCAGTAGCAAGGCTTGAATCAATCAGACTACTCCTAGGAATTGCTTGCATCCTGAAGTTCAAGCTATTTCAGATGGATGTCAAAAGTGCCTTCCTGAATGGGTACCTTAAGGAAGAAGTATATGTGGAGCAACCAAAAGGATTTGTTGATCCAAGCTGTCTAGATCATGTATATAAGCTGAGGAAGGCTTTGTATGGTCTAAAACAAGCTCCCAGAGCATGGTATGAAAGACTGACCACCTTTCTCATTAAACATGGATACAGAAAAGGAGGAATACACAAAACCTTGTTTGTAAAGGATGAAGAGGGAAAGGTTATGATTGCTAAAATATATGTGGATGACATAGTGTTTGATGGGATGTCAGATAGGATGGTTAAACATTTTGTTACTCAAATGGAGTCTGAGTTTGAAATGAGTCTAGTGGGAGAACTAACCTACTTCCTTGGACTGCAAATCAAACAGATGAAAGACTCCATGTTTATATCCCAAAGCAAGTATGCAAAGAACACTGTCAAGAAGTTTGGGATGGACAAAGAAAGTCATAAGAGAACACCTGCCCCCACTCATTTAAAACTGACAAAGGATGACAAAGGTGAGAGTGTGGACAAAAGCTTGTACAAAAGCATGATTGGAAGCCTACTATATCTTACAGCTAGCAGACCAGATATAGCTTTTGCAGTAGGTGTATGTGCAAGGTATCAAGCTGAACCAAAAGTGAGCCATCTAAACCAGGTTAAGAGGATCTTGAAATATGTCAATGGTACTTGTGACTATGGCATAATGTACTCTCATGGTTGTGAACCAATCCTCACTGGATTTTGTGATGCTGACTGGGCTGGAAGTGTTGATGATAGAAAGAGTACATCATGAGGATGCTTCTTTCTAGGGAACAATTTAATTTCTTGGTTCAGTAAGAAACAAAATTGTGTGTCCTTATCCACTGCTGAAGCTGAATATATTGCGGCTGGTAGCAGTTGTTCTCAGCTGGTATGGATGAAACAAATGCTCACAGAATACAATGTCCCACAAGATGTCATGAAATTGTACTGTGACAATTTAAGTGTTATTAACATCTCCAAAAATCCTATTCAACACAGCAGAACTAAGCACATAGATATTAGACATCACTTCATCAGAGACCTTGTGGAAGAGAAGGTGATCACTTTAGAGCATGTAGCCACAGAGCTGCAATTAGCTGACATATTTACTAAGGCCTTGGATGCTACCCAATTTGAAAACATAAGGGGTAAATTGGGAATCTGCATATGTGAAATATAGCAGTTATGGAGAAGTGCCAGCATGTCTTATGACATCGTGTGGCATGATCCCCAGATGGCAACACCAGTCTGGCCAATAACTGTTTGTATTCCACTCTTAAAAAATTCCAATAGCAACGGATTCTATAAATGTAAAAATGTGCTTTCAACTCCTCACATCCTCATTAGCTCCACTAAAAGTTTTGCATGCTAAAGCTGAATTTCTAAGCTCATCCAAATCTATCAAACCTAACTCCTTTTCCACTACAATCGAAAAAATGTCTCAACATCAAAACCCTAACTCCATTGATGAGGGTCTCAATCAAGAAGATGTAGTGCATGCAACTCCAATTTCTGTAGTACCAATGGATGCTACTCCTGGGAAGGTTTATTTGTGTTGTAGGCACCCAAACCAAGTTGGACTATGGGGCTTATATCTTTGATCAAACACTAAAGCATGCAGGAACCTCAACAACCAAGCTTCCAATAGCTTTTCCCTCACTGCTTTGTGGAATCATTATCAACCAATATCCAGGCATCCTTACTGATAAGGATTCTATCTGTAAGAGGAAGAGTACATTGTCCTTTCACTACAAACTGTTTCTGAGCCATCATGCTGCAAATGTTGAAGCTCCAAGTGGGACATCTGCTGGACCATCTAATGTCAAAACTCCTATATCCAAGGCAGCCCTGATTGCAGAGCTCAAGACAACTTGCAAAGAGCTGGATGAAAGGAAGAAAAAGCTGGAGAGCATAATTCAAAGACTAGAGCTGGATGAAGTTGCTCAGAATGTTGATGAATCTGATGTTGAGTCTGAGGATGAAGAGGATACAGAGTATGATGAGTCTGAGTTAAGCTGGTTGTGGTGGAAAATGTACTGCCTGTTCTGCATTGTAATTTTGAATGTTTTTTTCCTCTTCTTATGTAATGTTTGGTCCCAAATTTCTGTCTAACAAGGGGGAGAAGTGTACTGAACAATGTGAACAATGTCTGCTGTTGTTAATGCCTGAACAATGCTGATGTTATTTTTCTATCTTCTGAACTAAGTTTTTTTTTTGCTCATTGGAATATCAAAGTCTGTTGAACAAGTCATAGCAGTATACATACAGGTTTGAGGGGGAGAAAATTATTAGCTCTCACATGATTCAACAGAAAAGAACTCTGCTGCACTCTGATAAAAGAACTCTGCTGCTCTCTGATAAAACCAGAAGATTGTGTTAGCCAAAAATTAGCCAAAGGGGGAGTTTGTAGATGTTAAGAATTGGCAGAATTTTTGACAAACAAGAATAAGTGAACTTAGTTCAGGATGTCACACCAGATATTGTGACATTGACAAATAAAGTAACTGTTAATGAATTTAGTTCAAGACATCAGGATGTCACACCAGATGTTGTGACATCGCAAACCTGCTATCTGACTTAAATGATGCATAACAGAACTGAGTAAATTCAGGGGAATTTATCTGGAATTAATTGTAAAGAGATAAGCATTCCAAGGCGCATCTTTAGGGAGCTTAGTTATCTGGTTTCAGTATAACAGAATAACTAACTCACCTCGATTCAAGGAGATAACAAACTAACTAACCCTAATTCAAGGTGATGACTGTGGGATTTATCAGGTCTGGATAATTTGCAAAAAGCCCACAAACCAAGCATCTATTTAAGGAACTGAAACTCTCAGAAAAGAGCACAAATTTTAGAAGACTGTAAAGGGTGTTTGTGAAGTATAGCAGGTTTTAATTGTTTGTCACTTTATGAGCTTTTAAGCAAAAAGTGAATTGTGTCTTGATTGAAACTTTTAAGTAAGATCAAGCTGTTGTGTTTGAAGTGTGACTTCAATTTTATTAATCATTGTAAAAGATCACTGTGTGATTGAGGGGGAGTGAGTAGGTACTCGTATCTAAGTTGAGTCTTAGGTAGAAATTGCCTTGGGTAGATATTAAGTGAAAGATTAAACTGGTTGGTTTAACTCCATAATTAATATTACTTATATTGGATTTCCTTCCTGGCTTGGTAGCCCCCAGATGTAAGTGTGGAGATACACTGAACTGGGTTAACAATTTCCTGTGTTATTTATTTTACCAGTACATTAAGTTTTGTTTAAGGTTTCAAGTGTTTAAACATCTGATTCGACATCACGTACCGTATCCTAGAATTTCAATTGGCATCAGAGCAAGCACCCTGCCTGTATAACTGGGTGAGATCTAGGGACTGCAAATTTTGGGAACATGGACAGAGATGTAGGATCTGTGAATCGACCACCTATCTTGGATGGATCCAACTATGATTACTGGAAGCCAAGAATGGTAGCATTCTTGAAATCTCTTGATAACAGGGCTTGGAAAGCAGTTAACAAAGGATGGGAGCACCCTGTCCAAGACAATAAGGATGGGGAAAAAGTGATGAAGCCTGAAGAAAAGTGGAGCAAGGAGTAAGAAGATTCAACACTTGGAAATTCCAAAGCCTTAAATGCCTTATTCAATGGCATTGACAGGAACATATTTAGGCTTGTGCATCACTGTGAGCTGGCCAAGGATGTTTGGGACACTCTCAAAACTACTCATGAAGGAACATCAAAGGTGAAGATGTCAAGACTTCAACTTCTCACCACCAAGTTTGAAAACTTGAGGATGAAGGAAGATGAGACCATTCATGAGTTTTACATGAACATCCTGGAAATTGCTAATACTTCTGGTGCCTTGGGAGAGAAGATGAGTGATGAAAAGTTGGTAAGGAAGATTCTCAGATCACTGCCAAAAAGATTTGACATGAAGGTTACTGCCATAGAAGAAGCTCAGGACATCTGCACAATGAAGGTTGAGGAGCTCATTGGTTCCCTTCAAACCTTTGAGATGGGAATGAATGATACAATTGTGAAGAAAAACAAAAGAATAGCCCTGGTCTCAAACACTGATAAAGAAGAAGAAAGTCATGAAGCAGACTCTGAGGATAACTTATCAGAATCAATTGCTATGCTTGGAAGACAATTCAACAAAATTCTCAAAAAAAAGGAAAACAGGCCCAGACCAAGTGGAAGAAACTCAACCTCTGAGAATAAAAGACCTTATGACTCTAATAGAAGGTCAAACTATGATGAGAAGACTAACCAAGGAAAAGGGATCCAATGTCATGGATGTGAAGTGTATGGACACATCAGAAGTGAGTGCCCAACCTACCTAAAGAAGCAAAAGAAAGGTCTCTCTGTGTCCTGGTCAGGTGAAGACTCAGGTTGTGAGTCAGAAGAAGAATCTGCAAAGCACATCACTGCTCTAGCTGGAGTATGTGAAACTGAAGGGGGATCCAGTGATGAGGATCTTACATTTGAAGAGCTTGAAGCATCTTACAGGATGCTGTGTAAAAGGAGCAGTGAAGTATGCATGGAAAATATACAACAGAAGAAGCAGATTGAGGAATTAAAGGCTGAAAAGGCAAGTCATCTAGAGATCATTGACACCTTGAAAAGTGAAGTCAGCCTACTCAACTCCAAAATGGAGCATATGTCCAAATCTGTCAGAATGCTGAATAGTAGCTCAAACACACTGGATGTCATTCTCAATAACAACAAGCACTCAGGGGATAAGACTGGGCTGGGATTTAATAAAGCACAAAACTTTGAGGCTAGCACCAGCCAAACAACTCCAAATCCCATGAAGTCAAACAAGATGTTCAAGAAGATGTCTCAACATCATGACAAACACATGATGAAAAAGAAATATCAAAGATGGAGATGCTATCAATGTGGAAGGTTTGGTCACATCAAACCTTTTTTCTACAAGCTGCATGGATACCCCAATCAGAGTTCCCAGCACACTCTTAAGCAGAAGACAGAGGTCACCAAGAAAATTTGGATACCTAAAGCTAGTCTTTATGCTGATCAAAGCCACCAGTACATGCCTAAGAACAAGGTCAATAGGTAGCCTTGGAACTCTAGAGATGGACTCTACCCAGAGCAGATGCATCAAAGGAAACCTCACAACAGGCACAAATGGTCCAAGAAGGTTGTTGCCTCTATAGCTCATACATCTCTCAGAGTATCTGCTAAGGAAGACTGGTATTTTGACAGTGGCTGCTCAAGTCACATGACTGGACTGAAGAATCTGCTGGTAAACTTAAAGTCACACTCATCCAGATATGTAACCTTTGGAGACGGAGCAAAGGGGGAAATCAAGGGAGTTGGGACCCTGGACTGCTCAGGTGTACCAAGTCTATATGATGTGTTGTTGGTAAAAGGATTAACTGCTAACTTGATCAGTATAAGTCAGTTATGTGACCAAGGTTACAGTGTCAACTTCACCAAAACTGAGTGCATAGTTTCTGATAAAGAACAGAAAGTTGTCATGAGAGGAGCTAGATCAAAAGACAACTACTATATGTGGGAACCCCAAGGTTCCAGCCTCACATCTACTTGTTCCTTAGCCAAAGAAGAAGAAGTGAAGTTGTGGCATCAAAGACTGGGTCATCTCCATCTCAAAGGAATAAAGAAGATCATATCTATGGAGGCTGTAAGAGGGATCCCAAGACTTAAGATTGATGAAAGTAAAGTGTGTGGTGAATGTCAAATAGACCAACAAACCAAGATGTCACATCCAAAGCTCCAACATCTGACAACTTCCAAAGTCTTGGAATTATTACATATGGACCTTATGGGACCAATCCAGGTAGAGAGTCTTGGTGGAAAAAGATATGCCTATGTGGTTGTTGATGACTTCTCAAGATATACCTGGATAAGCTTCATCAAGGAAAAGTCTGATGTATTTGATGTATTTAAAGATTTGTGCCATAGAATTCAATGAGAAAAAGCAAGCTGTGTGGTCAGAATAAGAAGTGATCATGGAAAGGAATTTGAGAATAAAAAATTCTCAGACTTCTGTTCTTAAGAAGGGATCAATCATGAGTATTCTTCTCCTATCACCCCTCAACAGAATGGGATTGTTGAAAGGAAAAACAGAACTATTCAGGAGTCAGCTAGAGCCATGATTCATGCCAAGAAGTTACCCCTGTACTTTTGGGCTGAAGCTATGAACACAGCATGCTATATCCACAATAGAGTCACACTAAGAAAGGGAACTTTATCCACCATCTATGAAGTCTGGAAGGGCAGAAAACCTATAGTCAAGTACTTTCATGTATTTGGAAGTAAGTGTTACATTCTGGCTGATAGGGATCAAAGAAGGAAGATGGACCCTAAGAGTGATGAAGGGATATTTCTTGGATACTCCATAAATAGCAGAGCTTACAGAGTATTTAACTCCAGAACCAAGGTTATAATGGAGTCAATAAATGTGATTATTAATGATGCCTATGCAGATGTTGTTGATGATGTTGGAACATCTGCTGACAATCAAACTGAAGTTGAAATAAAAAGTGATAATCTTGACTTCACTCTAACTGAGGCAAGGTCAGAACAATCCAACAAACCTCCCTCCATCAGAATCCAGAAAGATCATCCTAAAGAACTGATGACTGGGGATCCCAACAAAGGTGTCATCACTAGATCAAGAGAGGTGATTTCAGGCTCCTGCTTTGTTTCAAAGATAGAACCTAAGAACATCAAGGAAGCTCTGAATGATGAGTATTGGATCTCTGCTATGCAGGAAGAATTAGGCCAGTTTACAAGGAATGAAGTATGGGATCTTGTTCCTAGGCCTGATGACATTAATGTGATTGGCACTAAGTGGGTGTACAAAAACAAGTCTAATGAGCAGGGAGTAGTTACAAAAAACAAGGCTAGACTTGTAGCTCAAGGATATACACAGATTGAGGGAGTAGATTTTGATGAAACCTTTTCACCAGTAGCAAGGCTTGAATCAATCAGACTACTCCTAGGAATTGCTTGCATCCTGAAGTTCAAGCTATTTCAGATGGATGTCAAAAGTGCCTTCCTGAATGGGTACCTTAAGGAAGAAGTATATGTGGAGCAACCAAAGGGATTTGTTGATCCAAGCTGTCTAGATCATGTATATAAGCTGAGGAAGGCTTTGTATAGTCTAAAACAAGCTCCCAGAGCATGGTATGAAAGACTGACCACCTTTCTCATTAAACATGGATACAGAAAAGGAGGAATAGACAAAACCTTGTTTGTAAAGGATGAAGAGGGAAAGGTTATGATTGCTCAAATATATGTGGATGACATAGTGTTTGATGGGATGTCAGATAGGATGGTTAAATATTTTGTTACTCAAATGGAGTCTGAGTTTGAAATGAGTCTAGTGGGAGAACTAACCTACTTCCTTGGACTGCAAATCAAACAGATGGAAGACTCCATGTTTATATCCCAAAGCAAGTATGCAAAGAACACTGTCAAGAAGTTTGGGATGGACAAAGAAAGTCACAAGAGAACACCTGCCCCCACTCATTTAAAACTGACAAAGGATGACAAAGGTGAGAGTGTGGACAAAAGCTTGTACAAAAGCATGATTGGAAGCCTACTATATCTTACAGCTAGCAGACCAGATATAGCTTTTGCAGTAGGTGTATGTGCAAGGTATCAAGCTGAACCAAAAGTGAGCCATCTAAACCAGGTTAAGAGGATCTTGAAATATGTCAATGGTACTTGTGACTATGGCATAATGTACTCTCATGGTTGTGAACCAATCCTCACTGGATTTTGTGATGCTGACTGGGCTGGAAGTGGATGATAGAAAGAGTACATCATGAGGATGCTTCTTTCTAGGGAACAATTTAATTTCTTGGTTCAGTAAGAAACAAAATTGTGTGTCCTTATCCACTGCTGAAGCTGAATATATTGCGGCTGGTAGCAGTTGTTCTCAGCTGGTATGGATGAAACAAATGCTCACAGAATACAATGTCCCACAAGATGTCATGAAATTGTACTGTGACAATTTAAGTGTTATTAACATCTCCAAAAATCCTATTCAACACAGCAGAACTAAGCACATAGATATTAGACATCACTTCATCAGAGACCTTGTGGAAGAGAAGGTTATCACTTTAGAGCATGTAGCCACAGAGCTGCAATTAGCTGACATATTTACTAAGGCCTTGGATGCTACCCAATTTGAAAACATAAGGGGTAAATTGGGAATCTGCATATGTGAAATATAGCAGTTATGGAGAAGTGCCAGCATGTCTTATGACATCGTGTGGCATGATCCCCAGATGGCAGCACCAGTCTGGCCAATAACTGTTTGTATTCCACTCTTAAAAAATTCCAATAGCAACGGATTCTATAAATGTAAAAATGTGCTTTCAACTCCTCACATCCTCATTAGCTCCACTAAAAGTTTTGCATGCTAAAGCTGAATTTCTAAGCTCATCCAAATCTATCAAACCTAACTCCTTTTCCACTACAATCGAAAAAATGTCTCAACATCAAAACCCTAACTCCATTGATGAGGGTCTCAATCAAGAAGATGTAGTGCATGCAACTCCAATTTCTGTAGTACCAATGGATGCTACTCCTGGGAAGGTTTATTTGTGTTGTAGGCACCCAAACCAAGTTGGACTATGGGGCTTATATCTTTGATCAAACACTAAAGCATGCAGGAACCTCAACAACCAAGCTTCCAATAGCTTTTCCCTCACTGCTTTGTGGAATCATTATCAACCAATATCCAGGCATCCTTACTGATAAGGATTCTATCTGTAAGAGGAAGAGTACATTGTCCTTTCACTACAAACTGTTTCTGAGCCATCATGCTGCAGATGTTGAAGCTCCAAGTGGGACATCTGCTGGACCATCTAATGTCAAAACTCCTATATCCAAGGCAGCCCTGATTGCAGAGCTCAAGAAAACTTGCAAAGAGCTGGATGAAAGGAAGAAAAAGCTGGAGAGCATAATTCAAAGACTAGAGCTGGATGAAGTTGCTCAGAATGTTGATGAATCTGATGTTGAGTCTGAAGATGAAGAGGATACAGAGTATGATGAGTCTGAGTTAAGCTGGTTGTGGTGGAAAATGTACTGCCTGTTCTGCATTGTAATTTTGAATGTTTTTTTCCTCTTCTTATGTAATGTTTGGTCCCAAATTTCTGTCTAACAAGGGGGAGAAGTGTACTGAACAATGTGAATAATGTCTGCTGTTGTTAATGCCTGAACAATGCTGATGTTATTTTTCTGTCTTCTGAACTAAGTTTTTTTTTGCTCATTGGTATATCAAAGTCTGTTGAACAAGTCATAGCAGTATACATACAGGTTTGAGGGGGAGAAAATTATTAGCTCTCACATGATTCAACAGAAAAGAACTCTGCTGCACTCTGATAAAAGAACTCTGCTGCTCTCTGATAAAACCAGAAGATTGTGTTAGCCAAAAATTAGCCAAAGGGGGAGTTTGTAGATGTTAAGAATTGGCAGAATTTTTGACAAACAAGAATAAGTGAACTTAGTTCAGGATGTCACACCAGATATTGTGACATTGACAAATAAAGTAACTGTTAATGAATTTAGTTCAAGACATCAGGATGTCACACCAGATGTTGTGACATCGCAAACCTGCTATCTGACTTAAATGATGCATAACAGAACTGAGTAAATTCAGGGGAATTTATCTGGAATTAATTGTAAAGAGATAAGCATTCCAAGGCGCATCTTTAGGGAGCTTAGTTATCTGGTTTCAGTATAACAAAATAACTAACTCACCTCGATTCAAGGAGATAACAAACTAACTAACCCTAATTCAAGGTGATGACTGTGGGATTTATCAGGTCTGGATAATTTGCAAAAAGCCCACAAACCAAGCATCTATTTAAGGAACTGAAACTCTCAGAAAAGAGCACGAATTTTAGAAGACTGTAAAGGGTGTTTGTGAAGTATAGCAGGTTTTAATTGTTTGTCACTTTATGAGCTTTTAAGCAAAAAGTGAATTGTGTCTTGATTGAAACTTTTAAGTAAGATCAAGCTGTTGTGTTTGAAGTGTGACTTCAATTTTATTAATCATTGTAAAAGATCACTGTGTGATTGAGGGGGAGTGAGTAGGTACTCGTATCTAAGTTAAGTCTTAGGTAGAAATTGCCTTGGGTAGATATTAAGTGAAGGATTAAACTGGTTAGTTTAACTCCATAATTAATATTACTTATATTGGATTTCCTTCCTGGCTTGGTAGCCCCCAGATGTAAGTGTGGAGATACACTGAACTGGGTTAACAATTTCCTGTGTTATTTATTTTACCAGTACATTAAGTTTTGTTTAAGGTTTCAAGTGTTTAAACATCTGATTCGACATCACGTACCTGATCCTAGAATTTCAATTGGCATCAGAGCAGGCACCCTGCCTGTATAACTGGGTGAGATCTAGGGACTGCAAATTTTGGGAACATGGACAGAGATGTAGGATCTGTGAATCGACCACCTATCTTGGATGGATCCAACTATGATTACTGGAAGCCAAGAATGGTAGCATTCTTGAAATCTCTTGATAACAGGGCTTGGAAAGCAGTTAACAAAGGATGGGAGCACCCTGTCCAAGACAATAAGGATGGGGAAAAAGTGATGAAGCCTGAAGAAGAGTGGAGCAAAGAGGAAGAAGATTCAACACTTGGAAATTCCAAAGCCTTAAATGCCTTATTCAATGGCATTGACAGGAACATATTTAGGCTTGTGCATCACTGTGAGCTGGCCAAGGATGTTTGGGACACTCTCAAAACTACTCATGAAGGAACATCAAAGATGAAGATGTCAAGACTTCAACTTCTCACCACCAAGTTTGAAAACTTGAGGATGAAGGAAGATGAGACCATTCATGAGTTTTACATGAACATCCTGGAAATTGCTAATACTTCTGGTGCCTTGGGAGAGAAGATGAGTGATGAAAAGTTGGTAAGGAAGATTCTCAGATCACTGCCAAAAAGATTTGACATGAAGGTTACTGCCATAGAAGAAGCTCAGGACATCTGCACAATGAAGGTTAAGGAGCTCATTGGTTCCCTTCAAACCTTTGAGATGGGAATGAATGATACAATTGTGAAGAAAAACAAAAGCATAGCCCTGGTCTCAAACACTGATAAAGAAGAAGAAAGTCATGAAGCAGACTCTGAGGATAACTTATCAGAATCAATTTCTATGCTTGGAAGACAATTCAACAAAATTCTCAAAAAAAAAGGAAAACAGGCCCAGACCAAGTGGAAGAAACTCAACCTCTGAGAATAAAAGACCTTATGACTCTAATAGAAGGTCAAACTATGATGAGAAGACTAACCAAGGAAAAGGGATCCAATGTCATGGATGTGAAGTGTATGGACACATCAGAAGTGAGTGCCCAACCTACCTAAAGAAGCAAAAGAAAGGTCTCTCTGTGTCCTGGTCAGATGAAGACTCAGGTTGTGAGTCAGAAGAAGAATCTGCAAAGCACATCACTGCTCTAGCTGGAGTATGTGAAACTGAAGGGGGATCCAGTGATGAGGATCTTACATTTGAAGAGCTTGAAGCATCTTACAGGATGCTGTGTAAAAGGAGCAGTGAAGTATGCATGGAAAATATACAACAGAAGAAGCAGATTGAGGAATTAAAGGCTGAAAAGGCAAGTCATCTAGAGATCATTGACACCTTGAAAAGTGAAGTCAGCCTACTCAACTCCAAAATGGAGCATATGTCCAAATCTGTCAGAATGCTGAACAGTAGCTCAAACACACTGGATGTCATTCTCAATAACAACAAGCACTCAGGGGATAGGATTGGGCTGGGATTTAATAAAGCACAAAACTTTGAGGCTAGCACCAGCCAAATAACTCCAAATCCCATGAAGTCAAACAAGATGTTCAAGCAGATGTCTCAACATCATGACAAACACATGATGAAAAAGAAATATCAAAGATGGAGATGCTATCAATGTGGAAGGTTTGGTCACATCAAACCTTTTTTCTACAAGCTGTATGGTTACCCCAATCAGAGTTCCCAGCACACTCTTAAGCAGAAGACAGAGGTCATTAAGAAAATTTGGATACCTAAAGCTAGTCTTTATGCTGATCAAAGCCACCAGTACATGCCTAAGAACAAGGTCAACAGGTAGCCTTGGAACTCTAGAGATGGACTCTACACAGAGCAGATGCATCAAAGGAAACCTCACAAAAGGCACAAATGGTCCAAGAAGGTTGTTGCCTCTATAGCTCATACATCTCTCAGAGTATCTGCTAAGGAAGACTGGTATTTTGACAGTGGTTGCTCAAGTCACATGACTGGACTGAAGAATCTGCTGGTAAACTTAAAGTCACACTCATCCAGATATGTAACCTTTGGAGACGGAGCAAAGGGGGAAATCAAGGGAGTTGGGACCCTGGACTGCTCAGGTGTACCAAGTCTATATGATGTGTTGTTGGTAAAAGGATTAACTGCTAACTTGATCAGTATAAGTCAGTTATGTGACCAAGGTTACAGTGTCAACTTCACCAAAACTGAGTGCATAGTTTCTAATAAAGAACAAAAAGTTGTCATGAGAGGAGCTAGATCAAAAGACAACTACTATATGTGGGAACCCCAAGGTTCCAGCCTCACATCTACTTGTTCCTTAGCCAAAGAAGAAGAAGTGAAGCTGTGGCATCAAAGACTGGGTCATCTCCATCTCAAAGGAATAAAGAAGATCATATCTATGGAGTCTGTAAGAGGGATCCCAAGACTTAAGATTGATGAAATTAAAGTGTGTGGTGAATGTCAAAAAGACCAGCAAACCAAGATGTCACATCCAAAGCTCCAACATCTGACAACTTCCAAAGTCTTGGAATTATTACATATGGACCTTATGGGACCAATCCAGGTAGAGAGTCTTGGTGGAAAAAGATATGCCTATGTGGTTGTTGATGACTTCTCAAGATATACCTGGATAAGCTTCATCAAGGAAAAGTCTGATGTATTTGATGTATTTAAAGATTTGTGCCATAGAATTCAATGAGAAAAAGCAAGCTGTGTGGTCAGAATAAGAAGTGATCATGGAAAGGAGTTTGAGAATCAAAAATTCTCAGACTTCTGTTCTTAAGAAGGGATCAATCATGAGTATTCTTCTCCTATCACCCCTCAACAGAATGGGATTGTTGAAAGGAAAAACAGAACTATTCAGGAGTCAGCTAGAGCCATGATTCATGCCAAGAAGTTACCCCTGTACTTTTAGGCTGAAGCTATGAACACAGCATGCTATATCCACAATAGAGTCACACTAAGAAAGGGAACTTTATCCACCATCTATGAAGTCTGGAAGGGCAGAAAACCTATAGTCAAGTACTTTCATGTATTTGGAAGTAAGTGTTACATTCTGGCTGATAGGGATCAAAGAAGGAAGATGGACCCTAAGAGTGATGAAGGGATATTTCTTGGATACTCCATAAATAGCAGAGCTATCAGAGTATTTAACTCCAGAACCAAGGTTATAATGGAGTCAATAAATGTGATTATTAATGATGCCTATGCAGATGTCGTTGATGATGTTGGAACATCTGCTAACAATCAAACTGAAGTTGAAATAAAAAGTGATAATCTTGACTTCACTCTAACTGAGGCAAGGTCAGAACAATCCAACAAACCTCCCTCCATCAGAATCCAGAAAGATCATCCTAAAGAACTGATGATTGGGGATCCCAACAAAGGTGTCATCACTAGATCAAGAGAGGTGATCTCAAGCTCCTGCTTTGTTTCAAAGATAGAACCTAAGAACATCAAGGAAGCTCTGAATGATGAGTACTGGATCTCTGCTATGCAGGAAGAATTAGGCCAGTTTACAAGGAATGAAGTATGGGATCTTGTTCCTAGGCCTGATGACATTAATGTGATTGGCACTAAGTGGGTGTACAAAAACAAGTCTAATGAGCAGGGAGTAGTTACAAAAAACAAGGCTAGACTTGTAGCTCAAAGATATACACAGATTGAGGGAGTAGATTTTGATGAAACCTTTGCACCAGTAGCAAGGCTTGAATCAATCAGACTACTCCTAGGAATTGCTTGCATCCTGAAGTTCAAGCTATTTCAGATGGATGTCAAAAGTGCCTTCCTGAATGGGTACCTTAATGAAGAAGTATATGCGGAGCAAGAAGGTTGTAAGAGGGATCCCAAGACTTAAGATTGATGAAAGTAAAGTGTGTGGTGAATGTCAAATAGACCAGCAAACCAAGATGTCACATCCAAAGCTCCAACATCTGACAACTTCCAAAGTCTTAAAATTATTACATATGGACCTTATGGGACCAATGCAAGTAGAGAGTCTTGGTGGAAAAAGATATGCCTATGTGGTTGTTGATGACTTCTCAAGATATACCTGGATAAGCTTCATCAAAGAAAAGTCTGATGTATTTGATGTATTTAAAGATCTGTGCCATAGAATTCAAAGAGAAAAAGCAAGCTGTGTGGTCAGAATAAGAAGTGTGACTTCAATTTTATTAATCATTGTAAAAGATCACTGTGTGATTGAGGGGGAGTGAGTAGGTACTCGTATCTAAGTTGAGTCTTAGGTAGAAATTGCCTTGGGTAGATATTAAGTGAAGGATTAAACTGGTTGGTTTAACTCCATAATTAATATTACTTATATTGGATTTCCTTCCTGGCTTGGTAGCCCCCAAATGTAAGTGTGGAGATACACTGAACTGGGTTAACAATTTCCTGTGTTATTTATTTTACCAGTACATTAAGTTTTGTTTAAGGTTTCAAGTGTTTAAACATCTGATTCGACATCACGTACCTGATCCCAGAATTTCAAAGCTGCCAACTTTGTGCCTCGGATTTCAGTGTCCAGACTGGACAGACCAGCATACGTATTCTCTGTGGACATTGCTAAAGATGACAAGCCATGGTTCCATGACATCAAATGCTTCTTAGAGGATCAAACATACCCACCTAGGACATTAAGGAGGTTGGCTGGTAGTTTCTTCCTTAATGCTGATGGTTCCTTGTACAAGAGAAACTTTGACATGGTGCTTCTCAGATGTGTTGATAAGAAAGAGGCAGACTTGCTGATGCACGAGGTGCATGAAGGATCTTTCGGTACCCATGTTGGAGGACATGCAATGGCTATGAAATTATTAAGATCAGGCTACTACTGGATCACAATGGATGCAGATTGTTGTGCATATGCCAAAAAGTGCCACAAATTCCAGATTTATGCAGACAAAGTGCATGTGCCTCCGAATCCTTTGAATGTAATGTCTTCACCTTGGCCCTTCGCCATGTGGGGCATTGACATGATAGGAAAGATCGAACCGAATGCTTCAAATGGCCACATATTCATCCTGGTAGCCATTGATTACTTCACCAAATGGGTTGAAGCAGCTTCGTATGCAAATGTCACTAGGAAAGTGGTAGCCAGATTCCTAAAGAGAGACATCATCTATCGGTATGGAATACCCGAGCGAATCATTACTGATAATGGTTCTAATTTGAACAACAAAATGATGGCAGAACTGTGCCGGGACTTCAAAATTCAACATCACAACTCTTCTCCTTACAGGCCAAAGATGAATGGCGATGTTGAGGCAGCTAACAAGAATATCAAGAAGATTGTGCAAGAGATGGTGGTTACTTACAAAGACTGGCATGAGATGCTACCATTTTCCTTGCATGGGTACCGTACCTCAATCAGAACATCCACTGGGGAAACACCGTATCAGCTTGTGTATGGTATGGAGGCAGTCCTACCTGTTGAAGTTGAATTACCCTCTTTACGGGTATTGATGGATGTCAAGTTGAATGAAGCAGAATGGGTCCGATCTCAGTACAATCAACTGAATGTGATCGAGGAAAAGAGATTAGCTACAATCTATCATGGGCAGTTATATCAGAAGAGAATGAAGAAGGCCTTCGATCAGAAAGTCAGACTTCGAGAATACCAAGTAGGAGATCTTGTGCTGAAAAGACTTCTTCCTCCTCATACAGACCACATGGGCAAATGGACTCCAAATTACGATGGTCCGTTCATAGTAAAGAAAGTTTTCTCTGGTGGAGCACTGATGCTCACTACTATGGATGGTGAAGATTTCCTGTCCCTTGTGAATTTAGATGCATTTAAAAAATACTTCGCATAAAACGACCCGCTGGACATAAAAACAGAATGTAAGTCCAGGCAAAAATGGGGCATCCCGGCGAGTCAAAAAAAGAATGAAAGACTCGGGAAAAAATAAGGGAAAAATTGAAAAAAAATGTACACCCGCTGAGTTGAAAAGCCGCATTGGACAACTCAGGCAAAAATGGGTATCCCGGTGGATTGAAAACCCGAAAGGGCGACCACGCAAAATTAGGGAATAAACAAACAACTGCATTCTGAATTCGTCTGTATCACTCACAACATGGCAAACTTCGAAAGGTTAAAGCATCAGTCAGAATCAACTTTCTTCAGAAAGCAAGATGAGAAGAACGTCAAGGTCATACGGGTCATAGCAAAGGGAAGCTCACTGAAGCGTCATCAACATTGCCAGCACCTTCATTTTTCTCAATTTGTAACAATCTCCTCATTTCAGGGGATTTGTTTCTTTGACTGTACTTGCCGATTGAGGGCACACAGATTAATAAAACCAGAGTTTTCAGTCACACTGCATCTTGTGCATTTTTGTTTCGTTTGCAAAATGTCCAAAATTCATGATATGATACTTGCATAAAAAAGGATGTGCCTTTCTAATAAATGCTTGCAGGAAATGTATTTACTTCCAGGAATATCTACACTCCTATGACAGAATCCGGTAAGGGATACCTCGGGATACTTGTACATTTCTTTGTTTTGACAGGATTGCAGTATCTGGAGTATCTTTCCTCGGCAAAGTTGCCAAATCATTGTTTCCTCAGCACATCCTCCAAACAGCACCGGAAATGCTTTCTCCCCATCAGAGATGCCAGGAATGGCTTCTCCAGCATATTTTCTCCAGAGCAGCATCAGTAAATGCTCATTTCCCAAGCTGAGTTGTCAAGTCTCCTCATCCTCAGCAGGATCCTCACAAAAACCTCTGGGAGGATCGTTCGGTGATCTTTTCTCCCCCAGAGTGCCAAATCAATCATCTCCAGCAAAGACAGGGAACCATCTCCCCACAGAGCCCCAACCTATCCAAGAAGAGCAATGTCTGAAATTCTCACACAACAAAGTGACGGAAGCTTCCTTATCCCCAGCTGGGTTTCTCCTTAAAGGATAAGGCTACCAATGATCTAGTTCCTCAAGCAGAGTTATATATCTTTGCAGATCGACCAATGATCTTCCCCAGCTGGGATACTCCTCCAAGCAGATTAGTCAGAGATCCTTACGGCAGCGGGATCCGAATCCCGGATCGGTATCTTTTGCATAATCATATCATTTGCATCATAAATCACCACAAAAGCGTAGCATTCCGTCTAATACGGAGCATTACGACAAAAATCAAACATATTGCATGATAACAAGTCAGGTTCGAACCCGTCACCTGTAAATAACAACTGCACCTTATCAGCAATATACGAAATACCTCCAATTTCCCCAACAGAAAGCCAAATCGTCCCCTTTGCAATCAACAAATACATGATCATATGTACTTTCGACACTCGTCCGTGTCATATCATCCCCTGCAGGTATAAACCAAACCAGTGCTTGTACATTCTCTTGACACCCGTCCGTGTCACCTATCCCCAGCATGGTTACCCAAACACTGATTATAATACACTTTTATTGACACCCATCTATCTCATCCTATCCCCACAAATTTCCTGAACACCTTTTACACTTATAAGTTAATAACTTATACACTTTCTCTTTTGACACTCGTCCGTGTCGCTTTTCCCAGCAAGTTGAGCACTCATCCGTGTATTGCTCATACTTCACAATGCTTATTTTTACTCATACAGATACTCGTCCGTATCTTGTATACACACTTATTTCCCCTCAGAGTCGACACTCGTCCGTGTTCTTTGTTAACCAGTTGATACTCGTCCGTATCATCATCTCTGAACCTGTGTCAGCGTTGTTTCTACCGATACTCGTCCATATCGTAGTCTTAAGGATGCTCGTCCGCATTTTTAATCTATACACAGTGTCAAACACTTATACCTTTGCTTCTTAAGAGCGTAAGCACTCGTCTGTGTTTACCTTTCCCCAATAAAGCAATCTTTCTGTTATCTGACATTTGTCCTATGTCATGATACTTTCGACAGCCGTACCCTGCCAGGTGATCGTCCTTCACCTTTGGATGACCGTCCCTCATCCTTCTCCCAGTGGAGTCTCCATTATTGGAACCCTTTTCTATCCGACATTCGTCCTATGTCGTGATATTTAGCAGTCGTCCCCTGCTAGGTGATCGTCCTTCACCTCTTGATGATTGTCCTTCATCAGTTTATCCGATGCTCGTCCCCATCGTTGATCTTGTTATCTGACATTCGTCCTATGTCATGATAAACCCCGAGAGCAGTCGTACCCTGCAAGGTGATCGTACATCACCTCTTGATGACCTTCCTTCATCATGCTTATCTGATGGTCGTTCCCATCATCGACCCTTTTCTATCCGACATTTGTCTTATGTCGTGATAAAGAGCAGTCGTCCCCTGCTAGGTGATCGTCCTTCACCTTTTGATGACCGTCCCTCATCAATATTTTATTTATTCTATGAACTGATGGCCGTCCCCATCAATGTTTACCTTACTTTATAAGCCTGGTGTTCGTCCCCATCATCGCTTTTGACTTTACCTTTAATCCCCAAAGAATCTTGTTTCTTTGCTTGAAGGCTGTCCCCATCATGACCTCTTTATTTACCCAGCATGTCGGCCGTCCCCGTCATTGCTTTATCCCCAACAGTCGTCCTCTGCTCGATGGTCATCCTCCATCGACATCACTTGATAATCATTCTATACCTTTCTTTTACAATCTATATCCCTTTTCTTCTTCTCCCCAGTGAGTGCAAATTTTAGATTGTCTTTAGTATTCAACCACAAGTTATCTTGTTTGTCTATTAAGCCAGGCGCTTACACCCTGCACAGCTAACTCATGTTTGAATAAGGGCAGCTGTAAACACCCCAAATTTTCCCTCACTAAGTTCACACCATGGCTTGTGATCTTTCATCTTTGCATTAGTTTAAGCATATCATCTCATATTGCATTTTTGCTTCACTGCATTAGTTCAAGTTCATCTGCATCTAGGGTTTGTGATCTTAGCAATCCAAGGACCATCTGAGCCACTCCAAAGGCCATTAATCATTCCAATAGGGTCCATGTATGTTCAATCATAATTTTATGTCCCTCAAAGATCAAGGAAGTCAAAAAATCACAAGAACTGGCAAAGCATGGAAGCAGAGCTATGGTTTCACTACACAGATGACCTGAAATTAGGGTTTTGGTTTCAGAGGCCATAACTCCAAATTTTTTTGCCATTATTGTTTCTAATGGTCTCAATATGTTATAAGGATCATGTGTACCAAGTTTGATGAAGAAATTCATTGTGGAATTCATCTGTTCATTGGGTAACTTTTCGAGCAAGTCAGAGCAAAATCAGGGCATCTGAGGCCCCCAACATGGAACCAAAATGGATTTTTTTATCAAATTGAGGCTATATTGTCTTTATTTGATCATTGAAGTGTTTAGAAGTTCACAAAATTGAAAAAAAAAAGTGAGCTAAACCAAAAGTTGTCAAAAATGGAAATGACTTGTAATGTAAACTTTCCATTTTGGGAAAGTTTTCCAACCTCCTCTTTCTCAACCAAAAATGCTTCAAATGAAAAATTGATGGTCATGAAAGTTGTAGATTGGATCATTCCCTTTTCAAAAAGTATAAGAACAAGATCTAATTCATTTTTGAACTCAAGATATGGCTTGTCAAAGTTGGCAAAAATCCCATAATTTTCAAGAATGCACCAAAAGGGATTCTTTGCAAAACCACTTGTCAATGCTTTTTGTGACTTCAAACACACTTCAATGTATCATAACATCATAGTGAATTGCCTCTAGATCAGAATTGCCCAAAGAATTGCAAGATTACATGCCTTGAACATCAAGATTTCTCAAAAGGGCCAAAACTTCACATATTTGCAAAAGGTCCTATAACTTTGCTCCCACATGCTGAATTGCCTCAAGATTGATTTTGTGGACATCCTTGAAGTCAGCTGCGCATGGACATGCCCAAAGGCCAGCCGCATCCTTGCCCATACCTAAAGTACACAAGTTGGTGACTTTTTGCAAGAAGGCCATACCAATCACCATAGGGCACAACCACTTCTCTGACCTATCACAACTTGATATATGGACCAAATGCTGATCATAACACACAAGAACACAAGCTGAAACCCAAGAATCATCAAGTTCCCAATATCCCTCCCTCTTGCATTTTCCTTCGAAACTCATAGTTCACTCACTCAATCTTCAAACCAATTCCACCATTCATCTCTAAATCACTCACTTACCCCAAAGCAACCCTCAAATCAGCCAAGAACACACCATATAAAAAACATGATTTCTGGCCAGTTGGATTGCTACCAGTCAAACCAGCCATTCACAAAGCTTTTCAAGCATTGCAACTTCTTCAGGGAGGCCATTAGAGTCATTTTGCACCAAGGAAGTGGCCATAAAGCTCAATGGTGAAAAGCTCCATCTCAGGTAGCCATCTGAATTCATTTTTCCAGAACTCTCTTTTTATGTTACAATATGATAAAGCATGCTTCACTGGTCATTCTGAACTTTGAATTTTCGAAAATGGTGTAGAAATGAGTGTGTACTGATTGTCTAAAATTTCTGCCATTTTTGTTCTTCCTTTCGAATCTTGAGTTTGAGCATGAATAAATGTGATTTGAGGGTAGATTTGAGTTTACGGGAGTGAGGGGAGTTAATCTGGAGCTTTAGAGCTCCAGAAATTACCTAGGGAGGAAGTTAGAAATTTTCAGGTGAGGGGGTCACCGGAGAAGACGACCGGAGCTCTTCTCCGGTGACCTGAAAGTCATTAATTATGTAATTAGGGTTAGGGCTTCTGTTTAAATTTGGACCCTTGGATTGTCATCTCCCGTGCGTGTTGTGTGGCTGAGATCCTTTCATTAGTTTTAATTAGGGATTAAATAATTAATTACTAAGGTTTAGTGAGGTTTGAATACTGGCCACAAGATCTGGCGCGCAGTCAACCAATCATTTCCCAGATTTAATCCCAGCCCTTCACTTTGCATACTTCTGTTATTTCTAATTTTTATTTCATTTTTCTCATTTAATTTTATACCATTTATTTAAAATAGTTAGAAAATTCCAAAAATATTTTTATTCTGCATTTCTTCTACAAATAATTTTCTTAACCCAAAAATATTTTTATTTTTATTTTTTGTATTAAAAAATCATTTTTTAAACATTTAAATGTTTATTTTAATTAACAAGCGCTAGGAGAGACTCTAAAGGGAACCAGAGATACTCTGGTTGGGTCCCCAGCAGAGTCGCCAGCTCTCGCTCCCTGTATTTCCATCCTGGTACAAACGCGAAAGTGGCGCGGAAAGAGGTAGAGTCGCCAGCCAGGCATTTTTATTCCGAAGGAACGGGAATGGTAATACTGCACAAACCAGAAGAAAAGAAAAGGAAGGACACGGGTCCGGCGAACCAAAGAGACTGAGTTCGGGAGTCGGTTACGACCTGGGAAGGTATTAGCACCCCAGATCGTCCTCCGTACCCGACGGGATCCACGCTTGCAAAGAAACTGTTTCAAAGGGTGAAGAAATGAAAGATGCTGCAAAAGAAAATGAACTGAACTAGATAAAGAAACGAAAAGGGAACTGAAAAAGAAATGAAAAGGAAAAATGTAGGGAAAATAAAGAGTATGCTCGAATGGGCCCTACCCCGCTGCCTACGTACCTCATCTAGACAATGAGGATCAGAGTCGCCGTAGTTCCCCTAACTAGGGGTGGAAAGGATTGCTTGTGTCTTAAGGCTTGAACTGCCTATGTCAATGCTCAGGTGTTGCAGGCTCGGACGACGAGTGCGTAACCGTCTTGCAAAATGACAAGTAGGAGCAAGTTCGCGGACAGAGCGAAGGAGGTGAGAAAAGAATTCCCGAAGGAAAGACGCTTATTGTTTGTTTGGTGTTTTTTAGAAGCTTTTATCTGAGTGTGTCACAAGGAAGTGAACTTAAACTCTTTTCCATGGAATGTGTACTTGCTACTACATTCCAAGATGGAATAATAGAATAAGCACACTCAAGTAAGGAGAAGATCCCCAAAACTTGATTCCAGAGATTAGGGCCTAAGCTCACTAACTCATTGAATTTATTAAGTATTTTTGTATTTTTGATGAAGAAGTATTTTTTATGATTTTCTTGATGAAAATGGTATCCTGTTCAGACTTGTGCATCACAAGACAAGCATGTACTATCCCAAGATGGGAAAACCACAAGTGTATCATGGAATAAGGCTATTGCACAGGAGGCCACTTCAATCTTTATTAAGTGTCTTTTTAGGGTTTTGAGATGAGAAGAGAAGAGAACCAAAAGGATCTTAAAGGTAAAAGTCTAATGGTGGACTAATGAATCCTAATTGTGGTCATGCATAGAAAACCCTAGGTTAGGTTTACTATCCTAAAGGAGGAGAAGATAAGAAGAGAAAGAGAAGAAAGAAGAATAGAAGAGGGAGGAAACAAGGCCTAAGCCCCAACAATCACAAGTAAGATAATATCAATAAGGAGGAGATGTCTTGGGATCTACCCTTCCAAAATCCTTCTTTCCTTTCTTCACCCTGTGAGCCCAAGCCTGAGATGCCTGTATGACTAACTCTCTATTTCCCTCCACAGAAAAGTACAAAGACTCAGCAAATTCTTCCATACTTGGTGAATCTTTCAGAGGATAGCCAAATTGCTTCCTGGCTAAGGCTGGATGGTAACTAATCACACCTTTTCTTCCCAGCAAAGGCACTCCATCAAATCTTCCACAACTAACCAACAACTCCTTACCTAACAAATCTCTGTCATATCCCCAAGCTATATCCTCAGAAGTTAGCCCCATTAGCCTTCTAGACCATCTCCATTCATCTCTCATTTCCTTGAAAGGGCCTGACTTTGGCAAATGCCTAGCAAACCACTCAGCAAATAATGAAGCACAACAGCCCACTGGTCCACCTCTGCCTTTCTCATTCCGGTAATGAACATTGTAGTAAACGTCTCCCAACAGAGTTGGCACAGGATTGCCTTTAGCAAAAATAGAGATCACTTCCAAGCTCACAAACTCCTTTTCTCCCGGGAAAAGACTAGATCCATATACCATCAAAGCCACCACAGCACCAAAATCTCCCCACTTACTCTCTTTGGCATACTCTTCAGCCTCTGGTATAAGCACATCCCAAGGAAGTCCTCTGCCCTCACTATCCTTCAAAGCCTTCTTGACTTTAGCAACTAGTATACGACAGACTCTGGCTATGTCTTCTTCCTTGAGAACCACCTCAGACCCATAGTAAGGTAAAGTATCTCTGACAGGAATACCCAAAATACTGGAAATCTCCTCCAAGGTAGGAGCCAAGATATAATCCGGAAATACAAAATGCCACAACAAGGGATCATAGATCTGAAGCAAAGTGTGCAAACTATCCTTCTGGTCTGCAGTAGGTTTATCCATGTACTTCAATATCTGACCATACCTCTTTCTGAAATTCCCTAAAACATGGTCATTCATCAACCCTGCTAATTTCTGAACACTCTTGACTTCTGGTTGGAGAAAAGTGTAATGGACATTCTTTTTCCTTGTAATTTTCTTAACTTCTGCCATCTGGAGAGCTTACAATTACCAGAACTGGGTGCTAAACTGTAAACAAAACCTGAAAAATGGAAACACAAATAGTTAATGCAAGAATGATGCAATGCAAGCATATGATCAATCTGGACCATCTGGATACTGAATACTGGACATTAGGACCCTCTGAATAACTGAAAACCAAGATCCTCTGAGCCATAACCCTTTGATAGAAACTCTCAGAACCAAGAGACCAAGAAATCCATAACCATGATGACCAAATCATAACAAGGACCATACTGATAATGAGGGTATGTAGAGGCCAAGGGTTCCTGCAAACCTGTAAACCCCTCCCAATCTCACTGGTGTGCTCTGGGTCAAACATCACGGACTCTCAAAGCCGAATAGCAATAATACTTTCACCATTTCCGAGAAATGGCTCATGGCCAAATCAGGGAATCGGTTTGGCATTATATACTACGCAGGGAGGCCTCAGCTGATTCCGGGAAGACAAGGTCATCCTATGAGAGTTCCAGGTGGGCCCTCAGGTGCGAATGGGTTTGCCACAAAACGTGGTCTGCCACTGTCACCACTGAAAAGGGATGTTTCCACAAGGTTCTCAATGATCGGTCCCCAGCTGCACATAACTATCAAGGTTATGAAATGAAAGAGGAAGATCCCCAAATCAAGACATTTCCAAGACAGTCGCAAATCTGGGTGTGGAACTCACAACTACCCCCATGACAAGATCTCATAAGGCCAAAGTGGAACCACTCTAAGTCCTAAGGTGCACTCAAGCCTTGGTAATGAGCTCATCTCACAGTAACAGTATCACCCAAGCCCACCAAACAGAAGATCCAGTCCAGACAGTCCAATAATAATATATGATGTAGGAAAATAAATACTGAAAACTGTAAATAAAGCTGTAAATAAAATTGTAAATAAACAACAGTAAAATAAACACGCAACAACGACAAACAATAAACACCCAAAGAAACAGAAACAAACAAGCGCTAGGAGAGACTCTCAAGGGAACCAGAGATACTCTGGTTGGGTCCCCAGCAGAGTCGCCAGCTGTTGCTCCATGGATTTCCATCCTGGTGTCGCTCCCACCAAATGAGGCTAAGTCAAATGGGGTACAGACGCGAACGGTCGGTGAAAGAGAGAAGGGAATGAATAGATTCGCCAGCTAGGCATTTTTATCCCGAAGGAAAGGTAATGCTGCATAAACCTAGAAAGATATGGATAAGACGGTTGCGAACCAGAGAGACTGAGAAAGGGGGTTTGTTACAACCTGGGAAGGTATTAGCACCCAGATTGTCCGCCGTACTCGACGGGATCCACGCTTAAAAGATTTATGTTTTAACGGGGTAGTGTCAGTGCTATCTGTGTATCAAAGCTGGAAAGAATGTAAGTGTCAGTGCTAAAAGAAAGGTGAAGTGTATAAGAGAAGTGTCAGTGTGAGAACAAGAATGAGATGCTCAAGACTATGAGGCTTAAAGAATAATGCTGAAAGAGGGGGAATAGACAGAGACTTTTGTTCGATAACTGTTAAGTTATGCCTACATATCCTCTCGTCCAATGAGGAAGTCAGAACACCGTAGTTCGGCCCAAAGAGACTGAAAGATAAATTGACTTGTGAACTGCTTACTTTCCTATGCTCAAGTGTATGACCTGTCTGGCTCAGGTGCTAACTGTCTTGCATTAGACGGAAGAAGCGAGTTCTCGTTTGTGAGTGAATGAGATAAGAAAAGAATCCCGGAGGAGACGATTATTGTTTGTTTTTGTGTTTTCAATCTTTTATTGCTTTTGAAAGTTTGTCATAAAAAAATGAGCTTAAGCCTAAACCAGGGGTTAGTAAACTCATCACATCTTCCCTCTGATTAGGGGTAATGAGAATGCCTTAAGTATGAAGTAAACACCTCACACTTAATCACCATGATGTAGGATTAAGATCATTAACCTACTTGTGATTATTTAGATGTTTTTGTTGTTTTTGTTTAGTGTTAAGTAATGAGTTTAAGCCATAATCAAGGATTTAATGGACTCATTACACCATCCTAATAGAAGGATAATAGATGAGAACATTTAAGCTGAGAAAGACTCCTCAACTTAACCCATGATTAGGGATTAACCTCATGACAAAACAAAACCTTTATTAAATGGATTTTAGTTAATGATAAGATGAAGAAGTGATTTTTATGGTTTGTAAGACAACTTGAGGAGGACTTGTCCATTAACACTAGGGTTAGTCCTTCTTAACCAGTTAAGGAAGAATTAGAATCCTAATGCAAGGCCCAAGTTACAAGCTTGATGTCTTAATGATTATTAGGTGAATTGATTAAAGGATTTAAACACATTTAGGGTTTAACACTTAGGATTAAAGTTATACACTCCATCCTAATAGAAGGATGCAGGCATAAGCTTAATCACAAAGCCTTAAAACCTTGAAGGTTTAGTCCTTGATTATGAGGTGAGAAGAGAAGACTCAAAGAAAACTCAAAGGGAAGAGTCTAAGGGGGACTAAAAAATTCTAAAATGTTATCATGCTTGGAAGTCCTAGGGTTTGTGAGGCTTAAGAGGAGAAATCTTCAAGGAAACCACCAAGGAGAAGCAAGATAGAAAAGGGATGAGATGAGAAGAGAAAAGGGGGAAGAGAGGCACAAGTGAGCAAGCTCACTCAAAGACAAGTAAAAATGCAGCAAGGATGTAAAAGAGAGATGAGAAGAGACTGTGAGAAGTGAAGGCAAATTCACTTCTCAAAACAACTTACCACCTGAAAAGTTAGCCAAAGAAATGAAATGCAATGCAAATGAAATGAAATGTCATGATGCAAACCAAAGTCAGAAGCATAAACATGATGTTAATGATACTAAGAGATGATGCAAACACATGTCAAGAGTTGTGGATGATCATACAAAGATGAGGATGCAAATGAAGCATACTTTGAAACATGGAAGTTCATGCAAGTTTATGAAATGGAATGAACATATAACATGGAAAATGAAAGATGCAATGGTCAAACATGATTTTAATATGTCCTAAGATGTCTTATATGTCATATGGATGCACAAAATGTCATGGCAAGTTCATGTATGCAAGCAAATGAAAGAGGGATGCAAAGGAAGGCAAGAATTAGGGTTTACATACAATATGCAATGCAAAAATTCAAAATCAGAAGCAAATGAAATGATAAAAAATTGAAAATGGGATCAAAGGAACCCTAAACCTGCACAAGTTCACTGCCCAAAGGAGGAGACCTAAATCTAAACCTAATGGGAGTTATGATTTTCTCAAGTCAACTAGGGTTTCAAGGTACCTCAAAAGGAAAAATGCTCATCAAATTGAAAATGAAAGATAAATTCAAACCAATTTTACCCTAAAAACTACATGCTATGAAGGATGCAATGCAAGAAGAACCATTATTAAAATCTTCATGGTTAGGAAAAATGGATTTTTTTCAAGTTAGAATCAAAATATTGCTTTTAAACAAATTTAATTCCAATGAAAATTGTCAAAATAGGTCAAGAACCAAAAGGAAATTTGTTTTGAGAGTTTGGTAATGTTTCTAAATGTTTTAAAATACAATGTGAATTTTTTTGTGATTTTTAAATACCTAAATGCTTTTTTAATTAATTAATTTCCATTAACTAATTAAAAATAAACATTTAAATGATTAAAAAATAGTTTTTAATGCAAAAAATAAAAATAAAAATATTTTTGGGTTCTGAAAATTAATGAAATGCTTGACAAAAAAATTCAGAATTTTTTAACATGTTTTGCTATTTTTAAAAATTCGTGCAAATAAAATACAAACAAAATGAATTAAAATTGGTTAACAGAAGAATGAATCGATTCAAGCTTGGATGAATCGATTCATACTGATCAATTTCTGAGAAAACAGAATTAGTTAAACAGCATGAATCGATACATCAAAGGATGAATCGATTCATTTTGCGAAATCCAGGAACCACTCAACAACATGAATCGATTCAAGCTAGAATGAATCGATTCATTATGCGTGATTTTCCAAAAATTCATAATCAATGAAAAACAAGAGAACCAAAATGAAACAAGCATATCACCCCAAACATGAATCAATCACAAAATCACATTTACAATGCATCAACAACAAGATTCGAGCAAAATCAAGAAAACTGCAAAAATTTCAGAACATGCATACACACTCATTTCTCAACTATTTTCAGTGTTTCAAAGCTTAACATGATTAGTGAAACAAACTCTATCATCCTATAACAAGAGATTGCATTTCTGGAAAAAATGTTCTTGATGATACTTGAACTGGAGCTTTGAACTTTTGAGCTTTCTGGCCTCAAACTTGGTGCAATCCCTCTCCTTTGAACACCCTGATGATGAAATGAAGCTTGGCGAGCTTTGAGAATGGCTGGTTATGGCTGTTTTGCTCTGGTGTAGCAGAAATGGAGGTCTTGGTGTGTGATGTTTCAAGCTGTTTCAGGGGGTGGTTTTTGTTCTAAGGGTGATTTGTGACTTGTTGGTGAAAGAAAAAGTGAAGTTTGATGGTTGTGTGAAGAAATTTTTCAGAGAAGAAGTTTGGGACAGATTTTGTGTAAGTTGGATTGTGTGTGTTTTCTATGCCAAATCAGTTGCTATATCACTCCCATAATGTTTGAGTAGGATGTGGAGCAGGTTAGTAGAGGCTGCTGATCACTATTCCAAGAGCATGGGAGAAATTGCAAAAAGTCAAGGTTTGGTGTACTTGAGGTATGGGCTGTGGCAGAGATGGTTTCTTGGCTTGTACTGAATCAGCTGAGTTCAAGGATGACTCTTGGATCAATTGTGGTGAGCTGGAATGGATGAAGGGTGAGATCTCACATGTTTTGCAATTTTGCAACTTGTTACACTTTGTGATTTTTGGCCATGGACATGTGACATCTCTTGGGCAATATGCAACAAAATGAACCATACAATGTTGCTATGATACTTTGATAATGATTAGAGACCAAACAAAACCAAAGGAACCCTTCTTGCAAGATTTCCCTCTTTGTGATGTTCATGAAAAATGGTTTATGATACTTGGACATCAAGGCATGAAAATGAGAAATTTCTTGGGCCAATCTAAATTTTAGGTCATGCATTGTGTTTGTATGATGATTAGAGGTCACATTGAAGTCACATTTTGCCTTGGTATGAGGTTTTGCAACATTTCCCTTTTGTGCAAAAGTGAAAATTCAATGATTTTATCCAACTTTGACAAGCCATAACTTTTGATCCAAAATGAATTAGAATGAGTTCTTGTACTTTTTGAAAAGGGAATGATCCAATCTACAACTTTCATGACCAACGTTTTCTCATTTGAGGCATTTTTGAATCAAAAAGATGAGGTTGAAAAACTTTCCCAAAATGGCAAGTTTTCATTATAAGTCACTTTCCCAAAAAGGCAACTTTGCAAATGGCTTAAAATTCTTCAATTTTGTGACCTTCTAACATCTTCTATGATCAAATAAAGATCATACACATTCAAAATGATGGAGAACACCCTTTGGTTGGGTCACTGGGGGCCTCAGATGCCCTGATTTTGCACTGACTTGCTCAAGAAGTCATCTCTTGATCAGATGCCTTCCCCATTGAATTTATTCATGACAATTGATATGCATGATCCTCATACCTTATAGAGACCCATAGAAACAAGAATGGCCAAAAAATTTGGAGTTATGGCCTCTGAAACCAAAACCCTAATTCTAGGTCATCTGTGCAGTTAAGCCTGGCTCTGCTTCCATGCCTTTCTCAGTTCTTGTGATTCTTTGACTTCCTTGACCTTGTGAGGATATAATATGATGCTTGAACACACATGTACCCCTTTTAAGTGATTGATGACCTTTGGAGTGGCTCAAATAGCTCAGGGATGGCTCAGATCACAAACCCTAGATGCATATGACTTTGAATCAATGCAGTGAAGCACAAAGGCCACATGAGATGCTATGATTGAACTTATGCACATGAAAAGATAACAAGCCATGGTGTGAATGAGTGAGGGCAAATTTGGGGTGTTTACACCTGGTACAAACACGAAAGTGGCGCGGAAAGAGGTAGAGTCGCCAGCCAGGCATTTTTATTCCGAAGGAACGGGAATGGTAATGCTGCACAAACTAGAAGAAAAGAAAAGGAAGGACACGGGTCCTGCGAACCAAAGAGACTGAGTTCGGGAGTCGGTTACGACCTGGGAAGGTATTAGCACCCCAGATCGTCCGCCGTACCCGACGGGATCCACGCTTGCAAAGAAACTGTTTCAAAGGGTGAAGAAATGAAAGCTGCTGCAAAAGAAAATGAACTGAACTGGATAAAGAAACGAAAAGGGAACTGAAAAAGAAATGAAAAGGAAAAATGTAGGGAAAATAAAGAGTATGCTCGAACAGGCCCTACGCCGCTGCCTACGTACCTCATCTGGACAATGAGGATCAGAGTCGCTGTAGTTCCCCTAACTAGGGGTTGAAAGGATTGCTTGTGTCTTAAGGCTTGAACTGCCTATGTCAATGCTCAGGTGTTGCAGCCTCGGACGACGAGTGCGTAACCTTCTTGCAAAATGACAAGTAATTGCAAGTTCGTGGACGAAGTGAAGGAGGTGAGAAAAGAATTCCTGAAGGAAAAACGCTTATTGTTTGTTTGGTGATTTTTAGAAGCTTTTATCTGAGTGTGTCACAAGGAAGTGAACTTAAACTTTTTTCCATGGAATGTGTACTTGCTACTACATTCCCAAATGGAATAATAGAACAAGCACACTCAAGTAAGGAGAAGATCCCCAAAACTTGATTCCAGAGATTAGGGCCTAAGCTCACTAACTCATTGAATTTATTAAGTATTTTTGTATTTTTGATGAAGAAGCCTTTTTTATGATTTTCTTGATGAAAATGGTATCCTGTTCAGATTTGTGCATCACAAGACAAACTTTTACTATCCCAAGATGGGAAAACTACAAGTGTATCATGGAATAAGGCTATTGCATAGGAGGCCACTTCAATATTTATTAAGTGTCTTTTTAGGGTTTTGAGATGAGAAGAGAAGAGAACCAAAAGGATCTTAAAGGTAAAAGTCTAATGGGGGACTAATGAATCCTAATTGTGGTCATGCATAGAAAACCCTAAGTTAGTGAGGTTTACTATCCTAAAGGAGGAGAAGATAAGAAGAGAAAGAGAAGAAAGAAGAATAGAAGAGGGAGGAAACAAGGCCTAAGCCCCAACAATCATAAGTAAGATAATATCAATAAGGAAATGAGAAGAGACAAGACTTGCAGATATGGGAATCACATCCACACCTCTCACTTACCAAAGCCCCTGAAATGGTTAGTGACATAAGTACAACACAAAATGAACATAATGTCAAACCAAAGCCACACAACCAGAAGTGAAGTCTTAATCACAAACACCAAATGCAAATCCAAAGCATAAGAATGAGATAAGAATTATACAACTCAACATGAAACATTATGAATCACCATGAAAAAACAAAGTAAACATGAGAGAATACAAAGCAAACTAGTCAAAGCAACCTCACAAAGTTCAAGACAAGAACCCTAACATGTTAAGAAAGTGCTTAAGGATCATGTGAGATGAAGAGAAGAAGTACACATACTCAAGTATTAACATCATGAGATGTAAAGAAGCAGAAGAAGTGAGGTGAGCATGCATAAAAGTGAATGAACTTCCAAAGCAAACAAACACAAAGTTTCTTAAAGCACAAACATCAACTCAAGACCAGAGGAGTATCAACATCCTAAGAAGGCTCTAAACAAACCAAAGAAGTTGGCACAAGTGCCCTTCTATCCTAAGGATTGAACATATGACCAAAAGGGAACAAAAGAGGAAAGGCAAAGAACAAAAATTCAAATCAATTCAAGTATACATCCAAAAATTCTACAAAATGGCACAAAGACTCCTCAATCATACAATATTGACATGCCAAAAAGAGAGAATGGGAATCAGAAGCTTAGCAATTCAAATAAGGGTTCAAACATGGATTAGGGTTAGAAGGTTTCATGCACAAGTTAGAGACCAAAATCAATTAAGCAAACTTCTAAAAATCAGAACAAAAATCATCAACAAACTACATCTCATCATGAATCCAGAGCAAAACGAATCAGGCCAAAATTCAAATTAATGATCAAAATATAGAAAATGCACAAGACAACATGCTTCAAAATGAAATAAAAAACAATTAATTAAAAGAAACAATTAATTCCCACGTGGCAATTGAAAATAAATGAAAAATAAAAATGCCAAAAATTAGGGAAAACTCAAAGGATCATTCATGAATTTTTTTAGAATTTTTGAAGACATATTTCTATTTTTAAAAATTAAAAAATCAAACTGGAAATAAAATAAAATAAAAAAATAAATAAATAAATGAATGCAGGAGGTGCAAATAGCAAGCAAAACAGTTCATTTTAATTGGGCTTTCAACGCAGGGGGGTTGGGATAGCAAGGCAAGCCCAATAGTTTCAGCGCAGCTCACAACAATTATGGTGGAAATACAGTTTAATCAGGAAAAAACAAGAACCATCAGATCAAATGGATGCGTCAGATCAAGTCAAACATTAAACCAAGTATGAACATTTATTGGACAGCAGTGAGAGTGCATGTTATTATGGTGAGGTGAGACACACAATGCATTATTCAGATTAAAATTTAAAACATAAAATCACGTGAGGGAGAGGGCGGACTTTAATGTGCTGTCACGTTCTCCTCCATCCAGATCGAAGATCCAAGGGCCCTGCTTCATCTTCTTCCTTCAACTCAGTCCAAAATCCGGTGACCGGAGCCCTAGCTGCGGCACCGGAAAATTCATCCATATGAACAAACTAACACAGAAATCATTCAAACTATCCAGATCAAATCATTAAAGCACACTGAATCCAAATATATCCATGAAATTTTCAATGGATCGAAGAATAAACTGGATCGAAGACAAACAGTTCTAATCATCAAATTTCAAATCAACATAAAACACTTAATACTCAATCATTTTTCAAACTAATTAGCACAGAATCATCAGCACAACAAGCAGATCACAATGCATACATTTAATTTCAAATCCAGATCCACGAATTTCAGAGCATACCTGAACTTGCAGATCCTCTAAAACTTCAAGAAAATGCTCCTACAGCTGCAGATCCACGCACTTTGACCTCCTCTTGCAAAATAAATGCAAGATGGAGCTTGAGGGAAGCTGGATCTTGGAATCCGAAAGCCCTTGCTCTTGAATGGCACCCCTATGATTCTTCACTCTCAGCTTGAATGAGTAAGTGCAAAGTCATCCTTAAGGTTCAAGGAAGAAAAATATGTGAAGAGATTGTGAAGAGAGTGCTTGAGGAGAGAAATTCGAATTGAAATGCAAGTGAGCAAGAGAATGTGAATCTGAGAAATGAGAGATCCCCCTCACGAAATCAGTGCATGCTTTTCTTTTATATGCTTTGTATTTTCACCTGATTAGGGTTTATGGAGTAAAAGTGGCATGGAGAGTGTGATTGAGGTGCATTTGAAAAATTGCATGAAAAGTGTAATGATGTGAATTACTCGTGAAAACCTCTCTCCTTGTGCACATGCTGCTCTCATTACATCCCTTGATCACCCTTGAATCAATCTTGGCCCTTGGATATAAGCTGATCATGCTTTGTGAATGTTTTTGCCTTTTTGCACTTTGAGAAATATCTTGCACCTCATGCATGAATTTTGAACTTTCTCTTGGGCCAAATGTATTTCATGCCATGCCTTGTGATACTATGACCTCACTTTTTCCATAAAATAACTTGGAAATGATGTACATGAGTTCTTGCATTTGGATGAAGCTTGAAATTTAAGGCATGCTCTAAAAATCAAGTAACTTTCGAAGGGCCTATCTCATGATCCATGAAGGCTATGAAAATGTACTTATACTTTTTGAAAATGGGAGAACCTAACCTTCAACTTTCATGTTTAATGGCAACTCACTTGAAGCTTTTTTCACCATGTTATAAGGCTTTGAAAATTAGGGCAAAAAGTTGCTAAAAATGGCAAATTCCATGACCAACCACATGCCAAAAATGGAAAACTCCTCAAAACCCTTTTATTCTTGATCTTTGACCTTGCCAAACCTCTTTTAAGGTTATAAGAACATCCCTTGACTTGAAAGATAGGGTTGGACCCTTTGAATTCCCACAGTTGACTTCTAGAATGCACAGTTGACCAATTTCTTCTTTTACAAGCAACTGATGAAATAATTGACTTCCACAAGGAGTTTTCTCACCAAATTTCATCCCTAGGATCCTCTTATCATATGAAAGACTTTTCCCAGATGGAATGGCCAAAGTCACAAAGTTTTCATGCTTGAAAATGAAACCCTAATTTGGGATCATTGTGTAGGAGCTTGCCCTAGTTTGAATTCCCTGATGATCTACCAACCTCTTGAGCTTTTGTAAAGGATCTTGAACTTGTGAATGCCATGTAGACTCCTCATAAGACTTGGACAAGTCCACTGGGCCTCTAGCTATAGCTTGTAATTCCTCAAATCCCCCAACAATTGATCATATGCCTAATGCTAGAACATGAGGATGTTATGCCTTATTTTTCCATGCAAAAATGCCAAAGATATGATATGCATATGATGATTATGATATGATGATGATGCTTAAAAAGAAGAGGGAAAATTTGGGGTGTTACAGCTGCCCCTATTCAAGCAACTATTAATCTGAAAAGGACGGTAGCACGGCTATCGACCGTTCAAGATGAACTGTGGTTGAATACCAAGAAAACCTGAAATTTGCACTCTGATGGAGAAAGCAAGCAATGGGAAATAAACCCAATCAAATGACGCTTTGGCGACTGGAGTGGGGAGAAAGCAGACGAACTCCTTCCAAGTTGAAATGTTACTTTGGATAGAAAAACCTAGACAGACGAGTCTTCTTCAAGCAAACCTCTTACGCCAGGAACTAGACATATGAGCCCTCTTCAAGTAAACATGTTACGCCAAGAACTGGACATACGAGCCCTCTTCATACATTTTCAAAAATATATGACCTGAGACAGACGAATCTCCTTCGGATAAACCTTTACACCAGGACCGGTGATGCACTTAAGTCTGTGGGATAGACATGCATAATCAGGATAGACGAACCCTCTTCATATATCCTCCGTAGATATATGGTCTAAGATAGATGAGTCTTATTCAGATAACCTGTTACGCCAGGTGCGACATTAGGATTGGACGAACCCTCTTCACAAATCTTGCGTAGATATGCGGTGCTTGAGACAGACGAACCTCCTTCGGACAATCTGTTACGCCAGGGCCAGTAACCATTTTGACGTTTAATCCCACCGTCAGGACTTCAAACCTCTTCAACACAGACGAGTATTGGATGATCATCAAGAGAACACAAACAAGTGCTATAAGTAAATGATACAAACGAATATCAGACGATGATCTGAGAAACACATACGAGCGCTTCAGGTGATGATACAAACGAATATCAACCACTAGTACACACGAATACCCGCAATCCAACACAGACGAGCATTTGGAGTAGCAATACAGACGAGTACCAGAGTGATTATCCAATCAACACATAAGGATATAAGCTAACACAGACGAATGTGAGGGATGACTCAAACGAGTATCCACACCATGAAGACGAGCTTCAAATAGATAACAAACACAGACGAGTGTTGAGGAATGCAGACGAGCAGCAAACATCTAAATTCAAACACAAACGAGTGTCGGGGGATGCATACAAGCAAAAGCCTCTACCAATCCTGGGCGACTGCTGGGGAAAGCAAACGAGCAATAACAAAGTGCGAACACAGACGAGTATTAGGAATGCAAACGAGCAAAAGCAATTATCAAACATCAAACACAAACGAGCGTTGGGGAATGCAGACGAGCAATAACAAAGTGTGAACACAGACGAGTGTTGGGAATGCAAACGAGCAAAAGCAATTATCAAACATCAAACACAGACGAGCGTTGGGGAATGCAGATGAGTAACAAAACAGATAACAAACACATACGAGTGTTGGGGGATGCAGACGAGCAAAAGCAAATGCCCGATTGGCAACAAGAATCACAACTCTGCAAGAGAGAACTAGATCAAGGGGCTTTGACAATGCCTAATTCCAACTGGGGATGAATAACTGTTTGTATCATCATACTGACCAAAAATAAATTGGAAACCTCACTGGGGATATTTCAATGATGGTTGTATATCAATCCTGAAACTCTGCGGGAAAATGACGATCTTCCAACACGACTGGGGAGATGCTTGGTGAAATATCCTTTGCTAGGAAAAGAGTTCTGACAGTTATAAACTCGGTGGGGAATCTGGGCATCCAGCTGCCTAATGTGCATACTCCACTTATGGGAAAATACACTGCTTGGGGATTTCACCTGCTCCAACTCAGCTGGGGGAAAGGTGTTTGGGAGAATGTGACGCCATCCTGCAAAACCTACAACAACAGAAAACACATATGTAACCCGGGGACTTGAATGGTATGATCTATTCATCCATCGTCACCCAACACTCAAAGAGGATTTCAAATGTTTCCCTGCAATGTCAGTTTTTTTCAAATAATCACCATGTTGTAAATGCAATGCTATTTTTTGCCAAAAATTCAGGACATTTTTGCATACAAAAGATAACACACAACACATCTTTTTGACTGAATATTCCTTTATTGAAAGGCCTCTGAATAGGCAAAATATTTACACTAGGAAGAAACCACCTGGAAAGAGGTAGCTACCATAAAATTGGGAAAATAAACTATCCTAATGGCAATGGGTATGACATCCCAATGAGTTTCCTTCTTGCTATGACCAACATGTCTTCAAAACTCTCCATTCTTGCCTTTGCTTTCTAAGAAGATGAGGGGACTGATTCCTATCCTTCTGATATTGTTAGATTGTACGAAATGATGATTTGGTTCAGATTTCCCGGATCGCAGTTGTTCGCTTATTCCCTTGTTTTGCGTGGATCGCCCTTTCGGGTTTTCAATCCACCGGGATACCCTTTTTTGCCTGAGCTGTCCGATGTGGCTTTTCAACTCAGCGGGTGTACATTTTTTTATTTATTTTCCCTAACTTCTGCCCGAGCTTTTTATTCTGTTTTTAGCTCGCCGGGATGCCCTTTTCTTGCCTGGACTTTAATTCTGTTTTTGTGTCCAGCGGGTTTTTTATGCGAAGTATTTTTTAACTGCGTCCGAGTTAACATGGGATTGGAAATCTTCTCCATCCATAGTGGTGAGCATCAGTGCTCCACCCGAGAAAACTTTCATTACTATGAATGGGCCTTCGTAGTTTGGGGTCCACTTGCCCCTGTGATCTGAACCTGGAGGAATGATCCTCTTGAGCACAAGCTCTCCTACTTGATACTCCTGAGTACGTACTCGTTGGTCGAATGCTCGCTTCATTCTCCTCTGATAAAGCTGACCATGACAGATAGCCACTAATCTCTTTTCCTCAATAAAGCATAGCTGATTGTATCGAGCACGTACCCACTCAGCCTCATCAAGCTTCACATCCATCATCACACGCAATGTAGGAATTTCCACCTCAACAGGCAAGACTGCCTCCATACCATATACCAATGAGAAAGGAGTTGCCCCGGTTGACGTCCTGACTGACGTTCGGTATCCATGCAGCGCAAATGGTAGCATCTCATGCCAATACTTGTAAGTGACAACCACCTTTTGCACAATCTTCTTGATATTCTTGTTTGCTGCTTCTACCGCACCATTCATCTTTGGTCGGTAAGGAGAATAATTGTGATGTTGAATCTGAAAGTCCCGGCACAACTCTGCCATCATCTTGTTGTTCAAATTGGAACCATTGTCAGTAATGATTCGCCCGGGTACTCCATATCTGCAAATGATGTCTCTTTTTAAAAACCTGGCTACCACTTGACGAGTGACATTGGCATAAGACACTGCTTCAACCCACTTAGTAAAGTAATCAATCGCAACCAGAATGAAACGATTACCATTTGAAGTCGTAGGCTCTATTTTCGCAATCATGTCAATGCCCCACATAGAAAAGGGCCAAGAAGATGACATGATGTTGAGCGGGCTGGGAGGAACATGCACCTTGTCTGCATAAATCTGGCACTTGTGGCACTTATGGGCGTAAGAACAACAATCTGCATCCATTGTCATCCAATAATACCCTGATTTCAACAACTTCTTAGCCATTGCGTTTCCTCCTGCATGAGTACCGAAGGATCCCTCGTGGACTTCTTTCATTAACAAGCTTGCTTCGTGTCTATCCATGCATCTGAGCAAGACCATGTCAAAGTTCCTCTTATACAAAACCCCATCTGTATTCAAGAAGAAGCTAGTAGCAAGTCTCCTTAAGGTCTTCTTGTCGTTGGATGATGCCCCAGCCGGGTATTCTTGTTTTTCCAGGAAACGTTTGATATCAAAGTACCAAGGTTTCTCGTCAAACACTGCGTCTACAGAGAAAGCATAAGCTGGTGCGTCGATCCTGGAAATGTCAATCCTGGGTACGTAGTTCCAACACAAGACTTTGATGGACGAAGAAAGAGTAGCCAATGCATCGGCAAATTGATTCTCATCTCGTGGTATATATTGAAGCTTAACTGTTGTGAAGAACGTCAACAGTTTTCTGGCATAATCCCAATAAGGAATTAAATGTTCTTGATGTGTATACCACTTTCCAGTAACCTGATTGATAACGAGGGCTGAATCTCCAAATATATCTAGGGTCTTAATCCGAAGATTAATAGCCTCTATTCCCACTATGCACGCCTCGTATTCCGCTTCATTGTTGGTGCAGCCAAAAGTAATTCTGGCAGCGAAGGGAAAGTGAACCTCTTCAGGAGTGATAAGAACAACACCTACTCCATGTCCGTTGATATTGACTGCCCCATCAAACATCAACTTCCATTTGGATTCAGGGTCTGGCCCGTCCTCCGGAAGTGGTTCCTCGCAATCTTTTGCCTTGAGGTACATGATGTCCTCATCAGGGAAATCAAATTTCATTGGCTGATAGGCATCTTCAAGTGGCTGTTGTGCAAGATAATCCGACAATACTGTAAACACCCCAAATTTTCCCTCACCCATTCACACCATGGCTTGTGATCATTTCATATGCATAAACACAATCATACCATCTCATATCACATTTTTGATTCACTGCATAGATTCAAAGTCATCTGCACCTAGGGTTTGTGATCTGAGCAATCCCAGAGCTTCTTGAGCCACTCCAAAGGCTATCAATCACTTCAAAGGGGTCTATGTGTGTTCAAGCATCATATTACATCCTCTCAAAGTCAAGATTGCCAAGGAATCACAAGAACTGGGATTGGTATGGATGCAGAGCCAAGTTTGACTGCACAGTTGACCTAAAATTAGGGTTTTGGTTTCAGAGGCCATAACTCCAAATTTTTTGGTCATTCTTCTTTCCATTGGTCTCTATATGGTATAGGGAGCATGCATATCAATTTTCATGAAGAAATTCCATGGGGAAATCATCTGATCAAGAGTTGACTTTCTGGACAAGTCGGTGCAAAATCAGGACATCTGAGGCCCCCAATGACCTAACCAAGGGGTGATCTTCATCATTTTGAGTGTATATGATCTTTATTTGATCATGGAAGAAGGTTGAAGTTCACAAAATTCAAGAATTACAAGTTTTTGCAAAGTTGACTTTTTAGGGCATGGTTGACTTTTCAAGAATATGTCATTTTATGCCATTTTTCAAGCCTTGCTTTTTGATCCAAAAATGCTTCAAATGGAAAAACTTTGGTCATGAAAGTTGTAGGTTAGATCTTTCCCTTTCAAAAAGTACAAGAACATGATCTAATTCTTCTTGGATCAAAAGTTATGGTGTGACAAAGTTGGCAAAAATCATTAATTTTCAAGATGTGCACCAAATGAGAAACTTGCAAGAACTTTGTACCAAGGCATTTGTAACCTCTAATTCATGTCTAACCATCACATAAACATCACATGTGACCAAAAATTCAGAATGGACTAAGTATTTCTCACTTCCCATGGTTTGTGTGGCAAGAAAGTTACATGTGAACCAAAGATGATCAACTTGCAAAACCATCATCACACTTTCACCAACTTGTTGCCTTGGCTGCTGAACCACCCTAGCCTCACTCACACACCATGCTGCGCCAGCCCACACTCTTGTACCAAGCTAGAACTTAGCCCATGCCTCTCTTACAAAAAGGTTGACAATTTGCAAAAGTGAACTTACCTATCACAGCAGGCCAGGTCACATCATCTGACCAATTGGAGTTGTTTATACTATCCATTTGCTAGCCATTTCACATAGAGAGCAAGCCTGAATCAAGCCATAGCAAGACATTCACAAACTCACCCCAAAAGCAAAACCCTTCGAATCTCTCTCCACAGCTCACAAACACACAAGCAAACTTCATAAACCTTTTCAACATCCCTCCCTGGTCACAAAGCACCCCTCAAAACATCCCAAAGCTCAAAGAATCAGAAACACGATTCTTACACCATCCTGAACAGAACCTGCTCAAACCTTCAAACCAGCCACCACAAACCCTTTCCAAGCATTGAAAGCTTCTTAGGAAGTCAAGTGGAGTAGATTGCAAGCAGGAAACTAGCCAGGAAGTGCCAGAGATCAAAGCTCCAGTTCAGGTGAGCTTCATGAACATTTTTTCCAGGAGCTCATTTTTAAGTTCTTAAATGGTTCTCTATGTTCCACTGATCATGATGATATGTTTGGTTTCGAAAATCATTGAGTTTTGAGCATGTATGGTGTTCCTGAAATTTTTTGACCTAAACCCCTTTTGCTTCGATTCAGCCTTATCATGTAAAATAAATGTGTTTTGGCTGTTGATTCTTACTCTATGATGTTTGGGGATGGATTCTGGGCAGAGAAATTAGGTTTTAGTGAGCTAGGGTGAAAGTTAGCAATTTTCAGGGAGGGTGCTGGCCGGAGAAGACGACCGGAAGTCTTCTCCGGCCACCTGAAAGTCATTAGTCATTTAATTAGGGTTAGGGCAAATTTCAAATGTGGACCCTTGGATCTGGCTTCCCGCGCGCGTGTGTGTGGTCTGGATCATGTCATTAGTTTATAATCAGGTTTAATTTGTTTAATTAATCAAAATTAGGAAGTTTGAACCTGGGCCGTCCAGATGCGCGCCCAGTCAAACCTTGTGAAACCCAGAATCAATCTCAGCCTCTCCTTCAGTTGACTTCAGTTTATTTTAATTTTCATTTCATTTCTTTTCTTTTAATTTGCATAATTTATTTAAAATAGCAAAAATGTTTTAAAAATTATGAAACTTTTTCTCAAGAGTTTCATTAATTTTTAAAACACAAAAATATTTTTATTTTCATTTTTAGCATTAAAAAAGTATTTTTAAATATTTAAAAGATTATTTTTAATTGATTAATGAAAATTAATTTATTAAAAATACTTTTAGGTATTTAAAAATCACCAAAAAATTCATGAAATGTTCTAAGACATTTAGAAACATTGTCCAACCTTCAAACCAAATTTATTTTTTGATCTTGATGCATTTTGAGAATTTTTCATTGATTAAAATCATTTTTGTGCATTATTTTGATCCAAAATTCAAAAAAATCATTTCTGCCTATCCATGAAGAGTTGGACATTGATTCTTTTTGCATTGCATTGTGTCTAGCATGTAGTTTTTGAGATTAAATGGCCATGATTTGTTCTTTCATTTTCAATTTGTTTGGTAATTTTCTTGTTTGGAAACCCTAAAACCCTAGAAATCTTAAGAAAACCATAACTTGAAATTGGTTAAGAGGTGAGACCTCTCCTTTGGGCATTGGGTTAGTATAGGATTAGGGGTCCTTTGTGTGGCATTTTCAATTTTTTATCTTATGGTTTGCTTCTGATTTTGATTTTTGTTTGATGCATGGTTCATAAACCCTAATTTGGGTTCCCATATGCATCCATCTTGCTTTCTCTTGCATAACATGACTTGCCATGACATTTCAAGCATCCATTTGATTCATTTGACATCATGAGACATATTGAAAGCATGTTTGATCATTGCATCATGTATTTGCCATGTTGCATGCCATGTGCACTTCATAACTTTTCATGTATGTTCATGGTTCCTAACTTGCTTCACTTGCATTCATGAACTTGTATGATCATTTCCATGTGCTGCCTCATGTTTGTAGCATCTCATAACATCATTAGCATCATGTAAATGCTTCTGGTTTTGTTTCTCATCATGTCATCTCATCCCATTTTGCATTGCATTGCATTTCTTTTCTAACATTTCAGGTGGTAAGTGACTTTGAGAAGTGAATTTGCCTTCACTTCTCATAACTCTTCTTTTCATCTCTCTTGCATCCATGCTGCATTTTTATATGTGTATGAGTTTGAGCTTGCTCATTCTTTTTCTTCCCACTTTCTTTCTTCAAGTGACTTGACTTCTTGAATGAAGCAAGTTGCTTTGCTTCTCTTGATCCTTTCATCTGCTTCCTGGTGATTCCTTTGAAGATTCTTCTTGTAAACCTCACAAACCTTAGGAACAACCAAGCATGACAATGATTAGGGTTTTGATTAGTCTCCCCTCTTAGTTTTGCCTTTGTGTCTCTTTTGAGTCTTCTCTTCTCATCTCATAATCAGGGACTAAACCCTAAAGGCTTTAAGGCTTTGTGATTAAGCTTATGCCTGCATCCTTCTCTTAGGATGGAGTGTATAACTTTAATCCTAAGTGTTAAACCCTTAATGTGTTTAAATCTCTTAATCAATTCACCTAATAATCATCAAGACATCACTTGTAACTTGGGCCTTGCATTAGGGTTCTAATTCTTCCTTAATTGGTTAAGAAGGACTAACCCTAGTGTTTATGGACAAGTCCCCCTCAAGTTGTCTTACAAACCCTAAAATTCACTTCATCATCATATCATTAAATAAAATCCACTTAATAAAAGGCTTGTTTTGTCATGAGTTTAATCCCTAATCATGGATTAAGTTGAGGAGCTTTTCTCAGCTTAAACATTCTCATCTATTATCCTTCTATTAGGATGGTGTAATGAGTCTGTTTAATCCCTGATTATGGCTTAATCTCATTACTCAACACTAAATAAAAACACCAAAAATATCTAAATAATCACAAGTAGGTTAATGATCTTAACCCTACATCAAAGGTGATTAAGTGTGAGAACATGACTTCACACTTAAGGTATTCTCATTACCCCTAATCAGAGGGAAGATGTGATGAGTTTACTAACCCATTGGTTTAGGCTTAAGCTCATTAACTTATGACAAATTCTCAAAAACAATAAAAGGCTGAAAACACAAAAAAACAAACAATAATCGTCTCCTTCGGGATTCTTTTCTCATCTCATTCACTCACAAACGAGAACTTGCTTCCTCCGTCTAATGCAAGACAGTTTGCACCTGAGCCAGACAGGTCATACACTTGAGCATAGACAAGTAAGCAGTTCACAAGTCAATTCATCTTTCAGTCTCTTTGGGTCGAACTACGGTGTTCTGACTTCCTCATTGCACGAGAGGATACGTAGGCATAACTTAACAGTTATCGAACAAAAGTCTCTGTATATTCCCCCTCTTTCTAGCTTTATTCTTTAGCCTCATGATCTTGAGCATTTCACTCTGTTCTTACACTGACACTTTCATACTTCATATCACTTATACACTATACACTGACACCTGTACATTCTCTTCCAGCTCTTTTACACACAAATTGCACTGACACTACCCCTTTAAAACACAAATCTTTTAAGCGTGGATCCCGTCGAGTAAGACGGACAATCTGGGTGCTAATACCTTCCCAGGTTGTAACCAACCCCCTTTCTCAGTCTCTCTGGTTCGCAACCGTCTTATCCATCTTTTCTAGGTCTATGCAGCATTGCCTTTCCTCCGGGATAAAAATGCCTAGCTGGCGACTCTATTCATCTCCAGTGAGTGCACTGCTGTGTGTTCTCATTGTCCCTCTCGCCGACCGTTCGCGTCTGTACCTTTATCTGGGCCGGTCCCATTTTATCGGGAGCGACAGCTTGGCGACTCTGCTGGGGAACCTTATACTGTAACCAGGGCTTCTGGTTCCTTTTGTGGGTTCCTCCTAGCACTTGTTTGATTTGTGTTTACTGGGGTGTTATGTGCTTATTTGTGTTTGTATATTTATTTTTGTTTTTTGCTTTATGTACAGTTGCTTTACTGCTTTCTTTACAGTTTTTCATATATCATACTGTCATACTGTGCTGCTGGCTGGATCTGTTGTTTGCTTTGGTGGGTGGGTATTCCATTGAGAGTTAAGGCCCTATACCTGGGACCTGAGTGACACCTAGGCTAGAGTGAATCATATTCTTTCCCATTCCATTTCGGTCTGGTGCGGGAATATGAAACACGGTTCAGATATGGGTTTCTTCTTGAGAACTCTGTGTTGCAGATTTCCTACAATGCTAGGGCTATCTGGGAAGCCTGCTAAGTCTGGATGACCTTTTAGTATTGACCTTCAGAAACTGAGGTGAATTAGAGGAGGAACTTATATGGTTAGTGTAAACACTGTACCTCCGGGTTAGAAGTGTTTACACTTCTCATAACTGATCCAAGTCTGAGGATCCTTGTTTTAGAACACCACCTGTGAGGCGGTTGGGCTGTTTACAGGTTTGCAGGTACCTTGACCTCAGAATACCCTGTTACTTTGATTTGATTAAGAATACTCCATGTTGGGACAGTTCTTGTGATTCTAAAACCCTGGACATGTGGCTCTTTATTTGAGCCCCCCCACCTTGGTTACTGGACTTATGGACCTCCATCTGGATTTCTTACACACATGGACTTATATCAGAGCATTTGATCAGATCCAGCTCAGTCACAAACCCTTGCATATCATTTGCATACATAATCATTGCATCATATTGACATTTGCTTATTTGTGTTTCAGGGTATCCATCTTCATTTGGTTTTGGTTTTGACCCCATCTTCAGTATTGACCTATCTTCATCAGCACTTGCTTCAGCTATCAGCTATCTACTTCAGCCAATCAGTGGCCCATTCTTCAGTATCATCATCAGCACTTGTCTCTACTCAGTCTCAACATCATGGCACCTAAAAAGAGCAACATCACCTACCACTTCTTCCAGCCAGAGTTAGCTGACATCAGGAGGATTCAGACCCTGATCACTCCAGACCATATACCACTGTTCAGGGAACACCATGGAGATATACTTGATATGGTTATGGATCTGGACCCCTCACAGAGAAGCCTGATCCACACTTGCCTTCAGTTTTATGATCCCCCACTGAGATGTTTCACTTTTCAGGACTTTCAGTTGGGCCCTTTATTGGAAGAGTACTCCTCATTAGTGGGTATACCTATCAGGGGTGGAGTCCCTTTCAACCCTGAGATGGCCTTTCCTGGTAATGAAGAGGTAGCAAAGGCATTGCATCTGGAACCAGTCCTGATTGGGCAGCATATGACTTCTAAGGCTGGAATCCCTGGCCTGCATCTGGATTTCTTGATCTCTCAAGCTACCCTGAAAGCTTCTTTAGGAGAATGGAAAGCAGTCTGTGCTTTATTGGCCTTGAGCATATATGGGATTGTATTATTTGCGGATGAGCCTCGATTCATTAGTAAGAATGCAATCCATCTTTTCATCCTGAAAAACCCAGTGCCAACTTTATTGGGGGATCTCTACTATTCAGTGCATCAGAGGAATGAAAAGCAAAGGGGAAGATTAGTGAGGTGCTGTGCTCCTTTGTTCCATACTTGGCTTCTCAGGCATCTACCCAGGACAGATGCATTTTTGAACCCTCATCAGCAGAGAAACTGGGCTGGAAGACTTACTACTCTAACTTCAGCTGATATCAGGTGGTGCACTCAAAGCACAAAAGGCAGGGATATCATCACCAGCTGTGGGCATTTTCCCAATGTGCCCCTGATAGGAGTTAAGGGTAGTATTAATTACAACCCTCTGCTGTTCAAAAGACAACTGGGCTATGCACTGGTCCACACTCCTAAGGCACAGGACTTGGTTGAAACTCTTTATTGTGAGAACAAGATTAATCTGGCTATTGTTAGGCAGGCAGCCTGGGCCTGGGACAATGTGCAGACTAAAGGGGTGACCATCCTAGGGAAGTGTAACAATGTCGCATCAGCACAATACTATGATTGGTCCCATGCCAGGGCCCAATTCTCTGGGATGCCCTTTACTATTGAAGATATGCCTGGGCCTTCCACAACACCACCTCCAGCAACTGTCAGCTTAGAGGAGTTTGAGAAGTTGAAAGAAAGAAATGAGAAGTTGACTCAAGCTTTGCAGAAGACCCTCTATGAGAGGAGTGATGGAAGACTGGATATTGAGAGGTTGGAGAAGTTGAAAGTGGAGCATCTAGCTAGAATTGAAAAGTCTGAAGATTACATTAAGAAGTCTAGGGCTGGAGAACAAATCCTGAAGAATGCTTGCAAGGAAGCTCAGTTCCAGAAAGCCAGGACAGACTTGTATCTAAAGGAGAGTCAGGCTAGGTGGGTCAGGATCACCGAGACTCGTACTCTGGAGGACAAGAGGGTCCAAGACAAGATAGAGCAACTGGAAGCTAGTGCAAAAGAGCAGCAGGAAGCCCTGGCAGCAGCCCAGAAGGAGATATCAGAGCTGAAGATCAAAGCCGGAGTGAAGAGGTCTAAAGACCAAAGTCAACACAAGAAGCTAACTGCAGCTGTTACTACCCGGGACCTCCTTATCAGGAATCTCACGGAGCGTCCGGCTGATCCTGTGACCGAAGCACTTCTCAAGGAAGTTCGGGAGGATGAGTTTGGTCTTGGTGTTTGACCATTTGCTTGTTGTTGCTTTCATTCCGTGTACTTTTATTTTCTTGTAATGTATTTTGACCCCTCAGAGGGCTTGTATTTGTGAACAAACTATGTACCATTTGCCTTTTGTAATATATGTATTAGTTTGTTCCATCCGAGTTTACTTCAAAAGCAACATCAACAGCATCATCTTCAAGGGTCTGGAAGGGTCAAAACTGAATGCCAAGCCGGATACCTTGAAAACAAATAAGCATACTGCATTGCATGCTAACCCTTTGTTTGTTTTGTAGGTTTTGTTTTGTTGTTGCTAACTCTGTTGTGATGTTCAGGAACTATTGCTCGTCGCCGGGTGTTTCCCCTCAATCGTCCGCACCGATATCCAACCCGTAACAATCTTCCGGGCATACAAATGGATCAGGTACAGCAGGACCTTGCAGAGGTCAGAAATCAAATGGCAAACGAAAGATTGGAAATGAGAACTCAGATGACGCAGTTTATGGAAGTAATGAACAACATGGCTCAGAGCCAGGAAAGATTGAGAGCCATGGTGGAAAGGCAGAATCAAGAAGAGCCCCATGTAGGGACTGCTGGCACAAGCAACAACGAGGGGGTCCAACCTCATGTCAATCCCCCAGTCTTTGGACCCCACCTCCATCCAGAGGCCAACATCCCTGTCAATATACAAGGGACTGCTACAGCAGGGAGGGTACTGCAAGAAGACCCCCAAGAAGACCAGTTCACAGTGATGGGAGCCGGGGAAGAGGCTTATGACAGAAGGTTGGATGAGATAGCTGAGAAATTAAGATCCTTAGAGTCTCAAAACTCTTTGGGTTTTGATGTTATGGATATGGGCTTGGTAGACGGGGTCAGGATTCCCCACAAGTTTAAGCCACCATGCTTTGAGAAGTATAATGGGACTTCCTGTCCCCGAACCCATCTACAATCTTTTCTCGGGAGGCTAAAGGCCTATACCATGGACGAGAAGTTGTGGATGTTCTATTTTGAGGATAGCTTGACTGGAGCTTCGAGGGAATGGTATTCCCATCTGACAAGAGCAACTATTAGATGCTGGAAGGACCTGGCAGAGGCCTTCATCAGACAGTATCAGTATAATCTGGATATGGCACCCAACAGGACCCTCCTAATGGGAATGTCACAGTCATCTAGAGAGAGCTTCCGAGAGTATGCTCAAAGATGGAGACAGCTTGCTGCTGCTGTCCAGCCACCTATGTCAGAAAGGGAGATGGCTGATATGTTCATGAACACCCTTCAGGGGACTTACATTGATAGGCTAGCCGCCTTCTCATCTACCAGCTTTGCAGATGTAGTCATAGCCGGGGAGAGAATTGAAAGCCTATTGAAGATGGGTAAGATCTCAGACAACGGTGCAAGCTCATCCAGTAATGCAAGAAAGCCTTTTGCAGGCCCAAGAAGGACTGGTGAGACCAATGCCATCCACACCAACAGGGGCAGGCCCCAATATGTTCATAGATCCGTGGCAGCAGTCACCATTCCCGCTCCAGCTCATCCACAACCAGCTTATCAACCTCCGCAGCAAAACTATCAGCAACAACCTCAGTACCATCAACAAAATCAGTACCCTCCGAGGAATTACAACAACAACAACACCAACAACAATAACCAGCAAAGGCCATTCCAGCAGAGGCCATCTCAAGCCAACAGGGTGATCGATCCGATCCCTATGCCATATGCTACATTGCTGCCACAACTCCTGAAACTCAACCTAGTTGAGCTAAGGACATTGGCACCTCCAGATCCCAACAGTCTACCCAGGAATTACGACTCCAACGCCAGATGTGCTTTTCATTCGAATGCACCGGGCCATAGTACAGAAAAGTGCAGAGCCTTGCACATGAAGGTACAAGACCTGGTAGACTCAAAAGCTCTGAATTTCGCACCACCACCCAATGTCAACAAAAATCCTATGCCACACCACGGTGGTCCCAGAATCAACGCTATTGAAGAAGACAAGCCGTCCTATTTAATAACCAGCGTGGGTCAGATCCGGACACCGTTGGTGGAGATTAAGGCCCAGCTCCTCGAATGTCACATGTTCCCGGGGTGTGAGTTAGGATGTGCTTACTGCAATATCTCAGTAAATGGGTGCGATAACCTGAGGAATGGCATAGATGGTCTTATTCAGAGTGGCCAACTTCAGATCACCACATCATTTCCAACAAATCCAGCAATCTCATCAGCAACAGTTCCGGTATCTCCTACAACTGCAGCAACCATTGTTCCTGACAATTCTTCGGCTTCATCAACAAGTACTCCATCCATCATCTCAACTGATCCGTTATCAACAAATTTTTCTTCTACAACTTCAGCACCACTCCAATTTGAATCTCCTACAACAACAACGTCCATCCTTCCGACAATGTCTCCTACAACTCCAGCAACAAATCATGAAGATGTCTCAACTGTCACAATATTTTATGATCCTGAAAACAACTCTGCCTACAATTCAGAAAGTGCTGCTCCCATCAGAGCACCAGTCACAATTTATTATGATCCACAAACTATCACAGTCCCTTCTGCAGCCGCCATCAGTCCAGTCACTGTCACAGTGCCTGGACCAGTACCTTATGAAAGCAATAGGGCCATCCCTTGGCACTATGGCTCTGACGTATACTGCGAAGGAAAGAAGATCACTCTTGAACCATCAACACCTGCACCACAGATAGACAATGTGGGAGGAGGCGGAGGCTTCACTCGAAGCGGACGTCTCTTTGCGCCACAAATTCAAAGACCCACTGCCGAAGCAGAAGCTGCTGCCAAGGCAAAAGGAAAGAGCCCGGTGCAGGAAGATCAAGCCGTAAAGGAAGCTTTGAAAACACCATTCGATCAAGAAGTTGATGAGTTTATGAGAATCATCAAAAAGAGTGATTACAAAATAGTGGATCAGCTTCACCAGACGCCATCCAAGATCTCTATCCTCTCATTGCTCATGTGCTCCGAAGCCCATCGGAATGCACTACTCAAAGTCTTGCACGCAGCTTACGTGCCTGAAGAGATCACTGTCAATCAGTTGGAAACCGTGGTTGGAAATGTTACTGCTAGCAATGGGCTAGGGTTCACCAATACTGACTTGACAACGGAAGGCCGCAACCATAACAAGGCCTTGCACATCACCATGGAATGCAAAGGTGCAGTCCTTTCCCATGTGCTGGTAGACACAGGATCATCCCTTAATGTCTTACCCAAAAAGGCCCTGGTGAAGCTAGAATATGAAGGATTAGCATTGCGTCCCAGTAACCTGGTAGTAAGAGCCTTTGATGGTTCTAAGAGATCGGTGCTAGGAGAAATTGAGCTGCCTGTGACGATTGGCCCGCAAACCTTTAAAACGATCTTCTATGTGATGGACATTCAGCCTGCCTACAGCTGTTTGTTGGGTAGACCATGGATTCATGCCGCTGGCGCAGTAACGTCTACCCTTCACCAGAAGTTAAAATTTGAGTGGGAAGGCCAAGTTGTTACTATCTGTGGGGAGGAGGATATATTTGTTAGCCATCTGGCTACTTATAAGTATATTGAGATGGATGGGGAGATCCATGAAACAATGAGCCAAGGGTTTGAGGCCCTGAATGTTAATGAAGCATCTGCTGTATCTGGGATCTCCATGTCATCTTATCAACAAGCCCGGAAGGTTGTTGAGGAAGGAACTGCCCAAGGCTGGGGCAAGGTTTTAGCTGTGGAGGAGAAGAAAGACAAATTTGGGTTGGGTTACAGACCAACTCAACAAAATCAAGCAGAGGCTGCTGAAGAGCCCGGTTTTGTCAGTGGGGGGATGCTCACCCCTGATGCTATCAACAATTTGGAAGACGAGCTGGAAGAGGAGCGCAATCTGGAGAATTGGATTCGTCCAAAGATCCCGGGGAGCAGTATCTCAAACTGGTCTTCCCAGGAAATTATAAGAGTTACTCATGCAGAGTAATTATTATTTCCTGTATTTTTATAGCATGCATCAAAGTCTTGCATCTTGCCCAAGATGACAAGACTCATTTTGTAATCGGGCCATCTGTACTTTTTGTGCAAACAAGATTAATCAATGAAATATCAGACATCTTTTTGCAAACGAGTCTTTTTTCTTTTCCGCTCACTGTTTTTCCATTTTTCTTTTTGTACAAAAAATAAATGGCGATGTTTTCAAAATGATAACTTTATTTCACTTTCTAAACAAGATTAAAATCAATCACTAAAATGAACAAACTGAACCCTTGCAGAGAATGCCTTCCAGACAACACCGACAACAGCACGGCTATGACTTCGTATGACTTTGACAATCCGATCAATCAAGCTGATGAAGGGGTTGAAGAAGAATATGAGCTCCCTGAAGAGCTAGCCAGGTTGTTAAGACAAGAGGAGAAGGTTATTACTCCTCACCAGGAGGAGGTTGAAGTGATTAATCTTGGTACAGATGAAGACGTGAAAGAGGTTAAAATCATGGCCTGCCTGCAAGACTCAGTGAAGAGACAACTGATTGATCTGCTTCAAGAATATGTGGATGTTTTTGCTTGGTCGTATCGAGATATGCCAGGGTTGGACACCGACATCGTTGTGCACAAGCTGCCTTTGAGAGAAGAGTGCCCACCGGTCAAACAGAAGTTGCGCCGTACTCACCCAGACATGGCTATGAAAATCAAGGAGGAGGTACAAAAGCAATGGGACGCCGGGTTCCTTGCTGTGACTAGCTATCCGCCGTGGGTTGCTAATATAGTACCTGTGCCTAAGAAAGACGGAAAGGTAAGGATGTGTGTTGACTACCGGGATCTGAATAGAGCCAGCCCGAAAGATGACTTCCCATTACCTCACATTGATGTATTGGTGGATAACACGGCTCAGTTCTCGGTATTCTCCTTCATGGACGGATTTTCAGGATATAATCAGATCAAGATGTCACCTGAAGACATGGAGAAAACAACATTCATTACACCTTGGGGCACGTTCTGCTACAAGGTAATGCCATTCGGGCTCAAGAATGCTGGTGCAACATATCAACGGGCTATGGTAACATTATTCCACGATATGATCCATAAGGAAATCGAGTGTTATGTGGATGACATGATTGCCAAGTCCCTTACAGAGGAAGATCACCTGGTAAATCTGCTCAAGTTGTTCAAACGTCTGAGGAAGTACCAGCTGAAATTGAACCCTAACAAATGCACATTCGGGGTGCGGTCCGGTAAGCTACTGGGTTTTATTGTAAGCGAGAAAGGGATTGAATTTGACCCTGATAAAGTCAAAGCTATTCAAGAGATGCCTGCACCGAGGACTGAGAAAGCAGTTCGAGGGTTCTTAGGTAGATTGAACTACATCTCAAGGTTCATATCTCACCTTACAGCAACCTGTGAACCCTTGTTCAAGCTGTTAAGAAAAGAACAGACGGTCAGGTGGAATGAAGACTGCCAAAGGGCTTTTGACAAGATCAAAGAATATCTGCAAGAACCTCCAATCCTTATGCCTCCAGTTGAAGGAAGACCTCTGATAATGTACTTGACAGTATTAGAAGGGTCAATGGGGTGTGTGCTGGGCCAGCATGACGAGTCTGGTCGAAAAGAGTATGCAATATACTACCTAAGCAAAAAGTTTACCGACTGTGAACAATGTTATTCACTGCTCGAGAAAACTTGCTGTGCTTTAGCGTGGGCTGCTCGCCGACTGAGACAGTATATGTTGACCCACACTACTTTGTTGATATCAAAAATGGACCCAGTCAAGTACATTTTCGAGAAGCCAGCTCTTACCGGACGGGTTGCAAGATGGCAAATGATTCTCACAGAATATGACATCCAGTACACTTCTCAGAAAGCCATCAAGGGCAGTGTATTGTCTGAATATCTTGCTGAGCAACCCATTGATGACTACCAGCCTATGAGATTTGACTTCCCTGATGAAGACATCATGTTCGTTAAAGCAAAAGATCATGAAGAGCCTATTCACACTGAAGGGCCTGACCCGGAAGAAGAATGGACTATGATGTTCGATGGGGCTGTTAATATGAATGAACGTGGTGTTGGTGCAGTACTTATTACACCTAAGGGAGTTCACATGCCTTTCTCGGCAAAACTCACTTTCAACTGCACTAACAACGAAGCTGAATACGAAGCTTGCATTATGGGTCTTGAGGAAGCCATTGACCTCAGGATCAAGACATTGACCGTATTCGGAGATTCAGCTCTGGTAGTTAATCAAACCAACGGAAAATGGTACACCCACCAGGATCATCTGATACCTTACAGGGATTATACAAGGAGGTTATTGACTTTCTTCACAACAGTCAAGCTTGAGTATATCCCTCGGGACGAGAATCAGTTTGCAGATGCTCTTGCTACCATTTCATCCATGATCAAAGTTCAAGCGGCCAACTTTGTACCTCAGATTTCAGTATCCAGACTCGACAGACCAGCATATGTATTTGCAGCAGAAGTTGTCAAAGATGATAAGCCTTGGTTCCATGACATCAAACGCTTCTTGGAGGATCAGACATACCCACCTGGGGCATCTTCCAATGATAAGAAGACTTTGAGAAGGCTTGCTGGTAGCTTCTTTCTGAACACTGATGGGTCTCTGTACAAAAGGAACTTTGATATGGTACTCCTCAGATGTGTTGACAAGACGGAAGCAGAATTGTTGATGCATGAAGTGCATGAAGGATCCTTTGGTACCCATGCTGGAGGGCATGCCATGGCTAAGAAATTGCTAAGATCAGGATATTACTGGATCACAATGGATGCAGACTGTTGTGCTTATGCCAGGAAATGCCACAAATGCCAGATTTATGCGGATAAGGTGCATGTGCCTCCCAATCCTTTGAATATAATGTCTTCACCATGGCCCTTTGCCATGTGGGGCATTGATATGATTGGCAAGATTGAGCCAACTGCTTCGAACGGCCACAGATTCATCCTGGTTGCCATTGACTATTTCACCAAGTGGGTCGAAGCAGCCTCATATGCAAATGTTACAAGGCAAGTGGTAGCCCGATTTCTGAAGAGAGATATCATCTGTCGGTATGGAGTTCCCGAGCGAATCATTATTGATAATGGTTCCAATTTAAACAACAAGATGATGGCTGAGTTATGCCGGGACTTCAAAATCCAACACCACAATTCTTCTCCTTACAGGCCAAAGATGAATGGCGCTGTTGAGGCAGCAAATAAAAATATCAAGAAGATTGTGCAGAAGATGGTAGTCACCTACAAAGACTGGCACGAAATGCTACCGTTTGCCTTGCATGGGTACCGCACGTCAATCAGAACATCCACTGGGGCAACACCGTATCAACTTGTGTATGGTATGGAGGAAGTCCTACCAGTTGAAGTTGAATTACCCTCCCTACGGGTACTGATGGATGTTAAGCTGAACGAAGCAGAATGGGTTCGGGCCTGTTACGAACAACTGAGTCTGATCGAAGAGAAAAGATTGGCTGCAATCTGTCATGGGCAGTTGTATCAGAAAAGAATGAAGAGAGCCTTCGATCAGAAAGTCAGGCACCGAGAGTACCAAGTAGGAGATCTTGTGTTGAAGAGAATCCTTCCTCCTCATACAGACCACAGGGGCAAATGGACTCCCAATTATGAAGGACCATTCGTGGTAAAGAAAGTTTTTTCTGGTGGAGCACTGATGCTCAGCACCATGGATGTGAAGATTTCCCGTCCCCTGTGAATTCAGATGCAGTTAAAAAATACTTCGCATAAAATGACCCGCTGGACATAAAAACAGAATGAAAGTCCAGGAAAAAATAGGGCATCCCGGCGAGTCAAAAACAGAATGAAAGACTCGGGCAAAAATAAGGGAAATAAATAAAAAATGTACACCCGCTGAGTTGAAAAGCCGCATTGGACAGCTCAGGCAAAAATGGGTATCCCGATGGATTGAAAACCCGAAAGGGCGATCCATGCAAAACAAGGGAATAAGCGAACAACTGCGTTCTGAATTCGTCTGTATTATCCGCAACTTGGTAAGCCTCCAAAGGATCAAGCTTCAATCAGAACCGACTTTCTCCAGAAAGCAAGATGAGAAGAACGTCAAAAGTCATACGAGTCATAGCGAAAAAGGAAGCTCCTTTGAAAGCGTCATCAACATCGCCAGCACCTTGTTTCTCAATTTGTAACAATCTCCTCCTTTCAGGAGATATGTTTCTTTGACTGTATCTCGCCAGTTCAGGGCATATGAATTAATAAAATCAGATTTTTCAGTCATGTTTCGTCTTGTACATTTTTTATTTGCAAAGAATGTCTGATGTCTCTAAAAAACAATTGCACGAGTACAAATGCTTTTCTCTAAAAAATAATAAAAAACACGTGCTGGCAGGGAATATACTTACTCTCGAAAGTGCTTAACTCCTATGACGGAATCCAGTAAAGGATACCTCGGGACCATTTGTGCGTTTCCTTATCTTTGCAGGATTGCAGGTATCCAGAACGCAACTTGGGGCATGCAAGTTACATCCCAGCAAGCTGGCAAGTCGACACTCACTCTTGGCACCAGAGGTGTTCTCTCCCCAGTGAGCTGCCACTTGCTACTACCACCAGCCGAGTTGTTGATTCTCCCTCAACAGAATGCAGAAGTCAGGGAATCATCTCCCCACAGAGTTTCAGCCTCTATTCAGAAGAGCAGCGCATGAAGGAGTCACAACAGAGTACAGAAGGCTTCTACAAACCCCAGCTGGGTACTATAGTCCAAGGATATGTCAATCAGTGACCTACATCCCCAAGCAGAATCACCTCATTAGGTCTATCAATGATCTCATCCCCAGCTGGGAGGTCCATTTCAAACAGATCAGCCAGAGATCTTCGCAGTAACGGGATCCGAATCCCGGTTTGATATCTTTGCATAATCATGACATTTGCATCATAATCACCCACAAAGCGTAGCATTACGTCTAATACGGAGCATTACGGCAAAAATCAAACACATAGCATAATCATAAGCCATGTTGTGAATCGAACACTTGTGAATAATGACCATTCATCAAAATGCGGAATACTTTCCCCCAAAATCCCCACCAGAGTCCCCAGCAAGAGCAGTTGCCTCACAAATCACAAACACCAGTTTATACTCCTTGTTGACACCCGTCCGTGTCATCACTCCCAGTAAAGTCGCCTGAACACTCTTTACAAACAAGATCACCCGTATTACAGATACTTCCTGACACCCGTCCGTGTCGTACCACCAGCAGAAAGCCAAAGACATCATCTTTGCACTCACTTGTATTCATTTTCTTGACACCCGTCCGTGTCATATCCCCAGCGCAGTCGCTTACACTTTTACACCCCATATACTTGTTGATACTATACTTTTCTCCTTTTTGACACTCGTCCGTGTCACTCTCCCCAGCGGATAAATACTCATCTACAATACTCATACTCACTACTCATGATTACACTTATACAGCTACCCGTCCGTATCTTGTATATACCATTTATATCCCCTCAGATTCAACACTAGTCCTTGTTCTTTGTTAACCAGTTGGTACTCGTCCGTACCATCATCTCAGAACATGCGTCAAGCGTTTGTTTCTACATGATACTCGTCCGTATCATAGTCTTAAGGATGCTCGTCCGCATCTTTAATCCATACACCGTGTCAAACACTTTTGTCCTCTTGAATATAGATACTCGTCTGTGTCTACTGTTCCCCAGAAAAGTCCCCTCAGATTCAACACTCGTTCGTGTTCTCTGTTAACCAGTTGATACTCGTCCGTATCATCATCTCTGAACACGTGTCAGTACTTGTTTCTACCCGATACTCGTCCGTATCGTAGTCTTAAGGATGCGCGTCCGCATCTTTAATCTATACACAAACATACCAAACACTTATACCTTTTGTTTCTTGGATGTAAACGCTCGTCCTTGTTTACTATTCCCCAGTAAATCGCCGACAAAGCAAATTTTCCTTTTTATCTGACACTCGTCCTGTGTCATGATAAACCTTGAGAGCAGCCGTACCCTGCTAGGTGGTCGTCCTCCACCTCTTGATGGTCGTCCTCCATAATGCTCATCCGATGGCCGTCCCCATCGTCGACATTTTAGCAGCCGTCCCCTGCTAGGTGGTCGTCCTCCACCTTTTGATGATCGTCCTTCATCACTTTATCCAACGGCCGTCCCCATTGTTGATTTTGGTTATCTGGCATTCGTCCTATGTCGTGAGAAACCTTGAGAGCAGCCGTCCCCTGCTAGGTGGTCGTCCTCCACCTCTTGATGGTCGTCCTCCATCATGCTCGTCCGATGGCCGTCCCCATCGTTGACCTTTTGTCCGGCATTCGTCCTATGTCGCGATACTTTCGGCAGCCGTACCCGGCCTGGTGGTCGTCCTCCACCTTAGATGACCGTCCCTCATCTTAATCCCAACAGAGCAGCCGTCCCCTGCTAGGTGATCGTCCTTCACCTTTGATGACCGTACCTCATCATCTGTTTATTTCATTTATTCTTTAACCCGATGGACGTCCCCGTCGTGGTCCCTTTTCGTTTTAGCCCGATGGCCGTCCCCATCGTTGGTTACTTTACTTTATGAACTTGATGGCCGTCCCCGTCATGTTTCATTCAATCCCCAGAGAGTCTTACAACTTTGTCTTGATGGCCGTCCCCATCATAATCTTATTTTTCCCAGCTAGTCGGCCGTCCCCGTCTTGGCTTTACCTTTTATCTCCAGCATGTCGGCCGTCCCCGTCATTGTTTTGTTTCCCACACTTTCCCCAGCATGTCGGTCGTCCCCGTCATTGTTATTTACCCAGCAGTCGTCCTTTGCTCGACGGTCGTCCTCCATCGCCTACACTTTACAATATACTTCATTTTCCTTTACAATCTATATCCCTTTTCTTCTTCATTCAGTGAGTGCAAATTTTGGACTGTCTTTGGTATTCAACCACAAGTTATCTTGTTTGCCTGTTGAGCCGTTGCTTACATCTTGCACAGCTAACTCATGTTTGAATAGGGGCAGCTGTAAACACCCCAAATTTGCCCTCACCCATTCACACCATGGCTTGTGATCATTTCATATGCATAAACACAATCATACCATCTCATATCACATTTTTGATTCACTGCATAGATTCAAAGTCATCTGCACCTAGGGTTTGTGATCTGAGCAATCCCAGAGCTTCATGAGCCACTCCAAAGGCTATCAATCACTTCAAAGGGGTCTATGTGTGTTCAAGCATCATATTACATCCTCTCAAAGTCAAGATTGCCAAGGAATCACAAGAACTGGGATTGGTATGGATGCAGAGCCAAGTTTGACTGCACAATTGACCTAAAATTAGGGTTTTGGTTTCAGAGGCCATAACTCCAAATTTTTTGGTCATTCTTGTTTCCATTGGTCTCTATATGGTATAGGGAGCATGCATATCAATTTTCATGAAGAAATTCCATGGGGAAATCATCTGATCAAGAGTTGACTTTCTGGACAAGTCAGTGCAAAATCAGGATATCTGAGGCCCCCAATGACCTAACCAAGGGGTGATCTTCATCATTTTGAGTGTATATGATCTTTATTTGATCATGGAAGAAGGTTTATGTTCACAAAATTCAAGAATTACAAGTTTTTGCAAAGTTGACTTTTTAGGGCATGGTTGACTTTTCAAGAATATGTCATTTTATGCCATTTTTCAAGCCTTGCTTTTTGATCCAAAAATGCTTCAAATGGAAAAACTTTGGTCATGAAAGTTGTAGGTTAGATCTTTCCCTTTTCATAAAGTACAAGAACATGATCTAATTCTTCTTGGATCAAAAGTTATGGTGTGACAAAGTTGGCAAAAATCATTAATTTTCAAGATGTGCACCAAATGAGAAACTTGCAAGAACTTTGTACCAAGGCATTTGTAACCTCTAATTCATGTCTAACAATCACATAAACATCACATGTGACCAAAAATTCAGAATGGACTAAGTATTTCTCACTTCCCATGGTTTGTGTGGCAAGAAAGTTACATGTGAACCAAAGATGATCAACTTGCAAAACCATCATCACACTTTCACCAACTTGTTGCCTTGGCTGCTGAACCACCCTAGCCTCACTCACACACCATGCTACGCCAGCCCACACTCTTGTACCAAGCTAGAACTTAGCCCATGCCTCTCTTACAAAAAGGTTGACAATTTGCAAAAGTGAACTTACCTATCACAGCAGGCCAGGTCACATCATCTGACCAATTGGAGTTGTTTATACTATCCATTTGCTAGCCATTTCACATAGAGAGCAAGCCTGAATCAAGCCATAACAAGACATTCACAAACTCACCCCAAAAGCAAAACCCTTCGAATCTCTCTCCACAGCTCACAAACACACAAGCAAACTTCATAAACCTTTTCAACATCCCTCCCTGGTCACAAAGCACCCCTCAAAACATCCCAAAGCTCAAAGAATCAGAAACACGATTCTTACACCATCCTGAACAGAACCTGCTCAAACCTTCAAACCAGCCACCACAAACCCTTTCCAAGCATTGAAAGCTTCTTAGGAAGTCAAGTGGAGTAGATTGCAAGCAGGAAACTAGCCAGGAAGTGCCAGAGATCAAAGCTCCAGTTCAGGTGAGCTTCATGAACATTTTTTCCAGGAGCTCATTTTTAAGTTCTTAAATGGTTCTCTATGTTCCACTGATCATGATGATATGTTTGGTTTCGAAAATCATTGAGTTTTGAGCATGTATGGTGTTCCTGAAATTTTTTGACCTAAACCCCTTTTGCTTCGATTCAGCCTTATCATGTAAAATAAATGTGTTTTGGCTGTTGATTCTTACTCTATGATGTTTGGGGATGGATTCTGGGCAGAGAAATTAGGTTTTAGTGAGCTAGGGTGAAAGTTAGCAATTTTCAGGGAGGGTGCTGGCCGGAGAAGACGACCGGAAGTCTTCTCCGGCCACCTGAAAGTCATTAGTCATTTAATTAGGGTTAGGGCAAATTTCAAATGTGGACCCTTGGATCTGGCTTCCCGCGCGCGTGTGTGTGGTCTGGATCATGTCATTAGTTTATAATCAGGTTTAATTTGTTTAATTAATCAAAATTAGGAAGTTTGAACCTGGACCGTCCAGATGCGCGCCCAGTCAAACATTGTGAAACCCAGAATCAATCTCAGCCTCTCCTTCAGTTGACTTCAGTTTATTTTAATTTTCATTTCATTTCTTTTCTTTTAATTTGCATAATTTATTTAAAATAGCAAAAATGTTTTAAAAATTATGAAACTTTTTCTCAAGAGTTTCATTAATTTTTAAAACACAAAAATATTTTTATTTTCATTTTTCGCATTAAAAAAGTATTTTTAAATATTTAAAAGATTATTTTTAATTGATTAATGAAAATTAATTTATTAAAAATACTTTTAGGTATTTAAAAATCACCAAAAAATTCATGAAATGTTCTAAGACATTTAGAAACATTGTCCAACCTTCAAACCAAATTTATTTTTTGATCTTGATGCATTTTGAGAATTTTTCATTGATTAAAATCATTTTTGTGCATTATTTTGATCCAAAATTCAAAAAAATCATTTCTGCCTATCCATGAAGAGTTGGACATTGATTCTTTTTGCATTGCATTGTGTCTAGCATGTAGTTTTTGAGATTAAATGGCCATGATTTGTTCTTTCATTTTCAATTTGTTTGGTAATTTTCTTGTTTGGAAACCCTAAAACCCTAGAAATCTTAAGAAAACCATAACTTGAAATTGGTTAAGAGTTGAGACCTCTCCTTTGGGCATTGGGTTAGTATAGGATTAGGGGTCCTTTGTGTGGCATTTTCAATTTTTTATCTTAGGGTTTGCTTCTGATTTTGATTTTTGTTTGATGCATGGTTCATAAACCCTAATTTGGGTTCCCATATGCATCCATCTTGCTTTCTCTTGCATAACATGACTTGCCATGACATTTCAAGCATCCATTTGATTCATTTGACATCATGAGACATATTGAAAGAATGTTTGATCATTGCATCATGTATTTGCCATGTTGCATGCCATGTGCACTTCATAACTTTTCATGTATGTTCATGGTTCCTAACTTGCTTCACTTGCATTCATGAACTTGTATGATCATTTCCATGTGCTGCCTCATGTTTGTAGCATCTCATAACATCATTAGCATCATGTAAATGCTTCTGGTTTTGTTTCTCATCATGTCATCTCATCCCATTTTGCATTGCATTGCATTTCTTTTCTAACATTTCAGGTGGTAAGTGACTTTGAGAAGTGAATTTGCCTTCACTTCTCATAACTCTTCTTTTCATCTCTCTTGCATCCATGCTGCATTTTTATATGTGTATGAGTTTGAGCTTGCTCATTCTTTTTCTTCCCACTTTCTTTCTTCAAGTGACTTGACTTCTTGAATGAAGCAAGTTGCTTTGCTTCTCTTGATCCTTTCATCTGCTTCCTGGTGATTCCTTTGAAGATTCTTCTTGTAAACCTCACAAACCTTAGGAACAACCAAGCATGACAATGATTAGGGTTTTGATTAGTCTCCCCTCTTAGTTTTGCCTTTGTGTCTCTTTTGAGTCTTCTCTTCTCATCTCATAATCAGGGACTAAACCCTAAAGGCTTTAAGGCTTTGTGATTAAGCTTATGCCTGCATCCTTCTCTTAGGATGGAGTGTATAATTTTAATCCTAAGTGTTAAACCCTTAATGTGTTTAAATCTCTTAATCAATTCACCTAATAATCATCAAGACATCACTTGTAACTTGGGCCTTGCATTAGGGTTCTAATTCTTCCTTAATTGGTTAAGAAGGACTAACCCTAGTGTTAATGGACAAGTCCCCCTCAAGTTGTCTTACAAACCCTAAAATTCACTTCATCATCATATCATTAAATAAAATCCACTTAATAAAAGGCTTGTTTTGTCATGAGTTTAATCCCTAATCATGGATTAAGTTGAGGAGCTTTTCTCAGCTTAAACATTCTCATCTATTATCCTTCTATTAGGATGGTGTAATGAGTCTGTTTAATCCCTGATTATGGCTTAATCTCATTACTCAACACTAAATAAAAACACCAAAAATATCTAAATAATCACAAGTAGGTTAATGATCTTAACCCTACATCAAAGGTGATTAAGTGTGAGAACATGACTTCACACTTAAGGTATTCTCATTACCCCTAATCAGAGGGAAGATGTGATGAGTTTACTAACCCATTGGTTTAGGCTTAAGCTCATTAACTTATGACAAATTCTCAAAAACAATAAAAGGCTGAAAACACAAAAAAACAAACAATAATCGTCTCCTTCGGGATTCTTTTCTCATCTCATTCACTCACAAACGAGAACTTGCTTCCTCCGTCTAATGCAAGACAGTTTGCACCTGAGCCAGACAGGTCATACACTTGAGCATAGACAAGTAAGCAGTTCACAAGTCAATTCATCTTTCAGTCTCTTTGGGTCGAACTACGGTGTTCTGACTTCCTCATTGCACGAGAGGATACGTAGGCATAACTTAACAGTTATCGAACAAAAGTCTCTGTATATTCCCCCTCTTTCTAGCTTTATTCTTTAGCCTCATGATCTTGAGCATTTCACTCTGTTCTTACACTGACACTTTCATACTTCATATCACTTATACACTATACACTGACACCTGTACATTCTCTTCCAGCTCTTTTACACACAAATTTCACTGACACTACCCCTTTAAAACACAAATCTATTAAGCGTGGATCCCGTCGAGTACGACGGACAATCTGGGTGCTAATACCTTCCCAGGTTGTAACCAACCCCCTTTCTCAGTCTCTCTGGTTCGCAACCGTCTTATCCATCTTTTCTAGGTCTATGCAGCATTGCCTTTCCTCCGGGATAAAAATGCCTAGTTGGCGACTCTATTCATCTCCAGTGAGTGCACTGCTGTGTGTTCTCATTGTCCCTCTCGCCGACCGTTCGCGTCTGTACCTTTATCTGGGCCGGTCCCATTTTATCGGGAGCGACAAATACACATCCTTTGATGGCTTTCTGAGAAGTATAATATATGTAATACTCTGTTAAGATCATTTGCCACCTGGCAACCCTTCCAGTTAACGTTGGTTTCTCGAAAATATACTTGACAGGATCCATTTTTGGAATTAGCAGTGTGGTATGGGTCAACATATACTGTCTCAGTCGACGAGCAGCCCATACCAAAGCGTAACAAGTTTTCACGAGCAGTGAGTAACGGGATTCACAGTCGGTAAACTTTTTGCTAAGGTAATAAATAACGTACTCTTTTCGACCAGACTCGTCATGTTGGCCTAGAACACACCCTATTGACCCTTCTAGCACAGTCAAGTACATGATAAGTGGTTGTCTTGGAACTGGAGGCATTAGAATCGGAGGTGTCTGCAAATATTCTTTTATCTTTTCAAAGGCTCTTTGACAGTCCTCATTCCACCTGACCGTTTGTTCTTTTCTCAACAATTTGAAGATTGGCTCACACGTGGCAGTTAGATGAGATATGAACCGTGAAATGTAGTTCAATCTCCCTAAAAACCCGCGCACTTCTTTTTCTGTTTTCGCTGCAGGCATATCTTGTATTGTTTTTAATTTTGCAGGATCCACCTCAATTCCTTTTTGACTAACAATAAAACCCAGCAATTTTCCGGACCTTACTCCGAAAGTACACTTTTTTGGATTTGTAACACAGTGGGAGAACTGACTTTAGTTATGTTGCGGATAGCAAGAGTCGCCACCGACTTTTATTTTATCCAAAGGAAAGGCATAAAAGAACAGGAAAGACCTTTTAAAAGATTTTTTTTTGGGTTCGGGGGGTAAGTTATGTAAAGGGAAGGTGTTAGCACCCTTTACATCCATGGTTATCCATGGGATCTTAATTACTTAGCTCACTTTAAAATGTTTTTTTGAAATGTGAAGTGTGTGAATAAAATTTTTCTTAAGTGTTTTATAATGATCCATGTACGGATGCGTATAAAACCTTTGTTTTGAAAATTTGTTTGAAAATGTGAAGTGTTTGAAATGTTTTTTTTTGAGAGTGAGCAAGTATCTAAGAGGAACCTACCCTAAGTTTAAGTCTTTTCTGTTCTTGAATCCTTTGAATGGTAAGACTATCCCTATTATTAAGGAATAGGTAGTCATTACCTTGGATGTAAGGGACAAGTGAAGGGACATCTGTTATTTAGGCAACTGTGGGGTGTATAAGCAATTCGAAGGGACTTATCATCTTTATTCGAAAGGGACAAGATCATTACGAAGGCAACGTTCGAAGGGACTTGATCTTTTTATCTGTTTAGGGACTAGATGATGTGAGATGAGGGACTTTTGCTTTATACACCCTACTTGACCTTTTTGTAATAGGCAACATGAGAGGGATCCCTAGGGAAGTGAGATGGCGATCAAAGATCGACTTACGTGTGTGAGTGTACAATTTTAAATATTTATCTTTTAAATTAGTGATCTAAATTGATTTTACAATACAAACATGTTTACATTCCCTATTTTACTAACCATAGCATTTAAAAATAAATATTACTATTTAAAATATTACATAAAGGAAGCAATTACAAAATAATAATAATTAACAAATTAAATAAATAAACAAAATAATAATAATAATAATTTGGGGTTAGCATCAATAATAATAATAAATCACAATATAAATGGGGTTAGTAATAATAAAATAAATATCATATAAACATAATTAATAATAAATATAATAAACAAAAATATTAACATAATACCTAAAAGTTCAACTTTTTATAAACAATTATATTTTAAGATTAAGAAGAAAATATAAACAATTCGTATTATACTAATTATTATAAAGTTTTAAATTATATACAAAAGTTATAAAAAACTAGGTTAATTATAAACATATTATAAATTAAATTATATTTACAAAATTAAATTAGCAAATTTTAATTATTTTTAAGCATATACTAAAAACTATTTAAATTATAATTACAAATCAATTATAAAAATTAGACACATAATTAAAGTTTATTTAAAAGTGATAATTAACAAATTAATATTTACAATTAGAGCTTATAAAAATAATTAGGTTTTTTTTAAAAATGTTTAGGGTTTTAGAAAATTAGGGTTATGAAATTTTAAAACAAATAAAATTAGGGTTTTAATTATATAAAAAAAAAATTAGGGTTAGTTTTCAAATTTAGAATAAATTATTTACAATTTAGAAGAAAATAGTATTTTACATACAAAGTTGTTTATTAAATTAATTAAGGTGATTTATCAAAAATATTATAAGATTAATATAAAATATAAACTTAATTAGTCATTTAAATAAAATTATAATTATAAAAAAAACAAGCTAATTAATATAAAATAAATAAAAAAACTAGTGATAAAAAGAAAGTGGGGAGGACTGGTTTTGATCCCAGGACCTCCCCCTTACCATGCCTAAAACCCAGCCACTGGGCTAGCGCGTGCTAGCAAACACAAGAGGAACAACAACTATTAAATATACAAACTGGTAGATGTGATAAATAAAACAAAAAAAACGCAAAAACCTGGGATTCGAACCCATGTACTGAAGCCATCCACATGCGCGTCCAACAAACTGAGCCAACTTGTTTTTCTGAAACATATATAACAACAATAACATGAAATATAATATTAGAATTTGAAATGGTAATTTGGCGCGCAGCTTCGTCTTCAAGCTCCAGCCGTCCACTTAGGTTTTAGTGACACCTCTTCCGTCACTAGAACTTGTAGTGACGGATTATGCTCGTAGCTACAGGTCCTGCAAATTGAAAAACGCATTGCATACAAGATAAATTCATTCCAATGGCATAAATCAATTCATGACAGTCCTATGAGTCCAAATAACTTGTCAATTTCATGGGAAATCGCCTCTGTCTATGGTTCCCGATTTCAAATTTTTAAAACCCTAAAAATGGCGAAACCTCATTCCTGCATCAAAACTCAAATCAAATCACCCATAAACATTCCAAAGGTTACTACAAACAAGAATATATGATCAATTGTCATTTATAACGCATAAACAAGTGAAATCGAAAAATTTAAAACAAGCAACAATATGGATGCGGTTTATGCGATTCTGCGTGCTTTTGAGGATGATGATGATGTATTCATGTTCTACAAGTCCTAAGGAACACAATGCAACCTTCAAAATCCCTTGAGAGTGGCTGGAAGTATCAAACCGAATTTGAGTTTTCTTTCAAAATTTTGAAGCTTGTTCTTATGCTTGGAGGCTGAGAATTTGTGTCCTGTGCATTAGGTTATGTTGTCTACTTATGGTAGAATCAAATTAGGTCAAGAGACTTGATTGTTGTATGAATTTTTTGATTGAAAAAGATTGAAAAAAATTAGAACTTAAACTTCAAATATTTGTGAATTCAACCTTTCTATTTTAAGCCAATTTTCATCAATTGTGAGTCAATCCAATCTAAATCATCTTTATGACTTTCTAGAACAAGAAAATATTTTAAATCTTCACATTTGATATTTTATTTAAATTTAAAATGATTTTTAATATAAAAAATCATCATAAATAAATTAAATAAAATAAAATTATGAAAATAACAAATAATTTTCGTGCATGATGTATTTGTATGGATTGGATCATCACATGGCAAGCCCATTTAGAAAAATTTGGTTTTAAACCTCCATTTGCTTCATAGACCAACCAAAAATTTCCCAACTTTGCAAGGGCACACATCCTTAAATTTTAATGCTATGAGGGTGTTCTTGGACATTTTGGAAAGCTTGAAGAGTCCTCTAACCAACCCCATTGGTTTCATGTCCATATCATTTACCATTCTCAAGTTATGCCCTTTTGAAGTTGTTGACTTTTTGTTGACTTTCAAAAGGACCTATAATGTCTTAGCTCATAACTTCCAAATGAAGCATTTTTGGGCTTGGCTTGTGAGACACAAAGTTGTATAGAATTCAATTTCCTTAAAAATGAGCTTTGGATGGAAAAAATGTGATGAAGCATGTGAAAGTTATGGCTGGTCAAAGTTCAGTTGACTTTTCTTGAGGAAACCCTAATTTAGAAACCTCTGATTCTTGATGATCTGAAATCTCCTTGATGAATCATGATCAACCCTTGATCAAATGATGAATTTTACTTCATTTACTTGATGTTGGCAAAAAATCATGAAGTTTGACTTTGGTTTGACCACAGTTGACCTCAGTTTGACTTTTTAACTGCTTTGACTGATTTTGACTTATCTGATCATTTGACTGAGCAAACCTTTGAGAAAAGTTCTGAAATTTGTCATGGGGATTCTTATACACATATAAGATGTTATGAAGCTCACTTGAAGTCTTGGAAGTCCATTTATCCTGATTAAAGTCAAAACCCTAGTTTTGGATGCACTGCTTAGGAGAATGCCTTGCCTGAGAGATTTGTCAAATCTTCTGACCCATGATGAACTTTGTGAACCTTATAAGATGTCTTGTGAACCTTGTGAACCTCATAAAGTGTCTTGTAGACTTCATGAACCTCATGGAAGGTCTTGTGAACCTTGTGAAACTCATAAAGTATCTTGTAAACTTCATGAACCTCATGAAAGGTCTTGTGAACCTTGTGAACATCATAAAGTGTCTTGTAAACTTCATGAACCTCATGAAAGGACTTGTGAACCTTATAAGCACACAAAGCCTTGTATTAAGAGGGCAAATTTTGGGGTGCAACAGGATTCAACCTCAGCTTATACTTGATCATCCTATCAAACAAGTTCTTGAGACTGACCAGATGCTCTTCTTCGTCTCGGGACTTGGAAATCATGTCGTCCACATAACATTCAATTTCCTTGTGTATCATGTCGTGGAACAATGTGACCATAGCCCGCTGATACGTTGCCCCGACATTCTTCAACCCAAAGGGCATCACCTTGTAACAGAATGTACCCCACGGGGTAATGAACGTTGTTTTCTCCATGTCTTCCGGTGCTATTTTAATCTGATTATATCCGGAGAAGCCATCCATGAAGGAAAATACCGAGAATTGAGCGGTGTTATCTACCAGCACATCAATGTTTGGTAATGGATAGTCATCCTTTTGACTTGCTCTGTTTAGATCCCGATAATCAACGCACATCCGAACTTTGCCGTCTTTCTTAGGTACAGGCACAATGTTAGCTACCCAAGGTGGGTAACTAGTTACGGCAAGGAATCCGACATCCCACTGCTTCTGAACTTCCTCCTTGATCTTCATCGTCATATCAGGACGAGTTTTTCTCAGCTTTTGTTTCACAGGAGGACAATCTTCTCTTAGTGGCATCCTATGCACGACAATGTCAGTATCTAATCCTGGCATATCTTGATAAGACCAGACGAAGATATCCACATATTCGCGTAGCATACCAATCAACTCTTTCTTTACCTCGGCCTGCAGACTGGCCCCAATCTTTATCTCTTTCTTTAACTCTTCAGTCCCAATGTTGATGATCTCTATCTCTTCCTGATGAGGCTGAATGACCCTTTCCTCTTGTTTCAACAACCTGACCAATTCTTCAGGGAGTTCACAGTCTTCCTCAACCCCTTCATCAGCTTGGTAGATAGGATTGTCAAAGTCATGCATGGTCATAGCAGGAACATTATCACTAGAATCCGGAGGATCAACACTGCACAGATGATGTGCTTATTTCAGAATCTGTTCTTTTTTCACAAGAGACGCAAACACAAGAAAAGAAAAACATTGCCATTTTGTTTTTTGTGTGAAAAATTTTAAAACGAAAGAAAGAGAACACAATTTTCTTGAAAAATGTCCCTTATTTCATGAAAAAATATAAATTCATTAAAAGCATGGTGGCCCTACAAATGGATCTGTGCACCTTGGGCAGAGTGCAGGATTGACATACATCATGATAAAAAGGAAACAAGTAAATTACTTTGATTCCCAAGTAACTTGAACGAAATCCTCGGCAGACCAGTTCCTGAGCTCCTCCCCAGGTGCACATGGGTGAATCCAGCTATTCCAGTAGCAGTCATTGTCCCCTTCTTCACTTGTTTCACAGATGTGGTTGCAATCGAGCATTCTGGCGCTCGTGAAAGTTATGGCTTTACCACCTTGAGGCCAATTGGACCCACCAGGCTGGTAACCAAGACCAAACTTGTCATCTTTCTTCTCTAATTCCAGCAACTTGCCCCAGCCTTGGGCGCTTCCAGATTGAACCACTTCTTTGGCCTGTTTGTAGGAGTGAATGGAGGTCCCTTCCTTCTTGTTGTTCCTCTCTACCGGAGCCAAAATGCTGACATTAACCGCTTCAAAGGCCTGACACAGCGTTTCATGAATCTCTCCATCCATCTCTACGTACTTGAAAGTTGACAGGTGACTCACAAAGATATCCTCTTCTCCACACACAGTGATCACCTGGCCATCAACCACTTACTTCAGTTTTTGGTGTAACGTGGATGTTACTGCGCCTGCAGCATGGATCCAGGGACATCCCAGCAAGCAACTGTACGCAGGTTGAATATCCATGACATAACACGTGCTTTTGAACACTTGATATCCTATCTTCACAGGTAGCTCAACTTCCCCGAACACAGACCTTCGGGACCCATCAAAGGCTTTAACTATCAAATCACTGGGTCACAAGACGATGCCATCAACATTCAACTTCATTAAGGCTTTCTTAGGGAGTACATTGAGAGAAGAGCCTGTGTCAACCAGGACATGTGACAAAATAGCACCCTTACACTCCATGGTAATATGCAGTGCTTTATTGTGATTGCGGCCTTCTAAAGTAAGATCTCTATCTGTGAAGCCCAACCCATGGCTAGCATTTACACTTCCCACTACAACTTCCAGTTGATTAACAGTTATCTCCTGTGGAATTTATGCCATCTGCAACACTTTCAGTAAGGCTTCTCTGTGAGCTGGAGAACACATCAGCAAATACAAAATTGATATCTTGGACGACATATGATTCAACTGTTCAACCACCTTATAGTCACTCTTCTTTATTATCCGCATAAATTCCTCCACTTCTTTCTCAAAGGTACCTTGCCCGGCAGCTGGAGTTGTCACCTTTTCAATTGCTATCTGCTTTCCTTTAGCCTTTGCAACAACTTCAGCTTCAGGGTCTCCTCTGAGAACTTGAGGAGCAAAAAGACGCTCGCTTCTTGTAAAACCACCAACTCCTCCGACATTCCCCACAGTCGGGTCAATTGTTACTGCCTAACTCTCTATCTTCTGTCCTTCCACATACGCATCCGAGCCATAATGCCACGGGATGGCTTTGTCATCAGCATAAGGAACTGGTCCTGGAACAGTAATGGTAACAGGACTAACCTCTGGAGCATATATAGTCACAGGCTCCCTCCGGGCAGGTACTTCAGATGGATCAAAGTAAATTGTTATGGTAGACACGCAATCACTTCTATCATCAACCTTATCAAACTGCAGCGACCCCTCGTCAGTCAAATATTGCAACCCAACCTTCAAGTCTTCACAGCCATTCACTGAACTCAAACACTCTTCACAATCAGAACCACACCCCGGAAATACTTGTCCTTTCAACAATCTGTCTTTCACAACCATCAATGGAGTTTTCACCTCTTCCACATTCAGAATCAAGCTTAACCTCTCACCACCGTCAACAACATGTATCCTCGCCCCTCCATGGTTTGGAATAGGGTTTGATGTAACATTAGGAGGCGGTGCAAATTTAATCGCCTTTGAATCGATCAAGTCTTGAACTTTATGCTATAGTGCCCTGCACTTCTCAGTTGAGTGCTCGGGTGCCCCTGAATGGAACGCGCATCTTGCGTTAGCATCATATCCCACTGGAAGCTCTCCAGGTGGAGGTGGTGCTAATGTCCTCAATTGAACTAAGTTCAAGTCTAACAACCTTTGAAGCAATGTCGTGTATGTCATGGGAATGGCTTCAAGCACCCTATTAGCCGGACGAGCTTGTCTCGGTTGATAAGGTCTTTGCTGATAATTGTTACACTGTGGTTGTTGTTGTTGTTGCTGTTGTGGTTGAGTTTGTACCTACTGCACAGGACCTGAAGGAATAGTGACAGCTGCCACTTGCTCATATGATCTTCTGTATCCTCGGTCACGTCCTCGGCCATACACATCATTAGTTTCCCCCTCTCTTCTTCTTGGAGGTCCATTAAAAGCTTTTCTTACACCGCTCGAACTACCCGCATCGGTGTCCTGAATCTTTCCCATCTTCAAAAGAGTTTCAACCCTCTCGCCTGCTATCACGATATCATTGAACTTGGTAGCTGAACAAGACGCCAACCTCTCGATAAACACCCCTTGCAATGTTCCCATGAACATATCAGCCATCTCATTTTCCAGCAAAGGTGGTTGTACTCTGGCAGCAAGCTGACGCCACCTTTGAGCGTACTCCTTGAACCCCTCCTTAGCATTTTGAGACATGGTCTGCAACTGAGTGCGATTTGGAGCCATGTCCAAATTGTACTGGTATTGCTTCACGAACGCCTCTGCTAAGTCCTTCCAGATCTTAATGTTAACCCTACTCAGCTTCATATACCACTCCAAGGAAGCCCCCACCACGCTGTCCTGGAAATAATACATCCATAACTTCTCGTCATCAGTATGGGCAGCAATTCTTCCTACAAAGGACTGGAGGTGAGTCTTCGGGCAAGCCGTGACGTTGTACTTCTCGAAAGTAGGAACCTTGAACTTGTAAGGGATTCTGACCCCTGGAACCAAGCCCAAGTCAGCAATATCAAACCCCAGGGAGCTCTGAGACTGGATAGCATGGATCTGCTCAGCCATCTCTTCAAACTTTCTGTTCACTTCAGCCCCTTGGCCTTCTGCCTCGTCCAACAAAGTAAACTGTTCGTCTTGACCATCCATCTGCACATTGTTCAGTCCATCATTGATAATGGTGATCCCTGGTTGTGCCACAGGGATTTCAACTTGACGGGCGCCCGCACCGTTCAGCAGCCCCATTATTCCTGGTCTGATTGTTTTCCACCATCTCAAGTAAACGCTTCTGAGTCTGACCCATCCCTGCCATAAGGGTCATGAAATTGTCCATTCTCAACCTCAAGTCAGCTAAATCTGCCTGCATTTGATCCATCACTCTTTCTCTGTTGACTCTTGTGAGATATCTGTGTACAATTGGCCGTTCTCGAACCTTCCTAGGAGCTATAGTGCCTGAGAGGACATAAACGTTAGAAACTGAAGAACTACCTGCAAAACAAACAAACACGTTATATGCATGCAGTGTAACTATTCGTGTTTCCAAGTTTAGGCATTTATATGCCCCAGTTCTGGTATTTGCTCCAGATAACCACTTTGAGTATTAATTTTCAAACTTTCCCTTTGAAGAGTGTTTAGATCTTAGCAGTATCAGACAAACAAGCTTTTCATACTCAGAAATGGTAATTTGCATATTAACACTGCATAACATGAATAACCCACTGCCGGTCAAAAGTTAGAGCACCAACAAAATTCCCCGGAGGGTTACAAGTCAATACATGAACAAAGGCAAAAGATAAAGCAAGACTCCTACAACAAGCCTGTAGGTAGTCTAAACAATAATAAATAAAACTAGACTAAAGACCTAGGTTCTTCTTCTGCAGCCATCATCTCCGTCCTGCTCTTCTTCACACCTGCTCTCAGCTTGAGCTCTTCAATCTCTTTCAATGCCTCCTCCAAGGCCATCTGACTTTGTGCCAACTGTTGAGTCTTTTCCCTTCGTATGTTGTGGACTTGTTCCACTTCTTCTTTCTTGAAGGCCATTTGTACCTCGAAAAACTCTTCCTTTTCTTCATACTTCTTCTGCTCCTGTTCCCTTTGGCCCTGCAACCAAACAATGGACTGGCGAGCTTCTTTAAGAGTCTTCAAAGTATTCTTATGCTCCGTTTCTCTCTTTGATTCCATTAGACCCAATCTCTAAAAGTGAGCTTCTCTTCCAGCAAACTCTTTCTCTTTAGCTTCCAAGGAGGCTTGCATCTTCTGTAGCTTTTCCTCTGCTTCATTCTTAGCACGGTTGGCAATGTGGTACAAGTTAACCATTTCAGTATTCTCTATCCGGACCTCGTGCAACTGAGCTTCTAACTTCTTATACTCTTCCAGAGAGACAGTATTCTGACATGGCACTTCTTTGGGATATAATGGAGCTTCTACTGAAATTGGCATGAGCATTTCCTCTACATGCTTCTGCAACCATGCAGCAAAAGGAAGAGATGTCTTGGGATCTACCCTTCCAAAATCCTTCTTTCCTTTCTCCACCCTGTAAGCCCAAGCCTGAGATGCCTGTATGACTAATTCTCTATTTCCCTCCACAGGAAAGTACAAAGACTCAGCAAATTCTTCCATACTTGGTGAATCTTTCAGAGGATAGCCAAATTGTTTCCTGGCTAAGGCTGGATGGTAACTGATCACACCTTTTCTTCCCAGCAAAGGCATTCCAGCAAATCTTCCACAAATAACCAGCAACTCCTTACCTAACAAATCTTTGTCATATCCCCAAGCTATATCCTCAGAAGTTAGCCCCATTAGCCTTCTAGACCATCTCCATTCATCTCTCATTTCCTTGAATGGCTCTGACTTTGGCAATTTCCTAGCAAACCACTCAGCAAATAATGAAGCACAACAACCCACTGGTCCACCTCTGCCTTTCCCATTCCGGTAATGAACATTGTAGTAAAAGTCTCCCAACAGAGTTGGCACATGATTGCCTTTAGCAAAAATGGAGATCACTTCCAAGCTCACAAACTCCTTTTCTCCCAGGAAAAGACTAGATCCATATACCATCAAAGCCACCACATCACCAAAATCTCCCCACTTACTCTCTTTGGCATACTCTTCAGCCTCTGGTATAAGCACATCCCAAGGAAGTCCTCTGCCCTCACTATCCTTCAAAGCCTTCTTGACTTTAGCAACTGGTATACGACAGACTCTGGCTATGTCTTCTTCCTTGAGAACCACCTCAGACCCATAGTAAGGTAAAGTATCTCTGACAGGAATACCCAAAATACTGGAAATCTCCTTCAAGGTAGGAGCCAAGATATAATCCGGAAATACAAAACACCGCAACAAGGGATCATAGAACTGAAGCAAAGTGTGCAAACTATCCTTCTAGTCTGCAGTAGGTTTATCCATGTAGTTCAATATCTGACCATACCTCTTTCTGAAATTCCCTAAAACTTGGTCATTCATCAACCCTGCTAATTTCTGAACACTCTTGACTTCTGGTTGGAGAAAAGTGTAATGGACATTCTTTTTCCTTGTAATTTTCTTAACTTCTGCCATCTGGAGAGCTCACAATTACCAGAACTGGGTGCTAAACTATAAACAAAACCTGAAAAATGGAAAAACAAATAGTTAATGCAAGAATGATGCAATGCAAATGCAATGCAAGCATATGATCAATATGGACCATCTGGATACTGAATACTGGACATTAGGACCCTCAGAATAACTGAAAACCAAGATCCTCTGAGCCATAACCCTCTGATAGAAACTCTCAGAACCAAGAGACCAAGAAATCCATAACCATGATGACCAAATCATAACAAGGACCATACTGATAATGAGGGTATGTAGAGGCCAAGGGTTCCTATAAACCTGTAAACCCCTCCCAATATCACTGGTGTGCTCCGGGTCAAACATCACGGACTCTCAAAGCCGAATAGCAATAATACTTTCACCATTTCCGAGAAATGGCTCATGGCCAAATCAGGAAATCGGTTTGGCATTATATACTACGCAGGGAGGCCTCAGCTGAGTCCGGGAAGACAAGGTCATCCTATGAGAGTTCCAGGTGGGCCCTCAGGTGCGAATGGGTTTACCACAAAATGTGGTCTGCCACTGTCACCACTGAAAAAGGATGTTTCCACAAGGTTCTCAATGATCGGTCCCCAGCTGCACATAACTATCAAGGTTATGAAATGAAAGAGGAAGATCCCCAAATCAAGAAATTTCCAAGACGGTCGCAAATCTGGGCGTGGAACTCACTACTACCCCCATGACAAGATCTCATGAGGCCAAAGTGGAACCACTCTAAGTCCTAAGGTGCACTCGAGCCTTGGTAATGAGCTCATCTCACAGTAACAGTATCACCCAAGTCCACCAAACAGCAGATCCAGTCCAGACAGTCCAATATTAATATATGATGCAGGAAAATAAATACTGAAAAATGTAAATAAAATTGTAAATAAACAACAGTAAAATAAACACGCAACAACGACAAACAATCAACACCCAAAGAAACAGAAACAAACAAGCACTAGGAGAGACTCTCAAGGGAACCAGAGATACTCTGGTTAGGTCCCCAGCAGAGTCGCCAGCTGTCGCTCCCTGGATCTCCATCCTGGTACAAACGCGAAAGTGGCACGAAAAGAGGTAGAGTAGCCAGCCAAGCATTTTTATCCCGAAGGAACGGGAATGGTAATGCTTCACAAACTAGAAGAAAAGAAAAGGAAGGACCTGTGAAGGTATTAGCACCCCAGATTGTCTGCCGTACCCGACGGGATCCACGCTTGCAAAGAAACTGTTTCAAAGGGTGAAGAAATGAAAGCTGCTGCAAAAGAAAATGAACTGAACTGGATAAAGAAACGAAAAGGGAACTAAAAAAGAAATGAAAAGGAAAAATGTAGGGTAAATAAAGAGTATGCTCGAACGGGCCCTACCTCGCTGCCTACGTACCTCATCTGGACAATAAGGATCAGAGTCGTCGTAGTTCCCCTAACTAGGGGTGGAAAGGATTGCTTGTGTCTTAAGGCTTGAACTGCATATGTCAATGCTCAGGTGTTGCAGGCTCGTACGACGAGTGCGTAACTGTCTTGCAAAATGGCAAGTAGGAGCAAGTTCGTGGACGGAGCGAAGGAGGTGAGAAAAGAATTCCCGAAGGAAAGACGCTTATTGTTTGTTTGGTGTTTTTTAGAAGCTTTTATCTGAGTGTGTCACAAGGAAGTGAACTTAAACTCTTTTCCATGGAATGTGTACTTGCTACTACATTCCAAGATGGAATAATAGAACAAGCACACTCAAGTAAGGAGAAGATACCCAAAACTTGATTCCAGAGATTAGGGCCTAAGCTCACTAACTCATTGAATTTATTAAGTATTTTTGTATTTTTGATGAAGAAGTCTTTTTTATGATTTTCTTGATGAAAATGGTATCCTGTTCAGACTTGTGCATCACAAGACAAGCTTGTACTATCCCAAGATGGGAAAACTACAAGTGTATCATGGAATAAGGTTATTGCACAGGAGGCCACTTCAATCTTTATTAAGTGTCTTTTTGAGATGATAAGAGAAGAGAACCAAAAGGATCTTAAAGGTAAAAGTCTAATGGGGAACTAATGAATCCTAATTGTGGTCATGCATAGAAAACCCTGGGTTAGTGAGCTTTACTATCCTAAAGGACGAGAAGATAAGAAAAGAAAGAGAAGAAAGAAGAATAGAAGAGGGAGGAAACAAGGCCTAAGCCCAAAAAATCACAAGTAAGATAATATCAATAAGGAAATGAGAAGAGACAAGACTTGGAGACGTGGGAATCACATCGACACCTCTCACTTACCAAAGCCCCTGAAATGGTTAGTGACATAAGTACAACACAAAATGAACATAATGTCAAACCAAAGCCACACAACCAGAAGTGAAGTCTTAATCACAAACACCAAATGCAAATCCAAAGCATAAGAATGAGATAAGAATTATACAACTCAACATGAAGCATTATGAATCACCATGAAAAAACAAAGTAAACATGAGAGAATACAAAGCAAACTAGTCAAAGCAACCTCACAAAGTTCAAGACAAGAACCCTAACATGTTAAGAAAGTGCTTAAGGATCATGTGAGATGAAGAGAAGAAGTACACATACTCAAGTATTAACATCATGAGATGTAAAGAAGCAGAAGAAGTGAGGTGAGCATGCATAAAAGTGAATGAACTTCCAAAGCAAACAAACACAAAGTTTCTTAAAGCGCAAACATCAACTTAAGACCAGAGAAGTATCAACATCCTAAGAAGGCTCTAAACAAACCAAAGAAGTTGGCATAAGTTCCCTTCTATCCTAAGGATTGAACATATGACCAAACGGGAACAAAAGGGGAAAGGCAAAGAACACAAATTCAAATCAATTCAAGTATACATCCAAAAATTATACAAAATGGCACAAAGACTCCTCAATTCTACAATATTGACATGCCAAAAAGAGAGAATGAGAATCCGAAGCTTAGCAATTCAAATAAGGGTTCAAACATGGATTAGGGTTAGAAGGCTTCATGCACAAGTTAGAGACCAAAACCAATTAGGCAAACTTCTAAAAATCAGAACAAAAATCATCAACAAACTACATCTCATCAATATAGAAAATGCACAAGACAGCATGCTTCAAAATGATATAAAAATCAATTAATTAAAAGAAACAATTAATTCCCACGTGGCAATTGAAAATAAATGAAAAATAAAAATGCCAAAAATTAGGGAAAACTCAAAGGATCATTCATGAATTTTTTTAGAATTTTTAAAGACCTATTTCTATTTTTAAAAATTAAAAATCAAACTGGAAATAAAATAAAATAAAAAAATAAACAAATGAATGCAGCAGGTGCAAATAGCAAGCAAAACAGTTCATTTTAATTGGGCTTTCAACGCAGGGGGTGGGGATAGTAAGGCAAGCCCAATAGTTTCAGCGCAGCTCACAACAATTATGGTGGAAATTCAGTTTAATCAGGAAAAAACAAGAACCATCAGATCAAATGGATGCGTCAGATCAAGTCAAACATTAAACCAAGTATGAACATTCATTGGACAGCAGTGAGAGTGCATGTTATTATGGTGAGGTGAGACACACAATGCTTTATTCGGATTAAAATTTAAAACATAAAATCACGTGAGGGAGAGGGCGGACTTTAATGTGTTGTCACGTTCTCCTCCATCCAGATCAAAGATCCAAGGGCCCTGCTTCATCTTCTTCCTTCAACTCAGTCCAGAATTCGGTGACCGGAGCCCTAGCTCCGGCACCGGAAAATTCATCCATATGAACAAACTAACACATAAATCATTCAAACTATCCAGATCAAATCATTAAAGCACGCTGAATACAAATATATCCATGAAATTTCCAATGGATCGAAGAATAAACTGGATCGAAGACAAACAGTTCTGATCATCAAATTTCAAATCAACATAAAACACTTAATACTCAATCATTTTTCAAACTAATTAGCACAGAATCATCATCACAACAAGCAGATCACAATGCATACATTTAATTTCAAATCCAGATCCACGAATTTCAGAGCATACCTGAACTTGCAGATCCTCTAAAACTTCAAGAAAATGCTCCTACAGCTGCAGATCCATGCACTTTGACCTCCTCTTGCAAAATAAATGCAAGATAGAGCTTGAGGGAAGCTGGATCTTGGAATCCGAAATTCCTTGCTCTTGAATGGCACCCCTATGATTCTTCAATCTCAGCTTGAATGAGTATGTGCAAAGTGATCCTTAGGGTTCAAGGAAGCAGAATATGTGAAGAGATTGTGAAGAGAGTGCTTGAGGAGAGAAATTAGAAGAGAAATGCAAGTGAGCAAGAGAATGTGAATCTGAGAAATGAGAGAGCCCCCTCACGAAATCAGTGCATGCTTTTCTTTTATATGCTTTGTATTTTCACCTGATTAGGGTTTATGGAGTAAAAGTGGCATGGAGAGTGTGATTGAGGTGCATTTGCAAAATTTCATGAAAAGTGTAATGATGTGAATTACTCGTGCAAACCTCTCTCCTTGTGCACATGCTTCTCTCATTCCATCCCTTGATCACCCTTGAATCAATCTTGGCCCTTGGATATAAGTTGATCATGCTTTGTGAATGTTTTTGCCTTTTTGCACTTTGAGAAATATCTTGCACCTCATGCACGAATTTTGAACTTTCTCTTGGGCCAAATGTATTTCATGCCATGCCTTGTGATACTATGACCTCAGTTTGTCCATAAAATAACTTGGAAATGATGTACATGAGTTCTTTCATTTGGATGAAGCTTGAAATTCAAGGCATGCCCTAAAAATCAAGTAACTTTCGAAGGGCCTATCTCATGATCCATGAAGGCTATGAAAATGTACTTATACTTTTTGAAAATGGGAGAACCTAACCTTCAACTTTCATGTTTAATGGCAACTCACTTGAAGCTTTTTTCACCATGTTATAAGGCTTTGAAAATTAGGGCAAAAAGTTGCTAAAAATGGCAAATTCCATGACCAACCACATGCCAAAAATGGAAAACTCCTCAAAACCCTTTTATTCTTGATCTTTGACCTTGCCAAACCTCTTTTAAGGTTATAAGAACATCCCTTGACTTTAAATATAGGGTTGGACCCTTTGAATTCCCACAGTTGACTTCTAGAATGCACAGTTGACCAATTTCTTCTTTTACAAGCAACTGATGAAATAACTGACTTCCACAAGGAGTTTTCTCACCAAATTTCATCCCTAGGATCCTCTTATAATATGAAAGACTTTGCCCAGATGGAATGGCCAAAGTCACAAAGTTTTCATGCTTGAAAATGAAACCCTAATTTGGGATAATTGTGTAGGAGCTTGCCCTAGTTTGAATTCACTTATGATCTCCCAACCTCTTGAGCTTTTGTAAAGGATCTTGAACTTGTGAATGCCATGTAGACTCCTCATAAGACTTGGACAAGTCCACTGGGCCTCTTGCTATATCTTGTATTTCCTCAAATCCCCCAACAATTGATCATATTCCTAATGCTAGAACATGAGGATGTTATGCCTTATTTTTCCATGCAAAAATGCCAAAGATATGATATGCCTATGGTGATTATGATATGATGATGATGCTTAAAAAGAAGAGGGAAATTTTGGGGTGTTACATCTTCCTAACCAAGAATGGTATGACAATGGTTCTTTTTGCATTGATCTTCATTTGACATGTAGTTTCTAACATAATTTTGTCACAATTTTCTTCTGCCTTTTTGATTTGATTTGCATTTTTTCCCTTTAGGTACCTTAAAACCCTAGATAACCTAGAAAAATCATAACTTTCATTAGGTTAAGAGTTAGGTCTTCTCCTTTGGGGTTTGATCTCATGTGGGGTTAGGGTTCTTTTGATTGCATTTCCAATTTTTTATCTTGTCATTTGCTTCTGTTTTTGAGTTTTGCATCTCATGTTGCATGTAAACCCTAATTTCTCATCTTCCTTTGCATACATCTTGCACATGATTGCGTTCATGAACTTGCCATGACATTTTATGCATTCATATGACATATAAGACATCATAGGACACATTAGAATCATGCTTGATCATTTCTTCATCCATTTGACATGTTATGCATTCATTACATTCCATGTACATTCATGAACTTTCATGTTTCTTTCATGCTTCTTTCATGCTTCATTTGCATTCCCATCACTTGTATGATCATTCACAACTCTTGGCATACATTTGCATCGTCTCTTAGCATCATTTACATCATGAACATGCTTCTGGTTTTGGTTTGCATCCTTGCATTCATTTCATTTTCATTCCATTTCATTTCTTTATGCTAACTTTTCAGGTGGTAAGTACTTTGAGAAGTGAATTTGCCTTCACTTCTCACTTCTCTTCTCATCTCTCTTATGCATTCATTGCTGCATTTTGATTTTGCTTTAGAGTGAGATTTCTCATTCATGTTCATCCATTCACTTTCCTTCTTCAAGTGACTTATCTTCTTAAGTGAAGTAAGTTAACTTGCTTCTTCTGCTTTTCCTCCTTCCATCTTGTCTTCTCCTTGGTGGATTTTCTTGAAGATCTCTTGCAAGCCTCATAAACCCTAGGAACACCCAAACATGATAATAATCAGGGTTTGATTAGTCCCCCATTAGTTTCCCTTTGTGTCATCTTTTGTGTCTCTCTTCTCATCTCATAATCAGGGACTAAACCATTAAGGTTTGAAGGCTTTGCGATTAAGATTATGTCTGCATCCTTCTCTTAGGATGGAGTGTATAACTTTAATCCTAAGTGTTAAACCTTTAATGTGTTTAAATCTCTTAGTCAATTCATCTAATAATCACTGAGACATCAAGCTTGTAACTTGGGCCTTGCATTAGGGTTCTAATTCTTCCTTAATTGGTTAAGAAGGACTAACCCTAGTGTTAATGGACAAGTCTCCCTCAAGTTGTCTTACAAACAATAAAATCCACTTCTCAATCTTACCATTAACTAAAATCCACTTTAATAAAGGTTTTGTTTTGTCATGAGGTTAATCACAAATCATGGATTAAGTTGAGGTATCTTCCTCAGCTTAAATGTTCTCATCTATTATCCTTCTATTAGGATGGTGTAATGGGTCCATTAAATCCTTGATTATGGCTTAAACTCATTACTTAACACTAAACAAAAATACCAAAAACATTTAAATTAATGCAAGTAGGTTAATGACCTTAATCCTAAATCATGGTGATTAAGTGTGAGGTGTTCACTTCATAATTAAGGTATTTTCATTACCCCTAATCATAGGGAAGATGTGATGAGTTTGCTAACCCTTGGTTTAGGCTTAAGCTCATTTTCTTATGACAAACTCCAAAAGAGATAAAAGATTGAAAACTCAAAAACAAACAATAATCGTCTCCTCCGGGATTCTTTTCTCACCTCATTCACTCATAAACGAGAACTCGCTTCTTCCGTCTAATGCAAGACAGTTTGCACCTGATCCAGACAGGTCATACACTTGAGCATAGATAAGTAAGCAGTTCACAAGTCAATTTATCTTTCAGTCTCTTTGAGTCGAACTACGGTGTTCTGACTTCCTCATTGCACGAGAGGATACATAGGCATAACTTAACTGTTATCGAATAAAATTCTCTGTATCTTCCCCCCTCTTTCAGCATTATTCTTTAAGCCTCATCCCTGAGCAATTCATTTCACATCTCTTTTGCACTGACACCTGTACATTTTTCTTTTCCAGCTTTTGCACACAGATTGCACTGACACTACCCCTTTAAACATAAACTCTTAAGCGTGGATCCCGTCAAGTACGACGGACAATCTGTGTGCTAATACCTTCCTAGGTTGTAACCAACCCCCTTTCTCAGTTTCTATGGTTCGCGACCGTCCTATCCATATCTTTTTTAGGTTTATGCAGCATTACCTTTCCTTCGGGATAAAAATGCCTAGTTGGCGACTCTTTTCACTTCACTTTCAGTCCTCTCTTTCGTCGACCGTTCGTGTTTGTACTCCGTCTGACCAAGGTGTCATTTGGTGGGAGCGACATGAAGCATTAGGATTAAGGACACAAAAATGTTAAGTATGAAGTGTTAAGAAGGCATATGACACTAAATGAAGCCCAAGGACTCGTGACTTGAAATGAACACTTGAAAATGAGTGTGAAACACTTATAAAGTATATAAAAAATATTTAACAAGTATGACATGGTCACAAAGTTGGTTTTGAGGGTTTAAGATGGGGGATGAGGAAGAATTAAGGCAAAAGGAGATAATGATGACTTATGACTCAAGAAAACCCTAAAATCAAAAGACAAAGACCTAATGAGTATGCTCAACACTTAAGGACCTCTAATATGACCTAAAAGGCTCAGAATCAAGACTTTAGAGCAATGGCATGAATGGCTTATTCAAATGGATTGAAAGGAAGCTTATAAAATGGACCAAAAATGACTTAGAGCTTAAGCAACTTGAAAAAAAAATCAAATGACTTAGGAAAATTATGAAATTTAACATTGAACAACACAATCCTGATAATGACTTATGTACAAAAAATCTCACCAAAACTTCTAATTTTGAGTTGTAAAATGAGAGCTAGAATGCAATTGGGGTTTATATGGGCCTATGTGAAAGAATGGACTCAAAAGGACCTAAATAATGACCTAAAAATCTAGAGAGAAATGTTTAGAAGAAGTATGATGACTTATTAAGAGAATGCAAAAAGAATGGAAGATTTATCATGTTTGGTTTAGGAGAACAAAAATGGACAAATTGAATGGTTTAAAATAAAGAAATTAAGAAACAAATAAAAGGAAAATTAATTTTGGTTTCAAAAATGAATAAAAATAAAATCTAAAAATATGGAAAACTGGAGAAAAATGAGAAGAGTGCTCATGAATTTATTTGGAATTTTTTGATGCCATTTGCTATTTTTTATAAAAGGAAACGAAAATTGAATAAAAGGGAAAAAAATAAAAGAAACAATAATGCAATGGGCCTTGGGGGTTCAAAGAGCAACACATATAACATGACTGGGCCTAGACCAATGCACATGGGGGTGTGAATATGAAGTCAAAGTCAACAAAGGCTGAGAGTTTGAGTCACGTGAGAGGCACAAAATCATTAATGTGATGGCAAGCCTATGGACGTTAGATGAAGAAAGATCAATGGATGTGACTTAAAGTTGGGATTAAATTAGGGCACTGTTCAGATGACCGGAGATGAATTCCGGTCATCTTCTCCATTCAATGCTCCGGTAGGGCAACCTCAAATCATCCTAAAAATGAAATCTAAAACCATCAATGGATTCGTCTCTCTTCACTGATCACAAATATAGCCTCACAAATCATTTAGGGTTCCTAAATCTCATGAATCGAAAGCAAGAAGCTTAGCCTGAAAAATTGAATCTATGCATCTACAATGCCTATCAACTAGCCAGTCATCCAATAACCTCTATCAGGCTTCAATCAACATAAAACCAATGGAAATCATGCAATTCGAGCAAGTGGAATTTTAGGACATACTTGAATTGCAGAGATGTCAAATTGTTGCTAGAAGGCCAGAGAGGAGGATCCTTAGCTTACTCGATCTTGATATTGATCAATGGAAGTGAAGTAAACACTCTGGGAGCTATGAATCCTGATTAATTGATGAAAGTGCAGTGAAGATCAATGCTATACAGTGTTGATTTCTTGATGTTTCAGGCTGTGACTTCCATGGATCATATGCTTGAGATGATGCTGATGATGGATTGAAGATGAATGAAACCAGTTGCAATTTGAGAAGTTTGAATCCAAAATGCAATGAAGATCATCAATGTGCAATGCTTGATCTTGAAGCTTCAGGCTATGCAATCCATCGGGATTGAGCTTGAGGTGATGGAGATGATCAATGGAGGAAGAATGGATCAAGATCAGTGATAACAAAGCTTGCTCGAGCCAAATTGCAGTGTGAAAATTCAGAGAGAAAAGCTTTGCAATTTTGGTGATTTGTGATGAAATGAAGCTGAACCTTGCAACTGAAGTGGTGACCTTACTTTATAGGGCCCTTAACCATGGTTAACATGCCTTGAGTTAACTGAGTGAGTGAGGTTAAGTGAGTGAGGCAGTTATGGAAGTTATGCCTGCTGTAACATCCAGAAGCTTCCATGTTTGAGCTGGATCACATGTTGCAAATTCCATGATGTTTATGGTGCATTTGATGCAAGGGTCTATGCATTAAGTCAGTGAAGCCTTGAGGTATGATCTTATGCAGTGATGATCATGGTAACTGAGGTATGTGTAACACCCCAAATTTTCCCTCTTCTTTTTAGCATCATCATAAGCATGGCATATCCTTAGCATCTTTGCATAGAAAAATGAAGCATAACATTCTCATGTTCTAACATTGGGCATATGATCAATCATTGGTGCATTTGAAGTCTTACAAGTCAAATAAAGAGGTCAAGTGACATCGCAAGAGTCTCAAAAGGTGTTCTTATGTCCTATAAAAGCTCAAGATTCTTTACAAGAGCCCAAAAGGTTGAGAGATCATCAGATGATCCAAGAGGGAGCGATCTCCTGCACAAATGACTTCAAATTAGGGTTTCATGATCAAGCAGGGATTCTTTGTGACTTTGGCCATTTCATGTGGGAAAAGTCCTTCATATGATATGTGAATGCTATGGATAAGATTTGGTGAGAAGATTCATTGAGGATGGTAGTTATTTCATCAGTTACTTGCATAAGAAAAAATTGGTCAAACTGATTATTTGAAAAGTCAACTGTGGCAATTCAAGGGTTCCAATCCCATTTTTCAAGCTAAGGGGTGTTCTTAAGGTCATAAAAGAGGTTTGGCAAAGTCAAAGATCAAGAATCAAGAGGTTTTGAAGGACTTTCCATTTTTCGCATGTGACTTGTAGTGAAAGTTACTATTTTTGGCAAGTTTTGCCCTAATCTTCAAAGAATTATTTCATGACCAAAATGACTCCAAATGAATTTTCCTTGAACATGAAAGTTGTAGGGTATGATCTCCCATTTTAAAAAAGTACAAGAACTCATTCATAACATGTGTGGAACTCAAGATATGGTCAGTGGATGTTTGGACATTTTTAGGGTTTTACCATATTTCCAAGTTTCTACCATTTCCAAAAACTCATGAATCTTATTTCTAAGTTATCCTATGGGAAAAGTAAAGTCATAATATCATAATACATGGCATAAGAAGCATTTTGCTCAAGAAAAACAAGGGAATTCGTGGGTGGATTGTAAGTTATTTTCCAAAATGCAAAAATGCAAAATCACACAAAGAGCATGATACATTTACATCCAAGGGCTGGGATCATTTCATTTGTGATGAATGAGTGGTGAGTGATCAGTTTGTGCACAAGCAAGGGAGAATGCACGCAGGAGTCATGCTATCACACATCTCATGCCAATTTGCAAAATCATTTGAATCACACTCTTCCCACGTGCAATGCTCTCCGAACCCTAATCAGTGAAAAAGTGCATCATATATAAGTGATTTAAGCCTTTGAATCACCAGATTTCATCCCATTTTCATCACTCTCAAGTTTTTGCTCTGATTGCATTTTCATTCGAATCTCTTCATCCATACACTCTTTCACCAAACAAAACTCAGATTTTTTATCCCTGAGCTTCATAGGTCATAGATCAACCATTGTTTGGAGCTATAGACAAGATTTCACACCAGTTCAATTCTAGATCAGATGCTTGAAAAGTGTTATATCTAAGTTGTTTAAGAGTCCAATTCACATTTATTTTGTGAATAGAAGTTACAAGAGGATCATCTGGAGTTGGTGATTGGTTTTCTTGGAGGTTTGAAGGTTCTGCAAGCTCAGGTATACTTCATAATTCATCATTCTGGATTTGAGTTTTCTTGCGTGCATTATGCTCCTTGTGTTGCCCTGAACATACTGATGTGATTAGATTTTGAAATGGTAGAGAAATGAGCAAGAACCGTGGATATGAAAATTTAAATCCAAACTTCTTTTCTTCGATTCAGCTTGTGTGTGTATGATAAATGTTTTTTGATGCTGGATTTGTGTTGTGCATGGCCTGAGGATCATTTTGATGTGTGGATTGTGGGTTTTAGTTGAGATTTATGGTTCTGCAAGTTTTTGTTGGCCGGAGAAGATGACCGGTGCTTCTCCGGCCGGTAGGGTTTATGATTAGGGTTAATTAGGGTTTATGTTCTCTAGATTGAATCCTGGCCTTTGAATCTTGTTTAATTAATATAATTTTTTTTTATTAATTTAATTAATTATGATTATAATAACTTTAAAACGTAGCCATTGGATCTGTGTTAATTAATAAGTTTGAATATGGGCCTTAAGATCTGAGTACTTGGAGTCTTGTTGACTAGCGCGCGCAACCATTGATCTGGTTCCCTTTTAATCTCATCCATCCATGCTGATTAATTCTCATTTTATTTTATATTTTATTTTTCTTTTATTTGATTTGATTTTCTTAATTCATAAAAAATAGTAAAATGCATCCAAAAATTCTAAAAAAAATCATGAATGTTCTTTTTAATTTTCTTAATTTTTGACATTTTTATTTCCATTTATTTTTATTTTCCACGTAGGAATTAATTTCTCTCTTTTATTAATTGTTTTGAATTCTTTTTAAAGGCATGCTGACTTGTGGATTTTATATCTTGATCATCAATTTGAATTTTGAGTTGGTTCTTTTTGCATTTGATCTATATTAGGATGTAGTTTGTTGTTGATTTTTCTTCTGATTTTTAGAAGCATGCATGAATATTTTTGGCAATTGACTTGAGCATGAAGTTTCAAAACCCTAATTGGTGTTCTTGAGGTCCTTTGACCTAGTTTGCTTTTGATTCTGACTTTACTCTTTTGGCATGATGTTATCACTTGGTTAATGAACATTTGAGTTTAATTGTAGAATTTTTGCATAAGTCTTTGATTTGATTTGAATTTCCATGTGAGATTGCCTTAAGTTTGCTTCTTCTTGCTAGCATGCTTAGTTCTTAGGCTAGGAGGGAACTAGTGCCAACTCCTATAGGATGTTTAGAGGTCTTTTGTATGAGGTTTTATCCCTGGTCCTTGCTTAGTGTGTGTGCTTTGAAAAGTTTCTTTGTTACTTTTCTTTAAAGTTTCTCACAAGTGTATGCATGTTCACCTCACCTCCTTTGTTCATCCCTTCTCTTTGATGCTTATGATTGAGTTTGTGTGCTTCTTCCCCATGCTTGCTCATGCTTCTTAGGCATATATTGGCATGATTAGGCTCCTGGTTTTCAAGTGATGTTGTTGCTTTGATTGGGTGATCATTTGTTTGTTCTTGCACTTAAGCATGTGTCCACCTCACTTCTCATTCTTGTGATGTTCATGATTGAACTTGTATGATATTTTCCTTGGGCTTTTGTGTAGTTTGTGCCCTTTCTTATGATGATAAGGTTCTGATCTTGTGTTGCTTAGTACTTGTCTAACTTGTGAGGTCCTTTGTGCTTCATATGTGTTTTGTTTCTTCATAATAGCTTGTGAAACTTGGTATTAGTTTGTATGCTTTACCTATTGCTTGATTTGCTTGGATGAATGTCTCTTAGTGCAATAAATGGTTGCTTTCACTTCTGGTTGTGGTGTTTAGAGTGGATCTTTTGCTTGTTTATGCTTCACTTGAGTTTGTTTGATTTTATTTTATCATTTGTGTTTAGTTCTAACCATTTCAAGGGCTTATGGTAAGTGAAATGTAGATGTTATCCACATTTCAATTCTTTGTCTCCTCTATTACTTTTCTTTCTATCTTGTGGTTATTGATGTGCCTTATGCCATCTTGTGCTTTAATTCTTCTTCTTCCCCCTTTAGGAGCAACTTACCTCCTTTAGAGGAGTAAGTTGTTCTCTCTTTCTTCTCTTCCCCTTGTCTTCTCTTCTTTCTTCTTCTTCCTTTCTTAGGATAGTTTGACCCTCACTAACCTTAGGACCACTTTTGCATGATAACTTTAGGATTAGACTTTCCCCTTAGTTTTTACCTTTGAGATCCTTTTGGTGCTCTCTCTTTCTCATCTTCATACAAAACCTAAAAAATATCTAATAATGGTTGAGGTGACCCTTCCCTTTTGTCATACTCTCAAAGAAAAATCATAAAAAACATTTCAACACTTTAATTCACAAAAAAACACTTAATAATACAAACAAGTTAGTGAATTTAAATTCTAATCTTAGGAAACAAGTTTAAGGATCTTCTTCATTCTTGATGGACTTGTTACTCATTCTATTTTGGGATGTGGTAATAAGGACATGTTCCTTAGAAAAGGATTTGCCTTCACTTCCTTGTGCCACACTCATAAAAAAACTCTAAAAAACACTGGACAAACAATAAACGTCTCTCCTTCGGGACTTCTCTTCTCAATACCTTCACTCTTTACGTGCGAACTTGCTCCTACTTGTCATTTTGCAAGTCGGTAACGCACTCGTCGTCCGAGCCTGCAACACCTGAGCATTGACATAAGCAGTTCAAGCTTAAAACATAAGCAATATTTCCACCCTTAGTTAGGGGAACTATGGCGACTCTGATCCTCAATGTCCAGATGAGGTACGTAGCCAACGGGGTAGGGCCCGTTCGAGCACTCTTTTATTTTCCCTACATTTTCCCATGTTCTTTTCTCTTATCCAGTTCCAGTCTTTCTTTTGCAGCAACTTTCATTTTCTCACCCTTTGAAACAGTTTCTTTGCAAGTATGGATCTCGTCGGGTACGGCAGACGATTTGGGGTGCTAATACCTTCCCATGTCGTAACCGACTCCTGAACTCAGTTTCTTTGGTTCGCAGGACCTGTGTCCTTCCTTTTCTTTTCTTTGGTTTGTGCAGCATTACCATTCCCGTCTCTTCGGGATAAAAATGTATGGCTAGCGACTCTAACCTTTTCCGCGCCACTTTCGCGTTTGTACCAAGATGGAAATCCAGGGAGCGACAGCTGGCGACTCTGCTGGGAACTTCCTAACCAGAGTATCTCTGGTTCCCCTTGAGAGTATCTCCTACCGCTTGTTTGTTTCTATTTTATTGTGTGTTTGATTGTTTGATGTTTCCTGTGTACTTTACTGTTATTTTATTTATAGTTTATTTACATCTTTATTTACAGTTTTCAATATTTTATTTTCATGCATCATATATATATTATACTGGACTGTTTGGACTGGTTTTGCTGTTTGGCGGGACTTGGGTGTTACTTGTGTGTGGTGAGATGAGACTAGCCAAATACCCGGCTTGAGTGCACCATAGGATTTAGCATGGACAAATACTTTGGCCCTATGACATCTTGTCATGGGGGTATTAGTGCGTTCACACCCAGATTCGCGACTGTCACTCCCGAAGATTTGCATCCCGGTACAAGCGCGAACGGTCGGCGAATGGAGAAAATGAAAGTGAAAAGAATAGAGTCGCCGGCTAGGCCTTTTTATCCTGAAGAAAAGGTAATGCTACATAAACCTAGAAAGATATGGATAAGACGGTTGTGAACCAGAGAAACTGAGAAAGGGGGTTGGTTACAACCTGGGAAGGTATTAGCACCTAGATTGTCCGTCGTACTCGACGGGATCCACGCTTGAAAAATTTGTATTTAAAGGGGTAGGTGTTTGTGCTATCTATGTGCAAAAGCTGGAAAAGAATATACAAGTGTCAATGAAAAAAAGAAGTGAAATGCTCAGGATCTGAGGCTTAAAAGGGAATGCTGAATGAGGGGGAAGACAAGGAGACTTTTGTTCGATAATAATTAAGTTATACCTACGTATCCTCTCATGCAATGAGGAAGTCAGAACACCGTAGTTCGACTCAAAGAGACTGAAGAATAAATTGACTTGTGAACTGCTTGCTTGTCCATGCTCAAGTGTATGACTTGTCTGGCTCAAGTGCTAACTGTCTTGCATTAGAAGGAAGAAGCGAGTTCTCGTTTGTGAGTGAAGATGATGAGAAAAGAATCCCGAAGGAGATGATTATTGTTTTTTTTTTGTTTTCAATCTTTTATTGCTTTTTTGTGTTTTTCATAAGTTAATGAGTTTAAGCCTAAACCATAGGTTAGTAATCTCATCATATCCTCCCTTTGATTAGGGATAATGAGAATACTTTAAGTATTAGATAAACATCTCAACTTAATTACCATGATGATGTAGGATTAAGATCATTAACCTACTTGTGATTATTTAGATGTTTTTTGAGTTTTTGTTTAGTGTTAAGTAATGAGTTTAAGCCATAGTCAGGGATTAGTGAACTCATTACACCATCCTAATAGAAGGATAATAGATGAGCACACTTAAGCTGAGGAAGATACCTCAACTTAATCCATGATTAGGGATTAACCTCATGACAAAACAAGCCTTTATTAAAGTGGATTTTAATTAAGGGTGAGATTAAGAAGTGAATTTTATGGTTTGTAAGACAACTTGAGAAGGACTTGTCCATTAAACACTAGGGTTAGTCCTTCTTAACCAATAATGGAAGAATTAGAACCCTAATGTAAGGCCTAAGTTACGAGTTAATGTCTTAGTGATTATTAGGTGAATTGATTAAGAGGTTTAAACAAATTAAGGGTTTAACACTTAGGATTAAAGTTATACACTCCATCCTAAGAGAAGGATACATGCATAACCCTAATTCCAAAGTCTTAAAACCTTAAAGGTTTAGTCTCTAATGATGAGGTGAGAAGAGAGACACAAAGAAGACACAAAGGTAAAATCTAAAGGGGGACTAATCACAACCCTAATTATTGTCATGCTTGGATGTTCCTATGGTTTGTGAGACTTAAAAGAGATCTTCAGAGAAGCCACCAATGGAAGGAGCAGATGAAAGGAGGAAGAAACAAATGAGATAAGTTACCTACTTCATTGAAGAAGATAAGTAACTTAGAGAAATAAAGTGAGAGATGAACATGAATGAGCAAGCTCATTATAAGAAAATGAAAAATGCACCAAGGATGCATATGAAGAAGATGAAGAGAAATGAGAAGTGAAGGCAAATTCACTTCTCAAGTTAACTTACCACCTGAAAATGTCAGCATAAGATGCATAAAGGAAACAAATGACATGAATAGATGCATATGCAAAGTGCCATGACATGATGCAAAGGCATACCAAGTGCAATGAATGGTTATATAAGAGATTGGATGCAAATGAAGCATGCTTTGAAGTATGAAAACACATGGATGTTTATGAAATGAAATGGATGCAAAGCATAGCAAATGTATGAATAAATGACCAAGCAATGTTCAATCAATGTCTTAAGATGTCTAAGATGGCATACAAGTGCTTAGAATGTCATGGCAAGTTCATATGTTCATGCAATGCAATGTAAGATGCAAGTATGGAAGCTAAATTAGGGTTACATGAAAGGATGAGATGCAAATGATCAAAACAGAAACAATTCACATTATAAAAATTTGCTAATGAGCTCAAACAAACCCTAACCCCATATGATTTCACACCCCAAAGGAGAAGGTCCAACTCTTAACCTAAAGGAAGTTATGATTTTTCTAAGTTAACTAGGGTTTTTGGGTACCTTAAGAGGAAAAATTCAAATCAATTTGAAAATGAAAGATAAATTCATGACAAAACTATCCTAGAAACTACATGCTATATGGAAAACAATGCAAAAAGAATCATTGTCAAACCCTTCATGGTTAGGCAGAAAAGAATTTTCAAAGTTAGGGTTCCAAAAAGGGAATTTTATGAACCCTAAATTCAAGAAAAATGTCAAAATTGGATCAAAACCAAAAAGAAATTTGTATGAATGGTTTGACAATGTTTCTAAATGTCTCAAGATGCAATGTGAATTTTTTTTGAATTTTTAGAAACCTAAATGGTATTTTAATTAATTAATTTACATTAATTAATTAAAATAAACATTTCAATATTTTAAAAATGATTTTCAAATGCAAAAAATAAAAATAAAAATGTTTTTTGGTGAAGAAAAATATTTGAAATTAAAATGCAGAAGAAAATATTTTTATGATTTTTCTAGGTATTTTAAATAAAATGATAAAGAAAATGTAATTTAAATGTAAATAAAATGAATTTTAATGAAAGTAATCCAATCCAGTGGACCAGATTCAAAGTTGGGAGAAAGCTGTTGACTGGCGCGCAAATCAAAGGCCCAGATTCAAACTAGCTTAATTCTAATTAATTAATTAAATTAAAAATAATTAGGGTTAAGTGAATTCATCCTGGCCCTCTAAACACGCGCGAACCCTAGATCCTACGCTCCACATTCAAAGTTCATTAATTAATCAAATTAAACCCTAATTAATCTCAGGTGGCCGGAGAAGACTTCCGGTCTTCTTCTCCGGCGAGCTCCTCCCCTGAGCTTCCTCAAAATACCACCCAGACTCTCAAACTCTCCAAAATCAATCCTTAAACATCATATAACACAAATCCAGCAACAAAAACAATTTTTCATGCATCAAAATGAAGAATCGAAGACGAACATTTTTAGGTCAAAACTTTCAGAAGTTCATGAAATCCTTAATACGCAACCATTTTCAAAAATAAAGACATCAGCATGATCAACACATCACATAGATTCATTTAGGAACTTAAAATTTCATTTCTGAAAAAAAAGTTCTTGAGGTTACCTGAGCTTGAGCTTTCTCAGTTTGGTACTATCTGGACCTCTCTCTTGTGCAAATGGCCTCCACTTGATCTCCTGATGCTATTGCAAGGCTTGGAATGATTTGAAATGAGCTTATTTGAGTGGTTGTACCTCAATTGGTCTGCAATCGTGTTTGTGTTTGGCTGGCTTTTAGGGCTTGGTAATGGTTGGGAAATGATCTGTGGGTGATGGTGAGTTAATCTATGGAAAAATATTGAAGGTTTGATGCTTGTGCAGAGTGTTTCGAAGAGAGGAAAGTTTTGAGTGTTTTTGTGAAACTTGGAGTATGAGAGGTTCTGAGCTCCAAGATTATGTGAGTTAGCTTCCTTTTAGTCCACAAAACAAGTTCCTATAAGTCAGAAAGTGGGTGGTGGCCTGTGATGATTTGTATGGGGTGATTTGCAAAAAGTCAACATTATGTGTACTTGAGGTATGGGCTATGGCAGGAGTTGTTCAAGAGCATTTATGGCCTCAACATTGATCAAGGAGAGCCATGGGATTCATTTTATGCAGCTGGATGGCTTAGAGGCATGGATTTTATAGGTTTTGCAAGTGTTATGCATTTTGCCCATTTTGTGATTTCTTGTGATGCAAGTCATGAAAGCAAGTGATTCTTTGGGCAATTCTGATCACAATGAGTTGTATTATGTTTGTATGATGCTTAGAGGTTGATTAGAAGTCACAAAATGGCTTGGTATGTGAAATTGCAAAAAATCCTCTTTGGTGTGAAAGTGAAAATTATAGGATTTTTGCCAACTTTGCAAGGCCATAACTTGAGTTCCATAATGAATTAGAACATGTTCTTGTACTTTTTGAAAAGTGGATGATCCAATCTACAACTTTCATGACCAACGATTTTTCATTTGAAGCATTTTTGGTTGAGAAAGAGGAGGTTGAAGAACTTTCCCAAAATGGAAAGTTTCCTTTACAACTCATTTCCATTTTTGGCAACTTTTGGTTTAGCTCAAATTTCTTCAATTTTGAAAACTTCCAAGCACTTCAATGATCAAATAAAGATCTGAGAACTTCAATTTGATGAAAATACCACTTTGGTTCCATTGTTGGGGGTCTCAGATGCCCTGATTTTGCTCTGACTTACTCAAGAAGTTACCCAATGAACAAATGACTTCCATATTGAATTTCTTCATCAAACTTTGTACACATGATCCTTATAACATCTTAAGAACATTCGAAAAAAGAATGACCCAAAAATTTGGAGTTATGGCCTCTGAAACCAAAACCCTAATTTTGGTCATATGTGTAGTGAAAACCCTAGCTCTGCTTCCATGCCTTGCCAGTTCTTGTGATCTCTTGACTTCCTTGAACTTTGAGAGACATAATATGATGATTGAACACACATGGACCCTCTTGGAACACTTGGGAGCCTTTGGGGTGGCTCAGATGGGTCCTTGGATTGCTCATATCACAAACCCTAGATGCAGATGAGCTTAAACTATGCAGGGAAACAAAAATGCAATATGAGATGGTATGCTTATGCTTATGCAAACATGAAAGATCAAAAGCCATGGTGTGAACTTAGTGAGGGAAAATTTGGGGTGTTTTCAGCTGCCCCTATTCAAACATGAGTTAGCTGTGCAGGATGTAAGCTCCTGGCTTAACAGACAAACAAGATAACTTGTGGTTGAATACCAAAGATAGTCCAAAATTTGCACTCACTGGGGAGAAGAAGAAAAGGGATATAAATTGTAAAAGATAGTATAGTATGATTATAAAATGAAGGCGATGGAAGACGACCATCGAGCAGAGGACGATTGCTGGGGATAAAGCAATAACGGGGACGGCCGATATGCTGGGGAAATAAAGAGATCATGACGGGGACGACCATCATGCTCGGAAAGTAAAGTAAACAATGATGGGGACGATCATCGGTTCAAAGAATAAATAAAATAAATGATGAGGGACGGTCATCAATGGTGATGGACGATCACCTAGCAGGGGACGGCTGCTCTTTATCACGACATAGGACGAATGTCGGATAGAAAAAGGTCGACGATGGGGATGGCCATCATATAAGCATGATGAAGGACGATCATCAAGAGGTGAAGGACGATCACCTAGCAGGGTACGACTGCTCTCGGGTTTATCATGACATAGGACAAATGTCAGATAAAAAGATCAACGATGGGGACGACCATCGGATAAAATGATGAAGGACGATCATCAAGAGGTGAAGGACGATCACCTAGCAGGGGACGACTGCTAAATATCACGACATAGGACGAATGCCGGATGGGAAAGGGTTCCAATAACAGAGACTCTGCTGGGGGAAAGGATGAGGGACGGTCATCCAAAGGTGAAGGACGATCACCTGGAAGGGTACGGCTGCCGAAAGTATCACGACATAGGACGAATGTCGGATAGAAGAAAAGTTGCTTTGTTGGTGACTTGTCGGGGAATGGTAAACACGGACGAGTGTTCACGTTTAAGAAATAAAATTTATACGTGTTTTGACGCTGTTTATAGATTAAAGATGCAGACGAGCATCCTTAAGACCATGATACAGACGAGTATCGGTAGAAACAAACGCTGACGTGTGTTCAGAGATGATGATACGGACGAGTACCAACTGGTTAACAAAGAACACGGACAAGTGTCGAATCTATGGGGAATAAGTGTATATACTAGATACGGACGAGTATCTGTATAAGTATGAACAAGTATTATGAAGTATGAGCAAGACACGGACGAGTTTTCAACTTGCTGGGGAAGAGTGACACGGACGGGTGTCAGAAGAGAAAGTGTATAAGTTATGAACTTATATATATATATATATATATATATATATATATATATATATATATATGGGAGTGCAAAAGGTGTTCTGGCGACCTGCGGGGATAGGATGACACGGACGAGTGTCGAAAGGAGTATATTATAAACAAGTACTTGGTTGGTAACAAGTGTTTTGGCAACTGTGCTGGGGAAGGGTGACACGGACGAGTGTCAAAACAGAATGTATAGATATTTGTATTAAAAAAGGATGTTTGTGGCTTACATCTGCAGGCGAATAATATGACACAGACGAGTGTCGAAAAAGGTATATATGAACAGGCATTTGTGTTGGAGTGCAAAGGGGACGCTTTGGCTTTTTATTTGCAAGGGATGTGCGTTTTTATATACATTGCTGATGAAATACTGATGGTAATTGCAGGTGACTGGCTCGAACCTGACTTGTGATCATGCAAATGTTTGATTTTTGCCGTAATGCTCCGTATTAGACAGAATGCTACGCTCTGTGGGAAAAAAATGATGCGAATGCAGTGATTATGTAGAAAGAAAACTTATCCGGGATTCGAATCCCGCTGTTGTGAAGATCTCTGGCTGATCTGCTTTGAAAGATATCCCAGCTGGGGAAGATCATTGGTAGATTTGTTAAGATAGGTAGCTCTGCTTGGGGTAATAGATCATTGATCGACCCATTCTTTAAGGAGGAACCCAGTTGAGGTGAAGGAAACTTTCATCACTTTGTTGTATAAGGGTTTCAGGTAGTGTTCTTCTGGGGAGAGGTTGGAACTCTGCAGGGATATAGTTTTTTAGAGACCTGGCACTCTGTTTGGGGAAGAAAAGATCACTGAACGATCTTCCTAGAGAACTCTGTGGGGATCCCGGCTGAGGGAAGCCCCCGTTGAATAGACTTCTGCTGGTGGTGAGGAGGTTTTGACAACTCCGCTGGGAAAAGCATTCTGGATGATGTTTGGGGAGGAGGTATGCTGGGGAAGTGTGCTTGGCATGCCCCATGCTGCATATTGAATACCTGTTGTAAACACCCCAAATTTGCCCTCACTAAGTTTCACCATGACTTGTGATTCTTCGCATTTGCATAAGTTTAATCATATCATCTCATATTGCATTTTTACTTCACTGCATTGATTCAAAGTCATCTGCATCTAGGGTTTGTGATCTGAGCAAACCCTGAGCTATCTGAACAACTCCAAATGTCTTCAATCATATCAAAAGGGTCCATGTATGTTCAAGCATCATATTATATCCTCCCAAGATCAAAAAAGTCAGAAAATCACAAGAACTGAGAAAGGCATAGAAGCAGAGCCAGGTTTAACTCAACAGATGACCTAAAATTAGGGTTTTGGTTTCAGAGGCCATAACTCCAAATTTTTTGGTCATTCTTGTTTCTATTGGTCTCTATATGATATGAGGATCATGCATACCAATTTTCATGAAGAAATTCAATGGGGAAGGCATCTGATCACAAGATGACTTCTTGAGCAAGTCAGTGCAAAATCAGGGCATCTGAGGTCCCCCAATCATCCAACCAAAGGGTTTTCTCTATCATTTTTAATGTGTATGATCTTTATTTGATCTTAGAAGAAGTTAGAAGTTCACAAAATTGAATAATTTCAAGCCATTTGCAAAGTTGCCATTTTGGGAAAGTGACTTGTAATGTAAACTTGCCATTTTGGGAAAGTTTTTCAACCTCCTCTTTTTGATTCAAAAAAGCTTCAAATGAAAAATTATTGGTCATGAAAGTTGTAGGTTGGATCCTCCCATTTTCAAAAAGTACAAGAACTCATTCTAATTCATTTTAGAACAAAAGTTATGGCCTTGCAAAGTTGGACAAAATCACTTGTTTTTCACTTTTGTGCCAAAGAGGAAACTTGCAAAAACACTTGCCAAAACCAAATGTGACTTCAAATCAACTTATAATCATCACACAAACATTATTCATGGTCCATAATTCAGATTTGCCCAAAGAATCTCTCACTTGCATGCCTTGGATTCCAAGTATCATAAGCCATTTATCACAAAAGTCACAAAGAGGGAAATCTTGCAAGAATGGTTTTTAGGGTTTTGTTTGGTCTCTAATCAATCTCAAAGTGTCATAACAACATCATATGGTACATTTTGCTGCATATTGCCCAAGGGATGTCACATATCCATGACCAAAAACTTCAAAATGCAACAAGTTGCAAAAAGGCAAAACATATGACATCTCACCCTTCACCCATTTCAGATCACATCAGAACATCCCATGGCTCTCCTTGAAGGCAGCTGAACTCAGAGCAGCCCTAAGATAGCTTCTGCCATGGCCCATGCTTGAAGTACACCTAACATTGAGTTTTTGGCCAATTGCCCCATGCCATTCCCACAGTACAAGTCACTTCCTCAGACCTCTTCCAATAGTTTAGGGATATGTTATGGATCATAAAACAGGCTGGACATAAGCTGGGAGGACACACACAATCAGATTTCACAAACTTGCAAAAAACTTCACCTCTTCAAAACTTCTCCCACATCCATCAAACTTCCATTTTTCCTTCACCAATGAGTCACACATCCTCCATAGAACCAAAATCCACCATTGAAACAGCCTGAAACATCACATACCTCAACTGCAAAACCTGCTATACCAGAACTCAAACTCCCAAATCAGCCACCATCAAAGGATTTTGAGCATTCCATTGATCTCAGGAGGGGCAGAGGAGGCTTATTGCATTAAGGAAAGGTCAGAAAAGCTCACTTTGACATCTCATCGTCTCAAGTAAACACAAGAATCAAATTTCTCAGAGCTTGTTTCTTTTGTTACAAATTGAAAATATATGTTATGATGTTCATGTTGATGGTTTTAGAATTGAAAATGGTGAAGATTTGAGTATGTTGTGGTCCTCTGAAATTTCACCCGTGAAATAACTTTGCTTCGATTCTCTTCATTCATGGTTCATAAATGATGTTTGAGGGGTGATTTGAATGGGGTTTGGGTAGAGGATCATTTCTGTGTGTTCAATTTGATGAGGGGTGGCCTGTAGAATGTTTTAGGGTTTTGGGCACGCCGGAGAAGATGACCGGAGCTCCTCTCCGGTCACCTGAAAATAATTAGGCCCTAACCCTAATTAATTAGCCAGCTTGCTTCGTGACCATTGGATGTGGATTAGTTTAGTTTTTGAGCGGCCCAGATCAACTCATTAAGCCCTAATCTGATTTTATTAATTTAATTAATTATAATTAGGTTAATTAAATTAGAGTGAATCCCAGCCATTGGTCAGCGCGCGCAGTCAACCTTGTCCACCCCAGTTCAAATCTAGGCCTTTAGATCTGATTACCTCCCATTTAATTCAATTTTATTTTCTTTTTAATCCATTTTTCTTGCACATTTTATCTAAAATAGCAAATCACTTCTAAAAAATCCCATTTTTTGCATCCTACCTTAAAATATTTTTCTCTTTCTGAAAATAATTTTATTTTTATTTTTTGCATAATTTTCGTATTTTAAAAATATTTTAATGTTTATTTTAATTAGTTAATGAGAATTAATTAATTAAAATAGCATTTAGGTTTCAAAAAATCACAAAAAAATTCACATTGCATTTTGATACATTTAGAAACATTATCAAACTCTTCAAACAAATTTCTTTTTGGTTCTTCACATATGTTGATATTTTTCTTTGGAATTAAAGTTCTTAAAAGGCAATATTTTTGTCCTAACTTAGAAAAATCCATTCTGCCTAACCATGAAGAGTTTGATGTTGGTTCTTTTTACATTGCATTAGTCATATCATGTAGTTTCTAGGGTAAAATTGGTTTGAATTTATCTTTCATTTTCAATTTGATGTGCATTTTTCCTTGTGAGGTCCCTTAATACCCTAGCAAACTTAGGAAAATCATAGCTTCTTTAAGGTTAAGAGTTAGATCTCCTCCTTTGGGCTGTGAACTTATGTAGGGTTAGGGTTCACTTGATTCCATTTTCAATTTTTTATCTTGCCATTTGCTTCTGAATTTGGATTTTTGCTTTGTGTCTTGTGCATAAACCCTAATTTTTGCCTTCATTTGCATCCATCTCTCTTTTGCTTGCATACATGAGATTGCCATGACATTTTGTGCATCCACATGACACATAAGACATCTTAGGACATATTAGAATCATGTTTGACCATTGCATCTTTCACATGCCATGTTATACCTCCATTGCACTTCATAAACTTTCATGAACTTTCATGGTTCAAAACATGCTTCATTTGCATCCTCATCCTTGTATGATCATCCACAACCCTTGACATGTGTTTGCATTATCTCCTAGAATCATTGGCATCATGTTTATGCTTCTTATTTTGGTTTGCATCATTGCATTCATTTCATGTTCACTTCATTTCATTTCTTTTGCTAACTTTTCAGGTGGTAAGTACTTGAGAAGTGAATTTGCCTTCACTTCTCATAATCTTTTCTCATCTCTCTTATGCATTCATTGCTGCATTTTATTTGTGGATTAGAGTGAGCTTGCTCATTCATGTTCTCTCCCCACTTTCTTTCTTCAAGCAACTTATCTTCTTAAGTGAAGTAAGTTGACTTGTTTCTTCTGTTTCTTCCTCATTTCATCTGCTTCTTTCTTGGTGGCTCTCTTGAAGATCTTCTTGCAAGCCTCATAAACCGTAGGAACACCCAAGCATGATCACAATTAGGGTTTTATTAGTCCCCCTTTTATTTTTACCTTTGTGTCATCTTTGAGTCTTCTCTCCTCATCTCTTAATCAAGGACTAAACCTTAAAGGTTTCAAGGCTTTGTGATTAGGCTTATGCCTGCATCCTTCTATTAGGATGGAGTGTATAACTTTAATCCTAAGTGTTAAACCCTTAATGTGTTTAGATCCTTTAATCAATCCATCTAATAAATCACTAAGACATCAAGCTTGTAACTTGGGCGTTGCATTAGGGTTCTAATTCTTCCTTAATTGGTTAAGAAGGACTAACCCTAGTGTTAATGGACAAGTCCCCCTCAAGTTGTCTTACAAACCCTAAAACCCATTTCTTAATCTTATCATTAACTAAAACCCACTCTAATAAAGGCTTTGTTTTGTCATGAGGTTAATCCCTAATCATGGATTACGTTGAGGAGCCTTTCTCAGCTTAAATGTTCTCATCTATTATCCTTCTATTAGGATGGTGTAATGAGTCCATTAAATCTTTGATTATGGCTTAAACTCATTACTTAACACTAAACAAAAATTCCAAAAACATCTAAATAATTGCAAGTAGGTTAGTGATCTTAATCCTACATCATGGTGATTAAGTGTGAGGTGTTTACATCATGCTTAAGGTATTCTCATTACCCCTAATCAGAGGGAGGATGTGATGAGTTTAATAACCCTTGGTTTAGGATTAAACTCATTTTCTTATGACAAACACAAAAGCAATAACAAAACTTAAAACACAAAAACAAACAATAATCGTCTCCTCCGGGATTCTTTTCTCATCTCATTCACTCACAAACGAGAACTCGCTTCTTCCGACTAATGCAAGACAGTTTGCACCTGAGCCAGACAGGTCATACACTTGAGCATAGGCAAGTAAGCAGTTCACAAGTCAATTTATTTTCAGTCTCTTTGAGTCGAACTACGGTGTTCTGACTTCCTCATTGCACGAGAGGATACGTAGGCATAACTTAACAGTTATCGAACTAAAGTTTCTGTATATTCCCCCTCCTTCCAGCATTATTCTTTAAGCCTCATAGTCTTGGGCTTTATTCTTTCCTTACACTGACACTCCTTTATTCACCTCACATTTCTTTTACACTGACACTTGCATTCTTTTCCAGTTTTTGCACACAAAATAGCACTGACACTACCCCTTTAAAACACAAATCCTTCAAGCGTGGATCCCGTCGAGTACAGCGGACAATCTGGGTGCTAATACCTTCCCAGGTTGTAACCAACCCCCTTTTTCAGTTTCTCTGGTTCACCATCTTATCCATATCTTTCTAGGTTTATGCAGCATTACCTTTCCTTCGGGATAAAAATGCCTAGCTGGCGACTCTTGTCTTTCTAGATCACCCTTGTGTGTTCTCTCCTTTCGCCGACCATTCGCGTCTGTACCCCATTTGACTTAGCCTCATTTGGTGGGAGCGACAGCTTGGCGACTCTCCTGGGGACCCTTATACTGTAACCAGGGCTTCTGGTTCTTTTTGTGGGTTCCTCCTAGCGCTTGTTTGATTTGTGTTTACTGGGGTGTTATGTGCTAATTGTGTTTATTTATTTGCTTTATTTACTGCTTTATGTACAGCTTTATTTATTGCTCTCCTTTACAATTTTTCATATTTCATACTGTCATTATCATTGCTGGATCTGGTTCTGTTTTGGTGGGTGGGGTTTCCATTGAGAGTTTAAGGTCCTATACCTGGGACCTGAGTGACACCTAGGCTAGAGTGGTTCATGTTCTTTCCCATTCCATTTCGGTCTAGTGCGGGAATATGAAACACGGTTCAGATGTGGGTTTCTTCTTGAGAACTATGTGCTACAGATTTCCTGTAGTGCTAGGGCTATCTGGGAAGCCTGCTAAGTCTGGATGACCTTTATTATGACCTTCAGAAACTGAGGTGAATTAGAGGAGGATCTTTTATGGTTATTGTAAACACTGTACCTCCGGGTTAGAAGTATTTACACTTCTCATAACTGATCCAAGTCTGAGGATCCTTGTTTTAGAACAATTACCTGTGAGGGGGTTGGGCTGTTTACAGGTTTGCAGGAACCCTTGGCCTCATCATACCCTGTTACTATCTTGTTTAAGAGTACCTCATTTTGGACAGTTCTTGTGATTAACCCTGGACATGTGACTCTTTATTTGAGTCCCCCACCCTGGTTACTGGATTTCTAAAACCTCAATCTGGACTTTTGAACATACATGGACTCATATCAAGACAGATAATCAGATCCAGCTCTTGATCACAAACCCTTGCATATCATTTACATATATCATCATTGCATCATTTAACATTTGTTTATTTGCTTTTCAGGGTATCCACATTATATCTGGTTTGGTTTTGACCCCTTCTTCTACATAGACCTCTGCTTCATCAGTTATCTACTTCAGCTATCCTCATCATCACCAGCATCAGCCTGTCAGTGGCTCATTCCCAGCATCAGCCTGTGATCCTCATCATCACCTAGCTTCATCTTCTTCAGCAGCATTCATGACTACTCCCAGGAAGAGCAACATATCCTACCACTTCTTTGAGCCTGTGTTGACTGGTATCAGGCAGGTCCAGTTACTTATCACACCTGACCACATCCCATTGTTTAGAGAGCACTATGGAGGTATCCTGGATATGGTTATGGACCTTGACCCTTCTCAGAGGAGCATGATCCACACATGCCTACAGTTTTATGACCCTCCTTTGTGATGCTTCACCTTCCCAGACTTTCAGCTAGGGCCTCTGCTGGAAGAGTTTTCTTCATTGATTGGAGTACCTATCAGAGGTGGAATCCCTTTCAACCCAGAAATGACTTTTCCCAGAAATGAAGAGATAGCAAAGGCACTGTACTTGGAGCCTGTCATGATTGAGCAAAGTATGACAACAAAAGCTGGGATCCCTGGTTTGCTCTTGGACTTCCTAATTTCTCAGGCCATCCTGAAGGCTTCATTGGGAGAATGGAGGGCAGTCTGTGCACTGTTAGCCCTCAGCATATATGGGGCTATACTGTTTGCAGATGAGCCCAAATTTGTCAGCAAGAATGCCATCCATCTGTTTCTCCTGAAGAACCCAGTACCCACACTACTGGGAGACTTTTATTATTCCATCCATCAGAGGAATGAGAAACAAAGGGGGAAGTTGGTAAGATGTTGTGCTCCTTTGTTTTACACCTGGCTGCTCAAACACCTACCTAAGTCAGATGCCTTCCTGAATCCTCACCAACAGAAGAATTGGGCCAAGAGGCTCATTGCTTTGACTTCAGATGATATTAGATGGTGCACCCAGAGCACCAAGGGCAAGGACATTATCACCAGCTGTGGACAATACCCAAATGTGCCTCTAATAGGAGTAAAGGGTTGCATCAATTACAATCCTTTGTTGTTTAAGAGGCAATTGGGTTATGCTTTGGTTCACCCTCCCAAAATGCAAGATTTAGCTGAGACCCTGTATTGTGAAGTAAAACCTAATTCAGTTGCTGTCAGATAAGCATCCTGGGGTTGGGACAACATTCAGACAAAAGGGATGGCTATTCTTGGAAGGTGTAATAATGTTGCTTCAGCCCAATACTATGACTGGTCCCGTACTAGAGCTCAGATTACTGGAATGCCTTTCACCTTGGAAGACATACCTGGACCATCTACAGTACAGCCAGCAGCAACTGTCAGCCTGGAAGAATTTGAGAAGCTAAAGGAAAGAAATGAGAATCTATCTCAAGCTTTGAAGAAGACTCTTTGGGAAAGGAGTGATGGTCGTCTGGACATTGAGAGATTGGAAAAGCTCAAGGTGGAGCATCTTGCCAAAATTGAGAAGACAGAGGATTACATAAGGAAAGCAAGAGCTGGGGAACAAATATTGAAGAATGCCTGTAAAGAAGCCAAGATTCAGAAGGCTAGGACTGAGCTCTATCTGCAAGAGAGTCAAGCTAGGTGGGTCAGGATCACTGAAGCCCGTACACAGGAAGACCAGAAGACTCAAGCCAAGATTGAACAGTTAAAGGCCAATGGGAAGAAGCAGCAGGAAGCTTTGTTGGCAGCCCAGAAGGAGATTTCAGAGTTGAAGCTCAGAGCAGGATTGAAAAGATCGAAGGACCAGGACAGGCATAAGAAGCTGACCACTTCCATTGCCACGTGGAACCTCCTCATTAGGACCATTACAAAGCACCCAGCTGGTCCAGTGATTGAGGCACTCCTGAAGGAGGTCAGAGAGGATGAGTTTGGACTGGATGTCTAACTTTTGTTTGTTGTTGTTTCCATTTGATGTACTTTTTCTTTTTGATGTGTTTTGACCCTCCATGGGCATATGTTGTAAAACAGACTATGTATTGTTCATCATTTGTAATATATTAGCTTGCTTTCATGAGGTTTCTTTTCTCAGCAACATCAAACATCTTCCTCGAGGTCTGGAAAGGCAAAACCAAGAACCAAACCGGATACCTTGGAAAACAAATAAGCATACTGCATTGCATACTAACTTTTGTTTTGTTTTGTAGGTTTTATTATTATTGTTTCTAACTTTGTTGTATTCTCAGGAAACATTGCTCGTCGCCGAGTGTTCCCTGTCAACCGCGCGCACCGGTACCCGACTCGCAACAACCTTCCCGGTATTCAAATGGAGCAAGTACAACAGGATTTGACTGAGGTCAGAAATTAGATGGCTAATGAGAGAGTAGAAATGAGAAATCAGATGTCTCAATTCATGGCTGTGATGACTGGCTTGGCCCAGAGTCAAGAAAGGTTAAGAGAGCTGGTGGAAAGACAAACTCCTGAAGAGCCTCATCTTGGAACAGGAGGAACTAGTAACAATGAGCGGGGCCAACCTCGTATTGACCCACCAGTGTTTGGACCTCATCTGGATCCAGAAGCTAATATCCCGAGGAATGTGCAAGGTAATACTGCTGGAGGGAGAATCTTGCAAGAGGATCCCCAAGAAGAGCAGTTTACTGTTATGGGAGCTGGGGATGAAGTATATGACAGGAGATTGGACGAAATTGCTGAGAAGTTGAGATCTTTGGAGTCTCAGAATTCTTTGGGCTTCGATGTGATGGATATGGGACTGGTGGATGGGGTGAGAATTCCCCACAAATTTAAACCCCCGTGCTTTGAAAAGTACAATGGTACCTCTTGTCCTCGCACTCATTTGCAGTCTTTCCTGGGAAGACTTAAAGCTTATACTATGGATGAGAAGCTGTGGATGTTCCACTTTGAAGACAATATGACTGGGGCTTCAAGGGAGTGGTATTCACATTTGTCTAGAGCCACCGTTAGATGCTGGAAGGATTTGGCTGAGGCTTTCATCCGACAATATCAATACAATCTGGATATGGCTCCCAACAGGACCCTCCTAATGGGAATGTCTCAATCTTCTAGAGAAAGCTTCAGGGAATATGCCCAAAGGTGGAGACTGCTTGCTGCTGCTGTCCAACCTCCCATGTCAGAAAGAGAAATGGCTGACATGTTCATGAATACATTGCAGGGGACCTATATATATATAGATTGGCTGCCTTCTCCTCTACCAGTTTTGCTGATGTGGTCATAGTTGGTGAGAGGATCGAAAGCCTCTTAAAGATGGGCAAGATTTCCGACAGTGGTGCAAGTTCATCCAGTAATCCCAGAAAGCCTTTTGTGGGACCCCGAAGAGCCGGTGAGACCAATTCCATTCATGCAAGCAGGGGCCGACCTCAGTATGTGCACCGGTCAGTAGCAGTAGTTACCATTCCAGCTCCGATTCCTCAACAATCAGCATATCCTCAACAACAACAACCACAGTATCAACAACAAGTTCAATATCCGCAACAGAGAACCTACAACAACAACAACAACAACCAACAACAATGTCCTTTCCAACAAAGACCGTCACAGGCAAACAGGGTAATTGACCCAATCCCAATGCCGTATGCTGCACTCTTGCCACAACTCCTAAAGCTCAACCTAGTTGAGTTAAGGACATTGGCACCTCCGGATCCTTCCAATATGCCAAAGAACTATGATGCCAATTCCAGGTGTGCATTCCACTTGTCGCTCCCAAAAGATGAGACTGGCTCAAATAAGGTACAGACGCGAACGTTCGGCGAAAAGGATGAAATGAAAAGAGTTGCCAGCTAGGCATTTTTATCCCGAAGGAAAGGTAATGCTGCATAAACCTAGAAAAATATGGATAAGACGGTTGCGAACCAGAGAGACTGAGAAGGGGGTTGGTTACAACCTGGGAATCCACGCTTAAAATATTTGTGTTTTAAAGGGGTAGTGTCAATGCAATCTGTGTATAAAAGAGCCGGAAAAGGATGTACAGGTGTCAGTGTAAAAGAAAAGCGAAGTGTATAAGTGAAGTGTCAGTGTAGGAACAAGAGTGAAATGCTCAAGATCATGAGGCTAAAAGAATAAAGCTAGAGGAGGGGGAATATACAAAGACTTTTGTTCGATAACTGTTAAGTTATGCCTACGTATCGTCTCGTGCAATGAGGAAGTCAGAACACCGTAGTTCGACCCAAAGAGACTGAAAGATGACTTGACTTGTGAACTGCTTGCTTGCCTATGCTCAAGTGTATGACCTGTCTGGCTCAGGTGCTAACTGTCTTGCATTAGACGGAAGAAGCAAGTTCTCGTTTATGAGTGAATGAGATGAGAAAAGAATCCCGGAGGAGACGATTATTGTTTGTTTTTGTATTTTCAGTCTTTTATTGCTTTTGAAAGTTTGTCATAAGTTAATGAGCATAAGCCTAAACCAATGGATTTAGTAAACTCATCACATCTTCCCTCTGATTAGGGGTAATGAGAATGCCTTAAGTGTGAAGTCAGCTTCTCACACTTAAACACCTTTGGTGTAGGATTAAGATCATTAACCTACTTGTGATTAATTAGATGTTTTTGGTGTTTTTGTTTAGTGTTGAGTAATGAGATTAAGCCACAATCAGGGATTAAACAGACTCATTACACCATCCTAATAGAAGGATAATAGATGAGAATGTTTAAGCTGAGGAAAGCTCCTCAACTTAATCCATGATTAGGGATTAAACTCATGACAAAACAAAGCCTTTATTAAGTGGATTTTAGTTAATGATAAGATGATGAAGTGAGTTTTAAGGTTTGTAAGACAACTTGAGGGGGACTTGTCCATTAACACTAGGGTTAGTCCTTCTTAACCAATTAAGGAAGAATTAGAACCCTAATGCAAGGCCCAAGTTACAAGCTTGATGTCTTAGTGATTATTAAGTGGATTGATTAAAGGTTTTAAACACATTAAGGGTTTAACACTTAGGATTAAAGTTATACACTCCATCCTAATAGAAGGATGCAGGCATAAGCTTAATCACAAAGCCTTAAAGCCTTTATGGTTTAGTCCTTGGTTATGAGATGAGGAGAGAAGACTCAAAAGAGACATACAGGCAAAAGCTAAGTGGGGGACTAATCAGAACCCTAATTATTGTCATGCTTGCTTGTTCCTATGGTTTGTGAGGTTTACAAGAAAGATCTTCAGAGAAACCACCAGGAAGCAAATGAAAGGAGCAAAGAGAAGCAAAGTAACTTGCTTCATTTAAGAAGACAAGTCACTTGAGGAAAGAAAGTAAGAAGAAGAAGAAAGAGCAAACTCAATCTCAAACACAAGATAAAATGCAGCAATGATGCATAAGAGGGATGAAAAGAAATTGTGAGAAGTGAAGGCAAATTCACTTCTCAAAACAACTTACCACCTGAAAAGTTAGTGAAAAGAATGAAATGCAATGCAAATGAGATGAAATGTGATGATGCAAACCAAAACCAGAAGCATAAGTATGATGCTAATGATGCTATGAGATGATGCAAACATGAAACAAGGCATGAGGATGATCATACAAACATGTGGATGCAAGAGAAGCAAGCTTAGAACCATGAACAAACATGAAAAGTTATGAAATGCAAATGACATACAACATGAAAAATGAAAGATGCAATGATCAAACATGATTCTAATATGTCTTAAGATGTCTAATGAATCAAATGGATGCACAAAATGTCATGGCAAGTCATGGTATGCAAGCAAATGGAAGATGGATGCAAATGAAAGGCATGAATTAGGGTTTATGATCAATGCACAAAACAAAAACCAAAACCAGAAGCAAACATCATGATAAAAAATTGAAAATGGATTCAAAGGAAACCTAAGCCTATACAAACTCACTGCCCAAAGGAGGGGTTCTAACTCTTAACCTAATGAGGGTTATGAATTTCTCAAGATTGCTAGGGTTTTAACGTACCTTGTCAAGAAAAAATGTCAAACAAAATGAAAATGCAAGATCAAATCATGCCAATTTAATCCTATAAACTATATGCTAAACAAGATGCAATGCAAAAAGAATCAAAGCCCAACTCTTAAAGACTAGGCAGAAATGAATTTTTGAAGATTGGATCAAAATAATGTCTTGAAATGAAATTAAATCCATTGAAAATTGTCAAAAGACATCAAGATCAAAAAGGAAATTTGGTTTGAGAGTTGGACAATGTTTCTAAATGATTTTAAATGTTTCATGAATTTTTTGTGATTTTTAAATACCTAAAAGTATTTTTAATTAATTAATTCTCATTAATTAATTAAAAATAAACTTTTAAATGATTTAAAATATTTTTTAATGCAAAAAATAAAAATAAAAATATTTTTGTGTTATGAAAATTAATAAAAGCTTGGATAAAAAATTTTAGAATTTTTCAAAGTGTTTTACTATTTTAAATAAAATGAAGAAAACAAATGAATTTAAATGAAAATAAAACTGAATTTAAATGAAAGTAAGCAGAATCAATGGCTGAGGTTCAAACTGGACGCGCGGGAGTTGACTGCGCGCGTGATCCAGTGGATGAAATTCAAACTGGCTAATATTGATTAATTAATTTAATTAAGTGAGATTAGGGCTAAGTGGAGAATCTGGACCATTGAACACGCGCGGGAATTGACTAAGTCAGCATCATCTACGCTTCACATTCAAACCCTCATAATTACACAGATTAAACCCTAATTAATTTCAGGTGGACGGAGAAGACTTCCGGTCATCTTCTCCGGCCAGACCCTCACCTGAAAGTTGCTAAAATCCTCAAAACTCCATGAAAATGAAATCTAATTGCCCAGAATCATACCCCATCCAAAACTAAATCAAAACCCCCAAACAAAAACCATTTTTCATGCATTAATCAGGCAAATCGAAGCAAGACATTTCTAGGGCAGAAAAGTTTCAGAGCAATCATACATGCTTATTTATCAACCATTTCAAAAAGTAAAAACATCAGAGTGATCAGCAAAGCATGAGGAACATTCTAAGAACTTAAGAACTCATTTCTGGAAAAAATGTTCTTGAGGTACCTGAGCTTGAGCTTTCTCAGTTTGCAACTTTCTGACCTCCTTTCTTTGTGCAAACCACTCCTCTTGAGCTCCTGATGAAGTCTTGATACTTGGAGAAAGTTTATGATGGCTGGTTTGGAAGATTACAGAAGTTCTGTTCAAGGGAGGGTGGTGATCGTGTTTTGGTTTCAGTGACTTTCAGGCTATGGTGATGGGTGGTTTTTGATCAGTGAAACATGCTGAGTTTGTTTGTGAAGTTTGTTTATGTGTTTGAGGCTTGTGGAGAGTGTTTCGAATGCTTTTGCAAATGGGAGAGATTTTGATAACTATGGCTTCTGGGCAAGATCAGAGTGTGTTGTGTGTTGTGTTAGGCTGGCTTTTTCCATGTATCAAAAGGGGATAGGTCAGAAAGTTGTTGGTGGCCTATGGTGATTGGTATGGGTCTTTGGCCAAAATGTCAACTTGATGTGTACTTGAAGTATGGGCTATGGTACAACTTGCTTTTTGGCTTGCTTTTGCTCAGCTTGAATCAAGGAATGCTATGAAAAAGGTTTAGAGGCAATGCAGCAAGTGGTTTGTAACTTGTGATAGGTTTTGCAAGTTGGTTCAAGTTTGGTTCCTTTGGGATTTCTTGAGTTTCAAGGCATCAAAGTGCAAAGTTCTTTGGCCCATTCTGAATTTTAGAGATCATGTGATCATGTTGTGAAGAAATGGTACACATTTGAGGCCTTTAGAACACTTGATCATACCATTTTGCAAAATGCCTCTTTGGTAGAAAACTCCAAATTTTGTGATTTTAGCCAACTTTGACAAGCCATAACTTTTGATCCAAAATGAATTAGGTCATGTTCTTGTACTTTTTGAAAAGGGAATGATCCATTCTACAACTTTCATGACCAAAGTTTTCTCATTTGAAGCTTTCTTGAATCAAAAAGCAAGGGTTGAAAAAGTTTCCCAAAATGGCAATTTCATTAAAAGTCAACTTTCTCAAAAAGTCAACTTTGCAAATGATTTGAGATTATTCAATTTTGTGAACTTCCAACATCTTCCATGATCAAATAAAGATCATAAATAATCAAAATGATGATGAACACCCTTTGGTTGGGTCATTGGGGGCCTCAGATGCCCTGATTTTGCACTGACTTGCTCAGAAAGTCAACTCTTGATCAGATGACTTCCCTATGGAATTTCTTCATGAAAATCGATATGCATGCTCCCTATACCATATAGAGACCAATAGAAACAAAAATGACAAAAAAAATTGGAGTTATGGCCTTTGAAACCAAAACCCTAATTCTAGGTCATCTGTGCAGTCAAACCTGGCTCTACTTCCATGCCATTCTCAGTTCTTGTGATTCTTTGACATTATTGACTTTGAGGGGATATAATATGATGCTAGAACATACATGGACCCCTTTGAAGTGATTGATGACCTTTGGAGTTGCTCAAGAAGCCCTTGGATTGCTCAGATCACAAACCCTAGATGCAGATGACTTAGAACCAATGCAATGAATCAAAAATGTGGTATGAGATGCTATGATTGGATTTATGCATATGAGGAGATCACAAGCTATGGTGTGAATGGGTGAGGGAAAATTTGGGGTGTTTACAGCTGCCCCTATTCAAACATGAGTTAGCTGTGCAGGATGTAAGCAACGGCTTATCAGGCAAACAAGATAACTTGTGGTTGAATACCAAAGACAGTCCAAAATTTGCACTCACAGAATGAAGAAGAAAAGGGATATAGATTGTAAAAGAAAATAAAGTATATTATAAAGTGTGGGCGACGCAGAACGACCGTCGAGCAGAGGACGACTGCTGGGGAGAGGGCAATGACGGGGACGGCCGACATGCTGGGAAAAAGTGGGAGATAAAGCAATGACGGGGACGGCCGACATGCTGGGGATATAAGAGTTTATGATGGGGACGGCCATCAAGTAAAGCTATAAGATTCTCTGGGGATTAATGAAAAATGATGGGGACGGCCATCAGGTTCATAAAGTAATGTAAACAACGATGGGGACGGCCATCGAGCTAAACTGATGAAGGACGATCATCAGGAAAAGGAAAAGGGACGACAACAGGGACGGCCATCGGGTTAAAGAATAAATGAAATAATGATGAGGGACGGTCATCAAAGGTGAGGGACGATCACCTAGCAGGGGACGGCTGCTCTGAAAGGGTTAAGATGAGGGACGGTCATCTAAGGTGAAGGACGATCACCTGGCAGGGTACGGCTGCCGAAAATATCGCGACATAGGACGAATGCCGGATAAAAGGTCAACGATGGGGACGGCCATCGGACGAGCATGATGAAGGACGATCATCAAGAGGTGAAGGACGATCACCTAGCAGGGGACGACTGCTCTCAAGGTTTATCATGACATAGGACGAATGTCAGATAACAAGATCAACGATGGGGACGGCCATCGGATAAAATGATGAAGGACGATCATCAAGAGGTGAAGGGCGATCACCTAGCAGGGGACGGCTGCTGAATATCACGACACAGGACGAATGTCGGATAGAAAAGGTCGACGACGGGGACGGCCATCGGATGAGCATGATGAATGACGATCATCAAGAGGTGAAGGACGATCACCTAGCAGGGTACGCCTGCTCTCAGGGTTTATCATGACATAGGACGAATGTCAGATAGAAAAGAAATTTTGCGTTGCTGGCGATCTACTGGGGAATAGTAAACACGGACGAGTGTTTATATCCAAGAAACAAAGGTATAAGTATTTTGACGCTGTGTATATAGATTAAAGATGCGGACGAGCATCCCTAAGACTATGATACGGACGAGTATCGGGTAGAAACAAATACTGACACATGTTCAGAGATGATGATACGGACGAGTATCAACTGGTTAACAGAGAACACGAACGAGTGTCGAATCTGAGGGGACTCTTCTGGGGAATAGTAGACACAGACGAGTGTCTAAATTCAAGAAGACATGAGTGTTTGACACATGTATGGATTAAAGATGCGGACGAGCATCCTTAAGACTATGATACGGACGAGTATCAGGTAGAAACAAACGCTTGAAGCATGTCCTGAGATGATGGTACGGACGAGTACCAACTGGTTAACAAAGAACACGGACGAGTGTCGAATCTGAGATGATATAAGTGGTGTATACAAGATACAGACGAGTATCTGTATAAGTGAGATAAGAGTGATAAGTAAGAGTAGTGTATAGACGGGCATTTACCCTACTGGGGAGAGTGACACAGACGAGTGTCGAAAGGGGAAAAGTATAGTATAAACAAGTATCTGATATATAAAGTGTTTAGGTCGCTGTGCTGGGGAAGGTGACACGGACGAGTGTCAAGGAATTGTATATATAAGTATCTGTGAGTGCAAAGGGGACACTTTGGCTTTCTATTGGGGACATGACACGGACGGGTGCCACAAGGAGTATACACTGATGTTTGTGAGTGTAAGGCAACTGCTTTAGCTTTAGCTCTCCGCCGGGGAATCTGGGGGAGTTTTCTGTATATTGTTTGATGGATTGTCATTATTCACAAGTGTTTGATTCAGAACACGACTTATGATTATGCAATATGTTTTGATTTTTTTGCCGTAATGCTCCGTATTGGACGGAATGCTACGCTTTGTGGGGTGAATATGATGCGAATGCTATGATTATGCAAAGATACCGATCCGGGATTCGGATCCCGTTGCTGTGAAGGTCTCTGGTCGATCTGTTTGAAGTGGACATCCCAGCTAGGGATGAGATCATTGGTAGATCTGATGAGATGTATCTGCTTGGGGGAGTAGGTCACTGATAGACCCATCCTTGGTAATGAGGGACCCAACTGGGGTTTGTAGAAGCTTTCATCACTCTGTTGTGATTCCTTCGTGTGCTGCTCTTCTTGATAGAGGCTGAGACTCTGTGGGGAAGTGGTTCCCTGGCTTTTGTACTTGGCTGAGGAGGAAGAATGATTGGCACCTCGACTGGGGAGAAATAACAAGTGGCAACTCAGCAGGGGAGAAAGCACTTTGGGTGCTAAGGCTGAGTGAGTGTTGATTTGCCAGTTTGCTGGGGTGAAGCTCACATGCCCCGTGTTGCGCTTTGAATACCTGCAATCCTGCAAAGATAGAAACACACAAGTAATCCCGAGGCATCCCTTATTGATTTCCGTCGTAAGAGTTCAGACACTCCCGAGAGTAAGTACATTTCCTGTAAGCACGCAGTTTCAGAAAAACGCATCTGTATTCATGCAATCAATATCTTTAAAGACATCGGACATTTTGCAAATGTAAATAAAATGTACGGGACGAGACATGACTGAAAATCTGGTTTTATTAATTTGTAGGCCCTGAATTGGCAAGATACAGTCAAAGGAACATATCCCCTAAAATGAGGAGATTGTTACAAATTGAGAAACAAAAGATGTTGGCAATGTTGATGACGCTTCAAGGAGCTTCCCTTTGCTATGACTCGTATGACATTTGACGTTATTCTCGTCTTGCTTTCTGAAGAAGGCTGATTTTGACCGGCGCTTGAACCTTTTGAAGCTTACCGAGTTGTAAGTGATGCAGACGAATTCAGAATGCAGTTGTTCGCTTATTCCCTTATTTTGCATGGATCGCCCTTTCGGGTTTTCAATCCATCGGGATACCCATTTTTGCCTGAGTTTTCCGATGTGGCTTTTCAACTCAGCGGGTGTACACATTTTTTTTATTATTTTCCCTTATTTTTGCCCGAGTCTTTTATTCTGTTTTTGACTCGCCGGGGTGCCCTATTTTTGCCTGGACCTACATTCTGTTTTTATATCCAGCGGGTCTTTTTTATGCGAAGTATTTTTTAACTGCATCTGAATTCACAGGGGACGGGAAGTCTTCACCATCCATAGTGCTGAGCATCAGTGCTCCACCAGAGAAAACTTTCTTTACTACGAATGGTCCTTCATAGTTCGGAGTCCACTTGCCCCTGTGATCTGTATGAGGAGGGAGGATTCTTTTCAGCACAAGATCTCCTACTTGGTACTCTCGGTGCCTGACTTTCTGATCGAAGGCTTTCTTCATTCTTTTCTGATACAACTGCCCATGACAGATTGCAGCCAATCTCTTCTCTTCGATCAGACTTAGTTGCTCGTATCGGGATCGGACCCATTCTGCTTCGTTCAGCTTAACATCCATCAGTACCCGTAGGGAGGGTAATTCAACTTCAACAGGTAGGACTGCTTCCATACCATACACAAGCTGATATGGTGTTGCCCCAGTGGATGTTCTGATTGACGTACGGTACCCATGCAAGGCAAACGGTAGCATTTCATGCCAGTCTTTGTAGGTGACTACCATCTTTTGCACAATCTTCTTGATGTTCTTATTAGCTGCCTCAACAGCGCCATTCATCTTTGGCCTGTAAGGAGAAGAATTGTGGTGTTGGATTTTGAAGTCCCGACACAGCTCTGCCATCATTTTATTGTTCAAGTTGGAACCATTATCAGTAATGATTCGCTCGGGGACTCCGTACCGATAGATGATATCTCTCTTCAGAAATCTGGCTACCACTTGCCTTGTAACATTTGCATATGAAGCTGCTTCGACCCACTTGGTGAAATAGTCAATGGCAACCAGGATGAATCTGTGGCCGTTTGAAGCAGTAGGTTCAATCTTGACAATCATATCAATGCCCCAAATAGCAAAAGGCCAAGGTGAAGACATCACATTCAGGGAATTCGGAGGTACATGCACTTTATCCGCATAAATCTGGCATTTATGGCATTTTCTGGCGTAGGCACAACAGTCGGCATCCATTGTGATCCAGTAATAGCCTGATCTTAGCAACTTCTTGGCCATTGCATGTCCTCCAGCATGGGTACCAAAGGATCCTTCATGCACCTCGTGCATCAACAAGTCTGCTTCTATTCTATCAACGCATCTGAGGAGCACCATATCAAAGTTTCTCTTGTACAGGGAACCGTCAGTGTTCAGGAAGAAACTACCAGCATGCCTTCTCAAAGTCTTCTTATCATTGGAAGATGCCCCAGGTGGGTATGTTTGATCCTCCAAGAAGCACTTAATGTCATGGAACCAAGGCTTATCATCTTTGACAATGTCTGCTGCAAATACATATGTTGGTCTGTCAAGTCTGGACACTGAAATCCGAGGTACAAGGTTGGCAGCTTGAACTTTGATCATGGATGAAATGGTAGCCAGAGCATCTGCAAATTGATTCTCGTCTCGAGGGATATACTCAAGCTTGACCGTTGTAAAGAAAGTTAATAACCTCCTTGTATAATCCCTGTAAGGTATCAGATGATCCTGGTGTGTGTACCATTTGCCGTTGGTTTGATTAACTACCAGAGCTGAATCTCCGAATAAGGTCAATGTCTTGATACTGAGGTCAATGGCTTCCTCAAGACCCATAATGCAAGCTTCGTATTCAGCTTCGTTGTTAGTGCAGTTGAAAGTGAGTTTCGCCGAGAAAGGCATGTGAACTCCTTTAGGTGTAATGAGTACTGCACCAACACCACGACCATTCATGTTAACAGCCCCATCAAACATCATAGTCCATTCTTCTTCCGGGTCAGGACCTTCAGTGTGAACAGGCTCTTCATGATCTTTTGCTTTTATGAACATGATGTCTTCATCAGGGAAGTCAAATCTCATAGGCTGGTAATCATCAATAGGTTGCTCAGCAAGATATTCAGACAATACACTGCCTTTAATGGCTTTCTGAGATGTGTACTGAATGTCATATTCTGTGAGGATCATTTGCCATCTTGCAACCCGTCCGGTAAGTGCTGGCTTCTCAAAAATGTACTTGACTGGGTCCATCTTTGATATCAATAAAGTAGTGTGGGTCAACATATACTGCCTCAGTCGGCGAGCAGCCCACGCTAAAGCACAACAAGTTTTCTCGAGCAGTGAATAACGTTGTTCACAGTCGGTAAACTTTTTGCTTAGGTAGTATATTGCATACTCTTTTCGACCAAACTCGTCATGCTGGCCCAGCACACACCCCATTGACTCTTCTAATACTGTCAAGTACATTATTAGAGGTCTTCCTTCAACTGGAGGCATAAGGATTGGAGGCTCTTGTAAGTATTCCTTGATTTTGTCAAAAGCCCTCTGGCAGTCTTCGTTCCACCTGACCGTTTGTTCTTTTCTCAATAGCTTGAACAAAGGTTCACAGGTTGCTGTAAGGTGAGATATGAACCTTGAAATGTAGTTCAATCTGCCTAGGAAACCTCGAACCTCTTTTTCTGTTTTCGGTGCAGGCATTTCTTGAATGGCTTTGACTTTATCTGGGTCAACTTCAATCCCTTTTTCACTTACGATAAATCCCAGCAGCTTACCGGATCGCACCCCGAATGTACACTTGTTGGGGTTTAACTTCAGTTGGTACTTCCTCAGACGCTTGAATAGCTTCAGCAGATTTACTAGGTGGTCTTCTTCGGTGAGGGACTTGGCAATCATGTCATCCACATAACATTTGATTTCTTTATGGATCATATCGTGGAATAATGTCACCATAGCCCGTTGATATGTTGCACCAGCATTCTTCAGTCCGAATGGCATCACCTTGTAACAGAACGTGCCCCAGGGTGTGATGAAAGTTGTCTTCTCCATGTCTTCAGGTGACATCTTGATCTGATTGTATCCTAAAAATCCGTCCATGAAGGAGAATACCGAGAACTGAGCCGTATTATCAACCAATACATCAATGTGAGGTAATGGGAAATCATCTTTCGGGCTGGCTCTGTTCAGATCCCGGTAGTCAACACACATTCTTACTTTGTCGTCCTTCTTAGGCACAGGTACTATATTACTCTGCAGGAGTAACTCTTATAATTTCCTGGGAAGACCAGTTAAGGACATGGCTCCCCGGGATCCTTGGACGTATCCAGTTCTCCAGGTTGCGGTCGCTTTCATCTTCGTCTTCCAAGTTGTTTACGGCATCTGGGGCGAGCATCCCCCCACTGACAAAATTGGGCTTCCTAGCAGCCTCTGCTTGATCTTGTTGAGTTGGTTTGTAACCCAACCCAAATCTATCCTCCTTCTTCTCTACGGGCAGCAACTTGCCCCAGCCTTGGGCAGTCCCCTCTTCAACAACCTTCCTGGCTTGCTGATAAGATGTCATTGAGGTTCCAGGTACAGCGGCTACTTCATTTATGTTCAAGGCCTCAAACCCTTGACTCATAGTTTCGTGGATCTCTCCATCCATCTCAGTATATTTGTATGTAGCCAGATGGCTAACAAAAATATCTTCTTCACCACAAATGGTGATGATCTGGCCCTCCCACTCGAATTTTAACTTTTGGTGAAGGGTAGACGTAACTGCGCCAGCGGCATGAATCCAAGGTCTACCCAACAAACAGCTGTAGGCAGGCTGAATGTCCATCACGTAGAAGGTAATTTTAAAAGTCTGTGGGCCAATCATCACCGGCAGATCAATCTCTCCTAGCACTGATCTCTTAGAGCCGTCAAATGCCCTCACCACCAAATTACTTGGACGCAATGCCAAGCCATCATATTCCAGCTTCACCAGGGCTTTCTTTGGTAAAACATTGAGTGAAGACCCAGTATCTACCAGTACATGTGATAGGACAACACCCTTGCATTCTAGGGTGATGTGTAAAGCCTTGTTGTGGTTGCATCCCTCAGTTGTTAAATCAGCATTGGTAAAACCTAACCCATGGCTAGTATTGACATTCGCTACCACGGTCTCCAGCTGATTAACGGTGATCTCCTCTGGCACGTATGCTGCGTGCAAGACTTTTAGTAATGCATTCCGGTGAGTTTCGGAACACATCAGCAGGGATAGAATGGAGATCTTTGAGGGAGTTTGGTGAAGCTGATCCACCACCTTGTAATCACTCCTCTTGATAATTCTCATAAACTCGTCCACATCTTGTTCAAAAGATGTCTTCTGTGTTTCCTTGAGAATGGGTTCTTCATATTGTACACTCTTTCCCTTCGCTTTGGCAGCAGCTTCTGCTTCGGCATTAGGTCTTTGTGATTGCGAGGCAAAAAGGCGTCCGCTTCTGGTGAAGCCTCCGCCTCCCCCGACATTATCAATTTGCGGAGAAGAGGTTGAAGAGTCAAGAGTGATTTTCTCCCCATTGCAGTAAAGGTCAGAGCCATAATGCCAAGGGATGGCATTACTGCTTTCATATGGCACGGGCCCAGGTACCGTGATGGTAACCGGGCTGACTGCAGCAGAGGAGGGTGTTGAAATAGTGTGGGGATCGTAGTAGATGGTGATTGGTGCCCTGGCAGGAGATGCCACTGTTTGTTGTTGAAAATTGTTGTTCGGAGGAATACTTGACGGATCATAATAAATAGTGACTGCTGAGATATCCGTTGATGTTGTAGAAGGATCTGTTGAATGAATGGGTGTTGTTGTTGTAGAAGATTCTGAATAAAGGGGTGCTGATGTTGTAGAAGATATGTTTGTTGACGTATGGTTTGCTGAAGTGATAAATGAAGCATTTGTTGATGAGACTGAAGAATTGTTTGGAATAATTGTTGTTGCAGTTGTAGGAGACTCGGGAATTGTTGTCAAAGAATTTGCTGGATTTGGAGGTGTTGATGTTGTGATTTGAAGTAGGCCACTCTGGATGAGACCATCTATGCCGCTTCTCAAGTTATCACACCCATTCACCTAAATGTTGCAATAACCGCACCCGAGATCACATCCGGGGAATATCTGGCATTCGAGGAGTTGAGCTTTAATCTCTACCAGGGGTGTCCGGATTTTCCCAACACTGGTTATCAAGAAAGACGACTTATCTTCCTCAATAACATTAACTCTGGGCCCTCCGTGGTTGGGCATGGGGTTCTTGTTAACATTTGGCGGGGGTGCGAAGTTTAGAGCTTTAGAATCTACCAAGTCTTGTACCTTCATTTGCAGAGCCCTGCATTTCTCTGTACTGTGGCCGGGTGCATTTGAGTGAAAAGCACATCTGGAGTTGGCGTCGTAATTTCTGGGCAGGCTGGACGGATCTGGTGGTGCTAACGTTCTTAACTCAACCAAGTTGAGCTTCAAGAGCTGTGGCAATAAAGCGGCATAAGGCATAGGGATTGGATCAATCACCCTATTGGCCTGAGATGGTCTCTGTTGAAAAGGTCTTTGCTGATTGTTGTTGCTGGTGTTGTTGTTGTTATAATTTCTCTGAGGTGGATACTGAGCTTGTTGCTGGTAGTGGGGTTGTTGCTGTGGTTGGTATGCTGGTTGTTGATGAATTGGAGCGGGAATGGTGACAGGTGCCACTGATCTATTAACATACTGTGGTCTGCCCCTATTGATCTGAATAGCATTAGTCTCACCAGTTCTTCTTGGGCCCACAAAAGGCTTTCTGGGGTTGCTGCACGAGCTCGCACCATTGTCGGAAATCTTACCCATCTTTAGAAGGCTCTCAATTCTTTCTCCAGCTATGACTACATCAGCGAAGCTGGTGGAAGAAAAGGCAGCTAGCCTATCAATGTATGTCCCTTGGAGGGTGTTCATAAACATGTCGGCCATTTCCCTTTCCGACATGGGTGGCTGGACAGCAGCAGCAAGCTGTCTCCACCTCTGGGCGTATTCCCGGAAGCTTTCTCTGGATGACTGGGACATTCCCATCAGGAGGGTCCTGTTAGGAGCCATGTCCAGGTTATACTGGTACTGTCTAATGAAGGCCTCAGCTAGGTGCTTCCAGCATCTGATGGTTGCTCTGGTTAAATGAGAGTACCATTCCCTTGAAGCTCCTGTTAAACTGTCTTCGAAATAAAACATCCACAGTTTTTCATCCATGGTATATGCTTTCAGTCTCCCAAGAAAGGATTGCAAGTGGGTGCGTGGACGGGAGGTCCCGTTGTACTTCTCAAAGCACGGAGGTTTAAACTTGTGGGGAATCCTTACCCCGTCCACTAATCCCATGTCCATGACATCAAAGCCCAGGGAATTTTGAGACTCCAGAGATCTCAATTTTTCAGCAATTTCATCTAGCCTTCTGTCATAGGCTTCATCCCCAGCTCCCATCACAGTGAATTGATCTTCTTGGGGGTCTTCTTACAATACTCTGCCTGTAGTAGCATTCCCCTGTACATTAGCAGGGATGTTGATCTCTGGGTGAAGATGAGGCCCATATACAGGTGGGTTGACATGAGGATGAACCCTCTCATTGTTGCTCGTTCCACCAGTCCCTAAATGGGGTTCCTCCTGGGTCTGCCTTTCTACCAGTGCCCTTAATCTCTCATGGCTTTGAGCCAAACCATTCATCACCTCCATGAACTGGGTCATCTGATTTCTCATTTCTTGCCTCTCATTGGCCATTTGAGCCCTGACCTCCGTAAGGTCCTGCTGTACTTGGTCCATTTGTATACCCGGAAGGTTGTTGCGGGTAGGATATCTGTGTGGACGGTTGAGTGGGAACACCCGACGTCGAGCAATAGTTCCTGGATCACAACAGAGTTAGTTACGAACAAAACAAAAACCTACAAAACAAAACAAAAGTTAGTATGCAATGCAATATGCTTATTTGTTTCCAAGGTATCCGGCTTGGCATTTGGTTTTGACCTTTCCAGACCCCTGAGGAAAATGCTTTTGATGTTGCTTGAAAGAACTTAGATAAAACAAACCATTAAATATATTACAAAAAGTGAATGATACATAGTTTGTTTTTTACAATTCATGCCCCTGAGGGGTCAAAATACAACATAAAAAAGAAAAGTACATGAAATGAAAGCAACAACAAGCAAAAGCCAGACACCAAGACCAAACTCATCCTCCCTAACTTCCTTCAGAAGTGCTTCAGTCACAGGGTCAGCTGGATGCTCTGTGAGGTTCCTGATGAGAAGATTCCTGGTGGTGATAGCAGTGTTTAGCTTCTTGAGTCTGCTCTGGTCCTTTGACCTCTTCACACCAGCCCTAATCTTCAACTATGAGATCTCCTTCTGTGCTGCTAGCAGGGCTTCCTGTTGCTCCTTTGCATTAGCCTCTAACTGCTCAATCTTGTCCTGAGTTTTCTTATCTTCCTGAGTGCGAGCTTCAGTGATCCTGACCCACCTAGCTTGACTCTCTTTCAGATAGAGATCAGTCCTAGCCTTCTAAAACTGAGCCTCTTTACAGGCATTCTTCAAAATCTGCTCTCCAGCCCTTGACTTCTTGATGTAGTCCTCTGATTTCTCAATCCTGGATAGATGCTCCACCTTTAGTTTTTCTAACCTCTCAATGTCCAGACGACCGTCACTCCTCTCCCAGAGGGTCTTCTGTAGAGCTTGAGTCAAATTCTCATTCCTCTCTTTTAGTTTCTCAAACTCTTCCAAGCTGGCAGTGGCTGGAGGTGGTGTTGTGGATGGCCCAGGTGCATCCTCAATGGTGAAGGGCATCCCAAAAATTTGAGCCCTGGCATGGGACCACTCATAGTACTGAACTGAGGCCACATTGTTGCATCTCCCAAGAATGGTTACCCCTTTGGTCTGAATATTGTCTCAAGCCCAAGAGGCTTGCCTGACAACAGCCAAATTAGGCTTAATCTCACAATAAAGGGTTTCAGCCAAGTCCTGTGCTCTAGGAGGGTGGATCAATGCATAGCCCAATTGTTTTTTGAATAGCAGAGGGTTGTAGTTGATGCAACCCTTCATTCCTATCAGAGGTACATTGGGGAACTTCCCACAACTAGTATTGATGTCCCTGCCCTTGGTGCTCTGAGTGCACCACCTGATGTCATCTGAGGTCAAAGCAATGAGTCTTCTAGCCCAATTCTTTTGCTGGTGAGGATTCAAGAATGCATCAGTCTTGGGCAAGTGCTTGAGCAGCCAGGTGTGGAACAGGGGAGCACAGCATCTCACAAATCTTCCTCTTTGCTTTTCATTCCTTTGGTGAACAGAGTAGTAGAAATCTCCCAGTAAGGTGGGCACTGGGTTCCTCAGAATAAAAAGGTGAATGGCATTTTTGCTAATAAACTTAGGCTCATCTGCAAATAATATAACCCCATATATGCTGAGGGCTAATAATGCACAGACTGCCTTCCATTCTCCCAAGGAGGCTTTCATGGTAGCCTGAGAAGTCAAGAAATCCAAGTGTAGACCAGAGATTCCAGCCTTGGTTGTCATGCTCTGCTCTATCAGAAAAGGTTCCAGATACAGTGCCTTTGCCACTTCTTCATTGATGGGAAAAACCATTTCTGGGTTGAAGGGGATACCACCCTTGACAGGTACTCCAACCAGTGATGAATACTCCTCTAATAATGGCCCCAACTGAAAATCCTGGAAGGTGAAGCATCTCAAAGGAGGATCATAGAACTGTAGACAAGTGTGAATCAAGCTCCTCTGAGAAGGGTCCAAATCCATAACCACATCAAGGATGCCTCCATAATGTTCTCTGAATAGTGGTATATGGTCTGGAGTAATAAGGGCCTGGATCTTCCTGATGCCAGTCAGCTCAGGCTCAAAGAAATGATATGAGATGTTGCTCTTCTTGGGTGCCATGTTGCTGAAGAAGAGCTGAAATAGATGCTGATGATGATGACTGATACTAGAAGATGGGCCACTGATAGGCTGATGCTGGTAATGCAGGTGACTGAAGCAGGTAGCTGATGAATGTAGCTGAAGCAGATAGATGGTGAACAAGGGCCTATGCTGATGAAGGGGTCAAAACCAAGCCAAAATATAATATGGATACCCTGAAAAACAAATAAGCAAATGTTAAATGATGCAATGATGATGTATGCAAATGATATGCAAGGGTTTGTGATCAAGCTGGATCTGATTACTGCTTTGATATAAGTCCATGTATGTCTAAGAAGTCCAGATGGAGGTCCATAAGTCCAGTAACCAAGGTGGGGGACTCAAATAGAGAGTCACATGTCCAGGGATAAAATCACAAGAACTGTCCCAAAATGGAGTACTCTTAATCAAAACAAAGTAACAGGGTATGCTGAGGTCAAGGGTACCTGCAAACCTGTAAACAGCCCAACCCCCTCACAGGTGGTGTTCTAAAACAAGAATCCTCAGACTTGGATCAGTTATGAGAAGTGTAAACACTTCTAACCCGGAGGTACAGTGTTTACAATAACCATAAAGGATCCACCTCTAATTCACCTCAGTTTCTGAAGGTCAATACTAAAGGTCATCCAGACTTAGCAGGCTCCCCAGATAGCCCTAGCACTACAGGAAATCTGTAGCACAGAGTTCTCAAGAAGAAACCCATATCTGAACCGTGTTTCATATTCCCGCACCAGACCGAAATGGAATGGGAAAGAACATGAACCACTCTAGCCTAGGTGTCACTCAGGTCCCAGGTATAGGACCTTAAACTCTCAATAGAACCCCACCCACCAAAGCAACAAAACCAGATCCAGCCAAAACAGTATGACAGTATGATGCATATAAAGCTATAAAGAAAGCAATAACACAACTGTACATAAAGCAATAAACAAAATGAATATACAAACACAAATAGCACATAACACCCCAGTAAACACAAATCAAACAAGCGCTAGGAGGAACCCACAAAAAGAACCAGAAGACCTGGTTACAGTATAAGTTTCCCCAGCAGAGTCGCCAAGCTGTCGCTCCCAAAAGATGAGACTGGCTCAAATAAGGTACAGACGCGAACGGTCGGCGAAAAGGATGAAATGAAAAGAGTCGCCAGCTAGGCATTTTTATCCCGAAGGAAAGGTAATGTTGCATAAACCTAGAAAAATATGGATAAGACGGTTGTGAACCAGAGAGACTGAGAAAGGGGGTTGGTTACAACCTTGGAAGGTATTAGCACCCAGATTGTCCGCCGTACTTGACGGGATCCACGCTTAAAAGATTTGTGTTTTAAAGGGGTAGTGTCAGTGCAATCTGTGTATAAAAGAGCCGGAAAAGGATGTACAGGTGTCAGTGTAAAAGAAAAGCGAAGTGTATAAGTGAAGTGTCAGTGTAGGAACAGGAGTGAAATGCTCAAGATCATGAGGCTAAAAGAATAAAGCTGGAGGAGGGGGAATATACAGAGACTTTTGTTCGATAACTGTTAAGTTATGCCTACGTATCCTCTCGTGCAATGAGGAAGTCAGAACACCGTAGTTCGACCCAAAGAGACTGAAAAATGACTTGACTTGTGAACTGCTTGCTTGCCTATGCTTAAGTGTATGACCTGTCTGGCTCAGGTGCTAACTGTCTTGCATTAGACGGAAGAAGCAAGTTCTCGTTTATGAGTGAATGAGATGAGAAAAGAATCCCGGAGGAGACGATTATTGTTTGTTTTTGTATTTTCAGTCTTTTATTGCTTTTGAAAGTTTGTCATAAGTTAATGAGCATAAGCCTAAACCAATGGATTTAGTAAACTCATCACATCTTCCATCTGATTAGGGGTAATGAGAATGCCTTAAGTGTGAAGTCAGCTTCTCACACTTAAACACCTTTGGTGTAGGATTAAGATCATTAACCTACTTGTGATTAATTAGATGTTTTTGGTGTTTTTGTTTAGTTTTGAGTAATGAGATTAAGCCACAATCAGGGATTAAACAAACTCATTACACCATCCGAATAGAAGGATAATAGATGAGAATGTTTAAGCTGAGGAAAGCTCCTCAACTTAATCCATGATTAAGGATTAAACTCATGACAAAACAAAGCCTTTATTAAGTGGATTTTTGTTAATGATAAGATGATGAAGTGAGTTTTAAGGTTTGTAAGACAACTTGAGGGGGACTTGTCCATTAACACTAGGGTTAGTCCTTCTTAACCAATTAAGGAAGAATTAGAACCCTAATGCAAGGCCCAAGTTACAAGCTTGATGTCTTAGTGATTATTAAGTGGATTGATTAAAGGGTTTAAACACATTAAGGGTTTAACACTTAGGATTAAAGTTATACACTCCATCCTAATAGAAGGATGCAGACATAAGCTTAATCACAAAGCCTTAAAGCCTTTATGGTTTAGTCCTTGGTTATGAGATGAGGAGAGAAGACTCAAAAGAGACATAAAGGCAGAAGCTAAGTGGGGGACTAATCAGAACCCTAATTATTGTCATGCTTGGTTGTTCCTAAGGTTTGTGAGGTTTAGAAGATAGATCTTCAGAGAAACCACCAGGAAGCAGATGAAAGGAGCAAAGAGAAGCAAAGTAACTTGCTTCATTTAAGAAGACAAGTCACTTGAGGAAAGAAAGTAAGAAGAAGAAGAAAGAGCAAACTCAATCTCAAACACAATATAAAATGCAGCAATGATGCATAAGAGGGATGAAAATAAATTGTGAGAAGTGAAGGCAAATTCACTTCTCAAAACAACTTACCACCTGAAAAGTTAGTGAAAAGAATGAAATGCAATGCAAATGAGATGAAATGTGATGATGCAAACCAAAACCAGAAGCATAAGTATGATGCTAATGATGTTATGAGATGATGCAAACATGAAACAAGGCATGACGATGATCATACAAACATGTGGATGCAAGAGAAGCAAGCTTAGAACCATGAACAAACATGAAAAGTTATGAAATGCAAATGACATACAACATGACAAATGAAAGATGCAATCATCAAACATGATTCTAATATGTCTTAAGATGTCTAATAAATCAAATGGATGCACAAAATGTCATGGCAAGTCATGGTATGCAAGCAAATGGAAGATGGATGCAAATGAAAGGCATGAATTAGGGTTTATGATCAATGCACAAAACAAAAACCAAAACCAGAAGCAAACATCATGATAAAAAATTGAAAATTCATTCAAAGGAAACCTAAGCCTATACAAACTTACTGCCCAAAGGAGGGGTTCTAACTCTTAACCTAATGAGGGTTATGAATTTCTCAAGATTGCTAGGGTTTTAAGGTACCTTGTCAAGAAAAAATGTCAAACAAAATGAAAATGCAAGATCAAATCATGCCAATTTAATCCTATAAACTACATGCTAAACAAGATGCAATGCAAAAAGAATCAAAGCCCAACTCTTAAAGACTAGGCATAAATGAATTTTTGAAGATTGGATCAAAATAATGTCTTGAAATGAAATTAAATCCACTGAAAATTGTCAAAAGACATCAAGATCAAAAAAGAAATTTGGTTTGAGAGTTGGACAATGTTTCTAAATGATTTTAAATGTTTCATGAATTTTTTTGTGATTTTTAAATACCTAAAAGTATTTTTAATTAATTAATTCTCATAAATTAATTAAAAATAAACTTTTAAATGATTTAAAAATATTTTTTAATGCAAAAAATAAAAATAAAAATATTGTTGTGTTCTGAAAATTAATAAAAGCTTGGATAAAAAATTTTAGAATTTTTCAAAGTGTTTTACTATTTTCAATAAAATGAAGAAAACAAATGAATTTAAATGAAAATAAAACTGAATTTAAATGAAAGTAAGCAGAATCAATGGCTGAGGTTCAAACTGGACGCGCGGGAGTTGACTGCACGCGTGATCCAGTGGCTGAAATTCAAACTGGCTAATATTGATTAATTAATTTAATTAAGTGAGATTAGGGCTAAGTGGAGAATCTGGACCATTGAACACGCGCGAGAATTGTCTAAGTCAACATCATCTACGCTTCACATTAAAACCCTCATAATTACACAGATTAAACCCTAATTAATTTCAGGTGGCCGGAGAAGACTTCCGGTCGTCTTCTCCGGCCAGACCCTCACCTGAAAGTTGCTAAAATCCTCAAAACTCCATGAAAATGAAATCTAATTGCCCAGAATCAAACCCCATCCAAAACTAAATCAAAACCCCCAAACAAAAACCATTTTTCATGCATTAATCAGGCAAATCGAAGCAAGACATTTCTAGGGCAGAAAAGTTTCAGAGCAATCATACATGCTTATTTCTCAACCATTTCAAAAAGTAAAAACATTAGAGTGATCAGCAAAGCATGAGGAACATTCTAAGAACTTAAGAACTCATTTCTGGAAAAAAAGTTCTTGAGGTACCTGAGTTTGAGCTTTCTCAGTTTGCAACTTTCTGACCTCCTTTCTTTGTGCAAACCACTCCTCTTGAGCTCCTGATGAAGTCTTGATACTTGGAGAAAGTTTATGATGGCTGGTTAGGAAGATTACAGAAGTTCTGTTCAAGGGAGGGTGGTGATCGTGTTTTGGTTTCAGTGACTTTCAGGCTATGGTGATGGGTGGTTTTTGATCAGTGAAGCATGCTGAGTTTGTTTGTGAAGTTTGTTTATGTGTTTAAGGCTTGTGGAGAGTGTTTCGAATGCTTTTGCAAATGGGAGAGATTTTGATAACTATGGCTTCTGGGAAAGATCAGAGTGTGTTGTGTGTTGTGTTAGGCTGGCTTTTGTCCATGTATCAAAAGGGGATAGGTCAGAAAGTTGTTGGTGGCCTATGGTGATTGGTATGGGTCTTTGGCCAAAATGTCAACTTGATGTGTACTTGAAGTATGGGCTATGGTACAACTTGCTTTTTGGCTTGCTTTTGCTCAGCTTGAATCAAGGAATGCTATGAAAAAGGTTTAGAGGCAATGCAGCAAGTGGTTTGTAACTTGTGATAGGTTTTGCAAGTTGGTTCAAGTTTGGTTCCTTTGGGATTTCTTGAGTTTCAAGGCATCAAAGTGCAAAGTTCTTTGGCCCATTCTGAATTTTAGAGATCATGTGATCATGTTGTGAAGAAATGGTACACATTTGAGGCCTTTAGAACACTTGATCATACCATTTTGCAAAATGCCTCTTTGGTAGAAAACTCCAAATTTTGTGATTTTAGCCAACTTTGATAAGCCATAACTTTTGATCCAAAATGAATTAGGTCATGTTCTTGTACTTTTTGAAAAGGGAATGATCCATTCTACAACTTTCATGACCAAAGTTTTCTCATTTGAAGCTTTCTTGAATCAAAAATCAAGGGTTGAAAAAGTTTCCCAAAATGGCAATTTCATTAAAAGTCAACTTTCTCAAAAAGTCAACTTTGCAAATGATTTGAGATTCTTCAATTTTGTGAACTTCCAAAATCTTCCATGATCAAATAAAGATCATACATAATCAAAATGATGATGAACACCCTTTGGTTGGGTCATTGGGGGCCTCAGATGCCCTGATTTTGCACTGACTTGCTCAGAAAGTCAACTCTTGATCAGATGACTTCCCTATGGAATTTCTTCATGAAAATCGATATGCATGCTCCCTATACCATATAGAGACCAATAGAAACAAAAATGACCAAAAAAATTGGAGTTATGGCCTTTGAAACCAAAACCCTAATTCTAGGTCATCTGTGCAATCAAACTTGGCTCTGCTTCCATGCCATTCTCAGTTCTTGTGATTCTTTGACATTATTGACTTTGAGGGGATATAATATGATGCTAGAACATACATGTACCCCTTTGAAGTGATTGATGACCTTTGGAGTGGCTCAAGAAGCCCTTGGATTGCTCAGATCACAAACCCTAGATGCAGATGACTTAGAACCAATGCAATGAATCAAAAATGTGGTATGAGATGCTATGATTGGATTTATGCATATGAGGAGATCACAAGCCATGGTGTGAATGGGTGAGGGAAAATTTGGGGTGTTTACACCACTCAAACGCACTGGGGCATAATACTGAAAAATGCAGGGCCTTACAGATGAAAGTCCAAGACCTGGTGGACTCAAAAGCTCTCAACTTTGCACCTCCTCCGAATGTCACAAGAAATCCAATGCCTAGTCACAACGGGCCTAGGATTAATGCTATTGAGGAAGGAAAACCATCCACCTTAATCACCAGTGTTGCACAAATTCGAACACCTTTGGTTGAAATCAAAGCTCAGCTTTTAGAATGCCAAATGTTCCCCAGTTGTGAGCTCGGCTGTGGGTATTGCAATATTGTAGTCAATGGGTGTGAAAGGCTGAGAAACGGCATAGATATTCTTATTAAGGATGGTATCCTTCAGATTACGACAACAACGCCTACAACTCCAACAATCCCTTCATCAACAATCCCAGATACTCCTACAACGTCAGCAACCATTGTTCCAACGGATTCTACTACAACTCCAACAACCGCTCAATCAATCATTTCAATGGATACAAGTTCAGTCACCATTCCTGCTACGACTTCAACCCCCATCCAGTCAATAGTTTCTTCTACAACATCAGCAACAATTGGTGAAAGCGTCTCAACGATTACAATATACTATGATCCTGCAAATGTTCCGGCCAACAACTCACAAAATTCCACTCCTGTCAGAGCACAAGTTACCATATACTATGATCCACACACCATTGTGGTCCCTTCTGCACCTGCTATCAGTCCAGTCACCATCATAGTACCTGGGCCAATTCCTTACGAAAGCAATAATGCCATCCCTTGGCATTATGGCTCAGATCTATACTGCGAGGGGCAGAAAATCACCTTAGAATCATCAACTTCTTCACCTCAGATTGACAATGTGGGGGGAGTCGGAGGCTTCATTAGAAGCGGACGTCTCTTTGCCTCACAAATCCCAAGACCCATTGCCGAAGCAGAAGCCGCTGCTAAGGCAAAAGGGAAGAGAATGGTGCAAGAAGAACCAGTTGCTAGAGAAGCTTTTAAAACCCCTTTTGATCAAGAGGTTGATGAATTCATGAGAATCATAAAGAAAAGTGATTACAAGGTGGTAGATCAGCTTCACCAAACACCTTCCAAAATCTCCATACTATCATTGCTAATATGCTCCGAGGCTCATCGGAACGCATTATTGAAAGTCCTGCACGCAGCTTATGTGCCGGAGGAGATTACCGTCAATCAGTTAGAGGTTGTGGTTGGAAATGTCAACGCTAGTCATGGGATAGGATTTACCAACGCCGATCTGACAACGGAAGGTCACAATTACAACAAGGCTTTGCACATTACCTTGGAGTGTAAGGGTGCAGTTCTTTCTCATGTATTGGTGGACACAGGGTCATCCCTCAATGTCCTACCCAAGAAAGCCCTTGTGAAGCTGGAATACGATGGATTGGCACTATGCCCAAGTAACTTGGTAGTGAGAGCCTTTGACGGTTCTAAAATATAGGTTCTGGGAGAGATAGAATTACCAATAATGGTTGGCCCATAGGTTTTCAAAACGACCTTCTTTGTGATGGATATACAGCCTGCCTACAGCTGTCTATTGGGTAGACCATGGATACACGCCGCCGACGCCGTAACGTCAACCCTTCACCAGAAGTTAAAATTCGAGTGGGAAGGCCAAGTCATTACTATTTGTGGGGAGGAGGATATTTTTGTTAGCCAGCTGGCTACTTTCAAATACATTGAAATGGATTGGGAGATCCATGAAACCATGAGCCAAGGGTTTGAGACCCTTAATATCAATGAAACATCTGCTGTGCTTGGGACCTCCATCACATCATATCAGCAAGCCCAGAAGGTTGTTGAGGAGGGTACTGCCCAAGGATGGGGCAAGCTGCTGCCCGTGGAAAAGAAAGAAGACCGATTCGGGTTGGGTTACAGACCAACTCGACAAGATCAACCAGAGGCTGCAAAGGAGCCCAAGTTTATTAGTGGGGGGATGCTCACCCCGGATGTTGTGAATAGCTTGGAAGATAAGTCAAAAGACAAGCGCAACCTGGAAAGCTGGATACGTCCAAAGACCCTGGGGAGTCATGTCTCAAACTGGTCTTCCCAGGAAATTATAAGGGTTACTCCTGCAGAGTAATTATTATTTCCTGTAATTTTTAAGTATGCATCAAGTCTTGCGTCTTTCCCAAGATGTCAGGACTCATTTTGTAATCGGGCCATCTTGTATTTTGTGCAAAGACCAATTAATGAATATCAGGACATCTTTTGCAAATGAGTCTTTTCTTTTTTCGCTCACTGTTTTTCATTTTTCACTTTTTGTACAAAAATAAAATGGCAATGCTTTTCAAAATAAATAACTTCATTTTCACTTTTTCCTAAGTAAGATAAAATTGATCACTAAAATAAGCTAATCTAAACCCTTGCAGAAAGTGCCCTCCAGACTGCACCGACAACAACACTGCTATGACTTCGTATGACTTTGACAATCCAATCAATCAAGTTGATGAAGGGGTTGAAGAAGATTATGAGCTACCTGAAGAGCTAGCCAGGTTGTTAAGGCAAGAGGAGAAGGTTATCACTCCTCATCAGGAGGAGGTTCAGACGGTTAATCTTGGTACAAAAGAAGACATGAAAGAAGTTAGGATCGGGGCCTGCCTGCAAGATTCAGTAAAAGAGAAACTGATTGATATGCTTCGGGAGTATGTGGATGTTTTTGCTTGGTCCTATCAGGATATGCCAGGGTTGGACACCGACATTGTTATGCACAAGCTACCTCTGAAAGAAGACTGTCCACCAGTAAAACAGAAGTTGCGCCGTACTCGCCAAGATATGGCAATGAAGATAAAAGAAGAGGTACAAAAGCAGTGGGACGTCGGTTTCCTTGCTGTAACTAGCTATCCGCCGTGGGTTGCTAACATTGTACCAGTGCCTAAAAAGGATGGCAAGGTGAGGATGTGTGTGGATTACCGGGATCTGAACAGAGCCAGCCCGAAAGATGACTTCCCATTACCTCACATTGATGTATTGGTCGACAATACGGCTCAGTTCTCGGTGTTCTCCTTCATGGACGGATTTTCAGGATACAATCAAATTAAAATGTCACCTGAAGACATGGAGAAAACAACTTTCATCACACCCTGGGGCACATTCTGTTATAAGGTAATGCCATTCGGACTGAAGAATGATGGTGCCACCTATCAAACGGGCTATGGTAACATTATTCCATGACATGATCCACAAAGAAATTGAATGTTATGTGGATGACATGATTGCCAAGTCCCTCACAGAAGAAGACCACCTGGTGAATTTGTTGAAGTTATTCAAGCGTCTGAGGAAGTACCGGTTGAAGTTAAACCCCAACAAATGCACATTCGGGGTGCGATCCAGTAAGCTGCTGGGATTTATTGTAAGTGAGAAAGGGATTGAAGTTGACCCTGATAAAGTAAAAGCCATTCAAGAAATGCCTGCGCTGAAGACTGAAAAAGAAGTTTGGGGGTTCTTAGGTAGGTTGAACTACATTTCGCGGTTCATATCTCACCTTATTGCAACCTGTGAACCCTTGTTCAAGTTGTTGAGAAAAGAACAAACGGTCAGGTGGAACGAAGACTGCCAGAGGGCTTTTGACAAAATCAAGGAATACTTACAAGAGCCTCTGATCCTTATGCCTCCAGTTGAAGGAAGACCTCTAATCATGTACTTGACAGTATTAGAAGAGTCAATGGGGTGTATGCTGGGCCAGCATGACGAGTCTGGTCGAAAAGAGTATGCAATATACTACCTAAGCAAAAAGTTTACCGACTGTGAACAACGTTATTCACTGCTCGAGAAAACTTGTTGTGCTTTAGCGTGGGTTGCTCGCCGACTGAGACAGTATATGTTGACCCACACTACCTTATTGATATCCAAGATGGATCCAGTTAAGTATATTTTCGAGTAGCCAACACTTACCGGACGGGTTGCAAGATGGCAAATGATCCTCACAGAATATGACATTAAGTACACATCCCAAAAGGCCATCAAAGGCAGTGTATTGTCTGATTACCTTGCTGAGCAACCCATTGATGATTACTATCCAATGAGATTTGACTTCCCTGATGAAGACATCATGTTCATAAAAGCAAAAGATCATGAAGAGCCTGTTCACACTGAAGGGCCTGACCCAAAAGAAGAATGGACTATGATGTTTGATGGGGCTGTTAATATGAATGGTCGTGGTGTTGGTGCAGTACTCATTACACCTAAGGGGGTTCACATGCCTTTCTCGGCAAAACTCACCTTTAACTGCGCTAACAACGAAGCTGAATACGAAGCTTGCATTATGGGTCTTGAGGAAGCCATTGACCTCAGGATCAAGACTTTGACTGTATTCGGAGATTTAGCTTTGGTAATTAATCAAACCAACGGCAAATGGTACACCCACCAAGATCATCTGATACCTTATCGGGATTATACAAGGAGGTTGTTGACTTTCTTCACAACAGTCAAGCTTGAGTACATCCCTCGAGATGAAAATCAGTTTGCAGATGCCATGGCTACCATTTCATCTATGATCAAGGTTCAAGCTGCCAACTTTGTGCCCCGAATTTCAGTGTCCAGACTTGACAGACCAGCGTATGTATTTTCAGCAGATGTTGTCAAAGATGATAAACCTTGGTTCCGTGACATCAAATGCTTCTTAGAGGATCAAACATACCCACCTGGGGCATCATCCAATGATAAGAAGACGTTGAGAAGGCTGGCTTGTAGTTTCTTCCTGAACGCTGATGGTTCCCTATATAAGAGAAACTTTGATATGGTACTTCTCAGATGTGTTGATAAGGCAGAAATAGACTTGTTGATGCACGAGGTGCACGAAGGATCCTTTGGTACCCATGCTGGAGGGCATGCTATGGCTAAAAAGTTGCTAAGACCAGGCTATTACTGGATTACAATGGATGCAGACTGTTGTGCTTATGCTAGGAAATGCCATAAATGACAGATCTATGCAGATAAAGTGCATGTGCCTCCAAATCCTCTGAATGTGATGTCTTCACCCTGGCCCTTTGCCATGTGGGGCATTGATATGATTGGCAAGATTGAACCGACTGCTTCAAATGGCCACAGATTCATCCTGGTAGCCATTGACTATTTTACCAAGTGGGTTGAGGCAGCTTCGTATGCAAATGTTACAAGGCAAGTGGTAGCTCGATTTCTGAAGAGAGACATCATCTGTCGGTATGGAGTTCCCGAACGAATCATTACTGATAATGGTTCCAACTTGAACAACAAAATGATGGCAGAGTTGTGCCGGGACTTCAAGATCCAGCACCACAACTCTTCTCCTTACAGGCCAAAGATGAATGGCGCTGTTGAGGCAGCTAACAAGAATATCAAGAAGATTGTGCAGAAGATGGTGGTCACCTACAGAGACTGGCATGAAATGCTACCATTTGCCTTGCATGGGTACCGTACGTCAATCAGAACATCCACTGGGGAAACACCGTATCAGCTTGTGTATGGTATGGAGGCAGTCCTACCTGTGGAAGTTGAATTGCCCTCCTTGCGAGTACTAATGGATGTTAAGCTAAATGAAGTAGAATGGGTCCAATCCCGGTATGAACAACTTAGTCTGATCGAAGAGAAGAGATTAGCTGCAATCTGCCATGGGCAGTTGTATCAGAAAAGAATGAAGAAAGCCTTCGATCAGAAAGTCAGGCTTTGAGAATACCAAGTAGGAGATCTTGTGCTGAAAAGACTCCTCCCTCCTCATACAGACCACAGGGGCAAGTGGACTCCGAATTGTGATGGTCCGTTCATAGTAAAGAATGTTTTCTCTGGTGGAGCACTGATGCTCAGTACTATGGATGGTGAAGACTTCCTGTCCCCTGTGAATTCAGATGCAGTTAAAAAATACTTCGCATAAAAATGACCCGCTGGACATGAAAACAGAATGTAAGTCCAAGCAAAAATAGGGCATCCCGGCGAGTCAAAAACAGAATAAAGACTCGGGCAAAAGTAAGGGAAATAAAATAAAAAATGTGTGTGCACCCGCTGAGTTGAAAAGCCACATTGGACAACTCAGGCAAAAATGGGTATCCCGGTGGATTGAAAACCCGAAAGGGCGATCCACGCAAAATAAGGGAATAAGTGAACGACCGCATTCTGAATTCGTCTATATCACTTACAACACGACAAGCTTCGAAAGGTTAAAGCATCGGTCAGGATCAGCTGTCTTCAAAAAGCAAGATGAAAAGAGCGTCAATGTCATACGAGTCATAGTAAGAGGGAAGCTCCTTGAAGCGTTGTCAACGTTGCCAGCATCTTGTTATTTCTCAATTTGTAACAATCTCCTCATTTCATGGGATCTGTTTCTTTGACTGTACTCGCCAATTCAGGGCACACAAATTAATAAAATCAGATTTTCAGTCACGTTTCGTCTCGTACCCTCTATTTTTCTTTGCAAAAATGTCCGATATCTTTAATATAATGATTTCATAAATACAAATGTGTCTTTTCTAAAAGTTACATGCTTACAGGAAGTATACTTACTCCCGGGAGTGTCTAAACTCCTATGACGGAATCCAATAAGGGATACCTCGGGGTACTTGCGCGTTTCTTTGTCTTAACAGGATTGCAGGTATTTTAAGTGCAACATGGGGCATGAAAGCTTCTCTCCAGCAAGCTTCCAAATCACTATTTGCTCAGCCCATCTCCCATTTAGCACCAGAGATGCTTTCTCCCCAGCTGAGTTGCCAAACTTCAATCATCTTCAGCAGGATCCCCCACAGAAATCTCTAGGAAGATCTTCCAGTGATCATTCCTCCCCAGCTAGGCGTCAGACAGGGAACCATCTCCCCGCAGAGTCCCAACCTCTATCCAAAAGAGCAATGCCTGAAGATCTCACAACAAAGTGACGAAAGCTTCCACAGCCCCAACTGGGACCCTCCTTACCAAGATGAGTCTATCAGTGACCGATTTCCCCAAGCAGAGTCATATGTATATCAGATCTACCAATGATCTCATCCCCAACTTGGATGTCACTACAAGCAGATCAGTCGGAGATCTCCACAACAGCGGGATCCGAAACCTGGATTGGTATCTTTTGCATAATCATAACATTCACATCATATTTCCCCAGAGTGTAGCATTCCGTCTAATACGGAGCATTACGACAAAAATTAAACATATTGCATAATCATAAGCCATGTTTTGAATCAAACACCTGTATATACCAACATTCCATCAACAATATACAAAATACTTCCCATAACTCCCCGGCAGAAAGCCAAAGCATCCCCTTTGCACTCATAGATACATATATATACCCTCTTTCGACACCCGTCCGTATGTAAGCCACAAACAGATACCTATACACACTTTTGACACCCGTCTGTGTCACTCATCCCCAGCATGGTTGCCCAAAACACTTGTTGTAAACCAAGTACTTGTTTATACACTCTTGTTGACACCCGTCTGTGTCATCCTATCCCCACAGGTCACCTGATTACCTTTTACACTCCTAAGTTCATAACTTATACACTCTTTCTCGTCCGTGTCATTTCTCCCCAGAAAGTGGAGCACTTTTCTGTGTCTCGCTCATGTTTATCTTACTCGTACAGATACTCGTCCGTATCTTGTATACACCACTTAATTCCCCCCAGAGTCGACATTTGTCCATATTCTTTGATTAAACTAGTTGATACTCGTCCATATCACCATCTCTGAACATGCGTCAGCATTTGTTTCTACCGATACTCGTCTGTATCATAGTCTTAAGGATACTCGGCCGCATCTTTAATCAATACACCGTGTCAGACACTTATACCTTTTCTTTCTTGAAATTAGACACTGGTCTGTGTCTACCATTCCCCAGAAGAATTCCCGGAAAATCTTGATAAATTATCTCCTTTTATCTGACATTCGTCCTGTGTCATGATATTTCTGGCAGCCGCACCCTGCCAGGTGATCGTCCTTCACCTTTTTTTTATGATCGTCCTTCATCATCCCCAGCGGAGTCTCTATTCATTAGAACCCCTTCCTATCCGACATTCGTCCTATGTCGTGATACTTTAGCATCCGTCCCATGCTAGGTGATCGTCCTTCACCTTTTGATGATCGTCCTTCATCATTTTATCTGATGGCCGTCCCCATCGTCGATCTTGTTACCTGACATTCGTCCTATGTCATGACAAACCCTGAGAGCAGCCATCCCCTGCTAGGTGATCGTCCTTCACCTCTTGATGATCGTCCTTCATCATGCTTATCCGATGGCCGTCCCCATCGTCGACCTTTTCTATCCGGCATTCGTCCTATGTCGTGATACTTGTGGCAGCCGTACCCTTCCAGGTGATCGTCCTTCACCTTAGATGACCGTCCCTCATCTTATCCCCAACAGAGCAGTCGTCCCCTGCTAGGTGATCGTCCTTCACTTCTGATAACCGTCCCTCATCATTTATCTCTTGAACCTGATGGTCGTCCCCATCATTGCCTTTACCTATAATCCCCATAGGGCCTTGTTTCATTAACCTAATGGCCGTCCCTATCACGATCCCTCTATTTCCCCAGCATGTCGGTCGTCCCCGTCATTGCCTCATCCTCAGCAGTCGCCCTTTGCTCGACGGTCGTCTTCCGTCGCCCGCAATTTTTAATCATACTTTACTTTCTTTTACAATCTATATCCCTTTTCTTCTTCATTCAGCGAGTGCAAATTTTGGACTGTCTTTGGTATTCAACCACAAGTTATCTTGTTTGTCCGTTAAGCCGTCGCTTACATCCTATACAGCTAACTCATGTTTGAATAGGGGTAGCTGTAAACACCCCAAATTTTCCCTCACTAAGTTTCACCATGGCTTGTGATTCTTTGCATTTGCATAAGTTTAATCATATCATCTCATATTGCATTTTTACTTCACTGCATTGATTCAAAGTCATCTGCATCTAGGGTTTGTGATCTGAGCAATCCCTGAGCTATCTGAACAACTCCAAAGGTCTTCAATCATCTTAAAAGGGTCCATGTATGTTCAAGCATCATATTATATCCTCCCAAGATAAAAAAGTCAGAAAATCACAAGAACTGAGAAAGGCATAGAAGCAGAGCCAAGTTTAACTACACAGATGACCTAAAATTAGGGTTTTGGTTTCAGAGGCCATAACTCCAAATTTTTTGGTCATTCTTGTTTCTATTGGTCTCTATATTATATTAGGATCATGCATACCAATTTACATGAAGAAATTCAATGGGGAAGGCATCTGATCACAAGATGACTTTTTGAGCAAGTCAATGCAAAATCAGGGCATCTGAGGCCCCCCAATCATCCAACCAAAGTGTTTTCTCTATCATTTTGAATGTGTATGATCTTTATTTGATCTTATAAGAAGTTAGAAGTTAACAAAATTGAAGAATTTCAAGCCATTTGCAAAGTTGCCATTTTGGGAAAGTAACTTGTAATGTAAACTTGCCATTTTGGGAAAGTTTTTCAACCTCCTCTTTTTGATTCAAAAAAGCTTAAAATGAAAAATTATTGGTCATGAAAGTTGTAGGTTGGATCCTCCCATTTTCAAAAAGTACAAGAACTCATTCTAATTCATTCTAGAACAAAAGTTATGGCCTTGCAAAGTTGGACAAAATCACTTGTTTTTCACTTTTGTGCCAAAGAGGAAACTTGCAAAAACACTTGCCAAAACCAAATGTGACTTCAAATCAACTTCTAATCATCACACAAACATTATTCATGGTCCATAATTCAGATTTTCCCAAATAATCTCTCACTTTCATGCCTTGGATTCCAAGTATCATAAACCATTCATCACAAAAGTCACAAAGAGGGAAATCTTGCAAGAATGGTTTTTAGGGTTTTGTTTGGTCTCTAATCAATCTCAAAGTGTCATAACAACATGATATGGTACATTTTGCTGCATATTTCCCAAGGGATGTCACATATCCATGACCAAAAACTTCAAAATGCAACAAGTTGCAAAAAGGCAAAAGATATGACATCTCACCCTTCACCCATTTCAGATCACATCAGAACATCCCATAGCTCTCCTTGAAGGCAGCTGAACTCAGAGCATCCCTACGATAGCTTCTGCCATGGCCCATGCTTGAAGTACACCTAACATTGACTTTTTGGCCAATTGCCCCGTGCCATTCCCACAGTACAAGTCACTTCCTCAGACCTCTTCCAATAGTTTAGGGATATGTTATGGATCATAAAACAGGCTGGACATAAGCTGGGAGGACACACACAATCAGATTTCACAATCTTGCAAAAAACTTCACCTCTTCGAAACTTCTCCCACAGCCATCAAACTTCCATTTTTCCTTCACCAATGAGTCACACATCCTCCATAGAACCAAAATCCACCATTGAAACAGCCTGAAACATCACATACCTCAACTGCAAAACCTGTTATACCAGAACTCAAACTCCTAAATCAGCCACCATCAAAGGATTTTGAGCATTCCATTGATCTCAGGAGGGGCAGAGGAGGCTTATTGCATTAAGGAAAGGTCAGAAAAGCTCACTTTGACATCTCATCGTCTCAGGTAAACACAAGAATCAAATTTCTCAGAGCTTGTTTCTTTTGTTACAAATTGAAAATATATGTTATGCTGGTCATGTTGATGGTTTTAGAATTGAAAATGGTGAAGATTTGAGTATTTTATGGTCCTCTGAAATTTCACCCGTGAAATAACTTTGCTTCGATTCTCTTCATTCTTGGTTCATATATGATGTTTGAGGGGTGATTTGAATGGGGTTTGGGTAGAGGATCATTTCTGTGTGTTCAATTTGATGAGGGGTGGCCTGTAGAACGTTTTAGGGTTTTGGGCACGCCAGAGAAGATGACCGGAGCTCCTCTTCGGTCACCTGAAAATAATTAGGCCCTTACCCTAATTAATTAGCCAACTTGCTTCGTGACCATTGGATGTGGATTAGTTTAGTTTTTGAGCGGCCCAGATCAACTCATTAAGCCCTAATCTGATTTTATTAATTTAATTAATTATAATTAGGTTAATTAAACTAGAGTGAATCCCAGCCATTGGTCAGCGCGCGCAGTCAACCTTGTCCACCCCGGTTCAAATCTAGGCCTTTAGATCTGATTACCTCCCATTTAATTCAATTTTATTTTCTTTTTAATCCATTTTTCTTGCACATTTTATCTAAAATAGCAAATCACTTCTAAAAAATCCCATTTTTTTCATCCTACCTTAAAATATTTTTCTCTTTCTGAAAATATTTTTATTTTTATCTTTTGCATAATTTTCGTATTTTAAAAATATTTAAATGTTTATTTTAATTAGTTAATGAGAATTAATTAATTAAAATAACATTTAGGTTTCTAAAAATCACAAAAAAATTCACATTGCATTTTGATAAATTTAGAAACATTATCAAACTCTTCAAACAAATTTCTTTTTGGTTCTTGACATATGTTGATATTTTTCTTTTGAATTAAGGTTCTTAAAAGGCAATATTTTTGTCCTATCTTAGAAAAATTCATTCTGCCTAACCATTAAGAGTTTGATGTTAGTTCTTTTTGCATTGCATTCTTCATATCATGTAGTTTCTAGGGTAAAATTGGTTTGAATTTATCTTTCATTTTCAATTTGATGTGCATTTTTCCTTGTGAGGTCCCTTAAAACCCTAGCAAACTTAGGAAAATCATAACTTCTTTAAGGTTAAGAGTTAGATCCCCTCCTTTGGGAAGTGAACTTATGTAGAGTTAGGGTTCACGTGATTCCATTTTCAATTTTTTATCTTGCCATTTGCTTCTGATTTTGGATTTTTGCTTTGTGTCTGGTGCATAAACCCTAATTTTTGCCTTCATTTGCATCCATCTCTCATTTGCTTGCATACATGAGATTGCCATGACATTTTGTGCATCCACATGACACATAAGACATCTTAGGACATATTAGAATCATTTTTCACCATTTCATCTTTCACATGCCATGTTATACCTCCATTGCACTTCATAAACTTTCATGAACTTTCATGGTTCAAAACATGCTTCATTTGTATCCTCATCCTTGTATGATCATCCACAACCCTTGACATGTGTTTGAATTATCTCCTAGCATCATTGGCATCATGTTTATGCTTCTGATTTTGGTTTGCATCATTGCATTCATTTCATGTTCACTTCATTTCATTTCTTTTGCTAACTTTTCAGGTGGTAAGTACTTGAGAAGTGAATTTGCCTTCACTTCTCATAATCTTTTCTCATCTCTCTTATGCATTCATTGCTGCATTTTATTTGTGGATTAGAGTAAGCTTGCTCATTCATGTTCTCTCCTTAATTTCTTTCTTCAAGCAACTTATCTTCTTAAGTGAAGTAAGTTGACTTGCTTCTTCTGTTTCTTCCTCCTTTCATTTGCTTCTTTCTTGGTGGCTCTCTTGAAGATCTTCTTGCAAGCCTCATAAACCCTAGGAACACCCAAGCATGATCACAATTAGGGTTTGATTAGTCCCCCTTTTAGTTTTACCTTTGTGTCATCTTTGAGTCTTCTCTCCTCATCTCTTAATCAAGGACTAAACCTTAAAGGTTTCAATGCTTTGTGATTAGGCTTATGCCTGCATCCTTCTATTAGGATGGAGTGTATAACTTTAATCCTAAGTGTTAAACCCTTAATGTGTTTAGATCCTTTAATCAATCCATCTAATAAATCACTAAGACATCAAGCTTGTAACTTGGGCCTTGCATTAGGGTTCTAATTCTTCCTTAATTTGTTAAGAAGGACTAACCCTAGTGTTAATGGACAAGTCCCCCTCAAGTTGTCTTACAAACCCTAAAACCCAATTCTTAATCTTATAATTAACTAAGACCCACTCTAATAAAGGCTTTGTTTTGTCATGAGGTTAATCCCTAATCATGGATTAAGTTGAGGAGCCTTTCTCAGCTTAAATGTTCTCATCTATTATCCTTCTATTAGGATGGTGTAATGAGTCCATTAAATCTTTGATTATGGCTTAAACTCATTACTTAACACTAAACAAAAACTCCAAAAATATCTAAATAATTGCAAGTAGGTTAGTGATCTTAATCCTACATCATGGTGATTAAGTGTGAGGTGTTTACTTCATGCTTAAGGTATTCTCATTACCCCTAATCAGAGGGAGGATGTGATGAGTTTACTAACCCTTGGTTTAGGATTAAACTCATTTTCTTATGACAAACACAAAAGCAATAACAAAACTGAAAAAACACAAAAACAAACAATAATCGTCTCCTCCGGGATTCTTTTCTCATCTCATTCACTCACAAACGAGAACTCGCTTCTTCCGTCTAATGCAAGACAGTTTGCACCTGAGCCAGACATGTCATACACTTGAGCATAGGCAAGTAAGCAGTTCACAAGTCAATTTATTTTTCAGTCTCTTTGAGTCGAACTACGGTGTTCTGATTTCCTCATTGCACGAGTCGAACTACAGTTATCGAACTAAAGTTTCTGTATATTCCCCCTCCTTCCAGCATTATTCTTTAAGCCTCATAGTCTTGGGATTTATTCTTTCCTTACACTGACACTCCTTTATTCACCTCACATTTGTTTTACACTGACACTTGCATTCTTTTCCAGTTTTTGCACATAAAATAGCACTGACACTACCCCTTTAAAACACAAATCCTTCAAGCGTGGATCCCGTCGAGTACGGCGGACAATCTGGGTTCTAATACCTTCCCAGGTTGTAACCAACCCCCTTTCTCAGTTTTTCTGGTTCGCAACCGTCTTATCCATATCTTTCTAGGTTTATGCATCATTACCTTTCCTTCGACATAAAAATGCCTAGCTGGCGACTCTTGTCTTTCTAGATCACCCTTGTGTGTTCTCTCCTTTCGCCGATCGTTCGCGTCTGTACCCCATTTGACTTAGCCTCATTTGGTGGGAGCGACACCTGCAATCTGTTAAGACAAAGTAACGCACAAGCATCCCGAGGTATCCCTTACCGGATTTCGTCATAGGAATTTAGATATTCCTGAAAGTAAATATATTTCCTGCAAGCATTTATTAAGAATGGCTCATTTGTTTTATGCAAATATTATATCATGGGTATTTGACATTTTGCAAACGAAACAAAAATGTACAAAACGAGGTGTGACTGAAAACTCTGATTTTATTAATCTGGGTGCTCTGAATTAGCAGATACAGTCAAAGAAACAAATCCCCTAGAATGAGGAGATTGTTACAAATTGAAAAAGTAAAAGTGCTGGCAATGTTGACGATACTTCAGCGAGCTTCCTTTGCTATGACCTGTATGACCTTGACATTCTTCTTATCTTTCTTTCTGAAGAAGGCTGATTCTGACCGATGCTTTATCCTTTCGAAGCTTGTCGTGTTGTGAGTGATACAGACGAATACAGAATACAATTGTTTGCTTATTCCCTTATTTTGCGTGGATCGCCCTTTCGGGTTTTCAATCCACCAGGATACCCATTTTTGCCTGAGCTGTCCAATGCGGCTTTTCAACTCAGCGGGTGTACAATTTTTTATTTTTCCCTTATTTTTGCCCGAGTCTTTTATTCTGTTTTTGACTAGCTGGGATGCCCTATTTTTTCCTGGACTTACATTCTGTTTTTATGTCCAGCGGGTCATTTTATGCGAAGTATTTTTTAACTGCATCTGAATTCAAAGGGGATAAGAAATTTTCACCATCCATAGTAGTGAGCATCAGTGCTCCACCAGAGAAAATCTTCTTTACTATGAATGGATCGTCGTAATTTGGAGTCCACTTGCCCCTGTGGTCTGTATGAGGAGGAAGAAATCTTTTCAGCACAAGATCTCCCACTTGGTTTTCCCGAAGTCTGACTTTCTGATCGAAGGCTTTCTTCATTCTTTTCTGGTATAGCTGCCCATGACATATTGCAGCTAATCTCTTTTATTCGATCAGATTCAGTTGATTGTACCGAGATCGGACCCATTCTGCTTCATTCATCTTGACATCCATTAGTACCCTTAAGGAGGGTAGCTCAACTTCAACAGGTGGGACAACTTCCATACCATATACCAGTTGATAAGGTGTTTCCCCAGTAGATGTTCTGATTGAGGTTCGATACCCATGCAAGACAAATGGTAGCATCTCATGCCAGTCTTTGTATGTAACCACCATCTTTTGCACAATCTTCTTAATGTTTTTGTTAGCTTCCTCAACAGCGCCATTCATCTTTGGCCTGTAAGGACAAGAGTTGTGGTGTTGGATTTTGAAGTCTCGACACAACTCTGCTATCATCTTGTTGTTCAAATTGGAACCATTATCAGTAATGATTCGCTCGGGAACTCCATATCGACAGATGATGTCTCTTTTCAGGAATCTGGCTACCACTTGTCTGGTGACGTTTGCATACGAAGCTACTTCAACCCATTTGGTGAAGTAATCAATGGCTACCAAGATGAATCTGTGACCATTTGAAGTAGTCGGTTCAATCTTTCCAATCATGTCAGGTCCCCACTGTAATACCTCAAAATTTGCCCTCCTATTTATTCCCTCTATTGGTTCATCGTGTCGCTTTCATCTGCATTTCTCATCAGTTCATTAACAGCATACTAGTGCATTTCATTGTTTCATTGGGCATGTGATTAAGGTTGTACTGGATTAGGGTTTAGTACCTTATCTGTATCTGTCAGAGATTGAAGTGGTGGAGAATTTACTGGATGTTTATTCTACTTCAAGTGTGGTTGTTCAATTGAGTTTCGATTCAGATAGGAGCTTAACCTAATCTTGGTCAGACTATCAGAAGATTACTGCAATTGCAAGTTTATTTTGGACCACTGGACTATTTCTTAGACAATGCATATTCAAAGTTCAGGTTGTCTTGTGTTGTGATTCATCAGGATATTGAGCAGTATTTTGTGTGAAGCTTGGTTCGAATCTTCAGTTTACTAGTGATTCATTTGGATTCAAATGGTCAGGGCATGTTTCAGACCATTCAAAGAGTTGCGACTAATTTAGAAAAAAAACATTCAGCGGCTCAGAAGTGGTTGTGTTTATAGATGTGTGGAAAGATTTCAAAATAGGTTTTGGGCCAAAATCAAGATTTCATTCATTGCTTTGTTCTCATTGTTATGAACCAATCCTGATTATTCCATTCCATTTTCACCTTTCTACTTCAATACGTTTCCATCAATTCATCTTCATTTTCTCTTATTCACTTTTCCATTTATCTTTTGTCAGTAATCCATTTTGAACCATCTTTCATTTTTCATAGTCCGTATCAAACTCATGTTTTCTCCTCGTCCATTTTTACACCATTTAAACTCAATGGCAACTTTGCTTTAGAGCCATCACAAATTTCCAACAAAATAATAGGAAGCCAATTTCTTTTGTTTTCATCATAGTATCCAAATCACTAAACTAATTTCCAATTAGTCATCCTAAGTCCAAGTTCACATCTTATCCATTTTAGGCCTGACTTTGAGCCCATTTCTCTATTAAACCAATATTCATCCATTCAGAGTTTTGTTAATATCATGGAAATTACCCAAATTTGAGCCGACATCCGATTTCAATTCCTTTTATTAAATTCCAATATATTCTTTTTCTCCTTCATATCTCTTAAACCAATTAACTTTTCCATCTTCCAGGCCCCTTTGAAGTCACTATATTGTGAATTTTTCAGTCCATTTTGTCATCAACCAAATTCATTTTAACCCATTCTCAAATTACTTATCCAAAGAAAATATTTCATATCGTTTAAGTGTTATTGGCATCATTACAAGTCATTTAATCAATTACCTAATATCTCTTTTCATCAAATTTATTTCATTTTTCTAATATTATTTTTTTCAATTGCCTTAAAGAAAAGAAAACAAGTTCATCTACTTATTCATACCAATCACACAAAAAGAAAAAAGATTCTGTTATAAAATATAAAAAATGAAATAACTAAAAGAATAAAAGGAAATTGATATAGTTAATATTGAGATTACACCAAGAAATATTCAGTCACAAATCTAACTGATATAACAGAAATTACCAACAGAAAAAAAAATTGACAAGAATACTAAAAAAAATCAAGGCAAAATTGAGCTCTTGCTCAAGCTGGTTTTGAGGTCATCAATTATAACAAAAGTGCAATAAGTTCAGAGACAAACATTTATAACTATCTTCAATTTTCATATCAAGAACAAAAATTCTATTCTAATTCTTCAAAAAAAAAGGGGTCATCTTCAAACAGCCATATTCAACCCTACAGTGCAATAGATCTGGGACTTGTTACTTGAACTCCCTATGTGCTTCGGGATACGACCAGCAACTCCATTCTCCGTCACAATCGCTTCATATCAGTAACCTACAAACAAAAATGGAAATCCGCATCAAGAGCATCAAGGAAAATTTCAGAACTACAAGAAAAAGGAAAAGGGCAAGTAAGAGTCGATACAAAACTGAAAAAATCAGTGAATATTCAAAAAAGAAAACGCGAGTCGAAACCATCAGCTGCAAAACTTATCCAGCATAGCTTAACTCTTCAACCAGATTTCACCAAACTTAAAAAAAAGGGAAACCTGCAAATTCAGATGGAAGAGTCAGTTGCAACAGATCCTCACCGAATTTCATCAAACTCCTAACAGCATCACCCTAACTAATCTCACAACCACAACAGAAAATAACATAAAGAGTAACCGAATCATAACTGAACCATTTACCTGAAGCTTCCAGATCCTTCTGTGAAAATTGTCTATAAATCAGGAACCTGTTCTTCAATTTTTCTCTTCTTACACAATTTTCCAAAACCTCTTCACGATTCTTTTCTCTTCCACACCACAATCTCCTTCTTTTCCCTCAGTTTTTCAATCCTGAATTCATCTTCATCCTCCTCCATCACCAGTCTCCTTCAACCATTCCTTTTCCTCCCTCAAATCATTCTTCACTATATTAACCTCTATCTTCCAAATTCGGATTCGGCAAGCTCATCTCCCCAATTTCTCATTCTGACTCTCACTTGTCTCCATTGGTGAAGCCCCAACTGTTGTTCTAGAATGATTTACTTCATGGCGGCATCAATTCATCATCCTCGTCGAAACCGAATGTGAGAGCTCTGCCTCAGGGAATTCCATCATCAGCTACACCTGCAAGGATTTCGAGACCTCAACAATGAGAAGGTATGCAATATTCTGCCTCAACAAGAAGCAGTGATAGCAGTATTCAGAATCGCAAGCAAGAACGAAGAACGAAAAGGTGAAATCAATAGACATACCTAAGCGGAATTTTGAGTCGTTTATCTCCGGGATATTGACGCATCTACAGTGTGGAAAAGACGTGAGACGTTATCAATCTCACAACTAGTGGAAATGCTACTCCTCCATTTGTGAAGAATATCAACACGAAAGCTCCGATTCAAGGTACATATTTTCGCTGTGTGTGAGATTGTTGACGAGTTAGGTACGAATAGGTCCCTATTGACCGGTTGGTTTCAGATTAAATGAAGCTGTATTTGGCTAGATAATGAGGTTAATTTCGGATTTGAGAGAGTTAGGTTAAGATTGTCTTGTTTCGATTTCGTTTCGGATTTGATGAAAAGAGTAGGTTAGAAGGTGATGGAGGCGGTAAGAGGTAGCGGACGGAGACGAGCCGCAGCGAAGAGAGGGAGTTGGGATTTTAGGGTTTCCGTTGGGTATTTGATAGTGGTGATAGGTTACGGTTTGGAGGTGGAAAGGGATGAGTTAGAAGAAAAGGGAGGAAGGTGATGGTGGTTTGATCGGAGGAGCGCGGCGGAGAGAAGAGAGGCCGAGGGAGATGAGAGGATGAGCGGCGAGGATGGGGAGAAGAGAGAATGGCCGCTGAGAATGGGGAACCTAGGGTTCTTTGTTCTTGCTCTTTTTTTTATTTTCTTATTTATATGATGTTTTAATATTGTTGTTTCAATTTAAATTATAAGTTTAAATTGTGGAGTTAATTCGCTATTAAAGCCAATTAACCAGCATTGAAAGATCATTAACAACCAATAATCATGCATTTTTTTTTGTTTTAATTATAAGTCTTAACTCCATGGATTTAGTGAAGTAAAGATAGGGCTTTTGTTTTGTTGTTGCTATTGGCACCCCACCGTAAGCCCATTTAGAGAAAAAATAAGTGAAATTAGTGATTCTTGCACCCCCCCTCTCACTTCTGCGAATTTGGGCTTTTGTTTTTTTGCTATCCGCAATCCCCTTTTGAAGCCCATATTCAGTAATAACTAAAAAAAAACTATTTCCAGCACCTCCCCTGGTTTCCAGCGAAATGGGCCCAACCGTCTGCTATCTGTACCCCCATTTCCTGAGCCCAAATTGAAAATTCACTAAATAATTTTCTAAAAAAACCACCCCTCTTTTATTTCTTAGTTTTAGTTTTAATTTGGTATTAGTTTAGGATTAAATCATGTAAAAATAGGAAAAAGCTTAGACAAATTCTATAAAAAAAAATTTAGTAGCTTGATAATTCACCTTAGAAATTTTTGGCATTTTATTTTTCTGAATTTTATTTGTTTTCGATTTAATTCTGATTTTTTCATGGGAATAACATTTTATTGAATTTTGTTAACTGTACATAATATTGTTCATATTATTTTGGTAACTTCCAGTAACTTTTTTAGCCCATTCTTTTTACTGTAATTAGAGGACTAACTATAATACTTAGGATAATTTTTGTAGATTTTTTAGAACATTTTACCTTAGGTTTTAGAGGCTAAATCCTTGTAAATTAGAGGTTAATTCATAGCTGAAAATAAGCAATTTTTAGGCATATAAAAAATAGGATTTTTTAGGATTCTTTTTAGTACAATGTTGTAGGTAATCCTAGGCCCCATGGTTTATTTTTTTCATAATTTTTCCAGAAGTTTAGATATTTTTTAGAATATTAATTCTTAGGTATGTTATGTGTATTTCCCATTAGTTTAGGTTATGAAAATAAAGTCCAATAAAAAATAGTTTAGATTAGATTTAGTTTTTAGTATTTAATATAGACTTAGGTTAGTTTAAATTTGAATGTTTAGAAGGAAAATATTAGGCTTGACTTTAGTTTAGGATTTAGGCTTAAAGTTCCATGTTAATTAGGATTAGAATAAATAAATAGGACTATTTTTCATGCCTTTAATTGTTTTGTTTAGAATTTTATTTCTTAATCCAATTTTATGTTTTGCCTTATTATTTGATTTTATTACTTGAATAGGTTTACCCATTGTTCTTAGAATCAACTTAACTTCCTTAGGAAGTAAGTTGAATTCTAGTAGTTGATAGTTCCCTTTTTAGGAATAGAAAACCCCATTAACCATAGGATCTCTTGTAAATAAATAAACAAAATTAGGATTGAGTCTTAGTCCCTTAGATTTTGTCCTTTTATCAACTTGAGTCTTTCTTTCTCATCTCATAAAGAAAAATAATAAAACACTTAATAAAAATCGAACAATCTTGTACGACACGAGACTTTGTTGCGGAGTGTTTATACGCGTCCTGTTTCGGGGCGAGGTATAAATACTCACCGCGATGGATAGGTCTTAGTACAAGACAGTTCACAAATAAATTCAAAACACTTCTTTTAAAAGACAAAAACAAATAACAAGCGACTGTCCTGCGGGAACTTCTTTTCTCATCTCATTCACTCACAACGCGAACTTGCGACGACTTGTCTCGCATGCAAGACGGTAAACGCACTCGTACCAGACGAGCCTGCAACACCTGAGCATAGACATACGCAGTTCCAGCATAAAAAACACAAACAAATAGTTCCCGCCTAGGTTAGGCGAACTACGTCGACTCTGATCCTCATTATCCCGATGAGGTACGTAGGCAGCGGGGTTGGGCCCGTTCGAGCACAATCTTTATTTTCCCTACATTTCCCCTTTTATTCTCATTCTCTCTTTTTCCAATTCCCTTTCTCATTTCTCATTCCAGTTCCAGTAGCGGTTTTATTCAGCAGCAGTTATTCTTCTCACCCTTTGAAACAAAGCAAGCAAGCGTGGATCCCGTCGGGTACGACGGACAGATTGGGGTGCTAATACCTTCTCAATTCGTAACCGACTCCCGAACTCAGATCTTTTGTTCGCAGGACCTTGTCCTTTCCTTCTTCCTTAGGTTTGTGCAACATTACCTTTCCCATTCTTTCAGGATAAAAATGTCTGGCTGGCGACTCTAACCTTTCCGCGCCACTTTCGCGTTTGTACTAGGATGAAAATCCCGGGAGCGACAGCTGGCGACTCTGCTGGGGATTAACCTGATTCTTCCGGTTTCCCTTGTAGAGTCAATCCTAGCGCCTGTTTGGTTTTGTTTCTTTGGGTGTTTATCTGTTTGATGCTGAGTGCTTTAGTTTAGCTTTACTGTTTTTATTTACAGTTCTTTACAGCTTTACTTTACCGCATTTATTTATCGCTTTCAGTATTTTATTTTCCATGCATCATATTATACTGGACTGTCTGGCTGTGCTGGTTTTCATTTTTTCTGTGGGTTGGGAGTTACTGTGAGATAAGCCAAATACCCGGCTTGAGTGCACCATAGGATTAGCGTGGACAGACATTGTACTCTTATGGTATCTCACCATAATGGGTGGCGATGTGTTCCACACCCAGACTGCGACCGTCTTGGAACTATCCTGTGTGGGGATTACCTCACTTCAGGGTACGACCTTGATAGTTATGTGCATCTGGTGACCGATCTTCGAGGACCTTAATGGGAACACCCCTCTCCAGTGATGACAGTGGCAGACCACATTTGTTGGCAAACCCACTCGCATCCGAGGGTCCATTGGGAACTCGCATAGGATGGCCTGGTTCTCTCATAGGAATTCAGTTAAAGCAAACGGTTCGTATGACGATAGTATTGTACCCTTCGGGATGAATGTACTATTGTTTCTCGATTCAGTGCTTGAAACTGGAGACTTGTGAGGGATGCTTGTTTTTCCGGACTCGACTGAGACCTCCCTGTGTAGTACATAATACCAAACCGATTCCCTGATTTGGTCATGAGCCATTTCTCGGAGATGGTGAACGTATTATTGCTATTCGGCTTTGAGAGTCCGTGATGTTGACCCGAGTAGCACACCCGTGAGATTGGGAGGGGTTTACAGGTTTGCAGGAACCGTAATACCTTCACCATACCCGCTTTGCCTTTGGTTCAGTTTTGTGATCTGGATTTTTGTTCTTAAGATATGGATCCCGGATCAGAGGGATGATTATTGTGATATATGGGCCTTGCACCGACACCTGATTATTTGATTGGCACATCACAAACACTTCACTGATCACATGCCTTGCCTTGCATAAGCATCATATCATCATTAATCATTTGTGTTTCTTTTATTCTCAGGGTTTGCATTACTCCCGGTTCCTGGTCATATCTTTGCTTCAGAATGGAAGACGTCAGAAAGAAGAATATTTTCTACAAGTTTTTTGATACCAAGGTGGACTTGCTCAAGCAGATGGTGTCTCTCATTACCACGGGTCATTTGGATTTCTTCAAACAGTAATATGGTGATATTTTGGATATGGTGTTCAACTTGGATAGTTCGCAGAAGAGTGCCATTCATACTTTGCTACAGTACTATGATCCTAGACTCCGATGTTTCACATTTCCGGATTTCCAGCTAGGTCCACTGCTAGAAGAGTATGTTGAGATTTTGAGACTACCTATCAAAGATCAGATTCCTTTCAATTCAGAAATGACAAGGCCGACTTATTTGAGTCCATCGGAAGTATCTGCTAATATGGTTTCCACCAAGGCCGGAGTTCTTGGTTTTCCCTTAGAGTTTCTGGTCAGAAGAGCTGAAGAATGTGCTGTGGAAAAGCAGTGGGATTCAGTTTGCGCCATCTTGGCATTATCTGTGTATGGGATAGTTTTGTTTGCTGATATGGACAAGTTTGTGGACATAAATGCTATTCATTTGTTTGTGTTGAAGAATCTGGTACCTACTCTCCTAGGTGACTTGTACTATTCAGTGCACTATAGGAATGAGAAGAGACGAGGCGGCTTGGTTAGATGTTGTGCTCAGTTGTTCTACACTTGGTTTATGAGGCACATCCCTATTGCTGGAGTGTTCACGGATCCCAAAGTAATCTGGTCGCAGAAGCTAAACACGTTGACTGCCAAAGACATCAGATGGTTCACTTTAAGGTTAAAAGGGAAAGAGCTTATCTCCAGCTGTGGAAAGTATCCTAATGTTCCCCTCTTAGGAGTAGCTGGATGCATTAACTACAACCCCATACTCTTGAGAAGACAATTAGGATACGCTTTGAAGAATGTTCCCAAGGATTCAGAGTTGGATCAGACCTTTTATTTTTCTATGAAGGATAATCTCCCATTGGTGCGGGAGGCTGCAGGTGCTTGGAAAATGGTTAATAGAAAGGGTATAGATCGATTGGGCAGGAGCAATAACCAAATGTTTCCCGAGTTTGAAGCGTGGGTAAGAGAAAAAGCCCAAGTGACTCTAATCCCTTTCTCTGCACCGTTACCACCACCTACTATGGTGCCTTTGGAGGAATATCAGAAGTTAGAAGCTTTGGTCAAGCAGCTTAGGGTTGAAAATCAAGAGGCTCATAATTCTTGTCAGAAACTGATGATCCAGAACCGTCGGTTAGATGATAGAGCTGTACAAGCCGAGGAAACAGTTCGTCTCAAGCATAAGGACTTTGAAGATAGAGAGCTCTACTTCCAAAAAAAGGGGTTAGCTGAGACTCACAAGACGGCCCAGCGCCGAAGAGAGAAGAAAGATCTGAGTGAAGCCAATGAAGTTGTTACCTTGTGGCAGGAGAAATGGGACGACCATTTGAAGAAGCAAAAGGAGTTAGATGCCAAGCACAAGCAGGAAATCAAAAGTCTTCAGGATTCTTTGGATGGGTAGAAAGAACTCCTCAGGAAGGCTTATCATCAAGAGAAGGGCCATCTCCAATGCTTAGCAGAAAGTCAACAAGCATTGAAGGAAGCTCAAAAGGAAATTGAAGACTTGAAGTTGAAAGCTGATGTGAAGAGGTCGAAGGCCGAGTCGAGTCAATGCAAGGAGAATGAGACAACATTCCTACAGCAGATTGAGGAGTTACACGCTTCTTCTGATACGAGGGACCTCCTCATCCAGAGACTCATCCAAGAGCCCGGTCATCCAGATGTAGTTCAGCTGTTCCAGAACGTCAAACGCCTTAGCTGGAGATTGCAAGATATAGAGTTCCCTAGGGTTTAATTTCATGTTATTGTACTTGGATTACCCACAGGCTTGTTGTGGGATTCCTTATATTTGATGTACTTCTGTTGTTATTGTGATTGGCACCATTCGGGGACTTTGTATTTTCAAACTCCAGTTTATATGATTTGATTTGTTCTGAATTTCTTGTTCATTATTTTTTGCACCGACACGGGGTAATGAGCACCAATTCTCCACAGCCGTCATTATATTTGAATATTACTTGGGTCTTCTTCCCAATTCTTATCTTCTTAATGCCAGGACCGGACACTGGAAAAGTCTCGGGAATAAAAGGAACACATTGCATTGCATACGCATCATTTGCATTTTGTCTTTGTCTTTGCAGGTTTTTCTACGGGATGTTTAATTTATCTATGTTCAACAGGCAAAGATTGCGAGTGCCGCCAAGACCCGGTACCTCCGACAAGATATCCCTCATCGGTACGCGACCCGCAACAATCAAAGAACAGCAATGGACGCCATGCAGACAGAGCTCAATGAAGTCCGTACCAAGATGGCAGAATTTATGACCCTGATGCAAGGGATGGCCCAGGGGAAACAAGAGTTGAGAAATGTAATTCAAGGGTTAACTCCTCCTAATACTAATGCTCAGGAGACCACTTCCGGCGGGCTAGGGGCTCCTCCCAACACTTACAACGGCCCAGGTGGACCTCATGTTCCAGATCCAGCTATGGCAACGTACGTTCCTGTGCACGACAGGCAGGAGGACCAATTCCGGTATTTCAGTAATGACATGGGTTTCGGTGGTGATGGAAATCTTAATGACTTCTTGGTGCTTGCGGAGAAGGTCAAGGCCCTCGAGTGCAGAGACACTTTGGGGATTGACGTGTCAGACATGGGTTTAGTACCTGGGGTGGTCATTCCACACAAGTTCAGACCACCAGCTTTTGATAAATACAACGGCAACTCCTGCCCGAAAACTCACCTACAGGCCTTCTACCGGAAGATCGTGGCCCACACGCGAGATGAAAAACTCTGGATGTACTACTTCCAGGATAGTCTCTCCGGAGGGTCCTTGGAGTGGTACATGAAGCTGGAGAGGAGTTCTATTAGAAGCCGGAAGGATTTGGGAGAAGCCTTCCTCAGACAATATCAGTACAACATTGACATGGTACCCAGCCGCACTCAGCTTCAGAGCTTGACGCAGAGGAGCTCGGAGAGCTTCAAAGATTATGCACAAAGGTGGCGTGAGGTAGCCGCCCGAGTGCAACCACCTTTATTGGAGAGAGAGAGATGGTAGACCTTTTCCTAAATACCCTCCCAGGGCATTTCATGGAAAGGTTGGCTGGTTGTTCCTCAAGTGGTTTCTCGGACATTATCTTGACTGGAGAAAGAATTGAAAGCTGGCTCAAATAGGGGAAAATTCAGAATGGAGGCGCTTCGGTGTCTGGTATCAAGAAACCCTTTGTGAAAAGGAGGGAAGGAGAAACAGGTGCAGTATACGCACAGAGGGGAATGATTAACCAAGGATATTATCAGCAAGTGGCCCCTGTCACTATTTCAACTCCGCCCGTTCAACAACAGGTCCAGCCTCCACAGCCGCAACGCTCACAAGGGTATCAGCCAAGAGCCCCTCGTCCTTACTACTCTCAGAGGCCGAAGGATAGACATTTTGAAGCTCCACCGATGTCTTACTCACAACTTTTGAAGAATCTCTTACAGCTTCAGATGATTCAGCTCCGGACCTTGCAACCGCCGAAGCCAGGCCAAATTCCTGAGGGTTATGACTCAAATGCTAGATGTGAATTTCATTCCGGAGCTCCCGGCCATACTACTGAGAATTGTAAAGCATTGAAGCATGTCGTTCAGGATTTATTGGACACTAAGGCGATCAACTTTGCTCCCTCTCCTAATGTGCTTCAGAATCCCATGCCTCCTCACAGGGGTACAGTTGGGGCAATTGATGAAGGGGAGAACCTGAATTTGGTGGGTGATGTTGATGACTTGCAGACTTCATTGATTGCTGTCAAGGTTTGCTTGTTGAAGAAAGGTATCTTCCCTGGATGCGAGGAAGATTGTCCGGAATGTGCTGAGGCTACCAATGGTTGTAAGTGGTTGAAGGTCGGAATCCAAGGCATGATTGATGAAGGAGTGCTGCAGTTTGACAAGATCGTAAAAGAAAGTGAAGTCTCCACAGTAACTATCTTTTATGACCCATCTCAAGTTCCTTCACGGGCCAGAGCGACACCAATAACCATTACCACTGATGGACCCATAATGTACCAAAGCGACAGAGCTGTTCCTTGGAATTATGGTGGTGAAGTGTACTGCAACGGCCAGAGGCAAGAGTTGGCCACGACTAGTATAACCCCATCTCAAGTAGAAAATGTTGGAGTAGGGGGTTTTACTAGAAGCGGAAGGTTGTTTGCGCCTGAAACACTGAGAAACAATGTGATACCACCCAGAGATACTGCCGAAGCCCAAGCAAGAGCCAGAGGGAAGCAACCAGTAGTTGTCAATGATCCAACGCCATCAACTGACCCAGACCTCACCTTTGATAAAGAAGCCGAAGAATTCCTGAGGATCATCAAGAAGAGTGATTACAAGATTGTAGACCATTTGCAGCAGACGCCGTCGAAGATCTCCATCTTGTCCTTGCTCATGTGTTCTGACTCTCACAGGAAAGCTCTCCTAAATATTCTGAACAAGGCATACGTGCCTCAGGATATTTCTGTAAATCAGTTAGAAACGGTGGTGTCCAACGTCATTGCCATTCATGGATTGGGTTTCACAGACTTGGATTTGACTTCTGACGGGCGTGCTCATAATCGGGCATTGCATATATCTCTGGAATGTAAGGGTGCAGTACTCTCCCATGTGTTGGTAGATACTGGATCATCTTTGAACGTCTTGCCCAAGAAAGCACTGATGAAGTTGGACTATGATGGAGTGGTTCTAAAGCCGAGTGACCTAGTAGTTCGAGCATTTGATGGGTCGAGAAGATCGGTGTTTAGAGAGGTGGAGTTACCTATCAAGGTAGGTCCATAAGTCTTCAATACCACGTTCTACGTGATGGATATCCAACCTGCATATAGCTGTTTACTCGGGAGACCTTGGATACATTCGGCAGGAGCGGTATCGTCTACACTCCATCAGAAGCTAAAGTTTGTATGGGAGGGTCAAATTGTGACCGTCAGTGGGGAAGAAGATATCTTTGTTAGTCATCTAGCTTCATTCAAATATGTGGAGATGGATGGCGAAATAGTCGAGACCCCATGTCAGGCTTTTGAGCCCTTGAAGTCTGAGCAAGCATCCGCAGTGGCAACTTCTCCTGAAGTACCGAAGAAAGGGGTTTCCATAGCCTCTTATAAACAAGCGCTTGAATTGGTAGAATCTGGAATACGAGAAGGCTGGGGCAGTCCGGTAGAAGTGCCAGAGAAGAAAGACATGTTCGGGATTGGCTATCACCCTGGAAGATCTTCGTCTGAAACAAGTGCTAAAGGTTGTCAAAGCCCGATCACTTTCACAAGTGCGGGAGTGGTAGAATACGGAAATATCAGTGCGGTACAAGATGACGTTGTCGATAGTGATTGTGACCTAGATGAATGGATTAGACCTGCCGCTCCAGGAACTCAGCTTAGCAACTGGACGTCAGAAAGGCTTATTTCGGTCACCTCTTTCGAAGAGTAATAATGTTTTGTTTCTGTTTTTCCTATATTAAAGCACTATGTCTTGCCCGAGGCATAGTGGCTCTTTGTAAGGGTTCATTTGTTCATTAACACAATCATAAATAAAATTGACGTTTCACATTCATTCATGTTGTTCTCTGTCTTTCGTTTTTTACTTTTGTTTTTCAAAAAGAAAGAAAAGTTTTAAAATGGCAATGTTTCTTATTTTCTCAAGTTGTTGCTAAAGCCTTGCATGAATCATCATTCATGCAGGTGCTCGTCACCGGATCTTATCAATGACGACCCTGTTATGGCTGAGTATGACTTCGACAATCCAATTTATCAAGCTGATGAGGAAGGTGAAGAGGATTGCGATTTACCCGAAGAATTGGCCAGACTGCTTAAACAGGAGGAGAAGATGATTCAGCCGCACGAAGAAGATGTTGAAGTAATAAACCTGGGTACTGAAGAAGACAAGAAAGAAGTCAAGATCGGAGCTGCATTAGAAGAATCTGTCAAGAATCGTTTGATGGCTATGCTTCGAGATTACGTTGACGTCTTCGCATGGTCCTACCAAGATATGCCTGGTTTAGACACTGACATTGTGGTACACAAGCTACCTCTCAGAGCAGATTGTCCTCCGGTAAAGCAGAAGTTGAGGCGCACGCGTCCAGACATGGCAATTAAAATAAAAGAAGAAGTGCAAAAATAGTTTGATGCTGGTTTCTTGGCCGTGACCAGTTATCCTCCGTGGGTCGCTAACATTGTGCCGGTTCCCAAGAAAGATGGCAAAGTCAGGATGTGTGTGGATTACAGGGATTTGAATAGGGCCAGCCCTAAAGATGATTTCCCTCTACCTCACATAGATGTACTAGTCGATAATACTGCTCAGTTTTCCGTGTTCTCCTTCATGGACGGATTCTCAGGCTATAATCAGATCAAGATGGCTCCCGAGGACATGGAAAAGACAACTTTCATCACTCCTTGGGGCACCTTTTGTTACAAGGTTATGCCATTTGGTTTGAAGAATGCAGGAGCTACCTATCAACGGGCAATGGTAACGTTGTTTCACGACATGATCCATCATGAAATTGAGGTTTATGTTGATGACATGATAGCAAAATCCCAGACAGAGGAAGAGCACTTGGTTAACCTAGCAAAATTGTTTGACAGGCTTTGGAAGTTCAGATTGAGGTTGAATCCGAATAAGTGTACCTTCGGGGTTCGTTCTGGCAAGTTACTTGGCTTCATTGTTAGTGAACGAGGAATTGAGGTTGATCCGGCCAAGGTGAAAGCTATCCAAGAAATGCCTGAGCCGAAGACTGAAAAGCAAGTGCGTGGCTTCTTAGGGAGACTAAACTACATTGCACGGTTTATTTCTCACCTAACGGCCACGTGCGAGCCCATCTTTAAACTTCTGAGGAAGAATCAGGCCATTAAATGGAACGAAGACTGCCAGCAAGCCTTCGACCGAATCAAAGAATACCTGTTAGAACCACCAATTCTTATGCCTCCAGTGCCGGGGAGACCTCTGATTATGTATCTTATTGTGCTTGAAGGATCGATGGGATGTGTGCTGGGTCAACAAGACGAGTCTGGTCGAAAAGAGCACGCCATTTATTACCTTAGCAAAAAGTTTACCGATTGTGAGACGCGATACTCACTACTCGAGAAAACTTGTTGCGCTTTGGCATGGGCTGCTCGCCGACTAAGACAGTACATGCTGACTCACACTACTCTCTTAATTTCCAAGATGGATCTTGTGAAATACATCTTTGAGAAGCCGGCTTTGACAGGAAGAGTGGCCCGTTGGCAGATGATACTAACGGAGTATGACATACAATACACTTCACAAAAGGCAATCAAGGGGAGTGTGTTGTCAGAATACTTGGCCCAGCAACCGATCGATGATTATCAACCCATGAGGTTTGAGTTTCCGGATGAGGACATCATGTTCCTCAAGTCGAAAGACTACGAAGAACCACTTCCGGAGGAGGGGCCCGACCCTGAATCCAGATGGAAGTTGATGTTTGACGGGGCTGTAAACATGAATGGGAGTGGAGTAGGTGCTGTTATTATCTCGCCAGAAGGGGTCCACACACCTCTAGCCGCTCGGTTGACCTTCGAGTGCACTAACAATGAGGCAGAATATGAAGCTTGTATCATGGGGATCGAAGAGGCAATAGACTTGCGAGTCAAGAACCTTGAGATCTTCGGAGATTCTTCTTTGGTGGTAAATCAAGTCAATGGTAAATGGCTGGTTCATCAAGCTCGTTTGATTCCTTACAGAGATTATGTCAGGAGGTTGTTAACTTTCTTTACCAAGGTCAAGCTGAGCTATATTCCTAGAGACGAAAACCAGTTCGCCGATGCTCTAGCAACTTTGTCGTCCATGATTAAAGTTGGTCAAGAGAATTTCGTGCCTCGAATTTTGATCTCCCGGCTTGAAAGACCTGCTTATGTCTTTGCAGTTGGTGATGGTGAAGATAACAAACCTTGGTATCATGACATCAAACAATTCCTGAAGGCTCAAGAATACCCGGCTGGAGCATCTAGTAAGGATAAGAAGACCCTTAGAAGACTGGCAGGAGGTTTCTTCTTGAATCAAGATGGTGTGTTGTATAAACGGAACTTCGACATGGTGCTGCTCAGATGCGTGGATAGACACGAGGCAGACATGTTAATGTAAGAGGTTCACGAAGGCTCCTTCGGTACCCATGCTGGAGGACATGCCATGGCCAAGAAACTGTTGAGTTCGGGATACTATTGGATTACCATGGAATCTGATTGCTGTAAGTACTCCCGTAAATGCCATAAGTGTCAAATTTATGCCGACAAGGTCCATGTGCCTCCGAATCCGTTGAGTGTCATGTCTTCACCATGGCCGTTCGCTATGTGGGGCATCGATATGATTGGAAAAATTGAGCCAACAGCTTCTAATGGTCATCGCTTCATCCTAGTTGCTATTGATTATTTTACGAAGTGGGTTGAAGCGGCATCCTACACCAATGTCACTAAACAAGTGGTCGCCCGATTTATTAAGCGGGACATCATCTGCCGATACGGAGTTCCTGAAAGGATCATTACTGATAATGGTTCTAACCTCAACAACAAGATGATGGCTGACTTGTGTCAAGACTTCAAAATAGAACACCACAACTCTTCTCCATATCGTCCGAAGATGAATGGCGCCGTCGAGGCGGCTAATAAAAACATCAAGAAGACTGTGCAAAAGATGGTAGTGACGTACAAAGACTGGCACGAGATGTTACCATTCGCGTTACATGGGTATAGGACATCAGTGCGCACTTCAACTGGGGCAACTCCATTCTCATTGGTGTATGGTATGGAGGCAGTCCTACCGATCGAAGTGGAAATCCCCTCGTTGAGGTTGATGATGGATATCAAGCTAGATGAAGCTGAGTGGCTCCGGTCCAGATATAATCAATTGAGCCTCATTGAAGAGAAGCGTCTAGCAGCTGTATGCCATGGACAGTTGTATCAGCGACGCATGAAGCAGGCTTTTGACAAGAAGGTGCGACCACAGAGGTACACGCCAGGAGATTTAGTGCTGAAAAGGATTCTTCCTCCTCTCAACGATCACAGGGGCAAGTGGACACCCAACTATGAAGGACCGTTCGTGGTTAAAAAGGTTTTCTCAGGCGGAGCCTTAATGCTGACAACCATGGACGGAGAAGACTTCCAATCCCCTGTCAACACAGACGCAGTAAGAAAATACTTCGTGTAAAAAGGACCCGCTGGATAAAAACAGAATAATAATCCAGGAAAAAATGGGCATCCCGGCGAGCCAAAAACAGAATAAAAGGCTCGGGCAAAAGTTAGGGAAATCTTGAAAAAAATGTGTACACCCGCTGAGTTGAAAAGCCACATCGGACAACTCAGGCAAAAAAGGGTATCCCGGTGGATTGAAAACCTGAAAGGGCGATCCACGCAAAAGAGGGATTAACACGAACGACTGCGATCCGCGAGATCCATGACCTACCTACAGTTGAGGCTATCCTAAGGGTTGAAGATCAGTTCACTTACTTTTCCTCAAGAGGCAGAACGAGCGGAGCGTCCTGAAGACATACGAGTCATAACTGGGTTAAGACTTGATGAGATTCACTTCTCACATTGCCAATAAGATAGTTTGTTTTTCTTTTTAGTTGTTCCCTCATTCCAGGGAACTGCTTCCTTTGTATTGCCTATTCAGGGCCACCTTTCCAAGTCAATAAAAATTCAACTTCAGTCAATTGGACTGCTTTGTTTCTTTGTTTTTGCTTTCTTCATCTAACATTGATTGATTGTGAAAACGTCTAGCAAATGGTAACTTGCATTGTGTTATGAACATTTGAATGCTTTCTAACTCGTGCAGGAGAATAGAAACATTTAATACAAACCTGAAAGGGTGTCGAGATGCCCAGACAATGATTCATGCTGTGAGCCTGGGGCAAGAGGGTCCCGAACTAACTCTCTATGTTGCAGGTACTATCAATTGTGATCATGCAGGTACAGTATTGGTGTTGCTAACAAAACTGACAACTATTTTCCAGGATGGACATTACCTTTTGTTTGAACAGAAACAGGTGTCTCCCAGGGTGTTTCTAATCATCCCCAGCCATGTGGAAGTTGAAATTTCACCCGGCAAGGTAGCAGAGAGTGGGTGTCGTCCTCAAGCGGAAGCTTCCCTTCAGACAGGGGCAATTCTTATCAGTATAAGGATTGTTTTGCTTCCCCAGCAGTTGCTTCCTCAGCAATATCATGCCTTTGGTTCTCAGCCAAGCCAGGGGGTCTTCACGTCCCCACCAGAGTTCAAGAAGGGTCCATCTCCAGCAGGGTCTTGGCGCTCCAATCTCAAAGTCCAATTTATTTTTGGCAATGGCGGCTGTTCAGAGCTGGTGAATTATTAACAGTTCCCCCGCAGAGTTGTTTCTTCCTCATCAGGATGAACCAAATCAATGCAGTGATCATCAATTCCTACCCAGTCAAGCTATCTGGGATGCCTGTAGTCTCCTTATCAGGAGATCTCCTTGCATTTGCATACGCATAATCATCATCACATTTGCATCCTCCAAAGCGTAGCATTTCCATCATTATGGAGCATTACGCCATAAATTCAAACATATGCATGCCAGCATGGGCCAGTTTTGAGGTATATTACGTACGACTTATAATATCTTTTCAACCTGAAGTACTCCGCACAGAGGTTACCATTATCACTTCTCAGACATCCTTGTCTTTTCAAGTCAATGTTTGTCACTTATTACGCGTCTTTTTTGGTACAACAGTCGCGTCGCAGGTTCCCGTTTTGTACAATGGTCCTGTTTGCCTGGGCTCTCGTTTATGTACAACGATCCCGTTCCATCTTGTCCTATTTTATTTGTTTCTGGTTACCGCCTGCAGCCGGTATACCTTTGCGTCTCCATTCGAGGATGGTTTCGTGTTAGATCCGAGGATCTTTTGATTTGTCATTCGAGGATGGCATTTCCCTTCTTTAAGTCCTTCTGAGGTTGGTCTTGTTGTTTTGTGTGGCTATTATTCGAGGATAGTAGTTCACTTTTTGAGCTTATTGATCGAGGTCAGTTTGTCTCTTTTGCAAAGTCTGTCTGAGGCCAGCTTTGTGTTTGGTTATCAGTCGAGGCTGGTATACCTTTGCGTCTCCATTCGAGGATGGTTTCGTGTTAGATCCGAGGATCTTTTGATTTGTCATTCGAGGATGGCATTTCTTGTTGTTTTGTGTGGCTATTATTCGAAGATAGTAGTTCACTTTTTGAGCTTATTGATCGAGGTCATTTTGTCTCTTTTGAAAAGTCTGTCTGAGGTTAGCTTTGTGTTTGGTTATCAGTCGAGGCTGGTACACCTTTGCGTCTCCATTCGAGGATGGTTTCGTGTTAGATCCGAGGATCTTTTGATTTGTCATTCGAGGATGGCATTTCTTGTTGTTTTGTGTGGCTATTATTCGCGGATAGTAGTTCACTTTTTGAGCTTATTAATCGAGGTCAGTTTGTCTCTTTTGCAAAGTCTGTCTGAGGTAAGCTTTGTGTTTGGTTATCAGTCGAGGCTGGTATACCTTTGCGTCTCCATTCGAGGATGGTTTCGTGTTAGATCCGAGGATCTTTTGATTTGTCATTCGAGGATGGCATTTCTTGTTGTTTTGTGTGGCTATTATTCGAGGATAGTAGTTCACTTTTTGAGCTTATTGATCGAGGTCAGTTTGTCTCTTTTGCAAAGTCTGTCTGAGGTCAGCTTTGTGTTTGGTTATCAGTCGAGGCTGGTATACCTTTGTGTCTCCATTCGAGGATGGTTTCGTGTTAGATCCGAGGATCTTTTGATTTGTCATTCGAGGATGGCATTTCTTGTTGTTTTGTGTGGCTATTATTCGAGGATAGTAGTTCACTTTTTGAGCTTATTGATCGAGGTCAGTTTGTCTCTTTTGCAAAGTCTGTCTGAGGTCAGCTTTGTGTTTGGTTATCAGTCGAGGCTGGTATACCTTTGCGTCTCCATTCGAGGATGGTTTCGTGTTAGATCCGAGAATCTTTTGATTTGTCATTCGAGGATGGCATTTCTTGTTGTTTTGTGTGGCTATTATTCGCGGATAGTAGTTCACTTTTCGAGCATATTGATCGAGGTCAGTTTGTCTCTTTTGCAAAGTCTGTCTGAGGTCAGCTTTGTGTTTTGTTATCAGTCGAGGCTGGTATACCTTTGCGTCTCCATTCGAGGATGGTTTCGTGTTGGATCCGAGGATCTTTTGATTTGCCATTTGAGGATGGCATTTATTTTCTTCAAGTCCTTCTGCGGTTGGTCTTGTTCTTGTTTCGTGTGGCTATTAATCGCGGATAGTAGTTCACTTTTTGAGTTTATTGATCGAGGTCAGTTTGTCTCTTTTGCAAAGTCTGTCTGAGGTCAGCTTTGTGTTTGGTTATCAGTCGAGGCTGGTATACCTTTGCGTCTCCATTCGAGGATGGTTTCGTGTTAGATCCGAGGATCTTTTGGATTGTCATTCGAGGATGACATTCTTTTCTTCAAGTCCTTCTGCGGTTGGTCTTGTTTCTGTTGTTGTGGCTATTATTCGAGGATAGTAGTTCACTTTTTTTTGAGCTTATTGATCGAGGTCAGATTGTCTCTTTTGCAAAGTCTGTCTGAGGTCAGTCTTTGTCGTTGATGGTTATCGCCTGCGGCCGGTATACCATTGTGTTTCTATTCCAGGATGGTTTTTAGTACTGGATCCGAGGATCCTGTGTGAGTTGTCATTCGAGGATGGCATTCTTCCCAGCATATTTCCACCTGGTCTTATTTTCCGTTACCTATTCAGAGGTCAAAATCAAAAACAAAAAAAAATAAATAAACGAGCAGATGGCATTTGCATTACCCTCAATGTGCAAATTTTCATGTTTTATTCGAGTATTCAATCACTCCATACCTTGAACGTCTAAAATCCGTTGCAATTATTCATTCAAGTCTGCAGATGATTGAATAGGGGCAGCTGTAATACCTCAAAATTTGCCCTCCTATTTATTCCCTCTATTGGTTCATCGTGTCGCTTTCATCTGCATTTCTCATCAGTTCATTAACAGCATACTAGTGCATTTCATTGTTTCATTGGGCATGTGATTAAGGTTGTACTGGATTAGGGTTTAGTACCTTATCAGTATCTGTCAGAGATTGAAGTGGTGGAGAATTTACTGGATGTTGATTCTACTTCAAGTGCGGTTGTTCAATTGAGTTTCGATTCAGATAGGAGCTTAACCTAATCTTGGTTAGACTATCAGAAGATTACTGCAATTGCAAGTTTATTTTGGACCACTGGACTATTTCTTAGACAATGCATATTCAAAGTTCAGGTTGTCTTGTGTTGTGATTTATCAGGATATTGAGCAGTATTTTGTGTGAAGCTTGGTTCGAATCTTCAGTTTACTAGTGATTCATTTGGATTCAAATGGTCAGGGCATGTTTCAGACCATTCAAAGAGTTGCGACTAATTTAGAAAAAAACATTCAGCGGCTCAGAAGTGGTTGTGTTTATAGATGTGTGGAAAGATTTCAAAATAGGTTTTGGGCCAAAATCAAGATTTCATTCATTGCTTTGTTCTCATTGTTATGAACCAATCCTGATTATTCCATTCCATTTTCACCTTTCTACTTCAATACGTTTCCATCAATTCATCTTCATTTTCTCTTATTCACTTTTCCATTTATCTTTTGTCCGTAATCCATTTTGAACCATCTTTCATTTTTCATAGTCCGTATCAAACTCATGTTTTCTCCTTGACCATTTTTACACCATTTAAACTCAATGGCAACTTTGCTTTAGAGCCATCACAAATTTCCATCAAAATAATAGGAAGCCAATTTCTTTTGTTTTCATCATAGTATCCAAATCACTAAACTAATTTCCAATTAGTCATCCTAAGTCCAAGTTCACATCTTATCCATTTTAGGCTTGACTTTGAGCCCATTTCTCTATTAAACCAATATTCATCCATTCAGAGTTTTGTTAATATCATGGAAATTACCCAAATTTGAGCCGACATCCGATTTCAATTCCTTTTATTAAAGTCCAATATCTTCTTTTTCTCCTTCATATCTCTTAAACCAATTAACTTTTCCATCTTCCAGGCCCCTTTGAAGTCACTATATTGTGAATTTTTCAGTCCATTTTGTCATCAACCAAATTCATTTTAACCCATTCTCAAATTACTTATCCAAAGAAAATATTTCATATCGTTTAAGTGTTATTGGCATCATTCCAAGTCATTTAATCAATTACCTAATATCTCTTTTCATCAAATTTCTTTCATTTTTCTAATATTATTTTTTTCAATTGCCTTAAAGAAAAGAAAACAAGTTCATCTACTTATTCATACCAATCACACAAAAAGAAAGAAGATTCTGTTATAAAATATAAAAAATGAAATAACTAAAAGAATAAAAGGAAATTGATATAGTTAATATTGAGATTACACCAAGAAATATTCAGTCACAAATCTAACTGATATAACATAAATTACTAACAGAAAAAAAAATTGACAAGAATACTAAAAAAAATCAAGGCAAAATTGAGCTCTTGCTCAAGCTGGTTTTGAGGTCATCAATTATAACAAAAGTGCAGTAAGTTCAGAGACAAAAATTTATAACTGTCTTCAATTTTCATATCAAGAACAAAAATTCTATTCTAATTCTTCAAAAAAAAAGGGGTCATCTTCAAACAGCCATATTCAACCCTACAGTGTAATAGATCTGGGACTTGTTACTTGAACTCCCTATGTGCTTCGGGATACGACCGACAACTCCATTCTCCGTCACAATAGCTTCATATCAGTAACCTACAAACAAAAATGGAAATCCGCATCAAGAGCATCAAGGAAAATTCAGAACTACAAGAAAAAGGAAAAGGGCAAGCAAGAGTCGATACAAAACTGAAAAAATCAGTGAAAATTCAAAAAAGAAAACGCGAGTCGAAACCATCAGCTGCAAAACTTATCCAGCATAGCTTAACTCTTCAACCAGATTTCAACAAACTTAAAAAAAAGGGAAACCTGCAAATTCAGATGGAAGAGTCAGTTGCAACAGATCCTCACCGAATTTCATCAAACTCCTAACAGCATCACCCTAACTAATCTCACAACCACAACAGAAAATAACAGAAAGAGTAACAGAATCATAACTGAACCATTTACCTGAAGCTTCCAGATCCTTCTGTGAAAATTGTCTATAAATCAGGAACCTGTTCTTCAATTTTTCTCTTCTTACACAATTTTCCAAAACCTCTTCACGACTCTTTTCTCTTCCACACCACAATCTCTTTATTTTCCCTTAGTTTTTCAATCCTGAATTCATCTTCATCCTCCTCCATCACCAGTCTCCTTCAACCATTCCTTTTCCTCCCTCAAATCATTCTTCACCATATTAACCTCTATCTTCCAAATTCGGATTCGGCAAGCTCATCTCCCCAATTTCTCATTTTGACTCTCACTTGTATCCATTGGTGAAGCCCCAACTGTTGTTCTAGAATGATTTACTTCATGGCGGCATCAATTCATCATCCTCGTCGAAACCGAATGTGAGAGCTCTGCCTCAGGGAATTCCATCATCAGCTACACCTGCAAGGACTTAGAGACCTCAATAATGAGAAGGTATGCAAGATTCTGCCTCAACAAGAAGCAGTGATAGCAGTATTCAGAATCGCAAGCAAGAACGAAGAACGAAAAGGTGAAATCAATAGACATACCTAAGCGGAATTTTGAGTCGTTTATCTCCGGGATATTGACGCATCTACAGTGTGGAAAAGACTTGAGACGTTATCAATCTCACAACTAGTGGAAACGCTACTCCTCCATTTGTGAAGAATATCAACGCGAAAGCTCCGATTCAAGGTACATATTTTCGCTGTGTGTGAGATTGTTGTCGAGTTAGGTACGAATAGGTCCCTATTGACCGGTTGGTTTCGGATTAAATGAAGCTGTATTTGGCTAGATAATGAGGTTAATTTTGGATTTGAGAGAGTTAGGTTAAGATTGTCTTGTTTCGATTTCGTTCCGGATTTGATGAAAAGAGTAGGTTAGAAGGTGATGGAGGCGGTAAGAGGTAGCGGACAGAGACGAGCCGCGGTGAAGAGAGGGAGTTGGGATTTTAGGGTTTCCGTTGGGTATTTGATAGTGGTGATAGGTTACGGTTTGGAGGTGGAAAGGGATGAGTTAGAAGAAAAGGGAGGAAGGTGATGGTGGTTCGATCGGAGGAGCGCAGCGGAGAGAAGAGAGGCCGAGGGAGATGAGAGGATGAGCGGCGAGGATGGGGAGAAGAGAGAATGGCCGCTGAGAATGGGGAACCTAGGGTTCTTTGTTCTTGCTCTTTTTTTTATTTTCTTATTTATATGATGTTTTAATATTGTTGTTTCAATTTAAATTATAAGTTTAAATTGTGGAGTTAATTCGCTATTAAAGCCAATTAACCAGCATTGAAAGATCATTAACAACCAATAGTCATGCATTTTTTTGTTTTAATTATAAGTCTTAACTCCATGGATTTAGTGAAGTAAAGATAGGGCTTTTGTTTTGTTGTTGCTATTGGCACCCCAGCGTAAGCCCATTTAGAGAAAAAATAAGTGAAATTAGTGATTCTTGCACCCCCCTCTCACTTCTGCGAATTTGGGCTTTTGTTTTTTTGCTATCCGCACTCCCCTTTTGAAGCCCATATTCAGTAATAACTATAAAAAAACTATTTCCAGCACCTCCCCTAGTTTCCAGCGAAATGGGCCCAACCTTCTGCTATCTGTACCCCCATTTCCTGAGCCCAAATTGAAAATTCACTAAATAAATTTCTAAAAAAACAACCCCTCTTTTATTTCTTAGTTTTAGTTTTAATTTGGTATTAGTTTAGGATTAAATCATGTAAAAATAGGAAAAAGCTTAGACAAATTCTATAAAAAAAATTTAGTAGCTTGATAATTCACCTTAGAAATTTTTGGCATTTTATTTTTCTGAATTTTATTTGTTTTCGATTTAATTCTGATTTTTTCATGGGAATAGCATTTTATTGAATTTTGTTAACTGTACATAATATTGTTCATATTATTTTGGTAACTTCCAGTAACTTTTTTAGCCCATTCTTTTTACTGTAGTTAGAGGACTAACAATAGTACTTAGGATAATTTTTGTAGATTTTTTAGAACATTTTACCTTAGGTTTTAGAGGCTAAATCCTTGTAAATTAGAGGTTAATTCATAGCTGAAAATAAGCAATTTTTAGGCATATAAAAAATAGGACTTTTTAGGATTCTTTTTAGTACAATGTTGTAGGTAATCCTAGGCCCCATGGTTTATTTTTTCATAATTTTTCCAGAAGTTTAGATATTTTTTAGAATATTAATTCTTAGGTTTGTTATGTGTATTTCCCATTAGTTTAGGTTATGAAAATAAAGTCCAATAAAAAATAGTTTAGATTAGATTTAGATTTTAGAATTTAATATAGACTTAGGTTAGTTTAAATTTGAATGTTTAGAAGGAAAATATTAGGCTTGACTTTAGTTTAGGATTTAGGCTTAAAGTTCCATGTTAATTAGGATTAGAATAAATAAATAGGACTATTTTTCATGCCTTTAATTGTTTTGTTTAGAATTTTATTTCTTAATCCAATTTTATGTTTTTCCTTATTATTTGATTTTATTACTTGAATAGCTTTCCCCATTGTTCTTAGAATCAACTTAACTTCCTTAGGAAGTAAGTTGAATTCTAGTAGTTGCTAGTTCCCTTTTTAGGAATAGAAAACCCCATTAACCATAGGATCTCTTGTAAATAAATAAACAAAATTAGGATTGAGTCTTAGTCCCTTAGATTTTGTCCTTTTATCAACTTGAGTCTTTCTTTCTCATCTCATAAAGAAAAATAATAAAACACTTAATAAAAATCGAACAATCTTTTACGACACGAGACTTTGTTGCGTAGTGTTTATACGCGTCCTGTTTCGGGGCGAGGTATAAATACTCACCGCGATGGATAGGTCTTAGTACAAGACAGTTCACAAACAAATTCAAAACACTTCTTTTAAAAGACAAAAACAAATAACTAGCGACTGTCCTGCGGGAACTTCTTTTCTCATCTCATTCACTCACAACGCGAACTTGCAACGACTTGTCTCGCATGCAAGACGGTAAACGCACTCGTACCAGACGAGCCTGCAACACCTGAGCATAGACATACGCAGTTCTAGCATAAAAAACACAAACAAATAGTTCCCGACTAGGTTAGGCGAACTACGTCGACTCTGATCCTCATTATCCCGATGAGGTACGTAGGCAGCGGGGTAGGGCCCGTTCGAGCACAATCTTTATTTTCCCTACATTTCCCCTTTTATTTTCATTCTCTCTTTTTCCAATTCCCTTTCTCATTTCTCATTCCAGTTCCAGTAGCGGTTTTATTCAGCAGCAGTTATTCTTCTCACCCTTTGAAACAAAGCAAGCAAGCGTGGATCCCGTCGGGTACGACGGACGGATTGGGGTGCTAATACCTTCTCAATTCGTAACCAACTCCCGAACTCAGATCTTTGGTTCGCAGGACCTTGTTCTTTCCTTCTTCCTTAGGTTTATGCAACATTACCTTTCCCATTCTTTCGGGATAAAAATTTCTGGCTGGCGACTCTAACCTTTCCGCACCACTTTCGCGTTTGTACTAGGATGAAAATCCCGGGAGCGACACCCACATGGCAAAGGTCCAAGGTGAAGACATTAAGTTCAAAGGATTTGGAGGTACATGCACTTTGTCTGCATAGATCTGGCATTTATGGCATTTCCTGGCACAGGCACAACAGTCTGCATCCATTGTGATCCAATAGTAACCTGATCTAAATAATTTCTTAGCCATTGCATGTCCCCCAGCATGGGTACCGAAAGATCCTTCATGCACCTCGTGCATCAGCAAGTCAGCTTCTTTCTTGTCAACACATCTGAGCAGAACCATATCAAAGTTTCGTTTGTACAATGAACCATCAGCATTAAGGAAGAAACTACCAGCAAGCCTTCTTAATGTCTTTTTATCATTAGATGATGCCCTATATGGGTATGTCTGATCCTCTAAAACACATTTGATGTCATGGAACCAAGGCCTGTCATCTTTAGCAATGTCCACAGAGAATACGTATGCTGGTCGGTCTAGTCTGGATACCGAAATCCGAGGCACATAATTGGCAGTCTGAACCTTGATCATGGAGGAAATGGTAGCCAAAGCATCTGCGAACTGATTTTCTTCTCGAGGGATATACTCAAGTTTGACTGTTGTGAAGAAAGTCAATAATCTCCTCGTGTAGTCACGGTATGGAATCAGATGCTCTTGGTGAGTGTACCATTTGCCGTTGGTCTGATTGATTACCAAAGCTGAATCTCTGAATACAGTTAAAGTCTTGATCCTGAGGTCAATGGCTTCCTCAAGACCCATGATACAGGCTTCGTATTCAGCTTCATTATTAGTGCATGCAAAGGTGAGTTTTGCCGAGAAATGCATATGAACTCCTTTAGGTGTAATGAGCACTGCACCAACTCCACGACCATTCATGTTAATAGCCCCATCAAACATCATAGTCCATTCTTCTTCTGGGTCGGGCCCTTCAGTGTGAACAGGCTCTTCATGATCTTTTGCTTTTAGGAACATGATGTCTTCATCAGGGAAGTCAAATCTCATTGGTTGATAATCATCAATGGGTTGCTCGGCTAGATAGTCAGACAGTACACTTCCTTTGATGGCCTTTTGAGATGTGTACTGAATGTCATATTCTGTCAGAATCATTTGCCATCTTGCAACCCTTCCGGTAAGTGCTGGCTTCTCAAATATGTACTTGACGGGGTCCATCTTTGAGATCAATAAAGTAGTGTGAGTCAACATATACTGTCTTAGTCGGCGAGCAGCCCACGCTAAAGCACATCAAGTTTTCTCGAGCAGTGAATAACGTTGTTCACAGTCGGTAAACTTTTTGCTTAGGTAGTATATTGCATACTCTTTTCGACCAGACTCGTCATGTTGGCCCAACACACATCCCATTGATCCTTCTAATACTGTCAGGTACATTATTAGAGGTCTTCCTTCAACTGGAGGCATAAGAATGGGAGGTTCTTGCAAGTACATCTTGATCTTGTCAAAAGCCTTATGACAATCTTCATTCCACCTGACTGTTTGCTCTTTTCTCAACAACTTGAACAGGGGCTCACAGGTTGCTGTAAGGTGAGATATGAACCTTGATATGTAGTTCAATCTACCTAAGAAATCCCGAACTTCCTTTTTAGTCCTAGGTGCAGGCATCTCATGAATGGCTTTGACTTTGTCGGGATCAACTTCAATTCCCTTCTCACTTACAATGAATCCTAGCAGCTTACCAGACCGTACCCCGAATGTGCATTTGTTGGGGTTTAGCTTCAGATGATACTTTCTCAAACGCTTGAACAACTTCAGCAGATTTACCAGATGATCTTCTTCAGTGATGGACTTGGCAATCATGTCATCCACGTAGCATTCAATTTCTTTGTGGATCATATCGTGGAATAATGTTACCATAGCCCGTTGATAGGTTGCACCAGCGTTCTTCAATCCAAATGGCATTACCTTATAACAAAATGTTCCCCAAGGTGCAATGAAGGTTGTCTTCTCCATATCTTCGGGTGACATTCTGATCTGATTATATCCTGAAAATCCATCCATGAAGGAAAACACCGAGAACTGAGCTGTGTTGTCGACCAATACATCAATGTGAGGTAATGGGAAATCATCCTTCGGGCTAGCTCTATTCAGATCCCGGTAATCCACACACATCCGTACTTTTCCATCTTTCTTAGGCACTGGTACAATATTAGCAACCCACGACGGGTAACTAGTTACAACAAGGAAACCAGCGTCCCACTGTTTTTGTACTTCTTCCTTAATCTTCATGGCCATATCTGGACGAGTACAGCGTAGCTTCTGTTTTACTGGAGGGCAATCTTCCTTCAAAGGCAGCTTGTGCATAACAATGTCAGTATCCAGACCCGGCATGTCTTGATAGGACCAAGCAAAGACGTCGACGTATTCTCGAAGCATGTCAATAAGTTGTTCTTTTACTGAAGCCTGCAGACCGGCCCCAATCTTCACTTCCTTCAAATCCTCTTCGGTACCAAGATTCACTGTTTCAACCTCCTCCTGACGAGGAGTGATCACTTTCTCTTCTTGCCTCAAAAACCTGGCTAACTCTTCAAGTAATTCATAGTCTTCTTCAACCCCTTCATCAGCTTGATTAATTGGATTGTCGAAGTCATACAAGGTCATAGCAGTGTTGTTGTCGGTGCAATCTGGAGGATAATCTCTGCAAGGGTTGAGATTGGTTCGTTTTAGTGATCAGTTTTAATCTTCTTTAGAAAAAGCAAAAATGAAATTGTTTATTTTGAAAACATTGCCATTTTATTGTTTTGTACAAAAGTGAAAAATGAAAAGACAGTGAGCGAAAAAGAGACTCGTTTGCAAAAGATGTCCGATATTTATTGATTAATCCATTTGCATAAAATTACAATATGGCCCTATTACAAAATGAGTCCTGACATCTTGGGCAAGATGCAGAAATTGATGCATGCTAAAAAGATAGGAAATAATAATTACTCTGCAGGAGTAACCCTTATAATTTCCTGGGAAGACCAGTTAAGGACTTGGTTCCCCGGGATCCTTGGACGTATCCAGCTCTCCAGGTTGCGGCTCTTTCCGCCTCGTCTTCCAGATTGTTAACAGCATTTGGGGTGAGCATCCCCCACTGATGAACTTGGGCTCTTTAGCAGCCTCTGATTGATCTCGTCGGAATGGTCTGTAACCCAAACCGAATATATCTTCCTTTTTCTCCACTGGCAGCAGCTTGCCCCAGCCTTGGGCATTACCATCTTCAACAACCTTCCGGGCTTGCTGATAGGAGACAATTGAAGTACCCATCCTGTCTTCCTGGGATGCAGCAAATACTTCAGTCGTCTCATTGACATTCAGGGCCTCAAACCCTTGGCTCATTGTTTCATGGATTTCACCATCCATCTCAATATACTTGTATGTAGCCAGATGGCTAACAAATATGTCCTCCTCACCACAGATGGTGATAATTTGTCCTTCCCACTCATACTTCAGTTTCTGGTGAAGGGTCGACGTTACTGCGCCTGCGGCGTGAATCCATGGTCGACCTAACAAACAGCTGTAAGCAGGCTGTATGTCCATCACATAGAAAATGGTCTTAAAGAGCTATCCCGACCACAAGGTTACTTGGCCGGAGAGCTATCCCGTCATATTCGAGCTTGACAAGAGCTTTCTTGGGTAAGACATTGAGTGAGGACCCAGTGTCTACAAGAACATGAGATAGTACAACTCCTTTGCACTCATGGGTTATGTGCAAAGCTTTGTTGTGGTGACGCCCTTCTGTTGTCAAATCCGTATCAGTGAAACCTAGCCCATGGCTAGTGTTGACATTTGACACTAGTGTTTCCAGCTGATTTACCGTGATCTCTTCTGGCACGTAGGCAGCATGCAGAACTTTGAGTAATGCATCCCGATGGGCTTCGGAACACAACAGTAGAGATAGGATAGAGATCTTAGAACGAGTCTGGTGGAGCTAGTCCACAAATTTATAGGTACTTCTTTTAATTATCCTCATAAATTCATCCACATCCTGATCAAAGGATGATTTATGAGTCTCTTTCGGCACAGATTCTTCTGGTATCACACTCTTCCCTTTGGCTTTGGCAGCAGCCTCTGCCTCAGTGTTGGTTCTTGGAGCTTGTGATGCAAAGAGGCGTCCGCTTCGGGTGAAGCCTCCGCCTCCCCCAACATTATCCACTTGGGGAGTAAGAACTAGAGAATCAAGATGGACTTTCTCTCCATTGCAGTAAAGGTCAGCACCATAATGCCATGGTATAGCACTGTCTTTATCATACGGAATTGGCCCGGGCACCGTGATGGTGACTGGGCTCACTGCAGCAGAAGTTGGAACTGTAATAGTCTGTGGATCATAGAAAATAGTAACAGGACCTCTGGTGGATGTTGGTGGATATGAATTGAAGCTTGGTTGAAATTGTTGTTGATATTTTTGAAAGTTGTTGGAATTTGGGACCGTTGTCGGGTCATAATAAATTGTGACAGTGGAAACATCATTGTTGGTGGTTGCTAAAGTTGTAGTAGCAGGTGCAAATGAATTGTTGTGTATTGAAGTGATGGAAGAAATGGTTGTTGAAGTTGTAGATGAGTTAGTGGGAACAATGGTTGTTGCAGTTGTAGAAGAATTACTTGGAACAGCGGTTGATGCATTTGTAGAAGATTCACTTGTTGTTGATAAAAGAGTTGCTGGTGTTGTAGAAACGGTGGTTGTAATTTGTAGAATTCCCTCTCTGATCAAGCTATTGATGCCATTTTCAAACTTTCACACCCATTCTTGGAAAGCATGCATGATTCACTACAGGCCTCACAACCTGGAAACATTTGGCCTCTTAAAAGCTGGGCTTTAACCTCGACCAGAGGTGTCTGAATACATACAATGTCTTCTATTAAATTCAGGGGTGAGTCATCCTCTATAGCATTAATCCTTGGCCCACTGTGGCTTGGCATAGGATTTTTCATTACATTGCGAGGTGGTGCAAAGTTCAGGGCTTTTGAATCTACCAGATCCTGGACCTTCATATGCAGGGCTCTGCATTTTTCCGTAGAGTGACCAGGTGCATTGGAATGAAAAGCACACCTAGTGTTGACATCATAGTTTCTCGAAAGGTTCTGAGGATCAGGTGGAGCCAATGTCCTCAACTCAACAAGATTGAGCTTTAGGAGTTGTTGCAGTGTGGCAAATGTCATTGGAATAGGGTCAATCACCCTGTTGATTTGAGATGGCCGCTGTTGGAACGGGCGTTGTTGTTGATTGTTGTTATTGTTGTTATAAGATCTCTGTTGAGGAAATTATTGTTGTTGCGGAAAGTGTTGTGGTTATTGGGTATACCGAGGAGGTGGAGCAGGAATAGTAACAGCAACAACTGTTCTGGGCAGGTATTGGGGTCTCCCTCTTCCCATGTGCACATAGCTTGTCTCACCAGATCTACGGGGCCCAGCAAATGGTTTCCTTGTACTGCTTGAACTGGCACCGTTATCGGAGATCTTTCCCATCTTTAGTAGGCTCTCTATTCTTTCCCCAGCTATCACCACATCTGCAAAGCTGGTAGAAGAAATTGCAGCCAACTTGTCAATGTAGTTTCCTTGGAGAGTATTCATGAACATATCTGCCATTTCCCTTTTAGAAATGGGGGGTTGAACTGCAGCAGCCAGTTATCTCCACCTTTGGGCATATTCTCTGAAGCTTTCACGGGAAGATTGAGACATTCCCATAAGAAGGGTCCTGTTTGGAGCCATGTCCAAGTTATACTGATACTGACGGATAAAAGCTTCAGCCAAGTCTTTCTAGTTTCTTACTGTGGCTCTGGTCAAATGGGAAAACCATTCTCGGGATGCCCCTGTCAGACTATCTTCGAAGTAAAACATCCACAGCTTCTCGTCCATGGTGTATGCTTTTAATCTTCCCAAGAATGATTGAAGGTGAGTGCGTGGGCAGGATGTGCCATTATACCTTTAAAACACGGGGGTTTGAACTTGTGAGGAATTCTCACCCCTTCCACCAATCCCATGTCCATGACATCAAAACATAGGGAGTTTTGGGATTTAAGAGACCTCAGATTCTCTGCAATCTCATCCAACCGTCGGTCGTAAACTTCGTCTCCAGCCCCGACAAATGTAAAATGCTCTTCTTGAGGATCCTCTTGCAAGACCCTCCGTCCAGCAGTGTTACCCTGAGTATTTCTTATGGCATTGATTTTTGGGTTCAGATGAGGCCCAAACTCTAGTGGATCAGTGCGAGGCTGCACGTGATCGTTGTTATTGGTACCTTCTGTACCTGGATGATGTTCTTCAGGAGTTTGTCTCTCAACCAACTCCCTCAGTCTTTCCTTGCTCTGAGCTAAACCAGTCATTACAGTCATGAATTGGGTCATCTGATTTCTCATCTCAACCCTTTCATTGGCTATTTAGGCCCTCACTTCATTCAAGTCTTATTGAACTTGATCCATCTGAAGTCCCGGAAGGTTTTTTCTTGTCGGGTACCGGTGTATTCTGTTGACAGGGAACACTCTTCTACGAGCAATGTTTCCTGAAACCACAACAAAGTGAGAAACAACAATAAAACAAAAACCTACAAAACAAAGAAAATGTTAGTATGCAATGCAGGATGCCTATTTTCCTTCCAAGGGTATCCGGTTTGGTTCTTTGGTTTTGAACTTTCCAGACCTCGAGAAAATGCTGATCATGTTGTAGAGATAGATAAAGCCCACCAAAAATGATATAAAGTGATATATTACAAAGGGTGAATGTACATAGTTTGATTACAAATAACATTCCCATGGTGGGTCAAAATACAACAACAAAAACAAAAAGTAAAACAAAAGGAAAGTACAAGCAAAAGAGTCAAACATCTAATCCAAAGTCATCCTCTCTGACTTCCTTCAGGAGGGCCTCAGTCACTGAACCTACTGGGTGCTCTATGATAGTCCTGATGAGGAGGTTCCTGGTAGCAATGGTACTGGTTAACTTCTTATGCTTATCCTGATCCTTTGACCTCTTCAACCCCACCCGGAGTTTCAATTCTGAGATCTCCTTCTGTGCTGCTAATAATGCCTCCTGATGCTTCTTCTCACTAGCCTCCAATTGCTCTATCTTAGCCTGAGTCCTTTGCTCTTCCTGTGCACGGGCTTCAGTGATCCTGATCCACCTAGCCTGGCTTTCCTCTAGATAATTCTCTGCCCTAGCCTTCTGAGTCTTTGCTTCCTTGCAAGCATTCTTTAGTACTAACTCCCCTGCTCTAGCCTTTCTGATGTAGTCATCCGTCTTCTCAATCTTGGTCAAGTGCTCAATCCTGAGCCTTTCCAATCTCTCATTATCTAGACGGTTTTCATTCCTCTCCCAGAGGGTCTTCTTCAAAGCATCAGAGAGCTGAGTATTCCTCTCTTTCAGTTTCTCAAATTCTTCCAAACTGACAGCGAATGCAGGTTGTACTGTAGAAGGTCCAGGTACATCTTCTAAGGTGAACGGCATCCGGGTGATCTGAGCTCTGGTACGGGACCAATCAGAATACTGTGCTGAAGCAATGTTCTTGCACTTGCCAAGGATGGTTGTCCCTTTAGTTTGGATGTTATCCGAAGGCCAGGCAGCTTGTCTGACAATAGCAGAGTTGGGCTAGATTTCACAATAGAGGGTCTCAGCCAAGTCTTTCCCTCTTGGAGGATGAACCAAAGCATACCCTAATTGTCTCTTAAACAGTAAAGGGTTGTAGTTGATGCAACTTTTCACTCCTATCAAAGGCACATTAGGATATTTCCCACAGCTAGTAATGATATCTTTGCCTTTGGTGCTCTGAGTGCACCATCTAATGTCTTCTGATGTCAAGGCAATCAATCTCTTAGCCCAGTTCTTTTGCTGATGGGGGTTTAGGAAGGTATCTGACTTTGGCAAATGTCTTAGCAACCAAGAGTAATAAAGGGGGCACAACATCTGACCAATCTTCCCCTTTTCTTCTCATTCCTCTGGTGTACTGAGTAGTAGAAGTCTCCAAGCAAGGTAGGAGTTGGGTTCCTCAGTAAAAACAAGTGAATGGCATTCTTGCTCACAAACTTTGGCTCATCTGCAAACAAGATAACCCCATATATGCTAAGTGCCAAGAGTGCACACACAACATCTCACTTCCCTAATGCAATATGCAGGGTGGCCTGAGAGATCAAGAAGTCTAGATGAAGGCCTGGAACCCCAGCCTTGGTGGTCATGCTCTAATCAATGAGGGCAGGCTCCAAATGCAATTCCCTGGCTATTTCTTCATTCTTGGGAGGAGGATCATAAAACTGCAAGCAAGTATGGATAATTCTCCTCTAGGATGCATCCAAGTACATGATCATGTCCAAAATGCCCCCATAATGTTCTCTGAATAGTGGGACATGATCAGGAGTAATGAGAGACTGGATCTGTCTGATGCCTGTCAGAGTAGGCTCAAAGAAGTGATATGTGATGTTGCTCTTCCTGGAAGTGTCCATGCTGATAATGGATGCTGGTGAAGAAGCTGAGATAAACCCTGATGAAGGTCACTGAATGAGATGCTGGAGATGAGTCTCTGATGAAGATAGCTAGAGAAGAATCTCAGACAAACTAATGGAGGTGCTGGAGAAGATAACTGAAGAAGTCTGAGCAGCAGAAGGGGTCAAAACCAAACCAAATATAATAAGTTGGATACCCTGTAAAACAAATAGGTAAATGTTAAATGATGCAAAAATGATGTATGCAAAATGATATGCAAAGGGTTTGTGATCAATTGCTGGATCTGTTTATCTGCCTTGGTAAAGGTCTATGTGTGAAAGTTCGGATGGAGGCTTAGAAATCTAGTAACCAGGTGGGGGACTCAAATAAAGAGTCACAAGTCCAGGGTAATCACAAGAACTGTCAAAATATTACAACCTTAACAAATCTAGTGACAAATGGTATGATGAGGCCAAGGGTTCCTACAAACCTGTAAACATCCCAAACCCCTCACATGTAATGTTCTAGAACAAGGATCCTCAGACTTGGATCAGTTATGAGAAGTGTAAACACTTCTAACCCGGAGGTACAGTGTTTACAATAACCATAAAAGATCATCCTCTAATTCACCTCAGATGCTGAAGGTCATAAAAGGTCATCCAGACTTAGCAGGCTTCCCAGATAGCCCTAGTACTACAGGAAATCTGTAGCACATAGTTCTCAAGAAGAAACCCATGTATGAACTGTGTTTCATATTCCCGCACCAGACCGAAATGGAATGGGAAAGAATATGAAGCCACTCTAGCCTATGTGTCACTCAGGTCCCAGGTATAGGACCTTAATCACTCAATGATCCCCACCCTTCAAAGAAACAACAGATCCAACACATGATAATGACAGTATGAAATGCATAAAAAACTGTAAATGAAAGCAATGAATAAAGCTGTACAAAAAGCAATAAATAAAGAAAATAAATAAGCACAAGTAGCACATAACATCCCCGTAAACACAAATCAAACAAGCGCTAGGAGGAACCCACAAAAAGAACCAGAAGCCCTGGTCGCAATATAAAGATCTCCAGCAGAGTCGCCAAGCTGTCGCTCCCGAAGATTTGCATCCCGGTACAAGCGCGAACGGTCGGTGAAAGGAGAAAATGAAAGTGAAAAGAATAGAGTCGCCATCTAGGAATTTTTATCCCGATGGAAAGGTAATGCTGCATAAACCTAGAAAGATATGGATAAGACGGTTGTGAACCAGAGAAATTGAGAAAGGGGGTTGGTTACAACCTGGGAAGGTATTAGCACCCAGATTGTCCGTCGTACTCGACGGGATCCACGCTTGAAAAAATTGTGTTTAAAGGGGTAGGTGTATGTGCTATCTGTGTGCAAAAGCTGGAAAATAATATACAAGTGTCAATGCAAAAAAGAAGTGAAATGCTCAGGAACTGAGGCTTAAAAGGGAATGCTGAATGAGGGGGAAGACAAGGAGACTTTTGTTCGATAACAGTTAAGTTATGCCTACGTATCCTCTCGTGCAATGAGGAAGTCAGAACACTGTAGTTCGACTCAAAAAGACTGAAGTATAAATTGACTTGTGAAATGCTTGCTTGTCCATGCTCAAGTGTATAACTTGTCTGGCTCAAGTGCTAACTGTCTTTCATTAGACGGAAGAAGCGAGTTCTCGTTTGTGAGTGAAGATGATGAGAAAAGAATCCCGAAGGAGACGATTATTGTTTTTTTTTGTGTTTTCAATCTTTTATTGTTTTTTTGTGTTTTTCATAAGTTAATGAGTTTAAGCCTAAACCACGGGTTAGTAAACTCATCATATCCTCCCTTTGATTAGGGATAATGAGAATACTTTAAGTATTAGATAAACATCTCAACTTAATTACCATGATGATGTAGGATTAAGATCATTAACCTACTTGTGATTATTTAGATGTTTTTTGAGTTTTTGTTTAGTGTTAAGTAATGAGTTTAAGCCATAGCCAGGGATTAGTGAACTCATTTCACCATCCTAATAGAAGGATAATAGATGAGCACACTTAAGCTGAGGAAGATACCTTAACTTAATCCATGATTAGGGATTAACCTCATGACAAAACAAGCCTTTATTAAAGTGAATTTTAATTAAGGGTGAGATTAAGAAGTGAATTTTATGGTTTGTAAGACAACTTGAGAAGGACTTGTCCATTAAACACTAGGGTTAGTCCTTCTTAACCAATAATGGAAGAATTAGAACCCTAATGTAAGGCCCAAGTTATGAGTTAATGTCTTAGTGGTTATTAGGTGGATTGATTACAAGTTTTAAAAAAATTAAGGGTTTAATGCTTAGGATTAAAGTTATACACTCCATCCTAAGAGAAGGATACAGGCATAACCCTAATTCCAAAGTCTTAAAACCTTAAAGGTTTAGTCTCTAATGATGAGGTGAGAAGAGAGACACAAAGAAGACACAAAGGTAAAAGCTAAAGGGGGACTAATCACAACCCTAATTATTGTCATGCTTGGATGTTCCTATGATTTGTGAGACTTAAAAGAGATCTTCAGAGAAGCCACCAATGGAAGGAGCAGATGAAAGGAGGAAGAAACATATGAGATAAGTTACTTACTTCATTGAAGAAGATAAGTAACTTAGAGAAGGAAAGTGAGAGATGAACATGAATGAGCAAGATCATTCTAAGACAATGAAAAATGCAGCAAGGATGCATATGAAGAAGATGAAGAGAAATGAGAAGTGAAGGAAAATTCACTTCTCAAGTTAACTTACAACCTGAAAATGTCAGCATAAGATGCATAAAGGAAAAAAATGACATGAAAAGATGCATATGCAAAGGTAAAAACCAAAATCAGAAGTAAACATATGATTCAAATGATTCCATGACATGATGCAAAGGCATACCAAGTGCAATGAATGGTTATATAAGAGATTGGATGCAAATGAAGCATGCTATGAAGTATGAAAACACATGGATGTTTATGAAATGAAATGGATGCAAAGCATAGCAAATGTATGAATAAATGAACAAGCAATGTTCAAGCAATGTCTTAAGATGTCTAAGATGGCTTACAAGTGCTTAAAATGTCATGGAAAGTTCATATGTTCATGCAATGCAATGTAAGATGCAAGTATGGAAGCTAAATTAGGGTTACATGAAAGGATGAGATGCAAATGATCAAAACAGAAACAATTCACATGATAAAAATTTGAAAATGAGCTCAAACAAACCCTAACCCCATATGATATCACACCCCAAAGGATAAGGTCCAACTCTTAACCTAAAAGTAGTTATGATTTTTCTAAGTTAACTAGGGTTTTTGGGTACCTTAAGAGGAAAAATTCAAATCAATTTGAAAATGAAAGATAAATTCATGACAAAAATATCCTAGAAACTAAATTCTATATGGAAAACAATGCAAAAAGAATCATTGTCAAACCCTTCATGGTTAGGCATAAAAGAATTTTCAAATTTAGGGTTCCAAAAAGGGAATTTTATGAACTCTAAATTCAAGAAAAATGTCAAAATTGGATCAAAATCAAAAATAAATGTGTATGAATGGTTTTACAATGTTTCTAAATCTCTCAAGATGCAATGTGAATTTTTTTGGAATTTTTAGAAACCTAAATGGTATTTTAATTAATTAATTTCCATTAATTAATTAAAATAAACATTTCAATATTTTAAAAATGATTTTCAAATGCAAAAAATAAACATAAATTTTTTTTTTGGGTGAAGAAATATATTTGAAATTAAAATGCAAAAAAAAATATTTTTATGATTTTTCTAGGTATTTTAAATAAAATGATAAAGAAAATGCAATTTAAATGCAAATAAAATGAATTTTAATGAAAGTAATCCAATCCAGTGGACCAGATTCAAAGTTGGGAGAAAGTTGTTGACTGGCGCGCAGATCAAAGGCCCAGATTCAAACTGGCTTAATTCTAATTAATTAAATTAAAAATAATTAGGGTTAAGTGAATTCATCCTGGCCCTCTAAACACGCGCGAACCCTAGATCCTACGCTCCACATTCAAAGTTCATTAATTAATCAGATTAAACCCTAATTAATCTCAGGTGGCCGGAGAAAAATTCCGGTCATCTTCTCCGGCGAGCTCCTCCCCTGAGCTTCCTCAAAACACCACCCCAGACTCTCAAACTCTCCAGAATCAATCCTTAAACATCCTAGAACACAAATCCAGCAACAAAAACAATTTTTCATGCATCAAAATGAAGAATCGAAGAAGAACATTTTTAGGTCAAAACTTTCAGAAGTTCATGAAAACCTTAATACGCAACCATTTTCAAAAATAAAGACATCGGCGTGATCAACACATCACATAGATTCATTTAGGAACTTAAAATTTCATTTCTGGAAAAATAGTTCTTGAGGTTACCTGAGCTTGAGCTTTCTCAATTTGGTACTATCTGGACCTCTCTCTTGTGCAAATGGCCTCCACTTGATCCCCTGATGCTATTGCAAGGCTTGGAATGAGTTGAAATGAGCTGATTTGAGTGGTTGTACCTCAACTGGTCGGAAATCGTGTTTGTGTTTGGCTGGCTTTTAGGGCTTGGTAATGGTTGGGAAATGATCTATGGGTGATGGTGAGTTGATCTATGGAAAAATATTGAAGGTTTGATGCTTGTGCAGAGTGTTTCGAAGAGAGGAAAGTTTTGAGTGTTTTTGTGAAACTTGGAGTATGAGAGGTTCTGAGCTCCAAGATTATGTGAGTTAGCTTCCTTTTAGTCCACATAAAAAGTTCCTATAGGTAGGAAAGTGGGTGGTGCCCTGTGGTGATTGGTATGGGGTGATTTGCAAAAAGTCAACATTATGTGTACTTGAGGTATGGGCTATGGAAGGAGTTGTTCAAGAGCATGTCTGGCCTCAGCATTGATCAAGTAGAGCCATGGGATTCATTTTATGCAGCTGGTTGGCTTAGAGGCATGGCTTTCATAGGTTTTGCAAGTGTTATGCATTTTGCCCCTTTTGTGATTTCATGTGATGTAAGTCATGAAAGCAAGTGATTCTTTGGGCAATTCTGATCACAATGAGTTGTATTATGTTTGTATGATGCTTAGAGGTTGATTAGAAGTCACAAAATGGCTTGGTATGTGAAATTGCAAAAAATCCTCTTTGTTGTGAAAGTGAAAATTATAGGATTTTTGCCAACTTTGCAAGGCCATAACTTGAGTTCCATAATGAATTAGAACATGTTCTTGTACTTTTTGAAAAGGGAATTATCCAATATACAACTTTCATGACCAACAATTTTTCATTTGAAGCATTTTTTGGTTGAGAAAAAGGAGGTTGAAGAACTTTCCCAAAATGGAAAGTTTCTATTAAAAGTCATTTCCATTTTTGGTAACTTTTGGTTTAGCTCAAATTTCTTCAATTTTGTAAACTTCCAAGAACTTAAATGATCAAATAAAGATCATAGAACTTCAATTTGATGAAAATACCACTTTGGTTCCATTGTTGGGGGTCTCAGATGCCCTGATTTTGCTCTGACTTACTCAAGAAGTTACCCAGTGAACAGATGACTTCCACAATGAATTTCTTCATCAAACTTGGTACACATGATCCTTATAACATCTTAAGAACATTAGAAACAAGAATGACTCAAAAATTTGGAGTTATGGCCTCTGAAACCAAAACCCTAATTTTGGTCATCTGTGTAGTGAAAACCCTAGCTCTGCTTCCATGCCTTGCCAGTTCTTGTGATCTCTTGACTTTATTGAACTTTGAGAGACATAATATGATTATTGAACACACATGGACCCTCTTGGAAAAGGCTACAACAACGATCTTCTTTGGTTCCTCGTCCAAATCTGGGTAAGAAAGTACAGGGGCCAGCTAGTCGCTCAAGGCAACATCAACAACAGACTGCTCAACCACAACGAAGGCCTTATCCACATATAATTTTACCAGTTGATCGTATTCTCGATCCCATCTCCATATCCTACACTGCCATGTTGCGTCAACTTCTGAGGTTTGATTTAATCCAGTTGCGGACCTTGGCGCCACCAGTAGGAAATCTTCCAAAGGGATACGATGAAAATGCGCGTTGCGAGTTTCACTCAGGTTCCCCGGGGCATGCAACAGAAGAATGCAGGGCTTACAATGGAATGTTCAAGATCTGATTGACTTGAAGGTCATCACACCAGATGGTCATCTAGGGAGGCACAGACCTCTGGACTTGAATGGATGCTTGTAGGCTTTAGCTCTTTCATGTATCTAGTTACCCTCAGGCTTGTTGAGGGAATCTTTGGTGCTGTACTTATTTGTGTTGGTTGTCGGTACCTTGTATGACTTTGCTCTTGTGGGCTTTTCTATGTTATGTGTTTGGATTTCTGAAGTAGTGGCTTTCCTATTCATGCAATGAAATTGGTCGTAGGATGGTTCTTATATGGGATCTTTCTTGCAGAGTTTCTTTTGAGAGTGTTATCTCATTTGCGGTGTTTCTGAGTATTTTCATAGCATAACATTTTGCATATCATATCATTCTATCTTTGTTTTTCAGGTACCCTTGCAGTTTCTCATCTTTATTCCATTTCAGGCAGTGTTAGCCAAGCAGAACCGGAATGGCAGATCAGGTACAAGCTGAGCTCATAGAATTGAAGGCTCGTATGGAGCAGTTCATGACCCTGATGACGGGGATAGCCCAGAGGCAAGAACAACTAAGATTGAGGGTCGAGCGGCTAGAGAATGAGATTCCTGAAGATGGCAATCAGAGAAATCATAATGGAGCTCTGGGCGGAGACAATGACCGTAATGTTGGTCAGAAAGATCAGTTTGCTTTGATGGATCAACCTAATGCTGCTGTGGATCATCGTTTCGACGAGCTTGCTGAGAAGATAGAGGCCATTAAGTCTTAGAACTCTTTAGGTTTTAATGTTGCGAATTTGGGATTATTTCCTGGAGTGAAAGTTCCTCACAAATTCAAGCCTCCTGCTTTTGAAAGTACAACGACAATACTTGTCCGAAAACTCACATCCAGTCTTACTTCGGGAAGATTTTGGCTCACACGGATGATGAGAAGTTATAGATGTTTTACTTCCAAGATAGTCTATATGGGGCATCTTTGGACTGGTATATGGGCCTGAACAAGAATGTTATCCGAAGCTGGAAGGACTTGGCTGAAGCTTTTGTGAAACAATACCAGTTTAATCTTGACATGGCGCCTAACCGCATTCAACTTCAAAGTCTTTCTCAGAAGAAGTCTGAAAGTTTCAAACAGTATGCTCAGAGATGGCGAGAGATGGTCGCCCGAGTGCAACCTCCATTGCCTGAGAGGGAGATGGCTGTCATATTCATGAGCACTTTGTAGGGTGTGTTTCTGGACCATCTAGCTGCTTGTCCGTCCACTGGATTTGCTGACATTGTGATCGCTGGTGAGCGATTTGAGAGTTTGCTAAAGCTCGGGAAGATTCAAGACTACAGTGCGTCAGGTTCAGGTACCAAGAAGCCCTTCGCCAATGGTCAGAGCAGGAATGAAGGGGAAGTTGGGGCAACATCTCATCAATGTGGAAAAGGTAGAGGATATCATCCACGTCGTCAACAAGTAGCTTTTGTGGCTTCGACCCCGAATAATCATCTGATGCGTCAGACAAGACAAAGGAACCCTCTGTAGACACCCTAAATTTGCCCTCTGGTTTTCTATCTTTGTCTGGATTTTTGTTTGCTTTTATCATCTGCATTTCCATTAGATCGTTAACATTTAGAATTCATATCATGTGCAAAAGACATGGGACCAGTGTCATTCAGCGGATTAGGATTTCACACCCTATTTTTATGGTTATCAAATGATTCAAAGGTGGTATCATCCTCTCACTGCTTTGGTCACTGAATTAGGGTTTATTGCCCTGATTTGGTTGTCTTCAAGGATCTCACGTTTGAAGATTATTCATTAATTCATCTGGCTCATCATCAGCAATAAAGTGTGAATCAGGGGTTTCTTCTTCATCCAGTTACAAGGCTATCCCCGCATCAGGCTATTCTCTTCCTCATCAAGTTACAAGGATATTTTCTTCTCTTCTCAGCATTTCAGGCTATTTTCTTTCTCAAAGATCTCTAGTTTCAATTCAAGCGCGTTTATTCAATCGCAATCTAGTTCAGATGTATGTTTGACCTAGTCTTGGTCAAACCATTATGAGATTTCTTTAAGTGTAAGTTATTCGCTTCAGTGGCTTATTTCTCAGCCAATGCGCGTTCAAAGTCCAGTTGTGTGGTGTGCTGAATACATCAGATTATCAAGTTGTGATTCATAAGAAGTTTTGGGCCAAATTGTCTGTTCATATGTTCATTGGTGGATTTATTTTCTCAATTTTGGATTCAGATGAATTCAAAATGATTCAGGAATTATTTTGTCAGAGGAGGATTAATTCGGAGAATTGTTCATTTTCTGTTGCGAGTTGTCTAGTGATATTTGTATTCATTTAATAGACGACTTTCGTGGGAAAAGTTTGAGTGTGGTTGTTAAATCAAATTCAGTCAAGATGTGTGTCAGTAGAAAATACTAGGTAGGGTTTATTCAACTTCATTCCAAATTATGTTCATTAACCATATCTCACCATGTCCATAACTCTTTCATTAACCAAATTATTTTGTATTTTCCATTTTAAAACCATTTTCGTTAAATCCAATTATCTATTAGTCCACTTCACATTTCTATCATTTTCCATGATATACATTTTTAATTCTTTTTCTTTATTCATTAACTATTCAACAATTTCAAATTCAATCCATTTCTCCATTCATTTTTTTTTCAATTAACCATTGTTATTCATTTTATCATTGCCAAATTACAAGACCCATCCCATGAGCAAATAAATGAAAATAAAAAATTCGTAAGCCCATACAATTCTTCAATAGGCCCATGTTACCAAAAAAAATAGTTAACCTAGGTATAAAGAGAATTAATCCCAAGACCTAGCAACACAAAAGCTGCGCCTCTTTCTCATTCTTTTTTCAGATTTTTTCCACGACTTTTCTTAACTCATTCCTTCATTCTTCATACTAAAAATCTCATTCCCAGTCCAAACACAGTCACCACAAATTCAAACCACCACTTCCTTTGTCGGATCTCAAAACAGATTAATAACAACAATAATCAATTCATACATCTTGATACCACCAACCAAATCTCCTTCAATACCATCACTCTTTTTGACTCTCCTTCACAACATCTTAATACAACCTTACTGCAATTTATCATCCACTCATAGCAACTTTTCTCTTCATGGAGACCGCAACACACAACCTTCAAATCTCCCTTGAACTTCATCCTTAACCACATCTTCACCACATCCTTCAACCCAGCAACTTTCTTCAATCTTCAACTACCGAAAAAAAACAGCAACGAACCTCTTTCGATTAATAAACCAAACCTCCATAACTTCAAATCTAAACCATCCCTGTTTCTTCATTTTTCCTGTCTCAGCCGCAAATCACCTTCGTAGCTCACAACAAAACAACTCGCCCACCCTTCACCGCTACAACTCCCAAATCAACACACACAACCATTAACCTTCATCCATCTTCAACAACAAACATCACTCAACAACTCTCAAACCTCTTCAAACCTGCAAAACAACATAACCTCTTCAACAACAATAAACCAATCTCCAACATCAAAACATCCAACAAGGCCAGAAGAAGAACACGTAAACAGAAAAAGAAGATGGATGAGATTGAGACCCACAGAACCAGAAAATAGAGGTAGAAATCTCCAACCTGCGAGATGCCGAATCAAAGCTGAGAGCGAGGTCGCGGGCTTCGATAATAACAACAAGTCTGAGCCGCGCGAACATCTCGCAATTTCATATCACCACGCCGAGTCCAAGTCGAAGCTTTCAAGCCGAAACAGAGCGACGAACACGAGAAGCATACGACGACGACGAGAGTTCAGCAGCGACATTGAAGCTCTTCCAGGAACAGAAATTTCACAGAGGAGGCTGGTTGTTTGATGACGAAGTGTTGATGATTTTGAGACGGCGAGTTTCATTTTTTTGAGAAGAAGGGCAAGTTCGGTGACTGAGTTTTGAGGGGAGAAGAGATATGGGCGTTGTTTTGACCAGCGAAGGGTTTGGAGGCGAAATGCTTTAGTCTCCCCTGTTTTGGATTTCTTCGTTGTTATTTTTACTTCTTTTTTTCAGATTTTGGTGATTTGTTTTTGTTGTAAAAACATTTGTTGTTGGGCCTAAGGCCACATGCCCATCGTCTGTTTCTTTCCAGCCCCCATTTTTAGCGATCAAACCCTCCTCTCTTTTTCTTATTTTTCTTCAATTTAATCTCATAGTGTGTTTTAGTTTTATTTAAAATTATTTTTATGGTTAATAGATTAACATTTATTCTTTGTTTAGCTTAGATTATAATTAATTAGAGTTTTGTTAATTCTAACTTTGAGTCTATTTGTGATTAATTACCGATGTTGATTTTTTTTTTTTTTTTTTATTAATTTTCGGTTTAGTTTTTTTTTTATTATTATTAAAACTTTGAGTTTCGGTTTAGATTTATATTTAAATTTTTATTTTAGATTGTGTAATTAATTATTTCTCTTAATTTTGTTTGCACTGATGATGTTTATTGATGCAGGTTATATTTAGTCCTTGGCTCGTTTGAGCCCGTTCTCGTTTCTAATTCTCTTTGCTTATAGTTGATATTATGATATGTTTGGAACCCTGGTGACTGACGTTTGAGCCTGACTGTCGATTCGGCTTACATACTTCGAGACTCCGATTTCTTTTCTGGAATTTTGCTTGCGAAGAGGCAACGGACTTTCTCCGTTAGGTACCACTGAGGCCTGATTTTGCTTTATTGCATGCTGTTGCATCTGGAAGTCCTACTGGTGTAGGCTCTGTTTGTGCATTATTCATCTTCTTCATATCGCATTCATCTTCATATCACACTCTCATCTCTTCATTCTTATTCATTTGCATACCGCATTCTCATCTCCTTATCTTATTTCTTATTCATCTTAATTCATTTTCCTCATCTTCTTCTCTTATTCATTCTCGATTTGAGGTGTGCTTAGGCCACCTTGGTGCTTCTTTTTCTCTTCTTATTTCTTCTCCTGCTTTAGGATAGTAGACCTCACTAACCTAGGACCATCCGAGCATGTGAATATTGATTAGTCCCCCACCTAGCTTTTACCTTTGTGTCTCTTTGAGTCTTCTCTTCTCATCTCATAATCAGGGACTAAACCCTAAAGGCTTTAAGGCTTTGTGATTAAGCTTATGCCTGCATCCTTCTATTAGGATGGAGTGTATAACTTTAATCCTAAGTGTTAAACTCTTAATGTGTTTAAATCCTCTAATCAATTCACATAATAATCACCAAGACATCAAGCTTGTAACTTGGGCCTTGCATTAGGGTTCTAATTCTTCCTTAATTGGTTAAGAAGGACTAACCCTAGTGTTAATGGACAAGTCCTCCTCAAGTTGTCTTACAAACCATAAAACTCATTTCTTCATCTTATCATTAACTAAAATCCATCTAATAAAGGTATCGTTTTGTCATGAGGTTAATCCCTAATCATGGATTAAGTTGAGGAGTCTTCCTCAGCTTAAACATTCTCATCTATTATCCTTCTATTGGGATGGTGTAATGAGTCTGTTTAATCCCTGATTATGGCTTAATCTCATTACTTAACACTAAACAAAAACCACAAAAACATCTAATCAATCACAAGTAGATTAATGATCTTAATCCTACACCATGGTAATTAAGTGTGAGAAGCTGACTTCACACTTAAGGCATTCTCATTACCCCTAATCAGAGGGAAGATGTGATGAGTTTACTAAATCCATTGGTTTAGGCTTAAGCTCATTAATTTATGACAAACTTTCAAAAGCAACAAAAGACTGAAAACACAAAAACAAACAATAATCGTCTCCTCCGGGATTCTTTTCTCATCTCATTCACTCACAAACGAGAACTCGCTTCTTCTGTCTAATGCAATACAGTTTGCACCTGAGCCAGACAGGTCATACACTTGAGCATAGACAAGTTAGCAGTTCACAAGTCAATTCATCTTTCAGTCTCTTTGGGTCGAACTACGGTGTTCTGACTTCCTCATTGCACGAGAGGATACGTAGGCATAACTTAACAGTTATCGAACAAAAGTCTCTGTATATTCCCCCCTCCTTCTAGCATTATTCTTATAGCCTCATGATCTTGAGCATCTTATTCCTTTCCTTACACTGACACTGTACATTTACACACTTCACATTTTTCTTTACACTGACACTTGCATTCTTTCCAGCTTTGATACACAAATTGCACTGACACTACCCCTTTAAAACACAAATCTTTTAAGCGTGGATCCCGTCGAGTACGGCGGACGATCTGGGTGCTAATACCTTCCCAGGTTGTAACCAACCCCCTTTCTCAGTCTCTCTGGTTCGCAACCGTCTTATCCATATCTTTCTAGGTCTATGCAGCATTACCTTTCCTTCGGGATAAAAATTCCTAGCTGGCGACTCTTTTCATTTCATCCTTTCACCGACCGTTCGCGTCTGTACCTCATTTGAGCCAGTTTCATTTGTTGGGAGCGACAGCTTGGCGACTCTGCTGGGGATCCTTATACTGTAACTAGGGCTTCTGGTTCTTTTTGTGGGTTCCTCCTAGCGCTTGATTGATTTGTGTTCACTGGGGTGTTATGTGCTATTTGTGTTTGTATATTTTATTTATTGCTTTATGTACAGTTTTGTTTATTGCTTTCTTTACAGCTTTATATATATCATACTGTCATACTATTCTGGCTGGATCTGTTGTTTCTGTTTTGGTGGGTGGGGGTTCCACTGAGAGTTAAGGTCCTATACCTGGGACCTGAGTGACACCTAGGCTAGAGTGGTTCATGTTCTTTCCCATTCCATTTCGGTCTGGTGCGGGAATATGAAACACGGTTCAGATGTGGGTTTCTTCTTGAGAACTCTGTGCTACAGATCTCCTGTAGTGCTAGGGCTATCTGGGAAGCCTGCTAAGTCTGGATGACCTTTATTATGACCTTCAGAAACTGAGGAGAATTAGAGGAGGATTTTTATGGTTATTGTAAACACTGTACCTCCGGGTTAGAAGTGTTTACACTTCTCATAACTGATCCAAGTCTGAGGATCCTTGTTTTAGAACACTACCTGTGAGAGGGTTGGGCTGTTTACAAGTTTGCAGGAACCCTTGACCTCAACATACCCTCATTACCAGTACAATTGTTTGATCCGGTCACTATGATCCTGAAGTTATTGACCTCTGGTTTTCAGTTACTATTTCGGGTTACTATACAGAGATCTTGTGGTTACAGACACTTGATTCTTGGCAGTATTCCAGATTCCAGGCAGTTTCTAGCTGTGATCCCATGTCTTTGCATCTTTTGCATCATCATATTGCATTTTGCATTTGCATCTGCATTGCATTTTCCTCCTCTAGAGAATTGGCACAGCGGTGGAGAGAATTGGCAGCCCAAGTGCAACCACCACTTTCAGACAGAGAATTAATTGACCTGTTAGTGGGCACCTTGCAGGGTCCATACTTGGAAAGAATGAGTAGCATTGGGATGACAAGCTTCTCTGATTTGATGATAGTTGGAGTACGCATTGAGAGCCTGCTCAAAAGTGGAAAGATCCAGGACTTTTCGAATATCCCAGTTAGTGAAGGTGAGTCTGTTGTTAGCTCCCAAGAGGAAGAATGGAATGACGTCAGTGCAGTCATGGCAAATATCGAATATTCTAGAACAACATCTTCTAAGAAATCATATTTTCCTGAATCTGATTACTCTTACGGACATTCGGCAATGCTCAGAGCACCGTGTCAGAAACCCTGGGCTCCTCCTCGTCCAAATCTGCAATCTCATGGTCGAAGACCTCAGAATCAACTTCAGAGCCAGCCTAGGCCTCGTAACAATCTGGAAAGAAGGATTTCTCCTCTTCATCCAGTCCCCATGGCATACAGTGAACTCTTGCCACATCTAGTTCAGAGCTCTTTGGTGGTTCCTAAGCCTCTCAAGCCGTTACCAGGGCCGTACCCTCTAGGGTACAATCCTCATGAGCAGTGCGGGTATCATGGTGGATCAATGGGGCATTCAACTGAAGATTGCAAAGCTTTTCAAGCCAAAGTACAACAGTTGATCGACAAGGGCTACATCTCCTTTCCGGAAGGAAGCTTGGTTGTGCACGTACACCTCTCGCCTGGTTGGGTTCGAGGGCTTCAGAGAAGCGTCTCCTGATTCAGTGGCTCGGACAAAATGTCATCAGAATTGGTGATCATTGTATCCTTTTCATCATTTGCATTGTAGTTTCTTTCCTGTTAGCAGCTACTTGTCTTTTAAGCATTGCTATTTTGAATGGTAATGTTAATGTAGTGATCTTGCACTTTTTGAATCAATTATGTCGCATTAGCTCGTTTTTCTTTACTTGCATTAAAAACAAAAAACAAAAAAAATTGCATCCATATACCTCCCATTTATTTCACTGTTGTTTAGCAGGTTTGAGGGAGGATGATGACAACTGAATACTCATAATTGTTGAAGGTATGCTTTCAGAGTAGAACCTGCTGACGATGTATAGGCATTGTTTCAATTCCCAAACACCGGAGATATAAGGGAGATAGACCTTCGTCAACCCCCTTTGAGCCTTGAAGTAGGAGTTCCTTTTCTAAACAAAAAAAAACCCTCACATTCAACCCGGGGCAGGGTAGTTATCAGTTAATTTGACCGAACGTTCAAATTTCCAAAGGAGTGTGCATCCGAGGATCCATTACCTTTATTCATTACACCTCAAGAGGTCAAGGGATGTGAAACTACAATGGTTATCCCTCACCAACAAAGGAATGAGGCAGTCAACCTTTTCAGCAAGTCATGACAAGCCAGTGTCACACGATTTGTTCAACAAAAATCAAAGAAAAAAAAAGAAATAAAGCCCGCTAAGTCGAAAAAATGTGTGAAAACATATGACTTAGGCAAAAGTTAGGGCATCCCGCTGGACTTCAAAATCGAAAAATTCAAAAAAAAAAGAACCAGTCCAGGCAAAAGTTAGGGAAAAAAAATGAAAGAGAATCTTCCATGAGAACAAAGTCGTGTGACCAGACACAAAGTCAGAATGGGTGACTGTTACTCCAAGAAACCTCATTGGTGCGTAAACCATCAACGTCATTAGTTCCTCAATCATTACAAAACCCTTGTGAGAAGCGAGCGCTTAAGTCGAATTAGCTGAACATAGGAATGGAGAACATCAAGGAGAATGGGTGGGCACAAATAAACTTTGAGCCATAAATCCTTCTTTCTAAAACCGTGAACCAGACCACGTTATAACCCTTGAAGGTCCTAATTGAATCAGGTTCAATTCTGAAAGCATACTACGACAAGGTTGCGTAAACTGACTCCTAAAGGTTTGCTAATTCAGCACTACGTTTGGACTAATCGTCCATTCGTCACACACTGTCACAACATTTAAATAAAATAGATTTTCAAAACTTGCATGTGCACTGCATTAAAATTACCATTTGTGAATGTACAGTTTTAATTGCAAGTTAGTTTGTGACACCCGGGAAGTTCCTACAAAGGACAATCAGAGGAAAACTTGATTATTCAACAATGATGACCAGAATCAAGCGCATCGTGTAGGCCTATGAATCAGGGGCATGTTATCCAGTGGTTTTGTTGACCAAGGAATCTGTCAGGGTAAAGAGAGTTCCCAAGCATCAGTTGATCGAGGAGCGTCATTCAAAGTCAGTTGATCAGAGCTGAATCTGCCAAACAGGGGCAGGTCACCCGAAATTTCTGTTGTCCAAGGATGAAACCTTCCAATGCTCAGTCAGAGTGAGTCAAGTCGCTCCCACGCTCATATCGGGGCAGAATAAATCCAGAGCTCATTAAGTGCAACTCTCCTCGAGAGGACATCCAAGTCCGCCATGCTAAGAATTGGATAATTAGTGATAGTCTGTTCAGAGACTCACCCAACAGGGGCAAACTTTAGCTATGCAGAGCAAGTATATCAGTAATCTCAGAGTTCAAGACGAGTGTCGGGAAATCATGCTACCCACCGTCGCCTTTGTCACCCTTCTCAACCAGAAGCCTTGTCACATATGACCTTTATTCCCATCCTCGGGAGTTATTCTAGCTTTTCATAAGCATTGTATAAATCATTTTCATACATTAATCATGTCGCTTCGCTCGAGCATATAGAGCATATGCATCACAGTTGCATTGGGCATCCTACCCCCTCAAACATCAGATCACACCCAGGGCTTTGTAACCCCAACTTCTTGGCATCTCAAAGTCCAGTTCTCGTCTGGCAAACCAATTCAAAACCAGTTCTCGTATGGCAAAACTTTTCAAAGTCTAGTCCTCGTCTGGCAGACAAACCCAAAGTCCAGTTCTCGTCTGGCGAACCAATTTCAAATACCAATTCTCGTCTGGTAGGCAAATCTTTTACAAGTTCTCGTCTGGTCACCTTTTCATTCAACCCATTGAACGCCAGTTCTCGTCTGGTAGTCATTCTTTTTTCAGAGTCAATTCTCGTTTGACAATGAACCCAAGGAGTCAGTTCTCGTCTAACGACTTATTCTTTGCCCATCAGTTCTCGTCTGTTGGCCTACCTTCAATAAATCAGTTCTCGTCTGGTATTTCACCATTTAAGTCCAATTGCTTGGCAACCAAAACCAAAAATATCTCTTAACCCTGGCGTTATGCTTAACCATCCTTGTTTCGTCACCCGTAGTTGCATATCATCTTCCTTAGTATCATGAGCATACGTCTGCATCTTGCATCATTTGCATTGCATCTTCATACTGCATGGTTTCCGTTTCTTCATGTGGGCCAGAATCATTATAAGACTCAATCTGGGGCAGTTATCTCAAGACTAGTTGAATTTCTGCGAGAGTTTGAAGACACTGGGGCAAATCTGGACGCCATGTCTTCTGTAAAATCCTCTGAAGGCGATCTTGTTATAAACGATGCAATCTGAGGCAATTTGAAGAGTAAAGGGATGCTTGGTCACTCTGGATGATCAGTATGCAGTTGTTGAGCTCAGAAGTTTGAAACACTGTGATAATTCTCAGGGAATGTCTGGTATTTATTTTACCAGCAGGGCTTTCGAAGTTTATTTCTTCCCCGAGCATAAAGATCTTCTTTCAGCCGACAAGCAAAGTCTCTCATCAGCAGAGCATTGCCAAATATTTTTCTCAACCATGAACGTTGACATCCCCAGCTGAGTTAGAGCAGACGATATCCCCAGCAGAACTTCAAGGCTAATTGAATCGTTCTCATCCCTAAGCGGACTTATCTTTCCACAGTGAAGGTTTCCCAACAGGCAGCTGAAGGCCTTGTTTCCCCACAAAGTTAGAATTGTCAGAGCTCTCTCTCCCCAGCAAGGGTCCCAGCAAGAGTTATTTGACGAAGCGTCTTCCCTAGCCAAGTCTGAAGATGATCTTTCCCCACAGAGTTCATGTCTGATCTCCATTTCCGGCAGTGAAATATTTCCCAGGAAAGTTGCCATACTGGTGGTCGTTTGATGATATAGTCAGGTCTATATCACCTCAGTCAGAGATGGGTAGTCATACCTCTAGACTTATCTTCCCCTGCAGAGTTGTAACTCTCGGTGGCCAATCAGGCATTTGTCTACCGCTCGTCTGCGTTTGTCAACACTCGTCTGTGATATCTCTAAGCAGAGTTATCCCCAGCAGTGATATATCATGCTTTATTGCTACTCGTCTGCATCTTTCAACACTCATCTGTGTTAGCTCTGTGGTATTGCTCGTTTGCTTTCCCCAGTAGAGTCTATATCTACTAGCACTCGTCTGTGCTCGCATCTTTATTTGATGCTCGACCGCACCTCTTAGCACTCGTACGTGCTTGTTACTCCTTTGAAGATTGCTCGTCCGCATCCCTGCAGCACTCGTCCGTGCATTTTATTTTCGATTCCTCTTTATTTGAGGCATATCCCCAAGAAAGTCGCCTGTACTCGTCTGTGCGCGCATCTTCATTTGGTGCTCGTCCGCATCCCTGCAGCACTCGTCCGTGCATTTTATTTTCGATTCCTCTTTATTTGAGGCATATCCCCAAGAAAGTCGCCAGTACTCGTTCGTGCTCGCGTCTTTATTTGATGCTCGACCGCACCTCTTAGCACTCGTACGTGCTTGTTACTCCTTTGAAGATTGCTCGTCCGCATCCTTCGACACTCGTCCGTATCATCATCTCTGAACATGCGTCAAGTATTTGTTTCTACCCGATACTCGTCCGTATCGTAGTTTTAGGGATGCTCGTCCGCATCTTTAATCTATACACAATGTCAAAACACTTATACCTTTTATTTCTTGGATATAAACACTCGTCCGTGTTTACTATTCCCCAGAAGGTCGCCAGCAAAGTAAAATTTCTCTTCTATCTGACATTCTTCTTATGTCATGATGAACCCTGAGAGCAACCGTACCCTGCTAGGTGATCGTCCTTCACCTCTTGATGATCGTCCTTCATCATGCTCATCCGATGGCCGTCCCCATCGTCGACCTTTTCTATCCGACATTCGTCCTGTGTCGTGATATTTAGCAGCCGTCCCCTGCTAGGTGATCGTCCTTCACCTTTTGATGATCGTCCTTCATCATGCTCGTCCGATGGCCTTCCCCATCGTCGACCTTTTATCCGGCATTCGTCCTGTTTCGCGATATTTTCGGCAGCCGTACCCTGCCAGGTGATCGTCCTTCACCTTAGATGACCGTCCCTCTTCTTGACCCTTTCAGAGCAGCCGTCCCCTGCTAGGTGATCATCCTTCACCTTTGATGACCGTCCCTCATCATTATTTCATTTATTCATTAACCCGATGGCCGTCCCCGTCGTGGTCCCTTTTTCTTTTCCTGATGATCGTCCTTCATCAGCTTAGCCCGATGGCCGTCCCCATCGTTGTTTACTTTACTTTATGAACTTGATGGCCGTCCCCATCATTTTTCATTAATCCCCAGAGCGTCATCTGGTTGGGTGTATTTCCCATTTCTGCATTCTCCTGCAGAGTGCAAATTTCGGGGTCTTTTTGGTATTCAATCACTGTTTATCTCGAACGTCTGATAACCGTTGCCATCTTCCTTTTCAGATTAACTGATGATTGAATAGGGGCAGTTGTCGACACCCTAAATTTGCCCTATGGTTTTCTATCTTTGTCTGGATTTTTGTTTGCTTTTATCATCTGCATTTCCATTAGATCGTTAACATTTAGAATTCATATCATGTGCAAAAGACATGGGACCAGTGTCATTCAGCGGATTAGGATTTCACACCCTATTTTTATGGTTATCAAATGATTCAAAGGTGGTATCATCCTCTCACTGCTTTGGTCACTGAATTAGGGTTTATTGCCCTGATTTGGTTGTCTTCAAGGATCTCACGTTTGAAGATTATTCATTAATTCATCTGGCTCATCATCAGCAATAAAGTGTGAATCAGGGGTTTCTTCTTCATCCAGTTACAAGGCTATCCCCGCATCAGGCTATTCTCTTCCTCATCAAGTTACAAGGATATTTTCTTCTCTTCTCAGCATTTCAGGCTATTTTCTTTCTCAAAGAGCTCTAGTTTCAATTCAAGCGCGTTTATTCAATCGCAATCTAGTTCAGATGTATGTTTGACCTAGTCTTGGTCAAACCATTATGAGATTTCTTTAAGTGCAAGTTATTCGCTTCAGTGGCTTATTTCTCAGCCAATGCGCGTTCAAAGTCCAGTTGTGTGGTGTGCCGAATACATCAGATTATCAAGTTGTGATTCATAAGAAGTGTTGGGCCAAATTGTCTGTTCATATGTTCATTGGTGGATTTATTTTCTCAATTTTGGATTCAGATGAATTCAAAATGATTCAGGAATTATTTTGTCAGAGGAGGATTAATTCGGAGAATTGTTCATTTTCTGTTGCGAGTTGTCTAGTGATATTTGTATTCATTTAATAGACGGCTTTCGTGAGAAAAGTTTGAGTGTGGTTGTTAAATCAAATTCAGTCAAGATGTGTGTCAGTAGAAAATACTAGCGTAGGGTTTATTCAACTTCATTCCAAATTATGTTCATTAACCATATCTCACCATGTCCATAACTCTTTCATTAACCAAATTATTTTGTATTTTCCATTTTAAAACCATTTTCCTTAAATCCAATTATCTATTAGTCCACTTCACATTTCTATCAATTTCCATGATATACATTTTTAATTCTTTTTCTTTATTCATTAACTATTCAAAAATTTCAAATTCAATCCATTTCTCCATTCATTTTTTTCCAATTAACCATTGTTATTCATTTTATCATTGCCAAATTACAAGACCCATCCCATGAGCAAATAAATGAAAATAAAAATTCGTAAGCCCATACAATTCTTCAATAGGCCCATGTTACCAAAAAAAATAGTTAACCTAGGTATAAAAAGAATTAATCCCAAGACTTAGCAACACAAAAGCTGCGCCTCTTTCTCATTCTTTTTTCATATTTTTTCCACAACTTTTCTTAACTCACTCCTTCATTCTTCATACTAAAAATCTCATTCCCAGTCCAAACACAGTCACCACAAATTCAAACCACCACTTCCTTTGTCGGATCTCAAAACAGATTAATAACAACAATAATCAATTCATACATCTTGATACCACCAACCAAATCTCCTTCAATACCATCACTCTTTTTGACTCTCCTTCACAACATCTTAATACAACCTTACTGCAATTTATCATCCACTCATAGCAACTTTTCTCTTCATGGAGACCGCAACACACAACCTTCAAATCTCCCTTGAACTTCATCCTTAACCACATCTTCACCACATCCTTCAACCCAACAACTTTCTTCAATCTTCAACTACCGGAAAAAAAACAGCAACGAACCTCTTTCGATTCATAAACCAAACCTCCATAACATCAAATCTAAACCATCCCAGTTTCTTCATTTTTCCTGTCTCAGCCACAAATCACCTTCGTAGCTCACAACAAAACAACTCGCCCACCCTTCACCGCTACAACTCCCAAATCAACACACACAACCATTAACCTTCATCCATCTTCAACAACAAACAACACTCAACAACTCTCAAACCTCTTCAAACCTGCAAAACAACATAACCTCTTCAACAACAATAAACCAATCTCCAACATCAAAACATCCAACAAGGCCAGAAGAAGAACACGTAAACAGAAAAAGAAGATGGATGAGATTGAGACCCACAGAACCAGAAAATAGAGGTAGAAATCTCCAACCTGCGAGATGCCGAATCAAAGCTGAGAGCGAGGTCGCGGGCTTCGATAATAACAACAAGTCTGAGCCGCGCAAACATCTCGCAATTTCATATCACCACGCCGAGTCCAAGTCGAAGCTTTCAAGCCGAAATAGAGCGACGAACACGAGAAGCATACGACGACGGCGAGAGTTCAGCAGCGACATTGAAGCTCTTCCAGGAACAGAAATTTCACAGAGGAGGCTGGTTGTTCGATGACGAAGTGTTGATGATTTTGAGACGGCGAGTTTCATTTTTTTGAGAAGAAGGGCAAGTTCGGTGACTGAGTTTTGAGGGGAGAAGAGATTTGGGCGTTGTTTTGACCAGCGAAGGGTTTGGAGGCGGAATGCTTTAGTCTCCCCTGTTTTGGATTTCTTCGTTGTTATTTTTACTTCTTTTTTTCAGATTTTGGTGATTTGTTTTTGCTGTAAAAACATTTGTTGTTGGGCCTAAGGCCACAGGCCCATCGTCTGTTTCTTTCCAGCCCCCATTTTTAGCGATCAAACCCTCCTCTCTTTTTCTTATTTTTCTTCAATTTAATCTCATAGTGTGTTTTAGTTTTATTTAAAATTATTTTTATGGTTAATAGATTAACATTTATTCTTTGTTTAGCTTAGATTATAATTAATTAGAGTTTTGTTAATTCTAACTTTGAGTCTATTTGTGATTAATTACCGATGTTGATTTTTTTTATTTTTTTTTTATTAATTTTCGGTTTAGTTTTTTTTTTATTATTATTAAAACATTGAGTTTCGGTTTAGATTTATATTTAAATTTTTATTTTAGATTGTGTAATTAATTATTTCTCTTAATTTTGTTTGCACTGATGATGTTTATTGATGCAGGTTATATTTAGTCCTTGGCTCGTTTGAGCCCGTTCTCGTTTCTAATTCTCTTTGCTTATAGTTGATATTCTGATATGTTTGGAACCCTGGTGACTGACGTTTGAGCCTGACTGTCGATTCGGCTTACATACTTCGAGACTCCGATTTCTTTTCTAGAATTTTGCTTGCGAAGAGGCAACGGACCTTCTCCGTTAGGTACCACTGAGGCCTGATTTTGCTTTATTGCATGCTGTTGCATCTGGAAGTCCTACTGGTGTAGGCTCTGTTTGTGCATTATTCATCTTCTTCATATCGCATTCATCTTCATATCACACTCTCATCTCTTCATTCTTATTCATTTGCATACTGCATTCTCATCTCCTTATCTTATTTCTTATTCATCTTAATTCATTTTCCTCATCTTCTTCTCTTATTCATTCTCGATTTGAGGTGTGCTTAGGCCACCTTGGTGCTTCTTTTTGTCTTCTTATTTCTTCTCCTCCTTTAGGATAGTAGACCTCACTAACCTAGGACCATCCGAGCATGTGAATATTGATTAGTCCCCCACTTAGCTTTTACCTTTGTGTCTCTTTGAGTCTTCTCTTCTCATCTCATAATCAGGGACTAAACCCTAAAGGCTTTAAGGCTTTGTGATTAAGCTTATGCCTGCATCCTTCTATTAGGATGGAGTGTATAACTTTAATCCTAAGTGTTAAACCCTTAATGTGTTTAAATCCTCTAATCAATTCACATAATAATCACCAAGACATCAAGCTTGTAACTTGGGCCTTGCATTAGGGTTCTAATTCTTCCTTAATTGGTTAAGAAGGACTAACCCTAGTGTTAATGGACAAGTCCTCCTCAAGTTGTCTTACAAACCATAAAACTCATTTCTTCATCTTATCATTAACTAAAATCCATCTAATAAAGGTATCGTTTTGTCATGAGGTTAATCCCTAATCATGGATTAAGTTGAGGAGTCTTCCTCAGCTTAAACATTCTCATCTATTATCCTTCTATTGGGATGGTGTAATGAGTCTGTGTAATCCCTGATTATGGCTTAATCTCATTACTTAACACTAAACAAAAACCACAAAAACATCTAATCAATCACAAGTAGATTAATGATCTTAATCCTACACCATGGTAATTAAGTGTGAGAAGCTGACTTCACACTTAAGGCATTCTCATTACCCCTACTCAGAGGGAAGATGTGATGAGTTTACTAAATCCATTGGTTTAGGCTTAAGCTCATTAACTTATGACAAACTTTCAAAAGCAACAAAAGACTGAAAACACAAATACAAACAATAATCGTCTCCTCCGGGATTCTTTTCTCATCTCATTCACTCACAAACGAGAACTCGCTTCTTCCGTCTAATGCAAGACAGTTTGCACCTGAGCCAGACAGGTCATACACTTGAGCATAGACAAGTAAGCAGTTCACAAGTCAATTCATCTTTCAGTCTCTTTGGGTCGAACTACGGTGTTCTGACTTCCTCATTGCACGAGAGGATACGTAGGCATAACTTAACAGTTATCGAACAAAAGTCTCTGTATATTCCCCCCTCCTTCTAGCATTATTCTTATAGCCTCATGATCTTGAGCATCTTATTCCTTTCCTTAAACTGACACTGTACATTTACACACTTCACATTTTTCTTTACACTGACACTTGCATTCTTTCCAGCTTTGATACACAAATTGCACTGACACTACCCCTTTAAAACACAAATCTTTTAAGCGTGGATCCCGTCGAGTACGGCGGACGATCTGGGTGCTAATACCTTCCCAGGTTGTAACCAACCCCCTTTCTCAGTCTCTCTGGTTCGCAACCGTCTTATCCATATCTTTCTAGGTCTATGCAGCATTACCTTTCCTTCGGGATAAAAATGCCTAGCTGGCGACTCTTTTCATTTCATCCTTTCGCCGACCGTTCGCGTCTGTACCTCATTTGAGCCAGTCTCATTTGTTGGGAGCGACACCCTCAACAGGGTCAGCGTCAGCAAAGGAGAGAATTAGTTCTTGACGCTCTACCAATGTCTTATACTGATGTACTTCAGCATTTGCTTCATTTGAAACTGATCGAGCTTTGCAAGCTGTCCCCGCCTCCTTATCCATTGCTAGAAGGATGGGATGCCAATGCCCATTGTGATTTCCATTCTGGGGCACCAGGACACCATATTGATGGATGTAAAGCTTTTCACCGCAAGGTACAAGATTTGATTGATTCGAAGGCTATTAATTTTACTCCGTACAGATGAAGCAGAGGGTAATGTCTTGGTCAGAGTGTGTCAGAGAAGAATTAAAGCAATAAAGCCAGAAGTATCAGTAATGGCAGCCAGTTGTTTTCTTTATTGCATTTCATCCCTACTGAGGGGAACTATGTCGCTCTGATTCTTCATTGGTATTTGGTTAATGGAGATACGTAGGTAGAAGATCGTCAGGTCTTTCCAAGCAAACTTAGGTGTCAATTTCATTTCTGTGTCACATTTTTCTTCAGACGTCTTGTGCCAATGTTTGAACGTCGAAAGCTTAAGGTCATAACAATTGAGAATGAAGTATGGTTTTGGGCACGTGGCCATTTGATTGAAGACTGCAGATCTTATCAGGAAAAATATGCTGATCAATGAAAGTATTCAAGATCAACAGGTCCAGACGGAGTCAAGTCTCCTCAACAATGGCATTGCTCAGTTTCTTTACTGCATTTTCATGTGTCACTTTTATATGTTTGTTTGAACTTTTGTATGCTTGCATGAATTTTGTTTGTTCTTGAATGTTAATTAATGAAATGCACATGTTTTTCTTGAAGTAATTCATTCGTATTTACTCATAATTTTGTGAATGTGCATTGCAATACCAACTGTTGTTCTTAAACTCTGTGATGGAGGATGACGAAATGAAAACGCAAAGATCTCTAATTGTGTGCTCTTGAATAAGACCCAGTTGACGAGGTACAGGCTTTGTTTCAAATCCCAAACACTGGAGATATAAGGGAGATAGACCTTCGTTAACCCCTTTGAGCCTTGAAGTAGGAGTTTCTTTTCACATGAAGAAAAAACCATAACATTTAACCCGGGGCAGGGTAGATGTCAGCTAGTCGGACCAAGCGTTCAAACTTTCACAAAGGAGTATATTTGAGGATCCATTACCTTTCCTTCCAGCACATCAAGAGGTCCAAAGACCAGAAACCACAATGGTTATACCAATCAAGAGGTCCAAAGACCGGAAACCATGATGGTTATCCCTCATCAATTGAAAGTGAGACAGTCACAGCCCTTAAAAAAACAATCAAGACAAACCTGTATCACATGATTTGTACGGAAAAAAAAGAAAAAAAAAAAGAGAAATAAATAGCCCGCTAAGTCGAAACTTGAAAACAAGCGACTTAGGCAAAAATTAGGGTATCCCGTTGTACTCCAATTGCAAAAAGGAAAAAGTTAGGGATAAACAAAAAATAATGATGAAAGCGAAAAGACGAAAAGGATTACACAAGAAAGATCCTCAAACAAGAACAAAATCGTGCGATACAGACACAAAAGATAATCGGGGTGACTGACTCCCAACAACAACATCAGTGGAGCTTAAATAGTTATTATTATTGGTTCCTCAACCATCTCAAAACCCTTAAGAAAGGCGAGCGCTTGTGAAAGCTAGTTGAACATAGGATTGAAGGTCATCACGAAGAGGCGTGGGCACAAATAAACTTTGAGCCTATATCTTTGTTTCTATAACCGTGAGCCAGACCACGATACAACCCACAAAAGTCCTAATTGAAACAGGGTTAATTCGAGAGCATGCCACCATGAGATATTGTTCCTGACTCCTATGAGTTGTGCTAAACGACTTTTGTTGGTATTGCATATTCATGTTTCTTTCATAAAAAATCTTATCATATCTTTTCAATAAAAACTTATATCTAGCACCTTTTCAATAAACGACATCTTTTATGATTAACATGTGTGTTGCATTGAAATAATCATTCTCAGAATAAAACATTTTATGCTTGCATACATTTGTTTGGCATCAAAGAGGTTCACATGTGGAATTTCAGTCCAGAAGCTTAAATCTTGCCAGGGGGAGGAGTCTGAAACTTCTGAAGAACAATCATGGCAAAGTGCACTTATATCTAGCACCTTTTCTATCTTTTTCATTTTTTATTCTTATCCAAATATACTTTCCCTTTTAATTTTTAGTTTCCATTTTTTTTCCTAACATTTTTTTAACCCAATTATACATTTCTCTCTCTCAAACTCCCTATTTATTGGCTTATAACCACCAACAAGAAACATCACGTGACAAGGGTAGCCTATAGCCCGTGACGTCACAAATTGTACCTCCATCAGCATTCCAAAACGCACTAGCACAACAAGAATTTCGTGACTGCACACGCACAATCAACACACAAAAACAGCTAAAACCCATTGAATCATCGCACGCATACCGCAAGTAAAACACAGTGCAGCATCACACAAAACGCAGTGGATCGTAAAAAAGGGAGATAATACACAAATGCTAAAAAAAGGTGAAAAAAAAGAAGAATTCAGATACCGAAAAAAAAAACAGAATTCAATCACACTTCAATGCCACACAAAGAAACGAATCTCATTTTTCTTCTACACAAAAAAAAAAACGATTTGCAGAAATTCGTTTAATGATTTTCTTCATATGGAGAACTTTCTTCACACTCCATCACACTCCATCAACATAACAGAATCGATTCATTCTTTTTCATCATCATAAATAATTCCGAATCACCCTTCCTTATCACAACTTCACCATCATCACGTAATTCATCCATCGTCTTCACAGAAAAATAAAGAAAAAAAAATAGAAAGGGATCCTCGCACCATCTATATCACGGATTCAAGTTTCATCATCTTCATCACTCTCACGCAGATTCGACTTGCCTTCATCAACATCTTCCCATTCATCCTCTTCATCATCGGTCTCCTCACTCTTCGGCATCGTATCGTCACCGTTAATCATCACCTCTGGTTTTATTTGCTTCTCCGTCAATTCAAAGGAGCACCGGACTATCTCCGGTAGGTAAACGCTCAAACTCAATTGCGTTCTTGCTGTTAGTTCTTGTTGCTGCTTGTTTCGATTTTGTTAAGGCTTCGTGATTCGAGTTGAGTGTGAAGAGTGGTGAGGATTTTGTGTTGAGGTTGTTGTCCGGCGGTCTCCGGCAAGATGAAGGGAGCGACACATTGCCATTTTCTTCAGAAGGAATCCCACACCTACCTTGTTAGGTGACTTTTATTATGGGGTTCACTATAGGAATGAGAAGAAGGGAGGTCATGTGAGCTGTTGTGTGCCTCTATTTGCTGATTGGTTTGCAAGACAATTGCCTAAAGTGGGGCCCTTCAAGGATTTAAGGGGAGAATGGAAATGGTCTCGCAGATTGATGGGGTTGACTGCAGGTGATATAAGTTGGGGGTATGATAGGCATGTGTTGGGAAAGGAGATTATTACAAAGTGTAACTGGTTTCCCAATGTTCCTTTGATTGGAAGGAAAGGAATGATCAATTACAATCTAGTGCTGGCTAGAAGGCAATTGGGATATCCTTTGAGATAAGCCCCTTTTGATGAGGATGTGAGAGAGTCTTTGTATCTTCCTATTGAGGGGAATGTTGACATGGCCATCCAGGTATTCCAAGCTTGGGATATCAGGACTCAGAAGGGAATGAAGGAGTTTGGGAGGGTAGACCTCAACATGTATGAACCCTTTGCAGCATGGTTGAAGAAGCGTGTCAAGATTACTTTATTTCCTTTTTCTTTGGAGATTCCTCTCTACCTAAAGGAAATAATTTCACAGATCCCTGTAGCACCATGTACTGTTCCTTTAAAAGACTATCAAAGACTTGAGGCTCAGCTGAAAGAGTTGAAAGTGGAGCATACATAAATGGTTAGCTTGCATCATCAGTTAGCTCTCTCCAAGTTGACTATAGAAGAGAAGCTGCACAAAGTACTGGTAGAACCAGTGGCTAAGAACAAAGAGTTGGCAGAAAGGGAGGCTTACTTCCAGACAAGAGGGTTGATGGACATCAAGAGAGAATAAATGTTCAAGAAAAACAAGAAAGCTATCAGGGATGCTAGGCAATCTCTTACTTAGGTGTATGGGAAAAGAGAGCTAAATCAGGCAGAGTACAAGAGAAAAGAAGAGATGTTCAAGCTGCAGGTCGCTACTCAAGGAGAAGACTTAGAGCAGGCTTACAGGAGGCAACAAGAGGTGTCTTAACAGCTGCATGAGGCTCTTGAAGAGATAGTAGATCTCAGAAGAAGAGCAGATGTAAAGAGAACTTGAGTAGAGATGGGACTTGCAGAGGAAGAGCCAACTTCGTCTTTTATTTTGGAGTTTTGGTTTATTTCCTTTGTATTTCTGATCACCTACAGAATTGTTGTAGGGATCTATTTTGATTGCTGTATTTTGTGATTTGTAAGACTTAAAACCCTATGGGGATGTTGTTTGTGACTTAGGGCCTTTGTTTTATTGCATCTTTATTTTGTCAGATTCTTTGAGCTGTGTGTTTCTTTTCCTAGTTTGGTTGTGGAAATGGTGTGGAAACAGTGAAAGACATGTTCATAAGAGGTTACTCCCAAAAGCCATTTGGATTCCTCAGAGATCCTAGAACTGGGGGGCAATGAAACCTTGATAATGAAAGAATGAAGATTGCATTGCATATAACGTGTTTTTTATATTTTACAGGTGATTCATCATTTTTCTAAGGTTTATGTCAATTTCAGGCATTATAGCTCCCAAGAAGGTTCAGAGACAGTCAACTGTACACAGATACCCTACAAAAGTGAACAGAGAGAGCAATGGATCAGATGCAAGCGGATCTGGCTGACTTAAGGACAATAATGGAAAACTTCATGACCCTCATGACTGGGATGTGTCAAACTCAAGAGCGTTTGCGCGAACTGGTAGAGAACAATCAGGCCCGGAACAATGGGATAGCAGATGGAGGTAATCGTAATGGGGCTGGCACCCGTCATGTTGAAATCCCTGTGGTGCAACCAGGGGTCACTATTATCAATGATGGAGTGCATAACATGCAGATGGATGGGCAGGATGAACAATTCACTTTGCTGGATGAGGCAGCAGGCCATGGGATTGACATGAATAGGAGATTTGAAGAAATGGCTGAGCAAATTCGCGCCATTCAATCTCAGAGTTCTCTAGGGTTTGTCATCACTGATCTGGGTTTAGTTCCAGGGGTGTGGATTCCCTACAAGTTCAAGGTCCCTACTTTTGATAAGTACAACGACACGGCTTGCTCGAAAACTCACCTTCAGTCTTTTGTGGGAAGGATTACTACGCATACAGATGATGAAAAGCTGTGGATGTATTACTTCCAGGATAGTCTCGTAGGAGGTTCCTTGGAATGGTACATGAAGCTGAGCAGAGTCAATGTTCGAAGCTGGAAGAACTTAGCTGAGGCGTTTGTGAAACAGTATCAGTATAATTTGAATATGGCTCCAAATCGTACCCAGTTGCAAACGATGTCTCAGAGTACTAAGGAGGGGTTCAAAGAGTACGCCCAGAGGTGGCGTCAACTTGCTGCTCGAGTACAACCTCCCTTGTTAGAGAATGAAATGGAATACATGTTTATGGGAACACTAGAGGGTGTGTTCATTGAGAGACTGGTGTCTTATTCAGCAACAAAGTTTCATGACATCGTGATAACCGGAGAAAGGGTTGAAACTCTGCTGAAAATGGGGAAAATTCAAGACAGTGGTGCAGGTAGCTCAAGTGGTGTTAGAAAAGCTTTCAATGTACCTCTACAGATAAGGGAGGGAGAAACTAATGATGTGTAGAGCCGAGGCCGGGGACGTGGATACATGGGATCTTACGAGCAGGTGGCAGTTGTCACCATTCCAACAACTCCTGTTCAACAACCACAACAACAACAACAACAACAACCACAACGCAATAACTATCAGCAAATACCCTATCAGCAGAGACAAGCTCATCCAGCTAACAGGGTTCTTGAGACCATCCCTATGACATACACAACATTACTCCAGAGATTGTTGGATTTGAACTTGGTTCAGCTGAGGACACTAGCGCCACCACCACCTGGGGAACTCCCAGTAGGGTATGATGCTAATGCAAGATGCACATTTCACTCAGGAGCTCTCGGGCACTCAACAGAGAAGTGAAGGTCATTACAGCATAAGGTCCAAGATTTGATTGATTCGAAAACAATTAACTTTGCACCGCCTCCAAATGTTACATCAAACCCCATTCCAAATCATGGAGGGCCAGGATAAACGCTGTTGACGGTGGCGAAAGGTTGAACTTGATTTTGAATGTAGAAGAAGTAAAGACTTCTTTGTTAGTGGTGAAAGATATATTGCTGAAAGGATGGGTTTTTCCAGGTTGTGATTTTGACTGTTAGGGTTGTTTGAATTCAGTTAATGGTTGTGGAGAGTTGAAAGTTGGGTTGCAGTGTTTGATTGATGAGGGGTCGCTACAGTTTGACAAGGTCGATAATAGAAGTGATTGTGTGTCTACAGTAACAATTTATTTTGATCCTGCTGAAGTTCCTGCCCGGAGAGAGCCTGTGACTATCTATGTTCCTGAAGTGAGTCCAGTAACTATCACTGTTCCGGGACCGGTTCCTTATGTTGATGACAAGGCCATCCCTTGGCACTATGGCTCAGACGTGTACGTAGAAGGTCAAAAGGTGGAAAGTAAAGCGGTGACAATTGACCTGACTGTTGTGAATGTCGAAGGAATTGGTGGGTTTACACGGAGTGGGCGTCTATTTGCTCCTCAAGCTCTTAGAGGTGATCCCAAAGTTGAAGCTGCTGCAAAGGCTAAGGGTAAATAGATTGTGACTGAAGAGGTGACATCTCCTGCTGCTAGTCAAGGTACTTTTGAAAAAGAAGTTGAGGAATTCATGAGAATAATTAAGAAAAGTGACTATAAGGTGGTTGAATAGCTAAATCACACCCCGTCCAAGATATCCAGTATGTCGTTGTTGATGTGTTCTCAAGCTCACCGGGAGGCTTTGCTAAAAGTTTTGCAAATGGCATATGTACCACAAGAGATAATTGTTAACCAGTTAGAAGCTATAGTAGCCAGTGTGAACGGCAGCTATGGGTTTGGATTCACGGTTAGAGATGTCACTTTCGAGGGACGTAATCACAACAAGGCCTTACATATCACCATGGAGTGTAAGGTTGATGTTCTATCACATGTCTTGGTAGATACATGCTCTTCTCTCAATGTGCTCCCTAAGAAGGCCCTCATGAAGCTTAATGTTGATGGCATTGTCTTGAGACCTAGTGATTTGATTGTAAAAGCCATTGACGGGTCACAGAGGTCTGTATTTGGGGAGGTGGATCTACCGGTAAAGATTGGGTCTCAGGTATTCAAGAGCACATTCTATGTTATGGATATCCAACCCGCTTATAGTTGTTTGCTAGGACGTCCCTGGATTCATGTTGTTGGCGCAGTAACATCCACATTGCATCAAAAGTTAAAGTATGTGGTAGACGGACAAGTTGTTACTGTATGTAGAGAAGAAGATATCTTCGTAAGCCATCTGTCGACCTTCAAGTATGTGGAAATGGACGGGGAGATCCACGGGACACTTTTCCATGCTTTTGAGACAATCAATGTTAGTGCTTTGTCTCTGGTTGCTGCAGTTCAGAGCAATGAAAAGGAAGGGACTCCTATCTACTCCTACAAGCAAGCTAAGGAAGTAGTACAATTCGGAAATGCCCAGGGCTGAGGCAAGCTGTTAGAAGTGGAAAAGAAAGATGACAAGTTCGGTCTCGGATATCAACCTGGTCAGTCTAGCTGGTCTCAGGGCAGTAAGTTCATAACATTCACTAGTGCTGGAATGCTCAACTACAACAACATTTGTGCAACAGATGAAGAAGGGGATAGTGACTACGACTTGAATAATTGGATTCACCCATGTTCACCTGAGGAGGAGCTCCGGAACTGGTCTGCTAAAGATTTTTTTCAAGTTACTTGGCAGTCAAAGTAATTTTCTTGTTTCTATTTTTATCATACTGCATTTCAAATCCTGCACTCTTCCCAAGGTTCATGGATCCATTTGTAGGGCCACCATGCTTTTAATGCATTTATTTTTACCATGAAATAAAGCACACTTTTTAAGCAAAATTGTGTTCTCTTTCTTTCGTTTTTAAATTTTTTCACAAAAAAAAACAAATAAAATGGCAATGTTTTTTTTCCAGTGTTTTTGTGTGTTTGCGTCTCTTTTGAAAAAAACAGATTCTGAGATAAGCACATCATTTGTGCAGTGTTGATCATTCGGATTCTTGTGATAACGTTCCTGCTATGAGTACGCATGACTTCGACAATCCTATCTACCAAGCTGATGAAGGGGTTGAGGAAGACTGTGAACTCCCGGAAGAATTAGTTAGGTTGTTGAAACAAGAGGAAAGGGTCATTCATCCTCATAAAGAAGAAATAAAGATCATCAACATCGGGTCTGAGGATGTAAAGAAAGAGATAAAGATTGGGGCCGGTATGCAGGCCGAGATAAAGGAGGAATTGATTGGTATGCTACATGAATATATGGATATCTTCACTTGGTCGAATCAAGATATGTCGGGGTTGGATACCGACATTGTTGTACATAAGCTGCCACTAAAAGAAGACTGTCCTCCGGTAAAACAAAAGCTGAGAAGAACTCGCCCTGACATGGCAATGATGATCAAGGAGGATGTTCAAAAGTAGTGGGATGTCGGGTTCCTTGTTGTAACTAGTTACCCACCTTGGATAGCTAACATTGTGCCGATACCAAAGATAGATGGCAAGGTCTGGATGTGCGTCGATTATCAGGATCTAAATAGAGCAAGTCCAAAGGATAATTTTCCATTACCTCACATTGATGTGTTGGTAGTTAACACCGCTCAGTTCTCGGTATTTTCTTTCATGGATGGCTTCTCCGGGTAAAATCAGATTAAGATGGCACCAAAAGACATGGAGAAAACGACGTTCATTACCCCGTGGGGTACATTCTGTTATAAAGTTATGCCCTTTGGGTTGAAGAATGTCGGGGAAACGTATCAACGGGCTATGGTAACTTTGTTCCATGACATGATACACAAGGAAATTGAGTGTTATGTGGACGATATGATTGCCAAGTCCCAGGACGAAGAAGAGCACCTGGTCAATCTCAAAAAGCTGTTTGACAGGTTGATAAAGTACAGATTGAGGTTGAATCCAAACAAGTGCACTTTCAGAGTGCGTTCTGGTAAGTTGCTGGGTTTTATTGTTAGCCAAAGGGGAATCGAGGTAGATCCTGCAAAAGTAAAAGCAATACAAGACATGCCTGCACCATAAAAAGAAAAAGAAGTGTGTGGGTTTTTAGGGAGATTGAACTACATTTCTCGGTTTATATCTCACCTAACTGCCACATGCGAGCCAATCTTAAAATTGTTAAGAAAAGAACAAACGGTCAGGTGGAATGAGGACTGTCAAAGAGCCTTTGAAAAGATAAAAGAATATTTGCAAGAGCCTTCGATTCTAATGCCTCCAGTTCCAGGACGACCATTTATCATGTATTTGACTGTGTTAGAAGGGTCGATGGGGTGTGTGCGAGGCCAACATGACGAGTATGGTTGAAAAGAGCATGCTATTTATTACCTTAGCAAAAAGTTTACCGACTGTGAATCTCGTTACTCACTGCTCGAGAAAACTTGTTGCGCTTTGGCATGGCCTGCTCACCGATTGAGACAGTGTATGTTGACCCATACCACATTGCTAATCTCAAAAATGGACCCTGTCAAGTATATTTTCGAGAAACCAGCATTAACAGGAAGGGTTTCAAGGTGGCAAATGATCTTAATTGAGTATGACATACAATATACTTCCCAGAAAGCCATCAAGGGAAGCGTATTGTCAGATTATCTTGCACAGCAACCACTTGAAGACAACTATCAGCCAATGAAGTTTGATTTCCCTGATGAAGACATCATGTACCTCAAGGAAAGAGATTGCGAGGAACCACTTCCGGAGGAGGGGCCTGACCCTGAATCCAAATGGAAGTTGATGTTTGATGGGGCAGTCAATATCAATGGACGCGGAGTTGGTGTTGTTCTTATCACTCCCGAAGGTGTTCGTTTTCCTTTCGCTTCTAGAATTACTTTTGGCAACACCAACAATGAAGTGGAATATGAGGCGTGCATAATGGGAATAGAGGAGGCTATAAATCTTCGGATTAAGACCCTTGACATATTTGGAGATTCAACCCTCGTTATCAACCAGATTACCGGCAAATGGTATACACATCAAGAACACTTAATTCCTTATAGGGATTATGCCAGAAGACTATTGACGTTCTTCAAAACAGTTAAGCTTCAATATATACCACGGGATGAGAATCAATTTGCCGATGCATTGGCTACTCTTTCTTCATCCATTAAAGTCTTGTGTTGGACCTACGTGCCCAGGATTGACATTTCCAGGCTTGACGCACTAGCTTTTGCTTTCTCTGTAGACGCAGTGTCTGATGAGAAACCTTGGTACTTTGATATCAAGATTTTCCTGGAAAAACAAGAATACCCAACTGGGGCATCATCCAATGACAAGAAGACCTTGAGACGACTTGCTGCTAGTTTCTTCTTGAATGCAGACGGAGTTTTATATAAGAGGAACTTTGACATGGCATTGCTTAGATGCGTGGATAGACACGAAGCAGACTTGTTAATGCAGGAAGTCCACGAGGGATCCTTTGGTACTCATGCATGAGGACATGCAATGGCCAAGAAGTTATTGAGATCAGGGTACTATTAGCTTACAATGGATGTAAATTGTTGTTCGTATGCCCGTAAGTGCCACAAATGCTAGGTATATGCAAACAAGGTGCATGTACCTCCTAGTTCGCTCAACATCATGTCATCTCCTTGGTCCTTTTCTATGTGGGGCATTGACATGATCGGGAAGATAAAGTCTACTACTTCAAATGGTCATCATTTCATCTTGGTCGCGATCGATTATTTTACCAAGTGGGTTGAAGCATCATCTTATGGCAATGTCACTTGCCAAGTGGTAGCCAGATTTCTAAAGAGAGATATCATTTGCAGACACGGAGTACCCGAGCGAATCATTATTGATAATGGTTCTAACCTCAATAACAAGATGATGGCAGAACTGTGTCGGGACTTCAAGATTCAGCATCACAATTCTTCTCCTTACCGGCCAAATATGAATGGCGCGGTGGAGGCAGCTAATAAGAATATGAAAAAGATTGTGCAGAAGATGGTTGTCACTTACAAATATTGGCATGAGATGTTACCATTCGCGCTGCATGGGTACAAAACGTCAGTCAGGACGTGTACTAGGGAAACTCCATTCTCCCTGGTATATGGCATGGAAGCAGTCTTGCCTGTTGAGGTAGAAATTCCTTCTTTACGTGTGATGATGGATGTGAAGCTTGATGAGTGTCGCTCCCCGGATTTCCATCCTGGTACAAACGCGAAAGTGGCGCGGAAAAGTTAGAGTCGCCAGCCAGGCATTTTTATCCCGAAGAAAGGGAATGGTAATGCTGCACAAACCTGAGGAAGAAGGAAAGGACAAGGTCCTGCGAACCAAAGATCTGAGTTCGGGAGTCGGTTACGACCTGGGAAGGTATTAGCACCCGGATCGTCCGCCGTACCCGACGGGATCCACGCTTGCAAAGAAACTATTTCAAAGGGTGAGGGTATGAAAACTGCAGCAAAGAAATGAAAGTGAAAAGAAACTGGAACTGGAAAAGAACTGAAATAAGAAAACAAAAGGAAAAATGTAGGGAAAAGAAAGATTGTGCTCGAACGGGCCCTACCCCGCTGCCTACGTACCTCATCGGGATAATGAGGATCAGAGACGCCGTAGTTCCCCTAACTAGGGGTAACAAAGGGAAATTGCTTGTGAATTAAAGGCTTGAACTGCCTATGTCAATGCTCAGGTGTTGCAGGCTCGGACGACGAGTGCGTTACCGTCTTGCAAAGTGACATGTAGGAGCAAGTTCGCGTACGGAGCGAATGAGGTGAGAAAAGAATTCCCGAAGGAAAGACGCTTATTGTTTGTTTGTGTTTTTTAATGAAGCTTTTATGAGTGTGCCACAAGGAAGTGAACTCGAGCTCTCTTCAATGGAATGTGCACTTGTCACTACATTCCAAGATGGAATAATAGAACAAGCACACTCAAGTAAGGAGAAGATCCCCAAAACTTGAACCCAAAGACTAGGGCTTAGGCTCACTAACTTGTTTACTTATTAGGTGTTTTGATCATTTACAGATGAAGAAATGTTTTTTATGCTTTTCTTTTATGAAGGGGATATCTTGATCAGACTTGTGCATCACAAGGTAAACATGTACTATCCCAAGATGGGAAGACTACAAGCATACCTCATGGAATAAGGCTATGGATCAATGCATCACTTCACATTTATTAAAGTGTTTTTTAGAGTTTTGAGATGGGAAGAGAAGAAGAACCAAAAAGGATCAAAAAGGTAAAAGCTAACGGGAAAATTCTAATCCTAATATTCACATACTCGGATGATCCTAGGTTAGTGAGGCTCACTATCCTAATGAAGGAGAAGAAAAGAAGATGAAAGGAGAAGCTCCATGGTGGCCTAAGCACACCTCAAGCAAATCAAGAGATAAAGAAGATGAGGAATAAGATAAGATGAAGAAGAAGATGAATTGGATGAAATATAAATAAAATAAGGAGATGAGAATGCGGTATGGAATGAGATGACAATGCACAAACAGAGCCTACACCAGTAGGACTTCCAGATGCAGCAGCATGCAAAGTAAAAACAGACCTCAGTGGTACCTAACGGAGAAGGTCCGTTGCCTCTTCAATAAAATAATATTTGTGAGAAACTTCGATCAACTGGAGTAATCCTCAAGTGCTTAATATCCCGATTCAACATCCAAGGTCAACAGCCAACATGAACAAAAAACTCAGGAGCAATGCTGAAGTTTCAAACGGCCAACTCAATTATTCTTCGAGTACTCAAACAATACTCAAGATTAAACTAAAAATCAACATTAAATTTAATAAAAAAGGCAATTACATCTATATAGAACACTAATAGAGAAAACAAACTACCAATCCTACTTTAAATTTCTACAAGAAAATTATTCGGAAAAAAACTAATAAAACTAATAGAAGCTAATTGACTAAAATTAGAACCTAGGTTCTAACAAAACCAAAACAAATTAATTAAAGAAATAACCTGCAATTAACAACTAGTTCAAAACAATTAATTCTAAACAAAATCAAAATAAAACTTTAAGAAAATAATGAAAGGAATTAAAGAAAGAAGGAAAAGAGGGAGGGGAGTGGGAAAAGTAGACCATGTGGGCTTCAAGGCCCGTCCAACAACAATGACAAGGAGGTGGAACAAAGGATCAAAATCCTTTTCGTCAAAAACAACACAGTTCACAATGTGAGTTCCCTTGATCCAAACATGACTGACGAACCCAACATTCTTCACATCCCACTCTCTGCCTCACCGTCGGCTCAACGAAATACCTCCAATGCCATCCGTGAAACCGCACGATCCAACTTCTTCTTTTCACCGTGCGGCGCGAACAAGACCTTCGTCACCACTCTTCACCGTTATCCGCCGTCATCCAGCCCACGATCTCGTTCTGTTGTGCGAGCTTGCTCTCGGCGTCATCATCTCCTACATCGACGTCGGTGAGCGCATCTCAGTTTCTAAAATCTCGTTGTCGAAACAACACAACCGCCGACGAAGCCTTGCTGATCACGAGTTTCGCCGCCGCGATGTCAACATCGTCGTAGCATCACCACTATCTCCCTCCGTTCATCACCTCTCCATCAGTTTCCTCTGAACCAAACAACTGACTGCGCCAAGTTCGATACGAAAGACTTACTCGAAGCTTGCTTCGTCAAGACGAATTCACATCACAGATCATGCAACATCAACCAAAGAACATGAAGTTTTGAATCAAGTTCCTTTCCATCGAATACAAAGCTTCAGGTAACACTCGATTCGGATTATTCTTCTTCTACCTTTCTGCGTGTGTTGTTGATATTAACCTTGAACTGCTATCTCGTTTTTCTTCTTCTGCTTTTGATTTGTGAGTGTTGTTGCAATGATGTTGTTGGCTGATGAAGGTTATTGGTTGGTGATTTGCGGTGGTTGCGAGGTTTGCACAAGCTCCTATCTAAATCTCTCTCTGTTTCAGATTTACTCTCTTCATCTCAATCTCTCTGTTTCTGCTTCTGTGTTGTTGTGAGATATGAATTTTGTGTTGTTACGAAATGCAGGTTGTGTGCTTATGAAGTTTGTGAGTGAAGTTTGTTACGGTTTTGACGGTGAGGTAGGTGTGTGATTCGGTTATGAGGTGAGATGGGAGAAGGTTTGATGGTTGTGAGATGGTGGTTCGGTGGGGTTGAAGGCTTGGTGTAGGTGATTCAATGGTTTTGAATTGAATGCAGGGTGTTGTGTTGAGAGAGATGAGTGATGTTGTTGGTTGATTTCGGTTGTTGTTGTAGAGGAATTAGTGAGTGTGATGAAAATGACGGTGGAGGAGAGTGATGAATATTGGTTTATTTTTTGAGGTTTTCGGATTTGTTATGCAGAGTGAATGGAGGTATGAAGGTAGCGAAGCCATTCAGCATGCGCTGTGTGTGTGGAAACGCATCAATTGTGATTGTGTGTATATCAATTTCTTGTGCTGAATGAGGAATTCCTCTCTGTAAAAAAATTGCGAGTGGTTTCTTTGCTGCTATGCGTGAGTGGAATCAAAGTGAGAGTGGAAAAATCGGGTTATGCGTGTGTGTGTATGGCGTGTGCGGTATTGGTGTCAGAGTGTGAAATGGTGAAAAACGTGAATGAAATAGGAGGTGGGACCATGTGAGGGTCAGTCATGAAAAATGTTGCATTGTGAAAAAGTAGCGGTATCATCCGTGAATCCTCATGTATAATTTTTCATTGTTTTTTATTATCTTTATTTTGTAATGTAAAGTTAGAATAAAAAATTAATTGCTGGGTTTTGGAATTGGTTTAATTAAAAAAAGAAGAAAAGATATGGACATGGATTGACAATGGGCCACAAATTTAAATGAAATGGATAGAATGGTTTATGGACTTGGATAATTGAAATAACAAAATGGATATAAGAAAATATGGATAATGGATATTGAATGGAAAAAAACTTAGGAAATGATTTTGAAATATGTAGAAAAAATGAAAAGGGATATTAATATTAAGTATGATTAGGAAAACAATGGTTAATGGTTATTGGATAGGATTTTAATGGAAATAAAATGAGAAAAGACATATGGTTTAGAAATAATAAAGAAATGGGGTTAATGGATGAAAATGAATTATGAATATATGGACACGGAAATGGGTAGAATAAATTGGCTACCATAAGCACGCACAATCATGAAATCCTGTTTTTTCGCCTCGAAACCAAATTTGCACCGCTCCCACATAACTCACTGGTTAAGAATAAAACGACCGCCACTGAACAATTCACCATAACAATTATCTCACACAAATCAACACTTAATCCTGAAGAAATCCACACACCACAATTAACGGATAAGCATTGCCCGAGAAACAGAGCAATGAGAGAGATAACTTGCAGCTGAAGAAATCTTCTGAAACCACTTATTCAGGGAGATAAACCCTAGTCTGGTGATACTAGCATACGAGAATGAGACCAAAGTTGGCTGGAAGCCAGAGCCTTGAATTTTCCTGATAATCTGCAAATAAAGGCGTGAAGCCCTAATTCTTCTGATGATGTTGATCCCATGTCCTATGCACATGCAAAGGGTATGCAAAAATGCGTATGAATGCAAAACGAAAAGCTGACAAGGATATAAAAAACAGAGGGCAAATTTAGGGTGTCTACAGCTGCCCCTATTCAATCAGCTGTTAATCCGAAAAGTATGAAAGCAACGGTTATCAGACGTTCGAGATAAACAGTGATTGAATACCAAAAAGACCCCGAGATTTGCACTCTGACGAAGAATGCAAAAATGGGAAATAAACCCAACCAGATGACGCTCTGGGGATATGAAGAAGAGAAAAAGCAGACGAGCTTCTTCCAAGCTGAAACTGATATCTGGTATAAGAACCCTTTGACAGACGAGTCTTCAAATGACCTGTGACGCCAGGTGCAGAGAGCGGACGAGCCCCTAAGAATCTTCAAAGTAACCTGAGATAGACGAATCTCCTTCACTAATCCTTACGCAGATAAGTGGAATAAGACAGACGAGTCTTCTTCGGATAACCCTTACGCAGGTTCCGGGAATGCATATAAGTCCGTGGGATAGACATGCAACTAGGATAGACGAATCCTCTTCACGAATCCTTACGCAAATAAGTGGAATAAGACGGACGAGTCTTCTTCGGATAACCCTTACGTAGGTTCCGGAAATTGTTTTGACGTTTTAATCCCACCGTCAGGATTTTCAACCTCTTCAATGCGGACGAGCAACCTTCAAAGGAGTAATAAGCACGTACGAGTGCTAAGAGATGTGGTCGAGCATCAAATAAAGATGCGAGTACGGACGGGTACCGGCGACTTTCTTGGGGATATGCCTCAAATAAAGAGGAATCGAAAATAAAATGCACGGACGAGTGCTGCAGGGATGCGGACGAGCACCAAATGAAGATGCGCGCACAGACGAGTATAGGCAACTTCACTGGGGAAAAAAACTTCAAAGACTAATAAGCACAGACGAGTGCCGAGAGCTGCGGACGGTCATCAAATAAAGATGCTAGCACGGACGAGTGCTGGGGAATACCTCAAATAAAGAGGAATCTGCTGAGGAAAAGGCACAGACGAGTGCTGAAAGAGGATGAGCATCAAATAAAGATGCGAGCACAGACGAGTGCTAGTAGATATAGACTCTACTGGGGAAAGCAAACGAGCGATACCACAGAGCTAACACAAACGAGTGTTGAAAGATGCAGACGAGCAACAATAAAGCATGATATATCACTGATGGGGATAACTCTGCTTAGAGATAACACAGACGAGTGTTGACAAACGCAGACGAGCGGTAGAAAAATGCCTGATTGGCCACCGAGAGTTACAACTCTACAGGGGAAGATAAGTCTAGAGGTCTGACTACCCATCTCTGACTGAGGTGATATATACCTGACTGTATCATCAAATGACCACCAGTATGGCAACTTTGCTGGGAAATATTTCACTGCCGAAAGTGGAGATCAGACATGAACTCTGTGGGGAAAGATCATCTTCAGACTTGGCTAGGGAAAATGCTTCGTCAAATAACTCTTGCTGGGACCCTTGCTGGAGAGAGAGAGCTCTGACAATTCTAACTTTGTGGGGAAACAAGGCCTTCAGCTGCATACTGGGAATACTTCACCGTGGAAATATAATCCGCTTGGGGGATAAGAACTGTTCAATTAGCCTTGAAGTTCTGCTGGGGTTATCATCTGTTCTGACTCAGCTGGGGATGTCAACCTTCTGGCTTGGTTGAGAAACATATTTGGCAATGTTCTGCTGAGGAGAGACTTTGCTGGAGAATCAAGTAAGTCAAAATATGCCCCCAAGTATAGTATGATGACTGTGTTGGGAAAATAAATACCAGACATTCCCTGAGAATTAACACAGTGCCTCAAGCTTCTGAACTCAACAACTGCATACTGATTATCCAGAGTGACCAAGTATCCCTTTACTCTTCAAATTGCCTCAGATTGCATCGTCTACAACAAGATCGCCTTCAGAGGATTTTACAGAAGACCTGGCATCCATACTTTCCCCAGTGTCTTCAAACTCTCGCGGAAATCAACAGATCTTTGAGATAACTGCCCCAGATTGAGCCTTGTAACAATTATGCCCCACACCAGAGAGAAAACAAAAACCATGCAGTATGAAGATGCAATGCAAATGATGCAAGAGGTAAACGTATGCTCATGATGCTAAGGATATGATGATACAAGGATGACTAGGCGTAAGGCCAGGTTGAGAGATAATTTTTTTTTTTTGGTTGCCAAGCAATTGGACTTAAATGGTGAATTACCAGACGAGAACCGGTTTATTGAAGGTAGGCCAACAGACGAGAACTGATGGGCAAAGAATAAGTCGTCAGACGAGAACTGACTCCTTGGGTTCATTGTCAAACGAGAATTGACTCTGAAAAAAGAATGACTACCAGACGAGAACTGGCGTTCAACGGGTTGAATGAAAAGGTGACCAGACGAGAACTGGTTAAAAGATTTGCCTACCAGACGAGAACTGGTATTTGAAGTTGGTTTTCCAGACGAGAACTGGACTTTGGGTTTGTCTGCCAGACGAGGACTAGACTGTGAAAAGGTTCGTCAGACGAGAACTGGACTTTGGATTGGTTTGCCAGACGAGAACTGGACTTTGAGATGTCAAGAAGTTGGGGTTACGAGGCCCTGGATGAGATTGATGTTTGTGGGGGGTATGCTCAATGCAAATATGATGCATATGCTCTATATGCTCGAGCGACATGAGTAACGTATGCAGATGACTTATGCAATGCTTATGAAAAGCTAGAAAAACTCCCAAGGATGGGAAGAAAGGTCTTAGTGACAAGGCTTCTAGTTGAGAAAAGTGACAAAGGCGACGGTGGGTAGCATGATTTCCTGACACTCGTCTTGAACTCTGAGATTACTGATATACTTGCTCTGCGTAGCTAAAGTTGCCCCTGTCTGGTAAGTCTCTGAACAGACTGTCACTGATTATACGATTCCGGGCATGGTGGACTCGGATGTCCTCTCAACGAGATTTGTACTTAGTAAGATCTGGAAGTGCCCTGCCCCGGTATGAGCGTGGAAGTGACTCGACTCATTCTGACTGAGGATTGGAAGAATTCATCCTTAGTCAACAGAAAATCTGGGTGTCCTGCCCCAGTTTGGTAATTTTAGCTTTGATCAACTGACTCTTGAATGACGTCTTTCAATCAACCGATGCTTGGGATCTGCTTTACCCTGAAAAATTCCTTGGTTGACAAAACCATTGAATAACATGCCCCTGATTCATAGGCTAATAAGATGCTCTTGATTCTTGTCATCATTGTCGAATGATCAAGTTCCCTTGTGATTGTTATTTGTAGGAACTTCCCTGGTGTCACGAACTGACTTGCAATTAAAACTGTTCATTCACAAATGGTAATTTTAATGCAGTGCACATGCAAGTTTGGAAAATTTATTTGTTCGAAAGTTGTGACAGTGTGTGACAAATGGACGATTAGTCCAAATGTAGTGCTGAGTTAACAAATCATTAGGAGTCAGTTTACGCAACCTTGTCGCAGTATGCTTCCAGAATTGAACCTGATTCAATTAGGACTTTCAAGGGTTATAACGTGGCCTGGTTCACGGTTTTGGAAAGAAAGATTTAAAGCTCAAAGTTTATCTGTGCCCACCCATTCTTCTTGATGTTCTCCAGTCCTAAGTTCAACTAATTCGACCTATACGCTCGCCTCTCGAAAGGGCTTTGTAATGGTTGAGGAACCAATGACTTTGACAGTTTAAGCACCAATGAGGTTTCATGGAGGAACAGTCACCCCTTCGTCTTTGTGTCTGGTAATCACACGATTTTGTTGTCATGGAAGATTTTTCTTTCTGATTTTGTTTTTTACTCCCTAATTTTTGCCTGGACTGAAAAATTTTTTTTTCGATTTTGAAGTCCAGCAGGATGCCATAACTTTTGCCTAAGTCATTTGTTTTCACACATTTTTTTCCGACTTAGCGGGCTTTTATTTTGCTCTTTTTTCCTTTTGATCTTTGTTGAACAAATCGTGTGACACAGGTTTGTCTTGATTGTTTGAGAGGGTTGTGACTGCCTCATTCCTTTGCTGTTGAGGGGTAACCATTGTGGTTTCACATCTCTTGACCTCTTGAGGTGTAATGAAGGTAATGGATCCTCAGATGCACACTCCTTGGAAATTTGAACGCTCGGTCAAATTACCTGACGACTACCCTGCCCCGGGTTGAATGTGAGGGTTTTTTCGTTTAGAAAAGAAACTCCTACTTCAAGGCTCAAAGGGGTTGACGAGGGTCTATCTCCCTTATATCTCCGGTGTTTTGGAATTGAAACAATGCCTGTACATCGTCATCAAGTTCTAAACCGAAAGCATACCTTCAACAATTATGGGTATTCAGTTGTCATCATCCTCCCTCAAACCTGCTAAACAACAGTGAAATAAATGGGAGGTATATGGATGCAATTTTTTTTTCTATGCAAGTAAAGAAAAATGAGCGAATGCGACATAATTGATTCAAAAATGCAAGATCACTACATTAACATTACCATTTTAAACAACAATGCTTAAAAGACAAGTAGCTGCTAACAGGAAAGAAACTACGATGCGAATGATAAAAAGGATACAATGATCATCAGCTCTGATGACATCTTCTTGTCTGGACCACTGAAATCAGGAGACGCTTCTCCGAAGTCTTTGAACTCAATCAGGTGAGAGGTTGACGTGCACAACCAAGCTTCCCTCTGGAAAGGAAATGCAGTCCTTATCGATCAACTGTTGTACTTTGGCTTGAAAAGCTTTACAATCCTCAGTTGAATGCCCCACTGATCCACCATGATACCCACACTTCTCATGAGGATTGTACCCTGGAGGGTACGGCTCTGGCAACGGCTTGAGAGGCTTAGGAACCACCAATAAGCTCTGAACTAGATGTGGCAAGAGTTCACTGTACTCCATGGGAACTGGATGAAGAGGAGCATTCCTTCTTTCCAGATTGTTGCGAGGCCGAGGCTGGCTCTGAAGCTGATTCTGAGGTCTTCGACCCTGAGCTTGCAGATTTGGACGAGGAGGAGTCCAAGGCCTCTGATACTGTGCTCTGAGCATTGCCGAATGTCCATATGAGTATCCAGACCTAGGAACGGATGATCTCTGAGAAGATGTTGGTCCAGAATATTCGATATTGGCCATGACTGTACTGGCGTCATACCATTCTTCCTCTTGGGTGCTAACAATAGATTCACCTTCACTAGCTGGGATGTTCGAAGAGTCTTGGATCTTTCCACTTTTGAGCAGGCTTTCGATGCGTACTCCAACTTTTATCAAATCAGAGAAGCTTGATGTCCAAATGCTACTCATTCTTTCCAAGTATGTTCCTTGCAACGTGCCCACGAACAGGTCCACTAATTCTCTGTCTGAGAGTGGTGGTTGCACTTGGGCTGCAAACTCTCTCCACCGTTGTGCATATTCTATGAAAGATTCATCAGTCCTCTGAGATAGGCTCTGCAAGTGCATGCGATTGGGCGCCATGTCCACATTGTACTGGTATTGCTTTACGAAAGCTCTGGATAAATCATTCCACGACCGGATACGACTGCTTTCCAAATCCATATACCAACTTAAGGATGCACCGCTTAAACTGTCCTGAAAAAAGTGAATCATCAGCTTATCATTGCGGGCGTAAGAAGTCATTTTTCTGCAGAACATCACCAAATGGCGCTTCGGGCAACTGACACCAGTGTATTTCTCAAACTTCGGAGTTTTGAAATCTGGAGGAATGACAAGACCAGGCACCAAACACAGGTTTAGAGCATCAAAACCAAAGGCATCAGGATCCGCTAAGGCTTTGAGTTGCTCATTCAACACGCGAAACCTTTCAGCAGGATCAAAAGCTTGTGGATCCTTGGTTTTCACAAGAGGGATTGCCCCTTGGAGGTTCGGCATAGGGAAGGCGAAACTCTGATAATCTGTAGAATCAGAAGAAGATGAAGGTACACCTCGGACAACAGATGGTTCAGGTACACTTTGATTCACGATCGGGATCTGTGCAGGCTGAGCTTGAGTAAGATTATTCACTTGTGGGAGATCCTCATCAGGAGAAAGACCATACAAAGGATTGGTCACCGAAGTGAAACCAGGTGGAAACTCAACATTCTGACGGTTGCTCTCTGACATAGCTACTGATGGCTTTCAAACTGACCCTTCTTAACTCTTGACACTGCTCAATCTTCCTTCAAACACTGTCGTCTTCTAACTGTTACCACTTGTTCAAACTGAGTACCGGGAAATCAGCTGGCTGGTCATGGACAAAAAGGAAGGATGAGCTCTCTGGAAGAGGAAAATGCAATACAGATGCAAAATGCAATATAATGATGCAAAGATGCAAAGACATGGGATCACAGCTGGAAACTGCCTGGAATCTGGAATACTGATCCAGGAATCGAGTGTCTGTAACCACAAGATCTCCATAGATGATAATCCAGAACCAAAGATTAAGACCTTCAGGATCATAGTAACCGGATCAAAACATAGAATTGCACTGGCAATGAGTGTATGTTGAGGTCGAGGGTTCCTGCAAACCTGTAAACCCCTCCCAATCTCACTGGTAAAAGGCTCCGGGTCAGACATCACGGACTCTCAAAGCCGAATAGCAATAATACTTTCACCATCTCCGAGAAATGGCTCATGACCAGATCAGGGAATCGGTTTGGCATTATGTACTACGCAGGGAGGCCTCAGCTGAGTCCAGAACACAAGGTCATCCTATGCGATCCCCAGGTGGGCCCTCGGATGCGAATGGGTTTTCCACAAAATGTGGGCTGCCACTGTCATCACTAAAGAGGGATGTTTCCACAAGGTTCTCAATGATCGGTCCCCAGCTGCACATAACTGTCCGAGTTATGTAATGAGAGAGGAAGATCCCCAAATCAAGACATTTCCAAGACAATCGCAACCTGGGTGTGGAACTCACTACTACCCCCATGACAAGATCTCATGAGGCCAAAGTGGAACCACTCTAAGTCCTATGGTGCACTCGAGCCGGGTACTTGGCTCATATCTCTCAAGAACAAGTAACACCCATCCCACCAAAGAAAACCAGTCCAGACAGTCCAGTATATATACATGATGCATAAAATAAAGACTGAAAACTGTAAATAAAGCTGTAAATAAACAACAATAAAATACAACAAGCCATAGCAAACAAGCATCACCCAATGAAACAGAAACACACAAGCGCTAGGAGAGACTCACAGGGGAACCAGTGATCTCTGGTGTGCAGTCCCCAGCAGAGTCGCCAGCTATCGCTCCCCGGATTTCCATCCCGGTACAAACGCGAAAGTGGCGCGGAAAAGTTAGAGTCGCCAGCCAGGCATTTTTATCCCGAAGAAAGGGAATGGTAATGTTGCACAAACCTGAGGAAGAAGGAAAGGACAAGGTCCTGCGAACCAAAGATCTGAGTTCGGGAGTCGGTTACGACCTGGGAAGGTATTAGCACCCGGATCGTCCGCCGTACCCGACGGGATCCACGCTTGCAAAGAAACTATTTCAAAGGGTGAGGGTATGAAAACTGCAGCAAAGAAATGAAAGTGAAAAGAAACTGGAACTGGAAAAGAACTGAAATAAGAAAACAAAAGGAAAAATGTAGGGAAAAGAAAGATTGTGCTCGAACGGGCCCTACCCCGCTGCCTACGTACCTCATCGGGATAATGAGGATCAGAGACGCCGTAGTTCCCCTAACTAGGGGTAACAAAGGGAAATTGCTTGTGAATTAAAGGCTTGAACTGCCTATGTCAATGCTCAGGTGTTGCAGGCTCGGACGACGAGTGCGTTACCGTCTTGCAAAGTGACATGTAGGAGCAAGTTCGCGTACGGAGCGAATGAGGTGAGAAAAGAATTCCCGAAGGAAAGACGCTTATTGTTTGTTTGTGTTTTTTAATGAAGCTTTTATGAGTGTGCCACAAGGAAGTGAACTCGAGCTCTCTTCAATGGAATGTGCACTTGTCACTACATTCCAAGATGGAATAATAGAACAAGCACACTCAAGTAAGGAGAAGATCCCCAAAACTTGAACCCAAAGACTAGGGCTTAGGCTCACTAACTTGTTTACTTATTAGGTGTTTTGATCATTTACAGATGAAGAAATGTTTTTTATGCTTTTCTTTTATGAAGGGGATATCTTGATCAGACTTGTGCATCACAAGGTAAACATGTACTATCCCAAGATGGGAAGACTACAAGCATACCTCATGGAATAAGGCTATGGATCAATGCATCACTTCACATTTATTAAAGTGTTTTTTAGAGTTTTGAGATGGGAAGAGAAGAAGAACCAAAAAGGATCAAAAAGGTAAAAGCTAACGGGAAAATTCTAATCCTAATATTCACATACTCGGATGATCCTAGGTTAGTGAGGCTCACTATCCTAATGAAGGAGAAGAAAAGAAGATGAAAGGAGAAGCTCCATGGTGGCCTAAGCACACCTCAAGCAAATCAAGAGATAAAGAAGATGAGGAATAAGATAAGATGAAGAAGAAGATGAATTGGATGAAATATAAATAAAATAAGGAGATGAGAATGCGGTATGGAATGAGATGACAATGCACAAACAGAGCCTACACCAGTAGGACTTCCAGATGCAGCAGCATGCAAAGTAAAAACAGGCCTCAGTGGTACCTAACGGAGAAGGTCCGTTGCCTCTTCAATAAAATAATATTTGTGAGAAACTTCGATCAACTGGAGTAATCCTCAAGTGCTTAATATCCCGATTCAACATCCAAGGTCAACAGCCAACATGAACAAAAAACTCAGGAGCAATGCTGAAGTTTCAAACGGCCAACTCAATTATTCTTCGAGTACTCAAACAATACTCAAGATTAAACTAAAAATCAACATTAAATTTAATAAAAAAGGCAATTACATCTATATAGAACACTAATAGAAAAAACAAACTACCAATCCTACTTTAAATTTCTACAAGAAAATTATTCGAAAAAAAACTAATAAAACTAATAGAAGCTAATTGACTAAAATTAGAACCTAGGTTCTAACAAAACCAAAACAAATTAATTAAAGAAATAACCTGCAATTAACAACTAGTTCAAAACAATTAATTCTAAACAAAATCAAAATAAAACTTTAAGAAAATAATGAAAGGAATTAAAGAAAGAAGGAAAAGAGGGAGGGGAGTGGGAAAAGTAGACCATGTGGGCTTCAAGGCCCGTCCAACAACAATGACAAGGAGGTGGAACAAAGGATCAAAATCCTTTTCGTCAAAAACAACACAGTTCACAATGTGAGTTCCCTTGATCCAAACATGACTGACGAACCCAACATTCTTCACATCCCACTCTCTGCCTCACCGTCGGCTCAACGAAATACCTCCAATGCCATCCGTGAAACCGCACGATCCAACTTCTTCTTTTCACCGTGCGGCGCGAACAAGACCTTCGTCACCACTCTTCACCGTTATCCGCCGTCATCCAGCCCACGATCTCGTTCTGTTGTGCGAGCTTGCTCTCGGCGTCATCATCTCCTACATCGACGTCGGTGAGCGCATCTCAGTTTCGAAAATCTCGTTGTCGAAACAACACAACCGCCGACGAAGCCTTGCTGATCACGAGTTTCGCCGCCGCGATGTCAACATCGTCGTAGCATCACCACTATCTCCCTCCGTTCATCACCTCTCCATCAGTTTCCTCTGAACCAAACAACTGACGGCGCCAAGTTCGATACGAAAGACTTACTCGAAGCTTGCTTCGTCAAGACGAATTCACATCACAGATCATGCAACATCAACCAAAGAACATGAAGTTTTGAATCAAGTTCCTTTCCATCGAATACAAAGCTTCTGGTAGCACTCGATTCAGATTATTCTTCTTCTACTTTTCTGCGTGTGTTGTTGATATTAACCTTGAACTGCTATCTCGTTTTTCTTCTTCTGCTTTTGATTTGTGAGTGTTGTTGCAATGATGTTTTTGGCTGATGAAGGTTATTGGTTGGTGATTTGCGGTGGTTGCGAGGTTTGCACAAGCTCCTATCTAAATCTCTCTCTGTTTCAGATTTACTCTCTTCATCTCAATCTCTCTATTTCTGCTTCTGTGTTGTTGTGAGATATGAATTTTGTGTTGTTACGAAATGCAGGTTGTGTGCTTATGAAGTTTGTGAGTGAAGTTTGTTACGGTTTTGACGGTGAGGTTGGTGTGTGATTCGGTTATGAGGTGAGATGGGAGAAGGTTTGATGGTTGTGAGATGGTGGTTCGGTGGGGTTGAAGGCTTGGTGTAGGTGATTCAATGGTTTTGAATTGAATGCAGGGTGTTGTGTTGAGAGAGATGAGTGTTGCTGTTGGTTGATTTTGGTTGTTGTTGTAGAGGAATTAGTGAGTGTGATGAAAATGACGGTGGAGGAGAGTGATGAATATTGGTTTATTTTCTGAGGTTTTCGGATTTGTTATGCAAAGTGAATGGAGGTATGAAGGTAGCGAAGCCATTCAGCATGCGCTGTGTGTGTGGAAACGCATCAATTGTGATTGTGTGTATATCATTTTCTTGTGCTGAATGAGGAATTCCTCTCTGTAAAAAAATTGCGAGTGGTTTCTTTGCTGCTTGCGTGAGTGGAATCAAAGTGAGAGTGGAAAAATCGGGTTATGCGTGTGTGTGTATGGCGTGTGCGGTATTGGTGTCAGAGTGTGAAATGGTGAAAAACGTGAATGAAATAGGAGGTGGGACCATGTGAGGGTCAGTCATGAAAAATGTTGCATTGTGAAAAAGTAGCGGTATCATCCGTGAATCCTCATGTATAATTTTTCATTGTTTTTTATTATCTTTATTTTGTAATGTAAAGTTAGAATAAAAAATTAATTGCTGGGTTTTGGAATTGGTTTAATTAAAAAAGAAGAAAAGATATGGACATGGATTGACAATGGGCCACAAATTTAAATGAAATGGATAGAATGGTTTATGGACTTGGATAATTGAAATAACAAAATGGATATAAGAAAATATGGATAATGGATATTGAATGGGAAAAAACTTAGGAAATGATTTTGAAATATGTAGAAAAAATGGAAAGGGATATTAATATTAAGTATGATTAGGAAAACAATGGTTAATGGTTATTGGATAGGATTTTAATGGAAATAAAATGAGAAAAGACATATGGTTTAGAAATAATAAAGAAATGGGGTTAATGGATGAAAATGAATTATGAATATATGGACACGGAAATGGGTAGAATAAATTGGCAACCATAAGCACGCACAATCATGAAATCCTATTTTTTCACCTCGAAACCAAATTTGCACCGCTCCCACATAACTCACTGGTTAAGAATAAAACGACCGCCACTGAACAATTCACCATAACAATTATCTCACACAAATCAACACTTAATCCTGAAGAAATCCACACACCACAATTAACGGATAAGCATTTCCCGAGAAACAGAGCAATGAGACAGATAACATGCAGCTGAAGAAATCTTCTGAAACCACTTATTCAGGGAGATAAACCCTAGTCTGGTGATACTAGCATACGAGAATGAGACCAAAGCTGGCTGGAAGCCAGAGCCTTGAATTTTCCTGATAATCTGCAAATAAAGGCGTGAAGCCCTAATTCTTCTGATGATGTTGATCCCATGTCCTATGCACATGCAAAGGGTATGCAAAAATGCGTATGAATGCAAAACGAAAAGCTGACAAGGATATAAAAAACAGAGGGAAAATTTAGGGTGTCTACAATGAGGCTGAGTGGGTACGTGCTCGATATAATCAGTTGTGTCTAATTGAGGAAAAGAGATTAGCAACTATCTGCCATGGTCAACTTTATCAGAGGAGAATGAAGCGAGCATTCGACCAACGAGTACGTATTCGAGAGTATCAAGTAGGCGAGCTTGTACTCGAGAGGATCATTCCTCCAGGTTCATATCACAGGGGCAAGTGGATCCAAAACTACGAAGGCCCATTCATAGTAAATAAAGTTTTCTCAGGTGGGGCCCTGATGCTCACTACTGTGGATGGAGAAGATTTCCAATCTCCTGTTAACTCAGACGCAGTTAAAAAATACTTCGCATAAAAGACCCGCTGGACTAAAAATCAGAATTTAAGTCCAGACAAGAAAAGGGCATCCCGACGAGCTAAAAACAGAATAAAAATCTCGGGCAAAAGTTAGGGAAAATAAATTAAAAAAAATGTACACCCGCTGAGTTGAAAAGCCACATCGGACAGCTCAGGCAAAAAAGGGTATCCCGGTGGATTGAAAACCCAAAAGGGCGATCCATGCAAAATAAGGGAATAAGTGAACAACTGCGATCCGGTTAATCTGAACCAAATCATCGTTTCATACAGTCTGGCAATATCAGAAGGGTTGGAATCAGTTCCCTAATCTTCTTCAGAAAGCAAAGGCAAGAATGGAAAGTTTTTAAGACATGTTGGTCATAGCAGGAAGGAAACTCATTGGAATGTCGTGTACATTGCCATTAGGATAGTTTCTTTTATCAATTTTATGGTAGCTACCTCTTTCCAGGTAGTTGCTTCTTGATGTAAAACTTTGCCTATTCAGAGGCTTCTCAATGAATGAATATTTAGTCAAAAGCTGTGTTGTGTTTTGTTTATTTTGTTTGCAAAAGTGTCCTGAATTTTTGGTAAAAAGAACATTGCATTCGAAACATGTTGATTTTTATAAAAAATGACATTGTAGGGAAACATTTAAGATTATTTTTGAGTGTCGGGTGACAATGGATGAAAAGATCATGTCATGCAAGTCCCCGGGGCACATGTGTGTAAACTGGTATTGCAGGTTTTGCAAGAGGGGTTATAGTTCCCCATACAGAGAATATTCCCCAGCTCAGTGGAATCCCCCAGCAGGACTCGAAAGCTAATTGAAGAGGTTTCATCCCCAAGCGGATTATCTTTCCACAAGTGATGTATTCCCAGCAGGTAGCTGAACGCCTGATTTCTCCATAGAATTCAACATGTCAGAATTTGTTTCCTGTAAGGTTTATTTAATCAAGCATCTTCCCCAGCCAGATCTGGAGATGGTTATTGCCCACAAAGTTCATGTTTGAGGATTTACATCGGTCATTGAAATATTCCCCAGAGAGGTTTCCAATTTATTTTTGGCCAATGTGATGGCACAGACAGTTACTCATCCCCCTAACTAGGGTTAAGTGTCAGAGCCTCTTGACCGGTTCTCCCCTGCAGGGTTGTGATTATTATTGCCAATCAAGCACTTGCTTTTGCTTGTATGCAATTCCTAACACTCGTCTGTGTTTGATAAGTTGCTCGTTGATCGTATGCATTCCCCGACACTCTTCTGTGTTTGTTATCTGTTTGAAGCGCGTCTGCATTGTTTGGATACTCGTCTGTATTATCCTTCACACTCGTCAGTGTTAGCCTATATGTATTGATTTGATAATCACTCTGGTACTCGTATGTATTGCGACTCCAAATGCTCGTCTGTGTTGGATCTCTGGTACTCGTCTATTTTGCTACTCAAAATGCTCGTCTGTGTTGGATATCTGGTATTTGTATATATCATTGGCTGATATTTATCTGTATCCTTTCCTGAAGCGCTCGTCTGTGTTTCTTAGATCATCGTCTGATATTCGTTTGTATCATTGACTTATGGAACTCGTCCGTGTTCTCTTGATGATCATCCAATACTCGTCTGTGTTGAAGAGGTTTGAAGTCCTACCAGTGGGATTAAACGTCAAAATGGTTGCCGGTCCTGGCGTTACGGGTTATCCGAAGGAGGTTCGTCTGTCTCAGAGACCACTTATCTACGCAAGATTTGTGAGGAGGGTTCGTTCAATCCTGATGTTACACCTGGCGTAACAGGTCATCCGAAGAAGACTCGTCTGTCTTAAGCACCATATATCTACGCAAGATATATGAAGAGGGTTCGTCTATCTTGATTATGCATGTTTATCCCACAGACTTAAGTGCATCATCGGTCCTGGAATAATAGGTTTATCCGAAGGAGGTTCGTTTGTCTCAAGTCAAATATTATTGCAAAATGTATGAAGAGGTCTCGTATGTCCGGCTCCTGGCGTAACAGGTGTACTTGAAGAGGGTTCGTATGTCCAATTCCTGGCATAACAGGTTTATTTGAAGAAGACTCGTCTGTCTAGGTTTGTCTTATCCAGTGTAACAATTCATTTTGGAAGGAGCTTGTCTGGTTTGTTTTCACTTCAGTCACCCAAAGTGTTTTTGGTTGGGTTTATGTCCTGTTTTTCTGCATTCTCCAGCAAAGTGCAAATTTCAGGTCTTTTTGGTATCCAACCACAGTTTATCTTGAACGGTCGATAGCCCGTGCTATCGTTCTTTTCAGATTAACAATTGCTTGGATATGGGCAGCTGTAACACCCCAAATTTTCCCTCTTCTTTTTAGCATCATCATCATATCATAATCATCATAAGCATGGAATGTCCTTAGCATCTTTGCATAGAAAAATGAAGCATAACATTCTCATGTTCTAGCATTGGGCATATGATCAATCATTGGTGCATTTGAAGCCTTACAAGTCAAAGTAAGAGGTCAAGTGAAATTAAAATAGTCTCACAAGGTGTTCTTATGTCCTATACAAGCTCAAGATTCTTTACAAGAGCCCAAAAGGTTGAGAGATCATCAGATGATCCAAGAGGGAGCAATCTCCTGCACAAATGACTTCAAATTAGGGTTTCATGATCAACCAGGGATTCTTTGTGACTTTGGCCATTTCATGTGGGAAAAGTCCTTCATATGATATGTGAATGCTATGGATAAGATTTGGTGAGAAGATTCACTGAGGAGGGCAGTTATTTCATCAGTTACTTGCATAAGAAGATGTGGCAATTCAAGGGTTCCAATCCCATTTTTCAAGCCAATGGAAGTTCTTAAGGTCATAAAAGAGGTTTGGCAAAGTCAAAGATCAAGAATCAAGTGGTTTCGACTTTCCATTTTTGGCATGTGCCTTGTAATGAAAGTTACTATTTTTGGCAAGTTTTTCCCTAATCTTCAAAGCATTCTTTCATGACCAAAATGACTCCAAATGAATTTTCCTTGAACATGAAAGTTGTAGGGTATGATCTCCCATTTTCAAAAAGTAAAAGAACTCATTCATAGCATGTGTGGAACTCAAGATATGGTCATTGGAAGTTTGGACATTTTTAGGGTTTTACCATATTTCCAAGTTTCTACCATTTGGCTCAAGAGGAACAAGGGAATTCGCGGGTGGATTGTAAGTTATTTTCCAAAATGCAAAAATGCAAAATCAAACAAAGAGCATGGTACATTTACATCCAAGGACTGGGATCATTTCATTTGTGATGAATGAGTGGCGAGTGATCAGTTTGTGCACAAGCAAGGGAGAATGCACGCAGGAATCATGCTATCACACATCTCATGCCAATTTGCAAAATCATTTGAATCACACTCTTCCCACGTGCAATGCTCTCCAAACCCTAATCAGTGAAAAAGTGCATCATATATAAGTGATTTAAGCCTTTGAATCACCAGATTTCATCACATTTTCATCACTCTCAAGTTTTTGCTCTGATTGCATTTTCATTCGAATCTCTTCATCCATACACTCTTTCACCAAATAAAACTCAGATTCTTTATCCCTGAGCTTCATAGGTCATAGATCAACCATTGTTTGGAGCTATAGACAAGATTTCACACCAGTTCAATTCTAGATCAGATGCTTGCAAAGTGTTATATCTAAGCTGTTTAAGAGTCTAATTCACATTTATTTTGTGAATAGAAGTTGCAAGAGGATCATCTGGAGCTGGTGATTGGTTTTCTTGGAGGTTTGAAGGTTCTACAAGCTCAGGTATGCTTCACAATTCATCATTCTGGATTTGAGTTTTCTTGCGTGCATTGTGCTCCTTGTGTTGCCCTGAACATACTGATGTGATTAGATTTTGAAATGGTGGAGAAATGAGCAAGAACCGTGGATTTGCATATTTTAGATCCAAACTTCTTTTCTTCGATTCAACTTGTGTGTGTATGATAACGGTTTTTTGATGCTGAAATTGTGTTGTGCGTGGCCTGAGTATCATTTTGATGTGTGGAATGTGGGTTTTAGTTGAGATTTGTGGTTCTGCAAGGTTTGGTTGGCCGGAGAAGATGACTGGCGCTTCTCCGGCTGGTAGGGTTTTTGATTAGGGTTTATGTTCTCCAGATTGAATCCTGGCCTTTGGATCTTGTTTAATTAATATAATTTTGTTTTATTAATTTAATTAATTATTATTATAATAAGTTTAAAACGTAGCCATTGGATCTGTTTTAATTAATAAGTTTTAATATGGGCCTTAGGATCTGAGTACTTGGAGTCTTGTTGACTAGCGCGCGCAGCCCTTGATCTGGTTCCCTTTTGATCTCATCCATCCATGCTGATTACTTCTCATTTTATTTTATAATTTATTTGTCTTTTATTTGATTTGATTTGCTTAATTCATACAAAATAGTAAAATGCATCCAAAAATTCTGAAAAAATTCATGAATGTTCTTTTTAATTTTCTTTAATTTTGACATTTTTATTTTCCACGTAGGAATTAATTTCTCTCTTTTATTAATTGTTTTGAATTCTTTTTAAAGGCATGCTGACTTGTGGATTTTATATCTTAATCATCAATTTGAATTTTGAGTTGGTTCTTTTTGCATTTGATCCATATTAGGATGTAGTTTGTTGTTGATTTTTCTTCTAATTTTTAGAAGCTTGCATGAATATTTTTGGAAATTGACTTGAGCATGAAGTTTCAAAACCCTTATTGGTGTTCTTGAGGTCCTTTGACCTAGTTTGCTTTTGATTCTGACTTTACTCGTTTGGCATTATGTTATCACTTGGTTAATGAACATTTGAGTTTAATTGTAGAATTTTTGCATAAGTCTTTGGTTTGATTTGAATTTCCATGTGAGATTGCCTTAATTTTGCTTCTTCTTGCTAGCATGCTTAGTTCTTAGGCTAGGAGGGTACTTGTGCCAACTTCTATAGGATGTTTAGAGGTCTTTTGTATGAGGTTTGATCCCTGGTCCTTGCTTAGTGTGTGTGCTTTGAAAATTTTCTTTGTTACTTGTCTTTAAAGTTTCTCACAAGTGTATGCATGTTCACCTCGCCTCCTTTGTTCATCCCTTCTCTTTGATGCTTATGATTGAGTTTATGTGCTTCTTCCCCATGCTTGCTCATGCTTCTTAGGAACATATTGACATGATTAGGCTCCTGGTTTTCAAGTGATTTTTTTGCTTTGATTGGGTGATCATTTGTTTGTTCTTGCACTTATGCATGTGTCCACTTCACTTCTCCTTCTTGTGATGTTCATGATTGAACTTATATGATATTTTCCTTTGGATTTTGTGTAGTTTGTGCCCTTTATTATGATGATAAGGTTCTGATCTTATGTTTCTTAGTGCTTGTCTAACTTGTGAGGTCCTTTTTGCTTCATGTGTGTTTTGTTTCTTCATAATAGCTTGTGAAACTTGGTATTAGTTTGTATGCTTTACCTATTGCTTGATTTGCTTGGATGAATGGGTCTTAGTGCAATAAATGGTTGCTTTCACTTCTGTTTGTGGTGTTTAGAGTGGATCTTTTGCTTGTTTATGCTTCACTTGAGTTTGTTTGATTTTATCTTATCATATGTGTTTAGTTCTAACCATTTCAGGGGCTCATGGTAAGTGAAGTGTGGATGTTATCCACATTTCAATTCATTGTCTCCTCTCTTACTTTGCTTTCTATCTTGTGGTTATTGATATGCCTTATGCCATCTTGTGCTTCAATTCTTCTTCTTCCCCCTTTAGGAGCAACTTACCTCCTTTAGAGTAGTAAGTTGTTCTCTCTTTCTTCTCTTCTCCTTGTCTTCTCTTCTTTCTTCTTCTTCCTTTCTTAGGATAGTTTGAACCTCACTAACCTTAGGACCACTTTTTCATGATAACCTTAGGATTAGACATTCCCCTTACTTTTTACCTTTGAGATCCTTTTTGTGCTCTCTCTTTCTTATCTTCATACAAAACCTAAAAAATATCTAATAATGGTTGAGGTGACCCTTCCCTTTTGTCATACTCTCAAAGAAAAATCATAAAAAACATTTCTTCACTTTAATTCACAAAAAAACAGTTAATAATACAAAAAAGTTAGTGAATTTAAATTCTAATCTTAGGAAACAAGTTTGAGGATCTTCTTCATTCTTGATGGACTTGTTACTCATTCTATTTTGGGATGTGGTAATAAGGACATGTTCCTTAGAAAAGGATTTTCCTTCACTTCCTTGTGCCACACTGTAAACACACCAAATTTGCCCTCCCCCATTCACACCATGGCTTGTTATCTCCTCATATGCATAAACTCAACCATACCATCTCATATCACATTTTTGGTTCATTGCATTGGTTCAAAGTCATCTGCATCTAGGGTTTGTGATCTGAGCAATCCAAGAGCTTCTTGAGCCACTACAAAGGTCATCAATCACTTAAAAGGGGTCCATGTATGTCAAAGCATCATATTATATCCCCTCAAAGTCAAAAATATCAAAGAATCACAAAAACTGAGGATGGCATGGAAGCAGAGCCAGGTTTGACTGCATAGATGACCTAGAATTAGGGTTTTGGTTTCAAAGGCCATAACTCCAATTTTTTTGGTCATTCTTGTTTCTATTGGTCTCTATATGGTATATGGAGTATGCATATCAATTTTCATGAAGAAATTCCATGGGGAGGTCATCTGATCAAGAGTTGACTTTTCAAGCAAGTCAGTGCAAAATCAGGGCATCTGAGGCCCCCAATGACCCAACCAAGGGGTTTTCTTCATCATTTTGATTGTATATGATCTTTATTTGATCATGGAAGATGTTAGAAGTTCTTAAATTTGAATAATTTCAAGTCATTTGCAAAGTTGACTTTTTGGGAAAGTTTGACTTTTAATGAAATTGCCATTTTTGGAAACTTTTTCAACCCTTGCTTTTTGATTCAAAAATGCTTCAAATGGAAAAACTTTGGTCATGAAAGTTGTAGAGTGGATCATTCCCTTTTCAAAAAGTACAAGAACATGACCTAATTCATTTTGGATCAAAAGTTATGGCCTTGCAAAGTTGAGCAAAATCATTGAAAATCCACTTTTGCACAAGTTGGAAAACTTGCAATTTCACATGCCAAGCATTCTATTGACTTCAAAATGACTTCTATTCTTCATACAAGCATGTACCATGACTTAAAATCAGAATTGGCCCAAAGGATTTCTCATTTTTGTGCCTTGATTATCAAGTATCCATAAGTCATTTTTCATGAAGGTGCAAAGAGGGATTTTTGGCAAAACCATTCTCAAATGAATTGTATGATCACTAGCTGGTTCTAACACATTGCCATGACCAAATGAAGCATCCCACATCAAAAATCCAGCAAGAGTTCTCACAATCACATGGCCAAAATCATGAAATAACACAAGTGGGCAAGTTGCAAAAACCTCTCTAGCTCATGATCCAGATGCAGCAGCCTTTCATGAGCTATCCAAGGGCCATCCTTGACTCAAGCTGAGGCAAGACAAGCCTCTAGACTGCTGCTGCCATAGCCCATGCTGCAAGTACAAATCAACTTGACTTTTTGGCCAATCCTCCCATACCAATCCCATAGTGCACACCTGCCCTCCTAGATTGCTGGGATTGTTTATGATTTGTCTAAGGGTCATAAAACAAGAGAGAAGCAAGCCTGAAGGACACACAACACAGCACACTCCAAAAACTGTCAAAAAACTCCTCTTCTTCGAATCTCTCTATACAGCCATCAAACCTTCATTTTTCCTTCACCAATAAATCATACATCCTCCAAAGAACCAGAATCCACCATTAAAACAGCTTGAAACCCTCTAGAACACAACTGTGAAATCTGCTACACCAGAACTCACCTTCACAAATCAGCCATCAACAAGAGTTTTGAGGCATTCCATTGAGTTCAGAAGGGCCAAGGGAGTTCATTTGCACAAGTGGGAGGTTCTGGAAGCTCACCATTGAAGCTTTCCAGCTCAGGTATGGCCAAGAACACTTTCTCACAGAGCTTGTTTTTCTTGTTATAAAATGAAAGTGTATGTTGTGCTGATCATAATGATGTCCTTGGAATTGAAAATAGTGATGAAATGATCATTTCATGGCTCTCTGAAACTTCACCCGTGAAACTTGTTTGATTCGATTCTCTCTGTTTTTGGATTATAAATGTTGTTTGAAGGGTGATTTGAATGGGGTTTGGGTAGAGGATCATTTCCCTGGTTTCAATTTGATGAATGGTGGCCTGTAGCATGTTTTAGGGTTTCTAACCCGCCGGAGAGGATGACCGGAGCTTCCCTCCGGTCACCTGAAAATCATTAGCCCTAACCCTAGTTAATTTGCCAGATGCGTTCGTGGCCGTTGGATGCTGATTAGTTTAAGTGTTGAGTGGTCCAGATTAAATCATTAAAGCCCTAATCTGTTTTATTAATTTAATAAATCATAATTAGATTAATTAAGCCAGAGTCAATCCTGACCATTAATTCGCGCACGCAGTCAACCTGGTCCACCGCAGTTCAAATCTAGGCCTTTGGATCTGATTACCTCCCATTTAATTCAATTTTATTTTCTTTTTTAATCCATTATTTTTGTACATTTAATTTAAAATAGTAAAACAATTTTAAAGATTCTGAAAATTTTTGTACAAACTTTTATTAATTTTTCAGAAACCAAAAACATTTTTATTTTTATTTTTTGCATTAAAAAATATTTTTAAATCATTTAAAAGTTTATTTTTAATTAATTAATGAGAATTAATTAATTAAAAATACTTTTAGGTATTTAAAAATCACCAAAAAAATTCATGAAACCTTTAAAATCATTTAGAAACATTGTCCAACCCTCAAACCAATTTTCTCTTTTGATCTTGATGCATTTTGACAATTTCCCATGGAATTAATTCAATTTCAAAGCATTATTTTGATCCAATCTTTGAAAATTCACTTCTGCCTAGTTTTTGAGAGTTGGACTTTGGTTCTTTTTGCATTGTGTCTTGCATATCATGTAGTTTGTAGGATTAAATTGGCATGACTTGATTTTGCATTTTCAATTTGTTTGACATTTTTCTTGTTAAGGTACCCTAAAACCCTACAAATCTTAGGAAATTCATAACCCTAATTAGGTTAAGAGTTAGAACCCCTCCTTTGGGCAGTGAGTTTGTATAGGTTTAGGGTTCCCTTGGATGCATTTTCAATTTTTTATTTTGATGTTTGCTTCTAATTTTGATTTTTGTTTGTTGCATTGATCATAAACCCTAATTTGGGCTTCCTTTTACATTCATCTTGCATTTGCATTCATACCTTGACTTGCCATAGCATTTTATGCATACATTTGATTCATTAGACATCTTAAGACATATTAGAAGCATGTTTGATCATTGCATCTTCCATTTGCCATGTTGTATGCCATTTGCATTCCATAACTTTTCATGTATGTTCATGGTTCTAAGCATGCTCCTCTTGTATTCATTTGTTTGTATGATCATCCCCATGCCTTGTTTCATGTTTGCATTATCTCATAGCATCATTATCATCCCATATATGCTTCTGGTTTTGATTTGCATCATGCCATTTCATTTCATTTTGCATTACATTGCATTTCTTTCACTAACTTTTCAGGTGGTAAGCAACTTTGAGAAGTGAATTTGCCTTCACTTCTCACATTTTCTTTTCATCTCCCTTATGCATCATTGCTGCATTTTGTTTTGTGTTTGAGATTGAGCTTGCTCATTCTTCTTCATCTCACTTTCTTTCTTCAAGTGACTTGTCTTCTTAAGTGAAGCAAGTTACTTTGCTTCTCTTTGCTCCTTTCATCTGCTTCCTGGTGTTTCCTTTGAAGATTTCTCTTGTTAAACCTCACAAACCCTAGGAACGACCAAGCATGACAATGATTAGGGTTTTGATTAGTCTCCCCACTTAGTTTTACCTTTGTGTCTCATTGAGTCTTTTCTTCTCACCTCATAATCAAGGACTAAACCCTAAAGGCTTTAAGGCTTTGTGATTAAGCTTATGCCTGCATCCTTCTATTAGGATGGAGTGTATAACCTTAATCCTAAGTGTTAAACCCTTAATGTGTTTAAATACTTTAATCAATTCATCTAATAATCATCAAATACATCAAGCTTGTAACTTGGGCCTTGCATTAGGGTTCTAATTCTTCCTTAATTGGTTAAGAAGGACTAACCCTAGTGTTAATGGACAAGTCCTCCTCAAGTTGTCTTACAAATCATAAAATCCACTTCTTCATCTTATCACTAATTAAAATCCATCTAATAAAGGCTTTGTTTTGTCATGAGTTTAATCCCTAATCATGGATTAAGTTGAGGAGCCTTCCTCAGCTTAAACATTCTCATCTATTATCCTTCTATTAGGATGGTGTAATGGGTCTGTTTAATCCCTGATTATGGCTTAACCTCAATACTTAACACTAAACAAAAACACCAAAAGCATCTAAATAATCACAAGTAGGTTAATGATCTTAATCCTACACCATGGTGATTAAGTGTGAGAAGCTGACTTCATACTTAAGGTATTCTCATTACCCCTAATCAGAGGGAAGATGTGATGAGTTTACTAACCCATTGGTTTAGGCTTAAGCTCATTAACTTGTGACAAACTTTCAAAAGCAATAAAATACTGAAAACACAAAAACAAACAATAATCGTCTCCTTCGGGATTCTTTTCTCATCTCATTCACTCATAAACGAGAACTCGCTTCTTCCGTCTAATGCAAGACAGTTTGCACCTGAGCTAGACAGGTCATACACTTGAGCATTGACAAGCAAGCAGTTCATAAGTCAATTCATCTTTCAGTCTCTTTGGGTCGAACTACGGTGTTCTGACTTCCTCATTGCACGAGAGGATACGTAGGCATAACTTAACAGTTATCGAACAAAATTCTCTGTATATCCCCCCTCTTTCCAGCTTTATTCTTTAAGCCTCATGATCTTGAGCATTTCATTCTTGTTCCTACACTGACACATCATTTATATACTTCACACTTCCTTTACACTGACACCTGTACATTTTGTTTTCCAGCCGTTTTACACACAAATTGCACTGACACTACCCCTTTAAAACACAAATCTTTTAAGCGTGGATCCCGTCGAGTACGGCGGACAATTTGGGTGCTAATACCTTCCCAGGTTGTAACCAACCCCCTTTCTCAGTCTCTCTGGTTCGCAACCGTCTTATCCATATCTTTCTAGGTTTATGCAGCATTACCTTTCCTTCAGGATAAAAATGCCTAGCTGGCGACTCTTTTCATTCCCTGGGAGTTCACTCCTGTGTGTTCTCACATCCTCCTTTCGCCGACCGTTCGCGTCTGTACCCTATTTGACCCGGTTTAATTTAGTGGGAGCGACACACACTCATAAAAAACTCTAAAAAACACTGGATAAACAATAAACGTCTCTCCTTCGGGACTTCTCTTCTCATCACCTTCACTCTTTACGTGCGAACTTGCGCCTACTTGTCATTTTGCAAGACGGTAACGCACTCGTCGTCCGAGCTTGCAACACCTGAGCATTGACATAAGCAGTTCAAGCTTAAAACACAAGCAATCTTTCCACCCCTAGTTAGGAGAACTACAGCGACTCTGATCCTCATTGTCCAGATGAGGTACGTAGGCAGCAGGGTAGGGCCCGTTTGAGCAATCGTTTATTTTCCCTACACTTTCCCACATTCTTTTCTCTTATCATGTTCCAGTCTTTCTTTTGTAGCAGCTTTCATTTTCTCACCCTTTGAAACAATTTCTTTGCAAGCGTGGATCCTGTCGGGTACGGCGGAAGATTTGGGGTGCTAATACCTTCCCAGGTTGTAACCGACTCCCGAACTCAGTTTCTTTACTTTGTAGGACCTGTGTCCTTCCTTTTCTTTTCTTTAGTTTGTGCAGCATTACCATTCTCGTCTCTTCGAGATAAAAATGCCTGGCTGGCGACTCTAACCTTTTCCGCGCCACTTTCGCGTTTGTACCAGGATGGGAATCCAGGGAGCGACAGTATGCTTGATTTCTTGCCTCAAGATGAATCATATGTGGAGTAGAACATGGAAATTAGAGTGAGGGTGAGGTGATGAAGTAAGGCTGACTTGATCCAATGCAGCATCTTGAAGCATCTTACCATGGAATTCTCACTTGGCTTGACATTCCATGAGGTTCATTGTGAATACCATGCATAGCCATGTACAAGATCCCCTAAAAACTCTTGGATACATTGCAATGTGATACTATCCTGTTAGCAAATGTAGCCAGATGACTGAATTCGAAATAATGTCACAATGCACTGACTTATGACACAAGCAAAAAGGTTTGACATAGTGATCTTCCATTGATTGTTTCTTCATGATCAAGGAACCAAATGGTGTGATTCTTGTGATCAATTTGAAGAGGAGGATGCAATGAACATGTTTGGTGTTTGGTTCAAGACAAAACAAAGCTTCCAAGTACACCAAATTGGTCAATGAAGTTAATGCCATGAGACTGCATAGTGGCCTGCATAAATTTGGCTTGCCTTGTGTCAATGGGCCTATGGCTAGCCAGTTGCAACCTTCCAACTTTGACCCTCAATAAGCTCAAGAAGACTTGCTCCAATGAAAAATCATTGAACACCAATATTGTAGGGATTATATCCAGGAACAACTTTGTAGTTCACTAAAAATTCATTTGATGTCTTTTTTACAAGGAAAAATGGCTTAACATTATGACCTCCCTCAATTTTAATGTTATGAGTGAGTTAGACCTATGGATTTGAAGCTCAATATTCCCTCTTTAATTGGCTCAAGGTAGAATTTTGATAGCCCTCATATTTTGGGAGAAGGTCTCTCTCAAAGATGCTGCAAAAATGGCCAAAACTTGCCATTTTTGGAAACCCTAATTTTCCAAAAATGGCAAGTTTTGGTTTTCTTGACTTCTCTTGACTCCTCCATCATTTCTTGATCAAATTTGAAACATAGGATCCTTGTAACCCTAATTTCATGATTTTGATCTCAAAAAGTCAGGAGTTGACTTTTTCTTCAGCATGGTTGACTTTTCCCCAAATCCCTGATTTTCAGTCATCTGGCCAATTGAACCCCTATCAAAATGTTTATATGAATGAAATTTGAACCCTAGGTACTTGACATCATTTGTAAGACATTGGAATCGAATTTGAATTAAAATCTCATGGAGAAGCCCAATAGAAGTGAAAGCCTAATTTGGCCCTCTTCATCAAGAGATGTTGCACTTCTTGCCTCCTCTGATCAATTCAAATCTTCCCATAGCTTGTGGCTTCAAGTGAGGACTTGTGGGGTGTTGTAAACCCTTTGCACAAGGTTGAGTAGCTTTTTAAGGCCTTTGATTGCCTTTGTATAGCCTTCAATTGCCCCAATCATTGATCACATACCTATGCCTCAGTTATGCTACTCATGATGCAATGTTGTTGGTTATTTTATGAATTTATGTATGCAAAATGTTGAGTAAATGAGAGGGAATATTTTGAGGTATTACAGCTTCCCCTATTCAATCATCTACAGGCCTGAACGAATAATTGCAACAACTTTTAGACGTTCCAGGTATGGAGTTATTGAATACTCGAATAAAACCTGGAAATTTGAACTTTGTGGGTAAGAGAACTGTCATCTGCCTTTTATTTTTGTTTCTCTGTTTTGACCTCTGAATAGGTAGCAGGAATAGAACCATGTGGAATTGGGTCATTGAACATAACGATAACCCGCAATGTGACTGCTGAGCGAATCAAACCATAGAGAGAGTGCCTGTTGGCGAAACAGGGCTTAAAAACGAGACCATTAGTGAAACGGAACTCGACAACGTGACTGCTGAGCGAATCAAGTCATAGAAAGGTGTTTGTTGGCGAAACAAGGCTTAAAAACGAGACCATTAGCGAAACGGAACTCGACAATGTGACTGATGAGCGAATCAAGTCACAAAAAGGTGCATGTTGGCGAAACAGGGCTTAAAAACGAGATCATTAGCGAAACGGAACTCGAAAACGTGACTGTTGAGCGAATCAAGTCACAGAAAGGTGCTTGTTGGCGAAACAAGGCTTAAAAAACGAGACCATTAGCGAAACGGAACTCGACAATGTGACTGCTAAGCGAATCAAGTCACAGAAAGGGTGCCTGTTGGCGAAACAGGGCTTAAAAAATGAGACCATTAGCGAAACGGAACTCGACAATGTGACTGCTGAGCGAATCAAGCCACAGAAAAGGTTCCTGTTGGCGAAACATGGCTAAAAAAACGAGACCATTAGCGAAACAGAACTCGATAATGTAACTTTTGAGCGAATCAAGCCACAGAAAAGAAGACAAACATTGACTTGGAAAAACAACGATGCCTGGAAAATGATATAAATATCTTTTATGGGGAAGTATTTCAGATTGAGAAGATGTTATAGGTCGTATGTAATATACCTCAAAACCGGCCCACGTTGGCATGCATATGCTTGGATTTATGGCGTAATGCTCCATGATGATGGAAATGCTACGCTTTGGAGGATGCAAATGCAATGATGATTATGCAAATGCAATGATGATTATGCATATGCAAATGCAAAGGATATCCTGGAAGGAGACAACAAGTATCCCAGATGGCTTGACTGGGGGAAAATGATGATCACTGCATTGATCTGGTTAATCTCCGTGAAGAGAAAACAACTCTGCGGGGAACGTTGTTAATGATACACCGGCTCTGAACTGCCGTCATTGCCAAAAATAAATTGGACTTTAAGATTGGCGAGCCAAGACCCTCCTGGAGATGGACCCTTCTTGCTAGGTACGCTACCCGTTGAAATCCGTTGGGGAAGTGAAAACCTTCTGACTTGGCTGGGAACTAGAAGTATGGTACTGCTGGGGAGTAAGGAACTCCTTGTACTATTGGGGATCGCTCCTATGTTGAAGGAAGATCTCTGCTTGGGGAGGACAACAATCTTTTGTCATTACTACCGGGGAAGAAATTCAACTTCACTTCTACAGGGGATAACAGGAGACACACGGGAAAACACTTGTTCTTGTTCAAGTATGTTGTTGAGATATTCCTCCTGGAAATCCACTTTAGCTCTGCTAACAACGCATGTACCTGCACCTGCATAAACACAACTGATAGTGCCTGCAACATGGAGAGTTAGTTTGGACCTGTATGCCCCAGGCTTATAGTATGAATAATCATCCTGGCCACCTAACCTTTTTAGAGTTGTATTAAATGTTTCGGTCCTCCTGCATGAGTTAGAAAGCATTCGAATGTTCGCAACACAATATAAATCACAATTTGCTAGACGTTTTCACAATCAAACAATGTTAGATGAAAAAACAAAAAACAAAAGCCGCTAGTCACAAATTTGAGTGAAATTGAATTTTATTGATTTGGAACATGGCCATGAATAGGTATTACATCAGGAAGAAATTCCCTAGAAATAGGAAATAGCCAAAAAGAAAAACAGACTATCCTATTGGCCATGTGAAAAATGGATCTCACCAAGTTTCGACCCGGCTATGACTCGTATATCTTCAAAACTGTCTGCTTCCTCTGCCCCTTGAGAAAGGTGATTGAACTGGTCTTCAACCATTAGAATAACCTTAGTTGCAGATGGATTACTAATTTCACAGATCGCAGTCGTTCGTGTTAGTCCCTCTTTTGCATGGATCGCCCTTTCGGGTTTTCAATCCACCGGGATACCCTTTTTTGCCGGAGCTGTCCGATGTGGCTTTTCAACTCAGCAGGTGTACATTTTTTCAATATTTCCCTAATTTTTGCCCGAGCCTTTTATTATGTTTTTGGCTCGCCGGGATGCCCATTTTTTCCTGGATCTTTATTCTATTTTTATCCAGCGGGTCTTTTTACACGAACTATTTTCTTACTACGTCTGCGTTGACAGGGGAATGGAAGTCTTCTCCATCCATGGTTGTTAACATTAAGGCTCCTCCCGAGAAATACTTTTTAACCACGAATGGTCCTTCAAAATTGGGTTTCCATTTTCCCCTGTGATCGTTAAGAGGAGGAAGAATCCTTTTCAGTACCAGGTCACCTGGTATATACCTTTGAGGTCGTACCTTCTTGTCGAAAGCCTATTTCATGCATCGTTGATACAACTGTCCATGGCTTACAGTTGTTAGGTGTTTCTCTTCGATGAGGCTCAGTTGATTGTACCTGTATCGGAGCCATTCAACTTCATCTAGCTTAATGTCCATCATTATCCTCAATAAGGGGATCTCCACTTCGATTGGTAGGACTGCCTCCATACCATATACCAATGAGAATGGGTTTGCCCTATTGAGGTACGCACAGACGTTCGGTACCCATGTAGCGCAAATGGTAGCATCTCGTGCCAGTCTTTGTATGTCACACTCATCTTCTGCATGATTTTCTTGATATTCTTGTTGGCCGCCTCGACGACGCCATTCATCTTCAGGCGATATGGCGAAGAGTTGTGATGGTCTATTTTGAATCCCGACACAAGTCAGCAATCATCTTGTTATTGAGGTTAGAACTATTATCAGTAATGATTCTTTCGGGAATTCCATACCGGAAAATAAAATCTCTTTTGATAAACCGGGATACCACTTGTTTAGTAACACTGGTATAAGATGCCTCTTCGACCCACTTCGTGAAATAATCTATACAAACCAGGATGAAGCGGTGACCAGTGGAAGCTGTTGGCTTGATCTTGCCAATCATATCAATTTCCCACATGGAGAACGGCCAAGGTGAAGACATGACACTCAAAGGATTCAGAGGTACATGGACTTTATCGGCATAAATCTGGCACTTGTGACATTTACGGGAGTATTTATAACAATCGGATTCCATGGTGATCCAATAATATCCCGATCTCAAAAGTTTCTTTTCCATAGCATGTCCTTCAGCATGGGTACCGAAGGAGCCTTCATGAACCTCTTGCATCAACAAGTCTGCTTCGTGTCTGTCCATGCATCTGAACAGAACCATGTCGAAGTTTTGGTTGTATAGCACACCATCTTGATTCAAGAAGAAACCAGAATCTCCGAAGATCTCGAGGTTCTTGACTCGCAAGTTGATTTCCTCTTCAACCCCCATAATGCAAGCTTCATACTCTGCCTTATTGTTAGTGCATTCGAAATTCAACCGAGCAGCTAAAGGTGTATGGACCCCTTTTGGTGAGATGATAACAGCCCCTACTCCGCTTTCGTTCATGTTCACAGCTCCGTCAAACATCAACTTCCATTTGGATTCGGGGTCTGGTCCCTCCTCCGGAAGTGGTTCTTCACAGTCTTTCAATTTGAGGAACATGATGTCCTCATCCGGAAACTCGAATCTCATGGGCTGATAATCGTCAATTGGCTGCTGAGCCAGGTATTCTGACAATACACTCCCTTTGATTGCTTTTTGCAAAGTGTACTGGATATCATATTCGGTTAGAATCATCTGCCATCGGGCTACCCTTCCTGTCAGAGCTAGCTTCTTGAAGATTTATTTCACAGGATCCATCTTTGAAATTAGGAAAGTGGTATGAGTCAGCATGTACTGTCTTAGTCGGCGAGCAGCCCATGCCAAAACACATCAAGTTTTCTCGAGTAGTGAGTAACATGTCTCACAATCGGTAAACTTTTTGCTAAGGTAATAAATGGCGTGCTCTTTTCGACCAGAATCGTCTTGCTTATCCAGCACACATCCCATCGATCCTTCAAGCCCAGTAAGGTACATGATTAAGGGTCTCCCTGGCACTGGAGGCATGAGAATTGGAGGTTATAACAGGTACTCCTTGATTCGGTCAAAGGCTTGCTGACAGTCTTCATTCCATTTGATGGCCTAATTTTTCCTCAGAAGCTTGAAAATAGGCTCACACGTTGCTGTTAGGTGTGAGATAAATTGTGCAATGTAGTTTAGTCTCCCTAAGAAACCACATACTTGCTTTTCAGTCTTTGGCTCAAGCATCTCCTGGATGGCTTTTACTTTTGCTGGGTCAATTTCAATTCCCCTTTCACTAACAATGAAACCCAGTAGCTTGCTGGAACGGACCCCAAAGGTGCACTTGTTCGGATTCAACCTTAATCTGAACTTCTGGAGTCTATCAAACAACTTTGCTAGATTGACCAGGTGATCTTCTTCTGTTTGGGATTTTTCTATCATATCATCAACATAAACCTCAATCTCATGATAAATCATGTCGTGAAATATCATCACCATTTCCCGTTGGTAAGTGGCTCCAGCATTCTTAAGACCAAACGACATGACTTTATAACAGAAGGTTCCCCAAGGCGTGATGAAGGTAGTCTTTTCCATATCATCGGGAGACATCTTAATCTGGTTATAACCTGAAAACCCGTCCATGAAAGAGAACACATAAAACTGAGCAGTATTGTCAACTAGCACGTCTATATGAGGTAGAGGGAAATCATCTTTAGGGCAGGCCCTGTTCAAATCCCTGTAGTCTACACACATCCTGACCTTACCGTCTTTTTTAGGGACTGACACAATATTAGCAACCCATGGAGGGTAACTGGTCACAGCCAAGAAATAAGCATCAAATTGCTTTTGTACTTCCTCTATGATTTTGATTGCCATATTGGGACGTGTGCGCCTCAACTTTTGCTTCACTAGCAGGCAGTCTTCTCTCAAAGGCAGCTTGTGCATCACAATATTTGTGTCTAAACCAGGAATGTCCTGGTAAGACCAGGAAAAGACATCAACATATTCTCGAAGCATGGCAATTAGACGAGTCTTGATAGATTCCTCTAATACAACCCTGATCTTGACTTCTTTCTTGTCCTCTTCGGTACCCAGGTTTATCACTTCGATGGCCTCTTCATGCGGCTGAACCATTTTTTCCTCCTGTTTAAGCAGTCTGGCTAAATCTTTAGGTAGTTCAAAATTTCTTCACCTTCCTAATCGTCTTGGTAAATCGGATTGTCAAAGTCATACTTAGCCATAGCAGGGTCGTCATTGATAAGGTCTGGTGAAGAGCACCTGCATGAAAGATGATTCATGCAAGGCTTTAGAAGGAGTTTGAAAAAACATTGCCATCTTTTAAAACTTTTCTTTCTTTTTTTTGAAAACAAAAGCAAAAAAGGAAAAACAATGAACAACATGGATGAATGCAAAACGTCAGCTTTATTAATGATCATGTATTGTGTTAGGGACAAAAGCAAATATGCCCCGGGCAAGACATATCGCTTGAGTACAGGAGAGACAAAAGCAAAAATAATTACTCTTCAAAGGAAGTGACTGAAATGAGACTTTCAGATGACCAATTTCTAAGTTGAGTCTCTGGAGCACAAGGCCTGATCCATTCGTCTAAATCATAATCACTATCAACTGTGTCATCTTGCACTGCGCTGATAATCCTATAATCCACCATTCCTGCACTTGTGAAGGTAATCGAGCCCTAACAATCTCTAGCGCTCTGTTCAGATGATGACTACCCGGGATGGTAGCCAACACCAAACATATCCTTCTTTTCTAATACTTCCACTGGGCTGCCCCAGCCTTCTCGTATTCCTAATTCCACTTCCTTCAGAGCTTGTTTATAAGAGGTTATGGAAACCCCTTTCTTTGATTCTTCAAAAGAAGCTGCTGATGAAGATTCTAATTCAGTCTTTAGGGGCTCGAAAGCTTGACACATAGTCTCAACTATCTTACCGTCCATCTCTACATATTTAAATGAAGCCATATGACTGTTGAAGATATCCTCCTCTCCACATACCGTTACGATTTTCCCTTCCTAGACGAATTTCAGCTTCTGATGAAGCGTAGACGATACTGCCCTTGCCGAATGTATATAGGGCCTCCCCAGTAAACAACTATATGCAGGTTGTATGTCCATTACATAGAATGTGGTGTTTAAGATTTGTGGACCTACTTTAATTGGCAAGTCCACTTCCCTAAACACTGATCTTCTCGATCCATCAAACGCTCGAACCACCAGGCCACTAGGCTTCAAAATAACTCCGTAATAATCCAACTTCATTAATGCCTTCTTGGGAAGAACATTCAGAGATGACCCTGTGTCCACCAACACATGGGATAACACCGCACCCTTACACTCCAAAGAAATATGCAGTGCCCGATTGTGGGCACAACCCTCATATGTTAGATCGATGTCAGTAAAACCTAATCCATGACTGGCATTGAAACTGGATACCATAGTTTCTAATTGGTTCACCGAGATATCCTGAGGTACATAGGCTTTGTTCAGGATGTTCAATAGAGCTTTCCTGTGAAACTCATAACACATTAACAGAGACAAGATGGAAATCTTTGATGGAGTCTGGTGCAAATGGTCCACGATTTTATAATCGCTCTTCTTGATGATTCTAAAATATTATTCAGCTTCTTTGTCAAATGTAATGTCTGGGTTAACCACAGGTGTGGGTTCATTAACAGTTACTAGTTGCTTCCCTCTGGATTTAGCTTGGGCTTTTGCAATGTCCCTGGGTGGTATTACACTGTTTCTCAGTGTCTCCGGCGTGAACAATCTCCCACTCCTAGTAAAACCTCCTACTCCAACATTCTCTACTTGAGCTAGAAAGATACTAGGTGTGGAAAATCTTGCTTCTGGCCGTTACAATACACTTCACCTCCGTAATACCATGGGATGGCCTTATCACTTTGGTACATCACTGGCCCTACAGTAGTGATAGTTATTGGTGTTACTCTGGCCTGTGGAGGAACTTGGGATGGATCATAGAAAATGGTTATTGTAGAAACTTCTTTTTCTTTTGCAACCTTGTCAAACTGTAGGACCCCTTCATCATTCATGCTCTGTGTCCCCTTTTTCAACTACTCACAACCATCGGGAGCTTCAGCACACTCTGGACAATCATTCTCACAACCTGGAAAGACACCCTTCTGGGCCAAGCAAGCTTTGACGGTACCGAACGGAGTTTGCAGGTCATTGACATCACACACCAAATTCAGATTCTATCCTTTATCAATTGCCCCAATTGTACCTGCGTGAGGAGGCATGGAGTTTTGTATCACATTCGGAGTGGGAGCGAAGTTAATCACTTTGGAATCTAACAGGTCTTGGACTACATACTTCAAGGCTTTGCAGTTTTCTGTAGTATGTCCGGGGGCTCCGGAATGGAATTCGCATCGGGCGTTTGTATCATAACCTTCAAGGAGTTTCCCCAGCTTCGGAGGTTGTAAAGTTCTGAGCTGAACCATTTGAAGCTGGAGAAGATTCTTCAAAAGCTGTGAGTAAGACATAGGTGGAGTTTCAAACTGCCTTTCTCTGGTCTTTTGAGAATAATATGGACGGGGAGCCCTCTGTTGGTAACCTTCTTGGCGTTGCTGTTGCGGTTGTTGGACTTGTTGCTGAATAGGCTGAGATAGTGACAGGGGCCACTTGCTGATAAACACCTTTATTACCTCCACCTCTTTGTGCATACACTGTCCTAGTTTCTCCTTCCCTCTTTTTTAAGAAAGGTTTCTTGATACCGGAAGTCGAAGAGCCACCATTCTGGATCTTTCCCTGCTTAATCCAACTCTCTATCCTCTCGCCAGTCAAGATGATATCTGAAAAACCACTTGACGAGCAACCAGCCAACCTTTCCATGAAATGCCCAGGAAGGGTGTCCATGAAAAGGTCCACCATTTCTCTTTCTAGCAAAGGTGGTTGCACCCTGGCGGCCACTTCACGCCATCTCTGTGCATAATCTTTGAAGCTCTCCGAAATTTTCCGTGTCAAACTTTGGAGCTGAGTGCGACTAGGCGCCATATCGATGTTATACTGATATTGCTTAAGAAACGCTTCTCCCAAATCTTTCTAGCTCCTTACAGAGCTTCTCTCCAACTTCATATACCATTCCAAGGATCCTCCGGAGAGACTATCCTGGAAATAGTACATCCAATGTTTCTTGTCCCTAGTATGGGCAACAATCTTTCGCTAGAATGCCTGCAAATGAGTTTTAGGGCAGGAGCTACCATTGTACTTATCAAAAGTAGGTGGCCTGAATTTGTGAGGAATGACCACCCCTAGGACCAAGCCCGTGTCAGAGACATCTATCCCAAGAGTATCTTTACACTCAAGGGCTTTGACCTTCTCAGCTAGCAGCAAAAAGTCTTGAAAATTCCCTTCCACACCAAATCCCATATCATTGTTAAAGGAAGGAAACTGATCCTCTTGTCTATCTTACACAGGGATGAAGGTTGTTGTGCCAGGCTCTAGAACTGGAGGTCCACCTGTTCCATTGTTGTTATTGGGAGGATTCACTTAAACTTTTGGAGTGATTACAGGAGGGTCAGTCTGAGGAAGATTGAGTCCCTAGATTTCAGTCCTCAAATCTTGTTGTCCTTGGGCCATCCCTTGCATCATAACCATGAATTCCCCCATCCTAGTGCGGAGTTCATTGAGCTCAGTTTGCATAGCATCCATGATGGTCCTCTGGTTGTTGCATGTTGTGTAACAATGAGAAATATTCTGTCTGAAGTGTCAGGTCTTGGCAGCTCGCACAATCTTTGCCTGAAATGCAGATAAGTTAAGTAACCTGGAGAAACTTGCAAAAACAAAGAAAAATGCAAATGATATGTATGAAATGCAATGTGTTCCTTTTATCCTCAAGGTTTTATTTACTTTCCCATTCTGGTGTTGAGAAAAGAAGACTTTGTGTGACATTTAGATGTGAAGTGGCAGTATTCAATATCCTGTGTCCGTGTAACAGATAATCAACCAAAGACTTTAGGTGAATCAAAAGAAAACTTAGAATAGCAAAACCCTCATGGGGTATAATTTCACACATTAGAGATAAAAAGATACATCAAGAGAGGGGATTCCCATAACAAGCTTGTGGGTAATCCAAATCACATAAATACAATACTAAAGCCTGGGAAGATCTACATCCTGCAACCTTCAACTAAGGCGTTTGACACCTTGCAGCAGCTGAGCTATATCTGGATGTGTAGGTTCATGTATGAGCTTTTGAATCAGGATGTCCCTAAGATCAAAGGAGGCATGCAATTCCTCAATTTGTTGTAGGAACACATTTTCACTTTCCTGGCTTGTGAGGGTATCAGTATTTGTCTTCTTAACATCAGCTCTCAACTTCAATTCTTCTATCTCTCTTTGAGCTTCCTTCATTTCTTGTTGGCTCTTTGTTATATCTTGAAGGTGACTCTCCTCTTGGTGATAAGCCTTTTGAAGGAGCTTTCCATGCTCAGCTAAATAATCTTGAAGGCCTTTGATCTCTAACTTGTACTTGACTTCCAGCTCTTTCTGACTCTTCAAGTTGTCTTCACATTTCTCTTTCCATAAGGTGATAGCTTCATTAGCTTCATTCAACTCTTTCTTATCTTTCCGGCGTTGGACCGCCTTGTGAGTTTCAGCTAATCCATTTTTCTTGAAATAAAGCTCCCTCTCTTGAAAGTCTTGTTGTTTGAGCCTGACCATTTCTTCAGCTTTGTGAGCCCTTTCTTCCAATTTTTTGTTTTGCATTTTCAACTTTTGGCATGAATTGTTGGCTTCTTGATTCTCCAACCTGAGTTGCTTAACCAAGGCTTCCAATTTTTGGTACTCCTAAAGAGGAACTGAAGTTGTGGGTGTTACCTCTTTAGGGTAGAGAGGTGGTTCCTTAGAGAATGGGAGCAACAAAGTCTCTACACGATCTTCCAACCAGGTGGAAAAAGGATCATAAGTCTTAGGATCTACTCTCCCAAAGTCCTTCTTCCCCTTCATCACTCTAACCTCCCATGCTTGGGATTCTAGCAAGCTCATCTTCAGGTTACCTTCTGCTGGAAAATATAGTGACTCATTCATCTCTTCAATCAAAGGTACAACTCTTAGAGGATAGCCAAAATGTTTCCTGGATAAGATAGGATTGTAGCTGATCCCACCTTTCCTTCCTATCAAGGGCACATTTGGGAAACTCCCACAACTAACCAAGATCTCTTTGCCTACAAGATCCCTATTGCATCCCCAAGCAATGTCAACTGAGGTTAAGCCCATCAATCTTTTGGACCACTTCCAAGATTGTTTCAAATCCTGGAAAGGCCCTGATTTAGGGAGTTGCCTTACAAACCAGTCAGTAAACAAGGGAGCATAACAATTCACATATCCCTTCCTCTTTTCATTCAATTGGTGAACCCCATAGTAGAAGTCAGCTGGTAATGTAGGCACAGGGTTTCTTTTGACAAAGATGGTGTTAGCCTCCATGCTGATTAATCCTTTCTCTCCTGGAAATAAACTGATCCCATACACTATCATGGCTACTAATGCTTTGAAGTCTTCCCATTTCTTTCCAAATGCCATAACATGAGCCTCTGTGATAAGAAATTCAAAAGAAATCCCCTTACCCTGGCTGGCTTCTAATCCCATCTTGAATCTAAGCATACTCAAATGACAGGCAGCAGTAATGTCTTCATAAGGAGGGGTCCTCTTTGAAGCATAGTAAGGCATACCTTCTCTAATATGAATATTCAGGATACTAGAGATCTCTTCCAATGTAGGTGCCAAGATATAATCTGGGAAAACAAAGACTCTCAGTTGTGGATCATAGAACTGCAACAAAGAATGGAAGTTATCCCTCTGGTCAATTGTTGGTTTGCTCACATAATCCAAGATTTTTCCAAACTCCTTTATGAAATCATCAAGAACTTTGTCACCCATAAAGCTAATCAACCTCTGAATACCCTCTGTCTCTGGTTGTGGAAAAGTATAGTGGACATTTCTTTTCCTGGGAACCTCCATCTTGAAGCAGCAGTATGACCAGGAATAGGAAGTAATATGGACCCTGAGAATAAAAAACAACACAAATGATTAATGATATTATGATGTTTATGCAAGGCAAGGCATGTGATCAGTGATGTGTCCTTGTAGTGAATCAAGTAATCAAGTGTTTGTGCAAGGTCATAACATCATCACAAGTATCTTTCTGATCAGAGGTTCAGATCTCAGAATCCATTTATAACAGAACAAGATCATATCACTAAAGTATGTTGGTACAGTGGGTATGCTGAAGGTTAAGGCTCCTGCAATCCTGTAAACCCCTCCCAATCTCACAGGTGTGCTACTCCGGTCAACATCATGGACTCTCAAAGCCGAATAACAATAATACGTTCACCATATCTGAGAAACGGCTCATGACCAAATCAGGGAATCAGTTTAGAATTATGTACTACTCAGGTAGGTCTCAGCTGAGTCCAAGGAAACAAGCATCCCTCATAAGCACTGAATCGAGAAACAATAGTACATTCATCCCGAAGGGTACAGTACTATCGTCATACGAACAGTTTTCCTTAACTGGATTCCTATGAGAGAACCAGGCCATCCTATTGAAGTTCCCAGTGGGCCCTCGGATGCGAGTGGGTTTGCCAACAAATGTGGTATGCCACTGTCATCACTGGAGAGGGATGTTTCCACAAAGGTTCTCAATGATCGGTCCCCTGACTGCATATAACTATCAAGGTTGTGTATTTCCCTAGAAAGAATCCGGTATCAATACATTTTCGAGAAGGTCGCAAGTCAAGGTGTGGAACTCACTACTACCAACATAGCAAGATGCCATGAAGCTAGAGTGGAACCACTCTAATTCTAAAGGTGCACTCGAGCCCTGGTAACGAGCTCATCTCACAGTAATAAAGCCCATCCCACAGAAAAAATGAAACCAACACATTCCAGTATATGATGCATGTAGAAATAAATACCGAAAGAAGTACGTAAAGCTGTAAAATAAACTGTAAACGAAAACAATAAATAAACATAACAACACACACAACACACATATAAACACCCAAATAAACAAAAACAAACAGGCACTAGGAGTAAATTTACAAGGGAAACCAGAGATTCTGGGTTCGATCCCCAGTAGAGTCGCCAGCTGTCGCTCCCGAGATTTTCATCCTAGTACAAACGCGAAAGTGGCGCGGAAAAGGTAGAGTCTCCAGCCAGGCATTTTTATCCCGAAGGAACGGGAAAGGTAATGTTGTACAAACCTGAGGAAGAAGGAAAGGACAAGGTCCTGCGAACCAAAGATCTGGGTTCGGGAGTCTGTTAGAAACTAGGAAGGTATTAGCACCCCAATCCATCCGCCGTACCCGACGGGATCCACGCTTGTTTGTTTTGTTTCAAAGGGTGAGATAAAATAAAGATGTTAAATAAAACTGCTGACTGGAATAGAAACTAAAATGAGAAATGGACTGGAGAATGGGAAGAAAGAATGGGGAAAATGTAGGGAAAATAAAGAATGTGCTCGAACGGGTCCTACCCTGTTTCCTAACTGAGGCGGGAACTAAGTGTTTGTGTTTTTTATGGCTGGAATTGTGGATGTATATGCTCAGGTGTTGCAAGCTTGTCTGGAACGAGTGCGTTTATAATCTTGCATGCGAGACAAGTCGTTGCGAGTGAATGAGGTGAGAAGAGAAGTTCCCGCAGAAAAGTCGCTTATTGTTTGTTTTTTTACTTTTTAAGAGTTTTTATGAATTTGGCACAAGGAAGTGAATTCAAACTCTTTTCCATGGAATGTGTACTTGCTACTACATTCCAATATGGAATTATAGAACAAACACACCAAGAAAGGAGAATTTATCCAAGACTTGTTTCCAACGATTAGGGTTTAAGTTCACTAGCTTGTTGAACATTATTAAGTGTTTTTTTAGCTTGTGAAGAAGTATCTTATAGATTTTTCTTTGTGAAACCACCCCTTGATAAGACTTGTACATCATGCTAGAAAAGCTTACACTATTCCAAGATGGGATGAATGCAAGTTCCCCATGGAATAAGGCTATACACAAGGGATCCTTTCATACATTTATTAAGTCTCTTTGAAATTTTATTTGAAGATGAGAAGAGGAAGACTCAAAAGGCAAAGGTCAAAGCTTGTGGGGGACTAAGACACAGCCCTAAAGTTATCTTATTATGTACAAAATGTGGTCCTATGGTTAATGAGGTATTATAACCTAAGAAAGAAAGAAGCAAATTAGAATTCAACTTACTTCCTAAGGAAGTTAAGTTGAATCTAAGGAACCAAAGGGGACCTATGAACAAAACATCAAGGTGCTAAGTCAAAGACAAATAAATGCATAAGAGATGATGAATGAAGTGATTACCATGTCTTCCCCCATGCAAAACAAATGTTAGCATGATAGAGAAATAAGAACAATTATAGCATGGTAAATCTCTCAGAACAACCCACACCATCTGAGAAGGATTTTAGTGAACTCCTGAGTCTAATACCTAAGCCTAAAGCATCCCATAAAATGGTAAACTTAAAAAGTCAGTAGCTAAACTCAACTTAAGTATTCTAAAGCTATAAGAATGAACAACATCAAACTATTCCCTAAAAGGAAGCTAAACCCTAATAGGAGTCAAGGTGAAATTACATGAGGAAACCTAAATGGTTAAGTATGCTAAACTTGTATGAAATCAAATGTGAATAGAAAATCCAGGAGCTAAAACTTAATGAAATTATCCTAAGATGTAAAACAAAATGAGAGAAAGGAGACTCAAGTGAAAGAGATTCAAACTTTGTGTGGAATGGTGTGAACATAAGAAGAAATGAATATTGAACTTCAAAGGAAGGAAAAACTTAAAGTAAAAATCAAACATAACCAAGAGGATTTAAATTCCCCATACAAAAACCAGGGGCTTGATGAAGTTTTAGAGTGGAATTAGAACTCACAAATGACTTACAAGTAAGGTGGTATGGAAGCATTAGGATTAAGGATACCTAAATGTTAAGTAGGAAGTGTTAAGAAGGCATATGACACTAAATGAAGCCCAAGGACTCATGACTTGAAATGAACACTTGAAAAAGTGTATGAAACACTTATGAAGTATATAAAAAAGATTTAACAAGTATGACATAGTCACAAAGTTGGTTTTGAGGGGTTAAGATGGGAGATGAGGAAGAATTAAGGCAAAAGGAGACAATGATGACTTATGACTCAAGAAAACCCTAAAATCAAAAGGAAAAGACCTAATGAGTGTGATCAACACTTAAGGACCTCTAATATGACCTAAAAGGCTCAGAATCAATACTTTAGAGTAATGGCATGAATGCCTTATTCAAATGGATTGAAGGAAGCTTATAAAAGGGACCAAAAATGACTTAGAGCTTAAGCAACTTGAAAAAAATATCAAATGACTTAGAAAAATTATGAAATTTAACATTGAACATCACAATCCAGATAATGACTTATGTACAAACAATCTCACCAAAACGTCTAATTTTGAGTGGTCAAATGAGTGCTAGAATGCAATTAGGGTTTATATGGGCCTATGTGAAAGAATGGACTCAAAAGGACCTAAAAAATGACCTAAAAATCCAGAGAAAAATGTTTAGAAGAAGTATGATGACTTATTAAGAGAATGCAAAAAGAATGGAAGATTTATCATTTTTGGTTTAGGAGAACAAAAATGGACAAATTGAATGGTTTAAAATGAAGAAATTAAGAAACAAATAAAAGGAAAATTAATTCTGGTTTCAAAAATGAATAAAAATAAAATCTAAAAATAAGGAAAATTAGAGAAAAATGAGAAGAGTGCTCATGAATTTATTTGGAATTGTTTGATGCCATTTGATATTTTTTATAAAAGGAAACGAAAATTGAATAAAAGGGAAAAATAAAATAAAAGAAACAATAATGCAATGGGCCTTGGGGGTTCAAAGAGAAACAAATATAACATGACTGGGCCTAGACCAATGCGCATGGGGGTGTGAATATGAAGTCAAAGTCAACAAAGGCTGAGAGTTTGAGTCACGTGAGAGGCACATAATCATTAATGTGCTGGCAAGCCTATGGACGTTAGATGAAGAAAGATCAATGGCTGTGACTTAAAGTTGGGATTAAATTAGGGCACTGTTCAGATGACCGGAGATGAATTCCGATCATCTTCTCCGTTCAATGCTCCGGTAGGGCAAACTCAAATCATCTTAAAAATGAAATCTAAAACCATCAATGGAATCGTCTCTCTTCACTAATCACAAATATATCCTCACAAATCATTTAGGGTTCTTAAATCTCATGAATCGAAAGCAAGAAGCTCAGTCTGAAAAATTGAATCTATGCATCTACAATGCCTATCAACTAGCCAATCATCCAATAACCTCTATCAGGCTTCAATCAACATAAAACCAATAGAAATCATGCAATTCGAGCAAGTGGAATTTCAGGACATACCTGAATTGTAGATATGTTAAATTGTTGCTAGAAGGCCAGAGAGGAGGATCCTTAACTTACTCGATCTTGATCTTGATCAATGGAAGTGAAATAAATACGCTGGGAGCTATGAATCCTGAGTAATTGATGAAAGTGCAGTGAAGATCAATGTTATGCAGTGTTGATTTCTTGATGTTTCATGCTGTGACTTCCATGGATCCTATGCTTGAGATGATGCTGATGATGGATTGAAGATGAATGGAGCCAGATTGTTGCAATTTGAGAAGTATGCAATTTGGGATGTTTACAGGTTTGCAGGAACCCTTGGCCTCATCATACCCTGTTAACAGTTTTGTTTTAAGAATGCATCACTTTGGACAGTTCTTGTGAAACCCTGGACTTGTGACTCTTTATTTGAGTTCCCCACCTGGTTACTGGTTTTCCAAGCCTCCATCCGGACTTATGAACACATATGGACCCTATCAAGGCAGATAACAGATCCAACACTTGATCACAAACCCTTTGCATATCATTCTGCATACATCATTTTTGCATCATTTAACATTTGCCTATTTGTTTTACAGGGTATCCACCTTATTATCTTTGGTTTGGTTTTAACCTGTTTTGCTACTCAAGCTTGCGCAGTTATCTACACCAGCATCTTCATCAGAGTTCCTTCTCCAGCAACTTCATCATCTTGTCTTCATCAGAGACCCTTCTCTAGTTGTCTTCATCAGAGACTCGTCTTCAGCATCTATTTCAGTAGCCTTCATCAGCATTTACTCTCAGTCTCCTTCACCAGCATCCATTATCAACATGGACACTTCCAGGAAGAGCAACATCACATACCATTTCATTGAGCCCACTCTGACAGACATCAGACAGATCCAGTCTCTCATTACTCCTAATCATGTCCCTTTATTCATGGAACATTATGGAGGCATACTGGACATGATCATGGACCTGGATGCATCCCAGAGGAGCATGATCCATACTTGCTTACAGTTTTATCATCCTCCTCTCAGATGCTTCACATTCCCTGATTTTCAGTTGGGACCTCTACTAGAATAATTTTCCATGTTGTTAGGTGTCCCTATCAGGAGAGGGATTAATGGAGTCATCTTGTTTGCAGACGAGCCAAAGTTTGTAAGCAAGAATGCCATTCACTTGTTCTTACTGAGGAACCCAGTTCCTACCTTGCTTGGAGACTTCTATTATTCAGTGCACCAGAGGAATGAGAAGTAAAGAGGAAGATTGGTCAGATGCTGTGCTCCCCTCTATTACTGTTGGTTGTTAAGACACCTGCCAAAATCAGACACTTTCCTGAACCCTCATCATCCAAGAAACTGGGCTGAGAGATTGATTACCCTCACATCAGAAGACATCAGAAGGTGCACTAAGAGCACCAAGGGCAAATACATCATTACTAGCCGTGGGCAATATCCTAATGTGCTTTTGATTGGAGTAAAAGGTTGCATCAACTACAACCCTTTGCTCTTCAAAAGAAAGTTAGAATATGCTTTGGTTCATCCCCCAAGAGGGCAAGACTTGACTGAAACCCTCTATTGTGACATCCAACACAACTCTGCTATTGTCAGACAGGCAGCTTGGGCCTGGGACAACATTCAGACTAAGGGGACAACCATTTTGGGTAAGTGCAACAATATAGCTTCAACACAATATCTTGATCAGTCTCGTACCAGGGCACAGATTACCCGAATGCCATTCACCTTAGAGGATACACCTGGACCTTCAACAATGCAACCTGCAGCTACTGTCAGTTTGGAAGAGTTTGAGAAACTGAAAGAGAGGAACACTCAACTCTCTGAAGCCTTGAAGAAGACTCTCTGGGAGAGGAATGACAGCCGTCTGGATAATGAAAGGTTAGAGAAGCTCCGGATCGATCACTTGACCAAGATTGAGAAGACGGATGACTACATCAGAAAGGCTAGGGCAGGGGAGTTAGTGCTGAAGAATGCTTGCAAGGAAGCAAAGACTCAGAAGGCCAGGGCACAACATTACTTAGAGGAGAGCCAGGCTAGGTGGATCAGGATCACTAAGGCCCGTGCACAGGAAGATCAGAGAACCCAAGCTAAGATAGAGCAGCTGGAGGCTAGTGAGAAGAAGAATCAGGCAACTTTGTTAGCAGCACAGAAGGAGATCTCTAAGTTGAATCTCCGGGCGGGGTTAAAGAGGTCAAAGGATCAGGACGAGCATAAGAGGTTGACCAGTGCCATTGCCACCAGAAACCTCCTCATCAGGACTATCACAGAGCACCCAGTAGGTCCAGTAACTGAGGTTCTCCTGAAGGAAGTCAGAGAGGATGACTTTGGACTGGATGTTTGATTTCCTTGTATTTGTATTTCCTTTTATTTGTACTTTTGATTTTGTTGTTGTATTTTAACCCACCATGGGAATGTTATTGTAATCAAACTATGTATCATCACCTCTTTTGTAATATATGGTTTGTATTATTTTTGTGGGCTTAATCTCTTTCAACATCAGCATTTCCTCGAGGTATGGAAAGGTCAAAACCAAAAAACCAAACCGGATACCCCGTGAAGACAAATAGGCATCCTTAATTGCATACTAACATTTTCTTTGTTTTGTAGGTTTTTGTTTGTTGTTGTTTCTCACTTTGTTGTGGTTTCAGGAAACATTGCTCGCAGAAGAGTGTTCCCTGTCAATAGAATACACTGGTATCCGACAAGAAACAACCTTCCGGGATTACAAATGGATCAGGTTCAGCAAGACTTGACTGAAGTGAGGGCCCAGATGGCCAATGAAAGGACAGAGATGAGGGCCAAAATGAACCAATTTATGACAGTGATGACTGGTCTAGCTCAAATCCAGGAAAGACTGAGGGAGTTAGTTGAGCGACAAACTCCTGAGGAACACCATCCAGGTACAGGGCGTACTAGTAACAATGATCACGTGCAGCCTCGCACTGATCCACCATAGTGTGGACCTCATCTTAACCCAGACATCAACGCCACAAGAAATACCCAGGGTAACACTAATGGAGGAAGGGTCTTGCAGGAGGATCCTCAAGAAGAGCATTTTACTGTGGTCGGGGCTGGAGACGAAGTTTACGACCGTCTGTTGGATGAAATTGCAGAGAAGCTAAGGTCTCTCGAGTCCCAAAACTCTCTAGGTTTTGATGTCCTGGACATGGGATTAGTGGAGGGGGTTAGAATTCCTCAAAAGGTCAAACCTCCTTGTTTCGAAAGATACAATGGCACATCCTGCCCACGTACCCACCTTCAGTCTTTCCTGGGGAGATTAAAAGCCTACACCATGGATGAGAAGCTTTGGATGTTTTACTTAGAGGATAGCTTGACAGGGGCATCCCGGGAATGGTATTCTCACTTGACCAGAGCCACAGTAAGAAAATGGAAAGACTTGTCTGAAGCTTTCATCCGTCAGTATCAGTATAATCTGGACATGACTCCAAACAGAACCCTTCTGATGGGAATGTCACAATCTTCCCGTGAAAGCTTTAGAGAGTATGCCCAAAGGTTGAGGCAACTAGCTGCTGATGTTCAACCCTCGATGTCAGAAAGGGAGATGGCAGATATGTTCATGAATACTCTCCAGGTCACATAATTTGACAGATTGGCTGCATTTTCTTCCACCATCTTTGCAGATGTGGTGATAGCTGGGGAGAGAATTGAGAGCTTGCTGAAGATGGGAAAGATCTCTGACAACGGTGCCAGTTCAAGAAGTGCAAGGAAGCCATTTGCTGGACCTCGTAGATCTGGTGAAACAAACTCTGTGCATGTGGGAAGAAGAAGACCCCAATATCTTCCTAGATTAGTTGCTGTCATCACTATTCCTACTCCACCTCCTCAAAAACCACAACACTTTTCTCAACAGCCACAGTTCCCTCAACAGAGATCTTACAACAAAAATAACAACCACCAACAACAACTCCCTTTTCAACAACGGCCATCTCAGATCAATAGGGTGATTGACCTTATTCCAATGCCATATGCCACACTGCTGCCACAACTCCTAAAGCTGAATCTTTTTGAGTTGAGGACATTGGCTCCACCTGATCCTCAGAACCTTCCAAGAAACTACGATGTCAACGCTAGGTGTGCTTTTCATTCTAATGCACCTGTTCACTCCACAGAAAAATGCAGGGCTCTGCATATGAAGGTCCAGGATCTGGTAGATTCAAAGGCCCTGAACTTTGCACCACCTCCCAATGTCATGAAAAATCCTATCACAAGCCACATTGGGCCAAGGATTAATACTATAGAGGAAGGCTCACCCATGAGTTTGATTGAAGATATTGCAAGTATTCAGACACCTCTGGCGGAGGTTAAAGCTCAGCTTTTGAAATGCCAAGTGTTTCCAGGTTGTGAGGCCTGTTGTGAATCATGCAAACTTTCTGAGAATGGGTGTGCAAGCTTGAGGAATGACATCAATGACTTGATTAAAGAAGGTCTACAGATAACCACAACAGCTCCTACAACACCAGCAACTCATTTTTATAGTGATTCTTCTACAACTGCAACAACCATTGTTCCTACTGATTCATCTACAAATTCAGCAACCATTTCTTCCTTCACTTCAACAAACAACAGTTCCATTTCATGTCCTTCTACAACTCCAGCAACCACCAACAATGATGTCTCCACAGTTACTATCTATTATGACCTTACAACGGTCCCAAATTCCAGCAACTTTCAACAATCTCAACAATAGTTTCAATCAAGCTTCAAATCACCACCTCCAACATCCACAAGAGGTCCTGTCACCATTTTCTATGATCCACATATGATAACGGTTCCAACCTCTGCTGTAGTGAGCCCAGTCACCATCACGGTGCCAGGGCCAATTCCATATGATAAAGACAATGTTGTACCATGGCATTATGGTGCTGACCTTTACTGCACTAGAGAAAAAGTCCTTATTGATTCTTCTGTTACTACTCCCCAAGTAGATAATGTCGGGGGAGGCGGAGGCTTCACCAGAAGCGAACGCCTCTTCGCCTCACAAACTCCCAGAACCAACACTGAGGCAGAGGCTGCTGCCAAAGCCAAAGGGAAGAATGTGATACCTAAAGAATCTGCATAAAAAGAGACTCATAAATCATCATTTGATCAGGATGTGGATGAATTTATGAGGATAATTAAAAGAAGTGACTATAAAGTTGTGGATCAGCTCCACCAGACGCCTTCTAAGATCTCTATACTATCCTTGCTGTTGTGTTCTGAAGCATATCGGGATGCACTACTTAAAGTTCTGCACGCTGCCTACGTGCCAGAAGAGATCACAGTGAATCAGCTTGAAACAGTGGTGTCTAATGTCAATACTAGCCAGGAAATTATAAGGGTTACTCCTGCAGAGTAATTATTATTTCCTACTTTTTTTAGCATGCATCAAGTCCTGCATCTTGCCCAAGGTGTCAGGACTCATTTTGTAATAGGGCCATCTTGTAATTTTGTGCAAATGAATTATCAATGAATATCAGACATCTTTTGCAAACAAGTCTTTTTTCGCTCACTGTTTTTTCATTTTTTTACTTTTGTACAAAACAATAAAATGGAAATGTTTTCAAAATAAACAACTTCATTTTCACTTTTTCTAAACAAGATTAAAATTGATCACTAAAATGAACAAATCTCAACCCTTGTAGAGATTACCCTCCAGATTGCACCAACAACAGCACTGCTATGACCTTGTATGACTTCAACAATCCAATTAATCAAGCTGATGAAGGGGTTGAAGAAGACTGTGAGTTACCTGAAGAGTTAGCCAGATTGTTGAGGCAAGAGAAAGTGATCACTCCTCATCAGGAGGAGGTTGAAATAGTGAATCTTGGTACCGAAGAGGATTTGAAAGAAGTGAAGATTGGGGCCAATCTGCAGGTTTCAGTAAAAGAACATCTCATTGACATGCTTCGAGAATACGTCGACGTCTTTGCCTGGTCCTACCAGGACATGCCAGGTCTATATACGGATATTGTTATGCACAAGCTGCCTTTGAAAGAAGAATGCCCTCCAGTGAAGCAGAAGTTACGCCATACTCGTCCAGATATGGCAATGAAGATTAAGGAAGAAGTACAAAAACAGTGGGATGCCGGTTTCCTGGCTGTAACTAGTTACCCGCCGTGGGTTGCTAACATTGTACCAGTGCCTAAGAAGGATGGCAAAGTACATATGTGTGTGGATTACCGGGACCTGAACAGAGCTAGCCTGAAGGATGATTTCCCATTACCTCACATTGATGTATTGGTCGACAACACAACTTAGTTCTCGGTATTTTCCTTCATGGATGGATTTTCGGAGTATAGTCAGATCAGAATGTCACCCGAAGACTTGGAGAAAACAACCTTCATCACACCTTTGGGCACATTTTGTTACAAGGAAATGCCATTTGGACTGAAGAATGTCGGTGCGACCTATCAACGGGCTATGGTAACGTTATTCCACGACATGATCCACAAAGAAATCGAATGCTATGTGGATGACATGATTGCCAAGTCCCTCACTGATGAAGATCATCTGGTAAATCTGCTGAATTTGTTCAAGCGTCTGAGGAAATATCAGCTGAAGTTGAACCCTAACAAATGCACATTCGGGGTAAGTTCCGGTAAGTTGTTGGGATTTATCGTAAGTGTAAAGGGAATCGAGGTTGATCCCGACAAAGTCAAAGCCATTCAGGAGATTGCTGCACCTAAGACTGAGAAGGAAGTTCGAGGGTTCCTAGGTAGATTGAACTACATATCAAGGTTCATATCTCATCTTACTGCAACCTGTTAACCCTTGTTCAAACTATTAAGAAAGGAAAAAACGGTCAGGTGGAACGAAGATTGTCAGAAGGCTTTTGACAAGATCAAGGAGTACCTGAAAGAACCTCTGATTCTTATGCCCCTAGTTGAAGGAAGACCTCTGATAATGTACCTAAAAGTATTAGAAGGATCAATAGGGTGTGTGTTGGGCCATCATGACGAGTATGGTCGAAAAGAGTATGCAATATACTACCTAAGCAAAAATTTTACCAATTGTGAACAACATTATTCACTGCTCGAGAAAACTTGTTGTGCTTTAGCGTGGGCTGCTCACCGACTAAGACAGTATATGTTGACCCACACCACTTTGTTGATCTCAAAAATGGACCCCGTCAAGTACATATTTGAGAAGCCAGCACTTACCGGAAGGGTTGCAACATGGCAAATGATTCTGACAGAGTATGACATTCAGTACACATCTCAAAAGGCCATCAAGGGCAGTGTACTGTCTGACTATCTAGCTGAGCAACCCATTGATGATTATTAGCCCATGAGATTTGATTTCCTTGATGAAGATATCATGTTCCTAAAAGCAAAAGATCATGAAGAGCCTGTTCACACTGAAGGGCCTGACCCAGAAGAAGAGTGGACTATGATGTTTGATGGGGCTGTCAATATGAATGGACGTGGAGTTGGTGCAGTGCTTATTACACCTAAAGGAGTTCATATGCCTTTCTCGGAAAAACTCACCTTTTCCTACACTAACAATGAAGCAGAATACGAAGCATGTATCATGGGTGTTGAGGAAGCCATTGACCTCAGGATCAAGACGTTAACTGTATTCGGAGATTCGGCTTTGGTAATCAATCAGACCAATGGCAAATGGTACACTCACCAAGAGCATTTGATTCCATACCGTGACTACATGAGGAGATTATTGACTTTCTTCACAACAGTCAAACTTGAGTACATCCCTCGAGACGAAAATCAGTTCGCAGATGCTTTAGCTACCATTTCCTCCATGATCAAAGTTCAAACTGCAAATTATGTGCCTCGAATTTCGGTATCCAGACTAGACCGACCAGCACACGTTTTCTCTATGGACATTGCTAAAGATGACAAGCCGTGGTTCCATGACATCAAAAGCTTCTTAAAGGATCAAATATACCCAATTGGGGCATCATCCAATGATAAAAAGACATTAAGAAGGCTGGCCGGTAGTTTCTTCCTTAATGCCGATGGTTCATTATACAAGCGAAACTTTGACATGGTGCTACTCAGATGTGTTGATAAGAAAGAAGCAGACTTGCTGATACACGAGGTCCATGAAGGATCTTTCGATACCCATGCTGGAGGACATGCAATGGCTAAGAAATTATTACGATCAGGTTACTACTTGATCACAATGGATGCAGATTGTTGTGCCTATGCCAGAAAGCGCCATAAATGTCAGATCTATGCAGACAAGGTGCATTTACCTCCAAATCCTTTAAATGTGATGTCTTCACCTTGGCCCTTTGCCATGTGGGGCATTGACATGATTGGAAAGATCGAACCGACTGCTTCAAATGGCCATAGATTCATCCTGGTAGCCATTGATTACTTCGCAAAGTGGGTTGAAGCAGCTTCATATGCAAACGTCACCAGACAAGTGGTAGCCAGATTCCTGAAAAGAAACATCATCTGTCGATATGGAGTACCCGAGCGAATCATTACTGATAATGGTTCTAACTTAAACAACAAAATGATGGCAGAGTTGTGTCGGGACTTCAAAATTCAACATCACAACTCTTCTCTTTACAGGCTAAAGATGAATGGCGTTGTTGAGGCAGCTAACAAAAACATTAAGAAGATTGTGTAGAAGATGGTGGTTACTTACAAAGACTGGCATGAAATGTTACCATTTGCCTTGCATGGGTATCGAACCTCAATCAGAACGTCTATTGGGGAAACACCTTATCAGTTGGTATATGGTATGAAGGTTGTCCTACCTGTTATAGTTGAGCTACCCTCCTTACGGGTATTGATGGATGTAAAGCTGAATGAAGCAGAATGGGTCTGGGCTCGGTACAATCAATTGAATCTGATCGAAGAAAAGAGGTTAGCTGCAATCTGTCATGGGCAGCTATATCAAAAAAGGATGAAGAAAGCCTTCGATCAAAAAGTCAGGCTTCAGGAATACCAAGTGGGATATCTTCTGCTGAAAAGACTTCTTCCTCCTCATACAGATCACACGGGCAAATGGACTCCAAATTACGATGGTCCATTCATAGTAAAGAAGGTTTTCTCTGGTGGAGCACTGATGCTCACTACTATGGATGGTGAAGATTTCTTATCCCTTATGAATTCAGATGCAGTTAAGTACAACCAAACTTGACTTTTTGCATTTCACACCATACCAATAAGAATAGCCCACAACAACTCTTCTGACCTATCACAACTTCACATACATGCCCTAAGGATCACATTTCATAACATCTTGGAGCTTGAATCATCCCACACATTCAGATTGCCAAAATCCTCAAGAAACTTCATTTCTTCGGAACTCAAAAACCAACCATCAAAACCTCAAACTTTCTTCACCATTCAACTCAGCATCACTCATAGAACATTTCCAACCCTTCATTATAGCCTGAAACCTCACAAAACAAAAACACGATTTCACCCCCCCCCCCCCTTTAACTAAAACTTCAAAATAGCCCAAATAAATTCCTTCCAAGCATCAAAGCATCCTCAAGAGATCCATTGGAGTTGATTGACACCAAGGAGAGGCCCAGATAGCTCAGATTGAGAAAGCTCAAGCTCAGGTATCATCAAGAACAAATTTTCCAGAACTTGTATTTTTTGTTATAGAAATGTTCTTCATGCTTCACTAATCACACTGCACCTTTTACTTTTGAAAATGGTTGAGATTTGAGCTTGTATCGTGCTTCTGAAACTTTTGCAGTTTTTATGTTTTGATTCGAATCTCATGTTTGATGCAATATAAATGTTGTTTGATGGTGCATTCTTGTTTGGGGTAGTTAGGGGATCATTTCTAGAAAGTTAGAACTCCTAATTTGGCCTAGGGAAGAAGTTGGGGATTTGGTCTCACCGGAGAAGATGACCGGAGCACTGTTCCGGTCATCTGAATGTCATTAGGGTTTTAATTAGGGTTAGGGTCAGTTTGAATGTCAGCCCATGGATGGCCCTTCTCGCGCGTGTATGAACGGTTCAGATTGTGTCATTAGCCCTAATCCCTGTTTAATTAATTTAATCAAAATTAATTATCCAGATTAATTCTCAGCCACTGGATTGCGCGCCAGTCAACTCCCTCCAAATTGCTTTGAATCTCAGCCTTAGATCTTGCATACTTTCCCTTTTATTCATTTTTATTTCATTTTTATTCATTTTTATTGCATATTTATTTTAAAATAGTTAGAAAAATCCCAAAAATATTTCCTTTTGCATTTTTGTTTCAAATAATTTTCTTAATCAGAAAATGATTTTTATTTTATTTTTTGCACATAAAAAGTATTTTTAAAATATTTAAATGTTTATTTTAATTAATTAATGAGAATTAATTAATTAAAATATCATTTAGGTATCTAAAAATCACAAAAAAATTCATGTTGCATCTTAACACATTTAGAAACATTTTCAAACCCCTCATACACATTTCTTTTTGTTTTTGATCATCATTTGACAATTTTCTTTGAATTTAGGGTTCATAAAATCACATTTTAAACCCTAACCTTTGAAAAATCTTTTCTGCCTAACCATGAAGGGTTTGAAGATGGTTCTTTTTACACTGTTTTACACACATCATGTAGTATCTAGGATATTTTTGGCATGAATTTATCTTGCATTTTCAATTTGTTTGGCATTTTACATTGTGGATCACCTAAAAAACCCTAGAAACTTAGGAAAGTCATAACTTCTTCTAGGTTTAGTTTCTGACCTCCCCCTTTGGATGGTAACCTAGTATAGGTTTAGGGTTCCTTTGAGTGTATTTTCAATTTTTTATAATGTCATTTGCTTCTGTCTTTGCCATTTGCATCTCATCCTTTCATGTAACCCTAATTTTGCATCTTTACTTGCATCTTACATTGCATTGCATGAACATATGAACTTGCCATGCCATTCTAAGAATTTTGTATGCCATAATAGAAATCTTAAGACATTGCTTGAACTTTTCTTGATCATTTATTCATACATTTGTGTCGCTCCCGCCAAATGACACCGGGTCAAAAGGGGTACAGACACGAACGGTCGGCGAAAGGGACAATGAGAACACACAGCAGTGAACTCACTGGAAAAGAAAAGAGTCGCCAGCTAGGCATTTTTATCCCAGAGGAAAGGCAATGTTGCATAGACCTAGAAAGGCATGGATAAGACGGTTGCGAACCAGAGAGACTGAGAAAGGGGGTTGGTTACAACCTGGGAAGGTATTAGCACCCAGATTGTCCGTCGTACTCGACGGGATCCACGCTTAAAAGATTTGTGTTTTAAAGGGGTAGTGTCAGTGCAATCTGTATATAAAAGAGCTGGAAAAGGATGTACAGGTGTCAGTGCAAAAGAAGTGAAGTGTATAATGATGTGTCAGTGTAAGAATGAGAATGAATTGCTCATGATAATGAGGCTAAGAGAAAGATGCTGGAAAGAGGGGGAATATACAGAGACTTTTGTTCGATAACCGTTAAGTTATGCCTACGTATCCTCTCGTGCAATGAGGAAGTCAGAACACCGTAGTTCGACCCAAAGAGACTGAAAGATGAATTGACTTGTGAACTGCTTACTTGCCTATGCTCAAGTGTATGACCTGTCTGGCTCAGGTGCTAACTGTCTTGCATCAGACGGAAGAAGCAAGTTCTCGTTTGTGAGTGAAGGTGATGAGAAAAGAATCCCGGAGGAGACGATTATTGTTTGTTTTTGGGTTTTCAGTCTTTTATTGCTTTTGAGAGTTTGTCATAAGTTAATGAGCTTAAGCCTAAACCAATGGATTTAGTAAACTCATCACATCTTCCCTCTGATTAGGGGTAATGAGGGTACCTTAAGTGTGAAGTCAGATTCTCACATTTAATCACCTTTGATGTAGGGTTAAGATCATTAACCTACTTGTGATTATTTAGATGTTTTTGTTGCTTTTGTTTAGTGTTGAGTAATGAGGTTAAGCCATGATCAGGGATTAAACAGACTCATTACACCATCCTAATAGAAGGATAATAGATGAGAATGTTTAAGCTGAGGAAAACTCCTCAACTTAATCCATGATTAGGGATTAAACTCATGACAAAACAAAGCCTTTATTAAGTGGATTTTATTTAATGGTATGATGATGAAGTGATTTTTATGATTTGTAAGACAACTTGAGGGGGACTTGTCCATTAACACTAGGGTTAGTCCTTCTTAACCAATTAAGGAAGAAATAGAACCCTAATGCAAGGCCCAAGTTACAAGTGTGATGTCTTGATGATTATTATGTGAATTGATTAAAGGATTTAAACACATTAAGGGTTTAACACTTAGGATTAAAGTTATACACTCCATCCTAATAGAAGGATGCAGGCATAAGCTTAATCACAAAGCCTTAAAGCCTTTAGGGTTTAGTCCCTGATTATGAGATGAGAAGAGAGACACAAAGGATGACACAAAGGTAAAATCTAAATGGGGGACTAATCAAAACCCTAATCATTGTCATGCTTGGTTGTTCCTAAGGTTTGTGAGGTTTGCAAGAAGAATCTTCAATGGAACCACCAGGAAGCAGATGAAAGGATCAAGAGAAGCAAAGCAACTTGCTTCATTCAAGAAGTCAAGTCACTTGAAGAAAGAAAGTAAGGAGGAGAAGAATGAGCAAGCTCAATCTCAAGCACATACAAAAATGCAGCAAGGATGCATAAAAAGAGATGAAGAGAAGTTATGAGAAGTGAAGGCAAATTCACTTCTCAAAGTCACTTACCACCTGAAAGGTTAGAAAAGAAATGCAATGCAATGCAAAATGGGATGAGATGACATGATGAGAAGCAAAACCAGAAGCACATACATGATGTTAATGATGCTATGAGATGTTAAAAACATAAAGCAACACAAGGGGATGATCATACAAGTTCCTGAATGCAAATGAAGCAAGTTAAAAAGCATGGACATACATGAAAAGTTATGAAGTGCACATGGCATACAACATGGCAAATACATGATGCAATGATTAAACATGCTTTCAATATGTCTTATGATGTCAAATGAATCAAATGGATGCTTGAAATGTCATGGCAAGTCATGTTATGCAAGAAAATGCAAGATGGATGCATATGGAAGCCCAAATTAGGGTTTATGAACAATACATCAAACAAAAATCAAAATCAGAAGCAAACCCTAAGATAAAAAATTGAAAATGCCACTCAAAGGACCCATAATCCCATACTAACTCACTGCCCAAAGGAGAAGTTTCAACTCCTAACCAAATTCAAGTTATGGTTTTCTTAAGATTTCTAGGGTTTTAGGGTTCCTAAACAAGAAAATTACCAAACAAATGGAAAATGAAAGATCAAATCATGGCCATTTAATCTCACAAACTACATGCTAAACACAATGCAATGCAAAAAGAATCAATGTCCAACTCTTCATGGTTAGGCAGAAATGATTTTTGGAACTTTGGATCAAAATAATGCATCAAAATGATTTTAATTCAATGAAAAATTCTCAAAATGCATCAAGATCAAAAAATAAATTTGGTTTGAAGGTTGGACAATGTTTCTAAATGTCTTAGAACATTTCATGAATTTTTTTGGTAATTTTTAAATACCTAAAAGTATTTTTAATAAATTAATTTTCATTAATCAATTAAAAATAATCTTTTAAATATTTAAAAATACTTTTTTTAATGCTAAAAATGAAAATAAAAATATTTTTGTGTTTTAAAAATTAATGAAACTCTTGACAAAAAGTTTCATAATTTTTAAAACATTTTTGCTATTTTAAATAAATTGTATAAAACAAATATGAAATAAATGAATTAAAACAAAGAAAATAGAAAAGTCAGCTGAATGGAGGGCTGGGATGGATCCTGGGTTTGAAAATGTTGACTGCGCGCGCAGATCAAAGGCCCACATTCAAACTGAGTTAAATACAATTAAGAATTAATTAATTATGGTTTAGGGTTTAATGACGAATCTCAGCCACACACACGCGCGGCAAGTCAACCAGTCAAAGCAATCTAACGCTCCAGATTCAAATGCTCATTAATACCCTGATTAAACCCTAATGATTTTCAGGTGGCCGGAGAAGACCTCCGGTCGTCTTCTCCGGTGGGAACCCCACCTGAAAATCCCTAAAAACCTCAAAACACAACTAAAATGAAATCCAAGAACACTGGAATGATCCCCATAACCCACTGAATCAAAACCCCATCACCAACATCATTTATATTCCCTCAAACTCACGAATCGAAACGAAACATTTTTTAGGTCAGGGAGTTTCAGAACACAATTAAACTCTTATTTCATCAACATTTTCAAAACTAAAGATATCAGAACAATCAGTGAATCATGAAGAACAACTTAAGAACTTAAAAAATGATTTCTGGAAAAAATGTTCTTGAGCTACCTGAGTTTCGGAACTTTCACTCTTGCAACTTTCTGTCCCCTTCCTTCGATGAAAACCACTCCTTATGACCCCTTGATGATGTTTGGATGCTTAGAGGAAGTTTATGTTGGCTGGTTAAGGAGTTTGAACAGCTTCTGCTCAAGCTCAGTTGAAAATGGTGTTGGTGATTCAGGCTGTTTCAGGCAAAGGTGAAGGGTTCTTTATGACCAGGATGATGAATGGAGAAGGTTTATGAAGTTTGTTCAGGTGTTTGTGAGCTGTGGAATGAGATTCGAAAGTTTTTGCTTTGGGGGTGAAAAATGGGGAAGCTCAGTTCTTGCTTGGTTCAGGCTTATGTCTTGCTGGTTTTGGTTCAGTGAAGCAAGGTGAGTTGATCAGTGGAATTGGTTCTTGTGTTTGTGAGTTGTATGGAGAGATTCGAAGAGAAATGCTTGAGGGAGTGTTTTTGTGAGTGGTGAGTTGTGGTGAGCTTCAGCCTTGCTTGATGTATGAAATGGCTAGCATTTTCCTTGCATAAAATAATCTCATTGGTCAGATGATGTGACCTGGCCTTTATTGATTGGTAAGGTGCCTTTTGCAAAATGTCAACTTTGGTGTAAGGAAGGCATGGGTTGAACCCTAGGCTAGTACAAGCATGTGGGCTGGCGCAGCATGGTGTGTGAGGGATGCTAGAATGGTTCAGCAGCCAAGGCAACAAGTGGGTGAGGTGTGATGATGGTTTTTGCAAGTTGATCACTTTTGGTTCATATGAAACTTTCTTGTCCCACAAGCCATGAAACATGAGAAATTTTGGTTCAAATCTGATTTTTAGGTCACATGTGATGTTTGTGTAATGGTTAAACATGAACTAGAAGTCACAAATGCCATGGTACAAAGTTTTTGCAAGTTTCTCATTTGGTGCATGTCTTGAAAATTAGTGATTTTTGCCAACTTTGACACACCATAACTTTTGATCCACAAAGAATTAGATCATGTTCTTGTACTTTTTGAAAAGGGAAAGATCTAATCTACAACTTTCCTGACCAAAGTTTTTCCATTTGAAGCATTTTTGGATCAAAAAGCAAGGGTTGAAAAAGTGGCATAAAATGACATTTCATGAAAAGTCAACTGTGCCCTAAAAAGTCAACTTTGCAAAAACTTGTAATTCTTGAATTTTGTGAACTTCAACCTTCTTCCATTATCAAATAAAGATCATATACACTCAAAATGATGAAGATCACCCCTTGGTTGGGTCATTGGGGGCCTCAGATGCCCTGATTTTACACTGACTTGTCTGAAAAGTCAACTCTTGATCAGATGACTTCCCCATAGAATTTCTTCATAAAAATTGATATGCATACTCCCTATACCATATAGAGACCAATATAAACAAGAATGACCAAAAAATTTGGAGTTATGGCCTCTGAAACCAAAACCCTAATTTTAGGTCAACTGTGCAGTTAAACCTGACTCTGCCTCCATACCAATCCCAGTTCTTGTGATTCTTTGGCATTCTTGACTTTGAGAAGATGTAACATGATACCTGAACACATATAGACCCCTTTGAAGTGATTGATGACCTTTGGAGTGGCTCAAAAAGCTCCTGGATTGCTCAGATCACAAACCCTAGGTGCAGATGACTTTGAATCTATGCAATGAACCAAAAATGTACTATGAGATGGTATGATTGTGTTTATGCATATGAAATGATCACAAGCCATGGTGTTAATGGGTGAGGGCAAATTTGGGGTGTTTACAATTTGCTATGCTTTGCATCCATTTCATTCCATGAACATCCGTGTGTTTACATGCTTCCTACATGCTTCATTTGCATTCATTCTCTTGTATGATCCCACATATGCATCTTGTATACCTTTGCATCATGTCATAGAATCATTTGCATCATGTGTATACTTCTGGTCTTGGTCTTTGCCTTTGCATATGCATTGTTTCATTTCATTCCTTTCCTTATGCATCTTGTGCTAACCTTTCAGGTTAATGGTAAGTTGTTTGAGAGGTGGATTTGCCTTCACCTCCCACTTCTTCTTATCTCTTTCATATTGCATCCTTGCTGCATTCTTGATTGTCTTTGAGTGGGCTTGCTCACTTGTGTTCCTCTTCCTTTCTTTCTTTAAGTTACTTATCTTCTTAGGAAGTAAGTAACTTGTTCTTCTTTCTCATCTTCCTTTCATCTGCTTCTTCCTTGGTGGCTTCCTTGAAGACTTCTCTTAAGCCTCACAAAACCTAGGACTTCCAAGAATGATAACTTTTTAGGACTTATTAGTTTCCCTTAGACTTTTTCCTTTGAGTCTTCTTTGTGTCTCTCTTTTCATCTCATCATTAGAGACTAAACCTTTAAGGTTTTAGGACTTTGGAATTAGGGTTATGCCTGCATCCTTCTCTTAGGATGGAGTGTATAACTTTAATCCTAAGTGTTAAACCCTTAATTTGTTTAAACCTCTTAATTAATCCATCTAATAATCACTAAGACATTAACTTGTAACTTGGGTCTTACATTAGGGTTCTAATTCTTCCTTTATGGTTAAGAAGGACTAACCCTAGTATTTAATGGACAAGTCCCTCTTAAGTTGTCTTACAAATCATAAAATACATTTCTTAATCTCATCCCTTTAATTAAAATCCACTTAATAAAGGTTTGTTATATAATGAATTTAATCCCTAACCATGGATTAAGTTGAGGTATCTTCCTCAGCTTAAGTGTTCTCATCTATCATCCTTCTATTAGGATGGTGTAATGAGTTCACTAATCCTTGATTATGGCTTAAACTCATTACTTAACACTAAACAAAAACCCAAAAACATATAAATAACCACAAGTAGGTTAATGATCTTAATCCTACATCATCATGGCAATTAAGTTGAGATGCTTATCTCATACTTAAGTATTCTCATTATCCCTAATCAGGGAGGATATAATGAGTTTACGACCTTTGATTTAGGCTTAAGCTCATTAACTTATGACAAACTCCAAAAACAATAAAAAACTAAAAACATCAAAAACAAACAATAATCGTCTCCTCCGGGATTCTTTTCTCATCAACTTTATTCACAAACGAGAACTTGCTTCTTCCGTCTAATGCAATACAGTTAACACTCGAGCCAGACGAGTCATACACTTGAGCATAGGCAAGCAAGCAGTTCACAGTCAATTTGTTCTTCAGTATCTTTGAGTCAAACTACGGTGTTCTGACTTCCTCATTGCACGAGAGGATACGTAGGCATAACTTAACTGTTATCGAACAAAAGTCTCTGTGTCTTACCCTTCTTCCATCATTCTCTTTTTAAGCCTCATTCCTGAGTAATTCACATCATTCTTGCTCTGACACTTGTATATACTTTCCCAGCTTTTTCTCACAGATAGCATATACACCTAGCCCTTTAAACACAATCTCGTAAGCGTGGATCCCGTCGAGTACGACGGACAATCTGGGTGCTAATACCTTCCCAGGTTGTAACCAACCCCCTTTCTCAGTTTCTCTGGTTCGCGACCGTCTTATCCATATCTTCCTAGGTTTATGAAGCATTACCTTTCCTTCAGGATATAAATGCCTAGTTGACGAATCTATTCATTTCACCTTCATCTTCTCCTTTCGCCGATCGTTCGCGCTTTTACCGGGATGCAAATCTTCGGGAGCGACACTTTGCAAGGCCATAACTTGAGTTCTAGGATGAATTAGAATGAGTTCTTGTACTTTTTGAAAATGGGAGGATCCAATATACAACTTTCATGTTTGAAGAAATTTCATTTGAAACCTTTTTGATCAAGAAAGAGGAGGTTGAAAATCTTTCCCAAAATAGAAAGTTTACATTACAAGTCATTTCCATTTTTGGCAAGTTTTGGATTTGTTCATTTTTCTTCAATTTTGTGAACTTCCAAGCATTCCAATGATCAAATAAAGATCATAGGACCTCAAATTGATGATGATGACCCTTTGGAACCCTTGTTGGGGGCCTCAGATGCCCAGAATCTGACTTTTCTTGTATAATAAATTACCATTTGATATGATCACTTCCACAAGTAATTTTTTCTTAAAAATTGATACATATTCTCCTTATAACATATATAGACCAATAGAATCAAGAATGGCCAAGAATTTTGAGTGTAAGGGCCTTAAACCCAAAACCCTAATTTCTGGTTATCTGTGTAGGAGCTCCTAGCCTGCCTGGACAACTGTGCAATCCTCTAGGATTTTGTGACTTCCAAGAACCATTGGGGATATAAAATGACCATAGAAAACTCATGGACCCTCTTGACATGCTTCATGGCCTCTGAGATAGCTCAAACCACTTCTAAGATTCATCTGATCACAAACCCTAGTTATGCAGCTATGCAGTGAAATAAAACTATGCAGTGTAAGATGGAATGCTTATGAAATGTAATATGAAGGATCACAAGCCAAGGTGTGAGAAAAAGAGAGGGAAAATTTGGGGTGTTTACAGCTGCCCCTATTTAAGAACGAGTTAGTTGTGCAGGATGTAAGTACCTGGCTTAACAGACAAACAAGATAATTTGTGGTTGAATACCAAGACAGTCCGAAATTTGCACACTTTATTATAAGAAAAAAAGGGATATAAATTGTAATAGATAGTATAGACCGAATATCAAATGGTAGCGACGATGGACGACCATCGAGCAGTGGACAACTGCTGGGGATTAAACGGTGAGAAACACACTGACAGGGAAGGTCCATCATGCTGGGGAATAAGGAATCTGCGACGGGGACGACCATCGGGTAAAGTGAGGCGACTTTACTGGGGATTTAAAAACACTAACAGGGATGACCGTCAGGCTGAAGAATAAAGAAACCGTGACCGGGATGGCCATTGGGTGAATAGCAAATAAATGATGAGGGACGGTCATCAAAAGGTGAAGGACGATCACCTAGCAGGGGACGACTGCTAAAAGTTATCACGACATAGGACGAATGTCGGGTAGAAATATCCATGATGGGGATGGCCATCGGATAAAATGATGAGGGACGATCATCAAAAGGTGAAGGACGATCACCTAGAAGGGGACAACTTCTCTGTTGGGGATTATCTCGACATAGGACGAATGTCGGATAAAAAGATCGACGATAGGGACGACCATCGGATAAAATGATGAGGGACCGTCATCAAAATAAATAATGAGGGATGGTCATCAAGAGGTGAAGGACGATCGCCTAGCAGGGTACGGCTGTTGAGGATTATCGCGACATATGACGAATGTCGAATAAAAAGGTCGACGACAGGGACGACCATCGGATGAACGATGAGGTACGGTCATCAAAAGGTGAAGGACGATCACCTAGCACGGTTTGGCTTCTCTGTTGGGGATTATCTCGACATAGGACGAATGTCGGATAAAAGAGTTGTTCTGTTGGCGACAATATGTATAGACTAAAGATACAAACGAGTATCCTTAGGACCACGATACGGAAGCGTATTGATAGAAACAAACAACGACATGTGTTTAAGGAGTCATGAAACGGACGAGTATCAACTGTTTGAACAAGGAACACGGACGAGTGTTGATCTGCTGGGGAGATGCATAAGATACAGACGAGTATCAAAGAATTATGTACAAGTAGGATACAGACGAGTATCAGAAGGATTGTGTATATGTATCTACAAGTATTTGTACTGAGAGTGCAAAAGGATATTTTGGCTTTTCTCTGCAAGGGATGAGTTTTTTTTTTGCGTATTGTTGGAAGAGTGATTTTGGTATTTGTAGGTGATTGGCTCGAAACTGGCATATGATCATGCAAATGTTTGAGTTTTGCCGTAATGCTCCGTATTAGACGGAATGCTACACTCTGTTTGGGGAGAGATGATGTGAATGCTATGATTATGTAAATGAGAGAAATGAGATCCGAGATCTGAAATCTGCTGGGAGAACAGATCACTGGGCGATCCGTGGGGAGAAAGAATCACTGCACGATCTTTCTGGAGAACTCTAGGGGAAGAACTCTGTGGGGATCCAATGCTGGGGATGAGAAGATCTGCCAGCTCGCTGGGGAAAAGTGATTTAGGCATTTCTTTGGAGATCCTGCTTGGGGAGGAGAGAACTTCTGGGAAGTAATATGTCGGAGGATCAGCTTTGTAGGGGATACTCTAAGGGGATAAAGAGCTCCATGAGGGAATACTTTCGTCAAGTAGTCCTTCTGATGATGTGACTGCCGGCTTGGCTGGGGATATAGTGCCTGATATGCCACATGTTGTGAAAGGTTGTCCGCCTTGAGTACCTGCAACTTGTCAAACAAAGGAAACGCACAAGTGCCCTGAGGTATCCTCAATTGGATTCCTTCATAGGAGTTAGATTTGCTTAAGAGTACATAGTTCCTGCAAACATTTATTGAAAATGGCTTATATGTTTTTATGCAAATGTTGTATTACGAACTTTGGACATTTTGCAAACAAAACAAAAAGGTACAAAACAAAGTGTGAATGAATATTTAACTTTATTGATTTTTGTGCCCTGAATAGGCGAGTACATTGCAGAAGCTAATCCTCGAAATGAGGAGGTAGCTTACAAAATTGAGAAAATAAAAAGTCCTATTTGGCAATGCTGAAGTTGATGCTCCAATCTTCCATTGCTATGAACTATTTGACCTGTACGCTCTTCTTGCTTTTTGAAGAAAGTTGATTCTGACCGACGCTTTGTCCTTTCGAAGCTTTCCATGTTATGTGAGTGATACAGACGAATTCAGAATGCAGTTGTTCGCTTATTCCCTGAATTTGCGTGGATCTCCCTTTTGGGTTTTCAATCCACCGGGATACCCATTTTTGCCTGAGCTGTCCGATGTGGCTTTTCAACTCAGCGGGTGTACATTTTTTTTTCAATTTTTTCCCTTATTTTTTCCCGAGTCTTTTATTCTTTTTTTGACTCGTCGGGATGCCCTATTTTTGCCTAGACTTACATTCTGTTTTTATGTCCAGCGGGTCATTTATGCGAAGTATTTTTTAACTACATCTGAATTCACAGGAGATAGGATTTTTTCATATCCATGGTTGCGAGCATCAGTTCTCCTCCTGAGAAGACTTTAGTTATCACGTAGGTGTAATACCTCAAAATTTTCCCTCTCATTTCCTCAACATTTTTTTGCATAGCATTTTGCATACATAACTTTATAAAATAACCAAAAACATTGCATCATGCATTGCATGGCTGAGGCATAGGCATGTGATCAATGATTGGAGAAACTGAAGGCATTACAAAGGCAACCGAAGGGCCACAAAGCTTCTCAACCTTGTGCAAAGGGTTCACAACATCCCACAAGTCTTCACTTGACTCCATAAGCCATGGAAAGATGGAGTTTAATCAAAGGGGGCAAGCAGTGCAACAACTCCTGATGAAAAGGGCCAAATTAGGGTTTCACTTCTACGGGGCTTCGGCATGAAGTTTCGATTCAAAGAGGATTCCTTTGTATTATATATGATGTTAAAGGCCTAGGGTTTAAATCTCGTCCACAAATTCATTTTGGAAGGGGTTCAATTGGCCAGAAGACTCAAAATCGAGGAATCGGGGAAAAGGCAACCGAGGTAGGTGAAAAGGGGTCGATTCCTGAATTTTAAGGTCAAATTCATGAAATTAGGGTTACAATGATCCTATGGTTCAAATTTGGTTAAGAAATGATGGAGGAATCATAAAAAAATCAAAGAAAATTCATTTGAAAAGTGGTTAATTTCACATTTCCCTCCACTTTTCCTTCCACTTTCCTTCCACACTTCCTTTCATTCTTTCTCTCTTGTTTTTCCATTTCAATTCCACTCCATTTCCCTTGGAAACTTCTACCATGTTCTACCATCTTCTAGAATGTTCCTTCTCCTAACCTAGCTCCATTGCTAAATCCTAACCTCATTACCAAACCATAATTTTGGATCCCAAGCCTAATTTTTGGGCCCCAAACCTAAGCCATATTTAATCCATTTTCATCCAAACCAAAGGGGATTCACACACAATTTTCATTTTCCAAATTTCTCATTCTCTCACAATCACTTTTTCTCTCTCACTTTTCCTCCTTTTTCCCTCCTTTCACTAAATTTTTTTGAATAAGCTCTTCAAGTTTCACATTGAAACATGAAGATCTTGAAGCTTAGCCTCAACCTCCATTGATTTTGTGGATTGTGGAAGAAGAAGCTACTAAATTTTGATGAAGGTTTCGACTTATCAGAAGCACACGAAGGTTCAAGCATCAAGAACACATTTATTTTGCGGTTTCGCGGTTTTCTTGGTTTTCTCTTTGATCAAGCTCTGATCCTTGCAACATTCACCGAAACACTTCTCCGCTTCGTAGGTTGGTGATCTAAATCACTTCTTCTTTAAGTTATTCTCTTCATCTCGCCATTTCGGCATCCTTTAATTGCTTTTCGTTGTGCTTGCGATCGATTGTTTTGTTATGCGTTGCTTGCGATTTGTGGTTTTTTTTATAGATTAGAAGTTAAGGTGTTGATAGTTATAGGTTTTAGCATGTGTAAATAAGCCCCAATTAAGTAGAAATTAGTGTTAGCATGTTCCTAGATATGTTAGGGATCATTAGAAGTGATTTTGTGGCCAAAAGCACTTATTTCAAAAGTTTTATCACTTTCTGTTCAGTGTTAACCGGTTAACGCATTTGGTTAACCGGTTAACGCATTTGGTTAACCGGTTAACGCGTGCGTTTTAGCCACAAATTCCTGCTGTTTTAGGTCCGTTAACCGGTTAACGCATTTGGTTAACCGGTTAACGCTGTTGATTTTTGGATTTTTAGTTTATTTGATTGCCCATTCTTGCTTTCTAGTGCCTCTAATGTTCATACATATTTAGGTAGTGATTTTAGGGAATTTTTGGGTCCATTTCCTGTAGCTCATTCCCCCATTTCGAGTCGTTTCAACACGATTCCGTTCATGTCGCATATTATGCATTTTAGTGTTTCTTGGTGCATAGCTTGAGTTCTTGCACTTTGTTGCCATGTTTATGCATTATTTGGCATATGAATAATCATGTTGCATTCTGTTTTACATCTTTTGCCTTGCATTAAATCATTTTGCATTTCCATTGTCTCAATGTATGTGGCATAATCATGTATGTATGTGCGTTTGGTTGCATCTGATTGCATGCTTGATCATATCACTTATATCAATTCAATTCTGAATTTTGCATTGAGTTTAGCATTCTTGTTGAGCTCTCATATTGCATGTTCATAATCAATAATCCTCATGTTCATATACCATATTCATGTGCTACATTTTTGCATACTTGTTGCATAATCAACCATGTGATGCATTCTTGCATAATCCTTCTAAATGTTCATGTTCCTCCATTTATGTATGTTGGTCCATGTTCAAATGCATGTTCATGATGAGATTGGTGCATTTTTCATTGAGTTTGTGCATTAGAAAATGAAAATAATCAATTCTGGATTTTGCATTTCATAGTTGTTTTTGCATATAGGGGCTGTAAAATGTATGTTGTTTGTTATGTTTGCATGTTGTTTGTAACCTTTTACAACTAACTTTTCATGTTGCATGCTGGCTGTAAAAAGCTGCTTTGTATTATGCTTTGTTTTCATGGCTATTTGTGTATTAGGGGCTGTAATAGGTGCTGTATTTTTGTCCTAGCATTTTTTTTTAGTTCTTTGGAATTAAAATAGAATTTAGATAGGGTCCTAGAGTCATTAGGATTAAATTAGGGTATGTTTGCCTTGTTATTTTAAATAAAAAAATATACATTAACCTTTGTTTTGTAGAGGGGAAGATTGAGGTAAGTCTCCTTACCTTGTCCTTTATTTTATTTTTATGCATTTTCTTTATGCATTTAATTCATTTCCTTCTTTTCATACCTGTGTTTGGTAGGATTCTTCATTGTTAGGACCAACTTATCTTCCTTAGGAAGTAAGTTGCATCCTTAGGATATCCCTTTTGTATATGATAACTAACTTAGGGTTGTGTCTTAGTCCCCTTAGTTTTTTCCTTTTGCAACTTGAGTCTTTCTTTCTCACCTCACAAATAAAAATAATAAAATAGTTAATAAAAATCGAACTTTCTTGTACGACACGAGACTTTGTTGCGGAGTACTTATACGCGTCCTGTTTTGGGGAGAGGTGTAAGTATTTACCACGATGGATAGGTCTTAGTGTGGGAATGTTCACAAACAAATTCAAAACATTTCTCATAAAAAAGACAAAAAACAAACAATAAGCGACTTTCCTGCGGGAATTCTCTTCTCATCCGACTCATTCTCAACGCGAACTTGCGATGACTTGTCTTTCATGCTAGACGGTAAACGCACTCGTACCAGATGAGCCTGCAACACCTGAGCATAGACATACGCAGTTCCAACATAAAAAAAAAAACAAATAGTTCCCGCCTTAGTTAGGCGAACTACGTCGACTCTGAACCTCATTTTCCCGATGAGGTACGTAGGCAGCGGGGTAGGGCCCGTTCGAGCACATTCTTTATTTTCCCTACATTTCCGTCTTTCTTTCCATTCTCTTTTCCAATTCCCTTTCTTTCATTTCCAGTTCCAGTTAGCAGTTTTATTCAGCAGCAACTTTATTTTCTCACCCTTTGAAGCAAACAAGCAAGCGTGGATCCCGTCGGGTACGGCGGATGATCTGGGGTGCTAATACCTTCCCAGGTCTTAACCGACTCCCGAACCCAGATCTTTGGTTCGCAGGACCTTGTCCTTTCCTTCTTCCTCATGTTTGTGCAGCATTACCTTTCCCATTCCTTCGGGATAAAAATGTCTGGTTGGCGACTCTACCTTTTTCGCGCCACTTTCGCGTTTGTACTAGGATGAAAATCCCGGGAGCGACAGCTGGCGACTCTGCTGGGGATCGAACCCAGAATCTCTAGTTTCCCTTGTAGAGTCAATCCTAGCGCCTGTTTGGTTTTGTTTCTTTGGGTGTGTATCCGTATGTTGCTTTGTGCTTTAGTTTAGCTTTACTGTTTTTATTTACAGTTTTTACTTTACAACTTTACTTTACCGCATTTATTTACCGCTTTCAGTATTTATTTCCCATGCTTTACTGGTTTTCATTTTTTCTGCAGGATGGGAGTTACTGTGAGATAAGCCAAATACCCGGCTTGAGCGCACTATAGGATTAGCGTGGACACGTTGTACTCGCATGGTTACATGATGAGTGGCGATGTGTTCCACACGCAGATTCCGACCGTCTTGGGACTATTCTGTGTGGGGGTTCTTCTCCACTTCAGGGTACGACTTTGATAGTTATGTACATCTGGTGACCGATCTTCGAGGACCTTAATGGGAACACCCCTCTCTAGTGATGAAGGTGGAAGACCACATTTGTTGGCAAACCCACTCGCATCCGAGGGTCCATTGGGAACTCGCATAGGATAGCCTGGTTCTCTCATAGGAATTCAGTTAAAGCAAACTGTTTGTATGACAGTAGTATTGTACCCTTCGGGATGAATGTACTATTGTTTCTCGATTCAGTGCTTGAAGTTGGAGACTTATGAGGGATGCTTGTTTTTCCGGACTCAACTGAGGCCTCCCTGAGTAGTACATAATGCCAAACCGATTCCCTGATTTGGTAATGAGCCATTTCTCGGAAATGGTGAACGTATTATTGCTATTCGGCTTTGAGAGTCCGTTATGTTGACCCGAGTAGCACACCCGTGAGATTGGGAGGGGTTTACAGGTTTGCAAGAACCCTAAGACCTTCAGCATACCCGCTTTGCCTTTGGTTCAGTTTTGTGATCTGGATTTTTGGTTCTAAGATATAGATTCCGGATCAGAGGGATTGTTATTGTGACATGTGGATATTGTGACCTTGCACCGACACCTGATTATATGATTGGCATATCACATACACTTCACTGATCACATGCCTCGCCTTGCATAAGCATCATATCATCATTAATCATTTGTGTTTATTTTATTCTTATGGTCTGCATTACTCCCGGTTCCTGGTCATATCATTGCTTCAGAATGGAAGACGTCAGAAAGAGAACTGTGCACTATAAATTTTTTGATACCAAGATGGACTTGATCAACCAAATGGTGTCTCTTATTACCCCGGGTCATTTGGGATACTTCAAGGAAAAGTATGGTGATATTCTGGACTTGGTATTCAACTTGGATAGCTCTCAGAGAAGCATCATTCACACTTTGTTGCAGTATTACAATCCACGACTCAGGTGTTTTACATTTCATGACTTTTAGTTGGGTCCTTTGCTGGAAGAGTATACTGAGATTATGGGAGTGTCAATCAAGGATCAGATTCCTTTCAACTCAGAGATGACAAGACCAACCCATGCTGACATCGCCAAAGCTCTTTATTTGAGCTCATCTGAAGTATCTGCAAATCTGTCTACCACCAAAGAAAAAGTACATGGTTTCACTCTAGAGTACCTGGTTAGAAAAGCTGAAGAACATGCAGAGGCAAATCAGTGGGATTCTGTTTGCGCCATCTTAGCACTATCCATTTATGGGATCATCTTGTTCGCTGATATTGACAAATTTGTGGACATAAATGCTATTCATTTATTTGTGTTGAAGAATCTGGTGCCCACACTCCTAGGGGACCTGTATTATTCAATGCACTATAAGAATGAGAAGAAGCAAGGAGGTCTGGTTAGATGTTGTGCTCCCTTATTCTACAAGTGGGTCATGAGACATTTGCCTACTACTGCGAGTTTTACTGATCCTAATACTATTTGGGCCCAGAAGCTGAGTACTTTGTCTGCTAGAGATATTAGGTGGTTTACTTTGAGGTTGAAAGGAAAGAGTTTCATTACCAGCTGTGGGAATTACCTCAATGTGCCTTTGTTAGGAGTATCAGGAGGTATAAACTACAATCCCATTCTCTTAAGAAGACAGTTAGGGTATGCGCTCAAGGAGATTCCCGATGAATCCGAGTTATTCCAAACTTTTTACTTCTCGGTGAAAGACAATCTTTCGTTGGTTAGAAAAGTTGCAGGTTCTTGGAAGGTGATCAAAATAAAGGACACGACATGTCTAGGCAAGAGCAATAACCGGATGTTCCCTGAATTCGAAGCTTGGATAAAGGAGGAGGTTCAAACGGCTCTAGTCCCTTTTTCTATACCAACTCCGCCTCTAGCAACGGTGCCATTAGAAGATTATCAGAAGTTGGAAGCTTTGGTCAAGCAGCTCAGGGTTGAGAATCAAGAGGCTTACAATTCCTGTCAGAAATTGATGATTCAGAACCATAAGTTAGAAGATAGAGCTCTCCGAGCTGAGGAAACGGTTCGTCTCAAGCAGAAGGACTTCGAGGAAAGGGAGCTATACTCCAGGAAGAGAGGATTGGCTGAGATCCATAAGGCGAGTCAGCGCCAGAAGGATAAGAAAGAACTTAATAAGGTTAATGAAGCCATCACACTTTGGCAAGAGAAGTGGAGTGATAATCAGAAGAAGCAAAAGGAGGTAGAAACTGAATTCGAGTTGAAGATCAAGAACCTCCAGGATGCTTTAGTTGAGCAAGAGAATCTAGTTCGGAGAGCACAAAAGCAACAGAGAGAGTATCTTCGTCAGATAACAAAGAGTCAACAAATAGATGAAGATGTCTAGAAAGAAGTTGATGAGCTGTAGCTTCGTGCTGATGTGAAGAGGTCAAAGGCCGAACCGGGTCCGAACAAAGAGAATGAGATGATTTTCCTGCAGAAGATTGAAGAGTTACATGCTTCCTTTGATCTAAGGGACCTTATCATCCAGAGACTCATCCAGGAGCCCCATCATCCGGATATCGTTAAGTTATTCCAGAATGTCAAGCGTCTTAGCTGGAGGCTGCAAGACTTAGAGCTCCCTAGAGTTTAGTTTCATGCTATTATACTCAGATTACCCACAGGCTTGTTGTGGGATTTCTTTTATTGATATACTTTGTTGTTCTTTTGGCACCCTTCTGGGACTTTGTTGTTTCAAACTTCAGTTTATGTAATTGACTTGCTTTGAATCTCTTGTTTGTTATTTGTTGCACCGACACGGGGTAATGAGCACCAATTCTCCACGGCCGTCACTGTATTTGAACATCACTTGGGTCTTCTTCCCAATTATTACTCTCCAAATACCAGGACCGGGAAAGGAAAAATCATTGGGAATAAAGGGAACACATTGCATTGCATACACATCATTTGCATTTCTTTTTGTTTTGCAGGTTTTCTACAGGATGCTTAATTTATCTGTGTTTCAGGCAAAGATTGCGAGAGCTGCCAAGACTCGGCATCTTCGGCAGAATATCCCGCATCGCTATGCAACTCGCAACAACCAGAGGATAGTCATGGATGCTATGCAAACTGAGCTTAATGAGTTTCGCACTAGAATGGGAGAGTTCATTGTCATGATGCAAGGGATGGCTCAGGGACAACAAGAGTTAAGGAATGCAGTTCCTGGGACCACTCCTGACGTCCAAGTGACTCCTCCCAACACCAACAATGCCCCAGGTGGACCTTAGATTCCAGAACAAGGCACGACAACTTTCATTCCGGTACAAGACAGGCAGGATGATCAGTTCCCTTCTTTCAACAATGACACAGGGTTCGACGGAGAAGGAAATCTCCAAGACTTTTTGATGCTTGCTGAGAAAGTCAAAGCCCTCGAGTGTAGAGACACTTTAGGGATAGATGTGTCTGACATGGGCCTAGTCCCCGGGGTGGTTATTCCTCACAAATCCAGGCCGCCTACTTTTGACAAGTATAACGGTAGCTCCTGTCCAAAGACTCACTTGCAAGCATTCTACCGGAAGATCGCTGCCCATACTAGGGATGAAAAGCTCTGGATGTACTACTTCCAGGATAGTCTCTTCGGAGGATCCTTGGAATGGTATATGAAGCTATAGAGAAGCTCTGTAAGAAACTGGAAGGAATTGGGAGAAGCATTCCTCAAGCAGTATCAATTTAACATCGACATGGTGCTCAGTCGCACTCAACTTCAAAGTTTGACTCAGAAGAATTCCGAGAGCTTCAAAGATTACGCACAAAGGTGGTGTGAAGTGGTAGACCTATTCCTGGATAACCTCCCTGGGCATTTCATGGAAAGGCTACCTGGATGTTCTTCAAGTGGATTCTGAGATTCAGAACGGGGGTGCTTCGAGTTATGGTATCAAGAAACCCTTCGTGAAGAAGAGAGAAGGAGATACCTGGGCAGTGTATGCGCAGAAAGGAGGAAGTAATAGAGGTTTTTATCAGCAAGTGACCCCTGTCACTATCTCAGCTCAACCTGTTCAACAACAAGTCCAACAACCACAACAACAACGCCAACAAAGGTATCAACAAAGAGCTCCTCGTCCATATTACCCCCAGAAGCCCAGAGAAAGATATTTCGAAGCTCCGCCGATGTCTTATTCACAACTTTTGAAGAACCTCTTACAACTTCAGATGGTTCAACTCCGAACTCTACAACCCCCGAAACCAGGCCAAATCCCCGAGGGTTATGATACAAACGCCAGATGTGAATTTCATTCCGGAGCTCCCGGGCATACCACAGAGAACTACAAAGCACTGAAGCATGTTGTTCAAGACCTATTGGATTCTAAAGCGATTAACTTCGCTCCTACTCCTAATGTAATACAGAACCCTATGCCTTCTCACGGAGGTACGGTTGGGGCAGTTGATGAAGGGGAGAATCTAAACTTGGTGTGTGATGTCAACGACCTACAGACTCCGTTGAATGTTGTTAAAGTTTACTTATCAAAGAAAGGTATCATTCCTGGATGTGAAGAAGATTGTCCAGGATGTGCAGAAGCTACAAATGGGTGTGAGCAGTTGAAAGTGGGGATCCAAAGTATGATTGATGAGGGAATGTTGCAGTTTGACAAGATTGTAAAAGAAAGCGAAGTCTCCACAGTAACTATCTTCTACGATCCATCCCAAGTTTCTTCACGGGCCAGAGTGGCACCGATAACCATCACCACTGCAGGACCGGTAATGTATCAGAGTGATAGAGCTATTCCTTGGAATTATGGTGGTGAAGTATACTGTAACAGCCAGAAGCAAGAGTTAGCCACGTCTAGTACAACCCCAGCTCAAGTAGAAAATGTTGGAGTATGGGGCTTTACTAGAAGTGGAAGGTTGTTTGCGCCAGAAACACTAAGAAATAGTGTGATACCACCCAGAGACACCGCAGAAGCCCAGGCTAGAGCAAGAGGGAAACAGCCAGTGGTTGTCAACGATCCTGCACCAGTAACTAATCCAGACCTTACCTTCGATAAGGAAGCTGAAGAATTCCTGAGGATTATCAAAAAGAGCGACTACAAGATGTGGAGCATCTGCAGCAGACTCCGTCGAAGATTTCCATCTTGTCCTTGCTCATGTGTTCTAATTCTCACAGGAAGGCTCTCTTGAATATTCTGAACAAGGCGTACGTGCCTCAGGATATTTCAGTAAATCAGTTGGAAGTAGTGGTATCTAGTGTTTATGCCAGTCACAGATTGGGTTTCACAGACTTGGATCTGACTTCTGAAGGTCGTGCTCATAATCGGGCACTGCATATCTCTTTAGAATGTAAAGGTGCAGTACTCTCTCACGTGTAGGTAGATACTGGATCTTCGTTGAATGACTTACCCAAGAAAGCACTGATGAAGTTGGATTATGATGGAGTAGTTCTAAAGCCCAGCGACCTGGTGGTGAGAGCATTTGATGGGTCGAGGAGATCAGTGTTCGGGGAGGTGGATTTACGAATTAAAGTAGGTCCTCAAATCTTCAATACCACGTTCTACATAATTGATATACAACCTGCATACAATTGTTTTCTCGGAAGACCTTGGATACATTCAGCAGGAGCAGTATCGTCCACACTCCATCAAAAGCTAAAGTTCGTCTAGGAGGGTCAAATTGTAACTGTCAGTGGGGAAGAAGACATTTTTGTTAGTCATCTGGCTTCATTCAAATATGTGGAGATGGATGGAGAAATAGTGAAAACTCTATGTCAGGCTTTTGATCCCTTGAAGACTGAACAAGCATCTGCAGTGGCAGCTTCACCTGAAGAACCGAAGAAGGGGGTTTCCGTGGCCTCTTATAAGCAAGCGCTTGAGTTGGTAGAATCTGGGGTACGGGAAGGCTGGGGCAGTCCAGTGGAAGTGCCAGAAAAGAAAGATATGTTCAGAAATTGGTTACCATCCTGGGCAGTCATCGTCTGGACCAAGTGATAGAGGTCGTCAAGGCCCAATTACTTTCACGAGTGTGGGAGTAGTGGATTATGGAAACATCAGTGACATGCAGGATGACGCAGTCGATAGTGACTGTGACATAGATGAGTGGATCATTTCTGCTGTTCCAGGGACTCAGCTTAGCAATTGGACATCAGAAAGGCTTATTTCAGTCACCTCTTTCGAAGAGTAATAATTTTTGTTTCTGTTTTTCCTGTATTCAAGCACTATGTCTTGCCCGGTGTAACAACCCAAATTTTCCCTCTTCTTTTTATGCATCATCATCATACCATAATCATCATAAGCATATCATATCCTTGACATCTTGGCATGGAAAGATGAGGCATAACATTCTCATGACCTAGCATTAGGCATATGATCATTTGGGTAAGGATTGGAAGCATTTCAAGCTATAACAAGATGCCCCATGGGTTTGTCCAAGTCCTATGAGGTATCTACATTGCATTCACAAGTTCAAGATCATTCACAAAAGCCCAGGAGATTGGGAGATCATCAGGGAATTCAAGCTAGGACAAGCTCTTTGTGACTTTGGCCAGATCATATGGGCAAAGTCTCTCATATGATAAGAGGATCCTAGGGATGAAATTTGGTGAGAAAACTCCTTGTGGAAGTCAGGTATTTCTTCAGTTGCTTGTAAAAGAAGAAATTGGTCAACTGCGCATTCTAGAAGTCAACTGTGAAATTTCAAAGGGGCCAACCCTTATATTCAATTCAAGGGGTGTTATTATAACCTTAGAAGAGGTTTGGCAAGATCAAAGATCAAGAATCAAAATGTTTTAAGGAGTTTTCCATTTTTGGGCATGTGATTGGTCATGGAAGTTTCTAATTTTGGCAACTTTTTGCCCTAATTTTCAAAGCCACATAACTTGGTGAAAAAAGCTTCAAATGAATTGCCATCAAACATAAAAGTTGAAGATTAAGTTCTCCCATTTTTAAAAAGTACAAGTGCATTTTCATAGCCCTTATGGTTTGTGAGATAAGGCCTTCGAAAGTTGTTTGAATTTTAGGTCTTGGCATGAATTATCATTTTCCATCACTTGCAAAAACTCACTTAAGTCATTTCTAAGCTGATCAATGGGAAAAGTGAGACCATAATATCATAAGGATTGGAATGAAACACATTTGGCTCAAGAGAAATCAAAGAAATCATGCATGGAATGTGAGATATTTCACAAGTTGCAAAAATGCATGATCAGAAGGAAAGCATGAGCCAAACAACCAAGGGCTAGGATTAAATCAAAGGTGAATGAACAAATCAAAGTGGATCAGCATGTGCAAAGAGTGGAGGGATAGCACCAGAAAATCACCCCATCACATAACTTTTTCAATTTTGCAAAATCACTCCTTCCTCACTATTCTCACGCGCATTCTCCTCACAATTCAAAACACTGAAAACATGCACCCTATATAAGATTGCTAGGGTTTCATTTCACCTCAGATCCACAACATTTGCTCATTCTCAAGTTCTTGCTCTCACTGCATTTTCCTTCGAATCTCACTATTCTTCCCCTCAATCCAAAAGCTAATCACATATTCATGATCCTAGTGGTGTAAGGAGCAAGAATTCACCATCATCTGAAGCTGAAACCAAAGATCATACACTTTGCAAGTTTGGTGCAGTTGTGCTCAGGTTCTTAGATTTAGAGAGATTCAAGACCTCTCTTGCATTTATTTTGCAAGGAAGAGTTTAAAGGAGGAGATCTGCATCTTCTAGAAGCTCATCTCAAGCTATTTTGACCTCAACAAGTTTCAGGTAAGCTCAAAATCCATGGATCTGGAAATGATTTTAGTTGTGTGCTTTATGATCTACTCACTTTGCTGATTACTCTGATCTATTTAGATTTGAAAATGCATGGTTATTGAGTGAGATATGTGGATTTTTAGTTTGATGTTCAAAGATGTTTGTGTTCGATCCGTTTGATTCCTTGATCTAATGTAAAATCTAAGCTCATTTTTGAATTCAGCATGTTTGAATTGCTTGATCTGGAAAGTTTGATCCATTTATTTGATAATTTGTTTTGAGCTTGAGTTTTCCGGTGCCGGAGCTAGGGCTCCGGTCACCGGATTCTGGAAATGTTTGATTGGAGAAGATGATGTTTCTGCTGTAGGATACACGATCTGGACGATCCACACACTGCCAGCACATTAATGCCATACCCTCTCTCTCACGTGCTTTATGTTTTATAATTAAATCTGAATTAATCATTTTGTTTCACACACACCATAACTAATGTGCACTCACACACTCTGTCCAATGAATGTGAGGACTTGGTTTAATGAATGACTTGATCCTGTGCGTTCATCTGATCCATTGGTTTGATAATTTTCCTGAATTAAATGAATATCCACCATATTATTGTAAGCTGCGCTGAAACTGGGTGGGCCTCAATTGCTATTCCCCCCCCCTTGCGTTTAGGCCCATGTAAAATGAACTGGAATCACTTGCTGAATGCACCCCTGGCCTGATTTCTTTTATTTTATTTCTTTTTATTTTCATTTTATTTTCAGTTTGCTTTTTAATTTTTAAAAATAGAATTAGGTCTCCAAAAATTATAAAAACATTCATGAGTGATTGTTTTAGTTTTCTTTAATTTTTGATTTTTTGATTTTTGATTTATTTTTAATTGCCACGTAGAAATTAATTGTTTCTTTTAATTAATTGTTTTTATTTCATTTTGAAGCATGTTGCCTTGTTCATTTTCTATCTTGATCATTATTTTGAGTTTTGAGATGATTCTTTTTGCTCTGGATTCATGATAAAATGTAGTTTATTGATGATTTTTTTTCTGATTTTTAGAAGTTTGCTTAATTGATTTTGGTCTCTAACTTGTGCATGAAGCATTCTAACCCTAATCCATGTTCTAACCCTCATTTGAATAACTTAGATTCTGATTCTCATTCTCTCCTTTTGGCATGTCAATATTGTACGACTAAGGAACCTTTGTGCAAGTTTGTGGAATTTTTTCATGTATATTTGAATTGATTTGGATTTTTGTTCCTTACTTGTTCCCTTTTGCTTCCTTTGGGTCATGTGATCACTCTTTAGGTTAGAAGGGAACTTGTGCCAACTTCTTTAGCTTGTTTAGAGCCTTATTAGGATATTGGTATCCCTCTGGTCTTGAGTTTGTGTTTCTACCTTGGAAATTTTGTGATTGTTTGCTTTTGAAGTTCATTCACTTCTATGCATGTCCATCTCACTTCCTTTGCTTCCTTCTTCTCATGATGTGGATTTTTGACCTTGTGTGCTTCCTCTCTGTCGCTCCCACAAAATGAGGCTAAGGTCAAGAGGGGTACAAACGCGAACGGTCGGCGAAAAGAGAAGAGAATGAATAGAGTCGCCAGCTAGGCATTTTTATCCCGAAGGAAAGGTAATGCTGCATAGACCTAGAAAGATATGGATAAGACGGTCGCGAACCAGAGAGACTGAGACAGGGGGTTGGTTACAACCTGGGAAGGTATTAGCACCCAGATTGTCCGCCGTACTCGACGGGATCCACGCTTAAAATATTTGTGTTTTAAAGGGGTAGTGTCAGTGCAATTTGTGTATCAAAGCTGGAAAGAATGCAAGTGTCAGTGTAAAAGAAATGTGAAGTGTATAGGAGAAGTGTCAGTGTAAAAGCAAGAATGAAGCTCAAGACTTTGAGGCTTAAAGAAAAATGCTGGAAAGAGGGGGGATATACAGAGACTTTTTGTTCGATAACTGTTAAGTTATGCCTACGTATCCTCTCGTGCAATGAGGAAGTTAGAACACCGTAGTTCGACTCAAAGAGACTGAAAGATGAATTGACTTGTGAACTGCTTACTTGTCTATGCTCAAGTGTATGACCTGTCTGGCTCAGGTGCAAACTGTCTTGCATTAGACGAAAGAAGTGAGTTCTTGTTTGTGAATGAGTGAGGTGAGAAAAGAATCCCGGAGGAGACGATTATTGTTTGTTTTTGTGTTTTCAGTTTTGTTATTGCTTTTGTGTTTGTCATAAGTTAATGAGCTTAATCCTAAACCAAGGGTTAGTAAACTCATCACATCCTCCCTCTGATTAGGGGTAATGAGAATACCTTAAGTATGAAGTGAACACCTCACACTTAATCACCATGATGTAGGATTAAGATCATTAACCTACTTGCATTTATTTAGATGTTTTTGTTGTTTTTGTTTAGTGTTAAGTAATGAGTTTAAGCCATAATCAAAGATTAAATGGACTCATTACACCATCCTAATAAAAGGATAATAGATGAGAACATTTAAGCTGAGAAAGACTCCTCAACTTAATCCATGATTAGGGATTAACCTCATGACAAAACAAAACCTTTATTAAATGGGTTTTAGTTAATGGTGAGGTCAAGAAGTGATTTTTATGGTTTGTAAGACAACTTGAGGGGGACTTGTCCATTAACACTAGGGTTAGTCCTTCTTAACCAATTAAGGAAGAATTAGAACCCTAATGCAAGGCCCAAGTTACAAGCTTGATGTCTTAGTGATTATTAAGATGGATTGATTAAAGGATCTAAACACATTAAGGGTTTAACACTTAGGATTAAAGTTATACACTCCATCCTAATAGAAAGATGCAGGCATAAGCTTAATCACAAAGCCTTAAAACCTTTAGGGTTTAATCCTTGATTATGAGGTGAGAAGAGAAGACTCAAATATGACACAAAGGTAAAAGCTAAATGGGGGACTAATCAAACCCTAATTATTATCATACTTGGAGATCCTAGGGTTTGTGAGGCTTAAGAGAGAAAGAAATCTTCAAAAGCCACCAGGGAGAGAAGCAGATGAAAGGAGGAAGGAGCAGAGAGAAGCAAGACAACTTGCTTCACTTAAGAAGGCAAGTTGTCTGAAGAAAGAAAGTAAGAGATGAACATGAATGAGCAAGCTCACTCTAATACAAAGAATAAAATGCAGCAAAGATGCAATAGAGATGAGAAGAGATTGTGAGAAGTGAAGGCAAATTCACTTCTCAAAACAACTTACCACCTGAAAAGTTAGCAAAAGAAATGCAATGCAATAAAGATGAGATGAAATGCCATGATGCAAGGCAAATTCAGAAGCATAGACATGACTTCAATGATGCTGAGAGATGATGCAAACTCATTACAAGAGATGAGGATGATCATACAAGCATAAGGATGCAAATGAGGCATGCTTTGAACCATAGAAGTTCATGAATGTTTATGAGATGAAATGGACATATAACATGGCAAAGGAATGATGCAATGATAAAACATGATTCCAATATGTCCTAAGATGTATTATGAATCATGTGGATGCACAAAATGTCATGGCAAGTCATTGAATGCAAGCAAATGAGAAATGGATGCAAGGGAAGGCACAAATTAGGGTTTACATGCAACATGCAATGCAAAAATTCAAAACCAGAAGCAAATGATGTGACAAAAAATTGAAAATGGAATCAAAGGAAACCTAACCCTACACAAGATCACTGCCCAAAGGAGGGGACCTAACTCTTAACCTAGTGCAAGTTATGAATTTTCTAATTTGGCTAGGGTTTTGGGGTGCCTCACAATAAAAAATGCAAAACAAATTGAAAATGCAAGATAAGTTCAAACCAATTTAATCCTATAAACTACATGCTATGGAGCATGCAATGCAAGAAGATCCATCATCAAACCCTCAAGGGTTAGGCAGAAGGGATTTTTCAAAGTTTGAACCAAAATATTGCCCTTAAATGAATTTAATTCCAATGAAAATTATTAAAATTCATCAAGAACCAAAAATAAATTTGTTTTGAGAGTTTGATAATGTTTCTAAATGTTTTAAAATGCAATGTGAATTTTTTTGTGATTTTTAAATACCTAAATGTATTTTTAATTAATTAATTCTCATTAACTAATTAAAAATAAACATTTAAATGATTTAAAAATAATTTTTAATGCAAAAAATAAAAATAAAATTATATTCAGAATGAGAAAAATATTTTAAGTCAGCATGCAAAAAATAAAATTTTTATAATGTGTTTTGATATTTTAAAATAAATGAGAAAGAAAATGCAATAAAAATGAATTTAAAATATGAATTAATGGAAGTAATCAGATCCAGTGGCTGAGATTCAAACAAAAAGGGGAGGGAATTGACCCGCGCGCGCAAATGAACGGCCCAAATTCAAACTTCACTAATTATGTCATTAACCCTAATTACATTCAGGTGACCGGAACAGTGTTCCGGTCATCTTCTCCGGCCAATCACTCATGCTATCTCACTCCCTACGCATCCCCAAGCCCTCTAACCTTCTAGAAATGATCCCCATATCAACCCCAACAAGAATCACTCACCAAAAATCATTTATTCATCATCAAATTCGTGAATCAAAGCAAAACAGAAAACATGGCAGGAAATTCAGAAGCTCATGAAATGCTTATTTTTCAACTATTCTCAAAAATAAAAACATCATGGTGATCAGTGAGACATGTAGAATCATTCTATAACATAAAATAAGGGTTCTGGAAAAATAAATGCCATGGCTACCTGAGCTTGAGCTTTCGAAACAGGGACTTTCTGGCCAGTTCTTTGCTTCAAATCCACTCCAATGATTCCCCCAAAGAGCTTGTGATGCTTGGTTGGAGTTTAAATGGCCTCAAGAAGAAGTTTGCAGAATCTCAGTTCATGAAATGTTGAAGTCGTGTTTTTGATTATGGAGGTTTTAGGGCAAAATGGAAGGTGGGAAATGATCAGTAAGGTTTATGGAGTTGAATGGTGGAAAAAGTTTGAAGGTTTGATGGCTGAATCAAGAGATTCGAAAGCTTTTGCAAATTTGGGGATTTTTGAGTGTGCCGTGTTCTTGGAGCTTCAGGCTGTGTTGTTATGTGCTTTTGCTTGGTTTTGATCCACATAAAGAAGTGTGATAGGTCAGAGAGTGGGTGCTGGCCTATGCTGATTGGTATGGGCAAGTTGCCAAAATGTCAAAAGTTGGTGTACTTGAGGTATGGGTCATGGAAGGCTGGTTTAGGGGCATGGCTTGGTTCAGCTGAGATCATGGAGTGCTTGTGGATCAGATTTTTTGAACTGAGGCAAGTGGATGAGAAGCTTTGATCCATTTTGCAAATTGGCACAACTTTGCCCCTTTTGAAATTTTTCAAGTTCAAAGCACCAAAATGCAATATTCTTGGGCCAATTATGATCTTTAGAGGTCATATGAGTATGTTGTAAAGTGTTTGTGCACATTTGAAGCCTTTAGAATGCCTTATCATACCATTTTGCAAATTGCCTCTTTGGTGTAAAACATGAAATTATGTGATTTTGCCCAACTTTGACAAGCCATAACTTTGATCCAAAATGAATTAGAATGGGTTCTTGTACTTTTTGAAAATGGGAGGATCCATTCTACAACTTTCATGACCAAAGTTTTCTCATTTGATGCATTTTTGAATCAAAAAGAGAAGGTTGAAAAACTTTCCCAAAATAGCAAGTTTTCATTACAAGTCACTTTCCCAAAAAGGCAATTTTTCAAATGGCTTGAAATTTTCCAATTTTGTGAACTTACAACATCTTCTATGATCAAATAAAGATCATATACATTCAAAATGATGAAGAAAAACCTTTGGTTGGGTCATTGGGGGCCTCAGATGCCCTGATTTTGCACTGACTTGCTCAAGAAGTCAACTCTTGATCAGATGCCTTCCCCATGGAATTTCTTCATGAAAATTGATATTCCTGATCTCTATACCATATAGTGACCAATATAAACAAGAATGACCAAAAATTTTGGAGTTATGGCCTCTGAAACCAAAACCCTAATTCTAGGTCATCTGTGCAGTTAAACTTGGCTCTGCTTCCATGCCTTTCTCAGTTCTTGTGATTTTTGACTTTTTTGATCTTGAGAGGATATAATATGATGCTTGAACATACATGGACCCCCTTGAAGTGATTGATGACCTTTGGAGTGGCTCAAATGGCTCTTGGATGGCTCAGATCACAAACCCTAGATGCAGATGACTTTGAACCAAAGCAGTGAAACAAAAATGTGGTATGAGATGCTATGATTGAACTTATGCAAATGAAAATGATCACGAGCCATGATGAAAGGGGTGAGGGCAAATTTGGGGTGTTTACACTCTCTTCAGCTTACATGCTTCTTAGACACTTTTTTAACATGTTAGGATTCTGGTCTTGCACTTGGTGTTGTTGCTTTGATTATTTTTGCTTTGTGTCTTCTCATGTTTACTTTGTTTTGTCATGGTGATTCATAATGCTTCATTGTGAATTGAATTTCTCTTCTCATTCTTGTGCTTTAAGTTTGCATTTGGCATTTGTGTTTTTGACTTCACTTCTGATTGTGTGACTTTGGTTTGACATTATATTCATCTTGTGCTTCATTTATTCTTATGTCACTAACCATTTTAGGGGCTTTGGTAAGTGAGAGGTGTGGGTGTGAGTTCCACATCTCCAAGTCTTATCTCTTCTTTGTTTCTTATTGATATTATCTATTATTGTGATTGTTGGGGATTAGGCCTTACTTCCTCCCTCTTCTATTCTCCATTCTTCTCTTGCTTTTCTTCTTTCTTCTTTTCCTTTAGGATAGGAAACCTTACTAACTTAGGATTACCATTGCATGATAACTTTAGGATTCATTAGTCCCCCATTAGACTTTTACCTTTGTGATCCTTTTGTTTCTCTTCTCTTCTCATCTCAAAACCCTAAAGAAGACACTTAATAAAGATTGAAGTGATATCTTGAACAATAGCCTTATACCATGAGACACTTGTAGTCTTCCCATCTTGGGATAGTACAAGCTTGTCTTGTGATGCACAAGTCTGATCAGGATATCACCTTCACCAAGAAAGTCATAAAACACATTTCTTCATTGTAAATACAAAAACACTTAATAAGTTAATGAGTTAGTGAGCTTAATGATCACACTAAAATTCACCGTATTTCTGACTCCGATTTCGCATGCATTCTTAGCTTTTATTGTTGTTTTGCTTTGTTATTGCTTTGTTTTCTTATGTTTTCAGGTTTTTATAATAATCGGAGCTTGAATCGGGAAAAGGAGCGAAAAAGGAGTGAAAACGGACGAAAACCTAGAAATTCAGCGTTTTGCACTTACGGCACCCACCGTGGCGGGCGCCATGGGGTTAGCCATGACGTGGCCACGTCTCAAGACCACTCCTCAACCTCCAAGACCCACGTTCCCCACTCCATCATCCCCTGTAGGGACCATGGCGGGCGCCATGACCTTGTGGCGGGCGCCACAAGGCAAAATTTCATAACCTCCACTTTTTAGTGGAGGGGCGTCCCGGTCATTTCATGCTTTCAGTTTTTACTATAAATAGGACCTTAGATTTTCGTTTTTCTTGATCCAGAATTAGAATTCTCTAGGCATATATCAGTTATAAAGCAGTTGCCATTCCACATCGGGGTGCCTCTGCAATCGAGTGATCGAGTCTGTAATCTGTCTGTGGTTCGAGTTTTGGAGCACTCTGGAGGAAGTTAATCCTGCCGCCATTTTAATTCAAGTTCGTACTTTACTTTTATTTATTTCTCGCATCGCTTTTATTTTGTTTATTTCCTGCACTCGCACATTTACTTTGTTTATTTCCTGCACTCGCACATTTACTTTGTTTATTTCCCGCACACGCACATTTACTTTGTTTATTTCCTGCACTCGCTTTAAATTCATTTACTTTCCGCACTCGCTTTAAATTACTTTTATGAAAAACTATAAAAAGAATCTTTACATTATCATGTCTAACTAATTCCATAAAGGTTAGAATGTAAGGATCGTAATTAAACCAGTAATCAGTATAATTGTTCGTGGAAACACTTAAGGGCTATTTTGTCTTTCAATTCAAGTAATTGTTTTTAACTATTTCAAAAACAGCCAAAAGCGCTTTGTCTAGTTTATTAGGAGATTTTAGATTAAAAAGAAAAGAGATTTTAAAACGATTTTCGGACGCGTTAGGAAGTTTAAACTCTGGTTCGTAAGAACCTCTTTTTGCTAAGAAGTCCAGGTTAAAATACTTTTCAACTTAGTTAAGATACTATATTTCTTAAAAATAGGTTTACTACTCTAACGCAGTACGCACCTTTTTATCCGTGACAATAGGAGGGGTTGATTAGAGAGTACAACTCGGTTCTGAATACGCGAAAGCGACAGTTCCTGTTAAATTAGTTCTTTTCAAAGGAGAAAACATTGCCCATAAGTAGTTCCACTAACAAGTACTGGATTATCATTGATTGCGTGAATTACATTCGAGCCTGTCTTTATTTATTATTTAAAATTATAATTTTATTTACCATTGCACCCTTATTAAAACCCTTAAAAATAGTTGCCTTAGATACACACCATAACAACAGGTTTGATAGATTGACACTTGGTCTCTGTGGATTCGATAATCTTTTATATTACTTTGACGTGATTCGTACACTTGCGAAAAACACGCATCAAGTTTTTGGCGCCGTTGCCGGGGACCAATATCGTCAAATTTCATTACCCTGTAGTTATACCGTTTAGACTAAGGTTGTTACCCACCGGTCAATGCGAAAGACTCGCAGTGCCGGAAGTTTAGTAGACCCTCTAGCTGAACCTGAACGTTACGCTCGCGCACGTTTATTTTTCCATAGGAATAGGATAGCTATGGCCGAAGAACAAAACCGAAGACCTCTTAAGGACTTCGCCCAACCATCAAACGAGGAACCTAGTTCCAGTATAGTAAACCCCGCTATCCAAGCCAATAATTTTGAACTTAAACCATCCCTGCTGCAATTAGTGCAACAGAGACAATTCTCAGGTCTCGCTACTGATAACCCGAACCAACATTTAAAAAACTTTCTTCAGTTAGCAGACACCTTTAAAACCAATGGAGCTTCTCCTGAGGCAATACGCTTAAGATTATTTCCCTTTTCCCTCAGAGATAAAGCTCTATCATGGTTAGATTCCCTTCCACCCAACTCAATAACAACTTGGGATGACCTTAGGAAAGTTTTCCTTGCTAGATATTTTCCCCCGAGTAAGACCGCTCTTCTTCGAAACCTAATAACTAGATTTACCCAACACCAAGGAGAGTCGTTGTTCGAAGCCTGGGAGAGATATAAAGAACTATTAAGAGCATGCCCACATCATGGCCTAGAGAATTGGCTAATCATCCAAACCTTCTATAATGGACTTCATTATAACACTAAAATGACCATCGACGCTGCCGCTGGTGGCGCACTGATGAATAAACCTTACCCTGAAGCTAGTGCCCTTATCGAGGACATGGCCCAAAACCATCAATCATGGGGAGTAGAACGAGTGACAGTGGAAAAGAAGGAAGCCCAAGGAGGAATACATGAGCTAAGCTCTATAGACATGATGCAGGCTAAAATGGACGCGTTGGCCCTTAGAGTCGAACATATGTGTACAACTCCGAATACTGTAGCCGCAGTTTCGCCGAATTGTGAGATATGTGGAACGCAAGGACACCAATCCGCCGAATGCAATCTGTTGAATGAAACCAACACCGAGCAAGTGAACTATACCCAAGGGAACCCATTTTCAAACACATATAACCCTGGATGGAGGAATCACCCAAACTTCTCCTACAAAAATAATAACCCTATTCAAAATACCGCACCTCCGAGACAACAAGGTTACCAAGCCCCTAGAACAAATCAACCTATGCAACCTGTACCACCAAACCCGAGCTTTGAGGAAATTGTAAAAGATTTCATCGTTGCTCAAAAACAGAAAAACAAAGAGTTCATGAACCAAAGCGTCCATGTTAACGAACTAATTACCCAGTTAGGAACCAAGGTTGATCAGATTATTACTCATAATAAGATGCTTGAAACCCAGATCTCTCAGGTAGCGTTAAACCAAGCCCCACAGACTACACCTGGAGGACAGTTCCCTGGACAACCTCAACAAAACCCGAAAGGGCAAGCTAATGCCATTACTCTATGAAGTGGAACCGCTTATAAGGAACCTTTGAACCCTAGATTAGGTGAGCCCGAAACTTCTGAGAGGAATGAGGAAAAGGAACCAGAGAAGCCTGAAACCCCGGAAAGTCAAGAAACAGGAGAAGAACCTAAAAATAAAACCTATGTACCACCACCGCCATACAAACCACCAATACCTTACCCTCAAAGATTAAAGAAAACCCAAATCGATAATCAATATCAAAAATTCGTTAAGGTTATAGAAAAACTTCACGTAGAAATCCCCTTTACAGAAGCCATCACCCAAATACCTTCTTATGCTAAGTTTCTCAAAGACATACTTACGAATAAACGTAGACTTGAAGATCCGAAACCCGTGGAATGTAATTCTATTTCCGAAGATAGGTTAGCAAAGAAAGATAAAGATCCCGGAAATTTTTCCATTCCTTGTATTTTGGGGAATCATGTCATCGAAAAAGCTTTTCTAGACTTAGGAGCTAGTGTGAGCTTAATGCCTTTAGCAGTTTGTGAGAGATTAAACTTAGGAGAATTACAACCTACTAAGATGTCACTTCAATTAGCCGATAGATCCGTTAAATACCCTATAGGCATACTTGAAGACGTCCCTGTTAGGGTAGGTCAGTTGTTTATACCTACTGATTTTGTTGTCATGGACATTAAAGAAGATGACGACATACCAATACTCCTGGGTAGACCGTTCTTATCGACTGCTGGAGCCGTAATAGATGTTAAAAAAGGAAAACTAACTTTTGAGGTAGGTGAAGAGAAGATAGAATTTATATTGTCAAAATTTCTTATGGCACCTATGATAGGAGATTCCTGTTATGCCTTAGATATCATCGAAGAATGCATTAGGGAATTAGAACAAGAAGAAGAAAATGAATCTATAAAATTGCCATTAACCCTTATTCTGGAAGATGACAATTATAAAACACCCTACATTGATGATAACCTTCACGAATGTTTATCTCTTACCCCAGATCCTATGCCTTGCCCTATAAAACCGACCGTAAAACTTAAGGAACTGCCTAAAAACCTGAGATATGAATTTCTAGATGAAGATATGAACCGTCCAGTTATAGTCAGTGCTACCTTAAACCAAAAAGAAACCGATCAATTATTAGAAGTTTTACGAAGGTACCCCTCAGCCTTAGGATATAAGATCTCTGATCTAAAAGGAATAAGCCCATCCGTATGCATGCATCAGATTTTGCTTGAAGAAGATTCAAAACCTTCTAGAGAACACCAATGAAGAATAAATCCTATAATGAGTACTGTAGTTAAGACTGAAGTTCTTAAGTTATTAGAGGCAGGTATAATATATCAGATCTCGGACAGTAAATGGGTGAGTCCTGTGCATGTAGTACCTAAAAAGGGAGGCATCACAGTCGTGCAAAACGAGAAGGGCGAACCTGTAGCAAAAAGAACCGATGGAGGTTGGCGTATGTGCATAGATTATAGAAAATTAAATAAAGCAACTAGGAAGGACCATTTCCCATTACCATTCATAGACCAAATGTTGGAGCGCCTAGCCAGACACTCTTACTTTTGTTACTTAGATGGATATTCAGGATTCTTCCAAATACCTATTCACCCCGAAGATCAAGAAAAAACTACCTTTACATGCCCAGTTGGAACCTTTGCCTATAGAAGAATGCCTTTTGGACTTTGTAATGCTCCTGCAACTTTCCAACGCTGCATGATGTCTATCTTTGCCGATTATTTAGATGGAATTATGGAAGTATTTATGGACGATTTCTCAGTTTGTGGATCAGATTTCAAAAATTGTCTTGTCAACCTTGAGAAAATCCTGGAGAGATGTGTGGAGGTAAACCTTGTGCTAAATTGGGAAAAATGCCATTTCATGGTCACCGAAGGGATTGTTTTAGGACATATAGTTTCCGAAAAAGGTATAGAGGTAGATAAAGCAAAAATAGAAGTCATAGAGAATCTAAAACCGCCGAAGACTATCAGGGAGATAAGAAGTTTTCTTGGACATGCCGGATTTTACCGACGTTTTATCAAGGATTTCTCCAAAATAACAAAGCCCTTAACTGGTCTTTTAATGAAAGATGCTGAATTTATCTTCGATGAAAAATGTACTGAAGAATTTAATCTCCTGAAGCAAGCTCTGATTTCAGCACCTATAATGAAACTCCCTGATTGGTCAGAACCGTTTGAGATAATGTGTGACGCCAGTGATTATGCTGTTGGAGCCGTTCTAGGTCAGAGAAAAGATAAGAAGTTACATGTGATTTATTATGCCAATAGAACCCTAGACGTTGCACAGCTCAACTACGCAACAACCGAAAAAGAGCTCCTAGCTGTAGTTTTTGCAATAGACAAATTTAGATCTTATCTAGTAGGAGCCAAGATTATAGTTTACACCGACCATGCTGCCATTCGTTACTTACTAAGCAAAAAGGACGCCAAGCCTAGGTTACTTCGATGGATTCTATTACTGCAAGAGTTTGATTTGGATATCCGTGATAAGAAAGGCACTGATAATGTGGTAGCTGATCACCTATCTAGGCTAGAATACCTGAAACCTGATCCAGTTCCCATAAATGACGATTTTGCCTATGATAGACTGATAGCCCAACTGGAAACCATTGAAGAAGATAACCCAGATCCTCATGAATATTTTCAAAAATCCTTAGCCATAAGTGATGTACCTTGGTATGCAGACTTTGTTAATTATCTAGCCGCTGACATCATACCCCCTGATCTAAACTACCACCGGAAGAAGAAGTTCTATAGTGATGTGAGAAACTTCTATTGGGACGAACCATTTCTTTTCAAGAGAGGTAAAGATGGCATTTTCCGCCGTTGTGTTCCAGAAGAAGAGGTAAATAATATAATTGAGCATTGTCACTCTGCACCCTATGGTGGACATGCAAGCACATCTAAGACCTACGCCAAGATTCTTCAAGCTGGCCTATTCTGGCCTACTATGTGGCGTGATGTCCATGCTTTCATTGTCAAGTATGATAGATGCCAACGCACAGGAAATATTTCAAGACGTAATGAAATGCCGTTAAGAAATATCCAAGAAGTAGAACTCTTCGACGTATGGGGTATAGACTTTATGGGACCGTTCCCACCATCTTTTGGTAATCAGTACATCTTAGTAGCAGTTGACTACGTGTCTAAATGGATTGAAGCTATCGCCGCACCCACAAACGACACCAGAGTAGTCATCAAATTATTCAAAAATTATATATTTCCCAGGTTTGGAACACCCCGTTTAGTCATAAGTGATGGAGGATCACACTTCATATCGAGAATATTTGATAAACTTTTAAGCAAGTATGGAGTTAAGCATAGAGTAGCAACACCATACCACCCACAGACCAATGGACAAGTGGAAGTATCTAATAGGGAGATAAATCAAATCCTCGAGAAGACTGTCTCTATATCTAGAAAGGATTGGTCACAGAAACTTCAAGAAGCATTATGGGCCTATAGAACCGCTTTCAAAACTCCTATAGGAACAACCCCTTATCAACTGGTCTATGGGAAATCATGTCACTTACCTTTTGAGTTGGAGCATAAGGCCTATTGGGCCATCAAAACTTTGAATTTGGATTACTTGACTGCCGGTGAGAAACGTATCCTTGACATCCACAAATTAGAAGAGCTCAGACAATCTGCCTACGAAAATGCCATCATATACAAAGAAAGAACAAAAGCTTGGCATGACAAAAGAATCATAAGAAGAGACTTCAAAATAGGCGATCTTGTTCTCCTTTTCGATTCTAGGTTACGACTATTTCCAGGTAAACTCCGTTCGAGATGGACTGGCCCTTTCGAAGTATCTAAGATCCTGAGATCCGGTGCTATTGAAATCAAGAACCAGACATGTAAACCGTTCATCGTAAATGGACAGAGGTTGAAGCCCTACGAAGGAGGTGACATCCCAACAACATACACCTGCCATACTCTGAGTGATCCACCATATCCTTCCAATGATGTTTAAATATCGGTCGTCGAGCTAATGACGTTAAACAAGCGCTGCATGGGAGGCAACCCATGGTTTTTCTTATTTTTGTACTTTTTATTTTTTACTTTTACTTTATTTTGTTTAGTATTATTATGTCAGGACTAACGATTGAATGTTTTATGTGCTTTCAGGACTTGTTTGCTAACCTTGTACAGAATGCAGAACCCTGATGACATGCACGTGGCCTTTAGAGATGATGCACAGAGAGAGCGTTACTATGTCCACATGAGACGCCCTATGGCTCCTACCAGGTACCCTGACCATGACTGCATGGATGCCTTGGGGATAGAGCCAAGCGTCAGATTCTTATGCCATCAACTCCAGTGGGAACAGTTTGACTACAGGAACAACACTTATAGGAACTTGACTCTTGAGTTCCTCAGCTCGTTTCATTATGACCCTTGGGCTGGACCCGATGGACTCGCTGTTTTCAGGTTGTTCGGGATTGACTACTCATTCTCTCACAGAGAGTTTGGTGATTTGCTAGGTTTCCAGACTACTCCTGATGCTATTCCAGATACACCGATGGGGTATTTTATGAGCAGAGAAGTGGAAAAGTTTTGGACTAAAATATCCGGCGGAGGGAGCCAAGATCCTTCTACCCAGTTTTCTCAGGTAATCCACAACCCTGCATTGAGGTACTTCCAGATGATTCTAGCACATTCTTTCCTAGGTTTTCCAGATACAGAGACACTGCTAAGTGAAGAGGAGATTTTCCTACTGTTTTGTGCGACTCAGTCTCGCCCTGTTGCTTGTGGCAACTTTCTGTTAAAGGGCTTGGCTAGTGTTGCCAGATCATCCGTAGGCATCATCCATGTCGGTGGGATTGTTACACAGATTGCTACTGCATTGGGTCTGTCTCGCAAGTTATTGCACCTCAGGACCTTCTGCTGCTACACCACCCTGGATATTGATTTTTGTCTTGATAGAGGACTAATGAGGAGGGCTTCTTTTGAGCCCAACATGTTTAGATTGCTGATCGACGGCGAAGCGATACACTACTTTACATTACCAGATCAGCTGATGACCAGTGTCCATGATCCTGAAAATTGGAGTCATGCTCTAGAGGGTTATGGAGAGACTGTCGAAGAGCCGAAATCGCCTCCCGCCGCTGAGTACACTCCTACACCTCTTACTCCCCAAATCACTGTTATGTCTAACAATATGTCTCTGCAGCCACCTGACCTACAAACACAGATTTATGAGCTCCGCAAGGAGACTGCCCTGCTCAAGCAGGAAGTGGCAGACTTAGAGTTACAGATGCAGGTTTCTGATCTCACTCATGCCTCAGAGACCGATGCTCTACATCAGGCGATTGAAGAGTTTCGGAGGGAGATAGCTGAGATTCGTGGATCAAGCCAGGAAAAGACGCCTACCACATGACTCATTCTACCCTAACAGCATTACCCTAGTATTTTATTTATCGCATTTTCAGACATATTTTACTTTACTGCAGCTTTTATATTTTCATGCACTTTGAATTTCTTATATATATACATATTATGCACTAATGTTAACTTTTTCTTTTTCTTTTGTTTCTTTAATTATTTTAATTTTTGTCGTGCAAAGAAAAAAAATATAAGACAAAAATATTTTCATTTTTGTCTTCACAAAAAAAAAAAAATATGCAAGCCTCAAGCCTTGAAAAGAAGAAGAAAACGCTATCCAGACCCCCCCGGAAGACAAAGGTGCAAGAAGGCCCAAAGGAGGATCCAAAAACCACAAGGCCCAGGAATTGGCCTTGTGGCGGGCGCCATAGGCCCTGTGGCGGGCGCCACACCGTTACCATCAACAAATACGGGATTCAATCCCCATTTCCACCATTTTCATCCCTTTCTTCACCAAAAACCCATTTTTCCAACCTTCCAAATCCTCCTTGAACCCCATTAAAGCTCCCTCATTTCCAAAATACCCACCATCCATAAAACATATCCAACATCCATTTCCATTTTCATCCATCAAAAACCAAAAAAATCAAAACTTTATCATTCCCTCATAAACCACTTTTCTACCATTTTCACTACCTAAGGAGCATTCAACAATGGAGTTCAACGGATTTCTTCTTCGTGATGGAAGACCGGGCGAGAGGCAACGGAAAATTATTCAGAGGCTTCAAAGTCGAGAAATTCTCTCGACTAGGTACGTCGACGATACCTGTCTGTATGCTTTGGGTATTTATCATAGTGTTTTTAATTTATTAGAATTTCTAGGCTTGCATAATATTTTCATTAATCAGGAACCTACCTATGAGAGGCTGACAACTGAGTTTTTGAGTTCTTTGATATACACTGTCAGTCCTAACACTGCTAGCACTGTTGGTACTGTTATTTTTAGACTGTTCGGAATTGAGTATGAATTCAGTACCGACGATCTAGCAGGTTTGTTAGGAATCCCTCATAGGAAAGGTGCAATTTGTGAGGCACCTTTGGATGCTGAATGGTCGGCCGAGGTATTTACCTTCTGGCAAAGGCTTTCAAGTTCTTCAATTAATTCTTTTGAAGGGATACTTGCGTCGACCATTCACAACCCGGCCATAAGAGTTTTTAGACTTCTTTTGGCATGTACTATTTTTGGCCGGGAAAGTCCAAACAAGGTAAATGCTCGTGAACTCCTATTTTTGCAAGGATGCCTCACTAGAACCCACATCAATCCGGTCCCGTTTATGCTTGCTCATATGACTTTATTTACTAACAAAATAGGACCGATTGTTTTTGGAGGGCTTGTTACGTCTATTGCTCGGGCTCTTGGCCTGAACAATGAGATAGCTACACTTGAACCACTACCTCCTCGCACAATTAATTTAAAATTTCTAAAAGACATGAAATTGTGCCGAACGAGGAGAGAAGGTGGTTATGAGTTGATGGTTCATGGGGTAGCTATCCCATCTGTTGCTTTGCCATGCAGTAGACGTACTGATGTACGTGATGAAAGGAACTGGACCTATGATCTTAATGCTCCACGTGTTTTGGGTCCACTTCCTCCTAATATTCCCGATGGGGAGGCACATGACACTGATGATGAGTATGATCGGAGAGAGCAGTCTCCCATCCCTCACATGTCCCCCCATCGTCTTCACAGTCACACACCGCACCATCTTCCTCTAACCCTGTTGCAGGTACTGCTCCTGGATTCCATGTCACCGAGGAGATGTGGCGTGATATGACAGCTAGAGAGGAAAGGCGTGATGGCCTTCTCTCTACTATTTCACAACAGCTGACGGACAACATAAGCTTCATGCAACAATCGCGATTGGTTTCGGATCGTGCTTATAGCAACGTTTGCCGTACCTTGAACGATATCTCATTAGAGCAGAACCGTCAGAGAGAGTTCAACAGCCGACACTACCAGCTTGTAGAGGCTACTCAGGGTTTCATCTTGGGTAACCTTCGAGAGGTCCAGAGTGCTCAGGCTGCTTTATCAGCACGACTCGACCGGAGGGACCAGCATCGTAGTAGATCCCGTCGTTCCAGACCATCACATCAGGACGGCGAAGGCACCAGTGCCCCTCCTCAGTAGTCTTTTTCAGGTTACCCCCCTTATCTTATTTCGAAACATTGGGGACAATGTTCGATTTAAGTGTGGGAGGGGATTTTATTGCTTTCCGTTATTTCCTTTTTAGTTAATTTCCTTTCAGTTATTTCCCTTTTCAGTAATTTACTTTTCTTAGATAATGCATGAGTCTGACGAGTCACCAGTATAGTGTCTTTTTAGTACATCTTCATTTTTTCCCATTTCCTTAGCCTTACCAGAAATTTTTTTAAAAGAAAATAATGTTGTTTCACATGTTTCTTGGGCTTTGGGACAGGTTTAGATTAGGATGTGGTGACCTAGGTCAACTTTTTGAAACATCAGAACCATTTTAGCACCATAGACCTCTTGAATATAGGAATCACTCCTAAACCCCACCACCTTGGCCTTTATTATCATTTAAAAATTGTCCTAAGTAGTTTATTTTAGCGGTCAGCTCCGGCCTAAGCATGCTCTACGTAGGGGGCCGATGAACATAAGTGAATGATCCAGTGCTAATAAAAAAAAGAAAAAAAAGAAAAAAAGGCAAACTCTGGTATAGGTGACCCTCACAAAGTCATTTAAACCGAAAAAAGAGAAGAAAAAAATTTTGCCACAAAAAGAAAAAAAATTGCAAGTCACCTATTGTTAGTTGGTTCAGAGGTATCTGGCACTGAACTTGGTAGGGCGGATTACGATCCGATCCCCCGCAGCTGCATTTAGGTGAAATAAAAACAGGTTTACACATGCTTATGTGCCAGAAACCTTATGTTATGGATCAGAATCACTAACCGGTCACTCTACTATGAAGCATGTACGGATAACGGGCTTAATGTGATTGCGCCTGAATGAAAAGGACACAAAAAGATGAGAAGATAGGCCTAGGTATTGTGGGATGATATGGAGTGGTTAATATAGGATTGAAGTTTGTGTTTGTGTTACTATGGTACCCTTGGTTCACTTAGTTAGTATCTGTCACTGCATCCTGACATGAACTTAGAAGCCCTTTAGCCCAAAGACACGTGTTGACACCATATTTTCTTAAGCTTTAATGTTTGCTTGAGGACAAGCAAAGGTTTAAGTGTGGGAGAATTTGATCACACTAAAATTCACCGTATTTCTGACTCCGATTTCGCATGCATTCTTAGCTTTTATTGTTGTTTTGCTTTGTTATTGATTTGTTTTCTTATGTTTTCAGGTTTTTATAATAATCGGAGCTTGAATCGGGAAAAGGAGCGAAAAAGGAGTGAAAACGGACGAAAACCTAGAAATTCAGCGTTTTGCACTTACGGCACCCACCGTGGCGGGCGCCATGGGGTTAGCCATGACGTGGCCACGTCTCAAGACCACTCCTCAACCTCCAAGACCCACGTTCCCCACTCCATCATCCCCTATAGGGACCATGGCGGGCGCCATGACCTTGTGGCGGGCGCCACAAGGCAAAATTTCATAACCTCCACTTTTTAGTGGAGGGGCGTCCCGGTCATTTCATGCTTTCAGTTTTTACTATAAATAGGACCTTAGATTTTCGTTTTTCTTGATCCAGAATTAGAATTCTCTAGGCATATATCAGTTATAAAGCAGTTGCCATTCCACATCGGGGTGCCTCTGCAATCGAGTGATCGAGTCTGTAATCTGTCTGTGGTTCGAGTTTTGGAGCACTCTGGAGGAAGTTAATCCTGCCGCCATTTTAATTCAAGTTCGTACTTTACTTTTATTTATTTCTCGCATCGCTTTTATTTTGTTTATTTCCTGCACTCGCACATTTACTTTGTTTATTTCCTGCACTCGCACATTTACTTTGTTTATTTCCCGCACACGCACATTTACTTTGTTTATTTCCTGCACTCGCTTTAAATTCATTTACTTTCCGCACTCGCTTTAAATTACTTTTATGAAAAACTATAAAAAGAATCTTTACATTATCATGTCTAACTAATTCCATAAAGGTTAGAATGTAAGGATCGTAATTAAACCAGTAATCAGTATAATTGTTCGTGGAAACACTTAAGGGCTATTTTGTCTTTCAATTCAAGTAATTGTTTTTAACTATTTCAAAAACAGCCAAAAGCGCTTTGTCTAGTTTATTAGGAGATTTTAGATTAAAAAGAAAAGAGATTTTAAAACGATTTTCGGACGCGTTAGGAAGTTTAAACTCTGGTTCGTAAGAACCTCTTTTTGCTAAGAAGTCCAGGTTAAAATACTTTTCAACTTAGTTAAGATACTATATTTCTTAAAAATAGGTTTACTACTCTAACGCAGTACGCACCTTTTTATCCGTGACAATAGGAGGGGTTGATTAGAGAGTACAACTCGGTTCTGAATACGCGAAAGCGACAGTTCCTGTTAAATTAGTTCTTTTCAAAGGAGAAAACATTGCTCATAAGTAGTTCCACTAACAAGTACTGGATTATCATTGATTGCGTGAATTACATTCGAGCCTGTCTTTATTTATTATTTAAAATTATAATTTTATTTACCATTGCACCCTTATTAAAACCCTTAAAAATAGTTGCCTTAGATACACACCATAACAACAGGTTTGATAGATTGACACTTGGTCTCTGTGGATTCGATAATCTTTTATATTACTTTGACGTGATTCGTACACTTGCGAAAAACACGCATCACTTAAGCCCTAATCTCTGGACTCAAGTTTTGGGGATCTTCTCCTTACTTGAGTGTGCTTGTTCTATTATTCAATCTTGGAATGTAGTGACAAGTACACATTCCATGGAAAAGAGCTTGAGTTCACTTCCTTGTGACACACTCATAAAAGCTTCTAAAAAACACAAACAAGCAATAAGTGTCTTTCCTTCGGGAATTCTTTTCTCATCTCCTTCGCTCCGTCCGCAAACTTGCTCCTACTTGTCATTTTGCAAGACTGTAACGCACTCGTCATCTGAGCCTGCAACACCTGAGCATTGACATAGGCAGTTCAAGCCTTAAGACACAAGCAATCTTTTCCACCCCTGGTTAGGGGAACTATGGTGACTCTGATCCTCATTTTCCAGACGAGGTACGTAGGCAGCGGGGTAGGGCCCGTTCGAACACACTCTTTTATTTTCCCTACAATTTTCCCCTTTCTTTTCTTTCTTATCCAGTTTCAGTTTTAGTTTTGCAGCAACTTTCATTTCTTCATCCTTTGAAGCAGTTTCTTTACAAGCGTGGATCCCGTCGGGTGATGCGTGTTTTTCGCAAGTGCACGAACACGTCAAATTAATATAAAAGATTGTCGAATCCACAGAGACCAAGTGTCAATATATCGTACCTGTTGTTATGGTGTGTATCTAAGGCAACTATTTTTAAGGGTTTTAGTAAGGGTGCAATGGTAAATAAAATAATAATTTTAAATAATAAATAAAAGACAGGCTCGAATGTAATTCACGTAATCAATGATAATCCAGTACTTGTTAATGGAACTACTTATGGGCAATGTTTTCTCCTTTGAAAAGAACTAATTTAACAGGAACTGTCGCTTTCGCGTATTCAGAACCGAGTTGTACTCTCTAATCAACCCCTCCTATTGTCACGGATAAAAAGGTGCGTACTGCGTTAGAGTAGTAAACCTATTTTTAAGAAATATAGTATCTTAACTAAGTTGAAAAGTATTTTAACCTGGACTTCTTAGCAAAAAGAGGTTCTTATGAACCAGACTCTAAATCTCATAACGCGTCCGAAAATCATTTTAAAATCTCTTTTCTTTTTAATCTAAAATCTCCTAATAAACTAGACAAAGCGCTTTTGGCTGTTTTTGAAATAGTTAAAAACAATTACTTGAATTGAAAGATAAAATAGCCCTTAGGTGTTTCCACGAACAATTATACTGATTACTGGTTCAATTACGATCCTTACATTCTAACCTTTATGGAGTTAGTTAGACATGATAAAGTAAAGATTCTTTTTATAGTTTTTCATAAAAGTAATTTAGTGCGAGTGCGGAAAGTAAATGAATTTAAAGCGAGTGCGGATAATAAACAAAGTAAATCTGCGAGTGCGGGAAATAAACAAAGTAAATGTGCGAGTGCGGGAAATAAACAAAGTAAATGTGCGAGTGCGGGAAATAAACAAAGTAAATGTGCGAGTGCGGGAAATAAACAAAGTAAAGTGCGAGTGCGGGAAATAAACAAAGTAAAGTAATGCGAGAAATAAATAAAAGTAAAGTACGAACTTGAATTAAAATGGCGGCAGGATTAACTTCCTCCAGAGTGCTCCAAAACTCGAACCACAGACAGATTACAGACTCGATCACTCGATTGCAGAGGCACCCCGATGTGGAATGGCAACTGCTTTATAACTGATATATGCCTAGAGAATTCTAATTCTGGATGAAGAAAAACGAAAATCTAAGGTCCTATTTATAGAAAAACTAAAAGCATGAAATGACTGGGATGCCCCTCCACTAAAAAGTGGAGGTTACTGGATTTGGCCTTGTGGCGCCCGCCACAGGCCTATGGCGCCCGCCATGGTCCCTACAGGGGATTGTGGAGTGGGGATCGTGGGTCCTGGAGGTTGAGGAGTGGTCTTGAGACGTGGCCACGTCATGGCTAACCCCATGGCGCCCGCCACGGTGGGTGCCGTAAGTGCAAAACGCTGAATTTCTAGGTTTTCGTCCGTTTTCACTCCTTTTCCCGATTCCAGCTCCGATTATTATAAAAACCTGAAAACATAAGAAAACAAAGCAATAACAAAGCAAAACAACAATAAAAGCTAAGAATGCATGTGAAATCGGAGTCAGAAATACGGTGAATTTTAGTGTGATCAAATTCTCCCACACTTAAACCTTTGCTTGTCCTCAAGCAAACATTAAAGCTTAAGAAAATATGGTGTCAACACGTGTCTTTGGGCTAAAGGGCTTCTAAGTTCAAGTCAGGATGCAGTGACAGATACTAACTAAGTGAACCAAGGGTACCATAGTAACACAAACACAAACTTCAATCCTATATTAACCACTCCATATCATCCCACGATACCTAGGCCTATCTTCTCATCTTTTTGTGTCCTTTCATTCAGGCGCAATCACATTAAGCCCGTTATCCGTACATGCTTCATAGTAGAGTGACCGGTTAGTGATTCTGATCCATAACATAAGGTTTCTGGCACATAAGCATGTGTAAACCTGTTTTTATTTCGCCTAAATGTAGCTGCGGGGGATCGGATCGTAATCCGCCCTACCAAGTTCAGTGCCAGATACCTCTGAACCAACTAACAATAGGTGACTTGCAATTTTTTTTCTTTTTGTGGCAAATATATTTTTTTTCTCTTTTTTCGGTTTAAATGACTTTGTGAGGGTCACCTATACCAGAGTTTGCCTTTTTTTCTTTTTTTTTCTTTTTTTTTTATTAGCACTGGATCATTCACTTATATTCATCGGCCCCCTACGTAGAGCATGCTTAGGCCGGAGCTGACTGCTAAAATAAACTACTTAGGACAATTTTTAAATGATAATAAAGGCCAAGGTGGTGGGGTTTAGGAGTGATTCCTATATTCAAGAGGTCTATGGTGCTAAAATGGTTCTGATGTTTCAAAAAGTTGACCTTGGTCACCACATCCTAATCTAAACCTGTCTCAAAGCCCAAAAATCATGTGAAACAACCTTATTTTCTTTTTAAAATTTTTCTGGTAAGGCTAAGGAAATGGGAAAAAATGAAGATGAACTAAAAATACACTATACTGGTGACTCGTCAGACTCATGCATTATCTAAGAAAAATAAATTACTGAAAAGGGAAATAACTGAAAGGAAATAATTAACTAAAAAGGAAATAACAGAAAGCAATAAAATCCCCTCCCACACTTAAATCGAACATTGTCCCCAATGTTTCGAAATAAGATAAGGGGGGTAACCTGGAAAAGACTACTGAGGAGGGGCACTGGTGCCTTCGCCGTCCTGATGTGATGGTCTGGAACGACGGGATCTACTACGATGCTGCTCCCTCCGGTCAAGTCGTGCTGATAAAGCAGCCTGAGCACTCCGGACCTCTCGAAGGTTACCTAGGATGGAACCCTGAGTGGCCTCGACAAGCTGGTAGTGTCGGCTGTTGAACTCTCTCTGACGGTTCTGCTCTAATGAGATATCGTTCAAGGTACAGCAAACGTTGCTATAAGCACGATCCGAAACCAATCGCGATTGTTGCATGAAGCTCATATTGTCCGTCAGCTGCTGTGAAATAGTAGAGAGAAGGCCATCACGCCTTTCTTCTCTAGCTGTCATATCACGCCACATCTCCTCGGTGACAAAGAATCCAGGAGCAGTACCTGCAACAGGGTTAGAGGAAGATGGTGTAGTGTGTGAATGTGAAGGACGATGGGGGGACATGTGAGGGATGGGAGACTTCTCTCTCCGATCATACTCATCATCAGTGTCATGTGCCTCCCCATTGGGAATATTAGGAGGAAGTGGACCCAAAACACGTGGAGCATTAAGATCATAGGTCCAGTTCCTTTCATCACGTACATCAGTACGTCTACTGCATGGTAAGGCAACAGATGGGATAGCTACTCCATGAACCATTAACTCATAACCACCTTCTCTCCTCGTTCGGCACAATTTCATGTCTTTCAGAAATTTTAAATTAATTGTGCGAGGAGGTAGTGGTTCAAGTGTAGCTATCTCATCGTTCAGGCCAAGAGCCCGAGCAATAGACGTAACAAGCCCTCCAAATACAATCGGTCCTGTTTTGTTAGTAAATAAAGTCATGTGGGCAAGCATAAACGGGACCGGATTGATGTGGGTTCTAGCGAGGCATCCTTGCAAAAATAGGAGTTCACGAGCATTTACCTTGTTTGGACTTTCCCGGCCAAAAATAGTACATGCCAAAAGAAGTCTAAAAACTCTTATGGCCGGGTTGTGAATGGTCGACGCAAGTATCCCTTCAAAAGAATTAATTGAAGAACTTGAAAGCCTTTGCCAGAAGGTAAATACCTCGGCCGACCACTCAGCATCCAAAGGTGCCTCACAAATTGCACCTTCCCTATGAGGGATTCCTAACAAACCTGCTAGATCGTCGGTACTGAATTCATACTCAATTCCGAACAGTCTAAAAATAACAGTACCGACAGTGCTAGCAGTGTTAGGACTGACCGTGTATATCAAAGAACTCAAAAACTCAGTTGTCAGCCTCTCATAGGTAGGTTCCTGATTAATGAAAATATTATGCAAGCCTAGAAATTCTAATAAATTAAAAACACTATGATAAATACCCAAAGCATACAGACAGTTATCGTCGACGTACCTAGTCGAGAGAATTTCTCGACTTTGAAGCCTCTGAATAATTTTCCGTTGCCTATCGCCCGGTCTTCCATCACGAAGAAGAAATCCGTTGAACTCCATTGTTGATAGCTCCTTAGGTAGTGAAAATGGTAGAAAAGTGGTTTATGAGGGGAATGATAAAGTTTTGATTTTTTTGGTTTTTGATGGATGAAAATGGAAATGGATGTTGGATATGTTTTATGGATGGTGGGTATTTTGGAAATGAGGGAGCTTTAATGGGGTTCAAGGAGGTTTTGGAAGGTTGTAAAAATGAGTTTTTGGTGAAGAAAGGGATGAAAATGGTGGAAATGGGGATTCAGCCCCGTATATGTTGATGGTACGGTGTGGCGCCCGCCACAGGGCCTATGGCGCCCGCCACAAGGCCAATTCCTGGGCCTTGTGGTTTTGGATCCTCCTTTTGGGCCTTCTTGCACCTTTGTCTTCCGGGGGGTCTGGATAGCGTTTTCTTCTTCTTTTCAAGGCTTGAGGCTTGCATATTTTTTTTGTGAAGACAAAAATGAAAATATTTTTGTCTTATATTTTTTTCTTTGCACGACAAAAAATAAAATAATTAAAAATCAAAAAAGAAAAAGAAAAAGTTAACATTAGTGCATAATATGTATAAGGAATTCAAAGTGCATGAAAATATAAAAGCTGCAATAAAGTAAAATATGTCTGGAAATGCGATAAATAAAATACTAGGGTAGTGCTGTCAGTGTAGAATGAGTCATGTGGTAGGCTTCTTTTCCTGGCTTGATCCACGAATCTCAGCTATCTCCCTCCGAAGCTCTTCAATCGCCTGATGTAGAGCATCGGCCTCTGAGGCATGAGTGAGATCAGAAACCTGCATCTGTAACTCTAAGTCTGCCACTTCCTGCTTGAGCAGGGCAGTCTCCTTACGGAGCTCATAAATCTGTGTTTGTAGGTCAGGTGGCTGCAGAGACATATTGTTAGACATAACAGTGATTCGGGGAGTAAGAGGTGTAGGAGTGTACTCAGCGGCGGGAGGCGATTTCGGCTCTTCGACAGTCTCTCCATAACCCTCTAGAGCATAACTCCAATTTTCAGGATCATGGACATTGGTCATCAGCTGATCTGGTAATGTAAAGTAGTGTATCGCTTCGCCGTCGATCAGCAATCTAAACATGTTGGGCTCAAAAGAAGCCCTCCTCATCAGTCCTCTATCAAGACAAAAATCAATATCCAGGGTGGTGTAGCAGCAGAAGGTCCTGAGGTGCAATAACTTGCGAGACAAACCCAATGCAGTAGCTATCTGTGTAACAATCCCACCGACATGGATGATGCCTACGGATGATCTGGCAACACTAGTCAGGCCCTTCAACAGAAAGTTGCCACAAGCAACAGGGCGAGACTGAGTCGCACAAAACAGTAGGAAAATCTCCTCTTCACTTAGCAGTGTCTCTGTATCTGGAAAACCTAGGAAAGAATGTGCTAGAATCATCTGGAAGTATCTCAATGCAGGGTTGTGGATTACCTGAGAAAACTGGGTAGAAGGATCTTGGCTTCCTCCACCTGATATTTTAGTCCAAAACTTTTCCACTTCTCTGCTCATAAAATACCCCATCGGTGTCTCTGGAATAGCATCAGGAGTAGTTTGGAAACCTAGCAAATCACCAAACTCTTTGTGAGAGAATGAGTAGTCAATCCCGAACAACCTGAAAATAGCGAGTCCATCGGGTCCAGCCCAAGGGTCATGATGAAACGAGCTGAGGAAATCAAGAGTCAAGTTCCTATAAGTGTTGTTCCTGTCGTCAAACTGGTCCCACTGGAGTTGATGGCATAAGAATCTGACGCTTGGCTCTATCCCCAAGGCATCCATGCAGTCATGGTCAGGGTACCTGGTAGGAGCCATAGGGCGTCTCATGTGAACATAGTAATTCTCTCTCTGTGCGTCATCTCTAAAGGCCACGTGCATGTCATCAGGGTTCTGCATTCTGTACAAGGTTAGCAAACAAGTCCTGAAAGCACATAAAACATTCAAACGTTAGTCCTGACATAATAATAATAATATAAACAAATTGAAATAAAGTAACAGAAAAAAATAAAAAGTACAAAAATAAGAAAACCATGGGTTGCCTCCCATGCAGCGCTTGTTTAACGTCATTAGCTCGACGACCGATTTTTAAACATCATTGGAAGGATATGGTGGATCACTCAGAGTATGGCAGGTGTATGTTGTTGGGATGTCACCTCCTTCGTAGGGCTTCAACCTCTGTCCATTGACGATGAACGGTTTACATGTCTGGTTCTTGATTTCAATAGCACCGGATCTCAGGATCTTAGATACTTCGAAAGGGCCAGTCCATCTCGAACGGAGTTTACCTGGAAATAGTCGTAACCTAGAATCGAACAGGAGAACAGGATCGCCTATTTTGAAGTCTCTTCTTATGATTCTTTTGTCATGCCAAGCTTTTGTTCTTTCTTTGTATATGATGGCATTTTCGTAGGCAGATTGTCTGAGCTCTTCTAATTTGTGAATGTCAAGGATACGTTTCTCACCAGCTGTCAAGTAATCCAAATTCAAAGTTTTGATGGCCCAATAGGCCTTATGCTCCAATTCAAAAGGTAAGTGACATGATTTTCCATAGACCAGTTGATAAGGGGTTGTTCCTATAGGAGTTTTGAAAGCGGTTCTATAGGCCCATAATGCTTCTTGAAGTTTCTGTGACCAATCCTTTCTAGATATAGAGACAGTCTTCTCGAGGATTTGTTTTATCTCCCTATTAGATACTTCCACTTGTCCATTGGTCTGTGGGTGGTATGGTGTTGCTACTCTATGCTTAACTCCATACTTGCTTAAAAGTTTATCAAATATTCTCGATATGAAGTGTGATCCTCCATCACTTATGACTAAACGGGGTGTTCCAAACCTGGGAAATATATAATTTTTGAATAATTTGATGACTACTCTGGTGTCGTTTGTGGGTGCGGCGATAGCTTCAATCCATTTAGACACGTAGTCAACTGCTACTAAGATGTACTGATTTCCAAAAGATGGTGGGAACGGTCCCATAAAGTCTATACCCCATACGTCGAAGAGTTCTACTTCTTGGATATTTCTTAACGGCATTTCATTACGTCTTGAAATATTTCCTGTGCGTTGGCATCTATCACACTTGACAATGAAAGCATGGACATCACGCCACATAGTAGGCCAGAATAGGCCAGCTTGAAGAATCTTGGCGTAGGTCTTAGATGTGCTCGCATGTCCACCATAGGGTGCAGAGTGACAATGCTCAATTATATTATTTACCTCTTCTTCTGGAACGCAACGGCGGAAAATGCCATCTTTACCTCTCTTGAAAAGAAACGGTTCGTCCCAATAGAAGTTTCTCACATCACTATAGAACTTCTTCTTCTGGTGGTAGTTTAAATCAGGGGGTATGATGTCAGCGGCTAGATAATTAACAAAGTCTGCATACCAAGGTACATTGCTTATAGCTAAGGATTTATGAAAATGCTCATGAGGGTCTGGGTTATCATCTTCAATGGTTTCTAGTTGGGCTATCAGTCTATCATAGGCAAAATCGTCATTTATGGGTACTGAGTCAGGTTTCAGGTATTCTAGCCTAGATAGGTGATCAGCTACCACATTATCAGTGCCTTTCTTATCACAGATATCCAAATCAAACTCTTGCAGTAATAGAATCCATCGAAGTAACCTAGGCTTGGCATCCTTTTTGCTTAGTAAGTAACGAATGGCAGCATGGTCGGTATAAACTATAATCTTGGCTCCTACTAGATAAGATCTAAATTTGTCTATTGCAAAAACTACAGCTAGGAGCTCTTTTTCGGTTGTTGCGTAGTTGAGCTGTGCAGCGTCTAGGGTTATACTGGCATAATAAATCACATGTAACTTCTTATCTTTTCTCTGACCTAGAACGGCTCCAACAGCATAATAACTGGCGTCACACATTATCTCAAACGGTTCTGACCAATCAGGGGGTTTCATTATAGATGCTGAAATCAGAGCTTGCTTCAGAAGATTAAATGCTTCAGTACATTTTTCATCGAAGATAAATTCAGCATCTTTCATCAAAAGACCAGTTAAGGTCTTTGTTATTTTGGAAAAATCCTTGATGAAACGTCGGTAAAATCCGGCATGTCCAAGAAAACTTCTTATCTCCCTGATAGTCTTCGGCGGTTTTAGATTCTCTATGACTTCTATTTTTGCTTTATCTACCTCTATACCTTTTTCGGAAACTATATGTCCTAAAACAATCCCTTCGGTGACCATGAAATGACATTTCTCCCAATTTAGCACAAGGTTTACCTCCACACATCTCTCCAGGATTTTCTCAAGGTTGACAAGACAATTTTTGAAATCTGATCCACAAACTGAGAAATCGTCCATAAATACTTCCATAATTCCATCTAAATAATCAGCAAAGATAGACATCATGCAGCGTTGGAAAGTTGCAGGAGCATTACAAAGTCCAAAAGGCATTCTTCTATAGGCAAAAGTTCCAACTGGGCATGTAAAGGTAGTTTTTTCTTGATCTTCGGGGTGAATAGGTATTTGGAAGAATCCGGAATATCCATCTAAGTAACAAAAGTAAGAGTGTCTGGCTAGGCGCTCCAACATTTGGTCTATGAATGGTAATGGGAAATGGTCCTTCCTAGTTGCTTTATTTAATTTTCTATAATCTATGCACATACGCCAACCTCCATCGGTTCTTTTTGCTACAGGTTCGCCCTTCTCGTTTTGCACGACTGTGATGCCTCCCTTTTTAGGTACTACATGCACAGGACTCACCCATTTACTGTCCGAGATCTGATATATTATACCTGCCTCTAATAACTTAAGAACTTCAGTCTTAACTACAGTACTCATTATAGGATTTATTCTACGTTGGTGTTCTCTGGAAGGTTTTGAATCTTCTTCAAGCAAAATCCGATGCATGCATACGGATGGGCTTATTCCTTTTAGATCAGATATCTTATATCCTAAGGCTGAGGGGTACCTACGTAAAACTTCTAATAATTGATCGGTTTCTTCTTGGTTTAAGGTAGCACTGACTATAACTGGACGGTTCATATCTTCATCGAGAAATTCATATCTCAGGTTTTTAGGCAGTTCCTTAAGTTTTACGGTCGGTTTCATAGGGCAAGGCATAGGATCTGGGGTAAGAGATAAACATTCGTGAAGGTTATCATCAATGTAGGGTGTTTTATAATTGTCATCTTCCAAAATAAGGGTTGATGGCAATTTTATAGATTCATTTTCTTCTTCTTGTTCTAATTCCCTAATGCATTCTTCGATGATATCTAAGGCATAACAGGAATCTCCTATCACAGGTGCCATAAGAAATTTTGACAATATAAATTCTATCTTCTCTTCACCTACCTCAAAAGTTAGTTTTCCTTTATTAACATCTATCACGGCTCCAGCAGTCGATAAGAACGGTCTACCTAGGAGGATTGGTATGTCGTCATCTTCTTTAATGTCCATGACAACAAAATCAGTAGGTATAAACAACTGACCTATCCTAACAGGGACGTCTTCAAGTATGCCTATAGGGTATTTAACGGATCTATCGGCTAATTGAAGTGACATCTTAGTAGGTTGTAATTCTCCTAAGTTTAATCTCTCACAAACTGCTAAAGGCATTAAGCTCACACTAGCTCCTAAGTCTAGAAAAGCTTTTTCGATGACATGATTCCCCAAAATACAAGGAATGGAAAAATTTCCGGGATCTTTATCTTTCTTTGCCAACCTATTTTCGGAAATAGAATTACATTCCACGGGTTTCGGATCTTCAAGTCTATGTTTATTCGTAAGTATATCTTTGAGAAACTTAGCGTAAGAAGGTATTTGGGTGATGGCTTCTGTAAAGGGGATTTCTACGTGAAGTTTTTCTATAACCTTAACGAATTTTTGATATTGATTATCGATTTGGGTTTTCTTTAATCTTTGAGGGTAAGGTATTGGTGGTTTGTATGGCGGTGGTGGTACATAGGTTTTATTTTTAGGTTCTTCTCCTTTTTCTTGACTTTCCGGGGTTTCAGGCTTCTCTGGTTCCTTCTCCTCATTCCTCTCAGAAGTTTCGGGCTCACTCAATCTAGGGTTTAAAGGCTCCTTATAAGCGGTTCCACTTCGTAGAGTAATGGCATTTGCTTGCCCTTTCGGGTTTTGTTGAGGTTGTCCAGGGAACTGTCCTCCAGGTGTAGTCTGTGGGGCTTGGTTTAACGCTACCTGAGAGATCTGGGTTTCAAGCATCTTATTATGAGTAATGATTTGATCAACCTTGGTTCCTAACTTGGTAATTAGTTCGTTAACATGGACGTTTTGGTTCATGAACTCTTTGTTTTGTTGTTTTTGAGCAACGATAAAATCTTTTACAATTTCCTCAAAGCTCGGGTTTGGTGGTACAGGTTGCATAGGTTGATTTGTTCTAGGGGCTTGGTAACCTTGTTGTCTCGGAGGTGCGGTATTTTGAATAGGGTTATTATTTTTGTAGGAGAAGTTTGGGTGATTCCTCCACCCAGGGTTATATGTGTTTGAAAATGGGTTCCCTTGGGTATAATTTACTTGCTCAGTGTTGGTTTCATTCAACAGATTGCATTCGGCTGATTGGTGTCCTTGCGTTCCACATATCTCACAATTCGGCGAAACTGCGGCAACAGTATTCGGAGTTGTACACATATGTTCGACTCTAAGGGCCAACGCGTCCATTTTAGCCTGCATCATGTCTATAGAGCTTAGCTCATGTATTCCTCCTTGGGCTTCCTTCTTTTCCACTGTCGCTCGTTCTACTCCCCATGATTGATGGTTTTGGGCCATATCCTCGATAAGGGCACTAGCTTCAGGGTAAGGTTTGTTCATCAGTGCGCCACCAGCGGCAGCGTCGATGGTCATTTTAGTGTTATAATGAAGTCCATTATAGAAGGTTTGAATGATAGCCAATTCTCTAAGCCATGGTGTGGGCATGCTCTTAATAGTTCTTTATATCTCTCCCAGGCTTCGAACAACGACTCTCCTTGGTGTTGGGTAAATCTTGTTATTAGGTTTCGAAGAAGAGCGGTCTTGCTTGGGGGAAAATATCTAGCAAGGAAAACTTTTCTAAGGTCATCCCAAGTTGTTATTGAATTGGGTGGAATGGAATCTAACCATGATAGAGCTTTATCTCTGAGGGAAAAGGGAAATAATCTTAAGCGTATCACCTCAGGAGAAGCTCCATTGGTTTTAAAGGTGTCTGCTAACTGAAGAAAGTTTTTTAAATGTTGGTTCGGGTTATCAGTAGCGAGACCTGAGAATTGTCTCTGTTGCACTAATTGCAGCAGGGATGGTTTAAGTTCAAAATTATTGGCTGGGATAGCGGGGTTTACTATACTGGAACTAGGTTCCTCGTTTGATGGTTGGGCGAAGTCCTTAAGAGGTCTTCGGTTTTGTTCTTCGGCCATAGCTATCCTATTCCTATGGAAAAATAAACGTGCGCGAGCGTAACGTTCAGGTTCAGCTAGAGGGTCTACTAAACTTCCGGCACTGCGAGTCTTTCGCATTGACCGGTGGGTAACAACCTTAGTCTAAACGGTATAACTACAGGGTAATGAAATTTGACGATATTGGTCCCCGACAACAGCGCCAAAAACTTGATGCGTGTTTTTCGCAAGTGCACGAACACGTCAAAGTAATATAAAAGATTGTCGAATCCACAGAGACCAAGTGTCAATATATCGTACCTGTTGTTATGGTGTGTATCTAAGGCAACTATTTTTAAGGGTTTTAGTAAGGGTGCAATGGTAAATAAAATAATAATTTTAAATAATAAATAAAAGACAGGCTCGAATGTAATTCACGTAATCAATGATAATCCAGTACTTGTTAATGGAACTACTTATGGGCAATGTTTTCTCCTTTGAAAAGAACTAATTTAACAGGAACTGTCGCTTTCGCGTATTCAGAACCGAGTTGTACTCTCTAATCAACCCCTCCTATTGTCACGGATAAAAAGGTGCGTACTGCGTTAGAGTAGTAAACCTATTTTTAAGAAATATAGTATCTTAACTAAGTTGAAAAGTATTTTAACCTGGACTTCTTAGCAAAAAGAGGTTCTTATGAACCAGACTATAAATCTCATAACGCGTCCGAAAATCGTTTTAAAATCTCTTTTCTTTTTAATCTAAAATCTCCTAATAAACTAGACAAAGCGCTTTTGGCTGTTTTTGAAATAGTTAAAAACAATTACTTGAATTGAAAGATAAAATAGCCCTTAGGTGTTTCCACGAACAATTATACTGATTACTGGTTCAATTACGATCCTTACATTCTAACCTTTATGGAATTAGTTAGACATGATAAAGTAAAGATTCTTTTTATAGTTTTTCATAAAAGTAATTTAGTGCGAGTGCGGAAAGTAAATGAATTTAAAGCGAGTGCGGATAATAAACAAAGTAAATCTGCGAGTGCGGGAAATAAACAAAGTAAATGTGCGAGTGCGGGAAATAAACAAAGTAAATGTGCGAGTGCGGGAAATAAACAAAGTAAATGTGCGAGTGCGGGAAATAAACAAAGTAAAGTGCGAGTGCGGGAAATAAACAAAGTAAAGTAATGCGAGAAATAAATAAAAGTAAAGTACGAACTTGAATTAAAATGGCGGCAGGATTAACTTCCTCCAGAGTGCTCCAAAACTCGAACCACAGACAGATTACAGACTCGATCACTCGATTGCAGAGGCACCCCGATGTGGAATGGCAACTGCTTTATAACTGATATATGCCTAGAGAATTCTAATTCTGGATGAAGAAAAACGAAAATCTAAGGTCCTATTTATAGGAAAACTGAAAGCATGAAATGACTGGGATGCCCCTCCACTAAAAAGTGGAGGTTACTGGATTTGGCCTTGTGGCGCCCGCCACAGGCCTATGGCGCCCGCCATGGTCCCTACAGGGGATTGTGGAGTGGGGATCGTGGGTCCTGGAGGTTGAGGAGTGGTCTTGAGACGTGGCCACGTCATGGCTAACCCCATGGCGCCCGCCACGGTGGGTGCCGTAAGTGCAAAACGCTGAATTTCTAGGTTTTCGTCCGTTTTCACTCCTTTTTCGCTCCTTTTCCCGATTCCAGCTCCGATTATTATAAAAACCTGAAAACATAAGAAAACAAAGCAATAACAAAGCAAAACAACAATAAAAGCTAAGAATGCATGTGAAATCGGAGTCAGAAATACGGTGAATTTTAGTGTGATCATCGGGTACGGAGGACGATCTGGGTGCTAATACCTTCCCAGGTCGTAACCGACTCCCGAACTCAGTCTCTTTGGTTCGCAGGACCCGTGTCCTTCCTCTTCTTTTCTTCTGGTTTGTGCAACATTACAATTCCCGTTCCTTCGGGATAAAAATGCCTAGCTGGCGACTCCACCTCTTTCCGCGCCACTTTCGCGTTTGTACCAGGATGGAAATCCAGGGAGCGACAGTTGGCGACTCTGCTGGGGACTTCCTAGCCAGAGTATCTCTGGTTCCCTTGAGAGTCTCTCCCAGCGCTTGCGTGTTTCTGTTTCTTTGGGTGTTGACTGTTTGCTGTTGCGTTTTTTATTTACTATCGTTTATTTACAGTTTTATTTACAGTTTTCAGTATTTATTTTCTGCATCATATTATATACTGGACTGTCTGGAATGGATTTTCTGTTTGGTGGGCTTGGGTGATACTGTTTTTGAGAGATGAGCTCATTACCACAGCTCGAGAGCACCATAGGACTTATAGTGGTTCCACTTTGGCCTCATGAGATCTTGTCATGGGGGTAGTAGTGAGTTCCACACCCAGATTTGCGACCGTCTTGGAAATGTCTTGATTTGGGGATCTTCCCCTCTCATTTCATAATCCTGACAGTTATGTGCAGCTGGGGACCGATCATTGAGAACCTTGTGGAAACATCCCTCTTTAGTGATGGCAGTGGCAGACCACATTTTGTGGCAAACCCATTCGCATCCGAGGGCCCACCTAGAACTTACATAGGATGACCTTGTTTTCCCGGACTCAGTTGAGGCCTCCCTTCGTAGTATATAATGCCAAACCGATTCCCTGATTTGGTCATGAGCCATTTCTCGAAAATGGTGAACGTATTATTGCTATTCGGCTTTGAGAGTCCGTGATTTCTGACCCGGAGCACACCAGTGAGATTGGGAGTGGTTTACAGGTTTTCAGGGACCCTTGACCTCTACATACCCTCATTATCAGTTTGGTCCTTGTTATGATTTGGTCCTTATGGTTCTGGATTTCTTGGTCTCTTTGTTATGAGGGTTTCTATCAGTTGGTTATGGCTCAGAGAATCTTGGTTTTCTGTTATTCAGAGGGTCCTAATGTCCAGTATTCAGTATCCAGATGGTCCAGATCGATCATATGCCTGCATTGCATTTGCATTGCATCATCCTTGCATTAACTATTTGTGTTTCCATTTTTCAGGTTGTTGTTTATAGTCTAGCACCCAGTTCTGGTAATTGTAAGCTCTCCAGATGGCAGAAGTTAAGAAAATTACAAGAAAAAAGAATATTCATTACACTTTTCTCCAGCCAGAAGTCAAGAGTGTTCAGAGATAAGCAGGGCTGATGAATGACCAAGTTTTAGGGAATTTTAGAAAGAGGTATGGTCAGATATTAAAGTACATGGATAAACCTACTGCAGACCAAAAGGATAGCTTATACACTTTGCTTCAGTTTTATGATCCCTTGCTGCGGTGTTTTGTATTTCCAGATTATATCTTAGCTCCTACCTTGGAGGAGATTTCCAGCATTTTGGGTATTCCTGTCAGAGATACTTTGCCTTACTATGGGTCAGAGGTGGTTCTCAAGGAAGAAGAGATAGCCAGAGTCTGTCGTATACCAGTTGCTAAGGTCAAGAAAGCTTTGAAGGACAGTGAAGGCAGAGGACTTCCTTGGGATGTGCTTATACCAGAGGCTGAAGAATATGCCAAAGAGGGTAAGTGGGGAGATTTTGGTGCTGTGGTGGCTTTGATGGTATATGGATCTAGTCTTTTCCCGGGAGAAAAGGAGTTTGTGAGCTTGGAGGTGATTTCCATTTTTTCTAAAGGCAATCCTGTGCCAACTCTGTTGGGAGACTTCTACTAGAATGTTCATTACCGGAATGAGAAAGGCAGAAATGGACCAGTGGGCTGTTGTGCTTCAGTATTTGATGAGTGGTTTGCTAGGCAAGTACCAAAGTCAGGACCTTTCAAGGAGATGAGAGATGAATGGAGGTGGTCTAGGAGGCTAATGGGACTAACTTCTGAGGATATAGCTTGGGGATATGACAGAGATTTGTTGGGAAAGGCGTCGCTGGTCAGTTGTTGAAGATTTGCTGAAGTGCCTTTGCTAGGAAGAAAGGGTGTGATCAGTTATCATCCAACGTTAGCCAGGAAGCAATTTGGTTATCCTTTGAAAGATCCACCAAGTATGGAAGAATATGCTGAGTCTTTGTATTTTCCTGTGGAGGGAAACAAGGAGTTGGTCATACAAGCATCTCAGGCTTGGGCTCACAGGGTAAGGAAGGGTAAGAAGGACTTTGGCAAAGTAGATCCCAAGACATATCCTCCTTTTGCTACATGGTTGCAGAAACGTGTAGAGGAAGTTCTCATGCCATTCTTAGTAGAAGCTCTATTATATCCTAAATAAGTGCCATGTTAGAGTACTGTCTCCCTTGAAGACTATAAGAAAATGGAAGCTCAGATGCACGAGGTCCGGGTAGAGAATGTTGAAATGGTTAACTTGTATCATTTTGCCAATCGTGCCAAAAATGAAGCAGAGAGAAAGCTACAGAAGATGCAAGCCTCCTTGAAAGCTAAAGAGAAAGAGTTTGCTGGAAGGGAAGCTCATTTTCAGAGATTAGGTCTGATGGAGTCTAAAAGAGAAGCGGAGCGCAAGAAGACTTTGAAGACTCTTAAAGAAGCTCGCCAGTCCATTGTTTGGTTGCAAGGCCAAAGGGAACAGGAGCAGAAGAAGTATAAAGAAAAATAAGAGTTTTTCGAGGTACATATGGCCTTCAAGAAAGAGGAAGTGGAACAAGTCCACAACATATGAAGGGAAAAGACTCAACAGTTGGCACAGATCCAGATGGCATTGGAGGAGGCATTGAAGGAGATTGAAGAGCTCAAGCTGAGAGCAGGTATGAAGAAGGGAAGGATAGTTGCAGAAGAACTTGGGTCTTTAGTTTAGATTTTATTTGTTGTTGTTCAGATTACCTACAGGCTTGTTGTAGGAGTCTTGCTTTTGTCTTTTGTTTTTGTATTGACTTGTAACCCTTCGGGGAATTTTGTTTGTGCTCTAACTTTTGGCCGGCAGTGGGTTATCCATGATACGCAGTGTTAATTTGCAAATTTCCATTTCTGAGTATGAAAATCTTGTTTGTTTGTCTGATACTGCTAGGTTCTGAACACTCTTCAAAGGGAAAGTTTGAAAATTAATACTCAAAGTGGCTATCTGGAGAAAATACCAGAACTGGAGCATACAAATGCCTAAACGTGGAAACATGAATAGTTACATTGCATGCATATAACGTGTTTCTTTGTTTTGCAGGTAGTTCTTCAGTTTCTAACGTTTATGTCGTTTCAGGCACTATAGCTCCCAGGAAAGTTTGAGAACAGTCGATCGTACACAGGTATCCCACAAGAGTCAACAGAGAAATAGTGATGGATCAAATGCAGGCTGATTTAGCTGACTTGAGGTTGGGGATAGACAATTTCATGACCCTTATGGCAGGGATGGGTCAGACTCGGGAATGTTTACGTGAGATGGTGGAAAATAATCAGACCAGGAACAATGGAGTTGTTGATGGAGGTAATCGCAACGGTGCTGGCGCCCGTCAAGTTGAGATCCCTGTGGCTCAGCCAGGGGTCACCATTATCAATGATGGACTGAACAACATACAGATGGATGGTCAAGACGAACAATTTACTTTGTTGGACGAAACAGAAGGTCAAGGGGATGAAATGAACAGGAAGTTTGAAGAGATGGCTGAACAAATCATGGCCATTCAATCTCAGAGCTCTCTGGGATTTGATATTACTGACTTGGGCTTGGTTCCGGGGGGTTAGAATCCCTTACAAGTTCAAGGTTCCTACTTTCGAGAAGTATAACGGCACGGCATGTCCAAAGACTCACCTCCAGTCCTTTGTAGGAAGAATTGCTGCCCATACAGACGACGAGAAGCTATGGATGTATTACTTCCAGGATAGCCTGGTTGGGGCCTCCTTGGAGTGGTATATGAAGCTGAGTAAAGTCAACATTAAGAGCTGGAAGGACTTGGCAGAAGCATTTGTGAGGAAATACCAGTATAATTTGGACATGGCTCCAAATTGCACTCAGATGCAGAACATGTCTCAAAATGCTAAGGAGGGGTTTAACGAGTATGCTCAAAGGTAGTGTCAACTTGCTACCAGAGTACAACCACCATTGTTGGAGAATGAAATGGCAGATATGTTCATGGGAACATTGCAAGGGGTGTTTATCGAGAGGTTGGCGTCTTGTTCAACTACTAAGTTCAATGACATAGTAATAGTAGGCGAGAGGATCAAAACTCTGTTGAAGATGGGGAAGATTCTGGACACCGGTGCGAGTAGCTCGAATGGTGTAAGAAAAGCTTTTAATGGACCTCCGAGAAGGAGAGAAGGTGAAACTAATGCTGTATATGGTCGAGGACGGGGTAAAGGATATAGAAGATCATATGAGCAAGTGGCAGCTGTCACTATCCCTTCAAGTCCTGTGCAGCAGGTGCAGACTCAACCTCAACAACTACAGCAACAACAACAACAGCCACAACGTAACAATTACCAGCAAAGACCTTATCAACCGAGACCAGCTCGTCCGGCTAATAGGGTGCTTGAAGCAATTCCCATGACATATACTGCACTGCTGCAGAGGTTGCTAGACCTGAAATTGATACAACTGAGGACATTAGCACCACCTCCACCTGGAGAGCTTCCAGTGGGGTACTATGTTAATGCTAGATGCGCATTCCATTCAGGGGCACCCGGGCACTCAACTGAGAAGTGCAGGGCGGTACAACATAAAGTTCAAGATTTGATTGACTCAAAGGTGATTAACTTCACACCATTGCCTAATGTTACATCAAACCCTATTCCAAACCATGGAGGGGCAAGGATAAATACTGTTGACGATGGTGAAAAGTTAAGTTTAATTATGAACATGGAAGAAGTGAAGACTCCACTACTGGTAATGAAAGAAAGGCTGTTGAAAGGACAAGTGTTCCCAGGATGTGGTTCTGATTGTGAAAAGTGTTTGAATTCAGTGTACGGTTGTGAAGACTTGAAGGTAGGGTTGCAGAATCTGATTGTTGAAGGGTCATTGCAGTTTGATAAAGTTGATAACGAAAGTGATTGTGTGTCCACCATAACAATCTATTATGACCCAGCTGAAGTACCTGCCAGAATGGAGCCTGTGACTATATATGCTCCAGAAGTCAGTCTTGTTACTATTACTGTTCCTGGGCCTGTTCCTTATACTGATGATAAAGCTATCCCGTGGCATTATGGCTCAGATATGTATGTGGAAGGACAGAAGATCGAGAGTAAGTCAGTAACAATTGATCCGACTGTGGTGAACGTCAGAGGAGTTGGTGGTTTTACGAGAAGTGGTCGTCTTTTTGCTCCTCAAGTTCTGAGAGGAGATCCTGAAGTTGAGGCTGCTGCAAAGGCTAAAGGAAAGCAAATAGCGAATGAAGAAACGACAACTCCTATTGCTGGACAAGGTACCTTTGATAAAGAAGTGGAGGAATTTATGCGGATAATAAAGAAGTGTGATTATAAGGTAGTGGAGTAGTTGAATCAGACGCCGTCTAAGATATCAATTATGTCTTTACTGATGTGTTCTCCAGCTCACAGAGAAGCCTTGCTGAAAGTGTTACAAATGGCATACGTTCCTCAAGAGATAACGGTTAATCAACTGGAAGCTGTAGTGGGCATTGTAAATGCAAGCCACGGGTTGGGCTTTACAGATAGAGACCTTACCTCAGAAGGCCCTAATCACAACAAAGCACTGCATATTACTATGGAGTGTAAGGGTGTTGTTTTGTCACATGTCCTGGTTGACCCAGGCTCTTCTCTTAACGTACTGCCTAAGAAAGCCTTAATGAAGTTGAATGTAGATGGCATCGTCTTGAGACCCAGTGATTTGATAGTTAAAGCCTTTGATGGGTCACGAAGGTCCGTGTTCGGAGAAGTTGAGTTACCTATGAAAATAGGGTCTCAAGTATTTAAGAGCAAATTTTATGTCATGGACATTCAGCCCACATATAGTTGCTTGTTGGTACGTCCTTGGATTCATGCTGCAGGAGCAGTAACTTCCACTTTGCATCAAAAGCTGAAATACGTGGTTGATGGTCAAGTAATCACTGTGTGTGGGGAAGAAGATATCTTTGTGAGCCACCTATCAACTTTCAAATATGTGGAGATGGACGGAGAGATCCATGAAACGCTGTGTCAGGCCTTCGAAGCGGTCAATGTAAGCATTTTGACTCCGGTAGAGAGGAGCAATGAGAAGGAAGGGACCTCCATTCACTCCTACAAGCAGGCCAAGGAAGCGGTTCAATCGGGAAGCGCCCAAGGCTGGGGCAAGTTGCTGGATTTAGAGAAGAAAGATGACAAGTTTGGACTTGGTTATCATGCTGGTGAGTCTATTTGGCCTCAAAGTGGTAAAGCCATTACTTTAACAAGCGCCGGACTGCTCGATCGCAACCATATTTGTGCAACAAGTGAAGATGGAGACAACGACTGCAACTGTGATAACTGGATTCACCCGTGTGCACCCGGAGAGGAGCTCAAGAACTGGTCTGCTGAAGACATCGTCCAAGTTACCTGGCATTCAAAGTAATTTACTTGTTTCCTTCTTATCATGCTGCGTGTAAATCCTGCACTCTGCCCAAGGTGCACGGATCCATCTGTAGGGCCACCATGCTTTTAATGCATTTATATTTTACCATGAAATAAAGGACATTTTTCAAGAAAATTGCGTTCTCTTTCTTTCGTTTTAAATTTTTGACAAAAAAAATAAAAATAAAATGGCAATGTGTTTTTCTTTTGTTTGTGTGTTTGCGTCTCTTTTGAAAAAAAACAGATTCTGAAATAAGCACATCATCTGTGCAATGTTGATCATCCAGATTCTAGTGATAACGTTCCTGCTATGGCCACGCATGACTTCGGCAATCCTATCTACCAAGCTGATGAAGGGGTTGAGGAAGACTGTGAACTCCCCGAAGAATTGGTCAGGTTGTTGAAACAAGAGGAAAGGGTCATTCAGCCTCATCAGGAAGAAATAGAAATCATCAACATTGGGACTGAAGATGTGAAAAAAGAGATAAAGATTGGGGCCAGTCTGCAGGCCGAGGTAAAGAAAGTGTTGATTGGTATGATACGTGAATATGTAGATATCTTCGCTTGGTCGTATCAAGATATGCCAGGGCTGGATACTGACATTGTTGTGCATAAGCTACCATTGAGAAAGACTGTCCTCCTGTGAAACAAAAGCTGAGAAGAACTCGTCCTGACATGGCGATGAAGATCAAGGAGGAAGTTCAGAAGCAGTGGGATGCCGGATTCCTTGCCGTAACTAGTTACCCACCTTGGGTAGCTAACATTGTGCCTGTACCAAAGAAAGACGGCAAAGTTCGGATGTGCGTTTATTACCGGGATCTAAATAGAGCAAGTCCAAAAGATGACTTTCCATTACCTCACATTGATGTGCTGGTAGATAACACCGCTCAGTTCTCGGTATTTTCCTTCATGGATGGCTTCTCCGGGTATAATCAGATTAAGATGGCACCAGAAGACATGGAGAAAACAACGATCCTTACCCCGTGGGGTACATTTTGCTACAAGGTGATGCCCTTTGGTTTGAAGAACGCCGGGGCAACGTATCAGCGGGCTATGGTCACATTGTTCCACGACATGATACACAAAGAAATTGAATGCTATGTGGACGACATGATTGCCAAGTCCCGAGATGAAGAAGAGCATCTGGTCAATCTCAAAAAGCTGTTTGATAGACTGATAAAGTATAAGCTGAGATTGAATCCAAACAAGTGCATTTTCGGACTGCATTCCGGAAAATTGCTGGGTTTTATTGTTAGCCAGAAAGGAATCGAGGTGGATCTTGCAAAAGTAAAAGCAATACAAGATATGCCTGCACCGAAAACAGAAAAAGAAGTGCGCGGGTTTTTAGGGAGATTGAACTACATTTCAAGGTTCATATCTCATCTAACTACCACATGTGAGCCAATATTCAAATTGCTAAGAAAAGAGCAAACGGTCAGGTGGAATGAGGACTGTCAGAGAGCCTTTGAAAAGATAAAAGAATATTTGCAAACACCTCCAATTCTAATGCCTCCAGTTCCAGAACGACCACTTATCATGTACTTGACGGTGCTAGAAGGGTCAATGGGGTGTGTGCTAGGCCAACATGACGAGTCTGGTCGAAAAGAGTATGCTATTTATTACCATAGCAAGAAGTTTACCAATTGGAATCCCATTACTCACTGCTCGATAAAACTTGTTGTGCTTTGGTATGGGTTGCTCGCCGACTGAGACAATATATGTTGACCCATACCACACTGCTAATTTCAAAAATGGATCCTGTCAAGTTTATCTTTGAGAAACCAGCGTTAACCGAAAGGGTTGCTAGGTGGAAAATGATCTTAACAGAGTATGACATACAGTATACTTCTCAGAAAGCCATCAAAGGAAGTGTATTGTCAGATTACCTTGCATAACAACCTCTTGAAGATGACTATCAGCCAATGAAGTTTGATTTCCCTGATGAGGACATCATGTACCTCAAAACAAAAGATTGTGAGGAACCACTTCCGGAGGAGAGGCCAGACCCTGAATCCAAATGGAAGTTGATGTTTTATAGGGAATCAATATCAACGGACGTGGAGTTGGTGTTGTTCTTATCACTCCTGAAGGTGTTCACTTTCCTTTCGCTGCCAGAATTACTTTTGGTTGCACCAACAATGAAGCGGAGTACGAGGCGTGTATAATGGGAATAGAGGAGGCTATTAATCTTCGGATTAAGACCCTCGATATATTCATAGATTCAGCCCTCGTTATCCATCAGATTACCGGCAAATGGTATACACATCAAGAACATTTAATTCCTTATAGGGATTATGCCAGAAAACTGTTGATGTTCTTCACAACGGTTCAGCTTCAGCATGTACCACGAGATGAGAATCAATTTGCCGACGCATTGGCTACTCTTTCTTCGTCCATCAAAGTTTTGTGTTGGAATTATGTGCCCAGGATTGACATTTCCAGGCTTGACACACCAGCTTATGCTTTCTCTGTAGACGCAGTGTCTGACGAGAAACCTTGGTACTTTGATATCAAGCTCTTCCTAGAAAAGCAAGAATACCCAACTGGGGCATCATCCAATGACAAGAAGACCTTAAGACGGCTTGCTGCTAGCTTCTTCTTGAATATAGATGGGGTTTTGTATAAGAGGATCTTTGACATGGTCTTGCTCAGAAGCATGGATAGACACAAAGCAAGCCTGTTAATGCAGGAAGTCCACGAGGGATCCTTCGGTACTCATGCAGGAGGGCATGCAATGGCAAAGAAGTTGTTGAGATCGGGGTACTATTGGATGACAATGGATGCAGACTGTTGTTCATACGCCCGTAAGTGCCACAAGTGCCAGATTTATGCAGACAAGGTGCATGTTCCTCCAAGCCCGCTCAACGTCATGTCATCTCCTTGGCCCTTTTCTATGTGGGGCATCGAAATGATCGGGAAAATAGAGCCTACTGCTTCAAATGGTCATCATTTCATCTTGGTCGCGATCGATTACTTCACTAAATGGGTTGAAGCAGCATCTTATGCCAATGTCACTCGTCAAGTGGTAGCCAGATTTTTGAAAAGGGACATCATTTGCAGATACGGAGTGCTCGAAAGAATCATTACTGACAATGGTTCTAACTTGAACAACAAGATGATGGAAGAATTGTGTCGGGACTTCCAGATTCAGCATCACAACTCTTCTCCTTACCGACCAAAGATGAATGGTGCGGTAGAGGCGGCAAACAAGAATATTAAGAAGATTGTGCAAAAGATGGTTGTCACTTACAAATATTGGCATGAGATGTTACCATTTGCGCTGCATGGGTACCGAACGTCAGTCGGGACGTCAACTGGGGCAACTCCCTTCTCATTGGTATACGGTACTGAAGCAGTCTTACCTGTTGAGGTAGAAATTCCTTCATTGCGTGTGATGATGGATGTGAAGCTTGATGAGGCTGAGTGGGTACGTGCTCGATACAATCAGCTATGTCTAATTGAGGAAAAGAGATTAGCGGCTATCTGTCATGGTCAGCTTTATTAGAGGATAATGAAGCAAGCATTCGACCAACGAGTACGTACTCGGGAGTATCAAGCAGGAGAGCTTGTACTCAAGAGGATCATTCCTCTAGGTTCAGATCACAGGTGCAAGTGGACCCCAAACTACGAAGGACCATTCATAGTGAAGAAAGTTTTCTCAGGAGGAGCGCTGATGCTCACCACTATGGATGGAGAAGATTTCCAATCCCCTGTTAACTTGGACGTAGTTAAAAAATACTTCGCATAAATAGACCCGCTGGACACAAAAACAGAATTAAAGTCCAGGCAAGAAAAGGGCATCCCGGCGAGGTAAAAATAGAATAAAAAGCTCGGGCAAAAGTTAGGGAAAATAAATAAATAAATAAAAAATGTACACCCGTTGAGTTGAAAAGCCACATCGGACAGCTCAGGCAAAAAAGGGTATCCCGGTGGATTGAAAACCCGAAAGGGCGATCTACGCAAAACAAGGGAATAAGCGAACAACTGCGATCCGAGTAATTTGAACCAAATCCTCGTTTCGTACAACTTGACAATATCAGAAGGATAGGAATCAGTCCCCTTATCTTCTCAGAAAGCAAAGGCAAGAATGGAGAGTTTTGAAGACATGCTGGTCATAGCAAGAAGGAAACTCATTGGGATGTCGTGTCCATTGCCATTAGGATAGTTTATTTTCTCAATTTTATGGTAGCTACCTCTTTCCAGGTGGTTGCTTCCTAATGTAAAAACTTTGCCTATTCAGAGGCTTTTCAATAAAAGAATATTCAGTCAAAAAGTTGTGTTGTGTTTATTTTTGTTTGCAAAAATGTCCTGAATTTTTGGCAAAAAAGAACATTGCATTTAAAACATGGTGTTTGTTTTCTAAAAGAAAATGACATTGCAGGGAAACATTTGAAATCCTCTTTGAGTGTCGGGTAACGATGGATGAACAGATCATACCATGCAAGTCCCCGGGGCACATATGTGTTTTCTGTTGTTGCAGGTTTTGCAGGATGGCCTCACATTCTCCCAAACAGAATTTTCCCCAGCTAAGTCATGACAGGTGGAGTCCCCAAGCAGTTTATTTTCCCACAAGTGGAGTATGCCCAGCAGGCAGTGGGAAGCCCATTCCCCACAGAGTTTTTAAATGTCAAGACTTTTCTTCCTAAGCATGGGATATTTGAAGAAGCATCTCCACAACCGTGTTGGAAGATCGTCATTCCCCGCAGAGTTTCATGATTGGGATACAACCGTCATTGAAATATTCCCAACACTCGTCTGTGTTCATACTTTATTGCTGCTCGTCTGCATTTCTCAACACTCGTCTGTGTTCCCACTTTGTTACTGCTTATTTGACTTCCCCATCAGTTACCCTTGGCTGTAATTGCTTTTGCTCGTCTGCACTTCCCAGCGCTCGTCTGTGTTTGATATTTTCCTGTTGCTCGTCTGCACTTCCCGACACTCGTTTGTGTTTGATATTTGTTTGTTGCTCGTCTGCATTCCCCAACACTCGTCTGTGTTTATTATCTGTTTGAAGCTCGTTTGCATTGTTTGGATACTCGTCTGTATCATCCCTCAAACTCGTATGTGTTAGCTTGTATCCATATGTATTAATTTGATAATTACTCTGGTACTCGTCTGTATTGCTACTCCAAATGCTCGTCTGTGTTTGAGTTTCTAGTATTCGTCTGTACCAATGGCGGATATTCGTCCGTACCATCGCCTGAAGCGCTCGTTTGTGTTTCTTAGATCAACATCCGATATTCGTTTGTATCATTGACTTATGGTACTCGTCTGTGTTTCTCTTGATGATCATCCAATACTCGTCTGTGCTGAAGAGGTTTGAAGTCCTGACGGTGGGATTAAACGTCAAAATGGTTACCGGTCCTGGCGTAACAGGTCTATTCGAAGGAGATTCGTCTGTCTCAAACACTGCTGCACCTGACGTAACAGGTTTTCTCAAAGAAGGCTCGTCTGTCTTAGACCATATATCCACGGAGAATATATGAAGAGGATTCGTCTATCCTGAGTATGCATGTCTATCCCACAAACTTAAGTGCATCACCGGTCCTGACGTAAAGGTTTAGCCGAAGGATATTCGTCTGTCTAAAGTCATATGTTTTGCAAAGGTGTATGAGGGCTCGTATGTCCATTCCTGGTGTAACAGGTTTACTCGAAGAGGGCTCGTATATCCAGTTCCTGGCGTAACAGGATTGTTCGAGGAAGACTTGTTTGTCAAAGTATTTTTATTCAAATTAACAGTTTCAGCTTGGAAGGAGCTCGTCTGCTTTCTCTCCACTTTAGTCACCAAAGTGTCATTTGGTTGGATTTATTTCCCAGTTCTTGCATTCTCCAGCAGAGTGCAAATTTCAAGTTTTCTTGGTATTCAACCATAGTACATCTTGAACGGTCGATAGCCCGTGCTACCGTCCTTTTCAGATTAACAGTTGCTTGAATAGGGGCAGCTGTAACACCCCAAATTTGCCCTCTTCTTTTTAAGCGTCATCATCATACCATAATCATCATAAGCATATCATATCCTTGACATGTAGGCATGGAAAGATGAGGCATAACATTCTCATGACCTAACATTAGGCATATGATCATCTGGGGAAGGATTGGAAGCATTTCAAGATATAACAAGATGCCCCATGGGTTTGTCCAAGTCCTATGAGGTATCTACATTGCATTCACAAGTTCAAGATCATTCACAAAAGCCCAGGAGATTGGGAGATCATCAGGGAATTCAAGCTAGGACAAGCTCCTACACAATGGTCCCAAATTAGGGTTTGAGTTTCAAGCATGAAATCTTTGTGACTTTGGCCATTTAATCTGGGTAAAGTCTCTCATATGATAATAGGATCCTAGGGATGAAATTTGGTGAGAAAAATCCTTGTGGAAGTCAGGTATTTCTTCAGTTGCTTGTAAAAGAAGAAATTGGTCAACTGTGCATTCTAGAAGTCAACTGTGAAATTTCAAAGGGGCCAACCCTATTTTTCAAGTCAAGGGATGTTCTTATAAACTTAGAAGAGGTTTGGCAAGATCAAAGATCAAGAATCAAAAGGTTTTAAGGAGTTTTCCATTTTTGGGCATGTGATTGGTCATGGAAGTTTCTAATTTTGGAAGCTTTTTGCCCTAATTTTCAAAGCCACATACCTTGGTGAAAAAAGCTTCAAATGAATTTCCATCAAACATGAAAGTTGAAGATTAAGTTCTCCCATTTTTAAAAAGTACAAGTGCATTTTCATAGCCTTTATGGTTTGTGAGATAAGGCCTTCAAAAGTTGTTTGAATTTTAGGGCATGGCATGAATTATCATTTTCCATCACTTGCAAAAACTCACTTAAGTCATTTCTAAGCTGATCAATGGGAAAAGTGAGACCATAATATCGTAAGGATTGGAATGAAAAACATTTGGCTCAAGATAAATCAAATAAATCGTGCATGGAATGTGAGATATTTCACAAGTTGCAAAAATGCATGTTCATAAGGAAAGCATGAGCCAAACAACCAAGGGCCAGGATTAAATCAAGGGTGAATGAACAAATCAAAGTGGATCAGCATGTGCAAAGAGTGGTGGGATAGCACGAGCAAATCACCCCATCACATAACTTTTGCAATTTTGCAAAATCACTCCTTCCCACTATTCTCACGTGCATTCACCTCACAATTCAAAACACTGAAAGCATGCACCCTATATAAGATTGCTAGGGTTTCATTTCACCACAGATCAACAACATTTGCTCATTCTCAAGTTCTTTCTCTCACTGTATTTTCCTTAGAATCTCACTATACTTCCCCTCAATCCAAAAGCTAATCACATATTCATGATCCTAGAGGTGTAAGGAGCAAGAATTCACCATCATCTGAAGCTGAAACAAAAGATCATACACTTTGCAAGTTTGGTGCAGTTGTGCTCGGGTTCTTAGATTTAGAGAGATTCAAGACCTCTCTTGCATTTATTTTTCAAGGAGGAGTTTAAAGGAGGAGATCTACATCTTCTGGAAGCTCATCTCAAGCTATTTTGACCTTTGCAAGTTTCAGGTAAGCTCAAAATCCATGGATCTGGAAATGATTTTAGTTGTGTGCTTTATGATCTAATCACTTTGCTGATTACTCTGATCTATTTAGATTTGAAAATGCATGGTTATTGAGTGAGATATGTGGATTTTTAGTTTGATGTTCAAAGTTTTTTGTGTTCGATCTGTTTGATTCCTTGATCTAATGTAAAATCTAAGCTCATTTTTAAATTCAGCATGTTTGAATTGCTTGATCTGGAAAGTTTGATCCATTTATTTGATGATTTGTTCTTGAGCTTGAGTTTTCCGGTGCCGGAGCTAGGGCTCCGGTCACCGGATTCTAGAAATGTTTGATTGGAGAAGATGATGTTTCTGCCGTAGGATACACGATCTGGACGATCTACACACTGCCAACACATTAATTCCACACCCTCTCTCTAACCTGCTTTCTATTTTATAATTAAATCTTAATTAATCATTTTGTTTCGCACACACCATAACTAATGTGCAGTCACACACTTTGTCCAATGAATGGGAGGACTTGGTTTAATGAATGACTTGATCATGTGCGTTCATCTAATCCATTGGTTTGACATTTTTCCTGAATTAACTGAATATCCACCATATTATTGTAAGTTGCGCTGAAACTAGGTAGGCCTCAATTGTTATCCCCCCCCCCCCCTTGCGTTTAGGCCCATGTAAAATGAACTGGAATCACTTGCTGAATGCACCCCTGGCCTGATTTCTTTTATTTTATTTCTTTTATTTTCATTTTATTTTCAGTTTGCTTTTTATTTTTTAAAAATAGAATTAGGTCTCCAAAAATTATAAAAAAAATCCATGAGTGATTGTTTTAGTTTTCTTTAATTTTTAATTTTTTAATTTTTTATTTATTTTTAATTTCCACGTAGAAATTAATTGTTTCTTTTAATTAATTGTTTTTATTTCATTTTGAAGCATGCTGCCTTGTTCATTTTCTATCTTGATCATTATTTTGAATTTTAAGATGATTCTTTTTGCTCTGGATTCATGATAAAATGTAGTTTATTGATAATTTTTGTTCTGATTTTTAGAAGTTTGCTTAATTGATTTTGGTCTCTAACTTGTGCATGAAGCATTCTAACCCTAATCCATGTTCTAACCCTCATTTGAATAGCTTAGCTTCTGATTCTCATTCTCTCCTTTTGGCATTTCAATATTGTACGACTAAGGAGCCTTTGTGCAAGTTTGTGGAATTTTTGCATGTATATTTGAATTGATTTGGATTTTTGTTCCTTACTTGTTCCCTTTTGCTTCCTTTGGGTCATGTGATCACTCTTTAGGTTAGAAGGGCACTTGTGCCAAATTCTCTAGCTTGTTTAGAACCTTATTAGGATATTGGTATCCCTCTGGTCTTGAGTTTGTGTTTATACCTTGGAAAATTTTGTGATTGTTTGCTTTTGAAGTTCATTCACTTCTATGCATGTCCATCTCACTTCCTTTGCTTCCTTCTTCTCATGATGTGGATTTTTGACCTTGTGTGCTTCCTCTCTTCAGCTTACATGCTTCTTAGACACTTTTTAAACATGTTAGGATTCTGGTCTTGCACTTGGTGTTGTTGCTTTGATTATTTTTGCTTTGTGTCTTCTCATGTTTACTTTGTTTTGTCATGGTGATTCATAATGCTTCATTGTGAATTGAATTTCTCTTCTCATTCTTGTGATTTAAGTTTGCATTTGGCATTTGTGTTTATGACTTCACTTCTGATTATGTGACTTTGGTTTGACATTATATTCATCTTTTGCTTCATTTATTCTTATGTCACTAACCATTTCAAGGGCTTTGGTAAGTGAGAAGTGTGGGTGTGAGTTCCACATCTCCAAGTCTTATCTCTTCTTTGTTTCCTATTGATATTATCTATTATTGTGATTGTTGGGGCTTAGGCCTTACTTCCTCCCTCTTATATTCTTCATTCTTCTCTTGCTTTTCTTCTTTCTTTTCTTCCTTTAGGATAGCAAACCACACTAACTTAGGATTACCATTGCATGATAACTTTAGGATTCATTAGTCCCCCATTAGACTTTTACCTTTGTGATCCTTTTGTTTCTCTTCTCTTCTCATCTCAAAACCCTAAAGAAGACACTTAATAAATATTGAAGTGATATCTTGGACAATAGCCTTATACCATGAGACACTTGTAGTCTTCCCATCTTGGGATAGTACAAGCTTGTCTTGTGATGCACAAGTCTGATCAGGATATCACCTTCACCAAGAAAGTCATAAAACACATTTCTTCATTGTAAATACAAAAACACTTAATAAATTAATGAGTTAGTGAGCTTAAGCCCTAATCTCTGGACTCAAGTTTTGGGGATCTTCTCCTTACTTGAGTGTGCTTGTTCTATTATTCCATCTGGGAATGTAGTGACAAGTACACATTCCATGGAAAAGAGCTTGAGTTCACTTCCTTGTGACACACTCATAAAAGCTTCTAAAAAACACAAACAAACAATAAGCGTCTTTCCTTCGGGATTTCTTTTCTCATCTCCTTCGCTCCGTTCGCGAACTTGCTCCTACTTGTCATTTTGCAAGACGGTAACGCGCTCGTTGTCCGAGCCTGCAACACCTGAGCATTGACATAGGCAGTTCAAGCCTTAAGACACAAGAAATCTTTTCCACCCCTAGTTAGGGGAACTACGGCGACTCTGATCCTCATTTTCCAGATGAAGTACGTAGGCAGCGGGGTTGGGCCCGTTCGAGCACACTCTTTTATTTTCCCTACATTTTTCCCCTTTCTTTTCTTTCTTATCCAGTTTCAGTTTTGCAGAAGCATTCATTTCTTCATCCTTTGAAGCAGTTTCTTTGCAAGCGTGGATCCCGTCGGGTACGGCGGACGATATGGGTGCTAATACCTTCTCAGGTCGTAACCGACTCCCGAACTCAGTCTCTTTGGTTCGCAGGACCCGTGTCCTTCCTCTTCTTTTCTTCTGGTTTGTGCAGCATTACCATTCCCATTCCTTCGGGATAAAAATGCCTGGCTGGCGACTCTACCTCTTTCCGCGCCACTTTCGCGTTTGTACTAGGATAGATATCCGGGGAGCGACACCCGGGGAATAGTAGCTTTTTGTAAGGATTCTTTTGTTCCTAACACAATGCATAATCATAAATAAAGCTGACGTTTCACATTCATTCATGTTGTTCTTTGACTTTCATTTTTGCTTTTGCTTTTCAAAAAGAAAGAAAAGTTTTAAAATGGCAATGTTTCTCATTTCCTCTAGTTGTTGCTAAAGCCTTGCATGAATCACCATTCATGCAGGTGCTCGTCACCGGATCTTATCAATGACGATCCTGTTATGGCTGAGTATGACTTTGACAATCTAATTTATCATGTCGATGAGGAAGGTGAAGAGGATTGCGAACTACCTGAAGAATTGGCCAGACTGCTTAAACAAGAGGAGAAGATGATTTAGCCGCACGAGGAAGCTGTCGAAGTAATAAACCTGGGTACTGAAGAAGACAAGAAAGAAGTCAAGGTCGGGGATGCATTAGAAGAATCTGTCAAGACTCGTTTGATTTCTATGCTTCGAGAGTATGTTGATGTCTTCGCATGGTCCTACCAAGATATGCCTGGTTTAGATACTGACATTGTGGTACACAAGCTACCTCTCAGAGAAGAATGTCCTCCGGTAAAGCAGAAGTTGAGGCGCACACGTCCTGATATGGCAATTAAAATAAAAGAAGAAGTACAAAAACAATTTGATGCTGGCTTCTTGGCCGTGACCAGTTACCCTCCGTGGGTTGCCAACATTGTTCCGGTTCCCAAGAAAGACGGTAAAGTCAAGATGTGTGTAGACTACAGGGATTTGAATAGGGCCAACCCAAAAGATGACTTCCCTCTACCTCACATAGATGTGCTCGTCGATTATACTGCTCAGTTTTCCGTGTTCTCCTTCATGGACAGATTTTCCAGCTATAACCAGATTAAGATGTCTCCCGATGACATGGAAAAGACAACCTTCATCACTCTTTGGGGAACCTTCTGTTACAAGGTCATGCCATTTGGTTTGAAGAATGCTGGAGCCACCTATCAACGGGCCATGGTGATGCTATTTCACGACATGATCCATCATGAAATTGAGGTTTATGTTGATGATATGATAGCAAAATCCCAAACAGAGGAAGAGAACTTGGTTAATCTAGCAAAGTTGTTTGACAGACTCTGGAAGTTCAGACTGAGGTTGAATCCAAATAAGTGTACCTTCGGGGTCCGTTCTGGCAAGCTACTCAGCTTCATTGTTAGTGAGCGAGGAATTGAGGTTGATCCAGCCAAAGTAAAAGCTATCCAAGAGATGCCTGAGCCGAAGACTGAAAAGAAATTGTGTGGCTTCTTAGGGAGACTAAACTACATTGCACAATTTATATCTCATCTAACGGCCACGTGCGAGCCCATCTTTAAGCTTATGAGGAAGAATCAGGCCATTAAATGGAATGAAGACTGCCAGTAAGCTTTTGAACGAATCAAAGAATACCTGCTAGAACCTCCAATTCTTATGCCTCCAGTTCCAGGGAGACCGTTGATTATGTATCTTACTGTTATTGAAGGATCGATGGGATTTGTGTTGGGTCAGCAGGACGAGTCTGGTCGAAAAGAGCACGCCATTTATTACCTTAGCAAAAAGTTTACCGATTGTGAGACGCGCTACTCACTACTCGAGAAAACTTTTTGCGCTTTGGCATGGGCTGCTCGCCGACTAAGGCAGTACATGATGACTCACACTACTCTCTTAATCTCCAAGATGGATCCTGTGAAATACATTTTTGAAAAGCCAACTCTGACAGGAAGAGTAGCCCGGTGACAGATGATACTAACAGAGTATGATATACATTACACTTCGCAAAAGGCAATCAAAGGAAGTGTGTTGTCAGAATACTTGGCTCAGCAGCCAATCGAGGATTATCAACCCATGAGATTCGTGTTTCCGGATGAGGACATCATGTTCCTCAAGTCGAAAGACTACGAAGAACCACTTCTGGAGGAGGGGCCAGACCCTGAATACAAATGAAAGTTGATGTTTGACGGAGCTGTGAACATGAATGGAAGTGGAGTAGGTGTTGTTATCATCTCGCCAGAAGGGGTCCATACACCTTTAGCTGCTCGGTTGACTTTCGAATGCACTAACAATGAGGCAGAGTATGAAGCTTGTATCATGGGGATCGAAGAGGCAATCGACTCGCGAGTCAAAAATCTCGAGATCTTCGGAGATTCTTCTCTAGTGGTGAATCAAGTCAATGGAAAATGGTTGGTTCATCAACCTCACTTGATTCCTTACAGAGATTATGTCAGAAGGCTGTTAACTTTCTTCACCAAAGTCAAGCTGAATTATATTCCTCGAGACGAAAACCAATTTGCCGATGCTTTAGCAACTTTGTCGTCCATGATTAGAGTTTGTCAAGAGAATTTCGCTCCTCGAATTACGGTCTCCCGTCTTGAAAGACCTGCTTATGTCTTTGCAGTTGGCAGTGGTGAAGATAACAAGCCTTGGTACCATGATATCAAGCAATTCCTGAAGGCTCAAGAATACCCGATTGGGGCATCTAGTAAGGACAAGAAGACTGGCAGGAGGTTTCTTCTTGAATCAAGATGGTAGGCTATACAAACGAAACTTCGACATGGTTCTGCTCAGATGTGTGGATAGACACGAAGCAGACCTGTTGATGCAGGAGGTCCACGAAGGCTCCATTGGTACCCATGCTGGAGGACATGCTATGGCCTAGAAATTGTTAAGATCGGGATATTATTGGATCACCATGGAATCCGATTGCAGCAAGTACTCCCGTAAATGCCACAAGTGTCAGATTTATGCCGATAAGGTCCATGTGCCTCTGAATCCATTGAGTGTGTTGTCTTCACCATGGCCGTTCGCCATGTGGGGCATTTATATGATTGGCAAGATCGAGCCAACAGCTTCTAACGGTCTTCGCTTCATCCTGGTCTCTATAGACTATTTCACGATGTGGGTCGAAGCGACGTCTTACACCAATGTCACTAAACAAGTGGTAGCCTGATTTATTAAAAGAGACGTCATTTGCCGGTACGGAATTCCTGAAAGGATCATTACTGATAATAGTTCTAATCTCAACAACAAGATGATGGCTGACTTGTGTCGAGATTTCAGAATAGAGCATCACAACTCTTCTCCATATCGCCCGAAGATGAATGGCGCAGTCGAGGCGGCCAATAAGAACATCAAGAAGATTGTGCAGAAGATGGTTGTAACATACAAAGACTGGCATGCGATGCTACCATTTGCGTTGCATGGGTACAGAATGTCAGTACGTACTTCAACAGGGGCGACCCCGTTCTCACTGGTGTATGGTATGGAGGCAGTCCTACCAATTGAAGTGGAAATTCCCTCGTTGAGGTTAATGATGGATATTAAGCTAGATGAAGATGAGTGGCTCCGATCCATATATAATCAGTTGAGCCTCATTAAAGAGAAACGTCTAGCAGCTGTATGCCATGGACAGTTGTATCAACGGTGGATGAAGCAGGCTTTTGACAAAAAGGTGCGACCACAGAGTTACATGCCGGGTGACTTAGTGCTGAAAAGGATTCTTCCTCCTCTTAACGATCACAGGGGAAAGTGGACACCCAAATATGAAGGACTGTTCGTGGTTAAAAAGGTTTTCTCAGGTGGAGCCTTGATGCTGACAACCATGGACGGAGAAGACTTCTAGTCCCCTGTTAACACAGACGCAGTAAGAAAATACTTTGTGTAAAAAGGACCCGCTGGATAAAAACAGAATAAAGATCCAGGATAAATGGGCATCCCGGCGAGCAGAAAATAAAATTAAAGGCTCGGGAAAAAGTTAGGGAAATATTGAAAAAATGTACACCCGCTGAGTTGAAAAGCCACATCGGACAACTCAGGCAAAAAAGGGTATCCCGGTGGATTGAAAACCTGAAAAGGTGATCCACGCAAAAGAGGGATTAACACGAACGACTGCGATCTGCGAGATCCATAACCTATCTGTAAACACCCCAAATTTTCCCTCACCCATTCACACCATGGCTTGTGATCATTTCATATGCATAAACACAATCATAACATCTCATAGTACATTTTTGATTCACTGCATAGATTCAAAGTCATCTACATCTAGGGTTTGTGATCTGAGCAATCCAAGAGCTTCTTGAGCCATTCCAAAGGTCACCATTCACTTCAAAGGGGTCCATATGTGTTCAAGTATCATATTATATCTTCTCAAAGTCAAGAGTGCCAAAGAATCACAAGAACTGGAGGTGGTGTGGAAGCAGAGCCAGGCTTGATTGCACAGATGACCTAAAATTAGGGTTTTGGTTTCAGAGGCTATAACTCCAAAATTCTTGGTCATTCTTGTTTCTATTGGTCTCTATATGGTGTAGGGAGTATGCATATCAATTTTCATAAAGAAATTCCATGGGGAAGTCATCTGATCAAGGGTTGACTTTCTGAACAAGTCAGTGCAAAATCAGGGCATCTGAGGTCCCCAATGACCCAACCAAGGGGTGATATTCATCATTTTGATTGTATATGATCTTTATTTGATCATGGAAGATGTTAGAAGTTTACAAAATTCAAGAATTTTTCAAGTCTTTTGCAAAGTTGACTTTTTGGGCAAGTTTGACTTTTAATGAAAATGTCATTTTATGCAACTTTTTCAACCCTTACTTTTTGATTCAAGAAAGCTTCAAATGGAAAAACTTTGGTCATGAAAGTTGTATAATAGATCTTTCCCTTTTCAAAAAGTACAAGAACATGACCTAATTCATTTTGGATCAAAAGTTATGGCTTGTCAAAGTTGGCAAAAATCACAAAATTTCAAAGTTTCTACCAAAGAGGTATTTTGCAAAATGACTTGATCAAGTGTTCTAAAGCTATCAAATGGACTTCTAATTCACATAACATGATCATGTGACATCTAAAGTTCAGAATGGACCAAGGAATTACACATTTGTATGGTTTTTGGAACAAGATCTTTTCATGAGAACCAAAGAGAACCAAGTTGCAAAATCCATCATAACATCTCATCCACTTGCTGCCTAGGTTGCTGAACCACCCTAGCCCCTTCCTCACCTCATGCTGCACAAGACAAGCCCCTTGTACCAAGCTAGCAAGTAGCCCATGCCCTTCTTACACAAGAGTTGACAATTTGCAAAAGTAACCATACCTATCACAAAAGGACATGTCACTTCATCTGACCAATAGCAATTGTTGATACAAACAAATTGCAAGCCAAAGCACATAACAAGCAAGCCTGAAACAAGCCATAACATCACACTCTCATTTTCACTCCATAGAGCAAAAGCATTCGAAACACTCTCCTCAGGCCACAAACTCAGAAACAAACTTCACAAACCTTCTCACCATGCTTCACTGAACCCAAACCAACCATCAAAGTAGCCTGAAACTCAAAGAACCAGAAATACGATCCTCACCTGAGCTTGAACAGAACTTCTGTAAACTCTCAAACCAGCCCAAATAAATTTGTTCTAAGCCTTTCAGAAGCATAAGGGAGGTCCTAGGAGTGGATTGCACAAAGAGAAAGGGCCAGAAAGTTGCAGACTGAAAAGCTTCAAACTCAGGTAGCTTCATGAACTTTTTTTCCAGAAATGGATTTTTAAGTTCTTAATAGCTTCTACATGCTTCCCTGATCATGAATATGTGGTTGTTTTCAAAAATGAGTGAGAAATAAGCATGTATGCAGTCTCTGAAACTTTTTGCCCTAGAATATGTTTGATTCGATTCTCCTTGTTTCTGAATGATAAATGTTGTTTGAATGGGGGTTTTGATTCGTGATTGAGTGGGGAAGAGATCTGGGCAATTAGATTTCATTTTAGATGCGTTTAGAGAGAGTTTGAAGTTTTGGGTGATCGGAGAAGACGGCCGCAACAGTGTTCCGGTCGCCTGAAAGTCATTAGGGCACGAATTAGGGCTTAATCAGTGTAATTAGTGAGTTTGAATGCTGGCCCTTGGATATGGCGCCAGGTCAAACGCGCGCGCAGCCAATTCAAATGTGGGCCTTTGGATCAGATTACTTTTCTTTTTTCAGCTTTTAATTCAATTTTATTTTTCCTTTTATTCATTTAATTTCTCATATTTATTTAAAATAGCAAAATAACTTTAAAAATTATGAAATTTTTTGTCAAGAGTTTCATTAATTTTTAAAACCCAAAAACATTTTTATTTTTATATTTTGCATCTGAAAAATATTTTTAAATATTTAAAAGTTTATTTTTAATTGATTAATGAGAATTAATTAATTAAAAATACTTTTAGGTATTTAAAAATTACCAAAAAATTCATGAAACACTTAAAACCATTTAGAAACATTGTCCAACCCTAAAACCAAATTTCGTTTTTGATCTTGATGCATTTTGAGAATTTTTCATGGAATTAAAATCATTTTAATGCATTATTTTCACCCAAACTTCCAAAAATCATTTCTGCCTAACCATTGAGAGTTGGACCTTGATTCTTTTTGCATTGCATTGTGTTTAGCATGTAGTATGTGAGATTAAATGGTCATGATTTGATCTTTCATTTTCCATTTGTTTGACATTTTTCTTGTTAAGGAACCCTAAAACCCTAGAAAACTTAGGAAAATCATAACTTGAATTAGGTTAAGAGTTGGAACCTCTCCTTTGGGCAGTGAGTTAGTATAGGATTAGGGATCCTTTGAGTGCATTTTCAATTTTTTATCTTGATGTTTGCTCCTGATTTTGGTTTTTGTTTGATGCATTGATCATAAACCCTAATTTGGGCTTCCATATGCACTCATCTTGCATTTGCATTCATACCTTGACTTGCCATGACATTTTATACATCCATTTGATTCATTTAACATCTTAAGACATATTGAAAGCATGTTTGACCATTGCATCTTGCATTTGCCATGTTGTATGCCATTTGCATTTCAAAACTTTTCATGTATGTTCATGGTTCTTAACTTGCTCCATTTGCATCCATAAGCTTGCATGATCATCCTCATGTGTTGTTTCATGTTTGTAGCATCTCATAACATCATTAACATCATGTATGTGCTTCTGGTCTTGATATGCATCATGCCATTTCATTTCATTTTGCATTGCATTGCATTCCTTTCACTAACTTTTCAGGTGGTAAGTAACTTTGAGAAGTGGATTTGCCTTCACTTCTCACATTTTCTTTTCATCTCCTTCATGCATCCTTGCTGAATTTTGATATGTGTTTGAGATTGAGCTTGCTCATTCTTCTTCTTCTTACTTTCTCTCTTCAAGTGACTTGACTTCTTGAATGAAGCAAGTTATTTTGCTTCTCCTGATCCTTTCATCTGCTTCCTGTTGGTTCCATTGAAGATTTTCTCTTGTTAACCTCACAAACCTTAGGAACAACCAAGCATGACAATGATTAGGGTTTTGATTAGTCCCCCACTTAGCTTTTACCTTTGTGTCTCTTGAGTCTTCTCCTCTCACCTCATAATCAGGGACTAAACCCTAAAGGCTTTAAGGCTTTGTGATTAAGTTTATGCCTGCATCCTTCTATTAGGATGGAGTGTATAACTTTAATCCTAAGTGTTAAATCCTTAAGGTGTTTAAATCCTTTAATCAATTCACTTAATAATCATCAAGACATCACACTTGCAACTTGGGCCTTGCATTAGGGTTCTAATTCTTCCTTAATTGGTTAAGAAGGACTAACCCTAGTGTTAACGGACAAGTCCTCCTCAAGTTGTCTTACAAACCCTAAAAAACACTTCATCATCTTACCATTAACTAAAATCCACTTATTAAAGGCTTTGTTTTGTCACGAGTTTAATCCCTAATCATGGATTAAGTTGAGGAGCTTTCCTCAGCTTAAACATTCTCATCTATTATCCTTCTATTAGGATGGTGTAATGAGTCTGTTTAATCCTTAATTATGGCTTAACCTCATTACTTAACACTAAACAAAAATACCAAAAAACATCTAAATAATCACAAGTAGGTTAATGATCTTAATCCTACATCAAAGGTGATTAAGTGTGAGAATCTGACTTCACACTTAAGGTATTCTCATTACCCCTAATCAGAGGGAAGATGTGATGAGTTTACTAATCCATTGGTTTAGGCTTAAGCTCATTAATCTATGACAAACTTTCAAAAGCAATAAAAGACTGAAAACACAAAAACAAACAATAATCGTCTCCTTCGGGATTCTTTTCTCACCTCATTCCCTCATAAACGAGAACCTGCTTCTTCCGTCTAATGCAAGACAGTTTGCACCTGAGCCAGACAGGTCATACACTTGAGCATAGGCAAGTAAGCAGTTCACAAGTCAATTCATCTTTCAGTCTCTTTGGGTCGAACTACGGCGTTCTGACTTCCTCATTGCACGAGAGGATACGTAGGCATAACTTAACAGTTATCGAACAAAAGTCTCTGTATATCCCCCCTCCTTCCAGCATTATTCTTTAAGCCTCATAATCTTGAGCATCTTATTCTTGTCCTTACACTGACACTATGCATATCACACTTCACTCCTTTTACACTGACACCTGTACATTCTTTTCCAGCTATTTTATACACAAATTGCACTGACACTACCCCTTTAAAACACAAATCTTTTAAGCGTGGATCCCGTCGAGTACGACGGACAATCTGGGTGCTAATACCTTCCCAGGTTGTAACCAACCCCCTTTCTCAGTCTCTCTGGTTCGCAACCGTCTTATCCATCTCTTTCTAGGTCTATGCAGCATTGCCTTTCCTCCGGGATAAAAATGCCTAGCTGGCGACTCTTTTCATTCCCAGTGAGTTCACTGCTGTGTGTTCTCATTGTTCTTTTCGCCGACCGTTCGCGTCTGTACCTTTATTTGGGCCAGTCCCATTTATCGGGAGCGACAGCTTGGCGACTCTGCTGGGGACCCTTATACTGCAACCAGGACTTCTGGTTCTTTTTGTGGGTTCCTCCTAGCGCTTGATTGATTTGTGTTTACTGGGGTGTTATGTGCTATCTGTGTTTGTGTTTTTGTTTTATTTATTGCTTTATGTACAGTTGTTTATTGCTTTCTTTATAGCTTTACATATATCATACTGTCATGCTGTCTGGCTGGATCTGGTTTTGCTTTGGTGGGTGGGGTTCTATTGAGAGTTGAGGTCCTATACCTGGGACCTGAGTGACACCTATGCTAGAGTGGTTCATGTTCTTTCCCATTCCATTTCGGTCTGGTGCGGGAATGTGAAGCACGGTTCAGATATGGGTTTCTTCTTGAGAACTCTGTGTTGCAGATTTCCTGCAATGCTAGGGCTATCTGGGAAGCCTGCTAAGTCTGGATGACCTTTAGTATTGACCTTCAGAAACTGAGGAGAATTAGAGGAGGAACTTTTATGGTTATTGTAAACACTGTACCTCCGGGTTAGAAGTGTTTACACTTCTCATAACTGATCCAAGTCTGAGGATCCTTGTTTTAGAACACCACCTGTGAGGGGGGTTGGGCTGTTTACAGGTTTGCAGGTACCCTTGACCTCAGCATACCCTATTACTTTGTTTTGATTAAGAGTACTCCACCTTGGAACAGTTCTTGTGATTTCTAACCCTGGACATGTGACTCTTTATTTGAGTCCCCCACCTTGGTTACCGGACTTATAGACCTCCATCTGGATTTCTTGAACACCCTTGGACATATATCAGAGCACTTGATCAGATCCAGCTCAGTCACAACCCTTGCATATCATTTGCATACATCATCATTGCATCATTTTAACATTTGCTTATTTGTTTTTCAGGGTATCCATACTTTATTTTTGGCTTGGTTTTGACCCCATCATCAGTGTAGACCTATCTTCATCAGTATCTACCTCAGCTATCTGCTACCTGCTTCAGCTACCTGCATTATCAGTCTCAGCCTGTCAGTGGCCCATCATCAGTGTTTTTCTCCATCATCAGCACCTGTCTCAACTCTTCTTCAACATGGCACCTAAGAAGAGTAACATCTCCTATCATTTCTTTCAGCCTGAGCTAGCTGACATCAGGAAGATCCAGACCCTGATTACTCCAGACCATATACCACATTTCAGAGAATACTATGGAGGCATACTTGATGTGGTTATGGATTTGGACCCCTCACAGAGGAGCTTGATTCATACTTTCCTGCAGTTCTATGATCCCCCTCTGAGGTGCTTTACCTTTCAGGATTTTCAGTTGGGGCCTTTATTGGAAGAGTACTCATCACTGGTTGGTATACCTGTCAGGGGTGGAGTCCCTTTCAACCATGAGATGGCTTTCCCAAGCAATGAAGAAGTAGCAAAGGCCTTGTATTTGGAACCAGTTCTGATTGGGCAGAATATGACCACCAAAGCTGGAATCTCTGGTCTACATCTGGATTTCTTGATCTCTCAGGCTACCCTGAAGGCCTCTTCAGGAGATTGGAAGGCAGTCTGTGCTTTATTGGCCCTTAGCATATATGGGGTCATTTTATTTGCAGATGAGCCTAAGTTTGTTAGCAAGAGTGCAATCCATCTTTTCATCCTGAAAAACCCAGTGCCCACTTTACTGGGAGATTTCTATTACTCTGTCCACCAGAGGAATGAGAAGCAGAGAGGAAGATTAGTGAGGTGATGTGCTCCTTTGTTCCATACTTGGCTTCTCAAGCATTTGCCAAAGACTGATGCATTTCTGAATCCTCATCAGCAAAGGAACTGGGCTAGAAGACTTACTGCATTGACCTCAGCTGATATCAGGTGGTGCACTCAGAGCACCAAGGTAAGGGATATCATTACAAGTTGTGGGCAGTTTCCCAATGTACCCCTGATAGGAGTAAAGGGTTGCATCAATTACAACCCTCTGCTGTTCAAAAGACAACTGGGCTATGCATTGGTCCACACTCCTAAGGCACAAGACTTGGCTGAGACTCTTTACTATGAGAACAAGCCTAATCTGGCCATTGTCAGGCAAGCAGCTTGGGCCTGGGACAATGTCCAGACTAAAGGAGTAACCATTCTGGGGAAGTGCAACAATGTGGCATCAGCACAGTACTATGAGTGGTCCCATGCCAGGGCTCAGTTTTCTGGGATGCCCTTTACCATGGAAGATATGCCTGGACCATCCTCAGCACCACCTCCTGTCACTGTCAGTTTAGAGGAGTTTGAGAAACTGAAAGAGAGAAATGAGAAGTTGACTCAGGCTCTACAGAAGACCCTCTGGGAGAGGAGTGATGGTAGGTTGGATATTGAGAGGTTAGAAAAGTTGAAAGTGGAGCATCTGGCTAGGATTGAGAAGTCTGAGGATTACATCAAGAAGTCTAAGGCTGGAGAGCAGATCTTGAAGAATGCCTGCAAGGAGGCTCAGTTCCAGAAGGCCAGGACTGATTTGTATCTGAAAGAGAGTCAAGCGAGGTGGGTCAGGATCACCGAAGCTCGTACTCAGGAAGATAAAAGGACTCAGGACAAGATTGAACAGTTGGAAGCTAGTGCGAAAGAGAAACAGGAAGCCTTGCTAGCAGCCCAGAGAGAGATCTCAGAGTTGAAGATTAGAGCTGGAGTGAAGAAGTCAAAGGACCAGAGTCGACACAAGAAGCTAGCTGCAGTTGTTACTACCAGGAATCTCCTTATCAGGAACCTTACAGAGCGTCCAGCTGATCCTGTGACTGAAGCACTTCTCAAGTTCAGGAGGATGAGTTTGGTCTTGGTGTTTGACTTTTGCTTGTTGTTGCTTTCATTTCATGTACTTTTACTTTCTTATGATGTATTTTGACCCCTCAGAGGTCCTGTATTGTAAAAAGAAACAAACTATGTATTATTTTACTTTTTGTAATATATGTATCAGTTTGCTCTATCTAAGTTTCTTTCAAAGCAACATCAACAGTATCTTCTTCAAGGGTCTGGAAAGGTCAAAACCAAGTGCCAAGCCGGATACCTTGGAAACAAATAAGCATACTGCATTGCATACTAACCTTTTGTTTTGTTTTGTAGGTTTTTGTTTTATTTGTTACTAACTCTGTTGTGATGTCAGGAACTATTGCTCGACGACGGGTGTTCCCACTCAACCGTCCACACAGATATCCAACCCGCAACAATCTTCCGGGTATACAAATGGACCAGGTACAACAAGACCTTACAGAGGTCAGAAACCAAATGGCCAACGAGAGGTTGGAAATGAGGGATCAGATGACACAATTTATGGAGGTGATGAACAATATGGCTCAAAGCCAGGAGAGGTTGAGAGCCATGGTAGAAAGGCAGAATCAAGAAGATCCCCATCTAGGGACTGCTGGGACAAGCAACAATGAGAGGGTCCAACCTCATGTCAACCCACCTGTATTTGGACCCCACCTTCATCCAGAAATCAACATTCTTGCTAATGTTCAAGGGACTGCCACTGCAGGTAGAGTGCTGTAGGAAGACCCCCAGGAAGATCAGTTCACAGTGATGGGAGCTGGGGAGGAAGCCTATGACAGAAGGCTAGAAGAGATTGCTGAGAAATTAAGGTCCTTGGAGTCTCAAAACTCTTTAGGTTTTGATGTTATGGACATGGGCTTGGTGGACGGGGTCAGGATTCCCAATAAGTTTAAGCCTCCTTGTTTTGAAAAGTACAACGGGACTTCCTGCCCCCGGACCCACTTACAATCCTTTCTGGGGAGGTTGAAAGCATATACCATGGACGAGAAGCTATGGATGTTTTATTTTGAGGATAGCTTAACGGGAGCTTCGAGGGAATGGTACTCTCATCTGACTAGAGCAACCATCAGGTGTTGGAAGGATTTAGCAGAAGCCTTCATTAGACAATACCAGTATAATTTGGATATGGCACCCAACAGGACCCTCCTAATGGGAATGTCACAGTCGTCTAGAGAAAGCTTCCGGGAGTATACCCAGAGATGGAGGCAATTGGCTGCTACTGTCCAGCCACCTATGTCAGAGAGGGAGATGGCGGATATGTTTATGAACACCCTCCAAGGAACATACATTGACAGGCTAGTTGCCTTCTCTTCAACCAGCTTTGCAGATGTTGTTATAGCTGGGGAAAGAATTGAGAGCTTGTTAAAGATGGGCAAAATTTCTCACAACGGTGCCAGCTCATCCAGCAACCCAAGAAAGCCTTTGGTGGGCCCAAGAAGAACTGGCGAGACCAATGCTATCCACACCAGCAGGGGCAGGCCCCAATATGTTCATAGGTCTGTGGCAGCAGTCACCATTCCCGCTCCAGTTCATCCACAACCAACTTATCAACCACCGCAACAAAATTATCAGCAACAAACTCAGTATCCTCCTCAGAGAAACTACAACAACACCAACAACAACAATCAGCAAAGGCCATATCAGCAGAGACCATCCCAGGCCAATAGGGTGATCGATCCGATTCCTATGCCCTATGCCACATTACTGCCACAACTCCTGAAACTCAACCTAGTTGAGCTAAGGACGTTGGCACCTCCAGATCCTACCAGTCTACCTAGAAATTACGACTCCAACGCCAGATGCGCTTTTCATTCAAATGCGCCTGGCCACAGTACAGAGAAGTGCAGAGCTTTGCACATGAAGGTACAAGACCTGGTAGACTCTAAGGCTCTAAACTTTGCACCACCACCAAATGTTAACAAAAACCCTATGCCACACCACGGAGGTCCCAGAATCAATGCTATTGAAGAAGACAAGCCGTCTTATTTGATAACCAGTGTGGGTCAGATTCGGACACCGTTGGTAGAGATTAAAGCTCAACTCCTCGAATGTCAAATGTTCCCGGGATGTGAGTTAGGGTGCGCTTATTGCAACATTTCAGTGAATGGTTGTGATAACTTGAGAGATGGCATAGATGGTCTCATCCAGAGTGGCCTGCTTCAAATTACAACATCAATTCCAACAAATCCAGCAATCTCATTAACAACAGTTCCCGAGTCTACTACAACTGCAACAACCATTGTTCCGAACAACTCTTCAGCTTCATCAACAAATGCTTCATCTGTTACTTCAATGGACCAGATATCAGCAAACATCCCTTCTACAACTTCAGCACCACTTCATTTTGAATCTCCTACAACAACAACATCCATCCTTCCAACAATGTCTCCTACAACATCAGCAGCAAACAATGAAGATGTCTCAACCGTTACAATTTATTATGATCCTGAAAATGATTCTGCCTACAACTCACAAAATGCCACTCCTATCAGAACACCAGTCACAATATACTATGATCCACATACTATCATGGTCCCTTCTGCAGCTGCCATCAGCCCAGTCACTATCACAGTGCCTGGGCCAGTACCTTATGAAAGCAGTAATGCCATCCCCTGGCATTACGGCTCGGATCTATACTGCGAAGGACAGAAAATCACTCTTGAATCATCAACCCCTGCACCACAAATAGATAATGTGGGAGGAGGCGGAGGCTTCACTCGAAGCGGACGTCTCTTTGCCCCACAAATTCAAAGACCCACTGCCGAAGCAGAAGTTGCTGCCAAGGCAAAAGGGAAGAGCACGGTGCAAGAAGAGCAAGCTGTTAAGGAAGCTTTGAGAACACCTTTCGATCAGGAAGTTGATGAGTTCATGAGAATCATCAAGAAAAGTGATTACAAGATAGTGGACCAGCTTCACCAGACGCCTTCCAAGATCTCTATTCTATCGTTGCTTATGTGCTCCGAGGCTCACCGGAATGCACTACTAAAAGTCTTGCACGCAGCTTATGTGCCAGAAGAGATCACCGTCAATCAGTTGGAAGCTGTGGTTGGAAATGTTACTGCTAGCAATGGGCTAGGGTTCACCAACACTGATTTGACTACAGAAGGCCGCAATCATAACAAGGCTTTGCACATTACCATGGAGTGTAAGGATGCAGTTCTTTCCCATGTGCTGGTAGACACAGGATCATCCCTCAATGTCTTACCTAAAAAAGCCCTTGTGAAGCTAGAGTATGAAGGATTGGCATTGCGTCCCAGTAACCTGGTAGTGAGAGCCTTTGACGGCTCTAAGAGATCAGTTCTGGGGGAAATTGAGTTGCCTATAACGTTTGGCCCACAAACTTTCAAAACGACCTTCTACGTGATGGATATATAGCCTGCCTACAGTTGTCTATTGGGTAGGCCATGGATTCACGCCGCTGGCGCCGTGACCTCAACCCTTCACCAGAAGTTAAAATTTGAGTGGGAGGGCCAAGTCGTTACTATCTGTGGAGAGGAGGATATTTTTGTCAGCCACCTGGCTACCTACAAATATATTGAGATGGATGGGGAGATCCATGAAACGATGAGTCAAGGGTTTGAGGCCTTGAACGTAAATGAAACATCTGCTGTACCTGGAATCTCCATGGCATCTTATCAACAAGCCCGGAAGGTTGTTGAAGAAGGAACTGCCCAAGGCTGGGGCAAGGTTTTATTTGTGGAGGAAAAGAAGGACAAATTTGGGTTGGGTTACAAACCAACTCAACAAAATCAAGCAGAGGCTGCTGAGAAGCCCGGTTTTGTCAGTGGGGGGATGCTCACCCCTGATGCTATCAACAATTTGGAAGATGAGTTGGAAGAAGAACGCAATCTGGAGAATTGGATACGTCCAAAGATCCCGGGGAGCAGTATCTCAAACTGGTCTTCCCAGGAAATTATAAGAGTTACTCATGCAGAGTAATTATTATTTCCTGTATTTCTATAGCATGCATCAAGTCTTGCATCTTGCCCAAGATGACAAGACTCATTTTGTAATCGGGCCATCTGTACTTTTTGTGCAACAAGATTAATCAATGAAATATCAGACATCTTTTTGCAAATGAGTCTTTTCCTTTTCCGCTCACTGTTTTTCCATTTTTCTTTTTGTACAAAAAATAAATGGCGATGTTTTCAAAATGACAACTTTATTTCATTTTTCTAAACAAGATTAAAATCAAATCACTAAAATAAACAAACTGAACCCTTGCAGAGAGTGCCTTCCAGACAGCACCGACAACAGCACGGCTATGACTTCGTATGACTTTGACAATCCAATCAATCAAGCTGATGAAGGGGTTGAAGAAGAGTATGAGCTTCCTGAAGAGCTAGCCAGATTGTTGAGGCAAGAGGAAAAGGTTATCACTCCTCATCAGGAGGAGGTCGAAACGATTAATCTTGGTACAGATGAAGATGTGAAAGAGGTTAAGATCGGGGCCTGCTTACAAGACTCAGTGAAGAGACAACTGATTGACCTGCTTCAAGAGTATGTGGATGTGTTTGCATGGTCTTATCAAGATATGCCAGGGTTGGACACCGACATTGTTGTACACAAGCTGCCTTTAAAAGAAGAATGTCCGCCGGTTAAACAGAAACTGCGCCGTACTCGCCCAGACATGGCAATGAAAATCAAAGAAGAGGTACAAAAGCAGTGGGACGCCGGTTTCCTTGCTGTAACTAGCTATCCGCCGTGGGTTGCTAATATAGTACCTGTGCCTAAGAAAGACGGCAAAGTAAGGATGTGTGTTGATTACCGGGATCTGAACAGAGCTAGCCCAAAAGATGACTTCCCATTACCTCACATTGATGTATTGGTGGATAATACGGCTCAGTTCTCGGTATTCTCCTTCATGGATGGGTTTTCAGGATACAATCAGATTAAAATGTCGCCTGAAGACATGGAGAAGACAACCTTCATCACACCCTGGGGCACGTTCTGTTACAAGGTGATGCCATTCGGATTGAAGAATGCTGGTGCGACGTATCAACGGGCTATGGTAACATTATTCCACGATATGATCCATAAAGAAATCGAATGTTATGTGGATGACATGATTGCCAATTCCCTTACTGAAGAAGATCACCTGGTGAATCTACTGAAGCTGTTCAAGCGTCTGAGGAAGTACCAATTGAAGCTGAACCCCAAAAAGTGCACATTTGGGGTGCGATCTGGTAAGCTGCTGGGATTTATTGTAAGCGAGAAAGGGATTGAAGTTGACCCTGATAAAGTCAAAGCTATTCAAGAGATGCCTGCACCGAAGACAGAAAAAGAAGTTCGAGGGTTCTTAGGTCGATTGAACTACATCTCAAGGTTCATATCTCATCTTACAGCAACCTGTGAACCCTTGTTCAAGCTATTGAGAAAGGAACAGACTGTCAAGTGGAATGAAGACTGCCAGAGGGCTTTTGACAAGATCAAGGAGTACTTGCAAGAACCTCCAATCCTTATGCCTCCAGTTGAAGGAAGACCTCTGATAATGTACTTGACAGTATTAGAAGAGTTAATGGGGTGTGTGCTGGGCCAACATGACGAGTCTGGTCGAAAAGAGTATGCAATATACTACCTGAGCAAAAAGTTTACCGACTGTGAACAACGTTATTCACTGCTCGAGAAAACTTGTTGTGCTTTAGCGTGGGCTTCTCGCCGACTAAGACAGTATATGTTGACCCACACTACCTTATTGATCTCAAAGATGGACCCAGTTAAGTACATATTTGAGAAGCCAGCTCTTACCGGACGGGTTGCAAGATGGCAAATGATCCTCACAGAATATGACATCCAATACACATCTCAGAAAGCCATCAAGGGCAGTGTATTGTCTGAATATCTTGCTGAGCAACCCATTGATGATTACCAGCCTATGAGATTTGACTTCCCTGATGAAGACATCATGTTCATAAAAGCAAAAGATTATGAAGAGCCTGTTCACACTGAAGGGCCTGACCCGGAAGAAGAATGGACTATGATGTTTGATGGGGTTGTTAATATGAATGGTCGTGGTGTTGGTGCAGTACTCATTACACCTAAAGGAGTTCACATGCCTTTCTCGGCAAAACTCACTTTCAACTGCACTAACAACGAAGCTGAATATGAAGCTTGCATTATGGGTCTTGAGGAAGCCATTGACCTCAGGATCAAGACATTGACTGTATTCGGAGATTCAGCTCTGGTAGTTAATCAAACCAACGGCAAATAGTACACACACCAGGATCATCTGATACCTTACAGGGATTATACAAGGAGGTTATTGACTTTCTTTACAACAGTCAAGCTTGAGTATATCCCTCGGGACGAGAATCAATTCGCAGATGCTCTGGCTCCCATTTCGTCTATGATCAAAGTTCAAGCTGTCAACTTTGTACCTCAAATCTCAGTGTCCAGACTTGACAGACCGGCATATGTGTTCACGGCAGATATTGTCAAAGATGATAAGCCTTGGTTCCACGACATTAAGTGCTTCTTGGAGGATCAAACATACCCACCTGGGGCATCTTCCAATGATAAGAAGACTTTGAGAAGGCTTGCCGGTAGTTTCTTCCTGAATACTGATGGTTCCCTATACAAGAGAAACTTTGATATGGTACTCCTCAGATGCGTCGACAAGACAGAAGCAGATTTGTTGATGCATGAAGTGCATGAAGGATCCTTTGGTACCCATGCCGGAGGGCATGCAATGGCCAAGAAATTGCTAAGATCAGGTTATTACTGGATCACAATGGATGCCGACTGTTGTGCCTACGCCAGGAAGTGCCATAAATGCCAGATCTATGCGGATAAGGTGCATGTGCCTCCAAATCCTTTGAATATAATGTCTTCACCCTGGCCCTTTGCCATGTGGGGCATTGATATGATCGGCAAGATTGAACCAACTGCTTCGAATGGCCACAGATTCATCCTGGTCGCCATTGATTATTTCACCAAGTGGGTCGAAGCAGCTTCATATGCCAATGTTACAAGACAAGTAGTAGCCAGATTTCTGAAAAGAGATATCATCTGTCGATACGGAGTTCCCGAGCGAATCATTACTGATAATGGTTCCAACTTGAACAACAAAATGATGGTTGAGCTATGCCGGGACTTCAAGATCCAACACCACAATTCTTCTCCTTACAGGCCAAAGATGAATGGCGCTGTTGAGGCAGCTAACAAGAATATTAAGAAGATTGTGCAGAAGATGGTAGTCACTTATAAAGACTGGCATGAGATGCTACCGTTTGCCTTGCATGGGTACCGCACGTCAATCAGAACATCCACTGGGGCAACACCGTATCAGCTTGTGTATGGTATGGAGGCAGTCCTACCGGTTGAAGTTGAATTACCCTCTCTACGGGTATTGATGGATGTTAAGTTGAACGAAGCAGAATGGGTTCGGGCCCGATACGAACAACTGAGTCTGATTGAAGAAAAGAGATTGGCTGCAATCTGTCATGGGCAGCTGTATTAGAAGAGAATGAAGAGAGCCTTCGATCAGAAAGTTAGGCACCGAGAGTACCAAGTAGGAAATCTTGTGCTGAAAAGAATCCTCCCTCCTCATACAGACCACAGGGGCAAATGGACTCCGAATTATGAAGGACCATTCGTGGTAAAAAAAGTCTTCTCTGGTGGAGCACTGATGCTCAGCACCATGGATGGTGAAGATTTTCCATCCCCTGTGAATTCAGATGCAGTTAAAAAATACTTCGCATAAAAATGACCCGCTGGACATAAAAACAGAATGTAAGTCCAGGCAAAAATAGGGCATCCCGGCGAGTCAAAAACAGAATAAACGACTCGGGCAAAAATAAGGGAAAATAAACAAAAAATGTACGCCCGCTGAGTTGAAAAGCCATATTGGACGACTCAGGCAAAAATGGGTATCCCGATGGATTGAAAACCCGAAAGGGCGATCCATGCAAAATAAGGGAATAAGCGAACACCTGCATTCTGAATTCGTCTGTATCACCTACAACTTGGCAAACCTCGAAAGGATCAAGCTTCTATCAGAATCAGCCTTCTTCAGAAAGCAAGACGAGAAGAACGTCAAAAGTCATACGAGTCATAACAAAGGAGGAAGCTCCTTAAAGCGTCGCCAACATTGCCAGCAGTTTGTTTCTCAATTTGTAACAATCTCCTCCTTTCAGGAGATATGTTTCTTTGACTGTATCTCGCCAATTCAGGGCACATGAATTAATAAAATCAGATTTTCAGTCATGTTTCGTCTTGTACATTTTATTTGCAAAAATGTCTGATGTCTTAGAAAAAACTGATTGCATGAATACAGATGCTTATCTTCAAAAAATAAAAATACATGCTTGCAGGGAATATACTTACTCTCAGGAGTGTCTAAGCTCCTATCATGGAAATCCAGTAAGGGATACCACGGGAATACTTGTGCGTTTCAATCTTTGCAGGATTGCAGGTATTCACAGCACGACACGGGGCATGAAAGCTTCACCCTAGCATGCTGGAAAGTCAACACTCACTCAGTCTTAGCACCCGAAATGCTTTCTCCCCAGATGAGTTACCACTTATTACTTCTCCCAGCCGAAGTGCCATTCATTCTCAGCTAAAAGGACAGGAAATCATCCTCCCCACAGAGTTTCAGCCTCTATCCAGAAGAGCAGTGCACGAAGGAATCGCAACAGAGTGAAGAAAGCTTCTGCAAACCCCAGTTGGGTCTCTCATTTACTGGAATGGGTCTATCAGTGACTTATTTCCCCAAGCAGATACATCCCATCAGATCTACCAATGATCTCATCCCCAGCTGGGATGTCCACTTCGGACAGATCAACCAGAGATCTTCACGGCAACGGGATCCGAATCCCGAATTGGTCTTTGCATAATCATAGCATTCGCATCATATTCACCCACAAAGCGTAGCATTCCGTTTAATACGGAGCATTACGGCAAAAATCAAACATATAACATAATTATAAGCCATGTTTTGAAACAGACACTTGTGGATATTGAAACTCACCAATAATATACAGAAAACTTCCCCCAGACTCCCCAGCGAAAGCAGTTGCCTCACATTCACAAACACCAGTATATACACCTTTTGACACCCGTCCGTGTCATATCCCCAGCAGAAAGCCAAAGACTGTTCTCCTTGCAAACTTATGTATATATATATACATTTCCTCGACATCCGTCCATGTCATTTTCCCCAGTACGGTAACATAAACACTTTGTACATCAGATACTTGTTTATACTTTACTTTTCTCCTTTTGACACTCGTCCGTGTCACTCTCCCCAGCAGTTAAAATAATCATCTATACATCACTCATACTCACTACTCATGTTACTCTTATACAGATACTCGTCTGTATCCTGCATACACTGTTTATATCCCCACAGATTCGACATTGGTCCATGTTCTTTGTTAACCAGTTGGTACTCGTCCGTACCATCACCTCAGAATATGCGTCAAGTGTTTGTTTCTATCTGATACTCGTCCGTATCATAGTCTTAAGGATGCTCGTCCGCATCTTTAATCCATACACCGTGTCAAACACTCTTGTCTTCTTTAATATAGATACTCGTCTGTATCTACTATTCCCCAGAAGAGTCCCTTCAGATTCAACACTCGTCCGTGTTCCCTGTTAACCAGTTGATACTCGTCCGTATCATCATCTCTGAACATGTGTCAGTATTTGTTTCTACCCGATACTCGTCCGTATCGTAGTCTTAGGGATGCTCGTCCGCATCCTTAATCTATACACAAGGTCTAAACACTTATACCTTTTGTTTCTTGGATGTAAACACTCGTCTGTGTTTACTATTCCCCAGTAGATCGTCAACAAAGCAAATTTCTTTTTATCTGACATTCGTCCTATGTCATGATAAACCCTGAGAGCAGCCGTACCCTGCTAGGTGGTCGTCCTCCACCTCTTGATGTTCGTCCTCCATCATGCTCATCCGATGGCCGTCCCCATCGTTGATTTTCTATCCGAAACTCGTCCTGTGTCGTGATATTTAGCAGCCGTCCCCTGCTAGGTGGTCGTTCTCCACCTTTTGATGATCGTCCTTCATCATTTTATCCAATGGCCGTCCCCATTGTTGATTTTGGTTATCTGACATTCGTCCTATGTCATGACAAACCTTGAGAGCAGCCGTCCCCTGCTAGGTGGTCGTCCTCCACCTCTTGATGGTCGTCCTCCATCATGCTCATCCGATGGCCGTCCCCATCGTTGACCTTTTATCCGACATTTGTCCTATGTCGCGATATTTTCGGCAGCCGTACCCTGCCAGGTGATTGTCCTTCACCTTAGATGACCGTGCCTCATCTTATCCCCAACAGAGCAGCCGTCCCCTGCTAGGTGATCGTCCTTCACCTTTGATGACCGCACCTCATCATCTGTTTATTTCATTTATTCTTTAACCCGATGGCCGTCCCCGTCGTGGTCCCTTTTCTTTTTAGCCCGATGGCCGTCCCCATCATTGGTTACTTTGCTTTATGAACTTGATGGCCGTCCCCGTCATGTGTCATTTAATCCCCAGAGAATCTTACAACTTTATCTTGATGGCCGTCCCCATCATGGTTCTTTTTTATCCCCAGCATGTCGGTCGTCCCCGTCATTGCTTTATCTTCCGCACTTTAACAGCATGTCGGTCGTCCCCGTCATTGCTCTTTACCCAGCAGTCGTCCTCTGCTCGACGGTCGTCCTCCGTCGCCCACACCTTACAATATACTTTACTTTCTTTACAATCTATATCCCTTTTCTTCTTCATTCCGTGAGTGCAAATTTTGGACTGTCTTTGGTATTCAACCACAAGTTATCTTGTTTGCCTGTTAAGCCGTTGCTTACATCCTGCACAGCTAACTCATGTTTGAATAGGGGCAGCTGTAAACACCCCAAATTTTCCCTCACCCATTCACACCATGGCTTGTGATCATTTCATATGCATAAACACAATCATAACATCTCATAGTACATTTTTGATTCACTGCATAGATTCAAAGTCATCTGCATCTAGGGTTTGTGATCTAAGCAATCCAAGAGCTTCTTGAGCCATTCCAAAGGTCACCAATCACTTCAAAGGGGTCCATATGTGTTCAAGTATCATATTATATCTTCTCAAAGTCAAGAGTGCCAAAGAATCACAAGAACTGGAGGTGGTGTGGAAGCAGAGCCAGGCTTGATTGCACAGATGACCTAAAATTAGGGTTTTGGTTTCAGAGGCTATAACTCCAAAATTCTTGGTCATTCTTGTTTCTATTGGTCTCTATATGGTGTAGGGAGTATGCATATCAATTTTCATAAAGAAATTCCATGGGGAAGTCATCTGATCAAGGGTTGACTTTCTGAACAAGTCAGTGCAAAATCAGGGCATCTGAGGTCCCCAATGACCCAACCAAGGGGTGATCTTCATCATTTTGATTGTATATGATCTTTATTTGATCATGGAAGATGTTAGAAGTTTACAAAATTCAAGAATTTCAAGTCTTTTGCAAAGTTGACTTTTTGGGCAAGTTTGACTTTTAATGAAAATGTCATTTTATGCAACTTTTTCAACCCTTACTTTTTGATTCAAGAAAGCTTCAAATGGAAAAACTTTGGTCATGAAAGTTGTAGAATAGATCTTTCCCTTTTCAAAAAGTACAAGAACATGTCCTAATTCATTTTGAATCAAAAGTTATGGCTTGTCAAAGTTGGCAAAAATCACAAAATTTCAAAGTTTCTACCAAAGAGGTATTTTGCAAAATGACTTGATCAAGTGTTCTAAAGCTATCAAATGGACTTCTAATTCACATAACATGATCATGTGACATCTAAAGTTCAGAATGGACCAAGGAATTACACATTTGTATGGTTTTTGGAACAAGATCTTTTCATGAGAACCAAAGAGAACCAAGTTGCAAAATCCATCATAACATCTCATCCACTTGCTGCCTAGGTTGCTGAACCACCCTAGCCCCTTCCTCACCTCATGCTGCGCAAGACAAGCCCCTTGTACCAAGCTAGCAAGTAGCCCATGCCCTTCTTACACAAGAGTTGACAATTTGCAAAAGTAACCATACCTATCACAAAAGGACATGTCACTTCATCTGACCAATAGCAATTGTTTATACAAACAAATTGCAAGCCAAAGCACATAACAAGCAAGCCTGAAACAAGCCATAGCATCACACTCTCATTTTCACTCCATAGAGCAAAAGCATTCGAAACACTCTCCTCAGGCCACAAACTCAGAAACAAACTTCACAAACCTTCTCACCATGCTTCACTGAACCCAAACCAACCATCAAAGTAGCCTGAAACTCAAAGAACCAGAAATACGATCCTCACCTGAGCTTGAACAGAACTTCTGTAAACTCTCAAACCAGCCCAAATAAATTTGTTCTAAGCCTTTCAGAAGCATAAGGGAGGTCCTAGGAGTGGATTGCACAAAGAGAAAGGGCCAGAAAGTTGCAGACTGAAAAGCATCAAACTCAGGTAGCTTCATGAACTTTTTTTCCAGAAATGGATTTTTAAGTTCTTAATAGCTTCTACATGCTTCCCTGATCATGAATATGTGGTTGTTTTCAAAAATGAGTGAGAAATAAGCATGTATGCAGTCTCTGAAACTTTTTGCCCTAGAACATGTTTGATTCGATTCTCCTTGTTTCTGAATGATAAATGTTGTTTGAATGGGGGTTTTGATTCGTGATTGAGTGGGGAAGAGATCTGGGCAATTAGATTTCATTTTAGATGCGTTTAGAGAGAGTTTGAAGTTTTGGGTGATCGGAGAAGACGGCCGGAACAGTGTTCCGGTCGCCTGAAAGTCATTAGGGCACGAATTAGGGCTTAATCAGTGTAATTAGTGAGTTTGAATGCTGGCCCTTAGATATGGCGCCAGGTCAAACGCGCGCGCAGCCAATTCAAATGTGGGCCTTTGGATCAGATTACTTTTCTTTTTTCAGCTTTTAATTCAATTTTATTTTTCCTTTTATTCATTTAATTTCTCATATTTATTTAAAATAGCAAAATAGCTTTAAAAATTATGAAATTTTTTGTCAAGAGTTTCATTAATTTTTAAAACCCAAAAACATTTTTATTTTTATTTTTTGCATCTGAAAAATATTTTTAAATATTTAAAAGTTTATTTTTAATTGATTAATGAGAATTAATTAATTAAAAATACTTTTAGGTATTTAAAAATTACCAAAAAATTCATGAAACACTTAAAACCATTTAGAAACATTGTCCAACCCTCAAACCAAATTTCTTTTTTGATCTTGATGCATTTTGAGAATTTTTCATGGAATTAAAATCATTTTAATGCATTATTTTCACCCAAACTTCCAAAAATCATTTCTGCCTAACCTTTGAGAGTTGGACCTTGATTCTTTTTGCATTGCATTGTGTTTAGCATGTAGTATGTGAGATTAAATGGTCATGATTTGATCTTTCATTTTCCATTTGTTTGACATTTTTCTTGTTAAGGAACCCTAAAACCCTAGAAAACTTAGGAAAATCATAACTTGAATTAGGTTAAGAGTTGGAACCTCTCCTTTGGGCAGTGAGTTAGTATAGGATTAGGGATCCTTTGAGTGCATTTTCAATTTTTTATCTTGATGTTTGCTCCTGATTTTGGTTTTTGTTTGATGCATTGATCATAAACCCTAATTTGGGCTTCCATATGCACTCATCTTGCATTTGCATTCATACCTTGACTTGCCATGACATTTTATACATCCATTTGATTCATTTAACATCTTAAGACATATTGAAAGCATGTTTGACCATTGCATCTTGCATTTGCCATGTTGTATGCCATTTGCATTTCAAAACTTTTCATGTATGTTCATGGTTCTTAACTTGCTCCATTTGCATCCATAAGCTTGCATGATCATCCTCATGTGTTGTTTCATGTTTGTAGCATCTCATAGCATCATTAACATCATGTATGTGCTTCTGGTCTTGATATGCTTCATGCCATTTCATTTCATTTTTCATTGCATTGCATTCCTTTCACTAACTTTTCAGGTGGTAAGTAACTTTGAGAAGTGGATTTGCCTTCACTTCTCACATTTTCTTTTCATCTCCTTCATGCATCCTTGCTGCATTTTGATATGTGTTTGAGATTGAGCTTGCTCATTCTTCTTCTTCTTACTTTCTCTCTTCAAGTGACTTGACTTCTTGAATGAAGCAAGTTATTTTGCTTCTCCTGATCCTTTCATCTGCTTCCTGTTGGTTCCATTGAAGATTTTCTCTTGTTAACCTCACAAACCTTAGGAACAACCGAGCATGACAATGATTAGGGTTTTGATTAGTCCCCCACTTAGCTTTTACCTTTGTGTCTCTTGAGTCTTCTCTTCTCACCTCATAATCAGGGACTAAACCCTAAAGGCTTTAAGGCTTTGTGATTAAGTTTATGCCTGCATCCTTCTATTAGGATGGAGTGTATAACTTTAATCCTAAGTGTTAAATCCTTAAGGTGTTTAAATCCTTTAATCAATTCACTTAATAATCATCAAGACATCACACTTGCAACTTGGGCCTTGCATTAGGGTTCTAATTCTTCCTTAATTGGTTAAGAAGGACTAACCCTAGTGTTAACGGACAAGTCCTCCTCAAGTTGTCTTACAAACCCTAAAAAACACTTCATCATCTTACCATTAACTAAAATCCACTTATTAAAGGCTTTGTTTTGTCATGAGTTTAATCCCTAATCATGGATTAAGTTGAGGAGCTTTCCTCAGCTTAAACATTCTCATCTATTATCCTTCTATTAGGATGGTGTAATGAGTCTGTTTAATCCTTAATTATGGCTTAACCTCATTACTTAACACTAAACAAAAATACCAAAAAACATCTAAATAATCACAAGTAGGTTAATGATCTTAATCCTACATCAAAGGTGATTAAGTGTGAGAATCTGACTTCACACTTAAGGTATTCTCATTAGCCCTAATCAGAGGGAAGATGTGATGAGTTTACTAATCCATTGGTTTAGGCTTAAGCTCATTAATCTATGACAAACTTTCAAAAGCAATAAAAGACTGAAAACACAAAAACAAACAATAATCGTCTCCTTCGGGATTCTTTTCTCACCTCATTCCCTCATAAACGAGAACCTGCTTCTTCCGTCTAATGCAAGACAGTTTGCACCTGAGCCAGACAGGTCATACACTTGAGCATAGGCAAGTAAGCAGTTCACAAGTCAATTCATCTTTCAATCTCTTTGGGTCGAACTACGGCGTTCTGACTTCCTCATTGCACGAGAGGATACGTAGGCATAACTTAACAGTTATCGAACAAAAGTCTCTGTATATCCCCCCTCCTTCCAGCATTATTCTTTAAGCCTCATAATCTTGAGCATCTTATTCTTGTCCTTACACTGACACTATGCATATCACACTTCACTCCTTTTACACTGACACCTGTACATTCTTTTCCAGCTATTTTATACACAAATTGCACTGACACTACCCCTTTAAAACACAAATCTTTTAAGCGTGGATCCCGTCGAGTACGACGGACAATCTGGGTGCTAATACCTTCCCAGGTTGTAACCAAACCCCTTTCTCAGTCTCTCTGGTTCGCAACCGTCTTATCCATCTCTTTCTAGGTCTATGCAGCATTGCCTTTCCTCCGGGATAAAAATGCCTAGCTGGCGACTCTTTTCATTCCCAGTGAGTTCACTGCTGTGTGTTCTCATTGTTCTTTTCGCCGACCGTTCGCGTCTGTACCTTTATTTGGGCCAGTCCCATTTATCGGGAGCGACACTATCTACGGTCGAGGCTATCCTAAGGGTTGAAGATCAGTTCAATTACTTTTCTCAAGGGGCAGAGCGAGCGGAGTGTCTTGAAGATATACAAGCCATAACCGGGTTGAAATTTGATGAGATCCACTTCTCACAATGCCAAGAGGATAGTTTGTTTTCCTTTTTGGCTGTTTCCTCTTTCCTGGGAACTGCTTCCTTTGTATTTCCTATCCATGGCCATTTTTCCGAATCAATAAAAATTCAACTTCAGTCAATCTATGACTATTTTGCTTCTTAGCATTGATTGATGGCGAAAACGTCCAGCTAATTGTGATTTACATTGTGTTGTGAGCATTTGAATGCTTTCTAACTCGTGCAGGAGGACAGAAACATTTAATACAACTCTGAAAGGGTGTCAAGATGCCCAAATAATGATTCATACTACGAGCCTAGGGCAGGCAGGTCCCAAACTAACTCTCCATGTTGCAGGCCCAATCGATTGTGTTTATGCAGGTACAGGTACAGGTGTTGCTAACAGAGCTAAAAGCAGATTCCCAGGAGGAACATTTCTTTATGCTTGACCAAGAACAGGTGTCTCCCAGGGTGTCTCCAATCATCCCTGGTAAAGTAGGAGTTGTAATCTCCCAGCAAGGTAGCATAATGTGGGTGTCATCCCCAAGCAGAAGTTTCCCTTCACATAGGGGCAATCCCCAGTAGTACAAGGAGTGTCTTTCCTCCCCAAAAGTTTTCTTCCTCAGCAGGGTCATACCTCTTGTCCCCAGCCAAGTTAGGAGGTCTCCATTTCCCCACCAGAGCGCAAGAGGAGTCCATCTCCAGCAGGGTCTTGGCGCTCTAATCTCAAAGTCCAATTTATTTGGCAGTGGTGGCAGTTCAGAGCCGGTGTGTCATTAATGACTTTCCCCGCAGAGTTGTTTCCTCCTCACCAGGATTAACCAGATAAATGCAGTGATCATCATTTCTTCCCAGTCAAGCCGTTTGGGATACTTGCAGTCTCCTTTCCGGGAGATCCTTTGCATTTATATTTTTCATAATCGTCATTGCATGTGCATCCTCCAAAGCGTAGCATTTCCATCATCATAGAGCATTACGCCATAAATTCAAACATATGCAAGCCAGCATGGGCCAGTTTTGAGGTATATTACAAACATATTCTCAACCTGAAGTACTCCGCACAGAGGATACCGATATCATTTTTCAGACACCCTTGTCTTTTCAAGTCAATGTTCGTCACTTATTCTGCGTCTTGTTTGGCACAACAGTCGCGTCACAGGTTATTGTTTGGAACAATGGTCCTGTTTGCGGGGGCTCTCGTTTATGTACAACGATCCCGTTCCATCTTGTCCTATTTCCATTGTGTTTCTGGTTATCGACTGAGGCCGGTATACCATTGCGTCTCCATTCGAGGATGGTTTCGTGTTAGATCCGAGGATCTTTTGAGAGTTGTCATTCGAGGATGGCATTCTTTTCTTCAAGTCCTTCTGAGGTTGGTCTTGTTTGTTGTGGCTATCATTCGAGGATGATAGACCATTTTGAGCTTATTGATTGAGGTTAGTTTGTCTCCTTTGCAAAGTCTGTCTGAGGTCAGTCTTTGTGTTTCTGGTTATCGACTGAGGCCGGTATACCATTGCGTCTCCATTCGAGGATGGTTTCGTGTTAGATCCGAGGATCTTTTGAGAGTTGTCATTCGAGGATGGCATTCTTCAAGTCCTTCTGAGGTTGGTCTTGTTTGTTGTGGCTATCATTCGAGGATGATAGACCATTTTGAGCTTATTGATTGAGGTCAGTTTGTCTCCTTTGCAAAGTCTGTCTGAGGTCAGTCTTTGTTGTTTCTAGTTACCGCCTGAGGCCGATATACCATGGTGTTTCCATTCGAGGATGGGTTCGTCTAAGATCCGAGGATCTTTTGAGAGTTGTCATTCGAGGAGGGCATTCTTTTCTTCATGTCCTTCTGAGGTTGGTCTTGTTGTTGTGGCTATCCTTCGAGGGTGATAGACCATTTGAGCTTATTGATTGAGGTCAGTTTGTCTCTTTTGAAAAGCCTGTCGGAGGTCAGTCTTTGTGTTTCTGGTTATCGACTGAGGCCGATATACCATTGCGTCTCCATTTGAGGATGGTTTCGTTTTAGATACGAGGATCTTTTGACAATTTTCGTTTGATGATGGCATTCTTCCCAATATATTTTATTTCTCACAGAGTTCAAATTTCCAGGTTTTATTCGAGTATTCAATTACTCCATACCTTGAACGTCTAAAAGCTCTCGCAATTATTCGTTCAGGTCTGTAGATGATTGAATAGGGGCAGCTGCCATACCTCAAAATTTTCCCTCTCATTTCCTCAACATTTTTTTGCATAGCATTTTGCATACATAGCTTCATAAAATAACCAAAAACATTGCATCATGCATTGCATGGCTGAGGCATAGGCATGTGATCAATGATTAGAGAAACTGAAGGCATTACAAAGGCAACCGAAGGGCCATAAAGCTTCTCATCCTTGTGCAAAGGGTTCACAACATCCCACAAGTCTTCACTTGACGCCATCAGCCATGGAAAGATGGAGTTTAATCAAAGGGGGCAAGCAGTGCAATAGCTCCTGATGAAAAGGGGCAAATTAGGGTTTCACTTATACGGGGCTTCGGCATGAAGTTTCGATTCAAAGAGGATTCCTTTGTATTATATATGATGTCAAAGGCCTAGGGTTCAAATCTCGTCCACAAATTCATTTTGGAAGGGGTTCAATTGGCCAGAAGACTAAAAATCGAGTAATCGGGGAAAAGGTAACCGAGCTAGGTGAAAAGGGGTTGATTCCTGACTTTTAAGGTCGAAATCATGAAATTAGGGTTACAATGATCCTATGGTTCAAATTTGGTTAAGAAATGATGGAGGAATCATAAAAAAATCAAAGAAAAATCATTTGAAAAGTGGTTAATTTCACATTTCCCTCCACTTTTCCTTCCACTTTCCTTCCACACTTCCTTTCATTCTTTCTCTCTTGTTTTTCCATTTCAATTCCACTCCATTTCCCTTGGAAACTTCTACCATGTTCTACCATCTTCTAGAATTTTCCATCTCCTAACCTAGCTCCATTGCTAAATCCTAACCTCATTACCAAACCATAATTTTGGATCCCAAGCCTAATATTTGGGCCCCAAACCTAAGCCATATTTAATCCATTTTCATCCAAACCAATGGGGATTCACACACAATTTTCATTTTCCAAATTTCTCATTCTCTCACAATCACTTTTTCTCTCTCACTTTTCCTCCTTTTTCCCTCCTTTCACTAATGCTTTTTGAATAAGCTCTTCAAGTTTCACATTGAAACTTGAAGATCTTGAAGCTTAGCCTCAACCTCCATTGATTTTGTGGATTGTGGAAGAAGAAGATACTGAATTTTGGTGAAGGTTTCGACTTATCGGAAGCACACGAAGGTTCAAGCATCAAGAACGCATTTATTTTGCGGTTTCGCGGTTTTCTTGGTTTTCTCTTCGATCAAGCTCCGATCCTTGCAACATTCACCGAAGCACTTCTCCGCTTCGTAGGTTGGTGATCTAAATCACTTCTTCTTTAAGTTATTCTCTTTATCTCGTCATTTCGGCATTCTTTAATTGATTTTCGTTGTGCTTGCGATCGATTATGTTTTGTTATGTGTTGCCTGCGATTTGTGGTTTTTTTGATAGATTAGAAGTTAAGGTGTTGATAGTTATAGGTTTTGAGCATGTGTAAAAAAGCCCCAATTAAGTAGAAATTAGTGTTAGCATGTTCCTAGATATGCTAGGGATAATTAGAAGTGAGTTTGTGGCCAAAAGCACTTATTTCAAAAGTTTTGTCACTTTCTGTTCAGTGTTAACCGGTTAACGCATTTGGTTAACCGGTTAACGCGTGCGTTTTAGCCACAAATTGCTGTTGTTTTAGGTCCGTAAACCGGTTAACGCATTTGGTTAACCGGTTAACGCTGTTGATTTTTGGATTTTTAGTTTATTTGATTGCTCATTCTTGCTTTCTAGTGTGTAACGCCTTAATTTTTATATTTATTTTTGTGAAATAAATATTAAATAATTTAATGGCATAATTGAATATTTGGGTAAGAAAGTATTTTTATGATAATAATAATAATAATATAAGGTGTATTATTATAATGTTGTTATTATTTAAATAAAATAATAAATAAATAAATAAATGGTTAGTTAGAGGTTTAAGGGGCAAAGGTGGAATTGTTGTTTTCATAAAAAGAGGAAATAGGGAAACAAACCTCATTCATCGTATTTTGACGAAGAACAGAGAGGTCTGGAGAAAGAGGAGAAGAAAGGCAAGGTCAAGGATCGTAGATCACCAAAACCCAAAAGTTGTGCAGGAAAGCTTTGATTTTAAGGTAAGGGGGGAGAAAAGGGTTTATGATTGGTGATAGGACATAGAAGGGTAATTGGGAGTTCCTTCCTCCCTTAGATATTTTAAGAGATTATGATAACAATGATTGAATTGATGCAATATTGTGAAATTGTTGATGAATATGATTATACGATGTATTTTGAAAATATATTTGGTGTTGTGTGTTGGGTATTGGGAAGATTGATTTATGAAGGTTGTGGGGGTTATGATGAACAGACAAGAGGATTAAACCTCATAGATTCCTTAATTGATCTAGGAAAGTTTATTAGTAAAACTAGTTGATGTTATATGTATAAACGGATAATAAACATGTGAATTGGTTGGTTTTGAGTGTTAAATTTGACTTAGAATGGTTGGGATTCGTGCATGTGAGGAAGAGGGAAGAAATTGGGACTTTTGGAAAAATTGGATTTTTGGGGGTACAGGTGCCACAACACGGCCAGTGTTGTACAACACGGGCAGTGTCAGAGGCTTCGGGCATTATGCTAAAAAGTGGAAATTTGGGAAGTTGGCTTCAGGTGCCACAACACGGGCAGTGTTGTACAACACGGGCGGCCGTGTCAGCCTCCTAGAAAATGTGTTTTTGATGATTTGGCCTGACACGGGCAGTGTTGTACAACACGGGCGGCCGTGTCAGGCCCCTGTAAATGTAATTGTTCGTCCGTTTTAAGGTAGATTTGATTCATTCTTCTAATATAGGATTATATTAGTGAAATAAGACTTTGAGGATGTTCTAATAGTGAATATAGGACTTGATGATTAGTCACATAAGAAATCCTAAGTGCTTAATTGATTTATATGAATATGTAGATTGTTATAATTGTGAACAACATGAGATATGTGTATGCTTTGTGTGTGAATAAGATGCACTGATGATTGGTTGATGAGATCATGAGGATCGTAAAGCATGATGTGTTCATGTGTATTGTGATATGGTATGCGTTGTTGTGTCTGCATGCGCATATATTTGATGGAATAATCATGTCGTGGATGTGATTATTCGGGATTCGTTGAGAATCGTGGTTGCAGGGATGATCGTGTCTTGTTGGAGACGTTAACGATGCATTCGGGGTTCTATTGATGAACCGTTATTGTGAGTCGGTACCGCATTTGCATTGTGCATTGGAGTCATATTGCATTATGATTGATTGAATAATATGATTGTCGGAATGATATGACTGATAACTTGGTGTGATTAGGGGTGAATTACTTCTTCATATATTTCGTATGCACCGTTATATTATGAATCTATTTCTCACCCCTCTGTTTGTTTTGTTGCGTCTGTGCTTCTTCGGAAGTGCAGACAATTCAGGTACTTGAGAAGTACGTTGGTGTGATGTCCGTGTCCTAGGAGCTCTGATATGTAACGGGAACGGGGATCTTTTCCACATTTACTTTTATTGTTTAGAAAAACTTATCTTTATGATTAAACTTGAATTGAAGAACCTTTTTATGTGTGATTTGCTTAGCCTTTGAGCTATTGACGTTAAATATTTGGATTCCGTTGTTTTCTTTTATTAACGATTTTTGATGAATGATGATGATGTAGCATCTCACTTTAGACAAGTAAATCTGATTATATTAAAGATTTATAATAATAATTTTATGGGAAAAGTGGGTGTTACAATTGGTATCAGAGCAGGTCGGTCCAACCGGCCAGATTGAGTCAGTCCTTAGAATAAGAGTCGTGTGTTTCCTAACCTGAGTTATTTGTTGTATCAGTATGGCAGGAAGGAATGATGCTGCTCTTGCTGCGGCTATGCAAGCCATGGCGCAGACGGTTGAGAACGTTGTTCAAGTCGTTCAGGGTGGAGGAAATGCTCAGTCTCGCGCATTGGAGCAGTTCCGGAATAACAAGCCGTCGACGTATGAAGGTGGAATTCTGGATCCAGAGGCTGCGCAGAGGTGGTTGAAAGCTCTGATGATCAAAAGGTGAGATTTGGTACTCACATGCTGGAGGGCGAAGCTGAAGTCTGGTGGGACAACAGTCGCCAAAGGATGGAAGACGCGGGTACAGCTATCACTTGGGCGGTATTTCGCAGAGAATTCTTGGAAAATTATTTCCCGGAAGACATCCGCAGTGCTAAGGAGGTTGAATTCTTGGAACTCAAGCAAGGTAATATGACAGTGGCGGAGTATGCTGCCAAGTTTGAAGAACTAGTGCAATACTGTACGCACTACAATACTGAAGAGGCAATGACTTCCAAATGTCTGAAGTATGAGAATGGACTGCGTCCTGAGATTAAGTTGGGTATTGCTTACCAGAAGATCAGGAATTATCCAGAGCTGGTAAGTAGAAGCAGGATTTATGAAAATGACAACAGGGCGCGGATTGCACACTACAAAGCTATGAGTGATAAGAAAGGGAAGCATAGATTTGGTGGTACTCCGTACAGTGCTCCAGCTGACAAATGGAAGCAAAAAGCTGGTAATGAGAAGAGACCAAGTGGGGGAGGAAGTACTCCCGGTGTGCTCATATGCTACAGATGTCACGGCGCGGGACATCGTGCCAATAATTGTCCTACCGAAGAAAAGAAGTGTTTTAAGTGTGGAAAGGCGGGTCATGTGATAGACAATTGCAGAGGGAATGCGCCTATTTGCTATAATTGTGGAGAGCAGGGCCACATTAGCACTAGTTGTCAGAAACCAAAGAAGCAGAAATCCGATGGGAAAGTGTTTGCATTAGTGGGAGCTCATCCTACTAGTGAAGATCGATTGGTCAAAGGTACTTGCTTTATCAATAATATTCCTTTATTTGTGATTATCGATACGGGTGCAACACACTCGTTTATTTCTTTGGAATGTGTGAAAAAGTTAGGATTGGAACCTTCTCAGTTAAGTCGAGGAATGGTTATTGATACACCATCTATAGGGTCTATGACTACTACCTTGATATGTCGTGATTGTGTTTTGGCTATTTCTGGTAAAGAGTTTAGAGTGGATCTCATATGTCTACCACTCAGTAATCTTGATATAATCTTGGGTATGAACTGGTTAGAATCCAACCGAGTTTATATTGATTGCTTTAGGAAGAGATTGTTATTCCTGACTCTAGAAGAAGAAATTTTGGCCAGTTCAGTTTCTACTAAAGAACTGAGGACCTTATTGGAAGACGAAGCAAAAATGTTTGTTGTGTTTGCTTCATTATCTATAGAAGAAAAAGTCGTTGTTGAAGAGTTACCAGTGGTGAATGAATTTCTTGATGTATTTCCCAATGATATTACAGAGTTACCTCCGACGCATGAAGTGGAGTTTACTATTGACTTGATTCCTGGTACCATGCCTATTTCTATGGCACCGTACAGGATGTCTGCTACTGAGTTAGCTGAATTGAAATCGCAAATTGGTGATTTACTTGAGAAGAAGTTCATTCGACCCAGTGTATCTACATGGGGTGCTCCAGTGTTATTAGTTAAGAAGAAGGATGGTAGTATGCGCTTGTGCATTGACTACCGACAGCTGAATAAGGTTACTATTAAGAATAAATATCCACTTCCAAGGATCGATGACTTGATGGATCAACTTGTGGGAGCTTGTATTTTTAGCAAGATTGATTTGAGATCAGGATATCATCAAATCAGAGTGAAAGAGGAAGATATCCAGAAGACGGCATTTAGAACTCGATATGGTCATTACGAATATGCAGTGATGCCTTTCGGAGTGTCTAATGCGCCGGGTGTGTTTATGGAATATATGAACCAGATATTCCATTCTTACTTGGATCAATTCGTCGTAGTATTTATTGATGATATATTAATATACTCGAAGTCTGAAGAAGAGCATGAGAAACATTTGAGAATTGTGCTGCAAGTGTTAAAAGATAACAAATTGTTTGCTAAATTTTCCAAGTGTGAATTCTGGTTGAAGAAAGTGAGCTTTTTGGGACATGTAATATCTGGTGAAGGTATAGCGGTAGACCCTTCGAAGGTCAGTGCTGTGCTTGATTGGGAACCTCCGAAGACGGTAACAGAAATTAGAAGTTTTCTTGGTTTATCTGGTTATTATCGAAGGTTTATAGAAGGATTTTCTAATTTGGCTTTGCCATTAACTCAATTGACTAGGAAGAGTCAAGCCTTTATTTGGGATGTAACTTGTGAGAGAAGCTTTGAAGAATTGAAAAAGAAATTGACTTCAGCACCGGTATTGATTTTACCGAATCCGAATGAAGCTTTTGTTGTGTATTGTGATGCATCAAAAATGGGTTTAGGTGGCGTGTTAATGCAGGTTGGTAAAGTAGTAGCTTATGCTTCAAGACAGTTGAGGATACACGAGAGGAATTATCCTACTCATGATTTAGAATTGGATGCAGTGGTATTTGTGTTGAAAATTTGGAGGCATTATCTCTATGGGTCACGATTTGATGTCTTTAGTGACCATAAGAGTCTAAAATATTTATTTGATCAGAAGGAACTTAATATGAGGCAGAGGAGATGGTTAGAATTTTTGAAAGATTATGATTTTAATTTAAGTTACCATCCGGGAAAGGCAAATGTAGTAGCGGACGCATTAAGCCGGAAAATAGTTCATATGTCCGCTATGATGATGAAAGAGATGGATTTAATTGAGCAATTTAGAGACTTAAGTATGGTGTGTGAGATAACGCCTGGAAGTGTCAAGTTGGGCATGTTACGAATCAATAATGAATTTCTTGATGCAATTAAGGAAGGCCAACGATAAGATATGAAATTAGTGGACTTAATGCCTACCAAGGGAAATGATCAAGGCGGTGATTTTAGTTTGGATAATAATGGTATTTTGAGATTTCGGGAGAGAATTTGTATACCCGATAGTGTTGAACTAAAGAAAGCAATTCTGGAAGAGAGTCATCGGAGTAGCTTAAGTATTCACCCAGGAGCTACAAAGATGTACCATGACTTGAAGAAATTATTTTGGTGGCACGGTATGAAACGAGATATTGCACACTTTGTTTATGCTTGTTTAGTATGTCAGAAATCAAAAGTAGAACATCAGAAGCCTTCGGGGCTGATGCAACCTTTAGAGATCCCAGAGTGGAAGTGGGATAGTATTGCTATGGATTTTGTGACAGGTTTGCCGAATACTACGAGAGGACTGGATGCTATTTGGGTGGTGGTGGACCGGTTGACTAAGTTCGCGCATTTTATTCCGATAAACATCAGTTACCTGTTAACTAAGTTGGCGGAGATTTATATCCGAGTTGTTGTGAAATTGCACGGTGTACCGTCAAGTATAGTATCGGATAGAGATCCGCGATTTACTTCTGAGTTTTGGAAGAGTTTGCATGAGGCTTTGGGTTCTAAGTTGAAATTGAGTTCGGCTTACCACCCACAGACAGATGGACAATCCGAGAGGACTATTCAGTCATTAGAAGATTTGTTGAGAACTTGTGTGCTAGAAAACGGTGGTGCGTGGGATACACATTTGGCACTGATTGAATTTACTTATAATAATAGCTATCATTCGAGTATTGGAATGGTGCCGTTTGAAGCTCTTTATGGTAGAAGATGTAGAACACCTCTGTGTTGGTATGAGACAGGTGAAAATTGAAATTCTGGTATGACAGACTCAGATGTCGAATATGATGTTGAGACATCTTATCTGTTACTTATAAACATGGTAAGGCATACATATCAGTACTTAAATAATTCTGATATATCAAAGTCAAACATACTTCAGGATGTTGTGACATCTGATAGGACATTCAGTTCAGGTACTGTATAAAACATAAAACAGAAAAGATATAAAGAACACAGCAGAATTGTTAACCCAGTTCGATCAAATCAATCTACTCTAGGGGCTACCAAGCCAGGAAGGAAATCCACTATGTAGTATTAATTCAAAGACTTCTCAGCAAACACCTACAGTTTACAGTCTTCTCACTTAATCACTACCAATGCAACTTCTACTTAGGAACTCCTAAATATGAGAAACTCATCCTCACTTCCAATCACCTCAGTGATGTCTCACAGTTCTCAACTCTCAGTTGCTGATATTGACGACTTCATACCTACAACAATTCACAAATATAATCCATGCTTCCATGACAACAACTTAACCTTGCTTAGCAGCTTCAGTTAAGTACAATACTTCTCTTGCTTACAAGCTTCGAGAATCACAGGTGAAACAACCATAATAGAGTTACTTGTTACGCACGGCTGCCACCAGAACATAACCCAAATAATGTTTACATTTTCGGTTGATTGGGTTAAAACTAAACTAGGTTACATGGTTTCTTTTATAACCTATTCCCAACTAGATTTGGGCCTCAACAATCACAGCAATAGCTGCTACAAATATGCAGAAAAAATCTGCTACAAATATACCAAAAGATCTTCAAATCTAAAAACTCCTAAAATATCTCTAAATATAGAAACCTATATTTTTCAATATTTGTCTTCAATTTAAATTGAGTCTTTAAGATCTTCTAAATCAGCACCCTTTAAATCAGCGCCACATATGATTGCATAATATCTCCAGAATATTCTGCATAATTCAGATCTGATAAATCCCACTGTCATCACCTTGAATTAGGGTTAGTTAGTTTGTTACCTCCTTAATTCAAGGTGAATTAGTTATTCTATTATACTGAAATCAGATAACTAATCTCCCTAAAGATGCGCCTTATATTTCTTATCTCTTTCCAATTAATTCCAGATAGATTCCCCTGAATTTACTCAGTTCTGTTACGCATCATTTAGGTCTGGTAGCAGGTTTGAGATGTCACAACATCTGGTGTGACATCCTGAAAACTGAACTTACTTCATTAACTGATACAATGTCACAACATCTGGTGTGACATCCTGTACACTGAACTTACTCCATTAACTGATACAATGTCACAACATCTGGTGTGACATCCTGAATTAAGTTCATTTACTTATACTCTGTTTGATAATGTCACAACATCTGATGTGACATCCTGAAGTCTTGACTTAAGTTCCTTAACTGTTACTCTGTTTGACAATGTCACAACATCTGGTGTGACATCTTGATATCTTGACTTAAGTTCATTAACTGTTACTCTGTTTGACAGTGTCACAACATCTGGTGTGACATCCTGAACTAAGTTCAACACTTCTTGTTTGATATCTATATGTAACACATAGCAGTAATGTTGTCATGACAGTTGCAGATGGTTCAACATTTTCTTTGACATCTGTCTGTAACATATGACAGTAATGTTGTCATGACAGTTGCAGATGTTTCAACATTTTCTTTGACATCTGTTTGTAACATATGACAGTAATTCTGTCATGACATTTGCAGATGTTTCAACATCTTCTTTGACATCTGTCTGTAACATATGATAGTAATTCTGTCATTACATTTGCAGATGTTTCAACATCTTCTTTGACATTTGTCTGTGCCACCATGTCAGGACATCATATTTGACATGTTCTTCCAGAATCTATACCATGTTAATTTAACATATGGAACTTCTTATTCAACATTTTCCAGCCATATTAGTTTTACCAAACATAATGCCAATCATAAAATAATAGCATTAACAATCTCCCCCTTTGGCTTATTTTGGCTAAAACTAATTTACATACAGGTGTAGTAGTACCTTATGTAGAAGTTCCTTAACATCACATCTTCATATCAGACCTCACACTATTAATTCTCCCCCTTTTTAGCCATAAAAAGACAAAGGTACAATAATAACCATAGAGGTATATAATCTCCATAAGTTTGAAACACACACAAGCTTCACAATTCCTCAAGAATCAAACATAAACTGCAGAGAGCAGCTTTATACAATATAGCCTTCTAGACTCCTAGGATACTCCTCATCTGGTTAAGGTATTACTCCCCCTTAACTCCACAAAATCAGTTTCACATACTTGTAACACACTCCCCCTGTCTAGGATACTTCATGCTTCTCTGTACATTGATGAAAGGAAAACATAAGACGCATCTTCATGTCTTCAAGAGCTCACCCTCTGTTCAATTCCCAATTGAACACATTCACTTCTTGTACCAAAGCATACCTGATTCCTTTCTTGGTTTGTAGTTACCACATTCAACACAAGATGAACATCTTCTAGCACACAGGTTCTTGACACTAAGCCTTTACACACCAAAGGCCATACAATCCAGATAAACCACATCCAAACTAATTATGACATTAGAATGAATGTCCACAAACAAACTTCCAAGCAATCAATACCTGATATACTTCAGTCTCTTCTACATGTTTCTTCCAATATAGATCATCTACTTCATCATTCTCCCATATGACTAGGTAGTCTAATAATAGAAACCATGTAGATAAACACCCCAAATAATGTACTAACACTTAGTTAGGACATTTTTCATACACCAAGACCTTATCACCATGATCCTAGATGTGTTCCACCAACTGGACTTACTATAGCATAGTAATCCAAGAACTGAAAATCTTCAACTACACTGTGCCACCAGTTTAGAATCAGAAATCCAGAAAGAGTGATAAACTCTCATCCACCTTCAAGAATAATAAATCCTCTTGAGTCTTCAACTCATCACTCCTCTGCCCAAGAGCAATTTGTTCCAAGACAATCCTCAAGAACAACCAGCTGCCACACTCTGATTATCTTGATTCTTTGAATCCACTTTAAAGATCAACCAATTACCACATTTTGATAACCTCCTTTATAAATCCTCATATGAAAAAGCCAATTGCCACTTTTGTCTTCTTCACGTTTATAATAAATCTTCCTAAGATATCCTGATCAATAAAGTTGATCTTCACCAAGCTGTCAAGATAAAAGGCCTTATGAAGCATTCAATCCCTATAGATCATTCTATCTTAATTTATGTGTCACTTCACCAATTAGACTATGATGTTGAACTAGATGTTTAAACATTATTAGCCCACATCCATCTGTTAAATTCAGGTCCTTCTTCTGCCACTTGAAAGAACCTCATTCCTTTATAGAACAAGAGTTCCATGCTCTCATAGACTTGATTTATCCATCAAGTTTGAGTAAAATCAGAAGGAATAGTTAAGAACTACACCTCATAATTATACCAAGGATGCCACTTTTCCTTGAGTAAGGCAGTCGTAACAAATTTATGATATCGCCACCTATCTTAACTCCATGATGAACATTCTGGACTACACCTAGATCAGAAATAAACCAATCCAAGTAGTCATCAAGATTATGATATGTTCATGGTCTTTCATCTCCATCTTCAGAATCAACAATATCCAGACCAGTTCTTGCCAAGAAACTTTCCAGAAATACATAACTCATGTCACACAAGACTGAAGCCAATGCTACAGCTTATGCAATAACTCTCCCATGATTCTGCACAAACTCTGATGATAAGATGTTCCAACATCTTTTTAAACATCACCAATCTTGAATCACAGGGATAATCAATCAAATATTTGTGAACTCCACAAACAACAATTGATCTTAAATCCTTGTATAATACCTTATCAGATAGTTCTACACAATCTTATCTTTTAATTTTGAAGGATTTTAAGGTTAGCTCCAGATAAGATTAGAAAGATCTCCTCATGTTATGGATAAACAATACTCCAGCTGAGCATAAACTCCACTAATTCTCAACTTCACACCCCTGATGAACATACAAAGAGCACAACTGATAAATATCCACACTTGATTTTATATTCCAAAACAGATGCTCTTAGTTTGCTTGCTATAAAGGGTTCATACTGCCACTATCCATGACTAGTAGTGAAAGAGACTACCAGTTCAACAGCCATTCTGATCAGACTTCCCAATCTGACATTCTTCCCTTGCTTCTAGCAATTGTTGGTCACATTGCTAGCTTTAATCATGACCAAAGTCATGCATTTATCACACACATTTGTAGATACATTTAGAAGCTTCTTCATCTTCAAATTCATCATCAGATTCATCAGCATTCTGAGCAACCTCTTCTAGCTCCAGCCTTTGAATTACTTCCTCAAGCTTTTTCTTCCTGGCATCCAGCTCTTTGCAAGTGTTCTTCAGATCTGCAATCAAGGCAGCTTTGGATATGGGAGTTTTTGCTTTTGAAGGTCCAACAGATGTCCCAGTGGGAGCTTCAACATCAGCAGCATGATGGCTCAAGAAAAGTTTGTAATGGAAGGCCAAAGGACTTTCTCTTTTGCAGACTGAATCCTTCTCAGTGAGGATACCTGGATACTGGCTGAGTATGATTCCACATAGCAGAGAGGGAAAAGCAATGGAAATATTTGTTGTTGATGTTCCTGCATGCTTTAGGGTTTGATCAAAGATGTAAGCCCCAAAGTCCTGCTTTGTTTGGGTGCCCACACCATATATGAATCTGCCCAATCCAGTTGCTATTGAAGAAGTATGGTTGGTAGGGACCCAGTTTACAGTGACAATCCTATGCAGCATTGCATACTTCCTTGTTAGCAAGCTAACAGAAAGTTTGCCCTTGACTGGCCAAGCTTTGACTTGATTGGCAGTAATGACCTTGCACACCTGGTTGTCTGTCTTACCCAGCTCATTAGGTCCATCAGAGTCTCTCCCTAGATAATGTTTAATAACCCTAGGAGAGAATTCCACACATCTCCCTCTTACATAGACTTTTCTGAATTCATCTGATTTACAATCAGCACAGTCCTCTTGTAGGTTGACAATGAATTCCTTGACTAGCAGCTCATAGCAAGGTGAAACGTTTGATACTGTTTTGAATAAACCAGCAGAAGAAATTAGGTCAATTACCTCAGTGCACTCAAGTGCATTGCTGCCCAGCTCTCTTTCAAGTGCTACCCTTCTTTGGTATACAAATTTCCATCTGCTCACACTTGACACATGGTGGAATGAAACATTGTCCAGAGGAGCTTCTGGAACAGCAGAGGTGGACCTTTAGGGTGCTGGTTTCTTCTTTGGTTGGGATGTTGGAACATCCTCTTCAACATCTGAATCTGGTGGAGTTATAGCTTTCCTCTTTTGGGTATTCATCTTGCTCCATTGTTTAGTAGAACCAAATTCCACTTTGGCCTTGTCTTTCTTTGGAGTAGGCTGCTTCTTTTCAGGAGTTGAATGTCCTGCAGTCTTCTTTTCCTTTCTATCTCTAAGCCTTTTGGCTATGCTAGGGTCCACAAAAGCAATGATCTCTGTGTCAGAGTCATTATCTAAGTCTTCAACATGTAGCATAGATGCCTCCTCTTCCAGGTTAGGAGTAGGTTCCAAACATATGTGATCATCAAACATTTGTCTAGCACCCAAAGCATCCATCATGTTAGCAGGATATCACACCAGTTTCCACAAAACTAAGCTTGGTTCTGAAACATTATTGCTTTCAAGATTACTATCTTTTCTTCAATCATCTCCAACTGAAGTGCTATAACATTATGAAAGATACTTTGCACACATACAATAGTTAGTAGTATCTCAAAGAGTATTCAACTTCATAGCTTCAGAGATCCTTAAAAAAAACCATAATCTTTTAGGTCTTTGACTCAACATTTACCATAAACTGTTGATGTGTGGTGTGGTGTCAAGTGATGCGTGTTTTTCGCAAGTGTTCGAACACGTCAGAGTAATATAAAAGATTGTTGAATCCACAGAGACCAAGTGTCAATCTATCGTACCTGTTGTTATGGTGTGTATCTAAGGCAACTAAATAAAGGGGTTTTAAGAAGGGTGCAATGGTAAATAAAATAATAATTTTAAACAATAAACAAAGACAGGCTCGAATGTAATTCACGTAATCAATGATAATCTAGTACTAGTTAATGGAACTACTTATGGGAAATGTTTTCTCCTTTGAAAAGAACTAATTTAACAGGAACTGTCGCTTTCGCGTATTCAGAACCGAGTTGTACTCTCTAATCAACCCCTCCTATTGTCACGGATAAAAAGGTGCGTACTGCGTTAGAGTAGTAAACCTATTTTTAAGAAATATAGTATCTTAAATAAGTTGAAAAGTATTTTAACCTGGACTTCTTAGCAAAAAGAGATTCTTATGAACCAGACTCTAAACTTCATAACGCGTCCGAAAATCGTTTTAAAATCTCTTTTCTTTTTAATCTAAAAACTCCTAATGAACTAGACAAAGCGCTTTTGGCTGTTTTTGAAATAGTTAAAAACAATTAGATTGAAAGATAAAATAGCCCTTTAAGTGTTTCCACGAACAATTATACAGATTACTAGTTCAATTACGATCCTTACATTCTAACCTTTATGGATTTAGTTAGACATGATAAAGTAGAGATTATTTTTATAATTTTTCATAAAAGTAATTTAGTGCGAGTGCGGAAAGTAAAGGAATTTAGTGCGAGTGCGGGAAATAAAGTAATTTAGTGCGAGTGCGGGAAATAAAGGAATTTAGTGCAGGTGCGGGTAATAAACGAAAATAAAGCGAGTGCGGGAAATAAATAAAGTTAAGTGCGAGTGCGGATAATAAAGAAAGTAAAGCAGTGCGAGAAATAAATAAAATTAAAGCAATGCGGAAAAGTAAAATACGAACTGGAATTAAAATGGCGGCAGGATTAACTTCCTCCAGAGTGCTCCAAAACTCGATCGCACAGACAAATTACATACTCGATCACTCGATTGCAGAAACACCCCGATGTGGAATGGCAACTGCTTTGAAACTGATATATGCCTAGAGAAATCTAATTTTGGATGAAGAAAAACGAAAAACTAAAGTCCTATTTATAGGAAAACTAAATGCGGGAAATGACCAAGACGCCCCTCCACTAAAAAGTGGAGGGAACTGAATTTTTGCCTTGTGGCGCCCGCCACAAGGTCATGGCGCCCGCCACAAGGTCATGGCGCCCGCCATGAGGCCAATGGAGAATGAAAGATTGGGGATCGTGTGTCTTGGCAGTTGTGGAGTGGTCTTGAGACGTGGCCACGTCATGGCTAACCCCATGGCGCCCGCCACTGTGGGTGTCGTAAGTGCAAAACGCTGAATTTCTAGGTTTTCGTCCGTTTCCACTCCTTTTTCGCTCCTTTTCTCAATTCAAGCCCCGATTACAATAAAAACCTAAAAACAAAAGAAAACAAAGTAATAACATAACAAAATAACAATAAAAGCTAAGAATGCATGCGAAATCGGAGTCAGAAATACGGTGAAATTTAGTGTGATCATCAAGCCATTAGGATTGACATATCAACACAGCTTCTTTCTTGATGAAACTTCCTTCAGTTCATGATTTAGACAATCAGAAACATGTATCTTCACAAGAGAAATTATCTTCAGCTATACCTAAACTACATTGGACACCATAACCAGGAAGAATATCCTAATTAGGTCACCATAAATAAGCTTAAGAGATAACATATCAAGATCTTCACTCCCGCATGAAAGATTTGATAATTATACTCTTTTGCATTGGCTCCAACCTCTTCTTTCACCAGGAATCTCTCACAACATTCTGAACTAAGTGTTCTCCAGTTCTGTAATCACATGATAGAACATCAAACTTGACATTATGAACTGAAGTATTACAATAGCCTTTGTATGAAGTACTGGGGAACCACTATCAAACAATCAGACATAACACAACATAAATAATAGTGCAATTCCTTGGAGATAAATAAACTCCTCCACAGTAAGATCCTCCAAAAGATATTGAAACATGATGCCAAGACATCTTATCTGACATCAGCAAACCTATGTGAATAAAACACCATTATACCATATGATGAGTAGTCCATCCTCCACTTCTAGGGACCATTCAAACGCCAATATGAACCTCTCAAGTTCCAACAAATTTTCATTATATCATCCTTCTTCCTTTACCATGAACCAGAAAGTATCCCCCTTAGATCTCATCCAGAAACAGACCAGGATGCCTGCTCTGATACCAATTGAAATTCTGGTATGACAGACTCAGATGTCGAATATGATGTTGAGACATCTTATCTGTTACTTATAAACATGGTAAGGCATACATATCAGTACTTAAATAATTCTGATATATCAAAGTCAAACATACTTCAGGATGTTATGACATCTGATAGGACATTCAGTTCAGGTACTGTATAAAACATAAAACAGAAAAGATATAAAGAACACAGCAGAATTGTTAACCCAGTTCGATCAAATCAATCTACTCTGGGGGCTACCAAGCCAGGAAGGAAATCCACTATGTAGTATTAATTCAAAGACTTCTCAGCAAACACCTACAGTTTACAGTCTTCTCACTTAATCACTACCAATGCAACTTCTACTTAGGAACTCCTAAATATGAGAAACTCATCCTCACTTCCAATCACCTCAGTGATGTCTCACAGTTCTCAACTCTCAGTTGCTGATATTGACGACTTCATGCCTACAACAATTCACAAATATAATCCATGCTTCCATGACAACAACTTAACCTTGCTTAGCAGCTTCAGTTAAGTACAATACTTCTCTTGCTTACAAGCTTCGAGAATCACAGGTGAAACAGCCATAATAGAGTTACTTGTTACGCACGACTGCCACCAGAACATAACCCTAATAATGTTTACATTTTCGGTTGATTGGGTTAAAACTAAACTAGGTTACATGGTTTCTTTTATAACCTATTCCCAACTAGATTTGGGCCTCAACAATCACAGCAATAGCTGCTACAAATATGCAGAAAAAATCTGCTACAAATATACCAAAAGATCTTCAAATCTAAAAACTCCTAAAATATCTCTAAATATAGAAACCTATGTTTTTCAATATTTGTCTTCAATTTAAATTGAGTCTTTAATATCTTCTAAATCAGCGCCACATATGATTGCATAATATCTCCAGAATATTCTGCATAATTCAGATCTGATAAATCCCACTGTCATCACCTTGAATTAGGGTTAGTTAGTTTGTTACCTCCTTAATTCAAGGTGAATTAGTTATTCTGTTATATTGAAATCAGATAACTAATCTCCCTAAAGATGCGCCTTGTATTGCTTATCTCTTTCCAATTAATTCCAAATAGATTCCCCTGAATTTACTCAGTTCTGTTACACATCATTTAGGTCTGGTAGCAGGTTTGAGATGTCACAACATCTGGTGTGACATTCTGAAAACTGAACTTACTTCATTAACTGATACAATGTCACAACATCTGGTGTGACATCCTGTACACTGAACTTACTCCATTAACTGATACAATGTCACAACATCTGGTGTGACATCCTGAATTAAGTTCATTTACTTATACTCTGTTTGATAATGTCACAACATCTGATGTGACATCCTGAAGTCTTGACTTAAGTTCCTTAACTGTTACTCTGTTTGACAATGTCACAACATCTGGTGTGACATCCTGATATCTTGACTTAAGTTCATTAACTGTTACTCTGTTTGACAGTGTCACAACATCTGGTGTGACATCCTGAACTAAGTTCAACACTTCTTGTTTGATATCTATATGTAACACATGGCAGTAATGTTGTCATGACAGTTGCAGATGGTTCAACATTTTCTTTGACATCTGTCTGTAACATATGACAGTAATGTTGTCATGACAGTTGCAGATGTTTCAACATCTTCTTTGACATCTGTCTGTAACATATGACAGTAATTCTGTCATGACATTTGCAGATGTTTCAACATCTTCTTTGACATCTGTCTGTAACATATGACAGTAATTCTGTCATGACATTTGCAGATGTTTCAACATCTTCTTTGACATTTGTCTGTGCCACCATGTCAGGACATCATGTTTGACATGTTCTTCCAGAATCTATACCATGTTAATTTAACATATGGAACTTCTTATTCAACATTTTCCATCCATATTAGTTTTACCAAACATAATGCCAATCATAAAATAATAGCATTAACAAAAATGTTATGCTTGGGCCTGATATTATTCAGCAGACTACTGAAACTATTCAGATGATCAAGGAGAAAATGAAAGCATCTCAGAGTTGGCATAAAAGTTACCATGATAATAGAAGGAAAGACTTAGAGTTCAATGAGGGTGACCATGCATTTTTTAGAGTCAACCCGATGACCGGTGTTGGACGTGCGTTGAAGTCTAAGAAGCTGGATCCTAGGTTCATTGGACCGTATCAAATTATGCAGAGAGTAGGCAAGGATGCTTACAGAGTGGCATTACCGCCAGAACTTTCGAATTTGCACGAAGTGTTTCATGTATCGCAACTCAGGAAATATGTGTCTGATCCGTCACATGTAATTCAGAGAGATGAAGTGCAAATCCGTGACAATCTTACGGTGGAAACTTTACCGTTGAGGATTGAAGATCGTAAGATGAAGAAACTTCGAGGCAAAGAGATACCTCTTGTGAGAGTAGCTTGGGGAGGAGCTGCTGGTGGAAGTGTTACCTGGGAACTGGAGAGCAAGATGCGGGAATCATATCCAGAGTTATTCCATTCAGGTACATTTTCGAGGACGAAAATAATTAAGTGGGGGAGAGTTGTAACGCCTTAATTTTTATATTTATTTTTGTTAAATAAATATTAAATAATTTAATGGCATAATTGAATATTTGGGGAAGAAAATATTTTTATGATAATAATAATAATATAAGGTGTATTATTATAATGTTGTTATTATTTAAATAAAATAAAAAATAAATAAATAAATGGTTAGTTAGAGGTTTAAGGGGCACAAGTGGAATTGTTGTTTTCATAAAAAGAGGAAATAGGGAAACAAACCTCATTCATCGTATTTTGACGAAGAACAGAGAGGTCTTGAGAAAGAGGAGAAGAAAGGCAAGGTCAAGGATCGTAGATCACCAAGACCCAAAAGTTGTGCAGGAAAGCTTTGATTTTAAGGTAAGGGGGGAGAAAAGGGTTTATGATTGGTGATAGGACATAGAAGGGTAATTAGGAGTTCCTTCCTCCCTTAGGTATTTTAAGAGATTATGATAACAATGATTGAATTGATGCAATATTGTGAAATTGTTGATGAATATGATTATACGATGTATTTTGAAAATATATTTGGTGTTGTGTGTTGGGTATTGGGAAGATTGATTTATGAAGGTTGTGGGGGTTATGATGAACAGACAAGAGGATTAAACCTCATAGATTCCTTAATTGATCTAGGAAAGTTTATTAGTAAAACTAGTTGATGTTATATGTATAAACGGATAATAAACATGTGAATTGGTTGGTTTTGAGTGTTAAATTTGACTTAGAATGGTTGGGATTCGTGCATGTGAGGAAGAGGGAAGAAATTGGGACTTTTGGAAAAATTGGATTTTTGGGGGTACAGGTGCCACAACACGGCCAGTGTTGTACAACACGGGAAGTGTCAGAGGCTTCGGGCATTATGCTAAAAAGTGGAAATTTGGGAAGTTGGCTTCAGGTGCCACAACACGGGCAGTGTTGTACAACACGGGCGGCCGTGTCAGCCTCCTAGAAAATGTGTTTTTGATGATTTGGCCTGACACGGGCAGTGTTGTACAACACGGGCGGCCGTGTCAGGCCCCTGTAAATGTAATTTTTCGTCCGTTTTAAGGTAGATTTGATTCATTCTTCTAATATAGGATTATATTAGTGAAATAAGACTTTGAGGATGTTCTAATAGTGAATATAGGACTTGATGATTAGTCACATAAGAAATCCTAAGTGCTTAATTGATTTATATGAATATGTAGATTGTTATAATTGTGAACAACATGAGATATGTGTATGCTTTGTGTGTGAATAAGATGCACTAATGATTGGTTGATGAGATCATGAGAATCGTAAAGCATGATGTGTTCATGTGTATTGTGATATGGTATGCGTTGTTGTGTCTGCATGCGCATATATTTGATGGAATAATCATGTCGTGGATGTGATTATTCGGGATTCGTTGAGATTCGTGGTTGCAGGGATGATCGTGTCTTGTTGGAGACGTTAAAGATGCATTCGGGGTTCTATTGATGAACCGTTATTGTGAGTCGGTACCGCATTTGCATTGTGCATTGGAGTCATATTGCATTATGATTGATTGAATAATATGATTGATGGAATGATATGACTGATAACTTGGTGTGATTAGGGGTGAATTACTTCTTCATATATGTCGTATGCACCGTTATATTATGAATCTATTTCTCACCCCTCTGTTTGTTTTGTTGCGTCTGTGCTTCTTCGGAAGTGCAGACAATTCAGGTACTTGAGAAGTACGTTGGTGTGATGTCCGTGTCCTAGGAGCTCTGATATGTAACGGGAACGGGGATCTTTTCCACATTTAATTTTATTGTTTAGAAAAACTTATCTTTATGATTAAACTTGAATTGAAGAACCTTTTTATGTGTGATTTGCTTAGCCTTTGAGCTATTGACGTTAAATATTTGGATTCCGTTGTTTTCTTTTATTAACGATTTTTGATGAATGATGATGATGTAGCATCTCACTTTAGACAAGTAACTCTTATTATATTAAAGATTTATAATAATAATTTTATGGGAAAAGTGGGTGTTACATAGTGCCTCTAATATTCATACATGTTTAGGTAGTGATTTTAGGGAATTTTTGGGTCCATTTCCCGTAGCTCATTCCCCCATTTCGAGTCGTTTCGACACGATTCCGTTCATGTCGCATATTATGCATTTTAGTGTTTCTTGGTGCATAGCTTGAGTTCTTGCACTTTGTTGCCATGTTTGTTCATTAAATCATGTTGCATTCTGTTTTACATCTTTTGCATTGCATTAAATCATTCTTCATTTCCATTGTCTCAATGTATGTGGCATAATCATGTATGTATGTGCATTTGGTTGTATTTGATTGCATGCTTGATCATATCACTTATATCAATTCAATTCTGAATTTTGCATTGAGTTTAGCATTCTTGTTGAGCTATCATATTGCATGTTCATAATCAATAATCCTCATGTTCATATACCGTATTCATGTGCTACATTTTTGCATACTTGTTGCATAATCAACCATGTGATGCATTCTTGCATAATCCTTCTAAATGTTCATGTTCCTCCATTTATGTATGTTGATCCATGTTCAAATGCATGTTCATAATGATATTGGTGCATTTTTCATTGAGTTTGTGCATTAGAAAATGAAAATAATCAATTCTGGATTTTGCATTTCATAGCCGTTTTTGCATATAGGGGCTGTAAAATGTATGCTGTTTGTTATGTTTGCATACTGTTTGTAACCTTTTACACCTACCTTTTCATGCTGCATGTTGGCTGTAAAAAGTTGCTTTGTATTATGCTTTGTTTTCATGGTTGTTTGTGTATTAGGGGCTGTAATTGGTGTTGTATTTTTGTCCTAGCATTTTTATTTTTTAGTTCTTTGGAATTAAACTAGAATTTAGATAGGGTCCTAGAGTCATTAGGATTTAATTAGAGTATGTTTGCCTTGTTATTTTAAATAAAAAAATGTACATTAACCTTTGTTTTGTAGAGGGGAAGATTGAGGTAAGTCTCCTTACCTTGTCCTTTATTTTATTTTTATGCATTTTCTTTATGCATTTAATTCATTTCCTTCTTTTCATACTTGTGTTTGGTAGGATTCCCCATTGTTAGGACCAACTTATCTTCCTTAGGAAGTCAGTTGCATCCTTTTTCTTCTTTCTTTTCCTTTTCTCTTTAGGATTAGGAAAACTTCACAAACAATTAGGATATCCCTTTTGTATATGATAACTAACTTAGGGTTGTGTCTTAGTCCCCTTAGTTTTTTCCTTTTGCAACTTGAGTCTTTCTTTTTCACCTCACAAATAAAAATAATAAAATACTTAATAAAAATCGAAATTTCTTGTACGACACGAGACTTTGTTGCGGAGTACTTATACGCGTCCTGTTTCGGGGCGAGGTGTAAGTATTTACCACGATGGATAGGTCTTAGTATGGGAATGTTCACAAACAAATTCAAAACATTTGTCATAAAAAAGACAAAAAACAAACAATAAGCGACTTTCCTGCGGGAATTCTCTTCTCATCTCACTCATTCTCAACGCGAACTTGCGACGACTTGTATTTCACGCAAGACGGTAAACACACTCGTACCAGACGAGCCTGCAACACCTGAGCATAGACATACGCAGTTCCAACATAAAAACACAAACAAATAGTTCTCGCCTTAGTTAGGCGAACTACGTTGACTCTGATCCTCATTTTCCCGATGAGGTACGTAGGCAGCAGGGTAGGGCCCGTTCAAGCACATTCTTTATTTTCCCTACATTTCCCTCTTTCTTTCCATTCTCTTTTCCAATTCCCTTTCTTTCATTTCCAGTTCCAGTTAGCAGTTTTATTCAGCAACAACTTTATTTTCTCACAATTTGAAGCAAACATGCAAGCGTGGATCCCGTCGGGTACGGCGGACCATCTGGGGTGCTAATACCTTCCCAGGTCGTAACCGACTCCCGAACCCAGATCTTTGGTTCGCAGGACCTTGTCCTTTCCTTCTTCCTCAGGTTTGTGCAGCATTACCTTTCCCATTCCTTCGGGATAAAAATGCCTGGCTGGCGACTCTACCTTTTCCGCGCCACATTCGCGTTTGTACTAGGATGAAAATCCCGGGAGTGACAGTAGGGACCTTCATAGTTTGGCGTCCACTTTACCCAGTGGTCCGTATGAGGAGGAAGGAGTATTTTCAGTACAAGCTCTCCCACTTGATATACCCGAGGTCTGACTTTTTGATCGAAGGCTTTCTTCATCCGTTTCTAATATAACTGACCATGACAGATAGCTGCTAATCTCTTTTCTTCAATCAGGCTCAGTTGGTTATAACGAGATCGGACCCATTCTACTTCGTCCAGTTTTACATCCATCATTACCCGCAAGGAGGGTAATTCAACTTCAACAGGTAGGACTGCTTCCATACCGTACACAAGCTGTTAGGTGTTACCCAGGTAGATGTTCTGATGGAAGTTCGGTACCCATGCAAGGCGAACGGTAACATTTCATGCCAGTCTCTGTATGTGACTACCATCTTTTGCACAATCTTCTTAATGTTTTCGTTAGCCGCCTCAACAACGCCATTCATCTTTGGCCTGTAAGGAGAAGAGTTGTGATGTTGAATCTTGAAATCTCGGCATAGCTCTGTCATCATCTTGTTGTTAAGGTTTGAATCATTATCAGTAATGATTCGCTCGGGGACTCCATATCTACAAATGATATCCTTCTTCAGAAAACGGGCTACTACTTGACGAGTGACATTTGCATACGAAGCTGCTTCAACCCATTTGGTGAAGTAATCAATGGCTACCAGGATGAATCTGTGACCATTTGAAGCAGTTGGCTCGATCTTTCCAATCATATCAATGCCCCACATGGCGAAGGGCCAGGGTGAAGACAATATATTCAAAGGATTGGGAGGCACATGCACTTTGTCTGTGTAGATCTGGCATTTATGGCATTTTTTGGCATAGGCACAACAATATGCATCCATTTTGATCCAATAGTAACCTGATCTCAACAATTTCTTTGCCATTGCATGTCCTCCGGCATGGGTACCGAAAGAACATTCATGTACTTCGTGCATTAGTAGGTCTGCTTCCTTCTTGTCAACACATCTGAGCAAGACCATGTCGAAGTTTCGCTTGTATAGGGAGCCATCAGTATTGAGGAAGAAATTGTCGGCTAGCCTTCTTAATGTCTTCTTATCATTAGACGATGCCCTAGGCGGGTATGTCTGAGTCTCCAAGAAACATTTGATGTCGTGGAACCAAGGTTTGTTGTCGGTAACAATGTCTACGGAGAATACATACGCCGTTCGGTCTAATCTGGATACTAAAATCCGAGGTACATAGTTGGCAGTCTGTACTTTGATCATATATGAAATAGTGGCCAAGGCGTCTGCAAACTGATTCTCATCTCGAGGGATGTATTCAAGCTTGACCGTTGTAAAGAAGGTCAACAATCTCCTTGTATAGTCACGGTAGGGAACCAGATGCTCTTGATGAGTATACCACTTGCCATTTGTTTGGTTGATCACCAAACATGAAACTTCGAATACATTCAAGGTTTTGATTCTGAGATCAATGGCTTCCTTAAGACCCATGATGCAAGCTTCGTATTCTGCTTCGTTGTTAGTGCAGGCAAAGGTGAGCCATGTCGACAAAGGCAGATGGACTCCTTGGGGATTAATAAGCACTGCACCAACTCCACGGCCATTACAATTAGCTGCCCCATCAAACATCATAGTCCATACTTCTTCTGGATCAGGCCCTTCAGTGTGAATGGGATCCTCACAATCTTTTGACTTTAAGAACATGATGTCTTCATCAGGGAATTCAAATCTCATAGGCTGGTAGTCATCAATGGGTTGCTTAGCCAGATAGTCAGACAATACACTTCCCTTGATGGCTTTCTGAGAGGTGTACTGAATATCATATTCTGTTAGAATCATTTGCCACCTGTCGCTCCCGGGATTTTCATCCTAGTACAAACGCGAAAGTGGCGCGGAAAGGTAGAGTCGCCAGCCAGACATTTTTATCCCGAATGAATGGGAAAGGTAATGTTGCACAAACCTGAGGAAGAAGGAAAAGGACGAGGCCTTGCGAACCAAAGATCGGGGTTCGGGAGTCGGTTACGACCTGGGAAGGTATTAGCACCCCAGATCGTCCGTCGTACCCGACGGGATCCACGCTTGCTTGCTTGTTTCAATGGGTGAGAAAAATAACTGCTGAATAAAACCGCTACTGGAATAAAGGGAATGGAAAATGAGAAATGAACTGAAATGAGAATGAAAAGAAAGGGGGAAATGTAGGGAAAATAAAGAATGTGCTCGAACGGGCCCTACCCCGCTGCCTACGTACCTCATCGGGATAATGAGGATCAGAGTCGACGTAGTTCGCCTAACTAAGGCGGGAACTATTAGTTTGTGATTTTTAGGATGACGTTGCCATAGTTCTAGCTCAGGTGCTACCGGCTCTGACACGAGGGTGTTTACCGTATCGCTGTTTGAACTGTCGAGACAAGTCATGAAGAGTATGAGATGAGAAAGAAGACGTGACTTCTTGGTTTGTTATTTTTTAGAAGAAATGTTTTGAATTTGGCACAAGGAAGTGAATTCAAACTCTTTTCCATGGAATGTACATTTGACTCTACATTCCAAGATGGAATAATAGAACAAGCATACCCAGCATGGAGAATTTATCCAAGACTGGTTTCCTAGGATTAGGGTTTCAGTTCACTGGCTTGCTGAACTTTATTAAGTGTTTTATTGTTTTTCTTTTGAGATGAGAAAGAATGACTCAAGTGGGAAAAGGGACAAAACTAAAGGGGACTAAGACACAACCCTAAGTTATTTATATTTACAAAGGAGATCCTAAAGGTTAGTGAGGTTTTCTAATCCTAATGAGCAAAAGGAAAAGAAAAAAAAGAAATAGGATACAACTTACTTCCTAAGGAAGATAAGTTGATCCTAACAAGGGGGGATCCTACCAAACACAAATATGGAAGGAAAAATGAATAAAATGCATAAAAGAAATGCATAAAAAATAAGGGATAAAGTGAAGTAAACTTACCTCAATCTTCCCCACTACAAAACAAGTGGTTAGTGCACATTTTTATTAAAAAGAATAAGGCAAAACACACATTAATTAAATCCTAATTAAACTTGGACCTAAACTAGACTCTATTTAAATCCTAAAGGAACTAGAAAAAATGCTAAACCAAAAATACAGCACCTATTACAGCCCCTATTACACAAACAGCCATGAAAACAATGCATGATACAACTCAGCTTTTTACAGCCAGCATGCAACATGAAAAAGTAGGTGTAAAAGGTCAAATGCAGCATGTACACATAACAAACAAATTTTACAGCAGCTATATACAAAAACAGCTATGAAATGCAAAATTCAGAATTGCTTATTTTCATTCTTTAATGCACACACTCAATGCAAAGATCACTAAACACATCACAAGCATGCATTTAACATGGATCAACATACACCAATGCAAGAACATGAACATTTAAGATTATTCAAGAATGCATCATGTGGATTATGCAACAAGTAATGCAAAAATGAATCACCTAAACATGACATTTGAACATGGTGATTATTGATTATGAACATACAACATGATAGCTCAATAAACATGCTAAACTCAATGCAAAATTCAGAAGTGAATTGATAACATGCTATGATCAAACATGCAAACAAATGCCACCAAATGCACATATATACAATTATGCAAAATGCAACATACATCAACATAATGAAATGCAAAATGATTTAATGCAATGTGAAACATGTAAAAACAGAATGCAACATGATTATTACATACCTAATGATGCATGAACATAGCAACAATATGCAAGAACTCAAGCCATACACAAAGAACACAAAAAACACATAATATGCGACATAAACGGAATCGTGTCGAAACGACTCGAAACGGGGGAATGAGCTACTGGAAATGGACCCAAAAATTCCCTAAAATCACTACCTAAACATGTATGAACATTAAAGGCACTAGGAAGCAAGATTGAGCAAGAAAATAGGCTAAAAATCCAAAAATGATCAGCGTTAATCGATTAACCATATAGGTTAACCCGTTAACACTGAACAAAAAGTGAAAAATGCTTTTGAAAAAAAAAGCTTTTGGCCACAATCTTGCTTCTAATGATCCCTAACATACCTAGGAACATGCTAACACTAATTTCTACTTATTGGAGCTTATTTACACATGGTAGAACCTATATCTATTAACACCTTAAATCCAAATTCAACCAAAATTACAAATCACAAGCAAACATAATCGAAACGGAATTGATTTTAAACAAAGCAAAAAGCGCTTAAAGAATGCCGAAAGTGGCGAGATGAAGAGAATAACTTAAAGAAGAAGTGATTAAGATCACCAACCTACGAAGCGGAGGAGTGCTTCGGTAATTGTTGCAATAATCGGAGCTTGAATCGAAGAGAAAACCGAAAACCGAGAAACCGCAAAATAAATGCGTTCTTGAGCTTGAATCTTTGGTGCGCTTCCGATAATCCGAAATCTTCAACAAAATCACTAGCTTCTTCTTCTACGATCCACCATTAATGGAGGTTGGAGGCTTAAGCTTCAAGATCTTCAAGTTTCAATGTGAAACTTGAAGAGCTTATTTGAAAAAAGCTTTGGTGAAAGGGAGAGGAAAAGTGAGAGAGAAAAAGTGATTATGGAAGAAGTGAAAAATTTGGAAAAAATGGTGGGAACCTTTTGCATTGAAGTGATTAAAGGTTATATAGAGGCTAGGCTTGGAGCTAGGTTTGGAATGGAATGAGGTTTGGGGCCCAAAAAATAGGTTTGGGATCCAAAATTAGGTTTGGTAGTTAGTTAGGGTTAGGGTTGGACAAAGGAATATTCCTTGGAATATTCCTTGGAATACTCTAGAACATTCCTTGGAATACTCTAGAACATTCCTTGGAATACTCTAGAAGATGGTGGAAGGTGGTGGAAGTTTCCAAGGGAAATGGAGTGGAATTGAAGTGGAAAAATGGAATGGAAAGAATGAAAGGAAGTGTGGAAAGAAAGTGGAAGGAAAAGCGGAAAGAAAAGGGAAGGAAAGTGGAAAGAATTCTTCCTTTTTAATGGGTTAGCTTGAAAGTGGTGTGGATTATTTTTGGTACATCATTTTCTCTTGAACTCCAATGTTTGCCGAGCCTCGATCGACCACACACCTCATGCAAAGGACGATGAATGATTTATTTATTTTTTTCAAATGCGATGCGATGATATGCGGAATGATGCAAGAATGAAGCGTGAATCGCTCGAGGTTGATGATAAATAAGAGGGCAAATTTTGGGGTGTTACAGCTGCCCCTATTCAATCACTGTAGACTTGAATGGATGATAGCAGCTGCTTTCAGACATTTGAAGTATGCAGGGATTGAATACTAGAAACAACCAGAAAATTTGCACTCGGTGGAAGAGAACAGGGAAATAAACCCAACCATCTAAACTCTGCTTGTGGAGAATTCGGACATGAAGAGTAGCGAATTGGTGAATGTTTTTGGAATATCATTGGGAGATTGTTGATTTGTCACGCTACGGGTGAACTTTGGAAATTGCCACGCTGCGGGTGGACTTGGAAATTGCCACGCTGCGGGTGGACTTTAGAAATTGCCACGCTGTGGGTGGACTTTAGAAATGATGCCACCCTGAGGGTGGACTTTCGCCAATCTGCGGTTGGACTTTGGAAATCTTTGCCACACTGCGGGTGGACTTTGGATATGATGCCACCCTGAGGATGGACTTTCGCCAATCTGCGGTTGGACTTTTGATATGATGCCACCCTGAGGATGGACTTTGGCCAGTCTGCGGCTGGACTTTTGAAATCTGCCACCCGAAGATGGACTTTGGCCAGTCTGCGGCTGGACTTTTGGAATCTTTGCCACACTGCGGGTGGACTTTGGATATGATGCCACCCTGAGGATGGACTTTCGCCAATCTGCGGTTGGACTTTTGATATGATGCCACCCTGAGGATGGACTTTGGCCAGTCTGCGGCTGGACTTTTGAAATCTGCCACCCGAAGATGGACTTTGGCCAGTCTGCGGCTGGACTTTTGGAATCTTTGCCACACTGCGGGTGGACTTTGGATATGATGCCACCCTGAGGATGGACTTTCGCCAATCTGCGGTTGGACTTTTGATATGATGCCACCCTGAGGATGGACTTTGGCCAGTCTGCGGCTGGACTTTTGAAATCTGCCACCCGAAGATGGACTTTGGCCAGTCTGCGGCTGGACTTTTGCTCACTACGGGAGACTTTTGCTCACTACGGGAGACTTTTGCTCTCTACGGGAGACTTTTGCTCACTACGGGAGACTTTTGCTCACTACGGGAGACTTTTGCTCACTACGGGAGACTTTTGCTCACTACGGGAGACTTTTGAGATTTGCCACCCGAAGATGGACTTTGGCCAGTCTGCGGCTGGACTTTTGCTCACTACGGGAGACTTTTGAGATTTGCCACCCGAAGATGGACTTTGGCCAGTCTGCGGCTGGACTTTTGCTCACTACGGGAGACTTTTGCTCACTACGGGAGACTTTTGAGATTTGCCACCCGAAGATGGACTTTGGCCAGTCTGCGGCTGGACTTTTGCTCACTACGGGAGACTTTTTGCTCACTACGGGAGACTTTTGCTCACTACGGGAGACTTTTGCTCACTACGGGAGACTTTTGCCCACTGCGGGGGACTTTAGAGATTTGCCACCCGAAGATGGACTTTGGCCAGTCTGCGGCTGGACTTTTGCTCACTACGGGAGACTTTTGCTCACTACGGGAGACTTTTGCTCACTACGGGAGACTTTTGCTCACTACGGGAGACTTTTGCTCACTACGGGAGACTTTTGCTCACTACGGGAGACTTTTGCTCACTACGGGAGACTTTTGCTCACTACGGGAGACTTTTGCCCACTGCGGGGGACTTTAGAGATTTGCCACCCGAAGATGGACTTTGGCCAGTCTGCGGCTGGACTTTGCATATGGAATTGCATGGTATATTGCCCCATGACACTGGGGATATTATGTCTTGAGTATTGTTGATGAACTGGTGACTGTAAAAGAAATTCCTGACGCTGAAGTAATAAGTCTCTGTTGACTCTGTGGGGAACCACAATGATCGCGAATTCAATATCAAGTAGCCCTGTGGGGATGACATCTCTGTTGGAGAGGAGCGTGAATAATTCATCTGTCCCGAATTATCACCTTTGCCAAAAATAAATTGGACTTTTAGATTTGAGGACCGTGCCCGGGGATACTCGGACTATTGAGGAATATCCACTCTTATGGATCTGCTGGGGAGGAGAATGATTTATCTGAAATCTTCTAGGGGAATAGGAATTGCCTTAGACCTGTTGGTGATGACAACACCGAGACACGTCCTGCTGAGGAGGAAAGATTTCAAATTGTCTCGTGCTGGGGATCAGTTGCTTCTGTATGGACTTTACCTCAAGAGGATTTTACAAAAAGACTTGGCGTCTTTAAACTCTTAGGTATTGTAACGACTGCATGAATCAATGTGATGACCTCGCTGAGGAGGTAACCATTGCCAATGTGGATGAATTTGTATCTGTCAGAAGTGTTGAACGAGATAGTTGGCTTGACAAGTAACCACGGTATTCTAGACTCCGGGTAAATGCTTCTGATCGTCTGTCTTCGGGAAAGAATGAATTCTCGTACTATTAGGGTGGCCTGCCCCAGGATGAGTACTTGAATAGTTTTGCTCTTGACTGACTAATCTTCGCTCTTGGAAAGATTTGAATCTCGAGGTAATTGCCCCAGATTAGCTGAAATTTGAAGGGATTGCTCAACATAACTGCCCCAGATTGGCTCAGTACTTTAATTTTGAAGAGATTGCTCGATGTGACTGCCCCGGATTAGCTGGCTCTTACCATGACTAACTGGGGAAATCTCTGCTCAATGAAGCTTTATTCGGATAAGTGCACCTTGACGTGACAGTCTTTCAGAAGTTTTGGTCTCCTCAACCTGGCAAGCTTGAGCTTCTGGATTGAATTTCCGTATGTGAACCATTTATGATGCTCAACAAATGTATGCAAGTGAGAAAATGTTTATTCTTAGAATGAAAATCCTAATTCAACAAACATGTTAATCTTGAAGCTTTGAAAATGGATCGTTAACTTTTGTGAGCGAATCACTGGTTAAGATACGACCTTTATTTGAATGAAAGTATGTACACGCAATACCAACAAACGTCTTTTAGCACAACTCATAGGAGTCAGGAACGCGGTCTCGTGGTAGTATGCTCTCAATTTAACCCTGTTTCAGTTAGGACTTTTAAGGGTTGTATCGTGGCCTGGTTCATGGTTGTAGAAACAAAGGATATAGGCTCAAAGTTTATTTGTGCCCACCCGCTCTTCGTGATGTTCTCCATTCCTATGTTCAGCTAGTTTTCACAAGCATTCACCTTTCATAAGGGTTTCGTGTTGATTGAGGAACCATTGCTGCTATCCGTTCAAGCACCAATCAGGTTATTATTGAGAGTCAGTCACTCCTCTATCTTTTGTGTTTATGCCACACGACTTTGTTCTTATTTGAGGATCTTTCTTGTGTAATCCTTTCTGTCTTTCGCTTTTGCATTACTTTGCTTATCCCTAACTTTTGCCTGGACTGATTCTTGTGAATCTTTGATTGTGAAGTCCAGCGGGATGCCCTAACTTTTGCCTAAGTCGCTTGTTTTCAAGTTTCGACTTAGCGGGCCTTTTCTTTTCTTTTTCTTTTTGCATTTTGAACAAGTCGCGTGACATTGTTTGTCTTGATTGCTTCACGAGGGTTGTGACTGCCTCATTTTGTGGTCAACGAAGGATAACCATTGTGGTTGTCAATCTTTGGGCCTTTTGACTTGGATAACCATTGTGGTTTCGGGTCTTTGGACCTCTCGATTAGCATAGTAGAATGCAACGGGTCTTCAAATACACTTCTTTATGAAAGTCTGAACGCTCGGTCTGACTAGCTGACGTCTACCCTGCCCCTGGGTTACATGTGAGGGTTTTTTCATGTGAAAAGAAACTCCTACTTCAAGGCTCAAAGGGGTTAGCGAGGGTCTATCTTCCTTATATCTCCAGTGTTTAGAATTTGAAACAATGCCTGTACATCGTCAACAGGGTCTTACTTGAGAGCACACAATTCAGAGATATTGCGTTTTTGTTTCGTCATTCTCCTTCATAGAATTTAAGCACGACAATTGGTATTGCGATATACAGATGCAAAATTATAAGGGAATGCAAATGAAATTACTTCAAGAAAAACATGTGAGTTTTATTATTTCTAACATTCAAAAGCAAACAAATTTCATACATGTAGACAAATGTTTAACATATAAAAGAAACTACAAATGGAAATGCAGTAAAGAAACTGAATATTGCCGTAGTTGAGGAGACTTGGCTCCGTCTGGACCTGTCAGTCTTGGATACTTTCAACGATCAATAGCTCTTTTATGGACTTGTAATCTTCAATTCGCAGTTGCATGCTCAACCATGGCAGTAACACTTCCTCTTCTAGCTATTCTGACTCTGACGCGAGACATCTGAAGGAAAGAGTGAAGCTGGGGAGTAAAGTTGCCCCATAAGTTTGCTCGGAAAGACCTGACGATCTTCTGCCTACGTATCTCCATTGACTGATGACCAATGAAGAATCAGAGCGACGTAGTTCCCCTCAATAGGGATGAAAAACGAACAATGAAGAAAGGCAATCACATAAATGCCATCACTGAGAGTATTTGAATACTGCTGGCTTTATTTGCTTCATGAATACCCTGGCGTCCTGGGTGATCAGCTTGAAGACTTCAGCTTAACGTGGACCATTTGGTAGAATAACCGTGACGCTGGTTCCGTCGTGATTAGGCATCAGATCCTGGAATACCTTTGGATGAGGAGAAAAAATGATTGTCTTGGATTCAATTAGGTCTTGTACCTTGTTCTGAAAAGCCCAACATTTCTCAATACTGTGCCCCTGGGCACCTGAATGGAATTCGCACCTGGAGTTAGGATCAAAATTTGGTGGTAGATTATCAGCAGAAGGAGCCCTCATGGTTCGGAGCTCAACCAAGTTCAACTTCAGAAGTTCTGGAAGCAATACAGCATATGGACATGGGATAGGATCAAGTCTGCGATTTCTCGCTCTTGCTCTTTCTTGAAACGGCCTCTGTACCTGTTGTTGCTGACCCTTAGGACTCTCTTGGGAAGCTGAAATTGGATGCCGACAAGTGACGTCTGGAGGGAAGAGGTTGATAAATGAAGTTGATAAATAAGGTTGCTCGGAAAGATCTCATATGATCTCCTGCCTACGTATCTCCATTGACCAATGGAGAATCAGAGCAGCGTAGTTCCCCTCAATAGGGATGAAAATAGCTTCGTTCAGAATTTCCATAACCAAGCTCATCTGAGTCTTCATCTGGTTGACTTCCTGTTTCAGCAGTTTCTGGTTTTGAAATACAGCTTATACCTCTGCCCTGAATGGCCTCAGCTGGGTGTTCCTTCGATTACCTCCGCCCGGAGTTGCTTCAAATATATTCTTTGATGACTGTGATTCAAGTTGTCCATTCTGATGAGAAACCAAGTCTGGATAGAACCTGTCTCTGAACACCTGTAAAAAATGCAAGGATGTATGCAAATGCCATGTTCAATTATTTTTGAGGAATCTATCCGCTTTGATACAAATTTTGACACAGAAAAAAACCAACAGCATGATTCAAATATGTGATCCTCGGAAATAACTGAACATGTGTGCAAAAATGCTATGATGTCATGTATGCAACTGGCATGTGGTCAGCGGTCCGACGCTGGCGTGGATCAGATAACCAAGGGTTGGTGAAGATCATGATATCAATATCTCTGTGCAGAAGTTCCAAAATTCTCAACCAAGTATCATATAGGACCAGATCATATCATTGAGTAACACTGGCAAAAGTGGGTATGTTGGAAGTTTTAGGGTTCCTGCAAACCTGTAAACCCCTCCCAATCTCACGGGTATTGCTACTACGGGTCAACATCACGGACTCTCAAAGCCGAATAGCAATAATACGTTCACCATCTCCGAGAAATGGCTCATGACCAGATCAGGGAATCGGTTTGGCATTATGTACTACTCAGGGAGGTCTCAGTTGAGTCCGGAAAAACAAGCATCCCTCATAAGTCTCCAGCTTCAAGCACTGAATCGAGAAACAATAGTACATTCATCCCGAAGGGTACAATACTATCGTCATACGAACAGTTTGCTTTAACTGAATTCCTATGAGAGAACCAGGCCATCCTATGCGAGTTCCCAATGGACCCTCGGATGCGAGTGGGTTTGCCAACAAATGTGGTCTGCCACTGTCATCACTGGAGAGGGGTGTTTCCATTAAGGTTCTCAATGATCGGTCACCAGATGCACATAACTATCAAGGTCGTACCCTGAAGTGAGGTAATCCCCACACAGAATAGTTCCAAGACGGTCGCAATCTGGGTGTGGAACACATCGCCACCCATCATGGTGAGATACCATAAGAGTACAATGTCTGTCCACGCTAATCCTATGGTGCACTCAAGCCGGGTATTTGGCTTATCTCACAGTAACTCCCACCCACAGAAAAAATGAAAACCAGCACAGCCAGACAGTCCAGTATAATATGATGCATGGAAAATAAAATACTGGAAGCGGTAAATAAATGCGATAAAGTAAAGCTGTAAATAAAACTGTAAATAAAAACAGTAAAGCTAAACTAAAGCACTCAGCATCAAACAGATAAACACCCAAAGAAACAAAACCAAACAGGCGCTAGGATTGACTCTACAAGGGAAACCGGAAGAATCGGTTTGGGTCCCCAGCAGAGTCGCCAGCTGTCGCTCCCGGGATTTTCATCCTAGTACAAACGCGAAAGTGGCGCGGAAAGGTAGAGTCGCCAGCCAGACATTTTTATCCCGAATGAATGGGAAAGGTAATGTTGCACAAACCTGAGGAAGAAGGAAAAGGACGAGGCCTTGCGAACCAAAGATCGGGGTTCGGGAGTCGGTTACGACCTGGGAAGGTATTAGCACCCCAGATCGTCCGTCGTACCCGACGGGATCCACGCTTGCTTGCTTGTTTCAATGGGTGAGAAAAATAACTGCTGAATAAAACCGCTACTGGAATAAAGGGAATGGAAAATGAGAAATGAACTGAAATGAGAATGAAAAGAAAGGGGGAAATGTAGGGAAAATAAAGAATGTGCTCGAACGGGCCCTACCCCGCTGCCTACGTACCTCATCGGGATAATGAGGATCAGAGTCGACGTAGTTCGCCTAACTAAGGCGGGAACTATTAGTTTGTGATTTTTAGGATGACGTTGCCATAGTTCTAGCTCAGGTGCTACCGGCTCTGACACGAGGGTGTTTACCGTATCGCTGTTTGAACTGTCGAGACAAGTCATGAAGAGTATGAGATGAGAAAGAAGACGTGACTTCTTGGTTTGTTATTTTTTAGAAGAAATGTTTTGAATTTGGCACAAGGAAGTGAATTCAAACTCTTTTCCATGGAATGTACATTTGACTCTACATTCCAAGATGGAATAATAGAACAAGCATACCCAGCATGGAGAATTTATCCAAGACTGGTTTCCTAGGATTAGGGTTTCAGTTCACTGGCTTGCTGAACTTTATTAAGTGTTTTATTGTTTTTCTTTTGAGATGAGAAAGAATGACTCAAGTGGGAAAAGGGACAAAACTAAAGGGGACTAAGACACAACCCTAAGTTATTTATATTTACAAAGGAGATCCTAAAGGTTAGTGAGGTTTTCTAATCCTAATGAGCAAAAGGAAAAGAAAAAAAAGAAATAGGATACAACTTACTTCCTAAGGAAGATAAGTTGATCCTAACAAGGGGGGATCCTACCAAACACAAATATGGAAGGAAAAATGAATAAAATGCATAAAAGAAATGCATAAAAAATAAGGGATAAAGTGAAGTAAACTTACCTCAATCTTCCCCACTACAAAACAAGTGGTTAGTGCACATTTTTATTAAAAAGAATAAGGCAAAACACACATTAATTAAATCCTAATTAAACTTGGACCTAAACTAGACTCTATTTAAATCCTAAAGGAACTAGAAAAAATGCTAAACCAAAAATACAGCACCTATTACAGCCCCTATTACACAAACAGCCATGAAAACAATGCATGATACAACTCAGCTTTTTACAGCCAGCATGCAACATGAAAAAGTAGGTGTAAAAGGTCAAATGCAGCATGTACACATAACAAACAAATTTTACAGCAGCTATATACAAAAACAGCTATGAAATGCAAAATTCAGAATTGCTTATTTTCATTCTTTAATGCACACACTCAATGCAAAGATCACTAAACACATCACAAGCATGCATTTAACATGGATCAACATACACCAATGCAAGAACATGAACATTTAAGATTATTCAAGAATGCATCATGTGGATTATGCAACAAGTAATGCAAAAATGAATCACCTAAACATGACATTTGAACATGGTGATTATTGATTATGAACATACAACATGATAGCTCAATAAACATGCTAAACTCAATGCAAAATTCAGAAGTGAATTGATAACATGCTATGATCAAACATGCAAACAAATGCCACCAAATGCACATATATACAATTATGCAAAATGCAACATACATCAACATAATGAAATGCAAAATGATTTAATGCAATGTGAAACATGTAAAAACAGAATGCAACATGATTATTACATACCTAATGATGCATGAACATAGCAACAATATGCAAGAACTCAAGCCATACACAAAGAACACAAAAAACACATAATATGCGACATAAACGGAATCGTGTCGAAACGACTCGAAACGGGGGAATGAGCTACTGGAAATGGACCCAAAAATTCCCTAAAATCACTACCTAAACATGTATGAACATTAAAGGCACTAGGAAGCAAGATTGAGCAAGAAAATAGGCTAAAAATCCAAAAATGATCAGCGTTAATCGATTAACCATATAGGTTAACCCGTTAACACTGAACAAAAAGTGAAAAATGCTTTTGAAAAAAAAAGCTTTTGGCCACAATCTTGCTTCTAATGATCCCTAACATACCTAGGAACATGCTAACACTAATTTCTACTTATTGGAGCTTATTTACACATGGTAGAACCTATATCTATTAACACCTTAAATCCAAATTCAACCAAAATTACAAATCACAAGCAAACATAATCGAAACGGAATTGATTTTAAACAAAGCAAAAAGCGCTTAAAGAATGCCGAAAGTGGCGAGATGAAGAGAATAACTTAAAGAAGAAGTGATTAAGATCACCAACCTACGAAGCGGAGGAGTGCTTCGGTAATTGTTGCAATAATCGGAGCTTGAATCGAAGAGAAAACCGAAAACCGAGAAACCGCAAAATAAATGCGTTCTTGAGCTTGAATCTTTGGTGCGCTTCCGATAATCCGAAATCTTCAACAAAATCACTAGCTTCTTCTTCTACGATCCACCATTAATGGAGGTTGGAGGCTTAAGCTTCAAGATCTTCAAGTTTCAATGTGAAACTTGAAGAGCTTATTTGAAAAAAGCTTTGGTGAAAGGGAGAGGAAAAGTGAGAGAGAAAAAGTGATTATGGAAGAAGTGAAAAATTTGGAAAAAATGGTGGGAACCTTTTGCATTGAAGTGATTAAAGGTTATATAGAGGCTAAGCTTGGAGCTAGGTTTGGAATGGAATGAGGTTTGGGGCCCAAAAAATAGGTTTGGGATCCAAAATTAGGTTTGGTAGTTAGTTAGGGTTAGGGTTGGACAAAGGAATATTCCTTGGAATATTCCTTGGAATACTCTAGAACATTCCTTGGAATACTCTAGAACATTCCTTGGAATACTCTAGAAGATGGTGGAAGGTGGTGGAAGTTTCCAAGGGAAATGGAGTGGAATTGAAGTGGAAAAATGGAATGGAAAGAATGAAAGGAAGTGTGGAAAGAAAGTGGAAGGAAAAGCGGAAAGAAAAGGGAAGGAAAGTGGAAAGAATTCTTCCTTTTTAATGGGTTAGCTTGAAAGTGGTGTGGATTATTTTTGGTACATCATTTTCTCTTGAACTCCAATGTTTGCCGAGCCTCGATCGACCACACACCTCATGCAAAGGACGATGAATGATTTATTTATTTTTTTCAAATGCGATGCGATGATATGCGGAATGATGCAAGAATGAAGCGTGAATCGCTCGAGGTTGATGATAAATAAGAGGGCAAATTTTGGGGTGTTACACCACCTTGCAACCCTTCCGGTAAGTGATGGCTTCTCAAATATGTACTTGACGAGGTCCAACTTTGAGATCAACAAGGTAGTATGAGTCAACATATACTGTCTTAGTCAGCGAGCAGCCCACGCTAAAGCACAACCAGTTTTCTCGAGCAGTGAATAACGTTGTTCACAGTCGGTAAACTTTTTGCTTAGGTAGTATATTGCATACTCTTTTCGACTAGACTCGTCATGTTGGGTCAACACACACCCCATTGATTCATCTAATACTGTCAGGTACATTATTAGAGGTCTTCCTTCAACTGGAGGCATAAGAACTGGAGGTTCTTGCAAATATTCTTTGATCTTGTCAAAAGCTTTTTGACAATCATCGTTCCACCTGACTGTTTGTTCCTTTCTTAGTAGTTTAAACAAGGGTTCACAGGTTGCAGTGAGATGAGATATGAACCTTGAAATGTATTTCAATCTACCTAAGAACCCTAAAACTTCCTTCTCAGTCTTAGGTTCAGGCATTTCCTGAATTGCTTTGACTTTGTCGGGATCAACCTCAATTCCTTTTCCACTTACAATAAAATCGAGTAGCTTACCAGAACGTACCCCAAATGTGCATTTGTTGGGGTTTAACCTTAACTGATATTTCCTCAGACGCTTGAACAATTTCAACAGGTTTACCAAATGCCCTTCTTCTGTTTGGGACTTGGCAATCATGTCATCCACGTAGCACTCAATTTCTTTATGGATCATATCGTGGAATAATGTTACCATAGCCCGTTGATATGTTGCACCGGCGTTCTTCAAATCAAACGGCATTAATTTGTAGCAGAACGTGCCCCATGGTGTGATGAAGGTTGTCTTTTCCATGTCTTCAAGTGACATCTTGATCTGATTATATCCAGAAAATCCGTCCATAAAAGAAAATACCGAGAACTGAGCTGTGTTATCCACCAATACATTAAATATGAGGTAATGGGAAGTCATCTTTCGGGCTTTCTCTGTTCAGATCCCGGTAATCGACGCACATACACACCTTGCCATCCGTCTTGGGTATGGGTACAATGTTAGCAACCCACAGCGAGTAACTAGTTAAAGCAAGAAAACCGGCGTCCCACTGCTTTTGTACTTCTTCTTTGATTTTTATGGCCATGTCTGGGCGAGTACGGCGCAACTTCTGTTTAACTGGCGGATAATCCTCTTTCAATGGCAGCTTGTGCATGACAATATCTGTATCCAAACCCGGCATATCTTGATAGGACCAAGCGATCACATCGACATATTCTCGCAACATACTGATAAGCTGCTCTTTTACTGGAGCTTGCAGACTGGCTCCAATATTCACTTCTTTCACATTTTCCTCGGAACCAAGATTAATAGTCTCAACCTCCTCCTGATGAGAAGCAATCACCTTTTCCTCTTGTCTCAATAACTTGGCTATCTCTTCAGGTAAATCGTAGTCTTCTTCAACCCCTTCATCTGCTTGAATAATCGGATTGTCGAAGTCATACGAGGTCATAGCAGTGTCGTTTTCGGTGCAATCTGGAGGGCTATCTCTGCAAGGGTTGAGATTTGGTTCATTTTAGTGATTGATTTTATCTTATTTAGAAAAAAGAGAATGAAGTTATTATTGAGAAAAAACATCGCCATTTATTATTTTGTGCGAAAATAACAAAAATGAAAAGACAGTGAGCGAAAAAGATTGTTTGCAAAAAGATGTCCATTGTTCATTAATCTTCAATTTGCACAAAATATATATGGCCCTATTACAAAATGAGTCCCGACATCTTGGGCAAGATGCAGGACTTTGATGCATGCTTAAAACAGGAAATATTAATTACTCTGCAGCAGGAACCCTTATAATTTCATGGGAAGACCAATTGAGGACTTGTTGGCCCGGGACTCTTGGACGGATTCAACTTTCCAGGTTGTAGTCGCTCTCAGCCTCATCTCCCAAAGTGTTGACAGCATCCGGGGTCAGCATTCCCCCACTTATGAACTTGGGAGCTTCAACAGCCTCCTTTGGAATTTGTCGGGATGGTCTGTAACCCAAACCAAATTTGTCTTCTTTCATTTCCACCTTCAGCAGCTTGCCTCAGCCTTGGGCATTCCCTTCTTCCACAACCTTTCGAGCCTGTTTGTAGAAAGCAATTGAGGTGCCCATCTTTTCCTGTTGGGATGCAGCAAACACCTCAGTTGTAGCTTCATTGATGTTCAAAGCTTCAAAACCCTGATTCATGGTTTCATGGATCTCCCCATCAATCTCTATGTACTTGTATGTTGCCAGGTGACTGACGAAGATGTCTTCCTCTCCACAGATGGTGAAAATTTGGCCCTCCCACTTGTATTTTAACTTCTGGTGAAGGGTTGACGTTACCGCGCCGGCGACGTGGATCCAGGGTCGACCCAATAAATAGCTATAGGTAGGCTGTATGTCCATCACATAGAAGGTAGTTTTGAAAACTTGTGGGCCAATTACCACAGGCAGCTCAATCTCTCCGAGAACCGATCTCTTAGAACCATCAAAAGCTCTAACAACTAGGTTGCTTGGACGGAGTTCAAGACCATCATGCTCCAACTTGACTAAAGCTTTCTTCGGCAACACATTGAGTGATGATCCGATATCAACAAGGACATGAGAAAGTACAACACCTTTACATTCCAAAGTGATATGCAAAGCCTTGTTGTGATTACGCCCCTCCGTAGTCAAGTCAACGTTAGTAAAACCTAGTTCAAGACTAGTATTGACATTTGCGACCACCGTTTCTAACTGATTGACCGTGATCTCTTCTGGAACATAAGCTGCATGCAAGACCTGGAGTAGTGCATTCCGGTGAGCCTCAGAACACATGAGTAGAGATAGTATGGAGATCTTGGAGGGTGTTTGATGGAGCTGATCCACAACTTTGTAGTCACTTCTTTTGATAATCCACATAAACTCGTTTACATCCTGATCAAATGGTGTCTTCTGAGTTTCTTTTGCAGCTGGCTCTTCTGGCACCACATTTCTTCCTTTTCCTTTAGCAACAGCTTCTGCTTCAACATTAACTCTGGGAAACTGTGAAGCGAAAGGCGTCCGCTTCGAGTGAAGCCTCCGCCTCCCCCAACATTGTCAAATTGTGGTACAGGTATTGAGGAGTCAAGGGTGGTCTTCTTTCCATGGTAGTAAAGATCCGAACCATAATGCCAAGGCACGACATTGTTGTTATCATAAGGAATTGGTCCAGGAACTGTGATGGTCACTGGACTAATTGCAGCAGAAGAAGGAGTTGTGATAGTCTGTGGATCATAGTAGATGGTGACAAGAGGTATGATTACAGGTGTAGGAAGTTGTTGATGTGAATGTCGCTGAAAGTTATTGTTAAGAGAATCCGGAACATGGATGGTTGCTGGATCATAATAGATGGTAACTGTTGAGATGTCATCACTGGTGTTTGCTGTTGTTGTAGTCGATTATGTTGAAATGACTTTTGCTGGTGTTGTAGAAGATTCTGATGGGGTAATGTTTGTTGGTGTTGTAAAAGAGATTTTTGTTGTCTTTTTAGAAGATGGAATTGTTGATGTGATTTGCAGAATGCCCTCTCTGATAAGATTGCCGATACCATTCTTCATATTTGCACAACCATTGGCAGAAACTTTGCAAGCTTCACAATGGGCCTCACAACCCGAAAACACTTGGCACTTCAATAGCTAAGCTTTTACTTCGGCCAGTGGTGTTTGAATACTTGCAATGTCATTAATTAAGGTTGCCGGTTGGTACTCCTCAATAGCATTAATCCTCGGCTCACCGTGATTCGGTATTGGATTCTTTGTGACATTTGTTGGAGGTGCAAAATTCAAAGCTTTGGAGTCAATCAGATCTTGGACTTTCATGTGCAGGGCCCTGCAATTCTTTATTGAATGGCCAGGTACATTGGATTGAAAAGCACATCTGGCGTTGCATCATAATTCCTTGGAAGATTCAGAGGATCTGGTGGAGCCAAAGATCTTAGTTCAACCAGGTTAAGCTTCAATAGTTGTGGGAGTAAGGCTGCATAGGGCAACGGGATAGGATCGATCACCCTGCTAATTTGAGAAACCCTTTGTTGGAAAGGACGTTGTTGTTGGTTCATGTTGTTGTTGTAAGATCTTTGTTGTTGTGGAGGATACTGTTGATGTTGTTGAGGAAACTGTTGCTGAGGTACTGGAGTAGGAATGGTGATTGCGGCCACTGATCTTTGCAAGTACTAGGGTCTACGTCTATTAACATGTACTGCATTGGTCTCCCCTGTCCTTCAAGGTCCTGAGAAGGGTTTCCTTGAATTGCTTGAGCTAGCACCATTATCAGAAATTTTACCCATTTTCAGCAAACTTTCAATTCTCTCTCCTGCTATAACCATATCAGCGAAGCTAGTGGAAGAGAAAGTGGCGAGTCTATCAATGTAGGTCCCTTGTAAGGTATTCATAAACATGTCATCCATCTCTCTTTCGGACATCGGAGGTTGGACAGCAGCAGCCAGTTGTCTCCATCTTTGAGCATACTCACGGAAACTTTCTCTTGGAGATTGAGACATACCCATTAAAAGGGTCATGTTAGGTGCCATATCTAGGTTGTATTGATACTGGCGTATAAAGGCCTCAGCTAAGTCTTTCCAGTTCCTGACAGTAGCCCAAGATAGGTGTGAATACCATTCTCTAGATGCCCCATTCAAGCTATATTCAAAGTAAAACATCCACAACTTCTCATCCATGGTATATGCTTTCAATCTTCCCAAAAACGATTGCAAATGGGTGCGAGGAAAGGAGGTACCATTATACTTTTCAAAGCACGAGGGTTTGAACTTGTGAGGAATCCTTACCCCTTCCACTAAGCCCATATCCATCACATCAAATCCCAAGGAGTTTTGGGATTCCAAGGATCTCAGCTTCTCAGATATCTCGTTCAGAAGACGATTACAAGTTTCATCTGCCCCAACACCTAACACTGTAAACTGCTCATCTTATGGATCTTCTTGTTGCATACGATCTCCTGTGTTCCTTTGGCCATCCCCAAGGATATTAACTTCAGGATTGTTATTGGGTCCAAACAATACCGGAGTTGCTCGCGGCTAATCACGCGCATTGTTACTTGTACCCCCAGTACCAGCGTGGTTATCTTCTGGAGTTTTCCGCTCGACTAACTCCCTCAATATCTTTTGGGTCTGTGCCAGCCCAGTCATCACAACCATGAATTGATTCATCTGAGTTCTCACTTTTGTCCTTACATCAGTCATCTGAGTCCTCACATCCGTCAGTTCCTGCTGTAGCTGATCCATTTGTAGACTCGGAAGGTTGTGTCTGATTGGATATCTGTTGATGCGATTGACGGGAAAGACCCTCATGTGAGCAATATTTCCTAAGACAATCAGCAGAGTGAGAAAACAATAACAAAACACCTGCAAAACAAAGGATACGAAGTTAGCATGCAATGCAATATGTCTATTTGTCTTCAGAGGGTATTCGGTTTGGTTCTTGGTTTTGACCTTCCAGACCTCTCTTGAGAAGATGAAGATGTCGAAGCATAAGAAAATCCAATTCATAACCATACAAAATGCAAATGGCAATGCCAAGATACAAATAGTTCATGAATACAACAAAAACAAAAACTCCCATGGCGAGTTGAAATACAATAATACACAAACTATTATACAATCAGTTCACGAATACAACAAAACAAACTCCCATGGTGAGTCAAAATACAAAAACAAATACAAAGAAAATCAAACATCCAGCCCATATGCATCCTCCCTGACTTCCTTCAGGAGAGCATCAGTTACTGGTCCAACTGGGTGCTCTGTAATGGTTCTGATAAGGAGGTTTCTGGTTGCAATGGCATTTGTCATCTTCTGATACTTGTCCTATTCTTTGGATCTCTTTAACCCCGCTCGGAGTTTCAACTCTGAGATCTCCTTCTGAGCTGCTAGCAGTGCCTCTTGGTTTCTTTTCTCATTAGACTCTAATTGCTCTGTTTTGGCTTGCATCTTCTGGGTTTCCAACAAACGAGCTTCAGTTATCCTGACCCATCTATCCTGACTCTCTTCCAGATAATGCTCAGCTCTTGCCCTTTGAATCTTTGATTCCTTGCATGAATTCTTCAACACAAGTTCTCCTACTCGGGCTTTCCTGATGAAGTCTTCAGTCTTCTAAATTTTGGTTACATGCTCGATGCGTAGCTTCTCTAACCTCTCAATGTCTAGACGACCATCATTCCTTTCCCAAAGGGTCTTATTCAAAGCTTCAGCCAGTTGGGTGTTTCTTTCTTTCATCTTCTCAAATTCTTCCAGACTGACTGTGGCTATGGGCTCAACTGCTGATGGCCCTGGCACATCTTCCAGGGTGAACGGCATGCGAGTAATCTGTCCTCTGAGGTGTGACCATTCAGTGTACTGAGTAGAGGCTATGTTTTTGAACATCCCCAAAATAGCAGTTCCTTTAGTCTGTAGGTGGTCCCAAGCCCAGGCTGCTTGTCGGACAATGGCATGATTGTTCAGAACAGCACAGTAAAGAGATTCTCCTATGTCCTGCTCCCTAGGTGGATGTATCAAGGCATATTCCAACTATCTCTTGAAAAGTAAAGGATTGTAATTGATGCAACCCTTTACTCCAATAAGTGGCACATTTGGGTATTATCCACAGCTTGCTATTATGTCTCGGCCCTTGGTGTTCTGAGTACACCACTTGATATCTTCTGAAGTAAGGGAAATCATCCTCTTAGCCCAATTCCTTGTCTGATGTGGGTTCAAGAAAGCTTCTGTCTTTGGCATGTGTTTTATCAACCAACTGTAGAAAAGAGGTGCACAACATCTTACCAGTCTTCCTCTCTGTTTCTCATTCCTCTGATGAACTGAGTAATAAAAGTCTCCCAATAAGGTGGGAACCGGGTTCTTGAGCATGAAGATGTGGATGGTATTTTTGCTTACAAACTTACGCTCGTCTGCAAACAAAATGATACCATAAATACTAAGATCCAGGAGTGCACACACAGTTTCCCAATTCCCTACTGCAGCTTCCTTTGCATCCTGAGTGACCAAGAAATCCAGATGGAGGCATGGGATTCCAGCTTTGGAAGTCATGTGCTCATCAATGATGGTTACTTCCAAATGTAATGCCTTGGCTATGTCTTAATTCTTTGGAGGGGTCATTTCAGGGTTGAAAGGGATTCCTCTTCTGATAGTGACACCCAATAACATAGAGTATTCTTCCAATAAAGGACAAATTTGAAAATCTGGGAAAGTGAAGCAACGGAAAGGAGGGTCATAAAACTGAAGACAAGTATGAATCATGCTCCTCTGTGATGCATCTAAGTCCATAATCATGTCCAGAATCCCACCATAATGTTGTCTGAATAAGGGGACATGATCAGGGGTGATAATAGCCTATATCTGTCTGATGCCTGCTAGAGGATACTCAAAGAAGTGGTATGTGATATTGCTTTTCCTGGTTGAATCCATGTTGAACATGTGTGCTGAAGAAGCTGACTGAAGACAATAACTGAAGGAGATAGTTTAAGAAGTGCTGAAGTAGATAGGCTGAGCAGATGAACGGTCAAAACAAAACCAAGAAAAGATGGATACCCTATAAAACAAATAGACAAATGTTAAATGATGAAATATGATGTATGCTAATGATATGCAACGGTTTGTGATCATGTGCTGGATTATCAGTTTCCTTTGGTAGGATCCTTGAGTGTTCAGAGTTTCGGATGGAGGTCTGAGAACCAGTAACCAGGTGGGGGACCCAGATAAAGAGTCAATAGTCCAGGGTTTCAAAGAACTAGTCCAAAATAGTACAACCTTGAGAACAAATTCCAGTAACAAGGTATGTTGAGGTCAAGGGTTTCTGCAAACCTCTAAAGAAACAAACCCACTCACATGTATTATTCTAGAACAAGGATCCTCAGGTTCGGATCTATTATGAAAAGTGTAAACACTTCTAACCCGGAGGTATAGTGTTTACCCTAATCATAAAGGATCCTCCTCTAATTTACCTCAGATGCTGAAGGTCATCTAAAAAGGTCATCCAGACTTAGTAGGCATCCCAGATAGCCCTAGCACTACAGGAAATCTGTAACACAGAGTTCTCAAAAGGATACTCATGTCAGAACCTTGTTTTCATATTCCCGCACCAGACTGAAATGGAATGGGAAAGAATACAAAACCACTATAATCCTATGTGTCAATCAGGCCTTTGTGTTGAGCCTTTCTCATAGGAATATCCCACCCACCAAGGTAAACCAAAATCTAGCACAGTGATGCAATAATAATAATGAAATTCAGAAAGTAGTAAACGAAAGCGATAAAACAATGCGATAAATAAAGTTTTATAGGAAGCAATAAATAAATCAAAAACGTAAACACAAGTAGCACATAACACCCCCAAAAAACACAAACAAATAAGCGTTAGGAGAAACCCACAAGAGAACCAGAAGCCCTGGTTGCAAAGGTCCCCAGCAGAGTCGCCAAGTTGTCGCTCCCCGGACTTGTGTCCCGGAGCAAATGTAAATCGTCGGCGATGTTGGAGGTTGAGGTTGAATAGAGTCGCCAGCTAGGCATTTTTATCTCGAAGGAAAGGTAATGCTGCATAAACCTGGAAGGATATGGATAAGATGGTTGTGAACCAAAGAAACTAAGAATGGGGGTTGGTTACGACCTGGGAAGGTATTAGCACCCAGATCGTCCGTCGTACTCAAAGGGATCCACGCTTACTTGATTGTGTTTAAAAGGGGATAGTGTATGTGCTAAACTGTGCATAAAAAGCTAGGGAGAAAAGGATGTACAGAGTGTTAGTGCAAAAAGAAAGTGAGTGCTCAAAGTTGAAGTTGAGGAAAGAGGACTGGGAGAAGGAAAGGGGGGGGGGGGGACAAAAAGACTTTTGTTCGATAACCGTTAAGTTATGCCTATGTATCCTCTCGTGCAATGAGGAAGTCGGAACACCGTAGTTCAACTCAAAGAGTCTTAGATGATTTTGTTGTGAACTGCTTGCTTGTCTATGCTCAAGTGTATGTCTCGTCTGGCTCGAGTGCTAACTGTCTTGCATTAGACGGAAGAAGCGAGTTCTCGTTTTTAGAGTGAATGTGATGAGAAAAGAATCCTGGAGGAGACGTTTATTGTTTGTTTTTGTGCTTTTCAGTTTTTTTATTATTTTTGGTGTTTTGCATAGGGTAATGAGCTTAAGCCTAAATCAAGGGTTTGCAAACTCATTATATCACCCCTGATTAGGGATATTGAGCCTACTTAAGTATGAGATGAAAATCTCAACTTAATTACCCTAATGATGCAGGATTAAGATCATTAACCTACTTGTGATTATTAAGTGTGTTTGGATTTTTGTTTAGTGTTAAGTAATGAGTTTAATCTCTAATCAGGGATTAGTGAACTCATTACACCATCCTAAGAGAAGGATGAAAGATGAGGACACTTAAGATGAGGAAGATACCTCAACTTAATCCATGGTTAGGGATTAAAATCATTATATAACGAGCCTTTATTAAGTTGATTTTAATTAAAGATGAGATGAAGAAGTGTTTTTTTATGTTTGCAAGACTTTAGCATGAGGGGGACTTGTCCATTGAACACTAGGGTTAGTCCCTCTGAACCACCAGGCAGAGATGTAACCCTAATATAAGGCCCAAGTTACAACCTTAAGTCTTTAATGATTATTAGGTGTTTTTGATTGAAGGTGAAAACAACTTAAATTTTTAGCACTAAGGATCAAAGTTATACACTGCATCCTAAGATAAGGATATATGCATAACCCTAATTTAGAGTCCCAAAACGTCAACTATTTAGCCTTGATTATGAGATGAGAGAGAGAGACTCAAGGAGACTCAAAAGGTAAAAACTAGGGGGGACTATGTACAACCCTAAAGTTATCATGCTTGGATGTTCCTGTGGTTTATGAGGCATCAAGAGAAGTCTTCAGATGGCCACCAAGGAAGAGAAGAAGATGAAAAGAGAGAGAGAGAGAGAGAGAGAGAGAGAGAAGGATTAGGTTACTTACTTCATAAAGAAGTTAAGTAACCTAGGAACAAGAGAGAACATAAGTGAATGAGATTCACTTCAAGCACAAGTAAGATGCATAAGAATAAAGAGATAAGGAGAGGTTGGATGTGGATGAACATCCACATCCTAAACAACTTACCAAATGCACCTGAAATGGTTAGTTTAAAAACAAGATATGTACAAACTCAAAAGCACAAGCAAATCACATGATAAAAAAATTCAAATTTCATTCAAAGGAACCCTAAGCACTCATGAGAATACCATCCAAAGGGGGAGGTCTAAAGGTTTACCAAATTCAAGTTATGGTTTACCTAAGATTGGCTAGGGTTTGGGACACTTTTCAATGGAAAATGAAAATGAATTTGAAAATGCAATATAAAAATGAGACAAAAATATATTTAGAAACTAGAGGTTAATTGTGAAAGAATGTAAAAAGAACCATATGCAAACTCATCTTGGTTTGAGAGATATGAATTTTTGAAGTTAGGGTTGAAAAATAGGAATTTTGGAAACCCTAACTCAATGAAAATTGCCAAAGTATGATCAAAACCAAAACGAAATTTGTGAGATGAGTTTGTAAATGTTTCTAAATGTTAAAGAAACATCTCTGATTTTTTTGGTGATTTTTAAATACTTTAAAGTATTTTTAATCAATTAAATTGAATTAATTAATTAATTAATAATATTAAATGATTTAAAAATACATTTTTAATGCAAAATATAAAAATAAAAATGTTTTTGGGTTTTGGAAATTATTTAAAGTAAAAATGCAAGAAATCAGATTTTTAGAAAATGTTTTGGTATTTTAAATAAATAAAACAAAAGAAATGAAATAAAATAAAAATAAAATGCAAGGTATGCAAGATGGATGGCTAAGATTACCCAGGGACTGGATGGAAGGCTAAGATTGAGAGTCAGCAAGACTTGTGGTATGAGGATCTAAGGGCCTGAATTCAAATTGGGCTCACGCGCGTGATCCAAAGGCTCTCATTTAATCTGACTAATTTAATTATAATTAAGTTAATTAATCAAAATTAGGGTTAAGTGGATAATCTGGACCGTACGCTGCTTAAACTAATCTCTATCCAAGGGCTCACATTCAAACTGACAAACCAAACCCTAATTAATCTCAGGCAATCGGAGATAAGCTCCGATCGTCTTCTCCGGCCAACCACAATTTCCAGAATCCTATACAAGCTTCTAAACTTCAATTTTCTTGCCCAGAATTAATCTCCTAACATTATACATCTCTAATCATAAAAAAAACAACATTTATCATGCATATTTAAGTTGAATCGAATCAAACAAGTTTTTAGGTAAAACTTTTAGATCATCATGAAATGCTTAATTCTAACTCATTTTCAAAACTAATCACATCAGCATGATCAGGGAAGCATGTAGAATCATTCTATAACATAAAATCAAGCTTCTGGAAAAATTACTCTTGAAGGTTACCTGAGATGAAGAGCTTCAAAATGCAGCTTTCTGGACCCTCCTCTTGTGCAATCCAACTTCCTTTAACCTCCTGAGCCTATTGGGATGCTTGAAATGAGCTTGTAGTGGCTGGTTTGAGTGTTTCAGAACTGAAGTTGCAGAAATCGTGTTTCTTGTGTGGTGTGTTTTTGGCTATGGTGATGGGTGGGAATTGTTCCTGAGGTTATATGGAGTTGATTGGTGAAAGAATTTGTGGTTTTTGCTGGCTAGATTGAGAGATTCGATAGCATGAAGTTTTTGAGGATTTTCTTGATTCTGAAGTTGTGTCCTGATTCAGGCTATGATGCTTGTTTATTTATAGCCATTAGGGTTTGTATGAGCCATACCATTGGCTAGTAGAGTTGGTTTGGCACTATGTGATTGGTATGGGATCTTTGTGCAAAAAGTCAAGTTTCTTTGTACTTGAGTATGGGTCAATGCAGCAAGGGATTCTGAGCATAGATTTCCTCAACATGCATCTTGGAGGGTCCTTGGATCAAAGAAATGCAGTTGTAATACATAGATGAAGAGTTTGCAATGTTTATGCATAATGGAAATTTTGTGAAGTTTGTGAAATCAAGCCATGAAATGCTTTGGTACAAGGCATAATTCTGGTTTAGGAAAGTTGCAATAACATGTTATGTCACATTTGAGCACATTAGAGGTCTTGTAGAAGCTTGAAATGCCAATATGCAAAAAATTCTCTTTGACATGAACTTGGAAATTATGTGATTTTTGCAAACTTTGCAAGGCCATAACTTGAGTTCTAGGATGAATTAGAATGAGTTCTTATACTTTTTGAAAATGGGAGGATCCAATATACAACTTTCATGTTTGAAGAAATTTCATTTGAAACCTTTTTAATCAAGAAAGAGGAGGTTGAAAATCTTTCCCAAAATAGAAAGCTTACATTACAAGTCATTTCCATTTTTGGCAAGTTTTGGCTTTGTTCATTTTTCTTCAATTTTTTGAACTTCCAAGGATTCCAATGATCAAATAAAGATCATAGGACCTAAAATTGATCATGATAACCCTTTGGAACCCTTGTTGGGGGCCTCAGATGCCCAGAATATGACTTTTCTTGCACAACAAGTTACCATTTTATCAGATCACTTCCACAAGGAATTTTTGCTTCAAAATTGATACACATGCTCCTTATAACATATATAGACCAATAGAATCAATAATGGCCAAGAATTTTGAGTGGAAGGGCCTCAAACCCAAAACCTTAATTTCTGGTCATTTGTGTAGGAGCTCCTAGGCTGCCTGGACAACTATGCAATCCTCTGGGATTTTGTGACTTCCAAGAACCCTTGGGGGTATAAAATGACCATAGAACACTCATGGACCCTCTTGACATGCTTCATGGCCTCTGAGATAGCTCAAACCACTTTTAAGATTCATCTGATCACAACCCCTAGTTATGCAGCTATGTAGTGAAATAAAACTATGCAGTGTAAGATGGAATGCTTATGCAATGAAATATGAAGGATCACAAGCCAAGGTGTGAGAAAAAGATAGGGCAAATTTGGGGTGTTTACACCCTGATGTTGTCGTCTCCTTTGATACCTATCGAAGAACCTTATCACCAAGGCTCAACAATTTTGCAATGTGTGTTTTCTCAATCATGGTTGTCTTTTCAGCTGCCGTTAACGCAACATTCCTGGTCGTCTCTCCCTTCAACACTTCCAAGCAACCCTGCTGAACCAATAGGGCTTTCGTCTTCAAGCTCCAATGACCAAAGTCATTCACACTAGTGAACTTTTCAATCTCATACTTGGTTGAAGGAATCTACTCCATGCTCACCGCACCAATTTGTTGTGAATTGGATACCTTAGAATCAAAGTATAATTGGTTCCTTGTTCAGTCAAGAAACCCACAAGGGTTAGTGTTTAGGGTAACCAAGGATAACAATAAGGTTTGATTCACTAGTACAAAAAGGACTTTTTACATCGAGCGAAAATGACTTTTTACATCGGGTATGGGTCCGATGTAAAGTCAGACGATGTAGTACATGAAAGACATTTTACATCGGTTTACGGTCTGATGTAAAAAATACACCAACCACATTTGTTTACTTTTAAAGTCTGATGTGAAAAAAAAAATTGGATTTTTTTTCTATTAAAGTGGTTTTTTACATCGGTTACAAACAAAAATCGATGTAAAAGGTTTGTTTATTAAATCTGTTGCAAACAAAAACCGATGTAAAAAGTGTTGCTTAAAATTATCAAATACACCATGTAAACTTTTTTACATCGGTTTTGGATATGGACCGATGTGAAAAAAGGCACCATGTAATCTTTTTTACATCGGTTTTCGATATGGGCCGATGTGAAAAAGGTGTTTTTACATTGGTGTTGCTAATAACCGATGTCAAAAGTATTGTAGTAATTCTAAAAAATCTGACTATTTTTTAGCAGTTCCCTGTAACTTTTTTGGTACCTAATTTTTCATATTTTTCCAACATCACATAGAACATAATTAGGTCGCTATTTTCCATAGTTTCCCAACATCACATAAACCACATTTAGGTCCCTATTTTCATATTTTTCTCACCAATCTAATTTCATTGCACCAAATATCTAGTATACACATATATATTCTTCAAAATTCTATAATTGATTTACAAAAGTACTAATATAGGATACACACAAATGTAATAATTATAAGGAGGTTTACACGATGGACTACTACAACAACAAAAAATACAAAAATATCCAACCATTTATAAGTCATTTCCCCCACTTGAATTACCAGCTTACAATCCACAGGAAGATGAGTTGTAGCTTCGGTAGACAACACCAAAATCGAATTTGCTGACAATAAATAATAACACCAATTAACATCAACAGACAAGACCAAAGTCAAGAAACTCAAATCAGATATATATATATATATATATATATATATATATATATATATATATATATATATATATATATTTATATATATATATATATATATATATATATATATATATATAGAATTCTCTATATCTAACTAGATCAAGCTTAAACTTTATATAACTTAAAGAAACATGTTGCCCAACAGAGTCACAAATCATACAAATCATCTTCTGTTAATTCTTTTGGATCATTAAATACCTACAACACATAAATAGAAATATAGAGTTATTTTTGAAAATTCACATTAAGTTTCAAAATGCAAAGTAAATAACAAAGTAAAGTTATTTTTATTACCGTCATCCAATTATCGGTTATTTATGCAAAGACAACATCCAACATATTTTTCATCACATAGTACCCACAATCATTAGAGTTATTTTGGTTCTTTGTCTAAAAATGAATGACATTATTAGTGAATAATTATATGATAAAATTAAATTTATAATTATAATTAACACCACACTTACATTGGATCGAAGCCATGTAGCCTTTCTTATAATTTCACGTACCATTTGATGAACCCCTAAATTACTAATTTAGAAGAAAAAAATACATATAAAGCCACATAAAATATGGAATTACTTTTTTAACAAATTATGTATATAGGATGTAGGGAACATAAAAGATAAACTTACAGTGTAACAACTTTCTTCATGGTTTGATTAAGTTCATGATGAAGTGAACAAAAGACGACCATTGTATTAGCTTTTGGACAAATGACTATTAATTGCCAATGATTCCTGTACATGTGTGTTGAAGCACAAAAGTCAGAATTTCATGTTACCAAAATTGAAATATCCATGTAACCAAAGTTAAAAAATAGAAAACACAATTTCATACAAACTTACCCATGAATAAATGGTAGCAAGTGACACACTTTCTCTTCGTGATCACGTAACTTTTCTTGTATGTATTTTCTAACTCTTGCTTCAATTTTTGCCACATTATCAACATACGAACACACAACAAGGTCCATAAATCCATATACTTCTGATTGTGATAAATCAATACATATACGATGAATATACCTTAATAATTTTAAAATAAACATTAGAATCAAAGTGATGAGAGATATAACATTAATAGATATTGAGATTAATAAAAAAAATGTACTTACGTGGACCATACTTGCAGAGTAGACACGTCAAGCCAATGAAAACCCATCAACAACTCTCTGATACATTTGGCTGACATATAAAAATTAACGACACTCGCAAAATGACTTAATTCTAATTCCAAGTATGTGTCACCCATTTTCAGAACCATTTTTACTAATCTCTCAACATTGTCTTCCACTTCCATTGTGCTTACTTTTACAACTGAGCAACTTCCTTTTTTGCTTTCATCCACAACTTCCCTATGCAGTGCATTTTTTAATTTATGTACTTTGTGAGATACCCATAGACTTAAGTGTCTCCTTGAAAGATTTTTGCATTGCCTCACGCTCTTCAACAACCTGTTGCATATAATTAGCTCTAATTTTTGCTTCTAATTCAGATGACAATTGTGTAAATTGTTCGGATACATATATATCTTGTCTTTGACGTGATCTTCCAAATAAAGTGATTTGTTTATGGTGTTTTCCAACACCACGAACATGACCTCCATGCTCAGATGTTCCAATGGTTGCTGTTAAGATATTGTGACGTCCATCCGGAACAAATGCACCCCTTTCAGCTTCTTCAACTAGAGAGTCCTACAAATGCACCACAACTTTGAGAATAGTTTTTATCAATAAACTTTGTGAATAGTTTTTATCAATCACAACTATGATACTTGAAGATTTTCTTAATTTTACTTACAATTTTCTCTGCAACAACTTGTGTAGCCTGTTGTCGCTCCCACCAAATGACACCGGGCCAAGAGGGGTACAGACGCGAACGGTCAACGAAAGAGAAGAGAATGAATAGAGTTGCCAGCTAGGCATTTTTATCCCGAAGGAAAGGTAGTGCTGCATAAACCTGAGAAAAGATGGATAAGACGATTGCGAACCAGAGAAACTGAGAAAGGGTGTTGGTTACAACCTGGGAAGGTATTAGCACCCAGATTGTCCGCCGTACTCGACGGGATCCACGCTTAAAAGATTTGTGTTTAAAGGGGGTAGTGTCAATGCTATCTATGTATCAAAGCTGGAAAAGAATGCAAGTGTCAGTGCAAAAGAAATGTGAAGGGAAATATGTGAAGTGTCAGTGTGAAAAAAGAGTGTGAAGCTCAAGACTATGAGGCTTAAAGAATAATGCTGGAAGAGGGGGGAATGTACAGAGACTTTTGTTCGATAACTGTTAAGTTATGCCTACGTATCCTCTCGTGCAATGAGGAAGTCAGAACACTGTAGTTCGACTCAAAGAGACTGAAAGATAAATTGACTTGTGATCTGCTTACTTGCCTATGCTCAAGTGTATGACCTGTCTGGCTCAGGTGCAAACTGTCTTGCATTAGACGGAAGAAGCGAGTTCTCGTTTATGAGTGAATGAGGTGAGAAAAGAATCCCGAAGGAGACGATTATTGTCTATTTTTTGTGTTTTTAGTCTTTTATTGCTTTTGGAGTTTGTCATAAGTTAATGAGCTTAAGCCTAAACCATGGGTTAGCAAACTCATCACATCCTCCCTCTGATCAGGGGTAATGAGAATACTTTAAGTATGAAGTAAGCACCTCACACTTAATTACCATGATGTAGGATTAAGATCATTAACCTACTTGTGATTATTTAGATGTTTTTGGTATTTTTTTTAGTGATAAGTAATGAGTTTAAGCCATAATCAAAGATTTAATGGACTCATTACACCATCCTAATAGAAGGATAATAGATGAGAACATTTAAGCTGAGGAAGATACCTCAACTTAATCCATGATTAGGGATTAACCTCATGACAAAACAAAGCCTTTATTAAAGTGGATTTTAGTTAATGGTAAGGTTAAGAAATGGATTTTATGATTTGCAAGACAACTTGAGGGGGACTTGTCCATTAACACTAGGGTTAGTCCTTCTTAACCAATTAAGGAAGAATTAGAACCCTAATGCAAGGCCCAAGTTACAAGCTTGATGTCTTAATGATTATTAGATGGATTGGTTAAAGGATTTAAACACATCAAGGGTTTAACACTTAGGATTAAAGTTATACACTTCATCCTAATAGAAGGATATAGGCATAACCCTAATCACAAAGCCTTAAAGCCTTAAGGGTTTAATCCCTTATTAAGAGATGAGAAGTGAAGACTCAAAGATGACACAAAGGTAAAACTAAAGGGGGGGACTAATAAAACCCTAATTGTGATCATTCTTGGGTGTTCCTAAGGTTTATGAGGATTGCAAGAAGATCTTCAGGAAGCACCACCAAGAGAGAAATAGAGATGGAAGAGAAACAGAAGAAGCAAAATAGCTTGCTTCACTTAAGAAGACAAGTTGCTTGAAGAAAGAAAGTGAGGAGAAAGAACATGAATGAGCAAGCAAGCTCACTCCAATACACAAACGAAAATGCAGCAATGATGCATAAAAGGGATGAGAAGAGGTTGTGAGAAGTGAAGGCAAATTCACTTCTCAAAATACTTACCACCTGAAAAGTTAACAAAAGGAAATGAAATGAACTGAAAATGTGAAAGATGCAATGATGCAAACCAAAACCAGAAGCAAGATCAAGATGTAAATGATGCTAAGAGATAGTATGAAAGCATGACAAGTGATGAGAATGATCAAACAAGAGATAGGAATGCAAGTGAGACAGGTAAGAAACATGAAAGTTCATGAATGCACATGAAATGGTATGAAAGCAAAACATGGCAAATGGATGATGCAATGATCAAACATGATTATAATGTGTCCTAGAATGTCTTATATGTCATGTGGATGCACAAAATGTCATAGCAAGTTCATGTATGCAGGCATATGAAGGATGAATGCAAATGAAGGCAAAATTAGGGTTTATACATACATGCAATACAGAATTCAAAACCAGAAGCAAATGACATGATAAAAAATTGAAAATAGGATCAAAGGAACCCTAACCCTACATAAGTTCACTTCCCAAAGGGGGAGACCTAAATCTTAACCTAATGGAAGTTATGATTTTCTCAAGTTGGCTAGGGTTTTAAGGCACTTCTCAAGGATAAATGCAAAACAAATTGAAAATGAAAGATAAATCCCAACCAATTTTATCCTAGAAACTACATGAAATGAAGAATGCAATGCAAAAAGAACCATCACCAAACTCTTCAAGGCTAGGCAGAATGGATTTTTCAAAGTTAGGGAAAAAATATTGCTTTTTAAGAACCCTAATTCCAAAGAAAAATGTCAAAATAGGTCAAGAACCAAAAAGAAATTTGTGTGAAGAGTTTGATAATGTTTCTAAATGTATCAAGATGCAATGTTATTTTTTTGGTGATTTTTAAAAACTTAAATGGTATTTTAATTAATCAATTCTCATTAACTAATTAAAATAAACATTTAAATAGTTTAAAAATATGAAAATTATGCCAAAAATAAAATAAAATATATTTTGAGAATGAGAAAAATATTTTAAGACATGATGCAACAAATGAATTTTTTTAGAAATGTTTTACTATTTTAAATAAAATGTGCAAGAAAAATGAATTAAAATGAAAATAAAATTGAATTAAAAGGAAAGTATTCAGATCCAAAGGCCCAGATTTGAACTGGAGAAAAAGAGGTTGACTGCGCGCGCCTTTTAAAGGCTGAGATTCGTTTCAGCTTAATTAACCTAATTATATTTAATTAAATTAATAAAATTGGATTAGGGCTAAATGACTTGATTTGGACCATTCAAAAGTTAACCTAATCCGCATCCAATGGTCACAAAGCAAACTGGCAAATTAATTAGGGTTAGGACCTGTCGCTCCCACCAAATGAGGCTAAGTCAAATGGGGTACAGACGCGAACGGTCGGCGAAAGAGAGAGAACACACAGGGGGTGAACTCAAAAGACAAGAGTCGCCAACTAGGCATTTTTATCCCGAAGGAAAGGTAATGCTGCATAAACCTAGAAAGATATGGATAAGACGGTCGCGAACCAGAGAAACTGAGAAAGGGGGTTGGTTACAACCAGGGAAGGTATTAGCACCCAGATTGTCCGCTGTACTCGACGGGATCCACGCTTAAAAGATTTGTGTTTTAAAGGGGTAGTGTCAGTGCAATTTGTGTATCAACAGCTGGAAAAGAATGCAAGTGTCAGTGCAAAAGGAATGTGAAGTGAAATATGAGAGTGTCAGAATAAGGAAAGAATGAAGCTCAAGACCATGAGACTTAAAGAATAATGCTGGAAGAGGGGGAATATACAGAGACTTTTGTTCGATAACTGTTAAGTTATGCCTATGTATCCTCTCGTGCAATGAGGAAGTCAGAACACCGTAGTTCGACTCAAAGAAACTGAAAGATAAATTGACTGGTGAACTGCTTACTTGTCTATGCTCAAGTGTATGACATGTTTGGCTCAGGTGCAAACTGTCTTGCATTAGACGGAAGAAGCAAGTTCTCGTTTGTGTGTGAATGAGATGAGGAAAGAATCCCGGGGGAGACGATTATGGTTTGTTTTTGTGTTTTCAACCTTTTATTGCTTTTTGAAGTTTGTCATAAGTTAATGAGCTTGAGCCTAAACCAATGGGTTAGTAAACTCATCACATCCTCCCTCTGATTAGGGGTAATGAGAATACCTTAAGTATGAAGTAAACACCTCACACTTAATCACCATGATGTAGGATTAAGATCATTAACCTACTTGTAATTATTTAGATGTTTTTGGAGTTTTTGTTTGATGTTAAGTAATGAGTTTAAGCCATAATCAAGGATTTAATGGACTCATTACACCATCCTAATAGAAGGATAATAGATGAGAACATTTAAGCTGAGAAAGGCTCCTCAACTTAATCCATGATTAGGGATTAACCTCATGACAAAACAAAGCCTTTATTAGAGTGGATTTTAGTTAATGGTAAGGATTAAGAAGTGAATTTTATGGTTTGTAAGACAACTTGAGGGGGACTTGTCCATTAACACTAGGGTTAGTCCTTCTTAACCAGTTAAGGAAGAATTAGAACCATAATGCAAGGCCCAAGTTACAAGCTAATGTCTTAGTGATTATTAAGATGGATTGATTAAGAGGAATTAAACACATTAAGGGTTTAACACTTAGGATTAAAGTTATACACTCCATCCTAATAGAAGGATATAGGCATAAACCTAATCACAAAGTCTTAAAACCTTTAAGGTTTAGTCCTTGATTATGAGATGAGAAGAGAAGACACAAAGATGACACAAAGGTAAAACTAATGGGGGACTAATCAAAACCCTAATGGTGATCATGCTTTGTTGTTCCTAGGGTTTATGAGGCTTGCAAAAGATCTTCAAGAGAGAAGCCACCAGGAAAGAAGCAGATGAAAGGAGGAAGAAGCAAAGAGAAGCAAAACAACTTGCTTCACTGAAGAAGACAAGTTGCTTGAACAAAGAAAGTTAGAAAAAGGCATGAATGAGCAAGCTCACTCCAAAACACATACAAAATGCAGCAAAGAGAGCATAAAAGAAATGAGAAGGGATTGTGAGAAGTGAAGGCAAATTCACTTCTCAAAACAACTTACCAGCTGAAAAGTTAGCAAAAGAAATGAAATGAAATGAGAATGAAATGAATGCAAATATGAAAGTCAAAACCAGAAGCATGAGCATGATGTCAATGATGCTAAGAGGTAATGCAAACACATGTCAAGAGTTGTGAATGATCATACAAGAGATGGGAATGCAAATGAAGCATGTAAGAAGCATAAAAGTTCATGAAAGTTTATGAAATCGAATGAATGCATAACATGGCAAATGAATGAACAAATGATCAAGCATGATTCTAATATGTCCTAAGATGTCTTAGAAGTTATGTGTATGTACAAAATGTCATGGCAAGTTCATGGATGCAAGCAAATAAGGGATGAATGCAAAGGAAGGCAAAAATTAGGGTTTACATATAATATGCAATGCAAAATTCAAAATCAGAAGCAAATGACAAGATAAAAAATTGAAAATGGGAACAAAGGAACCCTAACCCTACACAAGTTCACTGTCCAAAGGGGGAGACCTAACTCTTAACCCTAAAGAAGTTATGATTTTCTTAAGTTGGCTAGGGTTTTAAGGCACCTCAAAAGGAAAAATGCACATCAAATTGAAAATGAAAGATAAATTCACACCAATTTTACCCTAGAAACTACATGATATGAAGAATGCAATGCAAAAAGAACCAACATCAAACTCTCCATGGTTAGGCAGAATGAATTTTTATAAGTTAGGACTAAAATATTGCCTTTTAATAACTTTTATTCCAATGAAAAATGTCAAAGTAGGTCAAGAACCAAAAATAAATTTGTTTGAAGAGTTTGATAATGTTTCTAAATGTATCAAAATGCAATGTGAATTTTTTTGTGATTTTTAAATACCTAAATGCATTTTTAATTAATTAATCTTCATTAGCTAATTAAAAATAAACATTTAAATGATTTAAAAATAATTTTTGATGCAAAAAATAAAAATAAAAATATTTTTGGGTTCTGAAAATTAATAAAAGATTTGATAAAAAATTTCAGAAATTTTTAATGTATTTTACTATTTTTAAAAATTCGTAGAAATTTTTATACAAAACAAATGAAATAAAAATGAAATTAAAGAGAAAATGAGAAAGTCAACTGATCTAAAGGCCCAGATTCAAACCTAGGGGGGCGGGAGTTGACTACGCGTGCTAATGGACGGCTGAAATTCAAATCTCACTAATTATGATTAAACCCTAATCCTGAACCCTAATTACTTTCAGATGACCGGAACAGTGTTCCGGTCATCTTCTCCGGCCAGCCAATCCTTCAATCTCACTCAAAATGCAATCTTAAGCTCTCTAACTCTCCAGAATCAAACATCTAACAACCCTAAACATGAATCCAGCCCTAAAACTCATTTATTTTCACTCAAGAACAAAGATCAAAGCAAAACGGAAAAAACGCAGAAAATTTCAGAGGTTCAATACATGCTTAATACTTTGCCATTTTCAAAACTAAACACATCAGAATCATCAGTGAATCATGGAGAACCAATTAGTAACTTAAAAACACGTTTCTGGAAAAATTGTTCTTGATGATACCTGAACTGAAGCTTTCGAAAATGGTGCTTTCTGGCCAATTCTTTGCTTCAAACAAGCTCCAATGATCCTCCCCAAATGTTTGTGATGCTTAGCTGGAGTTTATATGGCCTCAAAATGAAAATGGCAGAGGTTCAGTTTGTGAAATGTGGAAATCGTGTTTTTGATTCTGGGCTTTTTAGGGCAAGGTGATGGTTGGGAAATGATCAGTGGATCATGGTGAGTGGTTCTGTGAAGTTTGTTTTGAGGTTTGAGGCTTGTGTGATGAGATTCGAATGAAAATGCAAAGAGGGAGGTTTTTGTGAACTATGGTGATGCTCTGGTTTCAGGCTCCAAGATTGTGTGAAATGTGATCCTTGAGGCATGTATGTGAAGCTGTGATTGGTCAGAGTAGTTGGTGTGGCTCAGTTTGATTGGCATGGCTCAAGTTGCATAAAGTCAACATTTGTGTAAGTGAAGGTATGGGCTGGTTCAGTCATGGTACAAGGGTATGGTTCGAATCAGCTTGCTTCAAGGAGGTCCATGGAAGTCATTTTTGGCAGCTGGCACAAGTGGATGAGAAACTTTGGGTAATTTTGCAAATTCATGGAGTTTTGGCCCCTTTTGGATTTCTTAATGATCAAGGCATGAAAATGAGTGATTATTTGGGCCATTATGATTTTTAGGTCATGTGTTATGTTTATGTAATGTTTAGAAGTCACCTTGAAGTCACAAATTGGTTTGGCAAAGGCTTTTGCAAGTTTCCCTGTTTGGCATGAAACATGAAATTATGTGATTTTATCCAACTTTGCAAGGCCATAAGTTTTGATCTAAAATGAATTAGAATGAGTTATTGTACTTTTTGAAAATGGGAGGATCCAATCTACAACTTTCATGACCAAAGATTTTTCATTTGAAGCATTTTTGAATCAAAAAGAGGAGGTTGAAAAACTTTCCCAAAATGGCAAGTTTACATTACAAGTCACTTTCCCAAAATGGCAACTTTGCAAATGGCTTGAAATTCTTCAATTTTGTGAACTTATAACATATTCTAAGATCAAATAAAGATCATACACATTCAAAATGATAGAGAATACCCTTTGGTTGGGTGATTGGGGGCCTCAGATGCCCTGATTTTGTACTGACTTGCTCAAGAAGTCATCTATTGATCAGATGCCTTCCCCATTGAATTTCTTCATGAAAATTGATATGCATGATCCTCATAGCATATAGAGACCACTAGAAACAAGAATGGCCAAAAAAATTGGGGTTATGGCCTCTAAAACAAAAACCCTAATTTTAAGTCATCTGTGCAGTTAAACCTGGCTCTGCTTCCATGCCTTTCTCAGTTCTTGTGATTCTTTGACTTCCTTGATATTTGAAGGATAGAATATGATGTTTGAACATACATGGACCCTCTTGAGATGATTTAAGACCTTTGGAGTGGCTCAAATGGCTCTTGGATTGCTCAGATCACAAACCCTAGATGCAGATGACTTTGAATCAATGCAGCGAAGAAAAAATGCAATATGAGATGATATGATTGAACTTATGCAAATGAAAAGATCACAAGCCATGGTGAAATGAGTGAGGGCAAATTTGGGGTGTTTACAGCTGCCCCTATTCAAACATGAGTTAGCTGTGCAGGATGTAAGCAACGGCTTAACAGGCAAACAAGATAACTTGTGGTTGAATACCAAAGACAATCCAAAATTTGCACTCACTGAAATGAAGAAGAAAAGGGATATAGATTGTAAAAGGAAATGAAGTATGATTATGAAGTGCGGGCGATGGAGGACGACCGTCGAGAAGAGGACGACTGCTGAGGATGAAGCAATGACTGGGACGACCGACATGCTGGGGAAATAAAGCGATCATGATGGGGACGACCATCAAGCAAAGAAACAATACTTTCTAGGGATTAAAGGTAAATGATAGGGACGACCATCAGGCTGGAAAAAAAATTATGAGGAACGGTCATCAAAGGTAAAAGACGATCACCTAGCAGGGGACGGCTGCTTTGTTGGGGATAAGGATGAGGGACAGTCATCCAAGGTGAAGGACGATCACCTGGCAGGGTACGGCTGCCGAAAAAATCACGACATAGGACGAATGCCGGATAGAAATGGTCGACGATGGGGACGGCCATCGGATAAGCATGATGAAGGACGATCATCGAGAGGTGAAGGACGATCACCTGGCAGAGTACGGCTGCTCTCGGGGTTTATCGTGGCATAGGACGAATGTCAGATAACAAGATTAATGATGGGGACGGCCATCGGATAAAATGATGAAGGACGATCATCAAAAGGTGAAGGACGATCACCTGGCGGGGTACGGTTGCCGAAAGTATCATGACATAGGACGAATGTCAGATGGAAGAAAAGTAATTTTAGTTTTTACTAGGGATTTGCTGGGTAATAGTAAACACAGACGAGTGTTTACATCCAAGAAATAAAAGGTATAAGTGTTTGACGTTGTGTATAGATTAAAGATGCGGACGAACATCCTTAAGATTATGATACAGACGAGTATCAGTAGAAACAAACGTTTGACGCATGTTCAGAGATGATGATACGGACGAGTACCAACAAGCTAACAAAGAACACAGACGAGTGTCGATTCTGAGGGGTTTTAAGTGGTGTATATAAGACACAGACGAGTATCTGTACGAGAAAAAGTGATGAATGAGACATAGACGAATGTCCAACTTGCTGTGGAGAGCACGACACGGACGGGTGTCGAAAGGAGTGTATTATAAACGAGTATTTGGTTTACAAAGTGTTTAGGCAACCATGCTGGGGAAGGTGACACAGACGGGTGTCAGGGAAATATACATATGTGTATCTGTCTGTTCGGGCGGCATTACCGGGGAATGATGACACGGACGAGTGCCAAAAGGAGCATGCATCTGTATTTGTGAGTGCCAAGAGGACGTTTTGGCTTTCCGCTGGGGAATTTGAGGGGTATTTGTATATTGTTGATGGAATGTCAGCTTTCGCAAACGTTCGGTTCGACACATGGCTCATGATTATGCAATATGTTTGATTTCTGCCGTAATGCTCCGTATTAGACGGAATTCTACGCTCTGGGGGAAAATATGATGCGAATGCTATGATTATGCAAAGATACCGATCCGGGATTCGGATCCCGTTGCTGTGGAGATCTCCGGCTGATCTGCTTGGAGTGATATCCCAGTTGGGGATGAGATCATTGGTAGATCTGACATATGACTCTGCTTGAGGAAATAGATCACTAATAGATCTATCTTGGTAATGAGGGACCCAGCTAGGGTCTGCGGGAGCTTTCGTCCCTTTGTTGTGTGATCTTCAGACATTGCTCTTCTGGATAGAGGTTGGAGCTTTGCGGGGAGAAGGTTCCCTGTCTAACATTCGGATGAGGAGGAATGATGACTGGACGATCTTCCTAGAGATTTATGTGATTCTGCTGTGGAAGATGATGTCTGGCAACTCAGCTGGGGAGAGGGCACCCCTTGATGCTATTTGGGGAGGTGGGTTGAGCAAATAATGATTTGATAGCCTACTGGGGAGAAAGCTTTCATACCCCATGTTGTGTTTTGATTACCTGTAGTCCTGTCATAACAAAGAAACGCACTAGTACCCCGAGGTATCCCTTATTGGATTCTGTCACAGGAGTTTAGACACTCTCAGGAGTAAATATATTTCCTGTAAGCATGCAATAAGAAAAGGCGCATCTATATTTATGTAACTATTATATTAAGGACATCAGACATTTTTTGCAAATGAAAATAAAATGTACGAGACGGAATATGACTGAAAATATGATTTTATTGATTTGTGTGCCCTGAATTGGCAAGATATAGTCAAAGAAACAGATCCCCTGAAATGAGGAGATTGTTACAAATTGAGAGACAAAAAATGTTGGCAATGTTGATGACGTTTCAAGGAGCTTCCCTTTTTATATGACTCGTATGACATTGACGTTCTTCTCATCTCGCTTTCTGAAGAAGGCTGATTCTGACCGAAGCTTGAACCTTCCGATGCTTGCCATGTTGTAAGTGATACAGACGAATTCAGAATGCAGTTGTTCGCTTATTCAGTTATTTTGCATGGACCGCCCTTTCGGGTTTTCAATCCACCGGGATACCCTTTTTTGCGTGAGCTGTCCAATTCGGCTTTTAACCTCAGCGGGTGTACATTCTTCTTTATTTTCCCTTATTTTTGCCCGAGTCTTTTATTCTGTTTTTGACTCGCCGGGATGCCCTATTTTTTCCTAGACTTACATTCTGTTTTTATGTCCAGCGGGTCATTTTATGCGAAGTATTTTTTAACTGCATCTGAATTCACAGGGGACAGGAAGTCTTCACCATCCATAGTATTGAGCATCAGTGCTCCACCAGAGAAAACTTTCTTTACTATGAATGGACCATCGTAATTCGGGGTCCAGTTGCCCCTGTGGTCTGTATGAGGAGGAAGGAGTCTCTTCAGCACAAGATCTCCTACTTGGTACTCTCGAAGCCTGACTTTCTGATCGAAAGCTTTCTTCATTCTTTTCCGATACAGCTGCCCATGACAGATTGCAGCTAATCTCTTCTATTCGATCAGACTTAGTTGTTCGTATCGGGATCGGACCCATTCTGCTTCATTCAACTTAACATCCATCAATACCCGTAAGGAGGGTAATTCAACTTCAACAGGTAGGACTGCCTCCATACCATACACAAGCTGATACGGTGTTGCCCCAGTGGATGTTCTGATTGACGTTCGGTACCAATGTATGGCAAATGGTAGCATTTCATGCCAGTCTTTATAGGTAACCACCATCTTCTGCACAATCTTCTTGATATTCTTGTTAGCTGCCTCTACAGCGCCATTCATCTTTGGCCTGTAAGGAGTAGAATTGTGGTGTTGGATCTTGAAGTCTCGACACAGTTCTGCCATCATTTTGTTATTTAAGTTGGAACCATTATCAGTAATGATTCGCTCGGGCACTCCATACCGACAAATGATGTCTTTCTTCAGAAATCGGGCTACCACTTGCCTAGTGACATTTGCATAGGAAGCTGCTACAACCCACTTGGTGAAATAGTCAATGGCTACCAGGATGAATCTGTGGCCATTTGAAGCAGTCGTTTCAATCTTGCCAATCATATCGATGCCCGACATGGCAAAGGGCCAGGGTGAAGACATCACATTTATCCGCATAAATCTGGCATTTATGGTATTTTCTGGCATAAGCACAACAGTCTGCCTCCATTGTGATCCAGTAATAGCCTGATCTTAACAACTTTTTAGCCATTGCATGTCCTCCAGCATGGGTACCAAAAGATCCTTCATGCACCTCATGCATTAACAATTCTGCTTCTGCCCTATCAACACATCTAAGAAGTACCATATCAAAGTTTCTCTTATACAGGGAACCATCAGCATTCAGGAAGAAACTACCAGCCAGCCTCCTTAACGTCTTCTTATCATTGGAAGATGCCCCAGGTGGGTATGTTTGATCCTCCAAGAAGCATTTGATATCATGGAACCAAGGCTTATCATATTTGACAACATCTACTGAAAATACATACGCTGGTCTGTCAAGTCTGGATACTGAAATTCGGGGCACAAAGTTGGCGGCTTGAACTTTGATCATGGACGAAATGGTAGCCAGAGCATCTGCGAACTGATTTTCATCTCGAGGGATATACTCAAGCTTGACTGTTGTGAAGAAAGTCAATAACCTCCTTGTATAATCCCGATAAGGTATCAAATGATCTTGGTGGGTGTACCATTTGCCGTTGGTTTGATTAATTACCAGAGCCGAATCTCCGAATACAGTCAAAGTCTTGATCCTGAGGTCAATGGCTTCCTCGAGACCCATAATACAAGCTTCGTATTAACCTTCGTTGTTAGTGCAGTTAAAGGTGAGTTTTTCCGAGAAAGGCATGTGAACTCCTTTAGGTGTAATGAGTACTGCACCAACACCATGGCCATTCATATTAACAGCCCCATCGAACATCATAGTCCATTCTTCTTCCGGGTCAGGCCCTTCAGTGTGAATAGGCTCTTCATGATCTTTTACTTTTATGAACATGATGTCTTCATCAGGGAAGTCAAACCTCATAGGCTGGTAATCATCAATGGGTTGCTCAGCAAGATAATCAGACAATACACTGCCTTTGATGGCCTTTTGAGATGTGTAATGAATGCCATATTCTGTGAGAATCATATGCCATCTTGCAACCCTTCCGGTAAGTGCTGGCTTCTCAAATATGTACTTGACTGGGTCCATCTTTGATATCAATAAGGTAGTGTGGGTCAACATATACTGCCTTAGTCGGCGAGCAGCCCACGCTAAAGCACAACAAGTTTTCTCGAGCAGTGAATAACGTTGTTCATAGTCGGTAAAATTTTTGCTTAGGTAGTATATTGCATACTCTTTTTGACCAGACTCGTCATGCTGGCCCAGCACACACCCCATTGACTCTTCTAATACTGTCAAGTACATGATTAGAGGTCTTCCCTCAACTGGAGGCATAAGGATTGGAGGCTCTTGTAAGTATTCCTTGATTTTGTCAAAAGCCCTTTGGCAGTCTTCGCTCCACCTGACCGTTTGTTCTTTTCTTAACAGCTTGAACAAAGGCTCACAAGTTGCTGTAAGGTGAGATATGAACCTTGAAATGTAGTTCAATCTACCTAGAAACCCCCGAACTTCTTTTTCGGTCTTCGGCGCAGGCATTTCTTGAATGGCTTTGACTTTGTCGGGGTCAACTTCAATCCCTTTCTCGCTTACAATAAAACCCAGCAGCTTTCCGGATCGCACCCCGAATATGCATTTGTTGGGGTTTAACTTCAATTGGTATTTCCTCATACGCTTGAATAACTTCAACAAATTCACCAGGTGGTCTTCTTCTGTGATGGACTTGGCAATCATGTCATCCACATAACATTCAATTTCTTTGTGGATCATGTCATGGAATAATGTTACCATAGCCCGTTGATAAGTGGCACCAGCATTCTTCAGTCCGAATGGCATCACTTTATAAAAGAATGTGCCCCAGGGTGTGATGAAAGTCGTCTTCTCCATGTCTTCAGGTGACATTTTGATCTGATTATATCCTAAAAATCCATCCATGAAGGAGAATACCGAGAACTGAGCCGTATTGTCGACCAATACATCAATGTGAGGTAATGTGAAGTCATCTTTCGGGCTAGCTCTATTTAGATCCCAGTAATCCACACAAATTCTCACCTTGCCATCCTTCTTAGGTACAGGTACAATGTTAGCAACCCACGGCGGGTAACTAGTCACAACAAGAAAACCGGCGTCCCACTGTTTTTGTACCTCTTCCTTTATCTTCATTGCCATATCTGGGCGAGTACGGCGCAACTTCTGTTTTACTGGTGGGCAGTCTTCTTTCAGAGGCAGCTTGTGCATAACAATGTCGGTGTCCAACCCTGGCATATCCTGATAAGACCAAGCAAAAACATCCACATATTCCCTAAGCATGTCAATCAGTTTCTCTTTTACTGAATCTTGCAGGAAGGCCCCGATCTTAACTTCTTTCAAGTCATCTTCTGTACCAAGATTAACCGTTTTGACCTCCTCCTGATGAGGAGTGATAATCTTCTCCTCTTGCCTTAACAACCTGGCTAGCTCTTCAGGTAGCTCATAATCTTCTTCAACCCCTTCATCAGCTTGAGTGATTGGATTGTCAAATTCATACGAAGTCATAGCAGTGTTGTTGTCGGTGCAGTCTGGAGGGCACTTTCTGCAAGGGTTTAGATTGGTTCATTTTAGTGATCAGTTTTATCTTATTTAAAAAAGTGAAAATGAAGTTATTTATTTGAAAAGCATTGCCATTTTATTTTTGTTCAAAAAGGAAAAATGAAAAACAGTGAGCGGAAAAGAAAAGACTCATTTGCAAAAGATGTCCTGATATTCATTAATTGATCTTTGCACAAAATACAAGATGGCCCGATTACAAAATGAGTCCTGACATCTTGGGCAAGATGCAGGACTTGATGCATGCTTTAAAATACAGGAAATAATAATTACTCTGCAAGAGTAACCCTTATAATTTCCTGGGAAGACCAGTTTGAGACATGGCTCCCCGGGGTCCTTGGACGTATCCAGCCTTCCAGGTTGCGTTCGTCTTCTGACTCATCTTCCAAGCTATTCACAGCATCCGGGGTGAGCATCCCCCCACTGACAAACTCGGGCTCCTTTGCAGCCTCTGGTTGATCTTGTCGAGTTGGTTTGTAACCCAACCCGAATCGGTCCTCTTTCTTCTCCACGGGCAGCAGCTTGCCCCAGCCTTGGGCGGTACCTTCCTCAACAACCCTCTGGGCTTGTTGATATGAGGTAATGGAAGTCCCAAGTACAACAAATGTTTCATTAATATTAAGGGCCTCAAACCCATGGCTCATGGTTTCATGGATCTCCCCATCCATTTCAATGTATTTGAAAATAGCCAGCTGGCTAACAAAGATATCCTCCTCCCCACAAATGGTAATGACTTGTCCTTCCCACTCGAATTTTAACTTCTGGTGAAGGGTTGACATCACGGCGCCAGCGGCATGTATCCATGGTCTACCCAATAAACAGCCGTAGGCAAGCTGTATATCCATCACAAAGAAGGTCGTTTTGAAAACCTGTGGGCCAATCATTATAGGCAACTCTATCTCTCCCAGAACTGATCTTTTAGAACCGTCAAAAGCTCTCACTACCAAGTTACTTGGGCATAGTGCTAATCCATCATACTCCAGCTTCACAAGGGCTTTCTTAGGCAGGACATTGAGGGATGACCCTGTGTCCACCAATACATGAGAAAGAACTACACCCTTACACTCCAAGGTAATGTGCAAAGCCTTGTTGTGATTGCGACCTTCTGTTGTCAAATAAGTGTTGGTAAATCCCAGCCCATTACTAGCGTTGGCATTTCCAACTACAGCCTCCAACTGATTGACGGTAATCTCCTCCGGCACGTAAGCTGCGTGCAGGACTTTTAATAGTGCGTTTCGATGAGCCTCGGAGCACATTAGCAATGATAGTATGGAGATTTTGGAAGGTGTTTGGTGAAGCTGGTCTACCACCTTGTAATCACTTTTCTTTATGATTCTCATAAATTCATCAACCTCCTGATCAAAAGGAGTCTTCAAAGCTTCTTTGACAACTTGTTCTTCTTGCACCATACTCTTCCCTTTTGCCTTAGCATCAGCTTCTGCTTCAGCAGTAGGTTTTGGGATTTGTGAAGCAAAGAGACATCCGCTTCTAGTGAAGCCTCCGCCTCCCCCCACATTGTCAATCTGAGGTGAAGAAGTTGATGATTCCAAAGTGATTTTCTGCCCCTCGCTGTATAGATCTGAGCCATAATGCCAAGGGATGGCATTATTGATTTTGTAAGGAACTGGCCCAGGTACTGTGATAGTGACTGGACTGATTGCAACTGCAGAAGGGACCACAATGGTGTGCGGATCATAGTATATGGTGACTAGTGCTCTGGCAGGAGTGACATTTTGTGAGTTGTTGGTAGGGATGTTTGCAGGGTCATAGTATATGGTGACCGTTGAGACGCTTTCATCAATTGTTGATGATGTTGTAGAAGACACTATTGACTGGATGGGTGTTGAAGTTGTAGCAGGAATGGTGATTGAACTTGCATCCGTTGAAGTGATTGATTGAGCAGTTGTTGGAGTTGTAGTAGAATCTGTTGGAACAATGGTTGCTGACGTTGTAGGAGTATCTGTGATAGTTGATGATGGAATTGCTGGATTTGTAGGCGCCGTTGTTGTAATCTGAAGAATACCATCCTTAATAAGACCATATATGCCATTTCTCAACCTTTCACACCCATTGACTGCAATATTGCAATACCCACAGCCGAGCTCACACCCGAGGAATACTTGGCATTCTAAAAGCTGAGTTTTGATTTCAACCAAAGGTGTTCGAATTTGTGCAACACTGGTGATCAAGGTGGATGGTTTTCCCTCCTCAATAGCATTGATCCTAGGCCCGTTGTGACTAGGCATTGGATTCCTTGTGACATTCGGAGGAGGTGCAAAGTTGAGAGCTTTTGAGTCCACCAGGTCTTGGACTTTCATCTGTAAGGCCCTGCATTTTTCAGTATTATGCCCCGGTGCGTTTGAGTGGAATGCACACCTGGCATTGGCATCATAGTTCTTCGGTAAATTAAGAGGATCTGGAGGTGCCAATGTCCTTAACTCAACCAGGTTGAGCTTCAGGAGCTGTGGCAAGAGTACAACATATGGCATGGGAATTGGGTCAATTACCCTGTTTGCTTGAGATGGTCTTTGCTGGAAAGGACGCTGTTGTTGGTTGTTGTTGCTGTTATTGTACGTTCTCTGTTGCGGATACTGAACTTGTTGTTGATACTATGGTTGTTGTTGTTGAGGATATGCAGCTTGTTAAGGAATTGGAGCTTGAATGGTAACAGCTGCTACTGACCGGTGAACATACTGAGGTCTGCCCCTGCTTGCATGAATAGAATTTGTCTCACCAGCCCTTCGGGGTCCCACAAAAGGCTTTCTGGGATTACTGGATGAACTTGCACCACTGTCGGAGATCTTTCCCATCTTCAAGAGGCTCTCAATCCTCTCACCAGCTATAACCACATCAGCAAAACTAGTAGAGGAGAAGGCAGCCAATCTATCAATATATGTCCCTTGTAATGTGTTCATGAACATGTCAGCCATTTCCCTTTCTGACATGGGTGGTTGGACAGCAGCAGCAAGTTGTCTCCACCTTTGGGCATACTCCCGAAAGTTCTCTCTGGAAGACTGAGACATTCCCATTAGAAGGGTCCTGTTGGGAGCCATGTCCAGGTTGTATTGATATTGACGGATGAAAGCCTCAGCCAAATCCTTCCAACATCTTATGGTGGCTCTAGACAAGTGTGAATACCACTCCCTCGAACACCAGTCAGACTGTCTTCAAAGTAAAACATCCACAACTTTTCATCCATAGTATACGCTTTAAGTCTTCCCAGGAAAGACTGCAAATGAGTACGAGGACAGGAGGTACCATTGTACTTTTCAAAGCATGGGGGTTTGAATTTGTGGGGAATTATCACCCCCTACACTAGCCCCATGTCCATCACATTGAAGCCCAAAGAATTCTGAGACTCCAAAGATCTCAACTTCTCAGCAATTTCATCCAATCTCCTGTCATATACTTCGTCCCCAGCTCCCATAACAGTAAACTGTTCTTCTTGGGGATCTTCCTGCAAGATTCTTCCCCCAATAGTATTACCATGCACATTCCTCGGGATGTTAGCTTCTGGATCCAGCTGAGGTCCAAATACTGGCGGATCAATACGAGGCTTGCCCCGTTCATTGTTACTAGTTCCTCCTGTCCCAAGAGGTGGTTCCTCAGGAGTTTGTCTTTCCACCAGCTCTCTCAACCTTTCTTGACTATGGGCTAAGCCAGTCATCACAGCCATGAATTGAGACATCTGATTTCTCATCTCCACTATCTCTTTAGCCATCTGATTTCTGACCTCAGTCAGTTCCTGCTGTATTGGTTCCATTTGAATACCGGGAAGGTTGTTACGAGTCGGGTACCGGTGCGTGCAGTTGACAGGGAACACTCGGCGACGAGCAATGTTTCCTGAGATCACAACAAAGTTAGAAATAAAAAACAAAAAACCTACAAAATAAGACAAAAGTTAGTATGCAATGCAGTATGCTTATTTGTTTTCCAAGGTATCCGGTTTGGTTCTTGGTTTTGACCTTTCTAGACCTTGAGGAAGACGTTTGATGTTGTTGAGAGAAAAACCCAAATGAGAACAAACTAAAATATATTACAAATGATGAACAATACATAGTCTGTTTTACAACACATGCCCATGGAGGGTCAAAATACAATAAAAGGAAAAGTACATCAAATGGAAACAACAACAAACAAAGAATCAAACATCCAGTCCAAATTCATCCTCTCTAACCTCCTTCAGGAGTGCCTCAGTCACTGGACCAGCTGGGTGCTCTGCAATGGTCCTAATGAGGAGGTTCCTGGTGGCAATGGCAGTGGTTAGCTTCTTGTGCCTGTCCTGGTCCTTTGACCTCTTCAATCCTGCTCTGAGTTTCAACTCTAAAATCTCCTTCTGGGCTGCCAATAAAGCTTCCTGCTGCTTCTTCTCATTGGCCTCCAACTGCTCAATCTTGGCTTGAGTCTTCTGGTTTTCTTGTGTACGGGCTTCAGTGATTCTGACCCACCTAGCCTGACTTTCTTGCAGATAGTGCTCAGTCCTAGCCTTCTGAAACTTGGCTTCTTTACAGGCATTCTTCAATATTTGCTCCCCAGCTCTTGCCTTCCTGATGTAGTCCTCTGTCTTCTCAATTTTGGCAAGATGCTCCACCTTGAGCTTCTCCAATCTCTCAATATCCAGATAACCATCACTTCTTTCCCAAAGAGTCTTCTTCAAGGCTTGAGATAGGTTCTCATTCCTTTCTTTCAGCTTCTCAAATTCTTCTAGGCTGACAGTTGCTGTTGGCTGTACTGTAGATGGTCCAGGCATGTCTTCCAAGGTAAAAGGCATTCCAGTAATTTGAGCTCTATTACGGGACCAGTCATAGTATTGAGCAGAAGCAACATTATTACACCTTCCAAGAATAGCCATCCCTTTTGTCTGGATGTTGTCCCAAGCCTAGGATGCTTGCCTGACAGCAGCTGAATTAGGTTTTACTTCACAATACAGGGTCTCCGCTAAGTCTTGCACTCTGGGAGGGTGAACCAAAGCATAGCCCAGTTGTCTCCTGAACAGTAAAGGATTGTAATTGATGCAACCCTTCACTCCTATCAGGGGCACATTTGGGTATTGCCCACAGCTGGTGATAATGTCTTTGCCCTTGGTGCTCTGGGTGCACCATCTAATATCATCTGAAGTCAAAGCAATAAGCCTCTTGGCCCAATTCTTCTGTTGGTGAGGATTCAAGAAGGCATCTGACTTAGGTAGGTGTCTGAGCAACCAGGTGTAAAACAAAGGAGCACAACATCTCACCAACTTCCCCCTTTGTTTCTCATTCCTCTGATGAATGGAGTAGTAACAGTCTCCCAGCAGTGTGGGTACTGGGTTCTTCAGAAGAAACAGATGGATGGCATTCTTGCTGACAAATTTGGGCTCATCTGCAAACAGTATAGCCCCATATATGTTGAGGGCTAATAGTGCACAGACTGCCCTCCATTCTCCCAATGAAGCTTTCGGGATGGCCTGAGAAATCAAGAAATCCAAATGCAAACCAGGGATTCCAGCTTTTGTTGTCATGCTTTGCTCAAGCAAGGCAGGCTCCAAGTATAGTGCCTTTGCTACCTCTCCATTGCTGGGAGCTAGCATTTCTGGGTTGAAGGGGATCCCTCCTCTGATAGGTATTCCAATCAAAGAGGAAAACTCTTCCAGCAAAGGCCCTAGCTGAAAGTCTGGGAAGGTGAAGCATCTCAAAGGTGGGTCATAAAACTGCAAGCATGTGTGGATCATGCTCCCCTGAGAAGGGTCAATGTCCATAACCATATCCAGGATACCTCCATAGTACTCTCTAAACAATGGGATGTGGTCAGGTGTGATAAGTGACTAGATGTGCCTGATACGAGTCAATACAGGCTCAAAGAAATGGCAGGATATAATGCTCTTCCTGGGAGTAGTCATGAATGCTGCTGAAGAAGATGAAGATACGTGCTGATGAAGATCACAGACTGATGCTGGAAAATGAGCCACTGACAGGCTGATGCTGATGAGGATGGCTGAAGCAGATAACTGATGAAGCAGAGGTCTATGCAGAAGAAGGGGTCAAAACCAAACCAGATATAATGTGGATACCCTGAAAAACAAATAAAGAAATGTTAAATGATGCAATGATGATGTATGCAAATGATATGCAAGGGTTTGTGATCAAGCTGGATCTGATTATCTGTCTTGATATAAGTCCATGTATTGTTCAAAGAAGGTCAATATGGAGGTTCAGAAATCCAGTAACCAAGGTGGGGGACTCAAATAAAGAGTCACATATCCAGGGTTAATCACAAGAACTGTCCAAAGTGGAGTACTCTTTAAACAAAAAAAAAACAGGGTATGATGTGGCCAAGTGTACCTTCAAACCTGTAAACAACCCAACCCTCTCACATGTAGTGTTCTAAAACAAGGATCCTCAGACTTGGATCAGTTATGAGAAGTGTAAACACTTCTAACCCGGAGGCACAGTGTTTACAATAACCATAAAAGATCCTCCTCTATTTTACCTCAGATTCTGAAGGTCATAATAAAGGTCATCCAGACTTAGCAGGCTTCCCAGATAGCCCTAGCACTACAGGAAATCTGTAGCACAGAGTTCTCAAGAAGAAACCCACATCTGAATCGTGTTTCATATTCCTGCACCAGACCGAAATGGAATGGGAAAGAACATGAACCACTCTAGCCTAGGTGTCACTCAGGTCCCAGGTATAGGACCTCAAACTCTCAATGGAACCCCACCCATCAAAACAGAAGCCAGATCCAACAATGACAATGACAGTATGAAATATGTAAAGCTGTATAGAAAGAAGTAATTAAAACTATACATAAAGCAATAAATAAAGCAAATAAATAAACACAATTAGCACATAACACCCCAGTAAACACAAATCAAACAAGCGCTAGGAGGAACCCACGAAAAGAAGCAGAAGCCCTGGTTGCAATATAAGGGTCCCCAGCAGAGTCGCCAAGCTGTCGCTCCCACCAAATGAGGCTAAGTCAAATGGGGTACAGACGCGAACGGTCGGCGAAAGAGACAGAACACACAGGGGGTGAACGCAAAATACAAGAGTCGCCAGCTAGGCATTTTTATCCCGAAGGAAAGGTAATGCTGCTTAAACCTAGAAAGATATGGATAAGACGGTCGCGAACCAGAGAAACTGAGAAAGGGGGTTGGTTACAACCTGGGAAGGTATTAGCACCCAGATTGTCCGCTGTACTCGACGGGATCCACACTTAAAAGATTTGTGTTTTAAAGGGGTAGTGTCAGTGCAATTTGTGTATCAACAGCTGGAAAAGAATGCAAGTGTCAGTGCAAAAGGAATGTGAAGTGAAATATGAGAGTGTCAGCATAAGGAAAGAATGAAGCTCAAGACCATGAGACTTAAAGAATAATGCTGGAAGAGGGGGAATATACAGAGACTTTTGTTCGATAACTGTTAAGTTATGCCTACGTATCCTCTCGTGCAATGAGGAAGTCAGAACACCGTAGTTCGACTCAAAGAGACTGAAAGATAAATTGACTGGTGAACTGCTTACTTGTCTATGCTCAAGTGTATGACCTGTCTGGCTCAGGTGCAAATTGTCTTGCATTAGACAGAAGAAGCAAGTTCTCATTTGTGAGTGAATGAGATGAGGAAAGAATCCCGGAGGAGACGATTATGGTTTGTTTTTGTGTTTTCAACCTTTTATTGCTTTTTGAAGTTTGTCATAAGTTAATGAGCTTGAGCCTAAACCAATGGGTTAGTAAACTCATCACATCCTCCCTCTGATTAGGGGTAATGAGAATACCTTAAGTATGAAGTAAGCACCTCACACTTAATCACCATGATGTAGGATTAAGATCATTAACCTACTTGTAATTATTTAGATGTTTTTAGAGTTTTTGTTTGATGTTAGTAATGAGTTTAAGCCATAATCAAGGATTTAATGGACTCATTACACCATCCTAATAGAAGGATAATAGATGAGAACATTTAAGCTGAGAAAGGCTCCTCAACTTAATCCATGATTAGGGATTAACCTCATGACAAAACAAAGCCTTTATTAGAGTGTATTTTAGTTAATGGTAAGGATTAAGAAGTGAATTTTATGGTTTGAAAGACAACTTGAGGGGGACTTGTCCATTAACACTAGGGTTAGTCCTTCTTAACCAGTTAAGGAAGAATTAGAACCCTAATGCAAGGCCCAAGTTACAAGCTAATGTCTTAGTGATTATTAAGATGGATTGATTAAGAGGAATTAAACACATTAAGGGTTTAACACTTAGGATTAAAGTTATACACTCCATCCTAATAGAAGGATACAGGCATAACCCTAATCACAAAGTCATAAAACCTTTAAGGTTTAGTCCTTGATTATGAGATAAGAAGAGAAGACACAAAGATGACACAAAGGTAAAACTAATGGGGGACTAATCAAAACCCTAATGGTGATCATGCTTGGTTGTTCCTAGGGTTTATGAGGCTTGCAAAAGATCTTCAAGAGAGAAGCCACCAGGAAAGAAGCAGATGAAAGGAGGAAGAAGCAAATAGAAGCAAAACAACTTGCTTCACTTAAGAAGACAAGTTGCTTGAAGAAAGAAAGTGAGAAAGAGGCATGAATGAGCAAGCTCACTCCAAAACACATACAAAATGCAGCAAAGAGAGCATAAAAGAAATGAGAAGGGATTGTGAGAAGTGAAGGCAAATTCACTTCTCAAAATAACTTACCACCTGAAAAGTTAGCAAAAGAAATGAAATGAAATGAGAATGAAATGAATGAAAAGATGAAATTCAAAACCAGAAGCATGAGCATGATGTAAATGATGCTAAGAGGTAATGCAAACACATGTCAAGAGTTGTGAATGATCATACAAGAGATGGGAATGCAAATGAAGCATGTAAGAAGCATAAAAGTTCATGAAAGTTTATGAAATGGAAAGAATGCATAACATGGAAAATGAATGAACAAATGATCAAGCATGATTCTAATATGTCCTAAGATGTCTTAGAAGTTATGTGGATGTGCAAAATGTCATGGCAAGTTCATGGATGCAAGCAAATAAGGGATGAATGCAAAGGAAGACAAAAATTAGGGTTTACATATAATATGCAATGCAAAATTCAAAATCAGAAGCAAATGACAAGATAAAAAATTGAAAATGGGAAGAAAGGAACCCTAACCCTACACAAGTTCACTGTCCAAAGGGGGAGACCTAACTCTTAACCCTAAAGAAGTTATGATTTTCTTAAGTTGGCTAGGTTTTAAGGCACCTCAAAAGGAAAAATGCACATCAAATTGAAAATGAAAGATAAATTCACACCAATTTTACCCTAGAAACTACATGATATGAAGAATGCAATGCAAAAAGAACCAACATCAAACTCTCCATGGTTAGGCAGAATGAACTTTTCTAAGTTAGGACCAAAATATTGCCTTTTAATAACTTTTATTCCAATGAAAAATGTCAAAGTAGGTCAAGAACCAAAAATAAATTTGTTTGAAGAGTTTGATAATGTTTCTAAATGTATCAAAATGCAATGTGATTTTTTTTGTGATTTTTAAATACCTAAATGCATTTTTAATTAATTAATCTTCATTAGCTAATTAAAAATAAACATTTAAATGATTTAAAAATAATTTTTGATGCAAAAAATAAAAATAAAAATATTTTTGGGTTCTGAAAATTAATAAAAGATTTGATAAAAATTTTCAGAATTTTTTAATGTATTTTACTATTTTTAAAAATTCGTAGAAATTTTATACAAAACAAATGAAATAAAAATGAAATTAAAGAGAAAATGAGAAAGTCAGCTGATCTAAAGGCCCAAATTCAAACCTAGGGGGGCGGGAGTTGACTACGCGCGCTAATGGACGGCTGAAATTCAAATCTCACTAATTATGATTAAACCCTAATCCTGAACCCTAATTACTTTCAGATGACCGGAACAGTGTTCCAGTCATCTTCTCCGGCCAGTCAATCCTTCAATCTCACTCAAAATGCAACCCTAAACATGAATCCAGTCCTAAAACTCATTTATTTTCACTCAAGAACAAAGATCAAAGCAAAACGGAAAAAACGCAGAAAATTTCAGAGGTTCAATACATGTTTAATACTTGGCCATTTTCAAAACTAAACACATTAGAATCATCAGTGAATCATGGAGAACCAATTAGTAACTTAAAAACACGTTTCTGAAAAAATTGTTCTTGATGATACCTGAACTGAAGCTTTTGAAAATGGTGCTTTCTGGCTAGTTCTTTGCTTCAAACAAGCTCCAATGATCCTCCCCAAATGTTTGTGATGCTTAGCTGGAGTTTATATGGCCTCAAAATGAAAATGGCAGAGGTTCAGTTTGTGAAATGTGGAAATCGTGTTTTTGATTCTGGGCTTTTTAGGGCAAGGTGATGGTTGGGAAATGATCGGTGGATCATGGTGAGTGGTTCTGTGAAGTTTGTTTTGAGGTTTGAGACTTATGTGATGAGATTCGAATGAAAATGCAAAGAGGGAGGTTTTTGTGAACTATGGTGATGCTCTGGTTTCAGGCTCTAAGATTGTGTGAAATGTGATCCTTGAGGCATGTATGTGAAGCTCTGATTGGTCAGAGTAGTTGGTGTGGCTCAGTTTGATTGGCATGGCTCAAGTTGCATAAAGTCAACATTTGTGTAAGTGAAGGTATGGGCTGGTTCAGTCTTGGTAAAAGGGTATGGTCGGAATCAGCTTGCTTCAAGGAGGTCCATGGAAGTCATTTTTGGCAACTGGCACAAGTGGATGAGAAGCTTTGGGTCATTTTGCAAATTCATGGAGTTTTGGCCCCTTTTGGATTTCTTAATGATCAAGGCATGAAAATGAGTGATTATTTGGGCCATTATGATTTTTAGGTCATGTGTTATGTTATGTAATGTTTAAAAGTCACCTTGAAGTCACAAATTGGTTTTGCAAAGGCTTTTGCAAGTTTCCCTCTTTGGCATGAAACATGAAATTATGTGATTTTATCCAACTTTTCAAGGCCATAAATTTTGATCTAAAATGAATTAGAATGAGTTCTTGTACTTTTTGAAAATGGGAGGATCCAATCTACAACTTTCATGACCAAAGATTTTTCATTTGAAGCATTTCTGAATCAAAAAGAGGAGGTTGAAAAACTTTCCCAAAATGGCAAGTTTACATTACAAGTCACTTTCCCAAAATGGCAACTTTGCAAATGGCTTGAAATTCTTCAATTTTGTGAACTTCTAACATCTTCTAAGATCAAATAAAGATCATACACATTCAAAATGATAGAGAATACCCCTTGGTTGGGTGATTGGGGGCCTCAGATGCCCTGATTTTGCACTGACTTGCTCAAGAAGTCATCTATTGATCAGATGCCTTCCCCATTGAATTTCTTCATGAAAATTGATATGCATGATCCTTATAGCATATAGAGACCACTAGAAACAAGAATGGACAAAAAAATTGGGGTTATGGCCGCTGAAACCAAAACCCTAATTTTAAGTCATCTGTGAAGTTAAACTTGGCTCTGCTTCCATGCCTTTCTATGTTCTTGTGATTCTTTGACTTCCTTGATATTTGGAGGATAGAATATGATGTTTGAACATACATGGACCCTCTTGAGATGATTGAAGACCTTTGGAGTGGCTCAAATGGCTCTTGGATTGCTCAGATCACAAACCCTAGATGCAGATGACTTTGAATCAATGGAGTGAAGAAAAAATGCAATATGAGATGATATGATTTAACTTATGCAAATGAAAAGATCACAAGCCATGCTGAAATGAGTGAGGGCAAATTTGGGGTATTTACAGGACCTAATCACTTTCAGGTGACCGGAGAGGAGCTCCGGTCATCTTCTTCGGCGTGTCCAAAACCCTAAAACGCTCTACAGGCCACCCCACATCAAATTAACCACACATAAATGATCCTCTACCCAAACCCCATTCAAATCAACCCTCAAACATCATTTACAACCCAAGAACAAAGAGAATCGAAACAAACTATTTCACGGGTGAAATTTCAGAGGACCACAAAATACTCATTTCTTCACCATTTTTAATTCTAAGAGCATCAACATGACCAGCATAGTATATATTTTCAATTTGTAACAAAAGAAACAAGCTCTGAGAATTCTGATTCTTGAGCTTACCTGAGATGATGAAATGCTAATGTGAGCTCTTCTGGCCTTTCCTCAATGCAAAAAGTCTCATTTGAACCACCTGAGACCAATGGAGTGCTTTAAAACCTTTGATGGTGGCTGATTTGGAAGTTTGAGTTCTGGTATAACAGGTTTTGCAGTTGGTGTATGTGATGCTTTTGGCTGTTTTAATGGTGGATTATGGTTCTATGGAGGATGTATGACTTGTTGGTGAAGAGAAAATTGAAATGTGATGGTTGTGGGAGGAGTTTCGAAGAGAGGAAGGAAACTTGCAGTTTTTGTGAATCTGTTTGTGTGTGTCCTTCTAGCTCATGTCCAGCCTGTTTTATGATCCATAACATATCCCTAAACTATTGGAAGGAGTCTGAGGAAGTGACATGCACTGTGGGAATGGCATGGGGCAAATGGCCAAAAAGTTAGTGGTAGGTGTACCTCAAGTATGGGTTGTGGCAGAGGCTATCCTAGGGCTGCTCTGAGTTCTGCTTGCTTCAAGGGTGGCCATGGGATGCTCTGAGGTGATCTGAAATGGATGAAGGGTGAGATGTCACATGTTTTGCCTTTTTACAACTTGTTGCATTTTGAGGTTTTTGGTCATGGATATGTGACACCCCTTGGGCAATTTGTAGCAAAATGGACCATATGAAGATGTTATAATGTTTTGAGATCACTTAGCAACTAATCCAATCATTAGAAATCCCTTTTGCAAAAATTCCATTCTTGAAGATTTATGAGAAATGCCTTATGGTGACTTGCAATTCAAGCCATAAAAATGAGAAATCCCTTGGGCAATTCTGAATTTTGGACCACGTATGTTGTTTGTGTAAGGGTTAGAAGTTAATTAGAGGTCACATTTGGCTTTGGCAAGTGTTTTTGCAAGTTTCCTCTTTGGCACAAAAGTGAAAATCAAGTGATTTTTCCCAACTTTGACAAACCATAACTTGAGTTCTAAAATGAATTAGATCAAGTTCTTCTTCTTTTTGAAAACGGGAGGATCCAATCTACAACTTTCATGACCAAGAATTTTTCATTTGAAGCATTTTTGAATCAAAAAGAGGAGGTTGAAAAACATTCCCAAAATGGCAAGTTTACATTACAAGTCACTTTCCCAAAATGGCAACATTGCAAATGGCTTGAAATTATTAAATTTTGTGAACTTCTAACATCTTCTAAGATCAAATAAAGATCATATACACTCAAAATTATGGAGAAGATCCCTTGGTTGGATGATTGGGGGCCTCAGATGCCCTGATTTTGCTCTGACTTGCTCAAGAAGTCATTTATTGATCAGATGCCTTCCCCAGTGAATTTCTTCATGAAAATTGGTATGCATGATCCTTATATCATATAGAGACCAATAGAAACAATAATGACCAAAACTTTGGAGTTATAGCCTTTGAAACCAAAACCCTAATTTTAGGTTATCTGAGCAGCTAAGCTTGGCTCTGCTTCCATGCCTTTCCCAGTTCTTGTGATTTTTTGGCTTCCTTGATCTTGGGTGGATATAATATGATGATTGAACATACATGGACCCTCTTGAGATGATGGAAGACCTTTGGAGTGGCTCAGATAGCTTAGGGATTGCTCAGATCACAAACCCTAGATGCAGATGACTTTGAACCAATGCAGTGAAGCAAAAATGTAATATGAGATGATATGTTTGAACTTATGCAATATGAAAAGAATCACAAGCCATGGTGAAATGAGTGAGGGCAAATTTGGGGTGTTTACAGCTGCCCCTATTCAAACATGAGTTAGCTGTGTAGGATGTAAGCGTCGGCTTAATAGACAAACAAGATAACTTGTGGTTGAATATCAAAGACAATCCAAAATTTGTGCTCACTGGTTATGAAGAAGAAAAGGGATATAGATTGTAAAAGGAAGTAAAGTATGATCATAAAGTGCGGGCGACGGAGGACGACTGCTGGGGATGAAGTAATGACGTGGACGGCCGACATGCTGGGGAAATGAAGAGATTATGATGGGGACGGCTATCAGGAAAAGAAATAAGACTCTCCGGGGATTAAAAGTAGAGGCAATGATGGGGACGACCATCAGGTTGAGAAAAATGATGAGGGACGGTCATCTAAGGTGAAGGACGATCACCTGGCAAGGTTCGGTTACCGAAAGCATCACGACATAGGACGAATGTCGGATATAAAAGGTCGACGATGGGGACGGCCATCGGATAAGCATGACGAAGGAAGATCATCTAGAGGTGAAGGACGATCACCTAGCAGGGTACGGCTGCTCTCGGGGTTCATCATGACATATGACTAATGTTAGATAACAAGATCAACGATGGGGACGACCATCGGATAAAAATGATGACGGACGATCATCAAAAGGGTGAAGGACGATCACCTGGCAGGGTACGGCTGCCGAAAAAAGGGTACCATGACATAGGACGAATGTCAGATAACAAGATCAACGATGGGGACGACCATCGGATAAAAATGAAGAAGGACGATCATCAAAAGGGTGAAGGACGATCACCTGGCAGGGTACGGATGCCGAAAAAGGGTATCATGTTATAGGACGAATGTCATATAGAAAGGAAATAATTTATTTGGGATTTGCCGGGGACTCTTCTGGGGAATGGTAGACACAGACGAATGTCTAAATTCAAGAAGATATAAGTGTTTGACACGGTGTATAGATTAAAGATGCGGACGAGCATCCTTAAGACTTCGATACGGACGAGTATCGATAGAAACAAACGCTGACGCATGTTCAGAGATGATGATACGGACGAATATCAACTGGCTTAATCAAAGAATACGGACGAGTGTTGACTCTGAGGGGAAATAAAGGGTGCACATAAGATGCAGACGAGCATCTGTTACGAGTGAAGAGTGTGAGACACAGACGAGCGTTCAACTTGCTGGGGGAGGATATGATACAGACGAGTATCATAAGAGGAAGTGTATAAATCATGAACTTATAAACGTGAGAGATACTCTGACGATCTGCGGGGATAGGATGACACGGACGGGTGTCGGAAAATATAATAAGCAAGGTTTTAGGCAACTATGCTGGGGAAAATGACACGGACGAGTGTCGAGTGAGTATATATACTTGTGTTAGAGAGTGCAAAGGGGACGCTTTGGCTTTCTGTCGGGGAATTTGAGAGGTATTTGTATATTGTCGATGGAATGTTGGTGCACATAGATATTCAATTCAAACATGGCTTATGACTATGCAATATGTTTGATTTTTTCCGTAATGCTCCGTATTAGACGGAATGCTACGCTCTGGGGGGAAATATGATGCGAATGCTATGATTATGCAAAGATACCGATCCGGGATTCGGATCCCACCGCTGTGAAAATCCCTGGCTGATCGTTGGTAGATCTGATATATATGACTCTGTTTGGGGGGGAATAAGTCACTGATGGACCTATTCTTGGTGATGAGGAGCCCAGCTGGGGCCTGTGGAAGCCTTCGTCACTTTGTTGTGAGATCTTCAGACATTGCTCTCCTGGACAGAGGTTGGAACTCTTGCGGGGAGATGGTTCCCTATCTAACACCTGGCTGGGGAGGAAGAGATCACTGAACGATCTTCCTAAAGTCCTGTAGGGAGAAGCATTCTCAGTGCTATTGGGAAGATGTGATTAGTAAGTAATGATTTGGCAGCTCACTGGGGAGAAGCTTTCATGCCCCATGTTGTGCTTTGAACACCTGCAATCATATTATGACAAAGAAACATACAAGTATCCCGAGGTATCCCTTACTGGATTCCATCATAGGAGTTTAGACACTCCTGGGAGCAACTACATCTCCTATAAGCATGTAATTTAGAAAAGACGCATTTGTATTTATGCAATCAAAGGACATTGGACATTTTTTCAAATGAAAATGAAATGTACGAGACGAAATATGACTGAAAGTATGATTTTATTAATTTGGGGCGCCCTGATTTGGAGAGTACAGTCAAAGAAGAAAATCCCCTAAAATGAGGAGATTGTTACAAAATGAGAAAACAAAAAGATGCTGGCAATGTTGATGACGCTTTAGTGCTTCCCTTTTTCTATGACTTGTATGACATTGACGTTCTTCTCATCTTGCTTTTTGAAGAAGGCTAATTCTTACTGATGCTTTATACTTTCGAAGCTTGACATGTTGTAAGTGATACAAACGAATTCAGACTGCAGTTGTTCGCTTATTCCCTCATTTTGCATGGATCGCCCTTTCAGGTTTTCAATCCACCGGGATACCCATTTTTTCCTGAGTTGTCCAATGTGGCTTTTCAACTCAGCGGGTGTATATTTTTATTTGTTTCCCTTATTTTTGCCCGAGTCTTTTATTCTGTTTTTGACTCGCCGGGATGCCCTATTTTTTCCTGGACTTACATTCTGTTTTTATGTCCAACGGGTCGTTTTATGCGAAGTATTTTTTAACTGCATCTGAATTTACAGGGGACAAGAAGTCTTCACCATCCATAGTACTGAGCATCAGTGCTCCACCAGAGAAAACTTTCTTTACTATGAACGGACCATCATAGTTCGGAGTCCACTTGCCCCTGTGGTCTGTATGAGGAGGAAGGAGTCTTTTCAGCACAAGATCTCCTACTTGGTACTCTCGAAGCCTGACTTTCTGATCGAAAGCTTTCTTCATTCTTTTCTGATACAACTGCCCATGACAAATTGCAGCCAATCTCTTCTCTTCTACTAGACTTAGTTGTTCGTACCGGGACCGGACCCATTCTGCTTCGTTTAGCTTAACATCCATCAGTACCCATAAGGAGGGTAATTCAACTTCAACAGGTAGGACTGCCTCCATACCATACACAAGCTGATACGGTGTTGCCCCAGTGGATGTTCTGATTGACGTACGGTACCCATGCAAGGCGAATGGTAGCATTTCATGCCAGTCTTTGTAGGTGACCACCATCTTCTGCACAATCTTCTTGATATTCTTGTTAGCTGCCTCCACGGCACCATTCATCTTTGGCCTGTAAGGAGAAGAATTGTGGTGTTGGATCTTGAAGTCCCGGCACAGTTCTGCCATCATTTTGTTGTTCAAGTTGGAACCATTATCAGTAATGATTCGCTCGGGAACTCCATACCGACAGATGATATCTCTCTTCAGAAATCGGGCTACCACTTGCCTGGTGACATTGGCATAAGAAGCTGCTTCAACCCACTTAGTAAAATAGTCAATGGCTACCAGGATGAATCTGTGGCCATTCGAAGCGGTCAGTTCAATCTTGCCAATCATATCAATGCACCACATGGAAAAGGGCCAGGGTGAAGACATCACATTCAGAGGATTTGGAGGCACATGCACTTTATCTGCATAAACCTGGCATTTATGGCATTTTCTGGCATACGCACAACAGTTTGCATCCATTGTGATCCAGTAATAGCCTGATCTTAGCAACTTTTTAGCCATAGCATGCCCTCCCGCATGGGTACCAAAAGATCCTTCGTGTACCTCGTGCATCAACAAGTCTGCTTTTGTCTTATCAACACATCTGAGGAGTACCATATCAAAATTTCTCTTGTACAAGGAACCATCAGCATTCAGGAAGAAACTACCAACTAGCCTTCTTAATGTCTTCTTATCATTGGAAGATGCCCCAGGTGGGTATGTTTGATCCTCCAAGAAGCACTTAATGTCGTGGAACCAAGGCTTATCATCTTCAGCAAGGTCTGCTGAGAATACATATGTCGGTCTGTCAAGTCTGGACACTGAAATCCGAGGCACAAAGTTGGCAGCCTGAACTTTGATCATGGATGAAATGGTAGCCAAAGCATCTGCAAATTGATTTTCATCTCGAGGGATATACTCAAGCTTGACTGTTGTGAAGAAAGTCAATAACCTCCTTGTATAATCCCGGTAGGGTATCAGATGATCCTGGTGAGTGTACCATTTGCCGTTGGTCTGATTGATTACCAAAGCTGAATCTCCGAAAACAATCAAAGTCTTGATCCTGAGGTCAATGGCTTCCTCAAGGCCCATAATACAAGCTTCGTATTCAGCTTCGATGTTAGTGCAGTTGAAAGTGAGTTTTGCCGAGAAAGGCATGCGAACTCCCTTAGGTGTAATGAGTACTGCACCAACACCACGACCATTCATATTAACAACCCCATCAAACATCATTGTCCACTCTTTTTCTGGGTCGGGCCCTTCAGTGTGAATAGGCTCTTCATGATCTTTTGCTTTTATGAACATGATGTCTTCATCGGAAAAGTCAAATCTGATAGGCTGGTAATCATCAATGGGTTGCTCAGCGAGATAATCAGACAACACACTGCCCTTGATGGCTTTTTGAGATGTGTATTGAATGTCATATTCTGTGAGAATCATTTGCCATCTTGCAACCCGTCCGGTAAGCGCTGGCTTCTCAAATATGTACTTGACCGGGTCCATCTTTGAGATCAATAAAGTAGTGTGGGTCAACATTTATTGTCTCAGTCGGCGAGCAGCCCACGCTAAAGCACAACAAGTTTTCTCGAGCAGTGAATAACGTTGTTCACAGTCAGTAAACATTTTGCTTAGGTAGTATATTGCATACTCTTTTCGACCAGACTCGTCATGCTAGCCCAACACACACCCCATTGACTCTTCTAATACTGTCAAGTACATTATTAGAGGTCTTTCTTCAACTGGAGGCATAAGAATCGGAGGCTCTTGTAAATATTCTTTGATTTTGTCAAAAGCCCTTTGGCAGTCTTCATTCCCCCTGACCGTTTGTTCTTTTCTTAACAGCTTGAACAAAGGCTCACAGGTTGCTGTAAGGTGAGATATGAACCGTGAAATGTAGTTCAATCTACCTAGAAACCCCCGAACTTCTTTTTCGGTCTTCGGCGCAGGCATTTCTTGAATGGCTTTGACTTTGTCGGGGTCAACTTCAATCCCTTTCTCGCTTATAATAAATCCCAGCAGCTTACCGGATCGCACCCCGAATGTGCATTTGTTGGGGTTTAACTTCAATTGGTACTTCCTCAGACGCTTGAATAACTTTAACAAATTCACCAGGTGGTCTTCTTCTGTAAGGGACTTGGCAATCATGTCATCCACATAATATTCAATTTCCTTGTGGATCATGTCATGGAACAATGTTGCCATAGCCCGTTGATAAGTGGCACCAGCATTCTTCAGTCCGAATGGCATCACCTAATAACAGAATGTGCCCCAGGGTGTGATGAAAGTTGTCTTCTCCATGTCTTCAGGTGACATCTTGATCTGATTATATCCTGAAAATCCATCCATGAAGGAGAACACCGAGAACTGAGCCGTATTGTCGACCAATACATCAATGTGAGGTAAAGGGAAGTCATCTTTCAGGCTGGCTCTGTTCAGATCCAGGTAATCCACACACATCCTCACCTTGCAATCCTTCTTAGGCACAGGTACAATGTTAGCAACCCACGGCGGGTAACTGATCACAGCAAGGAAACTGGCGTCCCACTGTTTTTTTACCTCTTCTTTTATATTCATTGCCATATCTGGGCGAGTACGGCGCAACTTCTGTTTTACCGGCGGGCAGTCTTCTTTTAGAGGCAGCTTGTGCATAACAATGTCGGTGTCCAACCCTGGCGACCAAGCGAAAACATCTGCATACTCCCGAAGCATGTCAATCAGTTGCTCTTTTACTGAATCTTGTAGGCAGGCCCAGATCTTAACTTCTTTCACGTCTTCTTCTATACCAAGATTAACCGTTTCGACCTCCTCCTAATGAGGAGTAATAACCTTTTCCTCTTGTCTTAATAACCTGGCTAGCTCCTCAGGAAACTCATAATCTTCTTCAACCCCTTCATCAGCTTGATTAATCGGATTGTCAAAGTCATACGAAGTCATAGCGGTGTCGTTGTCGGTGCAGTCTGGAGGGCACTCTCTGCAAGGGTTTAGATTTGTTCATTTTAGTGATTAGTTTTATCTTATTTAGAAAAAAGTGAAAATGAAATTATTTATTTTGAAAAACATTGCCATTTTATTTTTGTACAAAAAATGAAAAATGAAAAACAGTGATCGAAAAAGAAAAGACTCATTTGCAAAAGATGTCCTGATATTCATTAATTGATCTTTGCACAAAATACAAGATGGCCCGATTACAAAATGAGTCCTGACATCTTGGGTAAGATGCAGGACTTGATGCATGCTTCAAAAACATAGGAAATAATAATTACTCTGCAGGAGTAACTCTTATAATTTCCTTGGAAGACCAGTTTGATACATGGTTCCCCGGGATCCTTGGACGTATCCAGCTTTCCAGGTTTCGCTCATCTTCTGACTCATCTTCCAAGCTATTCACAGCATCCGGGGTGAGCATCCCCCCGCTGACAAACTTGGGCTCCTTTACAGCCTCTGGTTGATCTTGTCGAGTTGGTCTGTAACCCAACCCGAATCGGTCCTCCTTCTTCTCCATGGGCAGCAGCTTGCCCCAGCCTTGGGCGGTACCTTCCTCAACAACCTTCTGGGCTTGTTGATATGATGTAATGGAAGTCCCAGACACAGCGGATGCTTCATTGATGTTAAGGGTCTCAAACCCTTGACTCATGGTCTCGTGGATCTCCCCATCCATTTCAATGTATTTGAAAGTAGCCAGCTGGCTAACAAAAATATCCTCCTCCCCACAAATAGTAATGACTTGGCCTTCCCACTCGAATTTTAACTTCTGGTGAAGGGTTGACGTCACGGCACCAGTGGCGTGTATCCATGGTCTACCCAATAGACAGATGTAGGCAGGCTGTATATCCATCACAAAGAAGGTCGTTTGGAAAACCTGTGGGCCAATCGTTATTGGTAACTCTATCTCCCCCAGAACTGATCTCTTAGAACCGTCAAAGGCTCTTACTACTAAGTTGCTTGGGCGTAGTGCCAATCCATCATACTCCAGCTTCACAAGGGCTTTCTTGGGTAGGACATTGAGGGATGACCCTGTGTCTACCAATACGTGAGAAAGAACTGCACCCTTACACTCCAAGGTAATGTGCAAAGCCTTGTTGTGATTGCGATCTTCCGCTGTTAGATCAGTGTTGGTAAATCCTAGTCCATTACTAGCGTTGACATTTCCAACCACAACCTCTAACTGATTGACAGTAATCTCCTCCAACACATAAGCTGCGTGCAGGACCTTTAATAGTGCGTTCCGATGAGCCTCGGAGCATATTAGTAACGATAGTATGGAGATTTTGGAAGGTGTTTGGTGAAGCTGGTCTACCACCTTGTAATCACTTTTCTTTATGATCCTCATGAATTCATCAACCTCTTGATCGAAAGGAGTCTACAAAGCTTCTTTGACAGCTTGTTCTTCTTGCACCATGCTCTTTCCTTTTGCCTTGGCAGCAGCTTCTGCTTCGGCAATGGGTCTTGGAATTTGCGAGGCAAAGAGACGTCCGCTTCTAGTGAAGCCTCCGCCTCCCCCCACATTGTCTATCTGAGGTAAAGAAGTTGATGATTCTAAAGTGATTTTCTGCCCATTGTCGCTCCCACCAAAATGACACCAGGGCCAAAAGGGGTACAAACGCGAACGGTCGGCGAAAGGGAAAGAGAACACACAGGAGGTGAACTCAAAAGACAAGAGTCGCCAGCTAGGCATTTTTATCCTGAAGGAAAGGTAATGCTGCATAAACCTAAGAAGAGATATGGATAAGACAGTTGTGAACCAGAGAGACTGAGAAAGGGGGTTGGTTACAACCTGGGAAGGTATTAGCACCCAGATTGTCCGCCGTACTCGACGGGATCCACGCTTAAAAGATTTGTGTTTTAAAGGGGTAGTGTCAGTGCAATCTGTGTGTCAAAGCTGGAAAAGAATGCAAGTGTCAGTGTAAAAGAAATGTGAAGTGAAATATGTGGTGTGTCAGTGTAAGAAAGAATGGGAGGCTCAAGACTATGAGGCTTAAAGAATACTGCTGGAAGGAGGGGGAATATACAGAGACTTTTGTTCGATAACTGTTAAGTTATGCCTACGTATCCTCTCGTGCAATGAGGAAGTCAGAACACCGTAGTTTGACTCAAAGAGACTGAAAGATAAATTGACTTGTGAACTACTTACTTGTCCATGCTCAAATGTATGACCTGTCTAGCTCAGGCGCAAACTGTCTTGCATTAGACGGAAGAAGCAAGTTCTCGTTTATGAGTGAATGAGGTGAGAAAAGAATCCCGAAGGAGACGATTATTGTTTGTTTTGATGTTTTCAGTCTTTTATTGCTTTTTGGAGTTTGTCATAAGAAAATGATCTTAAGCCTAACCCAAGGGTTAGTAGACTCATCACATCCTCCCTCTGATTAGGGGTAATGAGAATACCTTAAGTATGAAGTAAACACATCACACTTAATCACCATGATGTAGGATTAAGATCATTAACCTACTTGCATTTATTTAGATGTTTTTGGAGTTTTTGTTTAGTGTTAAGTAATGAGTTTAAGCCATAATCAAGGATTTAATGGACCCATTACACCATCCTAATAGAAGGATAATAGATGAGAACATTTAAGTTGAGAAAAGCTCCTCAACTTAATCCATGATTAGGGATTAACCTCATGACAAAACAAAGCCTTTATTAAAGTGGATTTTAGTTAATGATAAGATGAAGAAGTGAATTTTTATGATTTGTAAGACAACTTGAGGGGGACTTGTCCATTAACACTAGGGTTAGTCCTTCTTAACCAGTTAAGGAAGAATTAGAACCCTAATGCAAGGCCCAAGTTACAAGCTTGATGTCTTAGTGATTATTAGATGGATTGATTAAAGGATTTAAACACATTAAGGGCTTAACACTTAGGAATAAAGTTATACACTCCATCCTAATAGAAGGATGCAGGTATAAGCTTAATCACAAAGCCTTAAAACCTTTAGGGTTTAGTCCTTGATTATGAGATGAGAAGAGAAGACTCAAAGATGACACAAAGGTAAAACTAATGGGGAACTAATCAAACCCTAATTGTTATCATGCTTGAAGGAAGAAAGAAAGCAAGAGAATGAATGAGCAAGCTCATTCTAATACACAAGATAAAATGCAGCAATGATGCAAGAGAGAGATGAAAAGAGATTGTGAGAAGTGAAGGAAAATTCACTTCTCAAAACAACTTACCACCTGAAAAGTTAGCAAAAGAAATGAAATGCAATGAAGATGAAATGAAATGCCATGATGCAAGACAAAGTCAGAAGCATAAACATGATTTCAATGATGCTAAGAGATGATGCAAACACATATCAAGAGTTGTGGATGATCATACAAGGATGAGGGTGAAAATGAAGCATGCTTTGAACCATGAAAGTTCATGAAAGCTTATGAAATGATATGAATGCATAACATGGCAAATGAAAGATGCAATGATCAAACATGATTCTAGTATGTCATAAAATGTCTTATATGTCATATTGATGCATAAAATGTCATGGCAAGTTTATGAATGCAAGCATATGGGAGATGGATGCAAAGGAAAGCATGAATTAGGGTTTATGAACAACATGCAACACAACAATTCAAAATCAGAAGCAAATGACATCATAAAAAATTGAAAATGGGATCAAAGGAACCCTAACCCTACACAAGTTCACTGCCCAAAGGAGGGGATCTAACTCTTAACCTAATGGGAGTTATGATTTTTCTAAGTCAACTAGGGTTTCAAGGCACCTTAAAAGGAAAAATGCTCATTAAATTGAAAATGGAAAATAAATGCAAACCAAATTTACTCTAGAAACTACATCCTATGAAGGATGCATTTCAAGAAGAACCATTATCTAACTCTTCATGGTTAGGCATGATGGATTTTTCCAAGTTTGAACAAAAATATTGCTTTTAAACAAATTTAATTCCAATGAAAATTGCCAAAATGCATCTAGGACCAAAAAGATTTTTTTTTTGAGAGTTTGATAATGCTTCTAAATGTTTTAAAATGCAATGTGAATTTTTTGGTGATTTTTAATTACATAAATGCATTTTTAATTAATTAATTTCCATTAACTAATTAAAAATAAACATTTAAATGATTTAAAAATGATTTTTAATGCAAAAAATAAAAATAAAAATATTTTTGGGTTCTGAAAATTAATGAAATAATTGACAAAAAATTTCAGAATTTTTTAAAGTATTTTGCTATTTTTAAAAATTCGTAGAAGTTAAATATAAAACAAATGAAATTAAATGAATTTTAAAAGAAAAATGAGAAAGTCAAACAATCCAAGGGTTGTGGTTCAAACTCAGGGACGCGGGAATTGACTTAGCGCGCAAACGAACGGCCAGAATTGAAACTTCCTTAATTATGTCATTAGCCCTAATCCTGAGCCCTAATGACTCTCAGGTGACCGGAACGGTGTTCCGGTCATCTTCTTCGGCCAATCATTTTCTATCTCACTCAATACGCATTAAAACTTCATCAAACTCTCCAGAATAAATCCATGAACATCATTAAACATAAACCCCACAACAAAAATCATTTATTTTTCATGAATCAAGAGAAACAAACAAAATCATTTTTACGGGCAAAATTTCAGACAGTCAGTACATGCTTATTTCTTGACCATTTTCAAAACCAAACACATCAAGATGATCAGTGCAACTCATAGAATCATTTTATAACAATAAATCAAAGTTCTGGAACAAATGTTCTTGAGCTCACCTGAACTGGAGCTTTTGCTTTTGGTGCTTTATGGTTGCTTCTTTGGTCAAACAAGCTCCAATGATCCTCCCCAGAAGTTTGTGATGCTTAGCTGGAGTTTATATGGCCTCTAGAGGAAGTTTGCAGAAGCTCAGGTCAATGGGGGAGGGAAATTGTGTTTTTGATGTTGGAGGTTTCAGGGCAAAGTAATGGTTGGGAAATGATCAGAGGATCATGGTGAGTGATTCTGTGAAGTTTTTTTTTTGAGGTATGTGGCTTGTGTCTTGAGATTCGAAGGAAAATGCACCAAGAGGGATTTTTGAGAGGGCTGACTTGTGGTAGGTTTCAGCTTCCAAGATTATATGAAATGTGATCCATGAGGCATGTATGTGAAGCTGTGATTGGTCAGAGTAGTTGGTGTGGCTCAGTTTGATTGGTATGGGCAAAATGCAAAAAGTCAAGTCTATGTGTCCTTTGAGGTATGGGCTGTTTTAGGTCCAGAGCAAGGGCATGTCTGCTGCAGCTTGATTCAAGGATGACCATGGAAATGGGATTGAGGCAGATCAGCAAGTGGATCAAAGCCTATGTGTGGTTTTGCAATTTTGTGAACTTTTGGCCCTTTTGAAGTTTCTTAATGCACAAGCCATGAAACTTGTGAGTTCTTTGGTGCATTCTGAATTTTAGGTCATGGTTTATGTTTGTGCAATGGTTAGAAGTCAATTAGAGGTTACATAAAGGCTTGGCATGTGAATTTGCAAGTTTCCCTCTTTGTGCAAAAGTGAAAATTTCATGATTTTTCCCAACTTTGACAAGCCATAACTTTTGATCCAAAATGAATTAGAATGAGTTCTTGTACTTTTTGAAAATGGGAGGATCCATTCTACAACTTTCATGATCAAAGTTCTTTCATTTGAATCATTTTTGAATCAAAAAGAGGAGGTTGAAAAACATTCCCAAAATGGCAAGTTTTCATTACAAGTCACTTTCCCAAAAAGGCAACTTTGCAAATGGCTTGAAATTTTCCAATTTTGTGAACTTCTAACATCTTCTATGACCAAATAAAGATCATAAACATTCAAAATGATGGAGAACACCCTTTGGTTGGGTCATTGGGGGCCTCAGATGCCCTGATTTTACACTGACTTGCTCAAGAAGTCATCCTGTGATCAGATTCCTTCCCCATTGAATTTCTTCATGAAAATTGATATGCATGATCCTTATAACATATAGAGACCAATAGAAACAAGAATTACCAAAAAATTTGGAATTATGGCCTTTGAAACCAAAACCCTAATTTTAGGTCATCTGTGCAGTTAAGCCTGGCTCTGCTTCCATGCCTTTCTCAGTTCTTGTGATTCTTTGACTTCTTTGATCTTGAGAGGATACAATATGATGCTTGAACATGCACGGACCCCTTGGAGATGATTGAAAACCTTTGGAGTGGCTCAAATGGCTCAGGGATGGCTCAGATCACAAACCCTAGATGCAGATGGCTTTGAATCAATGCAGTGAATCAAAAATGTGGCATGAGATGCTATGATTGAATTTATGCAAATGAAAAGATCACAAGCCATGGTGTGAAAGGGTGAGGGCAAATTTGGGGTGTTTACAGCTGCCCCTATTCAAACATGAGTTAGTTGTGCAGGATGTAAGCGACGACTTATCATTCAAACAAGATAACTTGTGGTTGAATACCAAAGACAGTCCAAAATTTGTACTCACAGAATGAAGAAGAAAAGGGATATAGATTGTAAAGGAAAATAAAGTGTAATTATAAAGTGCGGGTGACGGAGGACGGCCTTCGAGCAGAGGATGACTGCTGGGGATGAAACAATGACGGGGACGACCGACATGCTGGGGATATAAGAGATTATGATGGGGATGGCCATCAGGTAAGGAAATAAGACTTTCTGGAGATTATAGGTAAATGATGGGGACGACCATCAAGCTCAAGGCATAAATGAAATAAATGATGAGGTACGGTCATCAAAGGTGAAGAACGATCACCTGGCAGGGTATGGCTACTCTGTTGGGGATGAGATGAGGGACGGTCATCTATTGGTGAAGGACGATCACCCGGCAAGGTACGGTTGCCAAAAGTATCGCGACATAGGATGACTGCCGGATAAAAAGGTCGACGATGGGGACGGCCATCAGATAAGCATGATGAAGGACGATCATCAAGAGGTGAAGGACAATCACCTAGCAGGGTACGGCTGCTAAAATTATCACGACATAGGACGAATGTCGGATAAGAAGGGGTTCTAATGAAATAGAGACTCCACTAGGGATGATGAAGGACGATCATCAAAAAGGTGAAGGACGATCACCTGGCAGGGTACGGCTGCCGGAAAGTATCATGACATAGGACGAATGTCAGATAGAAAGGAAATAGTTTATCAAGATTTGCCAGGAATTTTTCTGGGGAAGGGTAGACACAGACGAGTGTCTAAATTCAAGAGATGAAGGTACAAGTGTTTGACACTGTGTATAGATTAAAGATGCGGACGAGCATCCTTAAGACTATGATACGGACGAGTATCAGTAGAAACAAACGCTTGACGCATGTTCAGGGATGATGATATTGGTGAGTATCAACTGGTTAACAAAGAACACAGACGAGTGTCGAATCTGAGGGGATATAAGTGGTATATACAAGATACGGACGAGTATCTGTATGAGTAAAAGGTATGAGTGAGACACAGACGAGTGCTCAACTTGTTGGGGAGAGTGCGATACGGACGGGTGTCGGAAAAAGTGTATTATAAACGAGTATATGGTTCCCAAATGTTTAGGTAACTATGTTGGGGAAGGTGACACGGACGAGTGTCAGGGAATTTGTACATATATGTACCTGTGAGTGCAAAGGGAACGCTTTGGCTCTCTGCTGGGGATATGACACAGACGGGTGTCGGGAAGTATCTGTAATGTATAAGCATCTGTTTGCTCGGGCAATTTTTACTGGAAAATGATGACACGGACGAGTGCCAAAAGGAGTGTGTATCTGTATTTGTGGGTGTAAGGGAAATGCTTTGGCTCTCTGGGGAATTGGGAAACATTCTGTATATTGTTGATGGATTGTCAGTATTTGCAAGTGTGTTTCAGAACATGGCTTATGATTTATGCAATATGTTTGATTTTTTCCGTAATGCTCCGTATTAGACGGAATGCTACGCTCTGCGGGAGAATATGATGCGAATGCTATGATTATGCAAAGATACCGATCCGGGATTCGGATCCCGTTGCTGTGGAGATCTCTGGCTGATCTGCTTGAAGTGGATATCCCAGCTGGGGGATGAGATCATTGGTAGATCTGATATATATGACTCTGCTTGGGGAAATAGATCACTGATAGACCTATCTCAGTAATGAGGAACCCATCTGGGGTTTGTAGAAGCTTTCTTTACTCCGTCGTGAGATCTTCAGGCGTTGCTCTTCTGGATAGAGGCTGAAACTCTGTGGGGAGATTCCATGTCTAGCACTCGGCTGGGGAAGGAGAAAGATCACTGAAAGATCCTCCTAGAGATTTCTGTGGGGGGTCCTGCTAAGGATGCTACTTGACAACTCAGCTGAGGATATGAGCACCTACTGCTTTGGAGAAGTGATGCCTAGTAACTCTGGTGGGGAGAAAGCATCTCTGGTGCTGTTGGAAGGTGTGTTGAGGAAATAATGGTTTGGCAGCATACTGGGGAGAAACTTTCATGCCCCATGTTGTGCTCTGAACACCTACAATCCTGTAAAGACAAAGAAACGTACAAATACCCAGAGGTATCCCCTGCTGGATTCCATCATAGGAGTTTTAGAGACTCTTGGGAGTAAGAAATATATTTCCTGCGCGCATATATTTTTAGAAAGGCATATTTGTTTTTTATGCAAACATTATATCAGAGATTTTGGACATCTTTGCAAATGATAAAAATGTACACGACGAAATGTGACTGGAAATCTGATTTTATTAATTTGTGTGCCCTGAATTGGCAAGTACAACCAAAGAAACAGATCCCCTGAATTGAGGAGATTGTTACAAATTGAGAAACAAAGAAAGTGTTGGCAATGTTGACAACGCTTTAGTGAGCTTCCCTTTTGCTATGACTCGTATGACTCTTGACGTTTTTCTCATCTTGCTTTCTGAAGGAGGTTGGTTCTGACCGATGCTTTAACCTTTCGAAGCTTGCCATGTTGTAAGTGATACAGACGAATTCAGAATGCAGTTGTTCGCTTATTCAGTTATTTTGCGTGGACCGCCCTTTCGGGTTTTCAATCCACCGGGATACCCTTTTTTGCCTGAGCTGTCCAATGCGACTTTTAACCTCAGCGGGTGTACATTCTTCTTTATTTTCCCTTATTTTTGCCCGAGTCTTTTATTCTGTTTTTGACTCGTCGGGATGCCCTATTTTTTCCTAGACTTACATTCTGTTTTTATGTCCAGCGGGTCATTTTATGCGAAGTATTTTTTAACTGCATCTGAATTCACAGGGGACAGGAAGTCTTCACCATCCATAATACTGAGCATCAGTGCTCCACCAGAGAAAACTTTCTTTACTATGAACAGACCATCGTAATTCAGAGTCCACTTGCCCCTGTGGTCTGTATGAGGAGGGAGGAGTCTTTTCAGCACAAGACCTCCTACTTGGTACTCTCGCAGCCTGACTTTCTGATCGAAGGCTTTCTTCATTCTTTTCTGATACAGCTGCCCATGACAAATTGCAGCCAATCTCTTTTCTTCGATCAGACTCAGTTGTTCGTATCGGGATCGGACCCACTCTGCTTCATTCAATTTGACATCCATCAGTACCCGCAGTGAGGGTAATTCAACTTCAACAGGTAGGACTGCCTCCATACCATACACAAGCTGATACGGTGTTGCCCTAGTGGATTTTCTGATTGACGTGCGGTACCCATGCAAGGCAAACGGTAGCATTTCATGCCAGTCTTTGTAGGTGACTACCATCTTTTGTACAATCTTCTTGATATTCTTGTTAGGTGCCTCTACAGCGCCATTCATCTTTGGCCTGTAAGGAGAAGAGTTGTGATGTTGGATCTTAAAGTCCCGGCACAGTTCTGCCATCATTTTGTTGTTTAAGTTGTGTCGCTCCCCGGATTTCCATCCTGGTACAAACGCGAAAGTGGCGCGGAAAAAGAATAGAGTCGCCAGCCAGGCATTTTTATCCCAAAGAGAGGGAATGGTAATGCTGCACAAACCAGAAGAAAGAAAGAGAAAGGACACAGGTCCTGCGAACCAAAGAGACTGAGTTCGGGAGTCGGTTACGACCTGGGAAGGTATTAGCACCCAGATCGTCCGCCGTACCCGACGGGATCCACGCTTGCAAAGAAAACTGTTTCAAAGGGTGAGGGTATGAAAACTGCAGCAAAAGAAATGAAATTGAAAAGGAACTGGAACTGGTAAAGAAATGAAATAAGAAACAAAGAGAAAAATGTAGGGAAAATAAAGATTGTGCTCGAACGGGCCCTACCCCGCTGCCTACGTACCTCATCAGGATAATGAGGATCAGAGACGCCGTAGTTCCCCTAACTAGGGGTAACAAAGGAAAATTGCTTGTGAATTAAAGGCTTGAACTGCCTATGTCAATGCTCAGGTGTTGCAGGCTCGGACGACGAGTGTGTTGCCGTCTTGCAAAGTGACATGTAGGAGCAAGTTCGCGTACGGAGCGAATGAGGTGAGAAAAGAATTCCCGAAGGAAAGACGCTTATTGTTTGTTTGGTTTTTTTTAGAAGCTTTTATGAGTGAAGGTTTGCATAGGTAAGTGTACCTAAGTCTTACTCAATGAGATGTGTACATCTCACATCATCCCGAAATGGAATGCGCAAGAGGCACACCTATCTATGGAGGAAATCCCCAAAGCTAGTCCCACAAGTGAAGGCTTAAGCACACTGGCCTATTACCAATATTAAGTATTTTTGTGGTTTTTGGTTAAGAATTGTTTTTTAGCTTTTTCTTTGTGAGGTACTCATGCTAAGACCTGCCCACCACGAGTGATGACTCACACCTCGCCCCGAAACGGAACGCGTGCAAGCATCTCATAGCAAAGTCTCATGTCACATGAAAATACTCAACATTTATTAAGTGAATTAAAATTGAATTTGAAGAAGAGAAGAGAAAGAGCACCAAAAGGAGAATAAAGGTAAAAACTAACGGGAAAAGTCTAATCCTAATATTCACATGCTCGGATGGTCCTGGGTTAGTGAGGCTCACTATCCTAATGAAGGAAAAGAAAAGAAGAAGATGAAAGGAGCAGCACCATGGTGGCCTAAGCGCACCTCAAATTAGGAACGAAAAGAAGATGAGAAAGAAGAATAAGATAAGAAGAAGAATGTAATGGAGATGAACAATGAATAAGATAAGGAGATGAGAATGCGAAATGGAGATGAATAAGAATGAAGAGATGAGAATGGGATATGAATATGAATAAGAATGAAGAGATGAGAATGGGATATGAAGAAGATAAACAATGCACAAACAGAGCCTACACCATTAGGACTTCCAGATGCAACATCATGCAATAATTAAAATCGGGCATCAGTGGTACCTAACGGAGAAGGTCCGTTGCCTCTTCAATACGCACAAAAGAAATCCTGAATAATATCAAGTCCAGAAAAGATTTACAACTCCAACACAATTGTCCATTACCAGGGTATCAAGTATAGGCACTCGCATCCAAGACGATCATCAAAGAGAACAAGTTACATCCTCCATCAGCAAAATCAGGCAAGGAACCGATCAATAAAACCAATTGTCAAGACGAGTCCTCTAGCCCAAGAAATAATCCAATATTCGTTTCTACTTGCATAAAGGATCACACAAATAAGTCAACCAGCTATGAACAAAACGGTTAATCGCAAGGCCATCATCAACGTCAAACAAAAGCCTACAAAATGTCAACGCAAACTAAAACCAAAATTAAACAAAACCCTATTTAATTAAACCAGATTACCCAGAAACAAACAAAATTCTATGTATTTAAACCAAATTAAGCGAGAGAAACTAAAATCTAAACTATATCAAAATTAAATTCTAATTAATAACTAAACAATTAGCTAAATAAGTAACAATTAACAAAGCTAAATCAAAATTAACAAATTTAATAGATTCTAAAAAAACTAAACATAGAATATGTATATTAATCAATAATCCAACAACAATGACTTTGCACAAAAATTATAGCACACAAATTAATAAGCAAAGGAGAGGGAGGCTGTCCGCTGGACTTGGAGTTGGAATCAGCAAATCAAACTGGGCTTAAAGAGCCCATAACAAACAATAAGACCTGTATTTATAAAACAAAAGAAAGTTAGAAAAAAAATAGAATTAAAATAAAATGAAACTACACAAGGAACTCAGCATAATAAAAATTAAAAAAAACAAAAGGTGGAACTCCAACTTCATTCTTCTTCTTTCTCAAAACAAAACGATCCCTTGTTCGTACAACTTCTTCCCAAAACACGCCGCCATCACCGAATGCCTCTCCATCTCGTGCTCGATCTTCGTCTGAATCGCGTCGCTGAATCTTCAAAGGTCACACCACTGCCATGTTTTCATCATCATCTCCGAAGAATTTCTCACCATATGCTTTAACCCTTTCGCCGGCGACGGCGAAGCTCGTCGCCCCCCGCGCGATACAAACTCGGCGCACTCTTGCGTCCTCCATTGCCGACGAAGAAATCCTCCGTGTAAGCTCGCGCTATCACGATCTCAGCTTCGACCTTTTCATACCCGTGATGTCTCTTCTCCTCTCCAACAAAAGGCTCGATGGAAGCGACGGAGACCTCGATGGCAACGAAATTTGGAGCAAAATCTTCGGTACACCTCCTTGCTTCTACTCTGCTCCTTGCACCAGCTTTCAGATCGCGGAGGTTTCCTCTTCGACTTCGGTTGATTTTGTCTCAACTCATCTCAAATCTCAGATACATCTCTATTTCATCTTCTTTTCTCTGATTCTGAATTCTGTTTTTGTTGTTGAGATTCGTTAATGGGAGGTGGTGGTGGTAGTGTCCGATTGTTGTTGTTGATGATGAAGGTGTGTGTTTGGTTGTGAGGTTGTTGATAGGTGTGAAGGCTTTGATGTTTGAAGGTTGGATTTCGTTTTTCAGATTTGGTTTTGAATTCACTCAGCCCTCTTCCTCTCAGATATTCTTCCATATTTTCTATTTTTGTTTGAGTATGGTGAGGTTGAGGGTGAATGAAGGTTTGTGAGTTTGTGTGAAGTTGTTTGGTGCTAAGGTTGAAGAAGGTTAAAGGAGTTTGTTCAAGAAGAGTGTTGAAGGTGGTTTCGATTTGATGAGAGGATGAATCAACGAAGACGTTTTTGGTGTGTCTAAATTCTTCAGTGAGTGAAGCAGAGAGTCATGAATTGGTTGTGTTATAGTGATGGAATAGTGAGTGGAATGCGTGTGGCTGGCGGTACCAAGTTGTGTGTGGTATTGAAATCGTGGCTGTAGTGCGTGAGTGATTTCTTTGTTGGTTGTGAGCGTACGGGATTTGTGTGAGAATGAGAGTGTACAGGCTGTGTGCGTATGCTGGCAGTGAGTGTGAAGATTATTGGAGTGGTGGGTCCCAAGTCCATGCTAAAGTTTATTCTCTTCTTTTTTTGTTTATAATTTTGTGCTTAAAATAATAATAAATGAATATGTACAATGGTGTAGACAATAACAGAAAAAAAAGAATATTAAAAAAATTGATATGAATTTGAAATAGATAATGCAGTGGTTTAATATTAACATGGAAATGGTTAAGGTGAAATGGAGTGAATATTGGTCATTATGATATGAATAATGGGCTTAATGAGAACTTGATGGTTTGTAGTGTATGGTCTTATGGGTTAAAAAAAAGAAGAAGGATATGAATGATATTTTAGAAAATAAAGAAATTGAATTAAGGAGATATTTCATGAATGGATATTGAATGAATAAAAAATCAGAAAAGGATTAAAACAAAGAAATTTGACTAATTTGAAATGGTTAATGGATAAAAAAGATAAGGAAATGGATTGGGCTTAAATTGGAAATGGATAGAGAAATAAGGGTTTAGATGAAATTGAAAATTTGAATATGGATTACAGTGAACTTGGATAAGTTTTCCACACACACTCTGACTAAATTCAATCCAAGAACTCTACATGAAATTCTTCAAACAACTCCTGATAAGAATGAACCTTCTGAACAACTTGCAACCAAAACGACAACTTTATGAATTAACTTTCTTTTGAAATTCATGAAGCATTTCGAACCACCTGAGAAATAGCCCACAAACCACTTGCACTCGAAGGAACCTCTAAAACGCCGAGAAAAGATGAATAACCTTGTAACTTGAAAATGACGAGAATAGCCTGATGATGGGCCAGAGGCATAATGGATAGTCCTTGCAGATTGAAGTCCTTGAAGATCACTGTTTCAGGGAAATAAGCCCTAATCCAGCAACGTGAGGAGAATGATACCACTGACGGCTGCATAGCTGAAACTTTGAATTTGTCGGATAACCACAAATAGGACGCGAAACCTTAAATCCTCTGATGACCATGATCCCATGTCTTATGCACATGATATGAATTCTAAATGTTAATGATCTAATGGAAATGCATATGAGATGCAAACAAAATGCAGACAGAGATAAAAAAAACCAGAGGGCAAATTTAGGGTGTCTACAGCTGCCCCTATTCAATCAGCTGTTAATCCGAAAAGGATGAAAGCAACGGTTATCAGACTTTCAAGATAAACAGTGATTGAATACCAAGAAGACCTGAAATTTGCGCTCTGACGAAGAATGCAAAATACTGGGAAATAAACCCAACCAAATGACTCTTTGGTGACTGCAGGGGAGAAAAAGCAGACGAGCTTCTTCCAAGTTGAAACTGATATCTGGAATAAGAACATGTTGACAGACGAGTCTTCGAATGACCTGTGACGCCAGGTGCAGAGAGCGGACGAGCCCTTAAGAATCTTCAAAGTAACCTGAGATAGACGAATCTCCTTCACTAATCCTTACGCAGATAAGTGGAATAAGACGGACGAGTCTTCTTCGGATAACCCTTACGCAGGTTCCGGAAATGCATATAAGTCCGTGGGATAGACATGCAACTAGGATAGACGAATCCTCTACACGAATCCTTACGCAGATAAGTGGAATAAGACGGACGAGTCTTCTTCGGAAAACCCTTACGCAGGTTCCGGTAATTGTTTTGACGTTTTAATCCCACTGTCAGGATTTTCAACCTCTTCAATGCGGACGAGCATTGGAATGATCATCAAAGAAACACAGACGAGTGTTATAAGTCGACGATACGGACGAGTACCAGACGATGATCCAAGAAACACGGACGAGTGCTTCTGATAATGATACGGACGAGTATCAACTTATTTCAGGCGATCTTCAAAAGAAAATACCAAACACGGACGAGTGTCGAGGCGTGCAGACGAGCACTAGATAAGTAATAGACACAGACGAGTGTCGAAGGATGCGGACAAGCAATCTTCAAAGGAGTAACAAGCACGTACGAGTGCTAAGAGATGCGGTCGAGCATCAAATAAAGATGCGAGTACGGACGAGTGCTGGGGAATACCTCAAATAAAGAGGAATCTGCTGAGGAAAAGGCACAGACGAGTGCTGAAAGAGGATGAGCATCAAATAAAGATGCGAGCACAGACGAGTGCTAGTAGATATAGACTCTACTGGGGAAAGCAAACGAGCAATACCACAGAGCTAACACAAACGAGTGTTGAAAGATGCAGACGAGCAGCAATAAAGCATGATATATCACTGCTGGGGATAACTCTGCTTAGAGATAACACAGATGAGTGTTGACAAACGCAGACGAGCGGTAGACAAATGCCTGATTGGCCACCGAGAGTTAAAACTCTGCAGGAGAAGATAAGTCTAGAGGTCTGACTACCCATCTCTGACTGAGGTGATATATACCTGACTGTATCATCAAATGACCACCAGTATGGCAACTTTGCTGGGAAATATTTCACTGCCGGAAGTGGAGATCAGACATGAACTCTGTGGGGAAAGATCATCTTCAGACTTGGCTAGGGAAGATGCTTCGTCAAATAACTCTTGCTGGGACCCTTGCTAGAGAGAGAGAGCTCTGACAATTCTAACTTTGTGGTGAAACAAGGCCTTCAGCTGCCTGTTGGGAAAACTTCACTGTGGAAAGATAAGTCCGCTTGGGGATGAGAACGATTCAATTCGCCTTGAAGTTCTGCTGGGGATATCGTCTGCTCTAACTCAACTGGGGATGTGTCAACCTTCTGGACTGACGGAGAAACATATTTGGAAATGCTCTGCTGAGGAGAGACTTTGCTGGAGAATCAAGTAAGTCAAAATATGCCCCAAGTATAGTACTATGACTGTGTTGGGAAGATATGCCAATGAAAATTGGACTTTGACTGAATGAGAACACCAACTCCTTATGTGGAAACCTTGTCGGCTGAACGCAAATCCATATGCTCGGGGAAGAAATAAACTTTCAACGGCCTGCTGGTAAAATAAATACCAGATATTCCCTGAGAATTAACACAGTGTTTCAAACTTCTGAGCTCAACAACTGCATACTGATTATCCAGAGTGACCAAGCATCCCTTTACTCTTCAAATTGCCTCAGATTGCATCGTCTACAACAAGATCGCCTTCAGAGGATTTTACAGAAGACCTGGCATCCAGACTTGCCCAAGTGTCTTCAAACTCTCGCAGAAATTCATCATATCTTGAGATAACTGCCCCAGATTGTGTCTTGTAACAATTCTGCCCCACACCAGAGAGAAAACAGAAACCATGCGGTATGAAGATGCCATGCAAATGATGCAAGACGTAAATGTATGCTCATGATGCTAAGGATATGATGATACAAGGATGATTGGGCGTAAGGCCAGGTTGATAGAGATTTTTGTAGATGTCTTGAATTGGCAGAATTTGTGACCAACAAGAAATATTGAATTCAGTTCGGAATGTCCTATCAGATGTTGGGACATTATCAAACAGAGTATATGAACTTATTTCAGGATGTCTCACCAGATGTTGGGACATTGTGTAAATGACTTAAGTTCAGTTTTTCAGGATGTCCCAACAGATGTTGAGACATCTCAAACCTGCTACCAGAATTAATTATTGACTAACTGATCAGAGATATTTAAGGAGAGTTATCTGGAATTAATTAATGATGGATAAAAACAGAACAAGGCGCATCTGTAGGGAGTTTTATATTGAAGATTCAGATTAAAACAGAAGACCTAAATCACCTAGAATCTAGGAAGTAACAAACCCTAAATTCAAGGTGAAAGCTGCATGCGCATTAGGGCTGGATCATTCTACAGAAAGCCCAAATTACAGATACCTATTTAATCAACAGAAACTCATAGAATTGAGTACGAATTTCAGAAGACCAAATAGGGTGTCTAGTGTTTTAATAGCAGGTTGTTTTTATTGTACCACTTTATGAGCTTTTAAGCAAAAGTGCATTTGTGACTTGATTGAAACTGTGAAGTAAGATCAAGCTGTTTTTGTTTGAAGTATGACTTCAATTTCATTAAACTTGTAAACAAAATCACTGTGTGATAGAGGGGGAGTGAGTAGGGTACTCTTATCTAAGTTGTGACTTAGGTAGAAATTGCATTGGGTAGTTATTAAGTGATAGATTAAACAGGGTGGTTTAAGTCTAGAATTAATATTACTTATAGTGGATTTCCTCCTGGCTTGGTAGCCTCCAGATGTAAGTGTGGTTATACACTGAACTGGGTTAACAAACTTCTGTGTTGTTTACTTTTCTTGCTATTTAAGTTTTGGTTAAATTTGTCAAGTGTTGGGACATCTCTTAGGACATCTCATACCTGATCACAGAATTTCAATTGGCATCAGAGCAGGCACCCTGCCTGTTTATACTGGGTGAGATCTAGGGAATACAAATTCTGTAACATGGACAGAGATATAGGGTCAGTAAATAGACCACCTATTATGGATGGATCTAATTATGACTACTGGAAGCCAAGAATGATTGCATTCTTAAGATCACTTGACAACAAGGCATGGAGAGCAGTCAACATTGGATGGGATTATCCTGTCCAAGATACCAAAGATGGATCAAAAGTGCTGAAACCTGAAGAAGAATGGAGTAAGGAAGAAGAAGATTCAGCACTAGGCAACTCAAAGGCCTTAAATGCTTTATTCAATGGCATTGATAGGAACATCTTCAGACTTGTACATCATTGTGAGCTAGCCAAAGATGTGTGGGATACTCTCAAAACAACTCATGAAGGAACATCAAAAGTAAAGATGTCAAGACTTCAACTTCTCACCACCAAATTTGAAAACTTGAGAATGAAGGAAGATGAGACAGTTCATGAATTCTACATGAACATTTTAGAAGTAGCTAATACTTTTGGAGCTTTGGGAGAAAAGATGACTGATGAAAAGCTTGTAAGAAAAATCCTCAGATCTTTGCCAAAAAGATTTGACATGAAAGTCACAGCAATAGAAGAAGCTCAAGACATATGCTCTATGAAAGTTGAAGAACTCATTGGTTCCCTTCAAACTTTTGAGATGGGAATGAATGACACAAATGTTAAAAAGAACAAAAGCATAGCCTTGGTGTCAAATACTGATGAAGAAAAAGATGATGAATCAGAAAATGATAAAAGCTTATCAGACAACCTTGCTATGCTTGGAAGACAATTCAAACAGATTCTCAGAGGAATGGAAGGCAAATCCAAACCAAGTGGAAGATACACAAACTCTTCTGAGAACAGGAGACCTTATGATGTTAACAGAAGGACAAATTATGCTGAAAAGACCAGTCAAGAAAAAGGAGTCAAATGCCATGGATGTGAAGGATATGGACACATCAGGAATGAATGTCCTACCTACTTAAAAAGGCAAAAGAAAGGACTCTCTGTGACCTGGTCTGATGAAGACTCAGGAGGTGATTCAGAAGAAGAATCAGCTAAGCATATCACTGCTTTAGCTGGATTATGTGAGTCTGAAAGTGAATCCAGTGATGGAGAACTTACTTATGAAGAACTTAAGCAAGCATTCAAAGATCTATACAAAAGAAGCTCTGAAATATGCAGTGAGGTTATAAAGCTAAAGAAGCAGAATGAGGCATTAGAAGATGAAAAAGCAAGTGATCAAGAGATCATTGACACCTTGAAAAGTGAAGTAAGTCTTCTCAACTCCAAGTTGGAACATATGTCCAAATCTGTTAGAATGTTGAACAACAGCTCAAATACACCGGATGTTATTCTCAACAACAATAAGCACTCAGGGGATAAAAGTGGACTGGGATTTAACAGAGTAAATAAAGATGAAGCTAGCTCTAGCAAAATAACTTCAAAATCCATACAGTCAAACAAGATGTCCCAACAGATGCTTCAACATCAGGAAAAGAACACAAAGTCAAACATAATGTTCCAACAGATGTCTCATCATTCTGAAAAGAACAAAATGAAGAAGAAGTATCAAAGATGGAGATGCCATCACTGTGGAAGATTTGGACATATCAAACCTCATTGTTATAAGCTGCATGGATATCCAAATCAGATGTATCAGCAACCTTCCAAGAACAAAATAGAAGTTACCAAGAAAGTGCTGCATAAACATCAAAGAAATCAGCAACCTCCTAAGCAGAAGACAGAAATCAGCAAGAAGGTATGGAAACCAAAAGCTAGCACTGAAGCTGATCAAAGCTACAAGAACAAGATCAACAATCAAGCTTGGAGATCAGCTGATGAACAACACACAGGGCAGAGGCATCAAAAGAAATCTCAACTCAAATGGTCAAAGAAAAGTACTGCATATATAGCACATACATCACTAAGAGTATCAGTTAAAGAAGACTGGTACTTTGACAGTGGATGTTCAAGACACATGACTGGACTGAAGAATCTACTAGTAAACTTAAAATCACATTCATCCAGGTATGTGACCTTTGGAGATGGAGCTAAAGGAGAAATCAAGGGAGTTGGAACCTTGGATTGTCAAGATGTTCCAAGATTAGATGATGTGCTGCTAGTTAAAGGTTTAACTGCTAACCTGATCAGCATAAGTCAATTATGTGATCAAGGGTACAGTGTAAACTTTACCAAAACTGAATGCATAGTGACTAACAAAGAACAAGAGGTTGTCATGAGAGGAGCCAGATCTAAAGACAATTGTTACATGTGGGAATCCCAAAACCTCAGTCTCACTTCAACTTGTTCTTTAGCTAAAGAAGAAGAAGTGAAACTATGGCACCAAAGACTAGGTCATCTTCATTTCAGAGGTATAAAGAAGATAATATCTATGGATGCTGTAAGAGGTATTCCTAAACTGAAGATTGATGATGGCAAAATATGTGGTGAATGTCAAATAGGCAAGCAAACCAAGATGTCCCATCCAAAGCTCCAACATCAGACAACTTCCAAAGTTTTGGAACTTTTGCATATGGATCTGATGGGACCTATGCAGGTTGAAAGCCTTGGTGGTAAGAGGTATGCCTATGTTGTGGTTGATGACTTTTCAAGATATACATGGATAAATTTCATCAAAGAAAAGTCTGATGTATTTGATGTATTCAAAGAATTATGTCAAAGATTACAAAGGGAAAAATCCAGCTGTGTGATCAGAATAAGAAGTGATCATGGAAAAGAATTTGAGAACCAAAAGTTCTTAGATTTCTGCTCTTCAGAAGGAATCAATCATGAATATTATTCACCAATCACTCCTCAACAAAATGGGATTGTTGAAAGGAAGAATAGAACTATTCAAGAATCAGCAAGAGCTATGATCCATGCTAAAAAGTTACCTTTGTACTTCTGGGCTGAAGCTATGAACACTGCCTGTTACATCCATAACAGAGTTACTTTAAGGAAAGGAACTTTGTCCACAATATATGAAGTCTGGAAGGGCAGAAAACCCACAGTTAAGTACTTCCATGTATTTGGAAGTAACTGTTATATTCTGGCAGATAGGGAGCAAAGAAGAAAAATGGATCCTAAAAGTGATGAAGGGATTTTCCTTGGATACTCCATAAACAGCAGAGCATATAGAGTATTTAATTCTAGAACCAAGGTTATCATGGAGTCCATAAATGTGATAATTGATGATGCTCCTACAGATGTCCCAGAAGATGTTGGAACATCTGCTGATATCAAGATTGAAGCTGAAGAAAAGAATGACCATTATAACTTCACTCAAACTGATACAAGGACAGAAGAATCCAGCAAACCTCCCTCCATCAGAATACAGAAGGATCATCCCAAAGATTTGATAATTGGTGATCCCAACAGAGGTGTGAGCACTAGATCAAGAGAAGTGATTTCAGGTTCTTGTTTTGTTTCCAAAATAGAACCTAAAAACATCAAGGAAGCTCTTACTGATGAATACTGGATTTGTGCTATGCAAGAGGAATTAGGTCAATTCACAAGGAATGAAGTGTGGAATCTTGTTCCTAGACCTGATGACATAAATGTGATTGGAACAAAATGGGTGTATAAGAACAAGTCAAATGAACAAGGAGTTGTTACAAAGAACAAAGCTAGACTTGTAGCTCAAGGATACACTCAAATAGAAGGAGTAGACTTTGATGAAACCTTTGCACCAGTAGCAAGGCTTGAATCAATTAGACTACTTTTGGGAATTGCTTGTATCTTGAAGTTCAAGCTATTTAAAATGGATGTGAAAAGTGCCTTTTTAAATGGCTATCTTAATGAAGAGGTATATGTAGAACAGCCTAAAGGATTTGTTGATCCAAGCTGTCCAAATCATGTATACAAACTAAAGAAGGAACTTTATGGGTTGAAGCAAGCTCCAAGGGCATGGTATGAAAGACTGACCACATTTCTTATCAAGCAAGGGTACAGAAAAGGTGGAATTGACAAAACCCTGTTTGTTAAAGATGAAGAAGGAAATGTCATGATTGCTCAAATATATGTTGATGACATTGTCTTTGGTGGGATGTCTGAAAGGATGGTCAAAAATTTTGTCAAGCAGATGGAATCTGAATTTGAAATGAGCCTAGTAGGAGAGTTAACCTACTTTCTTGGTCTGCAAATAAAGCAAATGGAAGACTCAATGTTCATCTCCCAAAGCAAGTATACCAAGAACATAGTCAAGAAATTTGGAATGGAGAATGCTACTCATAAGAGAACTCCTGCCCCCACACATTTAAAGCTGACTAAAGATGAAAAGGGTGAGAATGTAGATCAAAGCTTATACAGAAGCATGATTGGAAGCTTGTTATACTTGACTGCTAGCAGACCTGACATAGCATTTGCAGTAGGTGTATGTGCAAGATATCAAGCTGATCCAAAAGTCAGTCATCTCAATCAAGTCAAGAGAATTCTTAAATATGTTAATGGTACTTGTGACTATGGCATAATGTACTTTGATGGATGTAAACCAATTCTTACTGGCTTTTGTGATGCTGATTGGGCTGGAAGTGCTGATGACAGAAAAAGCACCTCACGAGGATGCTTCTTTCTAGGAAACAATTTGATTTCTTGGTTCAGTAAGAAACAAAATTGTGTATCCTTATCTACAGCTGAAGCTGAATATATAGCAGCTGGAAGCAGTTGTTCTCAGTTGGTTTGGATGAAGCAAATGCTCACTGAGTACAATGTCCCACAGGATGTCATGACATTGTACTATGACAACTTAAGTGCAATCAACATACCAAAAAATCCTATCCAACAAAGCAGGACCAAGCATATTGATATCAGACATCATTTCATCAGAGATCTTGTAGAAGAAAAGGTGATTTCATTGGAACATGTTGCTACAAATCTACAGTTGGCTGATATCTTTACAAAAGCATTGGATGCTACACAATTTGAGAACTTAAGGGGCAAACTGGGAATCTGTTTATGTGATATTTAGCAGTTAATGAGATGTGCCAACATGTCATATGACATTGTATGGCATAAGTTCCAGATGGCAAAACCAGTCTGGACAAGAACCTTGGGAATTCCAATTCTAATAATTTGGAATGTAACGGCTACTTATTTAGTAACTGCTTATAATCAGCTATCAAGATTCTCATCATACTATCACAAGCGAATCACATTAGCCAGCTTTTCTTCAGAAATCATCAACCATAAAGCTCTTCATCCATCTTCCTTGACAATGTCTCAAAACCCTAACACTCCTGAAGAAGTTATCAACAAAGAAGACGTAGTTCATGCAACACCCATCTCTGTGGTACCAATGAAATCAACCCCATTGGACGAACTAAGAGGAAGTGCTTCTCATGCTAAAAAGCCAAGAACTCCAAAGAGAGCTAAAGATCAAGTCTGCAGCAAATCCAAAGGAGGCATTCCTTCTCCAGCTAACATGCCTCCAAAATCTTCTGACTATGTGGATGCTTCCATCAAGGAGATAGTCAACAAGATTCTATTTGAGCAGAGAGTGGTTAGTGGGATTTCTGTTCCTCTGAACACCATGCCTGCACCTCAAGAAGAACAAGCTCAAGCTGCAGAGGACACTCCTGCACAACAGGATGTCCCAATTGATGTTGGAACATCTGAAGATGAGAAAAAGAACTCAACTGATGCTGATTTGGAACAAACTGAGGACCAGAAAAAGGCCTCAAATGAATGTGATAAAGAAGTCTCTGAGGATCAGACCAAATCCTCAAATGAAGATCAAATCTCTGCTGATCAACCAGCTGAAGAGGAGACTGCTCAATCTCCTCCAGTGGTGAACCTGGAACAGGACTCTGATACAGAGATCATAGCCTCTGTTAGACCTAGCATAGCCAAAAGGCTCAGGTCCAGGAAAGGAAAGATGCAAGCTGAACCTGAAATTCCTGAGAAAAAGAAAGCTACACCAAAGAAAGGCAAAGCTAAAGCTGCCTTTGGTCCAACAAAACAATGGAGTAAAGTTCAAACCCAGAAGAGGAAAGCTGTTACCGCATCAGACTCAGATGTTGAATCAGATGTCCCAACATCTCCTCCCAAGAAGAAACCAGCACCATCTAGGGCTTCAACTGCTGTTCCAGAAGCCCCCTTGGACAACATTTCATTTCATCATGTTTCAAGTGTAAACAGATGGAAGTTTGTGTACCAAAGAAGGGTTGCCCTAGAAAGAGAGCTGAGCAGCAATGCACTTGAGTGCACTGAACTGATTGACCTTATCTCTGCTGCAGGTCTCTTCAAAACAGTCTCAGATATCTCTCCCTGCTATGAACTTCTTGTCAAAGAATTCATTGTTAATCTTCAGGAGGATTGTGCCAATGGTAAGTCCTCTTAATTTAGAAAAGTCTTTGTTAGAGGTAGGTGTGTTGAGTTCTCTCCTCAGATCATCAACCAATACCTAGGAAGAGAAACAGATGGACCAAATGAGCTAGGTAAGACAGATAACCAAGTCTGCAAGGTGATCACTGCAAACCAGGTCAAGGCATGGCCTGTTAAAGGAAAGCTCTCAGTGAGCATGCTTACAAGAAAATATGCCATGCTGAACAGGATTGGTACAGCAAACTGGGTGCCTACCAACCACACATCTTCAATCTCCACTGGCCTGGCCAGGTTTATCTATGCTGTGGGAACTCAGACTAAGCTGGACTATGGTGCTTACATATTTGATCAGACATTGAAGCATGCCATCTCTTCTGCAACAAAGCTGCCAATAGCCTTTCCCTCCTTGCTGTGTGGTATAGTGCTCAATCAATACCCTGGAATTCTCACTGAAAAGGATACAGCCTGCAAAAGAGAAAGCCCCCTGGCTTTTCTCTACAAATTATTCCTCAGTCATCATGCTGCAGATGTTGAAGCACCTTCTGGGACATCTGCAGGTCCTTCAACTGCTAAGACTCCAATCTCCAAGAAGGCATTAATTGCTGAGCTAAAAAGCACATGCAAAGAACTTGAAGCAAGGAAGCTGAAACTTGAAGAAATCATCCAAAGGCTGGAGAGTGAAGGAGATTAGAAAGCTGCCTCTGATGAAGAAAGTGAAGCTGATGAAGAAACTGAAGTTGAGGAAGAAACTGAGAGTGATGAATCTGAGTGATCATTGTATGTGAGGACAATTGTAATGACAGCATTGTATTTCTGGATTAGTGTCTTTGGCCCCATAATTTGTGTCTAACAAGGGGGAGAACAACAACAACAAATTGTATTGCTGTTTAATTATGAATGAAAAATCTGTTTGCTTATGTCTGAGCTGAATCAGTGTGTTTTGATAAATACTTTTGTTGCAACAAGACTGGATACATATATGTTTGAGGGGGAGTAATCTCAAATAAGAATCAACAGAAAAGTAATGCTATACTCTGATAAAAAGAACTTCTGCTGCACTCTGAAAACCAGAAAAGATGTTAGCCAAAAATTAGCCAAAGGGGGAGTTTGTAGATGTCTTGAATTGGCAGAATTTTTGACCAACAAGAAATATTGAATTCAGTTCAGAATGTCCTATCAGATGTTGGGACATTATCAAACAGAGTATATGAACTTATTTCAGGATGTCTCACCAGATGTTGGGACATTGTGTAAATGACTTAAGTTCAGTTTTTCAGGATGTCCCAACAGATGTTGAGACATCTCAAACCTGCTACCAGAATTAATTATTGACTAACGGATCAGAGATATTTAAGGAGAGTTATCTGGAATTAATTAATGATGGATAAAAACAGAACAAGGCGCATCTGTAGGGAGTTTTATATTGAAGATTCAGATTAAAACAGAAGACCTAAATCACCTAGAATCTAGGAAGTAACAAACCCTAAATTCAAGGTGAAAGCTGCATGCGCATTAGGGCTGGATCATTCTACAGAAAGCCCAAATTACAGATACCTATTTAATCAACAGAAACTCATAGAATTGAGTATGAATTTCAGAAGACCAAATAGGGTGTCTAGTGTTTTAATAGCAGGTTGTTTTTATTGTACCACTTTATGAGCTTTTAAGCAAAAGTGCATTTGTGACTTGATTGAAACTGTGAAGTAAGATCAAGCTGTTTTTGTTTGAAGTATGACTTCAATTTCATTAAACTTGTAAACAAAATCACTGTGTGATTGAGGGGGAGTGAGTAGGGTACTCTTATCTAAGTTGTGACTTAGGTAGAAATTGCATTGGGTAGTTATTAAGTGATAGATTAAACAGGGTGGTTTAAGTCTAGAATTAATATTACTTATAGTGGATTTCCTCCTGGCTTGGTAGCCTCCAGATGTAAGTGTGGTTATACACTGAACTGGGTTAACAAACTTCTGTGTTGTTTACTTTTCTTGCTATTTAAGTTTTGGTTAAATCTGTCAAGTGTTGGGACATCTCTTAGGACATCTCATACCTGATCACAGAATTTCAATTTTTGTTTTTGGTTGCCAAGCAATTGGACTTAAATGATGAATTACCAGACGAGAACCGGTTTATGGAAGGTAGGCCAACAGACGAGAACTGATGGGCAAAGAATAAGTCGTCAGACGAGAACTGACTCCTTAGGTTCATTGTCAAACGAGAATTGACTCTGAAAAAGAATGACTACCAGACGGGAACTGGCGTTCAACAGGTTAAATGAAAAGGTGACCGGACGAGAACTGGTTAAAAGATTCGCCTACCAGACGAGAACTGGTATTTGAAGTTGGTTTGCCAGATGAGAACTGGACTTTGGGTTTGTCTGCCAGACGAGGACCAGACTTTGAAAAGGTTTGCTAGACGAGGACTGGACTTTGAACGGTCAAGAAGTTAGGGTTACGAGGCCCTGGGTGTGAGATTGATGATTGTGGGGGAAGGATGCCCAGTGCACTTATGATGCATATGCTCTATATGCGACATGAATAACGTATGCAAATGATTTATGCAATGCTTATGAAAAGCCAGAAAAACTCCCAAGGATGGGAAGAAAGGTCATAGTGACAAGGCTCCTGGTTGAGAAGGGTGACAAAGGCGACGGTGGGTAACACGATTTCCCGATACTCGTCTTGAACTTTGAGGTTACTGATATACTTGCTCTGCGTAGCTAAAGTTTCCCCTGTTGGGTGAGTCTCTGAACAGACTATCATTGATTATACAATTTCTAGCACGGCAGACTTGGATGTCCTCTCGAGGAGAGTTGCACTTAGTGATATCTGGAAGTGTCTTGCCCCGGTATGAGCATGGAAGCGACTTGACTCATTCTGACTGAGCATTGGAAGAATATATCCTTGGTCAACAGAAAATACGGGTGGCTTGCCCCTGTTTGGCAGATTCAGCTCTGATCAATTGACTCTTGAATGATGTTCCTCAATCAACTGATGCTATGGAGCTTGCTTTATGCTGACAAATTCCTTGGCCGACAAACCACTGGATAACATACCCTTGATTCATAGGCCTATAAGATGCTCTTGATTCTGGTCATCATTGTCGAATGATCAAGTTCCCTCATGATTGCTCTTTGTAGGAACTTCCCTGGTGTCACAAACTGACTTGCAATTAAAACTGTTCATTCACAAATGGTAATTTTAATGAAGTGCATATGCAAGTTTTGAAAATTTTATTCGTTTTAATGCTGTGACAGTGTGTGACGAATGGACGATTAGTCCAAACGTAGTGCTGAGTTAGCAAATCGTTAGGAGTCAGTTTACGCAACCTTGTTGTAGTAGGCTTTCAGAATTGAACTTGATTCAATTAGGACTTTCAAGGGTTATGACGTGGTCTGGTTCACGGTTTTAGAAAGAAAGATTTATGGCTCAAAGTTTATTTGTGCCCACCCATTCTCCTTGATGTTCTCCAGTCCTACGTTCAGCTAATTTTCCCTAAGCGCTCGCCTCTCGAAAGAATTTTGTGATGGTTGAGGAACCAATGACGTTGACGGATTAGGCACCAATGAGGTTTCTTGGAGTAACAGTCACCCCTTCTGACTTTGTGTCCTTAGTCACACGATTTGGTTCTAATGGAAGATTTTTCTCTCTGATTTTTTTTTTTACTCCCTAATTTTGCCTGGACTGATTCTTTCTGAATGTTTTTCGATTTTGAAGTCCAGCGGGATGCCCTAACTTTTGCCTAAGTCATATGTTTTTCACACATTTTTTTTTTGACTTAGCGGGCTTTATTTCTTTTTTATATATTTTTGTTGAACAAATCGTGTGACACTGGTTTGTCTGACTTGCTGAAAGGGTTGACTGCCTCATTCCTTTGTTGGTGAGGGATAACCATTGTGGTTCACATCCCTTGACCTCTTGAGGTGTAATGAATAAAGGTAATGGATCCTCGGATGCACACTTCTTTGGAAATTTGAACGCTCGGTCAAATTAACTGATAACTACCCTGCCCCGGGTTAAATGTGAGGGTTTTTTCGTTTAGAAAAGAAACTCCTACTTCAAGGCTCAAAGGGGTTCACAAGGGTCTATCTCCCTTATATCTCCGGTGTTTGGGAATTGAAGCAATGCCTGTACATCGTCAGCAGGTTCTACCCTGAAAGCATACCTTCAACAATTATGGGTATTCAGTTGTCATCATCCTCCCTCAAACCTGCTAAACAAATGGATGCATTTTTTTTTTGTTTTACAATGCAAGTAAAGAAAAATGAGCGAATGCGACATAATTGAATCAAAAAGTGCACGACCACTACATTAACATTACCATTCAAAACAACAATGCTTAAAAGACAAGTAGCTGCTAACAGGAAAGAAACTACAAATGCAAATGATAAAAAGGATACAATGATCACCAGCTCTGATGACATATTCTTGTCTGAGCCACTGAAATCAGGAGACGCTTCTCCGAAGTCTTCGGACTAAAACAGGCGAGAGGTTGACGTGCACAACCAAGCTTCCTTCTGGAAAGAATATGCACCCCTTGTCGATCAACTGTTGTACTTTGGCCTGAAAAGCTTTGCAATCTTCAGTTAAATGCCCCATTGATCCACCATGATACCTACACTGCTCATGAGGATTGTACCCTGGAGGGTACGGCTCTGACAACGGCTTGAGAGGCTTCGGAACCACCAATGAGCTCTGGATTAGATGTGGCAATAGTTCACTGAACGCCATGGGGACTGGATGAAGAGGAGCAGTCCTTCTTTCTAGATTGTTGCGAGGCCTAGGCTGGCTCTGAAGTTGATTATGCGGTCTTTGACCACGGGCTTGCAGATTTGGACGAGGAGGAGTCCAGGGCTTCTGATACGGTGCTCTGAGCATCGCCGAATGCCCATAAGAGTAACCAGACCTAGGAACGGATGATCTCTGAGAAGATGTTGGTCCAGAATATTCAATATTTTCCATGACTGCATTGGCGTCATACCATTCTTCCTCTTGGGAGCTAACAATAGATTCACCTTCACTAGCTGGGATGTTCGAAGAGTCTTGGATCTTTCCACTTTTGAGCAAGCTTTCGATGCGTACTCCAACTTTTAACAAATCAGAGAAGTTTGATGTCCAAATAATACTCATTCTTTCCAAGTACGGACCTTGTAACGTGCCCACGAACAGGTCCACTAATTCTCTGTCTGAAAGTGGTGGTTGCACTTGGGCTGCCAACTCTCTCCACCGTTGTGCATATTCTCTGAAAGATTCACCAGTCCCCTGAGATTGGCTCTGCAAGTGCGTGCGACTGGGCGTCATGTCCACATTGTATTGGTATTGCTTTACGAAAGCTCTGGATAAATCATTCCAAGATCGAATACGACTGCTTTCCAAATCCATATACCAACTTAAAGATGCCCCGCTTAAACTTTCCTGAAAACAGTGAATCATCAGCTTATCATTGCGGGCATGAGAAGTCATTTTTCTGCAGAACATCACCAAATGATGCTTCGGGCAACTGACACCAGTGTACTTCTCGAACTTCGGAATTTTGAAATCTGGAGGTATGACAAAGACCAGGCACCAAACACAGGTTGAGAGCATCAAAACCAAAGGCATCAGGATCTGCTAAGGCTTTGAGTTGCTCGTCCAACACACGAAACATTTCAGCAGGATCAAAAGCTTGTGGGTCCTTGGTTTTCACAAGAGGGATTGCCCCTTGGAAGTTCGGCATAGGGAAAGCGATACTCTGATAATCTGTAGAATCAGAAGAAGATGAAGGTCCACCTCGGACAACAGATGGTTCAGGTACGTTCTGATTCACGATCGGGGTCTGTGCAGGCTGAGCTTGAGTAAGGCTGTTCACTTACGGAAGATCCTCATCAGGAGAAAGACCATACAAAGGATTGGTCATCGAAGTGAAACCAGGTGGAAACTCCATATTCTGACGGTTGTTCTCTGACATAACTACTGACGGCTTCCAATCTAACCTTTTTAACTCTTGGCACTGCTCAGTCAAACTTCAAATCACTTTTCGTCTTCCAACAGTTACCACTTGTTTCAAACTGAGTACCGGGAAATCAGCTGTCTGGTAATGGACAAAAGAGGAAGGATGAGCTGTCTGGAAGAGGATATGCAATGCAGATGCAAATGCAAAATGCAATATGATGATGCAAAGATGCAAAGACATGGGATCACAGCTGGAAACTGCCTGGAATCTGGAATACTGAGCCAAGAATCAAGTGTCTGTAACCACAAGATCTCAGTATAATAACCAAAATAGTAGCCGAGAACCAAAGGTCAAGAACTTCAGGATTATAGTGACCTGATCAAAATAATAAGACTGCACTAGTAATGAGGGTATGTTGAGGTCATGGGTTCCTACAAACCTGTAAACCCTTCCCAATTCTCACGGGTGTGCTCCGGGTCAAACATCACGGACTCTCAAAGCCGAATAGTAATAATACTTTCACCATTTCCGAGAAATGGCTCATGACCAAATTAGGGAATTGGTTTGGCATTATATACTACGCTGGGAGGCCTCAGCTGAGTCCGGGAAAAACAAGCATCCCTTATAAGTCCCCAGCTTCGAGCGCTGAAATCGAGAAACAATAGTACATTCAGCCCGTATGATACAGTACTAATGTCATACGACCAGATGCGTTGACTGAGTTCCTATAAGAGAACCAGGCCATCCTATGCGAGTCTCCTGTGGACCCTCGGGTGCGAATGGGTTTGCCACCAAATGTGGTCTGCCACTGCCACCACTGGAGAGGGTTGTTTCCACAAAGATTCTCAATGATCGGTCCCCAGATGCACATAACTATCAAGGTCCTATCCCGAAGTGGAGGAAATCCCCACACAAGATACTTCCAAGACAGTCGTAATTTGGGCGTGAAACACATCGCCACTCATCATGTCACATGCGAGTACAATATGTCCACTCTAATCCTAGGGTGCACTCAAGCCAGGTACTTGGCTTATCTCTCAGAAACAATAACACCCAAGCCCACCAAACAGAAAACCAGTCCAGACAGTCCAATATGATATATATGATGCGGAAAATAAATACTGAAAACTGTAAATAAAGCTGTAAATAAAGCTGTAAACAAACAACAATACAACAAGCCACAGGAAACAAACATCACCCAAAGAAACAGAACCAAACAAGCGCTAGGAGAGACTCACAAGGGAACCAGAGATTCTGGGTTCGATTCCCCAGCAGAGTCGCCAGCTGTCGCTCCCCGGATTTCCATCCTGGTACAAACGCGAAAGTGGCGCGGAAAAAGAATAGAGTCGCCAGCCAGGCATTTTTATCCCAAAGAGAGGGAATGGTAATGCTGCACAAACCAGAAGAAAGAAAGAGAAAGGACACAGGTCCTGCGAACCAAAGAGACCGAGTTCGGGAGTCGGTTACGACCTGGGAAGGTATTAGCACCCAGATCGTCCGCCGTACCCGACGGGATCCACGCTTGCAAAGAAAACTGTTTCAAAGGGTGAGGGTATGAAAACTGCAGCAAAAGAAATGAAAATGAAAAGGAACTGGAACTGGTAAAGAAATGAAATTAGAAACAAAGAGAAAAATGTAGGGAAAATAAAGATTGTGCTCGAACGGGCCCTACCCCGCTGCTTACGTACCTCATCAGGATAATGAGGATCAGAGACGCCGTAGTTCCCCTAACTAGGGGTAACAAAGGAAAATTGCTTGTGAATTAAAGGCTTGAACTGCCTATGTCAATGCTCAGGTGTTGCAGGCTCGGACGACGAGTGCGTTACCGTCTTGCAAAGTGACATGTAGGAGAAAGTTCGCGTACGGAGCGAATGAGGTGAGAAAAGAATTCCCGAAGGAAAGACGCTTATTGTTTGTTTGGTTTTTATTAGAAGCTTTTATGAGTGAAGGTTTGCATAGGTAAGTGTACTTAAGTCTTACTCAATGGGATGTGTACATCTCACATCATCCCGAAATGGAATGCGCAAGAGGCACACCTATCTATGGAGGAAATCCCCAAAGCTAGTCCCACAAGTGAAGGCTTAAGCACAGTGGCCTATTACCATTATTAAGTATTTTTGTGGTTTTTGGTTAAGAAGTGTTTTTTAGCTTTTTCTTTGTGAGGTACTCATGCTAAGACCTGTCCACCACGAGTGATGACTCACACCTCGCCCCGAAACGGAACGCGTGCAAGCATCTCATAGCAAAGTCTCATGTCACATGAAAATACTCAACATTTATTAAGTGAATTAAAATTGAATTTGAAGAAGAGAAGAGAAAGAGCACCAAAAGGAGAATAAAGGTAAAAACTAACGGGAAAAGTCTAATCCTAATATTCACATGCTCGGATGGTCCTGAGTTAGTGAGGCTCACTATCCTAATGAAGGAAAAGAAAAGAAGAAGATGAAAGGAGCAGCACCATGGTGGCCTCAGTGCACCTCAAATTAGGAACGAAAAGAAGATGAGAAAGAAGAATAAGATAAGAAGAAGAATGCAATGGAGATGAACAATGAATAAGATAAGGAGATGAGAATGCGAAATGGAGATGAATAAGAATGAAGAGATGAGAATGGGATATGAAGATGAATAAGAATGAAGAGATGAGAATGGGATATGAAGAAGATAAACAATGCACAAACAGAGCCTACACCATTAGGACTTCCAGATGCAACATCATGCAATAATTAAAATCGGGCATCAGTGGTACCTAACGGAGAAGGTCCGTTGCCTCTTCAATACGCGCAAAAGAAATCCAGAATAATATCAAGTCCAGAAAAGATTTACAACTCCAACACAATTGTCCATTACGAGGGTATCAAGTATAGGCACTCGCATCCAAGACGATCATCAAAGAGAACAAGTTACATCCTCCATCAGCAAAATCAGGCAAGGAACCGATCAATAAAACCAATTGTCAAGACGAGTCCTCTAGCCCAAGAAATAATCCAATATTCGTTTCTACTTGCATAAAGGATCACACAAATAAGTCAACCAGCTATGAACAAAACGGTTAATCGCAGGGCCATCATCAACGTCAAACAAAAGCCTACAAAATGTCAACGCAAACTAAAACCAAAATTAAACAAAACCCTATTTAATTAAACCAGATTACCCAGAAACAAACAAAATTCTATGTATTTAAACCAAATTAAGCGAGAGAAACTAAAATCTAAACTATATCAAAATTGAATTCTAATTAATAACTAAACAATTAGCTAAATATGTAAAAATTAACAAAGCTAAATCAAAATTAACAAATTTAATAGATTCTAAAAAAACTAAACATAGAATATGTATATTAATCAATAATCCAACAACAATGACTTTGCACAAAAATTATAGCACACAAATTAATAAGCAAAGGAGAGGGAGGCTGTCCGCTGGACTTGGAGTTGGAATCAGCAAATCAAACTGGGCTTAAAGAGCCCATAACAAACAATAAGACCTGTATTTATAAAACAAAAGAAAGTTAGAAAAAAAAAAGAATTAAAATAAAATGAAACTACACAAGGAACTCAGCATAATAAAAATTAAAAAAAACAAAAGGTGGAACTCCAACTTCATTCTTCTTCTTTCTCAAAACAAAACGATCCCTTGTTCGTACAACTTCTTCCCAAAACACGCCGCCATCACCGAATGCCTCTCCATCTCGTGCTCGATCTTCGTCTGAATCGCGTCGCTGAATCTTCAAAGGTCACACCGCTGCCATGTTTTCATCATCATCTCCGAAGAATTTCTCACCATATGCTTTAACCCTTTCGCCGGCGACGGCGAAGCTCGTCGCCCCCCGCGCGATACAAACTTGGCGCACTCTTGCGTCCTCCATTGCCGACGAAGAAATCCTCCGTGTAAGCTCGCGCTATCACGATCTCAGCTTCGACCTTTTCATACCCGTGATGTCTCTTCTCCTCTCCAACAAAAGGCTCGATGGAAGCGACGGAGACCTCGATGGCAACGAAATTTGGAGCAAAATCTTCGGTACACCTCCTTGCTTCTACTCTGCTCCTTGCACCAGCTTTCAGATCGCGGAGGTTTCCTCTTCGACTTCGGTTGATTTTGTCTCAACTCATCTCAAATCTCAGATACATCTCTATTTCATCTTCTTTTCTCTGATTCTGAATTCTGTTTTTGTTGTTGAGATTCGTTAATGGGAGGTGGTGGAGGTAGTGTCCGATTGTTGTTGTTGATGATGAAGGTGTGTGTTTGGTTGTGAGGTTGTTGAAAGGTGTGAAGGCTTTGATGTTTGAAGGTTGGATTTCGTTTTTCAGATTTGGTTTTGAATTCACTCAGCCCTCTTCATCTCAGATATTCTTCCATTTTTTCTATTTTTGTTTGAGTATGGTGAGGTTGAGGGTGAATGAAGGTCTGTGAGTTTGTGTGAAGTTGTTTGGTGCTAAGGTTGAAGAAGGTTAAAGGAGTTTGTTCAAGAAGAGTGTTGAAGGTGGTTTCGAGTTGATGAGAGGATGAATCAACGAAGAAGTTTTTGGTGTGGCTAAATTCTTCAGTGAGTGAAGCAGAGAGTCATGAATTGGTTGTGTTGTAGTGATGGAATAATGAGTGGAATGCGTGTGGCTGGCGGTACCAAGTTGTGGGTGGTATTGAAATCGTGGCTGTAGTGCGTGAGTGATTTCTTTGTTGGTTGTGAGTGTACGGGATTTGTGTGAGAATGAGAGTGTACAGGCTGTGTGCGTATGCTGGCAGTGAATGTGAAGATTATTGGAGTGGTGGGTCCCAAGTCCATGCTAAAGTTTATTCTCTTCTTTTTTTGTTTATAATTTTGTGCTTAAAATAATAATAAATGAATATGTACAATGGTGTAGACAATAACAGAAAAAAAAGAATATTAAAAAAATTGATATGAATTTGAAATAGATAATGCAGTGGTTTAATATGAATATGGAAATGGTTAAGGTGAAATGGAGTGAATATTGGTCATTATGATATGAATAATGGGCTTAATGAGAACTTGATGGTTTGTAGTGTATGGTCTTATGGGTTAAAAAAAAGAAGAAGGATATGAATGATATTTTAGAAAATAAAGAAATTGAATTAAGGAGATATTTCATGAATGGATATTGAATGAATAAAAAATCAGAAAAGGATTAAAACAAAGAAATTTGACTAATTTGAAATGGTTAATGGATAAAAAAGATAATGAAATGGATTGGGCTTAAATTGGAAATGGATAGAGAAATAAGGGTTTAGATGAAATTGAAAATTTGAATATGGATTACAGTGAACTTGGATAAGTTTTCCACACACACTCTGACTAAATTCAATCCAAGAACTCTACATGAAATTCTTCAAACAACTCCTGATAAGAATGAACCTTCTGAACAACTTGCAACCAAAACGACAACTTTATGAATTAACTTTCTTTTGAAATTCATGAAGCATTTCGAACCGCCTGAGAAATAGCCCACAAACCACTTGCACTCGAAGGAACCTCTAAAACGCCGAGAAAAGATGAATAGCCTTGTAACTTGAAAATGACGAGAATAGACTGATGATGGGCCAGAGGCATAATGGATAATCCTTGCAGATTGAAGTCCTTGAAGATCACTGTTTCAGGGAAATAAGCCCTAATCCAGCAACGTGAGGAGAATGATACCACTGACGGCTGCATAGCTGAAACTTTGAATTTGTCGGATAACCACAAATAGGACGCGAAACCTTAAATCCTCTGATGACCATGATCCCATGTCTTATGCACATGATATGAATTCTAAATGTTAATGATCTAATGGAAATGCATATGAGATGCAAACGAAATGCAGACAAAGATAAAAAAAACCAGAGGGCAAATTTAGGGTGTCTACAAGTTGGAACCATTATCAGTAATGATTCGCTCGGGCACTCCATACCGACAGATGATGTCTCTCTTCAGAAATCGGGCTACCACTTGCCTTGTAACATTTGCATAAGAAGCTGCTTCAACCCACTTGGTGAAATAATCAATGGCTACCAGGATGAATCTGTGGCCATTTGAAGCAGTCGGCTCAATTTTGCCAATCATATCGATGTCCCACATGGCAAAGGGCCAAGGTGAAGACATTACATTTAGAGGATTTGGAGGCACATGCACTTTATCTGCATAAATCTGGCATTTATGGCATTTCCTGGCATAGGCACAACAGTCCGCATCCATTGTGATCCAATAATAGCCTGATCTTAACAACTTTTTAGCCATGGCATGCCCTCCTGCATGGGTACCAAAGGATCCTTCGTGCACCTCGTGCATCAACAAGTCTGCCTTTATCCTATCAACGCATCTGAGGAATACCATATCAAAGTTTCTCTTGTACAGGGAACCATCAGTGTTCAGGAAGAAACTACCAGCTAGCCTTCTTAATTTCTTCTTGTCATTGGAAGATGCCCCAGGTGGGTATGTTTGGTCCTCCAAGAAGCATTTGATATCATGGAACCAAGGCATATCATCTTTAACAACATCTGTTGAGAACACATATGCTGGCCTGTCAAGTCTGGATACTGCAATTTGGGGCACAAAGTTGGCAGCTTGAACTTTGATCATGGACGAAATGGTAGCCAGAGCATCCGCAAACTGATTCTCGTTCGAGGGATATATTCAAGTTTGACCGTTGTGAAGAAAGTCAACAACCTCCTTGTATAATCCCGATAAGGTATCAGATGATCTTGGTGCGTGTACCATTTGCCGTTGGTTTGATTAATTACCAGAGCTGAATCCCCGAATACAGTCAAAGTCTTGATTCTGAGGTCAATGGCTTCCTCAAGACCCATAATACAAGCTTCGTATTCAGCTTCGTTGTTAGTGCAGTTGAAAGTGAGTTTCGCCGAGAAAGGCATGTGAACTCCTTTGGGTGTAATGAGTACTGCACCAACACCACGACCATTCATATTAACAGCCCCGTCAAACATCATAGTCCACTCTTCTTCAGGATCAGGCCCTTCAGTGTGAACAGGCTCTTCATGATCTTTTGCTTTTATGAACATGATGTCTTCATCAGGGAAGTCAAATCTCATAGGCTGGTAATCATCAATGGGTTGCTCAGCAAGATAATCAGACAATACACTGCCTTTGATGGCTTTCTGAGATGTGTACTGAATGTCATATTCTGTGAGGATCATTTGCCATCTTGCAACCCGTCCGGTAAGTGTTGGCTTCTCAAAAATGTACTTAACTGGATCCATTTTGGAGATCAACAAAGTGGTGTGGGTCAACATATACTGCCTTAGTCGGCGAGCAGCCCACGCTAAAGCACAACAAGTTTTCTCGAGCAGTGAATAACGTTGTTCACAGTCGGTAAACTTTTTGCTTAGGTAGTATATTGCATACTCTTTTCGACCAGACTCGTCATGTTGGCCCAACAGACACCCCATTGACTCTTCTAATACTGTCAAGTACATGATTAGAGGTCTTCCTTCAACTGGAGGCATAAGGATTGGAGGCTCTTGCAAGTACTCCTTGATTTTGTCAAAAGCCCTCTAGCAATCTTCATTCCACCTGACCGTTTGTTCTTTTCTTAACAGCTTGAACAAAGGCTCACAGGTTGCTGTAAGGTGAGATATGAACCTTGAGATGTAGTTCAATCTACCTAGGAACCCCCGAACTTCTTTTTCGAACTTCGGTGCAGGCATCTCTTGAATGGCTTTGACTTTTTCAGGGTCAACTTCAATCCTTTTCTCACTTACAATGAATCCCAGCAGCTTACCGGATCGCACCCCAAATGTGCACTTGTTGGGGTTTTACTTCAGTTGGTACTTCCTCAGACGCTTGAATAACTTCAACAAATTTACCAGGTGGTCTTCTTCTGTGAGGGACTTGACAATCATGTCATCTACATAACATTCGATTTCTTTATGAATCATGTCATGGAATAATGTTACCATAGCCCGTTGGTAGGTTGCACCAGCACTCTTCAGTCCGAATGGCATCACCTTATAACAGAGTGTGCCCCAGGGTGTGATGAAAGTTGTCTTCTCCATGTCTTCAGGTGACATTTTGATCTGATTGTATCCTGAAAATCCATCCATGAAGGAGAATACCGAGAACTGAGCCGTATTATCAACAAATACATCAATGTGAGGTAAAGGGAAATCATCTTTCGGGCTGGCTCTGTTCAGATCCCGGTAGTCCACACACATCCTCACTTTTCCGTCTTTCTTAGGCACAGGTACAATATTAGCAACCCACGGCGGATAGCTGGTCACAGCAACGAACCCGGCGTCCCACTGTTTTTGTACCTCTTCTTTAATCTTCATTGCCATATCTGGGCGAGTACGGCGCAGTTTCTATTTTACTGGTGGGCAATATTCTTTCAAAGGCAGCTTGTGCATGACAATATCGGTGTCCAACCCTGGCATATCCTGATAAGACCAAGCGAAGACATCCACGTACTCCCGAAGCATATCAATCAGTTGCTCTTTTACTGAATCTTGTAAGCAGGCTCCGATCTTAACCTCTTTCACGTCTTCTTCCGTACCAAGATTAACCGTTTCAATCTCCTCCTGATGAGGAGTGATAACCTTCTCTTCTTGCCTTAATAACCCGGCTAGCTCTTCAGGTAGCTCATAATCTTCTTCAACCCCTTCATCGGCTTGATTGATTGGATTGTCAAAGTCATACGAAGTCATAGTTGTGTTGTTGTCGGTGCAATCTGAAAGGCACTCTCTGCAAGGGTTTAGATTTGTTTATTTTAGTGACCAGTTTTATCTTATTTAGAAAAAAGTGAAAAATAAAGTTATTTATTTTGAAAACATTGCCATTTTATTTTTGTACAAAAAGAAAAATGAAAAGACAGTGAGCGAAAAAAGAGACTCGTTTTGCAAAAGATGTCCGATATTCATTGATTAATCCATTTGCACAAAATTACAAGATGGCCCGATTACAAAATGAGTCTTGACATCTTGGGCTAGATGCAAGACTTGATGCATGCTCTAGAATACAGGAAATAATAATTACTCAGCAGGAGTAACCCTTATAATTTCCTGGGAAGACCAATTAAGGACTTGGCTCCCCGGGATCCTTGGACGTATCCAGCTCTCCAGGTTGCGGCCGCTTTCCTCCTCGTCTTCCAAATTGTTCACAGCATCCGGGGTGAGCATTCCCCCGCTGACAAAATTGGGCTATTTTGCAGCCTCTGATCGATCTTGCTGAGTTGGTCTGTAACCCAACCCAAATCTGTCTTCTTTCTTTTCCACGGGCAGCAGCTTGCCCCAGCCTTGTGCGGTACCTTCTTCAACAACGTTTCGGGCTTGCTGGTACGATGTTATGGAAGTTCCCAGTACAACGGATGCTTCATTAATGTTCAGGGCCTCAAACCCCTGGCTCATGGTTTCATGGATTTCTCCATCCATTTCTATGTACTTATACGTAGCCAGATGGCTAACAAAGATGTCTTCTTCCCCACAGATGGTGATGATCTGGCCTTCCCACTCGAATTTTAGCTTCTGGTGAAGGGTAGACGTAACAGCGCCAGCGACGTGGATCTAGGGTCTACCCAACAAACAGCTGTAGGCCGGCTGAATGTCCATCACATAGAAAGTAGTTTTAAAAGTCTACGGGCCAATCATCACAGGCAGATCAATCTCCCCAAGCACTAATCTTTTAGAGCCATCAAATTCTCTCACCACCAAATCACTCGGACGTAATGCCAAGCCATCATACTCCAGCTTCACCAAGGCTTTCTTTGGTAGAACATTGAGCGATGACCCAGTGTCCACCAGTACATGAGATAGAATAGCACCCTTGCATTCCGAGGTGATATGTAAAGCCTTGTTGTGGTTACGTCCCTCAGTTGTTAAGTCAGCATTGGTAAAACCCAGTCCATGATTGGTGTTGACATTTGCCACCACAGTTTCTAGTTGATTAACGGTAATCTCCTCTGGCACGTATGTTGCGTGCAGGACTTTCAATAATGCATTCCTGTGAGCTTCAGAACACATCAACAGGGATAATATGGAGATTTTTGAGGGAGTTTGGTGAAGCTGATCCACCACCTTGTAATCACTTCTCTTAATGATTCTCATAAACTCGTCTACATCTTGTTCAAAAGATGTCTTCTGAGTTTCTTTGACAGTCGGCTCTTCAGATACCACACTCTTTCCTTTTGCTTTGGCAGCAGCATCTGCTTCACCATTAGGTCTTTGTGTTTGTGAGGCAAAAAGGCGTCCGCTTCTGGTGAAGCCTCCGCCTCTCCCAACATTACCAATTTGTGGCGAAGAGGTTGAAGAATCTAGAGTGATTTTCTCCCCGTTGTAGTAGAGATCAGAGCCATAATGTCAAGGTATGGCATTACTGCTTTCATAGGGAACTGGTCCAGGCACCGTAATGGTGACTGGACTGACTGCTGCAGAGGAGGGTACTGAAATGGTGTGCGGATCGTAGTAAATTGTGACTGGTGATCTGGCAGGAGGTGCCACTGTTTGTTGTTGGAAATTGATGTTGGGAGGAACGTCTGATGGGTCATAGTAGATTGTAACTGCTGAGAGATCTTCGTTAATTTTTGTTGGCGTTGTAGAAGACTCTGCTGATAAAATGGATGCTGATGTTGTAGAAGAAATGGTTGTTGAATTTCGACTTGTTGAAGTGATGGATGGAGCCATTGCTGATGTTATTGACGAATCGGTAGGAATGATTGTTGCTGCTGTTGTAGAAGAATCAGGGATCGTTGTTAAAGGAATTGCTGGATTTGTAGGCGTCGTTGTTGAGACCTGAAGGATACCATCCTTAATAAGACCATCTATGCCGCTTCTCAAATTTTCACATCCGTTGACTGCAATGTTGCAATACCCACAACCGAGCTCACACCCGGGGAACACTTGGAACTCTAGAAGCTGAGCTTTAATTTCGACCAAAGGTGTTCGGATTTGTACAACACTGGTGATCAAAGTAGATGGTTTGTCTTCCTCAATGGAATTAATCCTCGGCCCTCCATGATTAGGCATAGGATTCTTGTTGACATTTGGAGGGGGTGCAAAGTTGAGGGCTTTAGAATCCACCAGATCTTGGACTTTCGTTTGCAAGGCCCTGCATTTTTCAGTATTGTGACCAGGTGCATTGGAGTGGAAAGCACACCTGGCGTTGACATCATAATTCCTTGGGTGATTGGAGGGATCTGGTGGTGCCAATGTCCTTAACTCAACCAAGTTAAGCTTCAGGAGTTGTGGCAATAAGGCGGCATAAGGCATAGGGATAGGGTCAATCACCCTATTTGCCTATGATGGTCTTTGTTGGAAGGGTCGTTGTTGTTGATTGCTATTGTTGTTGTTGTAGGTTCTCTGTTGCGGGTACTGAACTTGCTGCTGATAATGTGGTTGTTGTTGTTGATATGCTGATTGCTGAGGAATCGGAGCTGGAATGGTGACAGCTGATACTGATCTATGAACACACTAAGGTCTGCCCCTGCTGGCATGAATGGCATTTGTCTCACCGGTTCTTCGAGGTCCCACAAAAGGCTTCCTGGGATTACTGGACGAACTTGCACCATTATCATAAATTTTGCCCATTTTCAAAAGGCTTTCATTCCTTTCACCGGCTATGACGACATCAGCGAAGCTGGTAGAAGAAAAGGCAGCCAGCCTATCAATATATGTTCCTTGCAAAGTATTCATGAACATGTCGGCCATTTCTCTTTCCGACATGGGTGGTTGGACAGCAGCAGCAAGCTATCTCCACCTTTTGGCATATTCTCTGAAGCTTTCTCTGGAAGATTGAGACATTCCCATCAGAAGGGTCCTGTTAGGAGCCATGTTCAAGTTATATTGATATTGTCTGATGAAGGCTTCAGCTATGTCCTTCCAGCATCTTATGGTAGCTCTGGTCAGGTGTGAATACCATTCCCTTGAAGCCCTAGTCAAACTGTCTTCAAAGTAGAACATCCACAGCTTTTCATCCATGGTATATGCTTTAAGTCTTCCCAGGAAAGACTGCAGGTGAGTTCGTGGACAAGAGGTTCCATTGTATTTCTCAAAGCACGGGGGCTTGAACTTGTGGGGAATTCTCACCCCATCCACTAACCCCATATCCATTACATCGAAGCCCAAGGAATTTTGAGACTCCAAAGATCTTAACTTCTCAGCAATTTCATCAAACCTCCTATCATAGACTTCGTCTCCAGCTCCCATAACAGTGAATTGCTCTTCTTGGGGATCCTCTTGCAAGATTCTCCCCCCAGCAGTATTTCCTGTCACATTTCCCAGGATATTGACTTCCGGATCCAGATGAGGTCCAAATACTGGTGGATAAACATGAGGCTGACCCCTCTCATTGTTGCTAGTTCCTCCAGTTCCAGGATGAGGTTCTTCGGGGGTTTGTCTTTCCACCAATGCCCTTAACCTCTCTTGGCTCTGGGCCAAGCCAGTCATCACAGTCATAAATTGAGCCATTTAGTTCCTCATCTCCACTCTTTCATTAGCCATCTGAGTCCTGACCTCAGTCAGGTCCTGTTGTACTTGATCCATTTGGATACCAGGAAGGTTGTTGCGAGTAGGGTACCGGTGCGTACGGTTGACAGGGAACACTCTTCTGCGAGCAATGTTTCCTGAGATCAAAGCAAAGTTAGAAACAAATATAATAACAAAACCTATAAAACAAAAACAAAAGTTAGTATGCAATGCAGTATGCTTATTTGTTTTCCAAGGTATCCGACTTGGTTCTTGGTTTTGACCTTTCCAGACCTTGAGGAAGATGCTTTGATGTTGTTTGAGAAAAGAAAGCCAAATGAAAGCAAACTAATATATTACAAATGATGAATAATACATAGTTTGTTTTACAACATATGCCCCTGGAGGGTCAAAATACAACAAAAAGAAAAGTACATCAAATGGAAATGAACAACAAGCAATGAAGTCAAACATCTAATCCAAACTCATCCTCCTTAACCTCCTTCAGAAGTGCCTCAGTCACTGGACCAGCTGGGTGCTCTGTAATGGTCCTAATGAGGAGGTTCCTAGTGGCAATGGCAGTGGTCAACCTCTTGTGCCTGTCCTGATCCTTTGATCTCTTCAATCCAGCCCTAAGCTTCAACTCTGAAATCTCCTTCTGGGCTGCCAGCAAAGCTTCCTGTTGCTTCTTTTCATTAGCCTCTAACTGTCCAATCTTGGCCTGAGTTCTCTGATCTTCCTGTGTCCGGGCTTCAGTGATCCTGACCCACCTAGCCTGACTTTCTTGCAAATAAAGCTCAGTCCTAGCCTTCTGAAGCTTAGCCTCTTTACAGGCATTCTTCAATATTTGTTCCCCAGCTCTTGCTTTCCTGATATAGTCCTCTGTTTTCTCAATCTTGTCCAGATGCTCTACCCTAAGCTTCTCCAACCTTTCAATGTCCAGACGACCATCACTCCTTTCCCAAAGAGTTTTCTTCAAGGCTTGAGACAGATTCTCATTCCTTTCCTTCAGTTTCTCAAATTCTTCAGGCTGATAGTTGCTGCTGGCTGTACTGTAGATGGTCCAGGTATATCCTCAATGGTGAAAGGCATTCCAGTAATCTGAGCTCTTGTACGGGACCAGTCGTAGTACTGAGCTGAAGCAACATTATTACACCTTCCAAGAATAGCCATCCCCTTTGTCTGGATGTTATGCCAAGCCCATGATGCTTGTTTGACAGCAGCTAAATTAGGTTTCACTTCACAATACAAGGTTTCAGCTAAATCTTGCACTCTGGGAGGGTGAACCAGAGCATAGCCCAGTTGTCTCTTAAACAGCAAAGGATTGTAGTTGATGCAACCCTTTACTCCTATCAGAGGTACATTTGGGTATTGCCCACAGCTGGTGATAATGTCTTTGCCTTTGGTGCTCTGGGTGCACCATCTGATGTCATCTGAGGTTAAGGCAATGAGCCTCTTGGCCCAATTCTTTTGTTGGTGAGGGTTCAAGAAGGCATCTGACTTAGGTAGGTGCCTGAGCAGCCAGGTGTGAAACAAAGGAGCACAACATCTTACTAACTTCCCCCTTTGTTTCTCATTCCTCTGATGAATGGAGTAATAGAAATCTCCCAGCAATGTGGGTATTGGGTTCCTCAGAAGGAAGAGATGAATGGCATTCTTGCTGATAAATTTGGGCTTATCTGCAAACAGTATAACCCCATATATGCTGAGGGCCAACAGTGCACAAACTGCCTTCCATTCTCCCAAGGAGGCCTTCAGGATGGCCTGAGAAATCAAGAAATCCAAGTGTAAACCAAAGATCCCAGCTTTTGTTGTCATGCTTTGCTCAATCAAGGCAGGTTCCAGGTATAGTGCTTTTGCTACTTCTCCATTGCTGGGAGAAGTCATTTTTGGGTTGAAGGGGACTCTACCTCTGACAGGTACTCCAATCAATGATGAAAACTCTTCTAGCAGAGGACCTAGCTGAAAGTCTGAAAATGTGAAGCATCTCAAAGGAGGGTCATAAAACTGCAAGCATGTGTGGATCATGCTCCTCTGAGAAGGCTCCAGGTCCATAACCATATCCAGGATACTTCCATAATGCTCTCTAAACAAAGGGATATGGTCAGGGGTGATAAGTGACTGAACCTTCCTGATACCAGTCAATACAGGCTCAAAGAAATGGTATGATATGTTGCTTTTCTTAGGAGTGGTCATGAGTGCTGATGAAGAGCTGAAGACAAGTGCTGATGAGGATCAAGACTGATACTAGAGATGAGCCACTGATAGGCTGGTGCTGGTGATGATGAAGATAGCTGAAGCAGATAACTGATGAAGCAGAGTTCTATGCAGGAGAAGGGGTCAAAACCAAACCAAATACAATGTGGATACCCTGAAAAACAAATAAACAAATGTTAAATGATGCAATGATAATGTATGCAAATGGTATGCAAGGGTTTGTGATTAAGCTGGATCTGATTATTTGTCTTGATATAAAGCCCATGTATGTTCAAGAAGTCCAGATGGGGGTTTAGAAATCCAGTAACCAAGGTGGGGGACTCAAATAAAGAGTCAAATGTCCAGGGTTAAATCACAAGAACTGTCCAACATGAGGTACTCTTAATCAAAACAAGTATCAGGGTATGATGTGGCCAATGGTACCTGCAGACCTGTAAACAGCCCAACCCCCTCACAGGTAATGTTCTAAAACAAGGATCCTCAGACTTGGATCAGTTATGAGAAGTGTAAACACTTCTAACCCGGAGGTACAGTGTTTACAATAACCATAAAAGATCCTCCTCTAATTCACCTCAGTTTCTGAAGGTCATAATAAAGGTCATCCAGACTTAGCAGGCTTCCCAGATAGCCCTAGCACTACAGGAAATCTGTAGCACAGAGTTCTCAAGAAGAAACCCACATCTGAACCGTGTTTCATATTCCCGCACCAGACCGAAATGGAATGGGAAAGAACATGAACCACTCTAGCCTAGGTGTCACTCAGGTCCCAGGTATAGGTCCTCAAACTCTCAATGAAACCCCACCCATCAAAACAACAAACCAGATCCAGCAAAATGGTAGTATGACAGTATGATGTATAAAACTGTAAGGAAAGCAGTAAATAAGACTGTACATAAAGCAATAAAATAAATACATAAACACATATAGCACATAACACCCCAGTAAACACAAATCAAACAAGCACTAGGAGGAACCCACAAAAAGAACCAGAAGCCCTGCTTACAGTATAAGGGTCCCCAGCAGAGTCGCAAAGCTGTCGCTCCCACTGAAATGACACCAGGGCCAGAAGGGGTACAGACACGAACGGTCGGCGAAAGGGAAAGAGAACACACAGGAGGTGAACTCAAAAGACAAGAGTCGCCAGCTAGGCATTTTTATCCCGAAGGAAAGGTAATGCTGCATAAACCTAAGAAGAGATATGGATAAGACGGTTGCGAACCAGAGAGATTGAGAAAGGGGGTTGGTTACAACCTGGGAAGGTATTAGCACCCAGATTGTTCGCCGTACTCGACGGGATCCACGCTTAAAAGATTTGTGTTTTAAAGGGGTAGTGTCAGTGCAATCTGTGTGTCAAAGCTGGAAAAGAATGCAAGTGTCAGTGTAAAAGAAATATGAAGTGAAATATATGGAGTGTCAGTGTAAGAAGGAATGGGAGGCTCAAGACTATGAGGCTTAAAGAATACTGCTGGAAGGAGGGGGAATATACAGAGACTTTTGTTCGATAACTGTTAAGTTATGCCTACGTATCCCCTCGTGCAATGAGGAAGTCAGAACACCGTAGTTCGACTCAAAGAGACTGAAAGATAAATTGACTTGTGAACTACTTACTTGTCCATGCTCAAGTGTATGACCTGTCTGGCTCAGGCGCAAACTGTCTTGCATTAGACGGAAGAAGCAAGTTCTCGTTTATGAGTGAATGAGGTGAGAAAAGAATCCCGAAGGAGACGATTATTGTTTGTTTTGATGTTTTCAGTCTTTTATTGCTTTTTGGAGTTTGTCATAAGAAAATGATCTTAAGCCTAACCCAAGGGTTAGTAGACTCATCACATCCTCCCTCTGATTAGGGGTAATGAGAATACCTTATAAGTATGAAGTAAACACATCACACTTAATCACCATGATGTAGGATTAAGATTATTAACCTACATGCATTTATTTAGATGTTTTTGGAGTTTTTGTTTAGTGTTAAGTAATGAGTTTAAGCCATAATCAAGGATTTAATGGACCCATTACACCATCCTAATAGAAGGATAATAGATGAGAAAATTTAAGTTGAGAAAGGCTCCTCAACTTAATCCATGATTAGGGATTAACCTCATGACAAAACAAAGCCTTTATTAAAGTGGATTTTAGTTAATGATAAGATAAAGAAGTGAATTTTTATGATTTGTAAGACAACTTGAGGGGGACTTGTCCATTAACACTAGGGTTAGTCCTTCTTAACCAGTTAAGGAAGAATTAGAACCCTAATGCAAGGCCCAAGTTACAAGCTTGATGTCTTAGTGATTATTAGATGGATTGATTAAAGGATTTAAACACATTAAGGGCTTAACACTTAGGATTAAAGTTATACACTCCATCCTAATAGAAGGATGCAGGTATAAGCTTAATCACAAAGCCTTAAAACCTTTAGGGTTTAGTCCTTGATTATGAGATGAGAATAGAAGAATAAAAGATGACACAAAGGTAAAACTAATGGGGAACTAATCAAACCCTAATTGTTATCATTCTTGGTTGTTCCTAGGGTTAATGAGGCTTGCAAGAAGATCTTCAGAGAAACCACCAGGAAAGAAACAGATGAAAGGAGGAAGAAGCAGAGAGAAGCAAGACAACTTGCTTCACTTAAGAAGACAAGTTGCTTGAAGGAAGAAAGAGAGAGATGAAATGCATCAATGATGCAAGAGAGAGATGAAAAGAGATTGTGAGAAGTGAAGGCAAATTCACTTCTCAAAACAACTTACCACCTGAAAAGTTAGCAAAAGAAATGAAATGCAATGAAGATGAAATGAAATGCCATGATGCAAGACAAAGTCAGAAGCATAAACATGATTTCAATGATGCTAAGAGATGATGAAAACACATATCAAGAGTTGTGGATGATCATACAAGGATGAGGGTGCAAATGAAGCATGCTTTGAACCATGAAAGTTCATGAAAGCTTATGAAATGATATGAATGCATAACATGGAAAATGAAAGATGCAATGATCAAACATTATTCTAGTATGTCCTAAAATGTCTTATATGTCATATTGATGCATAAAATGTCATGGCAAGTTTATGAATGCAAGCATATGGGAGATGGATGCAAAGGAAAGCATGAATTAGGGTTTATGAACAACATGCAACACAACAATTCAAAATCAGAAGCAAATGACATGATAAAAAATTGAAAATGGGATCAAAGGAACCCTAACCCTACACAAGTTCACTGCCCAAAGGAGGGGATCTAACTCTTAACCTAATGGGAGTTATGATTTTTCTAAGTCAACTAGGGTTTCAAGGCACCTTAAAAGGAAAAATGCTCATTAAATTGAAAATGGAAAATAAATGCAAACCAAATTTACCCTAGAAACTACATGCTATGAAGGATGCAATGCAAGAAGAACCATTATCTAACTCTTCATGGTTAGGCAGAATGGATTTTTCCAAGTTTGAACAAAAATATTGCTTTTAAACAAATTTAATTCCAATGAAAATTGCCAAAATGCATCAAGGACCAAAAAGAAATTTGTTTTGAGAGTTTGATAATGCTTCTAAATGTTTTAAAGTGCAATGTGAAATTTTTGGTGATTTTTAAATACCTAAATGCATTTTTAATTAATTAATTTCCATTAACTAATTAAAAATAAACATTTAAATGATTTAAAAATTATTTTTATGCAAAAAATAAAAATAAAAATATTTTTGGGTTCTGAAAATTAATGAAATGTTTGACAAAAAATTTCAGAATTTTTTAAAGTATTTTGCTATTTTTAAAAATTCGTAGAAGTTAAATATAAAACAAATGAAATTAAATGAATTTAAAAAGAAAAATAAGAAAGTCAAACAATCCAAGGGTTGTGGTTCAAACTCAGGGACGCGGGAATTGACTCTCAGGTGACCGGAACAGTGTTCCGGTCATCTTCTCCGGCCAATCATTTTTCTATCTCACTCAATACGCATTAAAACTTCATCAAACTCTCCAGAATCAATCCATGAACATCATTAAACATAAACCCCACAACAAAAATCATTTATTTTTCATGAATCAAGAGAAACAAACAAAATCATTTTTACGGGAAAAATTTCAGACAGTCAGTACATGCTTATTTCTTGACCATTTTCAAAACCAAACACATCAAGATGATCAGTGCAACTCATAGAATCATTTTATAACAAGAAATCAAAGTTCTGGAAAAAATGTTCTTGAGCTCACCTGAACTGGAGCTATTGCTTTTGGTGCTTTCTGGCTGCTTCTTTGGTCCAAACAAGCTCCAATGATCCTCCCCAGAAGTTTGTGATGCTTAGCTGGAGTTTATATGGCCTCTAGAGGAAGTTTGCAGAAGCTCAGGTCAATGGGGGAGGGAAATCGTGTTTTTGATGTGGGAGGTTTCAGGGCAAAGTAATGGTTGGGAAATGATTAGAGGATCATGGTGAGTGATTCTGTGAAGTTTTTTTTTTTGAGGTATGTGGCTTGTGTCTTGAGATTCGAAGGAAAATGCACCAAAAGGGATTTTTGAGAGTGCTGACTTGTGGGAGGTTTCAGCTTCCAAGATTATATGAAATGTGATCCATGAGGCATGTATGTGAAGCTGTGATTGGTCAGAGTAGTTGGTGTGGCTCAGTTTGATTGGTATGGGCAAAATGCAAAAAGTCAAGTCTATGTGTCCTTTGAGGTATGGGCTGTTTTAGGGCCAGAGCAAGGGCATGTCTGCTGCAGCTTGATTCAAGGATGACCATGGAAATGGGATTGAGGCAGATCAGCAAGTGGATCAAAGCCTATGTGTGGTTTGGCAATTTTGTGAACTTTTGGCCCTTTTGAAGTTTCTTAATGCACAAGCCATGAAACTTGTGAATTCTTTGGTGCATTCTGAATTTTAGGTCATGGTTTATGTTTGTGCAATGGTTAGAAGTCAATTAGAGGTTACATAAAGGCTTGGCATGTGAATTTGCAAGTTTCCCTCTTTGTGCAAAAGTGAAAATTTCATGATTTTTCCCAACTTTGACAAGCCATAACTTTTGATCCAAAATGAATTAGAATGAGTTCTTGTACTTTTGGAAAATGGGAGGATCCATTCTAAAACTTTCATGATCAAAGTTCTTTCATTTGAAGCATTTTTGAATCAAAAAGAGGAGGTTGAAAAACTTTCCCAAAATGGCAAGTTTTCATTACAAGTCACTTACCCAAAAAGGAAACTTTGCAAATGGCTTGAAATTTTCCAATTTTGTGAACTTCTAACATCTTTTATGACCAAATAAAGATCATACACATTGAAAATGATGGAGAACACCCTTTGGTTGGGTCATTGGGGGCCTCAGATGCCCTGATTTTACACTGACTTGCTCAAGAAGTCATCCTGTGATCAGATGCCTTCCCCATTGAATTTCTTCATGAAAATTGATATGAATGATCCTTATAACATATAGAGACCAATAGAAACAAGAATGACCAAAAAATTTGGAATTATGGCCTTTGAAACCAAAACCCTAATTTTAGGTCATCTGTGTAGTTAAGCCTGGCTCTACTTCCATGCCTTTCTCAGTTCTTGTGATTCTTTGACTTCTTTGATCTTGAGAGGATACAATATGATGCTTGAACATGAATGGACCCCTTGGAGATGATTTAAGACTTTTGGAGTGGCTCAAATGGCTCAGGGATGGCTCAGATCACAAACCCTAGATGCAGATGGCTTTGAATCAATGCAGTGTATCAAAAATGTGGCATGAGATGCTATGATTGAATTTATGAAAATGAAAATATCACAAGCCATGGTGTGAAAGGGTGAGGGCAAATTTGGGGTGTTTACACCCCTCGCAGTATAGATCTGAGCCATAATGCCAAGGGATGGCATTATTGCTTTTGTAAGGAACTGGCCTAGGTACTGTGATAGTGACCGGACTGATAGCAGCTGCAGAGGGGACCACAATGGAGTGTGGATCATAATATATGGTAAATGGTGCTCTGACAGGAGTAGCATTTTGTAAGTTGTTGGCAGGAACATTTGCGGGATCGTAGTATATTGTAACCGTTGAGATGCTTTCATCAGTTGCTGTTGATGTTGTAGAAGGTACTGTTGACTGGATGGGTGCTGAAGTTGTAGAAGGAATGGTGACTGAACTTGTATCCATTGAAGTGATCGATTGAGCGGTTGTTGGAGTTGTAGTAGAATCCGTTGGAATAATGGTTGCTGACGTTGTAAGAGTATCTGGGATTGTCGATGAAGGAACTGTTGGAGTTGTAGGCGCTGTTGTCGTAATTTGAAGGATACCATCCTTAATAAGACCATCTATGCCGTTTCTCAGCCTTTCACACCCATTGACTGCGATATTGCAATACCCACAGCCGAGCTCACACCCGGGGAACACTTGGCATTCTAAAAGCTGAGCTTTGATTTCAACCAAAGGTGTTCAAATTTGTGCAACACTTGTGATTAAGGTGGATGGTTTGACTTCCATGATAGCATTAATCCTAGGCCCATTGTGACTAGGCATTGGATTCCTTGTGACATTCGGAGGAGGAGCGAAGTTGAGAGCTTTTGAGTCCACTAGATCTTGGACTTTCATCTGTAAGGCCCGACATTTTTCAGTATTATGCCCCGGTGCGTTTAATGCACACCTGGCATTTGCATCATAATTCTTTGGCATATTGGTGGGATCTGGAGGTGCCAATGTCCTTAATTCAACTAGGTTGAGCTTCAGGAGTTGTGGCAAGAGTGCAGCATACGACATTGGGATTGGGTCAATTACCCTGTTTGCCTGTGATGGTCTTTGTTGGAAAGGACGCTGTTGTTGGTTGTTGCTGTTGTTGTAGGTTCTTTGTTGCGGATAATGAACTTGTTGTTGATACTATGGTTGTTGTTGTTGAGGATATACTGATTGTTGAGGAATCGGAGCTAGAATGGTAACTGTTGCTACTGACCGGTGTACATACTGAGGCTTGCCCCTGCTTGCATGAATGGAATTTGTCTCACCGGCTCTTCGGGGTCCCACAAAAGGCTTTCTGGGATTGCTGGACGAACTTGCACCACTGTCGGAAATTTTTCCCATTTTTAAGAGGCTTTCAATCCTCTCACCAGCTATGACCACATCAGCAAAACTGGTAGAGGAGAAGGCAGCCAATCTATCAATATAGGTTCCTTGCAAAGTATTCATGAACATGTCAGCCATTTCCCTCTCTGACATGGGTGGTTGGACAGTAGTAGCAAGCTGTCTCCACATCTGGGCATATTCTCTAAAGCTCTCTCTAGAAGATTGCGACATTCCCATCAGAAGGGTCCTGTTGGGAGCCATGTCCAGGTTGTATTGATACTGACGGACGAAAGCCTCAGCCAAATCATTCCAGCATCTTATGGTGGCCCTAGACAAATGTGAATACCACTCTTTTGAAGCCCCAGTCAGACTGTCTTCAAAGTAGAACATCCACAACTTTTCATCCATAGTATAAGCCTTGAGCCTTCCCAAGAAAGACTGCAGATGAGTGCGAGGATAGGAGGTACCATTGTATTTTTCAAAGCATGGGGGTTTGAATTTGTGGGGAATTCTCACCCCATCCACTAGCCCCATGTCCATCACATCAAAGCCCAAAGAATTCTGAGACTCTAAAGATCTTAATTTTTCAGCAATTTCGTCCAATCTCCGGTCATATACTTCATCTCCAGCCCCCATAATAGTAAACTGTTCTTCTTGGGGATCCTCTTGCAAGATTCTCCCCCCAGCAGTATTGCCTTGCACATTTCTCGGGATGTTAATTTCTGGATCCAGATGAGGTCCAAATACTGGTGGGTCAATACGAGGTTGGCCCCGTTCATTGTTACTAGTTCCTCCTGTTCCAAGATGAGGCTCCTCAGGAGTTTGTCTTTCCACCTTCTCTCTTAACCTTTCTTGACTCTGGGCTAAGCCAGTCATCACTGCCATGAACTTAGACATCTGATTTCTCATCTCTACTCTCTCATTAGCCATCTGATTTCTGACCTCAATCAGATCCTGCTGTACTTGTTCCATTTGAATACCGGGAAGGTTGTTACGAGTCGGGTACCGGTGCATGCGGTTGACAGGGAACACTCGGCGACGAGTAATGTTTCCTGAGGTTGACAACAAAGTTAGAAACAATAATAACAAAACCTACAAAACAAAACAAAAGTTAGTATGCATTGCAGTATGCTTATTTGTTTTCCAAGGTATCCGGTTTGGTTCTTGGTTTTGACCTTTCCAGACCTCGAGGAAAATGCTTTATGTTGTTGAGAGAAAAGCCCAAATGGAAACAAACTAGAATATATTTCAAATGGTGAACAATACATAGTCTGTTTTACAACACATGCCCCTGGAGGGTCAAAATACAATAAAAGGGAAAGTACATCAAATGGAAATAGAAACAAACAAAAAAATCAGACATCCAGTCCAAACTCATCCTCTCTGACCTCCTTCAGGAGTGCCTCAGTCACTGGACCAGCCGGGTGCTCTGTAATGGTCCTAATGAGGAGGTTCCTGGTAGCAATGGCAGTGGTTAACTTCTTATGCCTGTCCTGGTCCTTTGATCTCTTTAATCCTGCTCTGAGCTTCAACTCTGAAATCTCCTTCTGGGCTGCCAACAAAGCTTCCTGCTGCTTCTTCTTATTGGCCTCTAGCTGTTCAATCCTGGCTTGAGTCTTTTGGTCTTCTTGTGTACGGGTTTCAGTGATTCTAACCCACCTAGCCTGACTCTCTTGCAGATAGAGCTCAGTCCTAGCCTTCTGAATTTTGGCCTCTTTACAGGCATTCTTCAATATTTGTTCCCCAGCTCTTGCTTTCCTGATGTAGTCCTCTGTCTTCTCAATTTTGGTAAGATGCTCCACCCTAAGCTTCTCCAATCTCTCAATGTCCAGACGACCATCACTCCTTTCCCAAAGATTCTTATTTAAAGCTTGAGATAAGTTCTCATTTCTTTCCTTCAACTTCTCAAATTCTTCTAGGCTGACAGTTGCTGCTGGCTGTACTGTGGATGGTCTAGGTATTTCTTCCAAGATAAAAGTAATTTCGGTAATTTGAGCTCTATTACGGGATCAGTCATGGTATTGAGCTGAAGCAACATTATTACACCTTCCAAGAATGGCCATCCATTTTGTCTGGATGTTGTCCCAAGCCCAGGATGCTTGTCTGACAACAGCTGAATTAGGTTTCACTTCACAATATAGGGTCTCAGCTAAATCTTGTCCTCTGGGAGGGTGGACCAAGGCATAACCCAGTTGTCTCTTAAATAGTAAGGGGTTGTAGTTGATGCAACCTTTTACTCCTATCAGAGGCACATTTGGGTATTGTCCACAGCTGGTGAAAATGTCCTTGCCTTTGGTGCTCTGGGTGCACCATCTAATATCATCTGAAATCAAGGCAATGAGCCTCTTGGCCCAATTCTTCTTTTGGTGGGGATTCAAGAAAGTGTCTTACTTAGGAAGGTGTCTGAGCAGCCAGGTGTAAAACAAAGGAGCATAACATCTTACCAACTTCTCCCTTTGCTTCTCATTCCTCTAATGAATGGAGTAATAGAAGTCTCCTAGCAATGTAGGTACTGGGTTCTTCAGAAGAAACAAATGGATGGCATTCTTGCTGACAAATTTGGGCTCATCTACAAACAATATAGCCCCATATATGCTGAGGGCTAACAGTGCACAGACTGCCCTCCATTCTCCCAATGAAGCTTTCAGGATGGTCTGGGAAACCAAGAAGTCCAAATGCAAACCAGGGATCCCAGCTTTTGTTGTCATACTTTGCTCAATCAAGGAAGGCTCCATGTACAATTCCTTTGCTATCTCTTCATTTCTGGGAGCTGGCATCTCTGGGTTGAAAGGGATTCCACCTCTGATAGGTACTCCAATCAATGAAGAAAACTCTTCCAGTAGAGGTCCTAACTGAAAGTCTGGGAATGTAAAACATCTCAAAGGAGGGTCATAAAACTGCAAGCATGTGTGGATCATGCTTCTCTGAGAAGGGTCAAGGTTCATAACCATATCCAGGATACCTCCATAATATTCTCTAAACAAAGGGATGTGATCAGGTGTGATGAGTGACTGGACCTGCCTGATACCAGTCAACACAGGCTCAAAGAAATGGTATGATATGTTGCTCTTCCTGGGAGTAGTCATAAGTGCTTGTTGAAGAAACTAGAGATAAGTGCTGATGAAGATCACAGATAACTGATGAAGACAACTGAAGCAGAGGTCTATGCAGAAGAAGGGGTTAAAACCAAACCAGATATGATATGGATACCCTGAAAAGCAAATAAACAAATGTTAAATGATGCAAGGATGATATATGCAAATGATATGCAAGGGTTTGTGATCAAGTTGGATCTGATTATCTGTCTTGATATAAGGCCCATGTATGTTCAAAAGTTCAGATGGAGGCTTAGAAATCCAGTAACCAGGGTGGGGGACTCAAATAAAGAGCCACATGTCCGGGGTTAATCACAAGAACTGTCCAAAGTGAAGTATTCTTAAACAGAACAGTAATAGGGTATGATGTGGCCAAGGGTTCCTACAAACCTGTAAACAGCCCAACCCCCTCACAGGTAATGTTCTAGAACAAGGATCCTCAGACTTGGATCAGTTATGAGAAGTGTAAACACTTCTAACCTGGAGGTACAGTGTTCACAATAATCATAAAAGATCCTCCTCTAATTCACCTCAGCTTCTGAAGGTCATAATAAAGGTCATCCAGACATAGCAGGCTTCCCAGATAGCCGTAGCACTACAGGAAATCTGTAGCAGAGAGTTCTCAAGAAGAAACCCACATTTGAACTGTGTTTCATATTCCCGCACCAGACCGAAATGGAATGGGAAAGAACATGAACCACTCTAGCCTAGGTGTCCATCAGGTCCCAGGTATAGGACCTTAAACTCTCAATGGAACCCCACCCACCGAAGAAAACCAAATCCAACAATGACAGTATGAAATATGCAAAACTGTAACGAAAGCAATAAATAAAGCTGTACATAAAGTAATAAATAAAGCAAAATAAACAAACACACATAGCACATAACACCCCAGTAAACACAAATCAAACAAGCGCTAGGAGGAACCGACAAAAAGAACCAGAAGTCCTGGTTGCAATATAAGGGTCCCCAGCAGAGACGCCAAGCTGTCGCTCCCACCAAATGACACTGGGCCAAGAGGGGTACAGACGCGAACGGTCGGCGAAAGAGAAGAGAATGAATAGAGTCGCCAGCTAGGCATTTTTATCCCAAAGGAAAGGTAGTGCTGCTTAAACCTGAGAAAAGATGGATAAGACGGTTGCGATCCAGAGAAACTGAGAAAGGGGGTTGGTTACAACCTGGGAAGGTATTAGCACCCAGATTGTCCGTCGTACTCGACGGGATCCACGCTTAAAAGATTTGTGTTTAAAGGGGGTAGTGTCAATGCTATCTGTGTATCAAAGCTGGAAAAGAATGCAAGTGTCAGTGCAAAAGAAATGTGAAGGGAAATATGTGAAGTGTCAGTGTGAAGAAAGAGTGTGAAGCTCAAGACTATGAGGCTTAAAGAATAATGCTGGAAGAGGGGGGAATGTACAGAGACTTTTGTTCGATAACTGTTAAGTTATGCCTACGTATCCTCTCGTTCAATGAGGAAGTCAGAACACTGTAGTTCGACTCAAAGAGACTGAAAGATAAATTGACTTGTGATCTGCTTACTTGCCTATGCTCAAGTGTATGACCTATCTGGCTCAGGTGCAAACTGTCTTGCATTAGACGGAAGAAGCGAGTTCTCGTTTATTAGTGAATGAGGTGAGAAAAGAATCCCGAAGGAGACGATTATTGTCTGTTTTTGGTGTTTTTAGTCTTTTATTGCTTTTGGAGTTTGTCATAAGTTAATGAGCTTAAGCCTAAACCATGGGTTAGCAAACTCATCACATCCTCCCTCTGTTCAGGGGTAATGAGAATTCTTTAAGTATGAAGTAAGCACCTCATACTTAATTACCATGATGTAGGATTAAGATCATTAACCTACTTGTGATTATTTAGATGTTTTTGTTATTTTGTTTAGTGTTAAGTAATGAGTTTAAGCCATAATCAAAGATTTAATGGACTCATTACACCATCCTAATAGAAGGATAATAGATGAGAACATTTAAGCTGAGGAAGATACCTCAACTTAATCCATGATTAGGGATTAACCTCATGACAAAAAAAAGCCTTTATTAAAGTGGATTTTAGTTAATGGTAAGGTTAAGAAATGGATTTTATGATTTGCAAGACAACTTGAGTGGGACTTGTCCATTAACACTAGGGTTAGTCCTTCTTAACCAATTAAGGAAGAATTAGAACCCTAATGCAAGGCCCAAGTTACAAGCTTGATGTCTTAATGATTATTAGATGGATTGGTTAAAGGATTTAAACACATCAAGGGTTTAACGCTTAGGATTAAAGTTATACACTCCATCCTAATAGAAGGATATAAGCATAACCCTAATCACAAAGCCTTAAAGCCTTAAGGGTTTAATCCCTGATTAAGAGATGAGAAGTGAAGACTCAAAGATGACACAAAGGTAAAACTAAAGGGGGGACTAATCAAACCCTAATTGTGATCATGCTTGGGTGTTCCTAAGGTTTATGAGGCTTGCAAGAAGATCTTCAGGAAGCACCACCAAGAGAGAAATAGAGATGGAAGAGAAACAGAAGAAGCAAAACAGCTTGCTTCACTTAAGAAGACAAGTTGCTTGAAGAAAGAAAGTGAGGAGAAAGAACATGAATGAGCAAGCAAGCTCACTCCAATACACAAACGAAAATGCATCAATGATGAATAAAAGGGATGAGAAGAGGTTGTGAGAAGTGAAGGCAAATTCACTTCTCAAAATACTTACCACCTGAAAAGTTAACAAAAGGAAATGAAATGAACTGAAAATGTGAAAGATGCAATGATGCAAACCAAAATCAGAAGCAAGATCAAGATGTAAATGATGCTAAGAGATAGTATGAAAGCATGACAAGTGATGATAATGATCAAACAAGAGATAGGAATGCAAGTGAGACAGGTAAGAAACATGAAAGTTCATGAATGCACATGAAATGGTATGAAAGCAAAATATGGAAAATGGATGATGCAATGATCAAACATGATTCTAATGTGCCCTAGGATGTCTTATATGTCATGTGGATGCACAAAATGTCATAGCAAGTTCATGTATGCAGTCATATGAAGGATGAATGCAAATGAAGGCAAAATTATGGTTTATACATACATGCAATACAAAATTCAAAACCAGAAGCAAATGACATGATAAAATATTGAATATAGGATCAAAGGAACCCTAACCCTACATAAGTTCACTTCCCAAAGGGGGAGACCTAAATCTTAACCTAATGGAAGTTATGATTTTCTCAAGTTGGCTTGGGTTTTAAGGCACTTCTCAAGGATAAAAGCAAAACAAATTGAAAATGAAAGATAAATCCCAACCAATTTTATCCTAGAAACTACATGACATGATGAATGCAATGCAAAAAGAACCATCACCAAACTCTTCAAGGCTAGGCATAATGGATTTTTCTAAGTTAGGGCAAAAATATTGCTTTTTAAGAACCCTAATTCCAAAGAAAAATGTCAAAATAGGTCAAGAACCAAAAAGAAATTTGTGTGAAGAGTTTTATAATGTTTCTAAATGTATCAAGATGCAATGTGATTTTTTTGGTGATTTTTAGAAACTTAAATGGTATTTTAATTAATTAATTCTCATTAACTAATTAAAATAAACATTTAAATATTTTAAAAATACGAAAATAATGCCAAAAATAAAATAAAAATTATTTTCAGAATGAGAAAAATATTTTAAGACATGATGCAAAAAATGAATTTTTTTAGAAATGTTTTACAATTTTAAATAAATTGTGCAAGAAAAATGAATTAAAATGAAAATAAAATTGAATTAAAAGGAAAGTATTCAGATCCAAAGGCCCAGATTTGAACTGGAGAAAAAGAGGTTGACTGTGCGCGCCTTTTAAAGGCTGAGATTCGTTTCAGCTTAATTAACCTAATCCGCATCCAATGGTCACGAAGCAAACTGGCAAATTAATTAGGGTTAGGACCTAATCACTTTCAGGTGACCGGAGAAGAACTTCGGTCATCTTCTCCGGCGTGTCCAAAACCCTAAAACGCTCTATAGGCCACCCCACATCAAATTAACCACACAGAAATGATCCTCTACCCAAACCCCATTCAAATCAACCCTCAAACATCATTTACAACCCAAGAACAAAGAGAATCGAAACAAACTATTTCACGGGTGAAATTTCAGAGGACCACAAAATACTCATTTCTTCACCATTTTTAATTCTAAGAGCATCGACATGACCAGCATAGCATATATTTTAAATTTGTAACAAAAGAAACAAGCTCTGAGAATTTTGATTCTTGAGCTTACCTGAGATGATGAAATGCTAATGTGAGCTCTTCTGGCCTTTCCTCAATGCAAAAAGTCTCCTCTGAACCTCCTGAGACCAATGGAGTGCTTCAAAACCTTTGAAGGTGGCTGATTTGGAAGTTTGAGTTCTGGTATAGCAGGTTTTGCAGTTGGTGTATGTGATGCTTTTGGTTGTTTTAATGGTGGATTTTGGTTCTATGGAGGATGTATGACTTGTTGGTGAAGAGAAAATTGAAATGTGATGGCTGTGGGAGGAGTTTCGAAGAGAGGAAAGAAACTTGCAGTTTTTGTGAATATGTTTGTGTGTGTCCTTCTAGCTCATGTCCAGCCTGTTTTATGATCCATAGCATATCCCTAAACTATTGGAAGGAGTCTGAGGAAGTGACATGCACTGTGGGAATGGCATGGGGAAAATGGCCAAAAAGTTACTGGTAGGTGTACCTCAAGTATGGGCTGTGGCAGAGGCTCTCCTAGGGCTGCTCTGAGTTCTGCTTGCTTCAAGGGTGGCCATCGGATGCTCTGAAGTGATCTGAAATGGATGAAGGGTGAGATGTCACATGTTTTGCCTTTTTACAACTTGTTGCATTTTGAAGTTTTTGGTCATGGATATGTGACACCCCTTGGGATATTTGTAGCAAAATGGACCATATGATGATGTTATAATTTTTTGAGATCACTTAGCAACTAATCCAATCATTAGAAATCCCTTTTGCAAAAATTCCATTCTTGAAGATTTATTAGAAATGCCTTATGGTGACTTGCAATTCAAGCCATAAAAATGAGAAATCTCTTGGGCAATTCTGAATTTTGTACCATGTATGTTGTTTGTGTAAGGGTTAGAAGTTAATTAGAGGTCACATTTGGCTTTGGCAAGTGTTTTTGCAAGTTTCCTCTTTGGCACAAAAGTGAAAATCAAGTGATTTTTCCCAACTTTGACAAACCAAAACTTGAGTTCTAAAATGAATTAGATCAAGTTCTTGTAATTTTTGAAAATGGTAGGATCCAATCTACAACTTTCATGACCAAGAATTTTTCATTTGATGCATTTTTGAATCAAAAAGAGGAGGTTGGAAAACTTTCCCAAAATGGCAAGTTTACATTACAAGTCACTTTCCTAAAATGGCAACTTTGCAAATGGCTTGAAATTCTTCAATTTTGTAAACTTATAACATCTTCTAAGATCAAATAAAGATCATATACACTCAAAATGATGGAGAAGATCCCTTGTTTAGATGATTGGGGGCCTCAGATGCCCTGATTTTGCACTGACTTGCTCAAGAAGTCATCTATTGATCAGATGCCTTCCCCAGTGAATTTCTTCATGAAAATTGGTATGCATGATCCTTATATCATATAGATACCAATAGAAACAAGAATGACCAAAAAATTTGGAGTTATGGCCTCTGAAACCAAAACCCTAATTTTAGGTCATCTGAGCAGCTAAGCTTGGTTCTACTTCCATGCCTTTCCCAGTTCTTGTGATTTTTTGGCTTCCTTGATCTTGGGGAGATATAATATGATTATTGAACATACATGGACCCTCTTGAGATGATGTAAGACCTTTGGAGTGGCTCAGATAGCTTAGGGATTGCTCAGATCACAAACCCTAGATGCAGATGACTTTGAACCAATGCAGTGAAGCAAAAATGTAATATGAGATGATATGATTGAACTTATGCAATATGAAAAGAATCACAAGCCATGGTGTAATGAGTGAGGGCAAATTTGGGGTGTTGACACCTGTAATGTGTATTCTCCCCCTTTCTTTTGTCGCGATCTCTTCCATAACTCATGGCGTGACGGTGGAGATGGGCTACCATCATCATCTAATGTAGAATCATTTCTTGATGATCTCTTTTCATTTATCATTTTCTCTTCAAGCAAGTTATACCCTCCACGAGATAATACATGTGGGTATACATTCTTAGCCACATTTTCTGCACCCTTTTGACTTTTTTCCTATTATAAACTCAAAAAGTTATTAATCATACTAAACAGAATAAATTTTTTATTAATCACACTAAACATAATTAAAAGTTATAAAAATGTTATAACTCCTACTAACCTTAAATTCAAAGGTATCTCGAGACTTTAGAAATTCTTTCCATACTTCTTCTTTAATATAAGGATATCTGATATATGCAGGAGCAACACCTTCTTTGGGATTTCTAATATATTCGCTTATGATTTGTGTCTTAAAACCTCTCCATCGCTCTCCCGCATATTTAATCCATTCTTTCTTCAACGGAACCATTTTTGCATCATGAGGTTCTAGAATAGTGAAATGAGCCAACACATATAGTATAGAACATATGTTGTTAGTATATGATTATAAAATATAATAAAGTGTAGCAGTTAAAAATGCCTGAACATCAGTCTAAATAGCCTATTTTATGTCTTTATCTACGTTTTTCCACTCATCTTTCAAAATACTACATCTCTGTCGAGCAAGTGACGCTATGTAACTCCTAAAATTTGAAGCATTTTTGTCAACACTTGTACATTCATGGGTTCTTGGATCTAACTCGACCTTTATCTTTTCACTAGTCAATTTGTGCCATCGTAGTGGGACCTCTAACTCTTCTTTTTTTAGGGTCACTAGATGAAGAAGGGTTGTCGGTTGAATCAACCATGTATCTTTTCACACAAAATAAAAATAATTAGAAAGAAAAATAAGCATAAAATATAAACAATTAGACATCAAATTAAGCACAAAATATAAATAATTAGATATAAAATTAAGCATAAATAAATATTAAAAAAAAAACCTTACTAGTCCTCCCATATCCCTTCTTCATGATTTGTGCGAATAGCATGCACATCATCCTCTTCATTTTCTTCAATGAAGCTAGGAACATTTGTTGAGAAATGAGGAGTGTCGGAAATATCAAGGTTCGCATCTTGATTTTCATCACTATCATGCACCTTTCCTTGTATAACCATAGACCACCTTTTATCAAAATGATCTGTGACATAAAACACTTGTTTTGCTTGAGACGTTGTGATGAAGGGTTCGTAAGCATAAGCTAACTTGCTAAGATCAACCAGTGTAACTCCAAATTCATCGATTCTTACACCACAATTGATATCAATCCATTTGCATTTAAATACAGGAACTTTAAACACAACATAATTAACTTCCTAAATCTCTTCAACCACCCCAAAGTAGGGTGTAGATGCCATAACCGGGTTTTTATCTTTAGCACTAGAGAAGTGCATGGACTCGGCCACAATCATCATCCCACTATTTTGTGTGGTACTACGGTCATCCTTTGACTTTATATAAAAGCAAGTTTTATTAACATCATATCCACTCCAAGTTATTATGTTGCATTTAGGCTCATAGGACAACCACTTAATTATATTAGATGCACTATCATCATTAGCAATTTTTTCTTTAAACCACTCAGAGAAACTCTTATTATGCTCTTTTAACAACCATCTTTAATTCATCTTGGGGTACTTTTTCTTTATGATGCTTTTGTGAGCAGATAAGTAAGGTTGAACTTCATCTATGTTATTCAATATATACAAATGCGCTTGAACAACCACATCAATACTTAAGCTCTTGACATTTAAACCTTGTGTACCCATACCCTCACATCTTCCATCATGACAAGACTTGGGAACCCTTACAGCATCCATCTGACAAATAGTTTGAACAAAACTCAATTGCTTCTTCTGTAATGTACCTCTCAACAATCGATGCTTTCAGATGGTGTGGGTTTTTGTATACCCTTTTAGGATCTTCATGTACTGCTTCTGTTGGATACATCCACCGTAAAAAAAATTGGACCATATAATCTAATCTCCCTTACTATATGAACAATCAAGTGAACCATAATGTCAAAAAATGAAGGAGGAAAATACATCTCTAATTGGCACAAGATAACTGCAGCCTCCTTTTCCAAATCTTCTACCTTTAATGGATCAATGGCTTTACAACAAGTTGCATTGAAAAATAAGCACAACCTGGTTATAGTCTTCCTAACATTGTTAGGCAATATCCCATGAATAGCCACTGGTAGTAGCTATTGCATTAAGACATGACAATCATGAGATTTTAAACCAATTAATTTGAGAGCTTTAACTGATACAAGTCTCTTGACATTTGATGAGTAACCATGCGGAACTTTAATACTTTGTAAACACTCACAAAAACTTATTTTCTCTTTTGTAGACAAAGTGTAGCAGGAAGGAGGCAAATATATCTTGTTACCTATATGTTGTGGAGTTAAATCTTCTCGTATACCCATCAAACCCAAATCCACAAAAGCATTATAACCATCATTTTTTTCCATGAATGTTGAGAAGTGTTTCGAGTAAACTATCACATACAATTTTCTCCATGTGCATCACATCAATACAAAATCTTACATCAAGTCTAGACCAATATGGAAGATCGAAGAAAACCGACCTCTTTTTCCATAAATTTTTCATAGTAGATTTCTTTTTGTACTTTCCAAAGACAATATTAATGCCGTGTTGTCGTTGATAAACTTCCTCTCCAATTAAGGGCTTTGGAGCTTCACTATGCTCTTGTTCCTCATTGAAAGCTTTCTGCAATCTAAGATATGAATGATAAAGATCTATAAATTTTCGATGCCCAAGATAAAAAATCTTCTTTCCTTTTTCAAGTTGGAGCTAACTTGTGTCTTTTTCACATATAGGACATGCATTATGCCCTTTAACTTTATAACCAGACAAATTGCCATATGTCGGAAAATCGTTGATGGTGCAAAATAACATGGCACACATATTGAACTGTTCACCAGAATACGCATCAAAAACATCCACCCCTTCCTCCCACAACACTCTTAAATCATCAATCAGAGGATTAAGATAAACATTTATGTCATTTCCTGGTTGTTTTGGGCCCGAAATCATCATCGGTAACATAATATATTTACGCTCCATGCACAACCTAGGACATAGGTTGTAAATTATCAGGAGAGTAGGCTAAGAAGTATGATTAGTACTTAGATTACCAAACGGATTCATTCCATCAGTAGAAATTCCAAGTCTAAGGTTTCTCGATTCTTTGCCAAATTTTGGAAACAATTGATGACAATGAATTTTATCATATTTTTGACTCTGATTTCGCATGCATTCTAAGTCTTTTAGTGTCATTTTGTTATGTTATTACTATGTTTTCCTTTGTTTTCAGGTTTTTAGTTTAATCGGAGCCTCAAGTGAGAAAAGGAGCGAAAAAGGAGCTGAAAAGAGCTAAAATCAAGTAAATCAATATTTTGTGCTTGTGGCTCCCACTGTGGTTGGCGCCATAGGGACAACCGTAAGGTGGACGTATCTCAACCTCCCCTCAACTTCCAAACTCCCCATGATCTCCACCTTCTCCAACCACTTTTCACACTTGGCGGGCGCAATGATGTTGTGGCAGGCGCCACAAGAGCAAAGGCTTTCCCTCCCAAATTAAAATGCTGGGGGCATCCTCGTCTTTTCATGTTATTTCCTTACCTATAAATAGGACTTTAGTTTTCATTTTTCAATCAACCAAACTTAGTTATCTTAAGCATATATCAGTTGTAAAATTAGTATCGCTTCACATCGGAGTGTTACTGCAATCGAGTGATCGAGTTTGTATGTGTTTGTACGATTAAGTCTTGGAGCACTTTGGAAGGAAGTTAATCATGCCGCCATTTTAATTTCAGTTTGCATTTTATTCAACCCTCCGATTGGAGCATGTTTTTATTGCTTTAACTTTTGTCTACATTATTTCCCGCACCCGCACTTTACTTTTATTTATTTCCTGCACTCGCACTTTACTTTCATTTATTTCCCGCACTCACACTTTACTTTCATTTATTTCCTGCACTCGCACTTTTACTTAATTTACTTTCCGCACTCGCACTGTATTTAAATTACTTTACGCACTCATACTAAATACCTTTTATGAAAAATATTAAAATGAACTTTTACTTTACCATATTTATCTAATTTTATAAAGGTTAGAATGTAAGATTCATAATTGTACCAATAATCTGTACAATTGTTTGTAGAAACACTTAAGGGCTATTTTGACTTTTAATATAAGTTTTCCTGTTTTTAAAGTTTCGTTGGGTAAGATCGAACGTCGTCCGACATCTATTTAAACTTAATTGTTTTTAACTATTTCAAAAATAGCAAAAGCGCTTTGTTTAGTTCATTAGGTGTTTTTAATTCAAAAAGAAAGGAGATTTTAAAACTATTTTCGGACGCGTTAAGAAGTTTATAGTTTGGTTCGTAAGAACCTCTTTTTATTAGAAAATCCAGGTCAAAATACTTTTCAACTTAGTTAAGATACCACATTTCTTAAAAATAGGTTTACTACTCTAACACAATGCGCGCCTTTTTATTTATGACAATAAGAGGGTTTGATTAGGGAGTACAACTCGGTTCTGATTACGCGAAAGCGACAGTTCCCGTTAAATTGGTTCTTCTCAAAGTAGAAAACATTTTCCATAAGTAGTTCTATTAGAAAGTACTTGATTATCAATTGATTATGTGAATTGAATTCGAACCTATCTTTATCAATTAAATTAAATTTATTACTTTATTTATCATTGTGCACTCCTTGAAACTACTATTATCAATTGCCTTAGATACACACCACAACAATAGATAACGATAGATTGACATTTGGTCTCTGTGGATTCGACAATCTTTTATATTACTCTGACGCGTTCGTACACTTGCGAAAAACACGCATCATGTTTTTGGCGTCGTTGTCGGGGAAATTTTTTGTTAAATTCGTACCCTGTTGTTATACCGTTTAGACTAAGGTTGTTACATGTCGGTCAATGCGAAAGACTCGCAGTACCGGAAACTTAGTAGGCCCTCTAGCTGAACCTGAACGTTACGCTCGCGCACGTTTATGTTTCCATAAAATTAGGAGAGCTATGGCCAAAGATCAAAATCAAAGACCTCTTAAGGATTTCGCCCAACCATCCAACAAGGAACCTAGTTCTAGTATAGTAAACCCAGCCATCCCGACTAATAACTTTGAACTTAAACCATCCCTGCTGCAATTAGTACAGCAGAGACAATTCGCAGCAGGTCTTGCTACCGAGAACCCAAATCAACATTTAAAAAACATTCTCCAGTTAGCAGACGCCTTTAAAACCAATGGAGCCCCTCCTGAGGCGATCCGCTTAAGATTATTTCCTTTTTCCCTCAGAGATAAAGCCCTATCATGGTTAGATTCCCTTCCACCCAATTCCATAACAAGTTGGGAAGACCTTAGAAAATTATTCCTTGCTAGATATTTTTCCTCGAGTAAGACCGCTGTTCTTCGAAACCAGATAACCAAATTTACCCAAAACCAAGGAGAATCGTTGTTCAAAGCCTGGGAGAGATATAAGGAGCTATTAAGAGCATGCCCACATCATGGTCTAGAAATTTTTTTAATCATTCAAACCTTCTATAATGGACTTCTCTATAACACTAAGATGACCATCGGCGTCGTCGCAGGTGGCGCACTGATGAACAAACCTTACCCTGAAGCTAGTGCCCTTATCGAAGATATGGCCCAAAACCATCAATCATGGGGAGTAGAACGAGCGATGGTGGAAAAGAAGGAAGCCCAAGGAGGAATACATGAGTTAAGCTCTATAGACATGATGCAAGCTAAAATGGACGCGTTGGCCCTTAGAGTTGAGCATATTTGCACAACCCCGAATACTGCAGCCGCAGTTTCGTTAGATTGTGAGATATGTGGGACGCAAGGACACTAATCTGCAGAATGCAGTCTGCTAAATGAAGCCAGCTCTGATCAAGTGAACTACACCCAAGGGAACCCATTTTCAAACACCTACAACCCAGGATGGAGGAATCACCCAAACTTCTCCTATAAAAATAATAACCCTATCCAAAATACCGTACCTCCGATACAACAAGGTTACCAAGCCCCGAGATCAAATCAACCTATGCAACTGAAACCGAGCCTTGAAAAATTTATGGAAAATTTTATCACTGCTCAAACACAACAAAATAAGGAGTTCATGAATCAAAACGTTCATGTTAACGAACTAATTACCCAGTTAGGAACCAAGGTTGACCAAATAATTACTTACAATAAGATGCTTGAAACCCAGATCTCTCAGGTAGCTTTAAACCAAGCCCCCCAGAATACACCTAGAGGACAATTCCCTGGACAACCTCAACAGAACCCGAAAGGACAAGCAAATGCCATTACTCTACAAAGTGGGACCTCTTATGAGGAACCATTTAATCCAAGATTGAGTGAACCCAAAACTTCTAAGAGAGACGAAGAGAAGGAACCAGAGGAAACAAGAAAATAGGGAAGTCAAGAAAAAGGAGAAGAACCTAAAGACAAAACCTATGTACCACCCCCGCCATTAAAACCACCAATACCATACCCGCAAAGACTAAAACAGACCCAGATCAATAACCAGTATCAGAAATTCATTAACGTTATAGAAAAAATTCACGTAGAAATCCCTTTTACATAAGCAATCACCTAAATACCTTCTTACGCAAAGTTTCTCAAAGACATCCTTACCAACAAACCTAGTCTCGACAATCTGAAACCTTTGGAATGTAATTCTATTACCGAGAATAAGTTAGCAAAAAAGGATAAAGATCCCGGAAATTTTTCCATTCCTTGTATTTTGGGGAGTCATGTCATCGAAAAAGCCTTTCTAGACTTAGGAGCTAGTGTGAGCTTAATGCCTTTAGTGGTTTGTGAAAGGTTAAACATAAGAGAATTACAACCTACTAAGATGTCAATTCAATTAGCCGATAGATCCGTTAAATACCCTATAGGCATACTTGAAGACGTCCCTGTTAGGATAGGCCAGCTGTTTATCCCTACTGACTTTGTTGTCATGGACATTAAAGATGACGACGACATACCAATCCTCCTAGGTAGACCATTCCTATCGAACGCTGGAGAAATAATAGATGTAAAAAAAGGAAAATTAACCTTTGAGATAGGTGATGAGAAGATATAATTCATACTTTCAAAATTTCTTATGGCACCTGTAATAGGAGATGCATGTTATGCCATAGATATCATTGATGAATACGTTAGGGAATTAGAACAAGCAGAAGTCACTGAAACAATTAAGTTTCCATCAACTCTTATTCTAGAAGACGACAATTTTAGAAAACCCTACATTGAAGATGACCTTCACGAATGTTTATCCCTTACCCCAGATCATATGCCTTTCCCCAGGAAACCAACCGTAGAAGTTAAGAAACTTCCTAAGAACCTGAGATATGAGTTTCTTAATGAAGAAATGGACCGTCCAGTTATAGTCAGTGCTACCTTGAGTCAAGAGGAAACAAACCTATTGTTATATGTTTTACGAAGGTATTCCTCAGCCTTATGATATTAGATCTCTGATCTAAAAGGCATAAGCCCATCTGTATGCATGCATCGGATTTTGCTCGAAGATTCAAAATCCTGCAGAGAACATCAGAAAAGAATAAACCTTATGCTGAGTAATGTAGTTAAGAACGAAGTTCTTAAGTTACTAGAGGCAGGTATAATATATCAGATCTCGGACAGTAAGTGGGTGAGCCTTGTGCATGTAGTACCTAAAAAGGGAGGCATCACAGTGGTGCAAAACGAGAAAGGCGAACATGTAGAAAAAAGGGTCGAAGAAGGATGACGTATGTCTATGGACTATAGAAAATTAAATAAAGCAACCAGGAAGGATCATTTCCCTTTACCATTCATAGACCAGATGTTGAAGCACCTAGCCAGACACTCTTACTTTTGTTATCTAAATGGATATTAAGGATTCTTCCAAATACCTATTCACCCCGAAGATCAAGAGAAAACTACCTTTACATGCCCTGTTGGAACTTTTTCCTACACACGAATGCCTTTTGGACTCTACAATGCTCCAGCCACTTTCCAACGCTGCATGATGTCAATCTTTACAAATTATCTAGATGGAATCATGGAAGTGTTTATGGATGATTTCTCGATTTGTGGATTTGATTTCAAAAATTGTCTTGTCAACCTTGTGAAAATCCTGGAAAGATGTGTGGCAGTAAACATTGTGCTAAATTGGGAAAAATGTCAATTCATGGTTACCTAAGGGATTGTTTTAGGACATATAGTCTCCGAAAAAGGTATAGAGGTAGATAAAGCTAAAATGGAAGTCTTATAGAATCTAAAACCACAAAAGACTATCAGGGAAGTAAGAAGTTTCCTTGGACATGCCGGATTCTATCGACGTTTTATCAAGGACTTCTCTAAAATAACAAAACCCTTAACTAGCCTTTTAATGAAAGATGTTGAATTCGTCTTTGATGAAAAATGTAGTGAAGCGTTTAATCTTTTGAAGCAAGCTTTGATTTTAGCACCTATTATGAAACCCCCTGATTGGTCAGAACTGTTTGAGATAATGTGTGACGCTAGTGACTATGCTGTTGGAGCCGTTATAGGTCAGAGGAAAGATAAAAAAAATTACACGTAATTTATTATGCCAGTAGAACCCTAGACGCTTCCCAACTCAACTACGCAACAACTGAAAAAGAACTCCTAGCTGTAGTCTTTGCAATAGACAAATTCAGATCTTATCTAGTAGGAGCCAAAATTATAGTTTACACCGACCATGCTGTCATCTGTTACCTACTAAGTAAAAAGGATGCCAAACCCAAGTTATTTCGATGGATTCTGTTACTACAAGAATTTGATTTAGATATCCGTGATAAAAAAAAAGCACTGAGCATGTAGTAGCTGATCATCTTTCTAGGCTAGAATACATGAATCCTGACTCAGTACCCATAAATGACGATTTTGCCTATGATAGAATGATAGCTAAACTAGAAACCATTGAAGATGATAACCCAAACCCTCATGAGAATTTTAAAAAATCCTTAGTTGTGAGTAACGTACCCTGGTATGCAGACTTTGTTAATTATCTAGCTGCTAACATCATACCCCATGATCTCAATTACCACCAGAAGAAGAAGTTCTTCAGTAATGTAAGAAACTTCTATTGGGACGAACCACTTCTTTTCAAGATAGGTAAAGATGGCATTTTCCGCTGTTGCGTTCCAGAAGATGAGGTACAAAGTATAATTGAGCATAGTCACTCTGCACCCTATGGTGGACATGGGAGAACCTCTAATACCTACGCCAATATTCTTAAAGCTGTCCAATTTTGGCCTATCATGTGGCATGATGTCCATGCTTTTATTGTCAAATGTGACAGATGCCAACGTACAGGAAATATTTCAAGACGTGATGAAATGCCTCTACGAAATATCCAAGAAGTAGAACTCTTCGACGTATGGGGTATAGATTTTATGGGACCCTTTCCACCATCTTTAAGAAACAATTATATCTTAGTAGTTGTAGACTACGTGTCTAAGTGGATTGAAGCATTAGCCGCACCCACAAATGGCACCAGAGTAGTAATCAAATTATTTAAAAATTATATATTCACCAGATTTTGAACACCCCGTTTAGTCATAAGCGATGGAGGATCACACTTTATATCAAGAATATTTGATAGACTCTTAAGCAAGAATGGAGTTAAGCATAGAGTAGCAACACCATACCACCCACAGACTAGTGGACAAGTGGAAGTGTCCAATAGGGAGATTAAACAAATTCTTGAGAAGACTGTCTCTATATCTAGAAAAGATTGGTCGCAAAAACTTCAAGAAGCATTATGGGCCTACAAAACCGCTTTCAAAACCCCTATAGGAACAACTCCCTACCAACTTGTTTATGGAAATCGTGTCATTTACCTTTTGAGTTAGAGCATAAATCCTATTGGGCCATTAAAACCTGGGAAGAGAGGGATGAGGACAAGGGTCAACGGAACCATTGCCTGGGTTCGGAAGTCGGTTATACAGGGGAAGGTATTAGCACCCCCTACATCCATCGTACTCGATGGGAACCATCTAAGTTATCACGCGCGAAAGGATGTCTATGCTTAAACGAATTACTTGCTAGAGGGAAATGAGTTTAAATATAAGTTATATTGATCCTAGGTGCCCGGCAAGGATCGAGATCCTTGTGCCTACGTACTCCCGTGTGCAATGGGAAAGTCAGAGCCTCGTAGTTCGGCCTACTACGGTTGATGGTTGTTCGTTTTATTACCTTTCTTTGATGAAAAGGTTTAGGAGTTGATTAGTACTAAAGACTATGGATAGTTTATTCCGTCCAACAAGACGAGCGTCTTGCATCGAAATAATCGGAGCGAGTAACGAGAGCTCGTTATCCTCCTTTCTACCGCTTAAGGCTCGTGGCGTACAATTCTTATTGTATTTATTAAAATGTGTTTTATTTCCTAAGACCGCTTGACGTTGGATCAAGGGTTTGAATCTAAAAACAATCGTTTTGGTTTTTCGAGGTTAGAGGGTAAATGTGAATGGAGTTTTATTTTGTGGTTTGTTAGCAAGGCACAAAGCGCTCGGCTCGCAAGGTGAAGTGGATCCTAATAAACGATAACTGAAAAATAAAGTGTGAGTGTGCAAGTGCAACCGCTTGGCATTGGACCAAGGGTTCGCGAATGAAATAAAATACGAAAAATGAAATGCGTACATAAAATGGGGGAGGGATACAAAATAAATTACAGGGGACTGCGAAAAATAAAGGGGTCTCGTTGTAATTCGCCCAAGAGAAAGCGTGTGTGCAGTGTTTTTGAACTTTTCGAAGGCGTTCGGCCTTTTTATTCAGATGCAACTGTTCGAAGGCTTTGGACCTTTTTATCGGGTGCGTCAAAATATAATTTGTTTACTTCCTGAGAGCCGGTTTAAAATGTAGAACCGTTCTATGAGGAGTCGAATCGATATTTTTGAAATGAAATGCGAAAAATAAAATTAAGTAAATAAATTAAATAAAGTGGTCTAACCGATAAATAAAAAATAAAGAATTAAATTAATTTGAGAAATAACATTAAATTGGAAAAAATGGAAAAAATAAATAAATAAAATTGCATGGGCCTCATATTGACCGAGTAACACCGATTTAACGAAATCGGGCGAAACATCAGCCTTTTGTTATATTATTGGTCCTTAAGTAAAATCTAAATCAAGAGATTGCTAAATATAATTATTAAGTCACTTTTCTAAATAAAAGATAAATACTAACCAATCATATTAATGCAATATATTATAAAATATAAACTAAATTCTAATATTATTAAATTAAAAACAAAATAATAAAAATTACAAAACAGAGAGGGGGAGTGTTATCGGGTCTGTGCAGAGCAAAATCAAATGGGCCTAAAGCCCAACAACATAACATTTTGAAAAAAGAATTTTATACCAAAAACTTGAAGGATAGGGGACTGAATATTAGTGGGGATGCATGGATAGCAGTGTGAGATCTCGGGCTCTTGGCCCATATCATCATCAGATCAAGTAGAAAACTATATAAACTAATAAAATAAAACAGAAACAAAGGAAAATAATAAAAAAACTTCAGACCAACAACACGTTTTCAGAAGAAGAAGATTCGGAAACCCACCCTTAAATGCGCGACTCGTCTCACAGCGGCTGGAGATTTTGTTTCCTTTTCACCGTCAAGGAACTTCTCACAATGAAGACACTCAGTTCAATGTTTCCGGGTCTATGGTTCACTCTCGTCTACTCCGATTCGGTATGTCTCGTGGTTTGCTAGCGGTGATGACGGCGGCTAAAGGGTTTGCGGTGGAAGTTTGGGTTCAGTTCTCAGATCAATTTCTCGCGCGGTGGTTCTCACGGTATTTCAAAGTTCATTCGAGTTTGTGGGTGTGAGGTTGGTTTCGCGTTTGGCTTTCGGAAGGTTTCGGATTTATTCCTCTGGTTTCGAATCAGTTTCATCGTTCATCTCACGACTCACTCGTTTTTCGCGGCGGCGCAGGTCTGGTGTTCGTGTGGGTGATGCGGTGAGGTTGGTTTCGGTTTGGATTTGATATGGTTTATATTTGTTCGTGGAAACGTGGTTGATATTTGATGGTGTGATGAAACGTTGATGTATGAAGGTGATGGTTTCGGAACAAAGTTTCACGCGATGATTTTTGAAAGGTTGGTGTTCTGGGCTTGCGTGTTTCTGTGGTTCTACATCTCAAGGTCGGTTCTGTTGTTTTTTCTCATCTTAGTTTTTCGGTTCAGTGGTGTTGGTTTATGAGTTTATGATTTAATGGTGACAGGTCTGAGATTTGTTGTTCTGTAGTGATGGAAAAAAAATAGTGTATGCTTATGGTATGAGTTTTAATGGTTCTGTGAAAACAAGGAAAAAAAATGGAAATGGTGGTTTGGGTGTTTACGGAAAGGATTTACAAAAGTATATTGCTGCTGGTTTTTTTTGTTTTCTGTATAATTTTGATGTTTGGTTTTGGAGTAAACTTTACAGGGTTCTCTCAAGGTTATCCCAGGCCAGCCCCTTATGAAATGAGGAAAAGTTGTTTTATATAGTGATTGAAAGGGGTGGAATGGAGAAATTTGAAGAGGAATCTTTTGGATAAGGATCAAGAAAAAATATGTTGATGAGCTGGGAATGTTTTGAGTGGAATAAAAATGTTGTTGCACTGAGGAAGTGGAGCAAGCATTGATTGTGGGGAGGTTGTTGCACAGGCTCTGTGAGGAACACGTTAATAATAATAACAATAACATTATAATGAGGAAAATGATAACAAGAAAATTAATAATAATAGTTATAATAATAATAAAGGATAGTAAAGATAAAGTTAAGAACTATAGTGATAATAAAAATAATAGTAATAATAATAATAACAAAAATAAAAATAATAGATAACAATAATAGTAATAAGCTATAAAATGGATAAAAGTGAAAAAAAGTCTAGTAATGCAAAAATAAGGTTGGAATAAAAAGAAAGAATTTTTTTTTGAATTTTATAATAATGGACCTAGAGGTTAAAATGAAAGAAGAATAAAGGAAGATATATTTTTGAATTTGTTTGTTTTTTTTGTGAAGCAAGTAGAGATAAGTTCAAAAGTTTAATAAGACGAAAAGCTTTGATAATGAAATAGTGAGATATTTTTGTGATTTTTTGAATAAAGAGCTTCTTCTTCTTTTTTGATGGAAAATGGAATTACGAAAAATATTTTTACTAGAAATAATAATAACAATAGACTTTCTTTTTTGTATTATATATTTTTTTGATAAAAAAAAACTAAATAATAAAGATAGAAATAAAAGACAAAAAAATAAAAATAAAATTTCTTAATTTTGAAGATAAATAAATGTATTTTTTAATTTTAGGAATATTCGCTAGACAGAAAAATAAAATAATACATATTTTGGATTTTTTTGAAATGATGGTTAGACAGTAAAATAAAATAGTGCGGGTAGGACAAATTTGGGGTATGACAGTTGCCCCTATCGAATTGGCTTAGGCCGAGTAAGATGAACTAGCTCCCGTTCAATCTTTCAAGGTATAAGATAATTAGATACTAACAGACTCCAAATTTGTCTGACAAAGAAAGAAATTGTGAAAATAGCAGATGATTAATATTGGAAATGATGGGTGACACAGCAAGAAACAAATTGACAAAATAAATCAATTATCACTGACGGATGATAAAGCGAGTGACTGAAAATAAAATCACTTATCACCGAAGAATGATAAGGCGAGTGACTGAAAATAAAATCACTTATCACCAGAGGGTGATAAGGCAAATGGCTGAAAATAAAATCACTTATCACCAGAGGATGATAAGGCAAATAACTGAAAAATAAAATCACTTATCACCAGAGGATGATAAGGCAAATAACTGAAAATAAAATCACTTATCACCAGAGGATGATAAGGCAAATAACTGAAAATAAAATCACTTATCACCAGAGGATGATAAGGCAAATGACTTGAAAATAAAATCACTTATCACCAGAGGATGATAAGGCAACTGACTGAAAAATAAAATCACTTATCACCAGAGGATGATAAGGCAAATAACTGAAAATAAAATCACTTATCACCAGAGGATGATAAGGCAAATAGCTGAAAATAAAATCACTTATCACCAGAGGATGATAAGGCAAATAGCTGAAAATAAAATCACTTATCACCAGAGGATGATAAGGCAAATGACTGAAAATAAAATCACTTATCACCAGAGGATGATAAGGCAAAAGACTGAAAATAAAATTAATTATCACCAGAGGATGATAAGGCAAATGAAATTTAAATACGGACATTGAATCCGCCGAGGAGATGCCTAGAATATTCGATTGACTCTGAATCCCGACTTCCGCTGAGGAAAGACCTTGAATCTTGTGTTGATCCTGGATCCTGAATTATGCATGTATGCTTGATTGTTTTTGAAATGGTATTCCATAAAGATGAAAATACGATGCAAGTGTTTATGCAATGGGATGTAAGTTGAAATTGTTGGGGAATATAAAAAGTTGATTTATTTAGGTATGCATATGATGCACATGCTTTAAATGATTGATGTAAACGATGCTTATGACGTTAATGATGCATAATGATGCATATGAGCGATTGAAAAAAGAAAGGTGCCAGCTTGGTGGACTTTTGGTTTGGTAGTTGCCAATAATGATTGGACTTTGGGTGGGTGGAGGGCTTGATTCCCCGACACTCGATCTTCGACGATGCATGATCAGAAGATAGATCTGAATGCTCCAAGTTCGGTCACTTACTGATGAGCAGAGCGACTTAATTGACACATGAAGACTGGTTTTGCTTTGAATGGTTGCCAACGTCCAGCAAAATCTGCTTGTTTAGTTGGGGAGAAGAGATAGGAAGATTTGCTCCTTGTTTGTTTGCCCCTGACTGCAGGGTATTTGAAATAAATCTGGTGGGGAAACTTTGACAATGGCTATGGCATGATCTGCCCCTGTATCTGGATTTGGTAGGCGCCTACCCCAGGTTGAGTTGTTTGAAGATGATTTTGCCCCTGGTTGGGCTGTTAAGAATGATTTTGCCCCTGATTAATGGACTTTGAAATAAATTGCCCCTGATTAGGCTGTTGAAGATAATTTGCCTATGATTGGACTGTTGAAGTAGTCTTGATTCATGTTGGCACTAATGAAGTTCAAATTTCTATTTTGATTGCCTCTTGTTGGGATTTCACTGATGTCAAGTACTAAATTGCAATCAAATTATTCATACACAAATGGTAGTGTTAATGCAACGTTCATGTAAGTTTTGAAAAAGTCAATTTATTTGAATGTTTGTGATAGTGTGACGGATGGACCGTTAATCCACACGAGGTGCTGATTTAGAAAGTGCGTGAAAGATGCAGCAAGAGTAATGTGCAAACAATATTGAAGGTTAGCAAATATATGGGAGTTAATTTACGCAACTTTGTTGGTAGCACGCTTTCAGAATAAACCATGACTCAATTAGGACTTTTGAGGGTTGTAACGTGGTCTGGTTTATGGTTTGAGAAACAAAGGATACGAGGCTCAAAGTTTGATTTGTACCCAACCCTTCTTCGTAATGTTCTCTAGTCCTACGTTTAGTTAACTCTACACATGCATTTGTTTTGACTTTGCATGAGTGAAGATGAAGCTTTAAAGTTCGCATGAAAATGGCAGTCATCTTATTTTATTGGTGACCCTTTGATTCTTGATTTGGTGGTCACTGATATTTGCTTCGCTTTTGCTGAGGATCTGAGCTCCTCTTTTTGATTTGTTCTTTCTTTTGTTTCATTTTTTCGACTAAGTCTCCCTTTGGGTGCTCAACTTAGCGGTTTTTTCTTTTCTATATTTTTTTTTGTATTTTGTTGAATGTTGTGACTGCCAAGTCATTTGTTGATGGTCCTCCGACGGGATGTCTAATCTTGCGATTCGAAGGTGTAGTCAGGCTAACTGAACAACTGCCCTGCCCCGAGTTAGATGTATGGGTTTGTATCCGAAAGAAACTCCTACTTCTAGGCTCGAAGTGATTGACTAGGGATTAAATCCTTGTGTCTCAAGTGTTTGGGGATTTGAACAAATGCCTGTACATCATTGACGAGGTTTTATCTGAAAGCATACCGCAACAGTTATGGGTATTTCATTTTCATCATCCTCCCTCAAATATTTGCTAAAGTGAAGTGAGAGAATATTTTTATGATTTTGTGATAAATGATAAATGATGAGAAAATGTGAATAGATTGATTCAAAACATGCATAAACATAATATTAACAAAACCAAGTACAGATAACAATGTTCAGAGCAAATAGTACTTAAACAAACATTACAAAATGCGGAAATAATAAATGGCACTGGCTGCCTTGATTTGAGGAATGAACTTCTCTTGATTGAATGCTTCAAAGTTGGTGACTACTCAGCTTGGTCTTCAACAACCCCTTCAAATGTCTTCACTTGTTGGCACCGTGCGGCGGCATTGGATTTTTCTGGACATTTGGGTTTCTTGGAGTGAAGGTGAGATCTTTAGAGTTGACCATATCTTGAACTTTGTGCTTGAAGGCATGGCAGTTCTTGATTGTGTGACCTGGAGCGCCTTTGTGATACTCACAGCGAGCATTGGCATCAAAGTTTCGGGCGTTACCAACCTGAGGTGGCATATCTTTCAAAGTAAGAGATCCTTTTGCCATCAGCCCATTAAAGATTTCGGAATATGACATAGGCAGGGGATTAATGTGTCTATCATATCCTCTTTGTTGATATGGTGGGCGCTGTTGAGGAGCGCGTTATTGTTGTTGACCATGCCGTTATGGGTAAGCCGGTTGCTGGTACGGATTGGGCGCAAATTACGCAGCAACGACTATAGGATATGGACGTGGTTGATATGCTATCTGAGGCGGAAATAGAGCTTGAATGGCCTGATGATAAGGCATTGGAGGAATTGGCTGATAAGGCATAGGAGCATATTGTGCAGCAGCAACATAAGGATATTGATAGTAGGGAATTGGAGTAGGTGCACTCTGTTGAGGATTCCCACTTGCAGCAGAAATGGCATTTGTTTCGCCTTTTTTGTACCCGTTGAAATGTTTCTTGACATTGGTTTGGTTGCTAGAGCCTCCTTGGATCTTTCCACTTTTCAGACCCTCTTTAATTCTTTCTCCTACCATCATCATTTCTGAAAATCCAGAAGATACGCTGCTGATCAGCTTCTCGTAGTATTGCCCCTGTAAGGTACCCATGAAAATGTCAATCAATTCACGGTCAACCAATGGCGGATGCACTCTGGCAGCTAACTCCCTCCAGCGTTGTGCGTACTCCTTAAAGGATTCGCTCCCCTTTTGATACATACTCTGAAGTTGAGTACGGTTATGAGCAAGGTCAGTGTTGTACTTGTATTGCTTTTTGAATGCATCAGATAGATCAAGCCAAGTACGAACATTGTTGCGCTCAAGTTGTATGTACCATTCTAGAGACGCTCTAGACAGGCTGTCTTGGAAGCAATGGATCATGAGTCTGTCGTCTTTGGCATGAGCAGCCATTTTTCTGCAGTACATCCTCAAATGGAGCTCAGGACAGCTAAGTCCTTTGTATTTTTCGAACTCCGGAAGTTTGAACTTAGCAGGGATCACAACATCTGGAACTAAGCACATGTCCGAGGCACTCAGAGAGGTTGAGTTGTGTCCTTCCATGATTCGGAGTTTTTCAGCTAACTCGTGACACATCTTAATAGCTTCGGATTCTTGAACAGCATGAGGATTGGTGATTGGAACAACAGTATGCATCTCATTCTCAACTTGATGATCCTCTTCAGCATGAGGAAACTGGACTTGAGTTGGAATAGGTTGAGCTTGAGGAATAGCACCAACAGTAACACCAGAGGTAGGTATTGGTTGGGAAGTGACCTCTTCAACAGCAGGAGTGAAGCCTGGAGGCAAACCATAGACCAAAGGATTTGGAACTGGAACTGAAGGCATTGCGCGCGAGGTAGATCCTTGCACTTGAGCATTGTTCATTGCGGAAGCAGCTTCACGACGTTCTTCCATCCTAGCCAAAGCTTGTATGGTCTCATAAATCTAGTCAATCTTGTTCTTGACCGAGTCAATCTCTTCCCTCATAGCAGCTTGCTTTTCTTGAATCACGTCCATTAGTCTTCTAGTGTTGGCTCGAGTTAGGTACGGGCGTCTAGCACGATACGGGCGTCGGGAAACCAACTTGATTTACTTAAGACGGAGGAACATGAAATGAGTTTTCGACTTTGGAATGAAATGCAATATGAACAAATAATGCAAATGAGGTGATATGCAATGTCAGAATCCAGGATCACAAGATCAGGGTCTCATGAATCCAAGGTACAAATGGATTATACTCTGATCAGGAACTTCCTGGGTAGACTCTAAGGTTTTAGGGACCCCAAAGTTGTCAATTCATATGGTTGTTCATCACATGCGCCATAAGCATGTCGGTTGACCGACTCCCCCATATGAATCTATTTTGGGTGAGATCTTCGAATCGACAACCCACGAGAGAAAAATTTATCGGGAGCCCATACTACACGATCATCGACACAAGGTTTAAACAAAGCCTCAGAGTTATGGACTTTGCTCAAATGTTTGATGCACATGTCAGCTCTTGACAGTCAATCAACTCCATTGAGAATGTCTACTCTGAGTGAGGTATTCCTATTGACACCCCACGAGAGTACATTTCTCGGGAGCCAATATTACGCGACCATCAATCGATTTTTTAACCAAAAGGTTCTAAAGGCCCTCAGAGTTGATGACCCTAATGAAAACAACTAAGCACACACGCCAAGAGCTTGACGGTCGTCGGTATTCTCATTAGAATCTACTCCAAATGAGGTTTTCGTATCGACAACCCACGAGATCGGTTCCCTCGGGAGCCCATACTACACAACCTTGCTAACTTATGTTTGTACTCGTAAGCCCGGGTATAGAGCCTTTCCCTCAAGTTTCTTTTGCGATCAAACTATCGATCCAAATTATAGTACCAAGGAGCCACAAGATATATAAGATTGAATGAGATGAAGAAAGCGATAAAAATAGACAAGCAAAGCATAAAATAAAACATCCAAACAAGCGCGGAAACCTAGACTAGGCTTGACTCGCATAGGGGTGAACCAGTCCCCAACAGAGTCGCCAGCTGTCGCACCCCGAAAAATACGACCTCACGCGTTCCGAAGAGAGAAGAGCCGCGCACTGGACAGACTGAAGAGTCTCCACCTAATTCTATTTATTCCCGAAGAGGGAAAGGGAATATATAGATAAAACCCGGGAAGAGAGGGATGAGGACAAGGGTCAATGGAACCATTGCCTGGGTTCGGAAGTCGGTTATGCAGGGGGAAGGTATTAGCACCCCCTACATCCATCGTACTCGATGGGAACCATCTAAGTTATCACGCGCGAAAGGATGTCTATGCTCAAACGAATTACTTGCTAGAGGGAAATGAGTTTAAATATAAATTAGATTGATCCTAGGTGCTCGGCAAGGAACGAGATCCTTGTGCCTACGTACTCCCGCGTGCAATGGGAAAGTCAGAGCCTCGTAGTTCGGCCTACTACGGTTGATGGTTGTTCGTTTTATTACCTTTCTTCGATGAAAGGGTTTAGGAGTTGATTAGTACTAAAGACTATGGATAGTTTATTTTGTCCAACAAGACGAGCGTCTTGCGTAGAAATAATCGGAGCGAGTAACGAGAGCTCGTTATCCTCCTTTCTACCGCTTAAGGCTCGTGGCGTACAATTCTTCTCGTATTTATTAAAGTGTGTTTTATTTCCTAAGACCGCTTGACGTTGGATCAAGGGTTTGGATCTAAACAGAATCGTTTTGGTTTTTCGAGGTTAGATGGTAAATGCCAATGGAGTTTTATTTTGTGGTTTGTTAGCGAGGCACAAAGCGCTCGGCTCGCAAGGTGAAGTGGATCCTAATAAATGATAACTAAAAAAAAAGTGCGAGTGTGCGAGTGCAACCGCTTGGCGTTGGACCAAGGGTTCGCGAATGAAATAAAATACGAAAAATGAAATGCGTACATAAAATTGGGGAGGGATACAAAATAAATTACAGGGGACTGCGAGAAATAAAGGGGTCTCGTTGTAATTCGCCCAAAAGAAAGCGTGTGTGCATTGTTTTTGAACTATTCGAAGGCGTTTGGACTTTTTATTCAGATGCAACTGTTCGAAGGCGTTGGACCTTTTTATCGGGTGCGTCGAAATATAATTCGTTTACTTCCTGAGAGCCGGTTTAAAATGTAGAACCATTCTATGAGGAGTCGAATCGATATTTTTGAAATGAAATGCGAAAAATAAAATTAAGTAAATAAATTAAATAAAGTGGTCTAACCGACTAATAAAAAATAAAGAATTAAATTAATTTGTGAAATAACATTAAATTGGAAAAAATGGAAAAAATAAATAAATAAAATTGCATTGGCCTCATATTGACCGAGTATCACCGATTTAACGAAATCGGGCGAAACATCGGCCTTTTGTTATATCATTGGCCCTTAAGTAAAATCAAAATCAAGAGATTGCTAAATATATTTTTTAAGTCACTTTTCTAAATAAAAGATAAATACTAACCAATCATATTAAAGCAATATATTATAAAATATAAACTAAACTCTAATATTATTAAATTAAAAACAAAATAATAAAAATTACAAAACAGAGAGGGGGAGTGTTATCGGGTCTGTGCAGAGCAAAATCAAATGGGCCTAAGGCCCAACAACATAACATTTTGAAAAAAAGAATTTTATACCAAAAAATTGAAGGATAGGGGACTGAATATCAGTGGGGATGCATGAATAGCAGTGTGAGATCTCGGACTCTTGGCCCATATCATCATCAAATCAAGTAGCAAACTATATAAACTAATAAAATAAAACAGAAACAAAGGAAAATAATAAAAAAAACTTAAGACCAACAACACGTTTTCAGAAGAAGAAGATTCGGAAACCCACCCTTAAATGCGCGACTCGTCTCACAACGGCCGGCGATTTTGTTTCCTTTCCACCGTCAAGGAACTTCTCACAATGAAGATGCTCAGTTTCAATGTTTCCGGGTCTATGGTTCGCTCTCGTCTACTCTGATTCGGTATGTCTCGTGGTTTACTAGCGGTGATGACGGCGGCCAAAGGGTTTGCGGTGGAAGTTTGGGTTCAGTTCTCAGATCGATTTCTCATGCGGTGGTTCTCACAGTATTTCAATGTTCGTTCGAGTTTGTGGGTGTGAGGTTGGTTTCGCGTTTGGCTTTCAGAAGGTTTCGGATTTATTCCTCTAGTTTCGAATCAGTTTCATCGTTCATCTCATGGCTCACTAGTTTTTCGCGGCGGCGCAGGTCTGGTGTTCGTGTGGGTGATGCGGTGAGGTTGGTTTCGGTTCGGATTTGATACGGTTTGTGTTTGTTCGTGGAAACGTGGTTGATATTTGATGGTGTGATGAAACGTTGATGTATGAAGGTGATGGTTTCGGAACAAAGTTTCATGCGATGATTTTTGAAAGGTTGGTGTTCTGGGCTTGCGTGTTTCTGTGGTTCTACATCTCTAGGTCGGTTCTGTTGTTTTTTCTCATCTCATTTTTTCGGTTCAGTGGTGTTGGTTTATGAATTTATGATTTAATGGTGACTGGTATGAGATTTGTTGTTTTGCAGTGATGGAAAAAAATAGTGTAGGCTTATGGTATGAGTTTTAATGGTTCTGTGAAAACAAGAAAAAAAATGGAAATGGTGGTTTGGGTGTTTGCTGAAAGGATTTACAAAAGTTTATTGCTGCTGGTTTTTTTTGTTTTCTGTATAATTTTGAAGTTTGGTTTTGGAGTAAAATTTACAGGGTTCTCTCAATGTTATCCCAAGCCAGCCCCTTATGAAATGAGGAAAAGTTGTTTTATATAGTGATTGAAAGGGGTAGAATGGAGAAATTTGAAGAGGAATCTTTTGGATAAGGATCAAGAAAAAATATGTTGATGAGCTGGGAAAGTTTTGAGTGGAATAAAAATGTTGTTGCACTGAGTTAGTGGAGCAAGCATTGATTGTGGGGAGGTTGTTGCACAGGCTGTGTGAGGAACATGTTAATAATAATAACAATAACATTATAATGAGGAAAATGATAACAAGTAAATTAATAATAATAGTTATAATAATAATAAAGGATAGTAAAGATAAAGTTAAGAACTATAGTGATAATAAAAATAATAGTAATAATAATAATAACAAAAATAAAAATAATAGATAACAATAATAGTAATAAGCTATAAAATGGATAAAAGTGAAAAAAAAGTCTAGTAATGCAAAAATAAGGTTGGAATAAAAAGAAAGAAATTTTTTTAGAATTTCATAATAATGGACCTAGAGGTTAAAATGAAAGAAGAATAAAGGAAGATATATTTTTTAATTTGTTTGTTTTTTTTGTGATGCAAGTAGAGATAGGTTCAAAAGTTTAATAAGACGAAAAACTTTGATAATGAAATAGTGAGATATTTTTGTGATTTTTTGAATAAAGAGCTTCTTTTTTTTTTGATGGAAAATAGAATTACAAAAAATATTTTTACTAGAAATAATAATAACAATAGACTTTCTTTTTTGTATTATATATTTTTTTGATAAAAAATAAACTAAATAATAAAGATAGAAATAAAAGTCTAAAAAATAAAATTCAAATTTCTTAATTTTGAAGATAAATAAATGCAATTTTTAATTTTTGGAATATTCGCTAGACAGAAAAATAAAATAATACATATTTTTGGATTTTTTTTTGAAATGATGGTTAGACAGTAAAATAAAATAGTGCGGGTAGGACAAATTTAGGGTATGACAGCATGCACTATTTTTGGTCGGAAAAATCCAAACAAGGTCAATGCTAAAGAGCTTTTATTTTTACAAGGAAGCCTCACAAATAGGCGAATTAATCTGGTCTCGTTTATGCTTGCTCATATGTCTTTGACTCTTAATAAAGCAGGACTGATTGTTTTTGGAGGACTCATTACGTCTATTGCTCGGGCCCTTAACCTGAACAATGAGATAGCCACACTGGATCCATAAACTCCTCGCACAGTTAACTTGAAATTTCTAAAAGATATGAAATTGTGCCGAGTGAGAAAAGAGGGTGGTTATGAATTGATGATTCGTGGTGTAGCTATCCCAACTGTTCTAGGTCCATTTCCTCCTAATGTTCTTGATGGGGAGGAACACGACACTGATGAAGAATTTGAGCGGAGATAGCAGTCTCCCGTACCTTACATGTCCCCCCATCATCCTTCACCATCACACACCGCACCATCTTCCTCTAACCCTTTTGTAGGTCCAAGATTTTATATTACCGAGGAGATGTGGCGTTACCACATGGCTAGAGAAGAGAGGCGGGATGGCCTGCTCTCTTCCATTCAACAACAACTGACGGATAACACGAGCTTCTTGGAAGCATCGTGATTGAGGGTGGATCGATCCCATGAGACCGTTTGTCGCACCTTGCTTGCGATCACAGCCGAGAAATCCCATTAGCAGGAATTCAACCTCCGGCATTACCAGCTTATGGAGGCCACTCAGGGTTCCTTACTAGGTAACCTTCGAGAGGTTAGAGATGCTCAGGCAGCCTTATCAGCTCGACTGGACCGGAGAGACCAGCACCGCAGCAGATCCCGTCGTTTCAGGCATTCCCAGCCAGACGGCGAGGGCACCAGTGGTCCATAGCGGTAGTATTATATGTTACTCTCCTTATCTTATTTCGAAACATTGGGGACAATGTTCGATTTAAGTGTGGGAGGGGATTTTATCGCTTTCTATTTTTCTTTACCATCATTAGTTAGTTATTTATTTTTTAGTTGTTTAATTATTTTTTTCATAGTTTTTAGTTTTTTAGATAATGCATGAGTCTGACGTGTCACCAGTACAGTGTATCTTTAGTGCACCCTCATTTCCCCATTTCTTTAGCCCTACCAAAAAAATTTCAAAAGAAAACTGTGTTGTTCCACATGTTTTTCGGGCTTTAAGATAGGTTTGGATTAGGATGTGGTGACTTAGGTGAACTTTTTGAGACATTAGTATCGTTTTAGCACCATAGACTTCATGAATATAGGAATCACTCCTAAAACCCCACATACCATGGCCTTAATTATCATCTAAAAATTTTCCTAAGTAGTTTATTCCAGCAGTCAGCTCCGGCCTAAGCACGCTCTACGTAGGGGACCGGTGAACATAAGTGAATGATCCAGTGCTAATAAATAAACAAAAAGGCAAACTCTGGGATAGGTGACCCTCACAAGGTCTTTTAAACCAAAAGTTGAATTTTTCCCACAAAAAGAAAAATTTCAGTTCACCTATTGTTAGTTGGTTCAGAGGTATCTGGCGCTGAACTTTGTAGGGCGGATTACAATCCGATCCCCACAACTGCATTTGGATCAAATAAAAGGGTTTACACAGACTTATGTGCCATAAACCCTATGTTTCAGATCAGAATCACTAACTGGTCACTCTACTATGAAGCATGTGCAGATAACAGGCTTAATGTGATTGCACCTGAATGAACGGGACCCAAAAAGAGATGAAGAGGTAGACCTAGGTATTGTGGGATGATATAGGTTGGTTGTTATAAGAATGAAGTTTATGTCCGTATCTGCGGATAAGTGTCACTACGATACCCTTGGTTCACTTAGTTAGTACCTTTCACTGCATCCTGACTTGAACTTAGAAGCCTATTTAGCCTGAATCACGTGTCGACTCTAGTTTTCTTCTTTGAGTTTTAAACGTTTTGCTTGAGGACAAGAAAAGGTCTAAGTGTGGGAGAATTTGATGACATTGAAATTTACTGTATTTTTTACTCTGATTTCGCATGCATTTTAAGTCTTTTAGTGTCATTTTGTTATGTTATTACTATGTTTTCCTTTGTTTTCAGGTTTTTAGTAGAATCAAGTAAATCAGCATTTTGTGCTTGTGGCTCCCACTGTGGCTGGCATCATAGGGACAACTATGAAGTGGACGTATCTCAACCTCCCCTCAACTGCCAAACTCTCCAAGATCTCCACCTTCTCCAACCACTTTTCAAACATGGCGAGCGCCATGATGTTGTGGCGGGCGCCACAAGGGCAAAGGCTTTCCCTCCCAAATTCAAATGATGGGGGCATCCTCGTCTTGTCATGTTATTTCCTTGCCTATAAATAGGACTTTAGTTTTCATTTTTCAATCATCCAAACTTAGTTATCTTAAGCATATATCAGTTATAAAAGTAGTATCGCACTCGCACTTTACTTTCATTTATTTCCTGCACTCGCACTTTACTTTCATTTATTTCACACACTCGCACTTTACTTTCATTTATTTCTCGCACTCGCACTTTTACTTAATTTACTTGCCGCACTCGCACTTTACATAATTTACTTTCCACACCCGCACTAAATACTTTCCACACCCGCACTAAATGAACTTTTACTTTACCATGTTTAGCTAATTTTATAAAGGTTAGAACGTAAGAATCATAATTGAACCGATAATCTGTACAATTGTTTGTGGAAACACTGAAGGGCTATTTTGACTTTCAATATAAGTTTTCTCGTTTTTAAAGTTCCATTGGGTAAGATCGAAAGCCGTCTGACGTCTATTTAAACTTAATTGTTTTTAACTATTTCAAAAACAGCGAAAGCGCTTTGTTTAGTTCATTAGGAGTTTTTAATTCAAAAAGAAAGGAGATTTTAAAATTATTTTTGGACGCGTTAAGAAGGTTAGATTCTGGTTTGTAAGAACCTCTTTTTATTAGAAAATCCAGGTCAAAATACTTTTCAACTTAGTTAAGATACCACATTTCTTACAAATAGGTTTACTACTCTAATGCAATGCACGCCTTTTTATCCGTGACAATAAGAGGGTTTGATTAGGGAGTACAACTCGGTTTTGTTTACCCGAAAGTGACAGTTCCCGTTAAACTGGTTCTTCTCAAAGTAGAAAACATTGCCCATAAGTAGTTCTATTAGCAAGTACTTGATTATCAATTGATTATGTGAATTGCATTCGAACCTGTCTTTATCAATTAAATTAAATTTATTACTTTATTTATCATTGTCCACTCCTTGAAACTACTATCTTCAATTGCCTTAGATACACACCATAACAATAGATAACGATAGATTGACATTTGGTCTCTGTGGATTCGACAATCTTTTATATTACTCTGACGGATAACACGAGCTTCTTGGAAGCATCGTGATTGAGGGTGGATCGATCCCATGAGACCGTTTGTCGCACCTTGCTTGCGATCACAGCCGAGAAATCCCATTAGCAGGAATTCAACCTCCGGCATTACCAGCTTATGGAGGCCACTCAGGGTTCCTTACTAGGTAACCTTCGAGAGGTTAGAGATGCTCAGGCAGCCTTATCAGCTCGACTGGACCGGAGAGACCAACACCGCAGCAGATCCCGTCGTTTCAGGCATTCCCAGCCAGACGGCGAGGGCACCAGTGGTCCATAGCGGTAGTATTATATGTTACTCTCCTTATCTTATTTCGAAACATTGGGGACAATGTTCGATTTAAGTGTGGGAGGGGATTTTATCGCTTTCTATTTTTCTTTACCATCATTAGTTAGTTATTTATTTTTTAGTTGTTTAATTATTTTTTTCATAGTTTTTAGTTTTTTAGATAATGCATGAGTCTGACGTGTCACCAGTACAGTGTATCTTTAGTGCACCCTCATTTCCCCATTTCTTTAGCCCTACCAAAAAAATTTCAAAAGAAAACTGTGTTGTTCCACATGTTTTTCGGGCTTTAAGATAGGTTTGGATTAGGATGTGGTGACTTAGGTGAACTTTTTGAGACATTAGTATCGTTTTAGCACCATAGACTTCATGAATATAGGAATCACTCCTAAAACCCCACATACCATGGCCTTAATTATCATCTAAAAATTTTCCTAAGTAGTTTATTCCAGCAGTCAGCTCCGGCCTAAGCACGCTCTACGTAGGGGACCGGTGAACATAAGTGAATGATCCAGTGCTAATAAATAAACAAAAAGGCAAACTCTGGGATAGGTGACCCTCACAAGGTCTTTTAAACCAAAAGTTGAATTTTTCCCACAAAAAGAAAAATTTCAGTTCACCTATTGTTAGTTGGTTCAGAGGTATCTGGCGCTGAACTTTGTAGGGCGGATTACAATCCGATCCCCACAACTGCATTTGGATCAAATAAAAGGGTTTACACAGACTTATGTGCCATAAACCCTATGTTTCAGATCAGAATCACTAACTGGTCACTCTACTATGAAGCATGTGCAGATAACAGGCTTAATGTGATTGCACCTGAATGAACGGGACCCAAAAAGAGATGAAGAGGTAGACCTAGGTATTGTGGGATGATATAGGTTGGTTGTTATAAGAATGAAGTTTATGTCCGTATCTGCGGATAAGTGTCACTACGATACCCTTGGTTCACTTAGTTAGTACCTTTCACTGCATCCTGACTTGAACTTAGAAGCCTATTTAGCCTGAATCACGTGTCGACTCTAGTTTTCTTCTTTGAGTTTTAAACGTTTTGCTTGAGGACAAGAAAAGGTCTAAGTGTGGGAGAATTTGATGACATTGAAATTTACTGTATTTTTTACTCTGATTTCGCATGCATTTTAAGTCTTTTAGTGTCATTTTGTTATGTTATTACTATGTTTTCCTTTGTTTTCAGGTTTTTAGTAGAATCAAGTAAATCAGCATTTTGTGCTTGTGGCTCCCACTGTGGCTGGCATCATAGGGACAACTATGAAGTGGACGTATCTCAACCTCCCCTCAACTGCCAAACTCTCCAAGATCTCCACCTTCTCCAACCACTTTTCAAACATGGCGAGCGCCATGATGTTGTGGCGGGCGCCACAAGGGCAAAGGCTTTCCCTCCCAAATTCAAATGATGGGGGCATCCTCGTCTTGTCATGTTATTTCCTTGCCTATAAATAGGACTTTAGTTTTCATTTTTCAATCATCCAAACTTAGTTATCTTAAGCATATATCAGTTATAAAAGTAGTATCGCACTCGCACTTTACTTTCATTTATTTCCTGCACTCGCACTTTACTTTCATTTATTTCACACACTCGCACTTTACTTTCATTTATTTCTCGCACTCGCACTTTTACTTAATTTACTTGCCGCACTCGCACTTTACATAATTTACTTTCCACACCCGCACTAAATACTTTCCACACCCGCACTAAATGAACTTTTACTTTACCATGTTTAGCTAATTTTATAAAGGTTAGAACGTAAGAATCATAATTGAACCGATAATCTGTACAATTGTTTGTGGAAACACTGAAGGGCTATTTTGACTTTCAATATAAGTTTTCTCGTTTTTAAAGTTCCATTGGGTAAGATCGAAAGCCGTCTGACGTCTATTTAAACTTAATTGTTTTTAACTATTTCAAAAACAGCGAAAGCGCTTTGTTTAGTTCATTAGGAGTTTTTAATTCAAAAAGAAAGGAGATTTTAAAATTATTTTTGGACGCGTTAAGAAGGTTAGATTCTGGTTTGTAAGAACCTCTTTTTATTAGAAAATCCAGGTCAAAATACTTTTCAACTTAGTTAAGATACCACATTTCTTACAAATAGGTTTACTACTCTAATGCAATGCACGCCTTTTTATCCGTGACAATAAGAGGGTTTGATTAGGGAGTACAACTCGGTTTTGTTTACCCGAAAGTGACAGTTCCCGTTAAACTGGTTCTTCTCAAAGTAGAAAACATTGCCCATAAGTAGTTCTATTAGCAAGTACTTGATTATCAATTGATTATGTGAATTGCATTCGAACCTGTCTTTATCAATTAAATTAAATTTATTACTTTATTTATCATTGTCCACTCCTTGAAACTACTATCTTCAATTGCCTTAGATACACACCATAACAATAGATAACGATAGATTGACATTTGGTCTCTGTGGATTCGACAATCTTTTATATTACTCTGACGGATAACACGAGCTTCTTGGAAGCATCGTGATTGAGGGTGGATCGATCCCATGAGACCGTTTGTCGCACCTTGCTTGCGATCACAGCCGAGAAATCCCATTAGCAGGAATTCAACCTCCGGCATTACCAGCTTATGGAGGCCACTCAGGGTTCCTTACTAGGTAACCTTCGAGAGGTTAGAGATGCTCAGGCAGCCTTATCAGCTCGACTGGACCGGAGAGACCAGCACCGCAGCAGATCCCGTCGTTTCAGGCATTCCCAGCCAGACGGCGAGGGCACCAGTGGTCCATAGCGGTAGTATTATATGTTACTCTCCTTATCTTATTTCGAAACATTGGGGACAATGTTCGATTTAAGTGTGGGAGGGGATTTTATCGCTTTCTATTTTTCTTTACCATCATTAGTTAGTTATTTATTTTTTAGTTGTTTAATTATTTTTTTCATAGTTTTTAGTTTTTTAGATAATGCATGAGTCTGACGTGTCACCAGTACAGTGTATCTTTAGTGCACCCTCATTTCCCCATTTCTTTAGCCCTACCAAAAAAATTTCAAAAGAAAACTGTGTTGTTCCACATGTTTTTCGGGCTTTAAGATAGGTTTGGATTAGGATGTGGTGACTTAGGTGAACTTTTTGAGACATTAGTATCGTTTTAGCACCATAGACTTCATGAATATAGGAATCACTCCTAAAACCCCACATACCATGGCCTTAATTATCATCTAAAAATTTTCCTAAGTAGTTTATTCCAGCAGTCAGCTCCGGCCTAAGCACGCTCTACGTAGGGGACCGGTGAACATAAGTGAATGATCCAGTGCTAATAAATAAACAAAAAGGCAAACTCTGGGATAGGTGACCCTCACAAGGTCTTTTAAACCAAAAGTTGAATTTTTCCCACAAAAAGAAAAATTTCAGTTCACCTATTGTTAGTTGGTTCAGAGGTATCTGGCGCTGAACTTTGTAGGGCGGATTACAATCCGATCCCCACAACTGCATTTGGATCAAATAAAAGGGTTTACACAGACTTATGTGCCATAAACCCTATGTTTCAGATCAGAATCACTAACTGGTCACTCTACTATGAAGCATGTGCAGATAACAGGCTTAATGTGATTGCACCTGAATGAACGGGACCCAAAAAGAGATGAAGAGGTAGACCTAGGTATTGTGGGATGATATAGGTTGGTTGTTATAAGAATGAAGTTTATGTCCGTATCTGCGGATAAGTGTCACTACGATACCCTTGGTTCACTTAGTTAGTACCTTTCACTGCATCCTGACTTGAACTTAGAAGCCTATTTAGCCTGAATCACGTGTCGACTCTAGTTTTCTTCTTTGAGTTTTAAACGTTTTGCTTGAGGACAAGAAAAGGTCTAAGTGTGGGAGAATTTGATGACATTGAAATTTACTGTATTTTTTACTCTGATTTCGCATGCATTTTAAGTCTTTTAGTGTCATTTTGTTATGTTATTACTATGTTTTCCTTTGTTTTCAGGTTTTTAGTAGAATCAAGTAAATCAGCATTTTGTGCTTGTGGCTCCCACTGTGGCTGGCATCATAGGGACAACTATGAAGTGGACGTATCTCAACCTCCCCTCAACTGCCAAACTCTCCAAGATCTCCACCTTCTCCAACCACTTTTCAAACATGGCGAGCGCCATGATGTTGTGGCGGGCGCCACAAGGGCAAAGGCTTTCCCTCCCAAATTCAAATGATGGGGGCATCCTCGTCTTGTCATGTTATTTCCTTGCCTATAAATAGGACTTTAGTTTTCATTTTTCAATCATCCAAACTTAGTTATCTTAAGCATATATCAGTTATAAAAGTAGTATCGCACTCGCACTTTACTTTCATTTATTTCCTGCACTCGCACTTTACTTTCATTTATTTCACACACTCGCACTTTACTTTCATTTATTTCTCGCACTCGCACTTTTACTTAATTTACTTGCCGCACTCGCACTTTACATAATTTACTTTCCACACCCGCACTAAATACTTTCCACACCCGCACTAAATGAACTTTTACTTTACCATGTTTAGCTAATTTTATAAAGGTTAGAACGTAAGAATCATAATTGAACCGATAATCTGTACAATTGTTTGTGGAAACACTGAAGGGCTATTTTGACTTTCAATATAAGTTTTCTCGTTTTTAAAGTTCCATTGGGTAAGATCGAAAGCCGTCTGACGTCTATTTAAACTTAATTGTTTTTAACTATTTCAAAAACAGCGAAAGCGCTTTGTTTAGTTCATTAGGAGTTTTTAATTCAAAAAGAAAGGAGATTTTAAAATTATTTTTGGACGCGTTAAGAAGGTTAGATTCTGGTTTGTAAGAACCTCTTTTTATTAGAAAATCCAGGTCAAAATACTTTTCAACTTAGTTAAGATACCACATTTCTTACAAATAGGTTTACTACTCTAATGCAATGCACGCCTTTTTATCCGTGACAATAAGAGGGTTTGATTAGGGAGTACAACTCGGTTTTGTTTACCCGAAAGTGACAGTTCCCGTTAAACTGGTTCTTCTCAAAGTAGAAAACATTGCCCATAAGTAGTTCTATTAGCAAGTACTTGATTATCAATTGATTATGTGAATTGCATTCGAACCTGTCTTTATCAATTAAATTAAATTTATTACTTTATTTATCATTGTCCACTCCTTGAAACTACTATCTTCAATTGCCTTAGATACACACCATAACAATAGATAACGATAGATTGACATTTGGTCTCTGTGGATTCGACAATCTTTTATATTACTCTGACGGATAACACGAGCTTCTTGGAAGCATCGTGATTGAGGGTGGATCGATCCCATGAGACCGTTTGTCGCACCTTGCTTGCGATCACAGCCGAGAAATCCCATTAGCAGGAATTCAACCTCCGGCATTACCAGCTTATGGAGGCCACTCAGGGTTCCTTACTAGGTAACCTTCGAGAGGTTAGAGATGCTCAGGCAGCCTTATCAGCTCGACTGGACCGGAGAGACCAGCACCGCAGCAGATCCCGTCGTTTCAGGCATTCCCAGCCAGACGGCGAGGGCACCAGTGGTCCATAGCGGTAGTATTATATGTTACTCTCCTTATCTTATTTCGAAACATTGGGGACAATGTTCGATTTAAGTGTGGGAGGGGATTTTATCGCTTTCTATTTTTCTTTACCATCATTAGTTAGTTATTTATTTTTTAGTTGTTTAATTATTTTTTTCATAGTTTTTAGTTTTTTAGATAATGCATGAGTCTGACGTGTCACCAGTACAGTGTATCTTTAGTGCACCCTCATTTCCCCATTTCTTTAGCCCTACCAAAAAAATTTCAAAAGAAAACTGTGTTGTTCCACATGTTTTTCGGGCTTTAAGATAGGTTTGGATTAGGATGTGGTGACTTAGGTGAACTTTTTGAGACATTAGTATCGTTTTAGCACCATAGACTTCATGAATATAGGAATCACTCCTAAAACCCCACATACCATGGCCTTAATTATCATCTAAAAATTTTCCTAAGTAGTTTATTCCAGCAGTCAGCTCCGGCCTAAGCACGCTCTACGTAGGGGACCGGTGAACATAAGTGAATGATCCAGTGCTAATAAATAAACAAAAAGGCAAACTCTGGGATAGGTGACCCTCACAAGGTCTTTTAAACCAAAAGTTGAATTTTTCCCACAAAAAGAAAAATTTCAGTTCACCTATTGTTAGTTGGTTCAGAGGTATCTGGCGCTGAACTTTGTAGGGCGGATTACAATCCGATCCCCACAACTGCATTTGGATCAAATAAAAGGGTTTACACAGACTTATGTGCCATAAACCCTATGTTTCAGATCAGAATCACTAACTGGTCACTCTACTATGAAGCATGTGCAGATAACAGGCTTAATGTGATTGCACCTGAATGAACGGGACCCAAAAAGAGATGAAGAGGTAGACCTAGGTATTGTGGGATGATATAGGTTGGTTGTTATAAGAATGAAGTTTATGTCCGTATCTGCGGATAAGTGTCACTACGATACCCTTGGTTCACTTAGTTAGTACCTTTCACTGCATCCTGACTTGAACTTAGAAGCCTATTTAGCCTGAATCACGTGTCGACTCTAGTTTTCTTCTTTGAGTTTTAAACGTTTTGCTTGAGGACAAGAAAAGGTCTAAGTGTGGGAGAATTTGATGACATTGAAATTTACTGTATTTTTTACTCTGATTTCGCATGCATTTTAAGTCTTTTAGTGTCATTTTGTTATGTTATTACTATGTTTTCCTTTGTTTTCAGGTTTTTAGTAGAATCAAGTAAATCAGCATTTTGTGCTTGTGGCTCCCACTGTGGCTGGCATCATAGGGACAACTATGAAGTGGACGTATCTCAACCTCCCCTCAACTGCCAAACTCTCCAAGATCTCCACCTTCTCCAACCACTTTTCAAACATGGCGAGCGCCATGATGTTGTGGCGGGCGCCACAAGGGCAAAGGCTTTCCCTCCCAAATTCAAATGATGGGGGCATCCTCGTCTTGTCATGTTATTTCCTTGCCTATAAATAGGACTTTAGTTTTCATTTTTCAATCATCCAAACTTAGTTATCTTAAGCATATATCAGTTATAAAAGTAGTATCGCACTCGCACTTTACTTTCATTTATTTCCTGCACTCACACTTTACTTTCATTTATTTCACACACTCGCACTTTACTTTCATTTATTTCTCGCACTCGCACTTTTACTTAATTTACTTGCCGCACTCGCACTTTACATAATTTACTTTCCACACCCGCACTAAATACTTTCCACACCCGCACTAAATGAACTTTTACTTTACCATGTTTAGCTAATTTTATAAAGGTTAGAACGTAAGAATCATAATTGAACCGATAATCTGTACAATTGTTTGTGGAAACACTGAAGGGCTATTTTGACTTTCAATATAAGTTTTCTCGTTTTTAAAGTTCCATTGGGTAAGATCGAAAGCCGTCTGACGTCTATTTAAACTTAATTGTTTTTAACTATTTCAAAAACAGCGAAAGCGCTTTGTTTAGTTCATTAGGAGTTTTTAATTCAAAAAGAAAGGAGATTTTAAAATTATTTTTGGACGCGTTAAGAAGGTTAGATTCTGGTTTGTAAGAACCTCTTTTTATTAGAAAATCCAGGTCAAAATACTTTTCAACTTAGTTAAGATACCACATTTCTTACAAATAGGTTTACTACTCTAATGCAATGCACGCCTTTTTATCCGTGACAATAAGAGGGTTTGATTAGGGAGTACAACTCGGTTTTGTTTACCCGAAAGTGACAGTTCCCGTTAAACTGGTTCTTCTCAAAGTAGAAAACATTGCCCATAAGTAGTTCTATTAGCAAGTACTTGATTATCAATTGATTATGTGAATTGCATTCGAACCTGTCTTTATCAATTAAATTAAATTTATTACTTTATTTATCATTGTCCACTCCTTGAAACTACTATCTTCAATTGCCTTAGATACACACCATAACAATAGATAACGATAGATTGACATTTGGTCTCTGTGGATTCGACAATCTTTTATATTACTCTGACGGATAACACGAGCTTCTTGGAAGCATCGTGATTGAGGGTGGATCGATCCCATGAGACCGTTTGTCGCACCTTGCTTGCGATCACAGCCGAGAAATCCCATTAGCAGGAATTCAACCTCCGGCATTACCAGCTTATGGAGGCCACTCAGGGTTCCTTACTAGGTAACCTTCGAGAGGTTAGAGATGCTCAGGCAGCCTTATCAGCTCGACTGGACCGGAGAGACCAGCACCGCAGCAGATCCCGTCGTTTCAGGCATTCCCAGCCAGACGGCGAGGGCACCAGTGGTCCATAGCGGTAGTATTATATGTTACTCTCCTTATCTTATTTCGAAACATTGGGGACAATGTTCGATTTAAGTGTGGGAGGGGATTTTATCGCTTTCTATTTTTCTTTACCATCATTAGTTAGTTATTTATTTTTTAGTTGTTTAATTATTTTTTTCATAGTTTTTAGTTTTTTAGATAATGCATGAGTCTGACGTGTCACCAGTACAGTGTATCTTTAGTGCACCCTCATTTCCCCATTTCTTTAGCCCTACCAAAAAAATTTCAAAAGAAAACTGTGTTGTTCCACATGTTTTTCGGGCTTTAAGATAGGTTTGGATTAGGATGTGGTGACTTAGGTGAACTTTTTGAGACATTAGTATCGTTTTAGCACCATAGACTTCATGAATATAGGAATCACTCCTAAAACCCCACATACCATGGCCTTAATTATCATCTAAAAATTTTCCTAAGTAGTTTATTCCAGCAGTCAGCTCCGGCCTAAGCACGCTCTACGTAGGGGACCGGTGAACATAAGTGAATGATCCAGTGCTAATAAATAAACAAAAAGGCAAACTCTGGGATAGGTGACCCTCACAAGGTCTTTTAAACCAAAAGTTGAATTTTTCCCACAAAAAGAAAAATTTCAGTTCACCTATTGTTAGTTGGTTCAGAGGTATCTGGCGCTGAACTTTGTAGGGCGGATTACAATCCGATCCCCACAACTGCATTTGGATCAAATAAAAGGGTTTACACAGACTTATGTGCCATAAACCCTATGTTTCAGATCAGAATCACTAACTAGTCACTCTACTATGAAGCATGTGCAGATAACAGGCTTAATGTGATTGCACCTGAATGAACGGGACCCAAAAAGAGATGAAGAGGTAGACCTAGGTATTGTGGGATGATATAGGTTGGTTGTTATAAGAATGAAGTTTATGTCCGTATCTGCGGATAAGTGTCACTACGATACCCTTGGTTCACTTAGTTAGTACCTTTCACTGCATCCTGACTTGAACTTAGAAGCCTATTTAGCCTGAATCACGTGTCGACTCTAGTTTTCTTCTTTGAGTTTTAAACGTTTTGCTTGAGGACAAGAAAAGGTCTAAGTGTGGGAGAATTTGATGACACTGAAATTTACTGTATTTTTTACTCTGATTTCGCATGCATTTTAAGTCTTTTAGTGTCATTTTGTTATGTTATTACTATGTTTTCCTTTGTTTTCAGGTTTTTAGTAGAATCAAGTAAATCAGCATTTTGTGCTTGTGGCTCCCACTGTGGCTGGCATCATAGGGACAACTATGAAGTGGACGTATCTCAACCTCCCCTCAACTGCCAAACTCTCCAAGATCTCCACCTTCTCCAACCACTTTTCAAACATGGCGAGCGCCATGATGTTGTGGCGGGCGCCACAAGGGCAAAGGCTTTCCCTCCCAAATTCAAATGATGGGGGCATCCTCGTCTTGTCATGTTATTTCCTTGCCTATAAATAGGACTTTAGTTTTCATTTTTCAATCATCCAAACTTAGTTATCTTAAGCATATATCAGTTATAAAAGTAGTATCGCACTCGCACTTTACTTTCATTTATTTCCTGCACTCGCACTTTACTTTCATTTATTTCACACACTCGCACTTTACTTTCATTTATTTCTCGCACTCGCACTTTTACTTAATTTACTTGCCGCACTCGCACTTTACATAATTTACTTTCCACACCCGCACTAAATACTTTCCACACCCGCACTAAATGAACTTTTACTTTACCATGTTTAGCTAATTTTATAAAGGTTAGAACGTAAGAATCATAATTGAACCGATAATCTGTACAATTGTTTGTGGAAACACTGAAGGGCTATTTTGACTTTCAATATAAGTTTTCTCGTTTTTAAAGTTCCATTGGGTAAGATCGAAAGCCGTCTGACGTCTATTTAAACTTAATTGTTTTTAACTATTTCAAAAACAGCGAAAGCGCTTTGTTTAGTTCATTAGGAGTTTTTAATTCAAAAAGAAAGGAGATTTTAAAATTATTTTTGGACGCGTTAAGAAGGTTAGATTCTGGTTTGTAAGAACCTCTTTTTATTAGAAAATCCAGGTCAAAATACTTTTCAACTTAGTTAAGATACCACATTTCTTACAAATAGGTTTACTACTCTAATGCAATGCACGCCTTTTTATCCGTGACAATAAGAGGGTTTGATTAGGGAGTACAACTCGGTTTTGTTTACCCGAAAGTGACAGTTCCCGTTAAACTGGTTCTTCTCAAAGTAGAAAACATTGCCCATAAGTAGTTCTATTAGCAAGTACTTGATTATCAATTGATTATGTGAATTGCATTCGAACCTGTCTTTATCAATTAAATTAAATTTATTACTTTATTTATCATTGTCCACTCCTTGAAACTACTATCTTCAATTGCCTTAGATACACACCATAACAATAGATAACGATAGATTGACATTTGGTCTCTGTGGATTCGACAATCTTTTATATTACTCTGACGCGTCCGTACACTTGCGAAAAACACGCATCAACAATGAATATATTTTCTTCCATTGCAAAGAATCAGCTACATGACGAATTTGTCCATCACATTTTCTTTTTTTGACGTGCCATCTAAGATTATTTGCGTCATTTGCATTAGCGAATAGTCTCTTGAACCTTGAAATTATTAGTAGGTACCATCCCACTTTCGCGGGAGGACCCTTTTTGACCACCTCATCATCACTAGAATCACCATCTTTCTTTTTGTAGTGACGCCTTGAACTTAGGACAATTATAATAGTTTACATAGTCTTTTCTGTATAATATGCAATCATTAGGTCATGCATGTATCTTTTCATACTCCAAACCCATCGGACACAATATCTTTTTCACCTCGTAATAACGATTTGGCATTATGTTACCTTCCGGAAGCATATGTGTCGATAATTCAAGCAATTCATTAAAACTTTTATCAGTCCACCCATTATTTGCCTTCAAATTAAACAATTTTAACACGGCTGACAAACATGTAAAATTTGTGCATCCTGGGTATAAAGGTTTATTGTAACACCCCATTTTCTACCCACGAAATATAAACAAAATCAGAGTTCGTAAAAAATTTCTTATAAAAATGGGATATCACATATTCACTTTAAACAGTTTCCAATTTAAGGAAATCATACTAAATACATAGCACTTTTTCGTAAATTCAACATAAACAACGTCATTCACTCCAATAGTTCAACTTTATAAAATATTACGCAGCGGATTCATAAATTGATTCATAGCATCTTTAAACAACATAATAACAACTTTAAAATAAGAATTAAGCAACTCTAAGTTCTTCGACTTATTAAAATTCAGCAATAATAAAAGATCAACAAAGCAGACACGCGACAATCCCCCCGAGTGCTATGTATCAGAGTGACTGACCACCAACTCGACCAACGGTAACCGGCTACTTCTCAGGATTACCTGCACGTTGTCACATAAGGAAAACATTCAACAGAAGGGGTGAGTTACGATAATTATAAGCAGTATATGAAAACAATATAGTGAATAAGGATCGTAAACAAAACACCACTTCACAACTTCAATCAAGCAACACATAAATAATTCAAGGAAAATGCAACTTTAATGCGACTCGGCTAATTATGCATATGGTACCATCCGAGTAAAACTCCCAACTTAAATCATTGCCAGGTTATCGAGGCATCAAGGCATAAGCCTTCAACTTTCAACTTAAATTGCCAATCCATGCCAACATGGTGTGAGCAACGGCTCCGATAAATGCAAATGACTTAAATGCATACACGACTCTACAACTCAGACAACATGACAACAAGATCAACACGACAATGTTTTCAACATAATCAACTTATATTCAACTTTGGCTTAACAAGCCTACAACGTATCAACTTAAGACAATTCCGTAACCGGAACAACACTTCAACTCAGTTGTACTTGTAGCAACATTTAGCAACATAATTTCCAGCAAAACAACTCATTAAAATCAACTATCATATTACCCGACTTACCCCGACGAATTTCATTAAATTCCGAGTAACTCCATTTTTCACCTAATTCGGCTAAACCGACTAACTAGTATTGTTTTTCTACTTTCTGCGATTAATACGACTTTATTACAAAACTGGAATTTTCTAAATTTCGTTAAAACTCATTTGTCTTTGAAAATAGACTGCCACTAATGTTTCTGTCAAATTGGCTAAACCTGCAACATCTCTAATAACTGCATAACACAGTATTATTATTTTTAGAACAGGTTTATTTACTGATTATTCTACCTGTATTTACAATGCTAATCTTCATTATCTATTTTCTTTCTCCTTAAAAATCTATTAATCCATAATTTTATAAAACCATAAAATTTATTTAATTCCTTAAGATATTAAATGAATTAAATAGAAAATTATAGATTTAATGAAATTTGTTCCTCCACTCACAACAGGCAACAGGGTGGCCTGCGCCACCTTTCCCACTCACATTCATGGCCTTGGCCATGAAATCCCACTCACACTCACGGCCTGGGCCCAACCATGCCCCCCTGCGCCATGTTTTTCCTAGTATTATATATAATACTTCATGTATTATATATAATACTCATGGGCTGCGCCATGTATTATATATAATACATGTTGTATTGTAAATTAATACTTCATGTATTATATATAATATTCATGGCCTGCGCCATGTATTATATATAATACATGTTGTATTATTTATAATACCTCATGGCCTTCGCCTTGAGTTCTTCACCGACTATTTAAATATTTTCTTTTTCTACTGGTTCTTTGTTCATCGTCCCCAAAATTCAAAATTTCCAGAAATAAAACAATCCAGTAACAGCAACAACTTTATAAATCAACCAAAATCGGCAATCAAACAACTAATTTTCACAATCAACATTTTCAATCACAATATATAAGATTTCTACACAACATCAAGAACAACAATTAAATACGACGACCTAACTACCCAAATCATAGTATCAGAATTCATACTCAATTATAATAATCGAACCCACCCTTACCTTAGATTGGATTGAAGGTTGCTCTTACGATCGGATTCCAGAAATCGCTTCCGATTGCAGTTTTCTCTCACGGCTCTTCTCCCACGTTCATGCACGTTCAGTTTTCTAAATTTCCTCTACTGATACAACCTAACTCCTATTTTTCTTATTATTTGTTTTTATTAAAATTAAACTAATATTATCACTACTAATGGGCTTAACAATAACACCTCCCATATTACTAATCCAAACGCGAATTCTAGTTCACTAACCAATTAACACCACAACTATATAATTAATTCTACTAATTAATTCTACGACTTCCGACTTATTTTTCCGACTTAACGACTTAATTTACCACAATGCCAAATCAACCGAATAATAATTAACGACTAAATACTTATTCCCGATTTAATCGATTAACTTCCAATTATCAACCAAATGGTCCACACAATTCCGACAACATATCCAACAATACCTGGAGAATATTCTATATCGTATTCCATAACTTATATCAACTTAATTAATCAAATTCGACTTAAACCAACTTATAATTATCAACGTAATATTCCGATATTTTGGAAATCAACTTAAATCAACGCGACTTAACACAACATACCACAATTATATTTAATTAAATAATTAATTAAATAAACGGGCGTTACAACTCTCCCCCACTTAGAATACTTTTGTCCTCGAAAATTTATCTGATTCGACTACTCCAACTACTTATTTATTCTAACTAATCAACTCTCATCCTCGAAGGCCACCCCACTCATAATACAGGCAACACTTCATAACTTAGTGTTAACAACAACACAAACAACAATCAAGCAATACACTTGACAACCATCAATGCAACACGGCGAGTAATTAACTTACAACTTAGAACTCATCAACACAAGAAAACCCATCTTAAACTCAACATCAACTCAATCAACTATCAACATCTCAACGCATTCACATAAGAACAACATCACTACACCACACGTTCGCTGTGCACTCTGATTACTTGCAAAATACCAAGTTTACCGAGTTTAAATCCAACTTACAATCACCAAATTCACCATATCAACAAAGCCTCTAACTCAATCCTTTGGAAAATTTATAGTTATACTTCTTAATTATCCTCATCATAACTAAAACTTTACTATCTTTTAACAACACATCCTTCGAAATCATCTTAAACACACAACATCATTACAACAACATAAGGTATTTGGTTCCCACGAATTCTCACAAGATAACTCATACCCTCCACTTCCGACTAAATCAATCTACCGAATACTCGATTTCGTACTCATACCGACACAACCTTTCATAATTCTTATCCGAGTCAATATAACCAAACAACTCTTCTTGTTCCAACCAAAAATGGTACTATAATAGTCCAACATAAAATTTCGCTTCTCCTAATACTTTGCAACTTAATCTTGTCCGACATTCTTGTCAAATCATCCTTTTACATATCCAGATACTTTCCTTTCTAATCATCTTAAGAAAACTTCAAATCTCAAGCGAATTACTCCCTCACTAACCAACATTTCCAATTATTCAGATTTCAACTATGAGTTTCCTTATTACAGATCAATCCAAACACAACTTCATACTTTCATCTTAAATTCCAAATAATACTCCCATATAATGACTTTCATTGTTAAAACAAATAATACTCAAGCACTCGACTTGACTTCCACCAATTCAACGTACATACTATACTAGTTGGCATGAGACATCTATCCATCAATCATCATTACCCAACACCATAGCGTACTTCAACTTGTGCCCAGAGCCCGTAAGCATAATACTCCGCCAACTCTCTACGGCTTATCAACTCATTCTTATTCTCCTTAATTCCAACTTCATCAACGATACAAAACATCCAAAAATCCAATACACATTCTATTATGTACACACATAGTACCACACGACTTTCAATATCCATCTAACACCAGAGTCGTTACAATAAGTACCATCCGAAACTATCCGTTCCAATTACAACTTTCATCCAAGTTAAAATATTTAACAACATTAATCAACTTCCATCTTCCTCCCAACATCACCATCTTCTAGCATAGGCACTTTAATTGTCCTCATTCGACATAAATTGTATCCCTATGCATTCTCCGATACCAACATTTTATTATTTAATAACATTTTCATCTTTCCCAAATTTTTCAGCAACAGATGTTCAACCTCGAACACAATTATCTCTTCCAATCATGACTTTCATCCAAATTATAATTCTTAACAACACAATTCAAACATTCGTCTTCCTCTCGACATTACTACCATCTAATATCAGCACTTTAATCATTCTCATTACATACTTATTCATTCTCCGAATACTTATGCATTCCCTCTAATACCAATATCTTATTATTTTTCCAACATTTTCATCTTTCTAAAATTTCCAGCAACACACGCTACACTCCGAACACAATTATCTTCTCCAATACAGACCTCCAAATCACAAAATTATATTCTAACATGAAGAAAAATTTGTGCAGATTCCAGAACTTCAAGAGTCGCTCGAATCCGACTTACGAGTAAAAAGTTATCCCCATCGCAATGGGACTGGTCAACAATTTTCGTATGCAGAATTTTCCAAAATCAGCAGCAGACCCAACTATTAAAAACTACTTATCTTCCTCTTAATAAACCTCCTGAATGCAAATCTTATATGCAAATTATAGGTAATTCTATAAGCTTTCCAAAAAGTCTAGAACCGCTTCAATCCGATTCACGGTTAAAAAGTTATGGCACTTCTTGTTACAGCTGCTCCACGGTTGCAAAAACCAAAATTTTGAGGTTGATGAATATAAATTTCACCTCTCACTATCTTAATTCCAAGTTCTACCAAAAATCTTGCTCTACATCAAACTTCGAAATTACTCGACTTTAATCCAACTACACTCAAGGCATAACAATCTACCGACTTGATCCTTCAACTTAATTCATCAACTTGTCTTTTTATTTGGAATAAATCCTTCTTTCTTAAACAATCTCCATCCATAAATCCACGTACTTCTCAACCCAACCGCTACGAATTCATGAATCCATGTTCTCGCCGGTCCCCGACAACATCTCTTGAACAACCTTTCACTCTTGCAATCAACATCAACTTTGAACTAACTTCGACATTTCAACAACAGTCCAGGTGTCAAGCTTCTTCCCCACTTAATTCCAACCAACACCAGCAGACAACGACTAAAAACAAACAACAAGTACCGACAGTGTTTCACACACATGCCGTGTACTAAGGGATTAACAACACTAGACAACAATGGCTGGATGGACCGACCTGCTCTGATACCACTAATGTAACACCCCATTTTCTACCCACGAAATATAAACAAAATCAGAGTTCGTAAAATTTTTCTTATAAAAACGGGATATCACATATTCAACTTTAAACAGTTTCCATTTTAAGGAAATCATACTAAATACATAGCACTTTTTCGTAAATTCAACATAAACAACGTCATTCACTCCAATAGTTCGACTTCATAAAATATTATGCAGCGGATTCATAAATTGATTCATAGCATCTTTAAACAACATAATAACAACTTTAAAATAAGAATTAAGCAACTATAAGTTCTTCGACTAATTAAAATTCAGCAATAATAAAAGATCTACAAAGCAGACACGCGACAATCCCCCGAGTGCTATGTACCAGAGCGACTGACCACCGACTCGACCAACGGTAACCGACTACTTCTCAGGATTATCTGCACGTTGTCACATAAGGACAACATTCAATAGAATGGGTGAGTTACAATAATTATAAGCAGTATATGAAAACAATACAATGAATAAGGATCGTAAACAAAACACCACTTCACAACTTAAATCAAGCAACACATAAACAATTCAAGGAAAATGCAACTTTAATGCGACTCGGCTAATTATGAATATGGTACCATCGGAGTAAAACTCCCAACTTAAATCATTGCCAGGTTATCGAGGCATCAAGGCATAAGCCTTCAACTTTCAACTTAAATTGCCAATCCAGGCCAACGTGGTGTGAGCAACGGCTCCGACAAATGCAAATGACTTAAATGCATACACGACTCTACAACTCAGACAACATGACAACAAGATCAACATGACAATGTTATCAACATAATCAAGTTATATTCAACTTTGGCTTAACAAGCCTACAACGTATCAACTTAAGACAATTCCGCAATCGGAATAACACTTCAACTCAGTTGTACTTGTAGCAACATTTAGCAACATAATTTCCAGAAAAACAACTCATTAAAATCAACTATCATATTACCCGACTTACCCCGACGAATTTCATTAAATTCTGAGTAACTCCATTTTTTACCTAATTCGGCTAAACCGACTAACTAGTACTGTTTTTCTACTTTCTGCGATTAATATGACTTTATTACAAAACTGGAATTTTCTAAATTTCGTTAAAACTCAGTTGTCTTAGAAAATAGACTGCCACTATTGTTTCTGTAAATTGGCTAAAACTGCAACATCTCTAATAACTGCATAATACAATATTATTATTTTTAAAACAGGTTTATTTACTGATTATTTTACCTGTATTTACAATGCTAATCTTCATTATCTATTTTCTTTCTCCTTAAAAATATATTAATCCATAATTTTATAAAACCATAAAATTTATTTAATTCCTTAAGAGATTAATTGAATTAATTAGAAAATTAGAGATTTAATGAAATTTGTTCCTCCACTCACAACAGGCAACAGGGTGGCCTGCGCCACCTTTCCCACTCACATTCATTGCCTGGGCCATGAAATCCCACTCACACGCACGGCCTGGGCCGTGCCATGCCCCTCGCCATGTTTTTCCTAGTATTATATATAATACTTCATGTATTATATATAATACTCATGGCCTACGCCATGTATTATATATAATACATGTTGTATTATATATAATATTCATGGTCTGCGCCATGTATTATATATAATACATGTTGTATTATTTATAATACCTCATGGTCTGCGCCATGAGTTCTTCACTGACTATTTAAATGTTTTCTTTTTCTACTGGTTCTCTGTTCATCGTCACCAAAATCCAAAATTTCCAGAAATAAAACAACCCAATAACAGCAGTAACTTTATAAATCAACCAAAATCGACAATCAAACAACTAATTTTCACAATCAACATTTTCAATCACAATATATAATATTTCTACACAGCATAAAGAACAACAATTAAATACGACGACCTAACTACCCAAATCACAGTATCAGAATTCATACCCGATTATAATAATCGAACCCACCCTTACCTTAGATTGGATTGAAGGTTGCTCTTACGATCGGATTCCGGAAATCACTTCCGATTGCAGTTTTCTCTCACGGCTCTTCTCCCACGTTCATGAACTTTCAGTTTTCTAAATTTCCTCTACTGATACAACCTAACTCCTATTTTTCTTATTATTTGTTTTTATTAAAATTTAACTAATATTATCACTACTAATGGGCTTAACAATAACACCTCCCATATTACTAATCCAAACGCGAATTCTAGTCCACTAACCAATTAACACCACAACTATATAATTAATTCTACTAATTAATTATACGACTTCCGACTTATTTTTCCAACTTAACGACTTAATTTACCACAATGCCAAATCAACCGAATAATAATTAACGACTAAATACTTATTCCCGATTTAATTGATTAACTTCCAATTATCAACCAAATGGTCCACACAATTCCGACAACATATCCAACAATACCTGGAGAATATTCTATATCGTATTCCACAACTTATATCAACTTAATTAATCAAATTCAACTTAAACCAACTTATAATTATCAACATAATATTCCGATATTTTCGAAATCAACTTAAATCAACGCGACTTAACACAATATACCACAATTATATTTAATTAAATAATTAATTAAATAAATGGGCGTTACATTTATCCCTGTCACTACATAAAGTATCATATGTATGTTCCTTCTTAAACGAATCTTGTCCAATATCATGTATCATGTCTTCCAAACAATCATCCATTTCTACACTAACATTATCTTTTTTGGACACATTTGACTTTTCCACTACCTCACTGTGTCATATCCATTGTGTATAACATTGACAAATCCCATGAAAAATTAGATGATCCATGATTTCTTTCTTAATAAGTTTTGGTTCGTGATTTGCACAACAAACACATGGACAAAGAAAAAGCACATCAACACTTTTTTCATCATTACTTTTAGGAGGAGGAAGATTTTTTTTAGCATTCCTTTCAGCAAACTGTAGAAATTCCTTCACTCCATGTTCGTACTCGGCACTTAATCGATTAGCTTTCATCCAACTACAATTCATACCTATTGTTTACCCCCAAAATTGGTAAACAACCGTTGGTCCTCTGAAGATACCAAAATACCCTCAGTTACTCGCGGGATCGACCAGATTGGTCCTAGGACATGTGCTAAAAAAGGGTTTGATTGGTTTATAATGTTTTTGGGAAAAAAGGGTCTTGAATCTTTCAACAGGATTCCGAAGTTGTTTTAAAATAAAAGAAGTAAAGTAAAGCAAGAACTTTCAAAAGTAATTAAAAGAAAAGGGCAAGGCTTGAAGATTTAAATGAAAAGTAAATACCAGACTTTAAGTTAAATGTAAATTAAAGACAGGGAAAGGAAACTTAAATGAATGAAAATGTAAAAGGAAGATAAATGCAAGGCCAAATATTAAAGTGCTGGAAAAGTAAAGGCAAGAATTGTTAAGGAAATGCAGTAAAAGTGCTTAAAAAGGTAAATGACTTTGAAAGATAAATGCTTTAAGATAAAGGCTTGTAAAAGGTAAATAATTTCAAAGACAAATGACTTAAATATAAATTTGAAATTGAAGATTAATTTGGTGGTATTTCAATCATGTACATTCTCACTGCACTCTTTTCTCTACACGCGGATACTTTGAGTATACGGAGTTACTAGTACATATGATTTCCACACACTTATTCTAACACTAGACTAAGATATTTATATACATTACAAAGTAACCTCTTGGTTTACTCCTAAGACTATCCTAAGATGATGACACTTGTCCCACTAATGTGTTGAAGAAGCTTGATCTTGCGCCACTTGTCTCCGCACTTGAATTGAAAGTTACATAACTCCCCTCCAAGCTTGAACGTGTCAACTCATGTAATTGCCATTTTCGTCGAATCTCAGCATGGTCGAATCATCCCAATACTTAGAAAATATTTTAACTTATAATTTCTCTAAGTACAAATTTTGTAAGTAAGTTCCTTCTACTCTCATCCTTTTAATGAGTAAGGTCAAAAACCTTACTTTTAGCTCATAATAATAAAACTCTTTATTAAGCCAAATGACCTCATTAATTGCTAGCGTCGAAATTTAGGGATAACAAATTGCCCCCCAAAAATGTTCTTTTTGACCATCTTGATGAAAAGATCATTTTTTGATATTCATCTTTTTCGACTCCAACTTAGGTCAGACAAAAGTATGGTTGGAACCATCTAACCCACGTTCTAAAACTATTGTGATTATTCACCCACGCGCATGGCATCATGTCATAATGGCAAAAATCCCAAAAGTCCAATCAGTTGTTTCTACGGCTTTCTAATCATGAGTTTTTCCTTGAAATGATGCGCTAACGTCTTTTCCATTAACTGCTCCCTCAATGCGCAAGATCTCAAGTGTCACGTGCCCCACCATATTATGTTTACATTAAGTGGCTGAACTTCATATCCTCTCATCTCCTCTGCCTATAAATATAGCCTTCAGCATAACAAAGAAACATTTCCAAACTCTTGCAAACATTCTGTAGACACCCTAAATTTGCCCTCTGGTTTTCCATCTTTTTCAGCTTTTCGTTGTGCATTCATACGCATTTTTGCATAAGCTCCTAAGACAGGGGATCATTGTTTTCTGAGGATTAGGGTTTCACATCCAATGTGCAGATTATCAGAAGAATTAAAGTCGTTGGTTATGCAGGCTTCAATAGCATATTTTCTTATTGCTCTTGTCGCAAAATTAGGGTTTATTTCCCTAATTAGGTGATATTCAGGAATTTCACGTCTGAAAGGACTATTTGCCATATATCTGGGTCTGGGTCGTCATCAGTTCAGTGGTTGATTTTCAAGCAGTGCATATTTAAGGGCAAGTTGTGTGGTGGAATTCATCAGTTTATAAAGTCGTGGGTCAGATTGTTTGCTCATCCGTTCATCATCATTCACAATCTTTCGCAAACCATTTCATTATCTAAATGACATTTCTCTCGTACTGATTTCAATATCTAACATCACTATCCATTTCTTAATTAGTTATATTTATTCAATCCGTTCATTATTCATTTTAAATTTCGGCAATTTTCTAATGTCAATATCCGTTTATCCATCCATTTTCATATCCCTATTCCAATTATCTTATTTTTTCTTTCCATCATATATCTATTCTTTTTCAATTTGTTCAAGTTCTTTTTAATATCTATTTCTTAATCCACTCACAAATCCTTTTAGTTGTTTTTATTGTTTTGGTCCATTTGATTTAAACCCATTTTTATATTTAGTCTAATAATCCATCCTTCCCAAAGTTATATACAAAGTCCATCATATTGTTTTAGTGCTATATCATATTGGCCAAGGTATAATTAAAGTTCAGAAGCCCATTTGATATTGGTCAAATCATTTTTCACAACAATTAAATCACAGCTCTACATCTTTGCCATCCACTAGCTGTTACAACAATAAAAAACAATTTACACTTTGTTTCAGCCTCACGCGTTCCAGCCTAATCCGCATACATCACGCAAATCCTTTTGCCCACTAAAAACTTTTCGCAGTTTCTCACCATTCATTCACAGCATTTTTTTTGCCACCTTTTTTCCCTCTGGCCCCACACCCACAACAATTCCTCACGCAACAAGCACGCACAACATGATTTTTTTTCGCACGCATTCAGCATCAGCAACAATACAGGGCCCATCTACATGAACATTTGGCCACTCTCTCAAAAAGGCTACATTAAAAAAATAGCAAACCGGCAAATTTATTCATTCGCACAAAAAAAACTCCTCAACATTCTCAAAAAGCACAAACCTACACAACAGATCGCAACAGCTTCTCACACACCAAAAACTCCTCATCAATCTCACCGCAACAACCCTCCATTTCACGAATCAAACCTCCACCATTTTCACCACTCTTCACACTCTACCCGCACCTACATCACAGAGCAACAACCAAAACCTTCTACAAACCACACTTCACTCCTCTCTATCTACACAAAAACAAATCACCGAATCACCATATTCTCCTTCATCGAAGCCGCATCATTCCTTCTTCATCAACCACAACACACAACCATTATTCCCTTCTTCAACAAACCTGTTCCATCTCAAACCTTCAAGAAAATCCCACTGTGACTTTGTTTTCACCCGTAAACCATTCGCAAATCACCTCTCCAACCTCTACTAAACACTCAACACCACGACATTAACAAAAACACAGCCGCGACAATTTTCCACATCATTCTCACATCACCTAAACGAATTTCAATTTCCAAAATCGCACCAACCATTCCTCAACTTCTAACTCACCACCGTAAAACTCGACGCAACAATAACACAGTCGCACCTTCAAACCTGCATCCAAACCATCAACTCCATCAAATCCGACACTCACCATTAACAATCAACAACAGCAAACTGAGAACAGAAAATAGATGAAGAATATCGAAACTGGTTTGGATCTGTGAGCAAGAGAACCTGTGATTGAGTCGAAAAGGAGAGCACTGAGGCCGTGAATCGCACCTTCAAAGCTCCAACAACCCTTCGCCATCTTCATCGACGACAACTGAGCAACAACACGCGTCGAATCCAACACAAAAGAAGGAGATTACGCGTCACAGAAGAAGGAGATTACGCGCCGGAAGGAGGCTCGGTCATCGTCGTCAAGCAACAGCAACGGTGGAAGAAGCTAACTGAAGCCAACGAAATTGCCGACGGATTTTATTTTCTTCTTTTGTTTTTTGTGAAGAAGAAGAGGGTCGGGATGATGTTTTGTGGTTGACATTGTTTGATCTTTTCTTTTATATTGTATTGATTCATTTGTTTTTAACCTTTTATTTATTATTTTTCTTTCCTAAAAAGGCAAAGCAGCCTGTGTTGTTGTTGACAGCGCAAGGTCCATGGAATGCTCCCATTGCACCGCCACATGCACCCTTCTTTGAAGATCCTTGTTATCATTGGGCTCAACGTTTTATTCAGGCCCAACGAATCGTGCTATCAGCACCTCCATCCAGCGGCTTCCCCCTCCTTTGTTTCTTTTAATTTTGTTTTTATTTTAGAACTTTTTTTCTATATATTAATTTGATCTGAATATTTGATATAATTCTTAACATTTGTTTTATTTGAATTTTAATATTTTTCTTAGGAGTAATAATAATTGTTTAGATAAGTTATTTTAGTTATTTTAAATCAATTAAAGAACCCAAAATATAATATTTTAGTAAGTTTTGTTTTGTGAATTAATCCTTCTGGTTTTAATATATGTTTTAGAATTCTAGTTAGATTTGACTGACTTTTTGTATTAAATTCTTGTTAACTTTGTTGATTTTTGTTGTTTAGTCTTAGATGCTTTGATTCACTCGTGGAGCTTTAAGCTTGATGCGAGGAATTTTCTGGTTGATCGAGTTAATCGTGATGGACGTCTTGATGATACTTTCATTGATCGCGTGAATCTTTTGACATCTTTCTTGAGTTTTTTTGCACATATTGAAGAGGCAACGGACCTTCTCCGTTAGGTAACACTGAGGCCTGATTTTCCTTATTGCATGCTGCTGCATTTGGAAGTCCTACTGGTGTAGGCTCTATTTGTGCATTGTTCGATTACTCCATTGCATTCTCATCTCCTCATTTTCATTCTTATTCATCTTATCCTTCATCCTCATTTTTCTTTCTTTCTCGTCTTGAGGTGTGCTTAGGCCACCATGGTGCTTCTCTTTCCATATTCTTCTTTTCTTCTCTTTCATTAGGATAGAAACCTCACTAACCCTTAGGACATCCATGCATGTTAACACTTAGGATTATTTTAGTCCCCTTTAGAATTTTTTCCTTTGTGATCCTTTTGGTTTTTCTTCTCTTCTCATCTCATAACTCTTAAAAAAAACTTTAATAACTTTGTAGCGATGCATTGATCCATAGCATTATTCCATGAGGTATGCTTGTAGTCTTCCCATCTTGGGATAGTACAAGTTTACCTTGTGATGCACAAGTCTGATCAAGGTATCTTCTTCACAAAGAAAAGCATAAAAAACACTTCTTCTTCTGTAAATAACCAAAACACTTAATAAGTAAACAAGTTAGTGAACCTAGGCCTTAATCTTTGGGTTCAAGTTTTGGGGATCTTCTCCTTACTTGAGTGTGCTTGTTCTATTATTCCATCTTGGAATGTAGTGACAAGTGCACATTCCATGGAAATGATCTTGAGTTCACTTCCTTGTGACACACTCATAAAAGCCTCATAAAAAACGCAAACAAACAATAAGCATCTTTCCTTCGGGAATTCTTTTCTCACCTCATTTGCTCCGTATGCGAACTTGCTCCTACTTGTCACTTTGCAAGACGGTTACGCACTCGTTGTCCGAGTTTGCAACACCTGAGCAATGGCATAGGCAGTTCAAGCCTTAATTCACAAACAATTTCCTTTTAGTACCCCTAGTTAGGGGAACTACGACATCTTTGATCCTCATTATCCTGATGAGGTACGTAGGCAGCGGGGTAGGGCCCGTTCGAGCACAATCTTTATTTTCCCTACATTTTTTCCTTGTTTTCTTATTTCAGTTCTTTTCCAGTTCCAGTTTCTTTTCATTTTCTTTTCTTTTGCTGCAGTTTTCATACCCTCACCCTTTGAAGCAGTTTCTTTTGCAAGCGTGGATCCCGTCGGGTACGGCGGACGATCTGGGTGCTAATACCTTCCCAGGTCGTAACCGAGTCCCGAACTCATTCTCTTTGGTTCGCAGGACCTGTGTCCTTCCTCTTTCTCTCTTCTGGTTTGTGCAGCATTACCATTCCCTTTCTTCGGGATAAAAATGTCTGGCCGGCGACTCTATTCTTTTTCCGCGCCACTTTCGCGTTTGTACCAGGTTGGAAATCCGGGGAGCGACACATTCGTCTCTCTCTTGATAAAGTCTCCCTAATTTCTTCAAAGAACTTCTAAAACTTCATTTTCATCTCCATCTATGGCGTCTTCTAAAGCTACTACTTTTCAGAAGAAAGGTCAAAAGGAGAAAGCTTTCAACTTTGAGAAAACTCTTCCTCCCTTCAACAAAATCACTAAACCAAAAACCATAAAAAACCCTCAGTTTGCTCCAGAACCCAGAGATGCTGAAACCAGACGTCTGTACCAGTCTCAGTTAATGATCCCTTATATTATTAATGATTGTCCTTTTGCTTTATCTGGTCCGTTGGCTACAGTTAAGAACACGAATGAGAAGCTAAAACAGTTTTTTCCTTGCTACCACAAAACCCAACCTTTAAGGCATAAACATACCCTTAAAGTTGATGACTCATCATCTAGACCACCTACTCTCACTCAACTAAACGTGAAATACCTTCATGAAGGTACTAGGTTGGTTAGGGTTGTAAGCCAATTTAGTGAATTTGATTCTTGGCTGACTAGATTGGAAAAAACCCAAAGCTGACTACTGGAAAACTATATGGGTCTATGATCTATTGATGTTGTCAAAGACTCAAATCCTTTATTGTTTGAACCTTCTAGCAGATTCAATGTACTTCTGGAATCGCACCCATTATGCCTTTTATCTTCCTTGTGGGATGGTCACCCCCACTCTCTTCGACATCGCTGCTATTACAGGGCTTCGACTTGATGATCCCAAATATGACCCTTCTGTTGACACCGGAGATATTATTGGCTTCAATGAGTTGAAGATAACCTATACCCCCTTCATAAACCATCACTTCAAAACCAATGAGGAAGAAGTTCCTAATCAGGAACACATTGCCTTCCTTACTCTCTGGTTATCCATATATGTCTTCTGCACCAAGTCTTTATAGGTGGCGAAGAAATATCTGCCCTTGGCAAACCAGCTCCACAATAATAGAGGGGTTTTCTTAAGTGAACTCATTTTGGCCAGCCTTTATGAGTCTCTTAGTGAATGAGTGACCCGACTGAGGAACCCATCAACCACCTCCGATGCCATGATTCTTATTGGCCCTCTCTGGCTCCTTCATCTCTGGCTAAATGCCACTTTCAAACCTGTACTTCCCAGAAAAGGGAAAGTTGATGAGGAATCTGAGGAGATTAGGCTCAGGAGCACTGAAGGTGTTCGAGTGGAGAAGCTTACCCTTAGTGATGAAGGCGAAACCCTTCAAGGGGCCTTCTCCAACTATATAATGATGTTTGCACATCAATCCGATTTTGTACCATTCATGGCTCCTTTTGTTGTAAGGAAGTGTGGCCCCATATGGTTTATTAGGGTTTTCCCAAATTCACCCTTAAAGAAGCTCCCCATGGATTCTTTTTCGGTTTGGGAAGAATTTTTAATTCCCAGATTTTTTGCTTATAGGCTAAATAGTGGGAAGTCAAACACGGTTCTTATTGCTTATCAACCAAACCTCGTTTCTAGGCAGTTTGGGTTGGGCCAGAGTTTCCCTAAATGCCTTTATGATAAGAAAGGCCAGGTCATTTTTTCCAACAACCTCTTCGACGAATATGACGTTGCTGACATCTTCGCCAGATGGGATGCCCAAAAATAAGTCATATTCCCTGTCTATTTTCAACCTACAATTCAACGCACCCATCTCTTTAAAGATTGGTGGCAAGTATTACAGTGAGAACTTCCTCACTTCCATTGAATTTTCTGCCCCCCTTGACCTTGCTTTTGTTAATGTGCAGGAGAAGGTCAAGAAAAGTAAGTCCACTTACATCAAAGAGATACAAGCTTTTCAAAAGTAATTTGAAACTATTTATCGACCAAATGATCTTAGTCGAACCGTTCGTGAGGCTGCTGTCACTTTGAAGGAGAAATTTTTGCAAAAGATGGATGTTGAAAATCCCTTCAAACGTTCCTCGTGAGAAGTGTTATGAAATGGATTTTCGACTCATTCCTCCAACATTTCCTCGACTGCTAACTGCTGATTTTGGAGTGGCCATTTCCCCTCCATTTCCAGACTGGTTCGTCTATGGGGATTCTATCAAAATTCTTCGATAGCATTCTCACTGGACAGTTTCAAAGGGAACTTTCATATAGTGCTAAAAGACGTACACGTCGAATCTGACATATATGAAGGTTTGAGGTCTTTATTTACCCCTTGCTAAGTGATCGATTATTAACTCATAACAATTTTCTTGGCCATTTCCAGCAGTTACCAGAAGAACTACTGCCAACAAAGGTGAGGTAATAAAGACTGGGAAAAAAAGAAGGCACTAAGGTATTTCATTACCCTTATTTCTGCAACTTCTCGTGTGTTCGCCTCCTAATGTTTGGTGTAACACGGTGGGAGAACTTACTTTTTAGTTATGTTGCGGATAGCAAGAGTCGCCACCGACTTTTATTTTATTTGTATGGAAAGGTTATAAAAGAACAGGAAACACCTATTTTTAAAAGACTTGAGTTCAGGAGGTAGGTTATATAAAGGGAAGGTGTTAGAACCCTTTATATCCATGGTTATCCACGGGCTCTTAGTTACTTAGCTCACTTATTTATTTGAAAAAAAGAAAGTGTAGTGTATGTTTAGAAATTTGTCTAAGTACTTTGTAATGATCCTCGTATGGATGTATACAAAGCCTTGTTTTTTAAGATGTTTGAAAATAGTGAGGTGTGAAAAGCATTTTTTGAAGTGTGAGCAAGTAACTAAGAGGTACCTACCCTAGACTAAGTCATTCGTGTTCTTTTATATTCTTTAAAGGGTAAGACTACCACTATTATTAAGGAATAGGTAGTCATTACCTTGGATTTTATTAAGGGACGAGTGTAGGGTCATTGTATGGTCAACGAAGGCAACATGAGGGGTGTCTTTAGCAATTGGGAGGGACTATCATCTTTTACCGATGGGACAAGATCATTATCGTAGGCAACATCGTAGGGACTTGATCTTTTAAACTGGGGAGGGACAAGATGATTTTTATTAGTAGGGTCATTTGCTTAAGACACCCCCCATTTTCGAGGGACTTGACCATATAAAGGCAACCTTAAGAAGGGTAACCCTAGGAGGTGCAGGCGGCGATCGTAGATCGACTTACATATGTGAGTGATTTTATTCAAATATGTAATCTTTTTAATTAAATTATCTAAGTCCTTTTAATTCAATTATGTTTGCACTCCCTATTTACTAACCATAAATTAAATAAAATAAATGAAACACAAAAAATAGTAAATCCTACGTTATTACATCGTTTTGGGGCAGATACATAATATTTGGGCATACAAAATAAATTACAATAAAAATAGCTTATACATTTTTCTAATAAATTTTAATAAGGCAAAAATAAATAAATAAGCAAAGAATATTATTAAACAAAATTATTAGAAAAACATAAATTAGGGTTAATTAAATCTAAATCTAAGTAATTAAATTGATTTACAAATTAATCAAAATCATTTGTGAGATGTATAAAAAAGAATGATTTTTAAAAGAAATTTCAAGAAAATTAAAGTGATTGATTTACAAGTTAATTAAATAGTAACATTCTAAATTAAAAGAAAAATATATATAAAAAAAACCAATGAAATTATTATTATTATTTTTTAAGAAAGTATTTAAGAAATTATTTTTATGGTTGATTGTTAATTAGTTTTTAGGTTAATTATAGTTAATTAGTTAATTTAACATAAATAATAAATAAATAAATAAATAAAAAGAAAACAAAAATAACAACAACAAAAAAGGAAAAGAAAGAAATATAGGCGTGAGGAAAAAAATGTGGGGAGGTCTGGATTTGATCCCAGGACCTCCCCATTACCAAGCTTGTACCAAGACTAATGGTGTTGCGCGTGCTGGCTATTAGTCATGTGAACAAAAGATAATAAATAATAATCCTGCAAAAAACAAAATAAACGTTAAAAAAGAGGGGACCTGGGAACCGAACCCAGGCCCTGCGTTTTCAAGCACTAACACCTTTGCCAACTGAGCCAAGCACGCGTTGTAACTTTTACCTGAAACAAAAACATTATAAAAATAAAAAATATTTGAATTATCAAACTGCGCCAAGTCGTCATCTTCAACCTCTTGCCTATTATTTTATCTACGGTTTAGCTATGATTTAGCTACGAAATATTCGTAGCTAAAAACCTGCGTTTTTCCAACAGTAAAAAAAACGAATGATTAGTCCAATATAACTATGCCAAATGTCTTGAAATATCCTTGATCATAAAACCCCAATTTCGAACCATAAACCATAACAATGGCGTTTTGCCATTCCTGCACGAGAAACCAGATTAAAACCACCAGAAATCATCTAAGCATTACAACAAACAAGAATCAGTAATCAAAATCAAATGATTATAAGCTAAACATATGAAACGAAAAAAATCAAGAATGTCACAAAAACACATTCGGTTTATGCATTATATGATGCTTTAGATGATGGTAATGTTTGCAACATGTTCAGAATGCTCCCAAGAAGTGATTACCACCTTTAAGAACGTTTAAAAGCAACTAAATCTAAGAAACTGTATATGCACTTTTCTTGAATTTTTTTTAAGTTTGAAGGTGATTTTTGGCCTATGAAAATTCTTCCTCATGCTTTGGTCTTGTTGTATACATATAGTAGTATGATTAGGTCAAAAAAGATCGGGCTTTTGGATGTATTTTGATGTATTTTGATGTATTTTGAAGGTGATCCATTATTTGATTTTTCATATTTTATTTATATTAAATTTTAATTTTAATAAATAAAATCCAAAATAATATAAAATAAATTATAAGAATCAGGATAAATGGTCATTGGGTCGTGCATGACTTTATCTTTGAGTTTGGGTTGCAATTTCATGGGCCCATTTGGAAAAAAATGAAGTTAAGGCCTTTTTTGCTTCATACACCCCATGAAAATTTCCCAACTTTGACAAGGCACAACTCCCTCAATTTTAAGGCTATAAGACTGATCTTGGACTTTTTAGAAAGCTTAAAGAATCTTCTAAGAAACCTCTTTCGTCCCATGTCCATATATTTTACCATTTTCAAATTATGAGCTTTGGAAAAAGTTGACTTTTTGTTGACTTTTAAAAGGATCTATAATGTTTTAGCTCATACCTTCCAAATGAAGCGTTTTTAGGCTTGGCTTGTGAGACACAAAGTTGTAGATAATTCATTTTCCTTCAAAATTAGCTTTGTATGGGAAATATTTGATGAAGTATGTGAAAGTTATGGCTGGTCAAAGTTTGGTTGACTTTAACTATGAAAACCCTAATTTAGAAACTTCATGATTCTTGATGATCTGAGATTTTCTTGATGAATCATGATCAACCCTTGATAAAATGATGAATTTTACCTCATAATATTGATGTTTACAAAAAATCTTGAAGTTTGACTTTAAGTTGACCACAGTTGACCTCAGTTTGACTTTTTTACCAAGTTGACTGATTTTTGAATACTTGAACATTTGACTGGTCAAAATTATTGGGAAAGCTCTGAAACTTGACATGGGGATTCTTGAAGACATGTGGGATGTTATGAAGCTCATTTGAGGCCTTGGAAGTCCATTTAGCTTTGAGAAATTCAAAACCCTAGTTCTGGATCCATTGTTCAGGAGGAGGCTTTGTCTAATAAAACCCTTAATCCTTTTGACCAATTGGGGACCTTGAGAACCTTGTGACCATTGAGAAATAGTGATACTGTAAACACCCCAAATTTTCCCTCACTTCTTCTCACACCGTGGCTTGTGATCTTTCATTTTTTTTTAACATTTAGCATACCATCTCACATTGTATATTTGTTTCACTGCATAGCTCCATTTTCATCTGCATCTAGGGTTAGTGATCTGAGCAATCCAAGAATCAATCTGAGCCATCCCAATGGTGTTGAAGCTTTTAAAGAGGGTCCATGTGTGTTATATGATCATAATATGCTCCGCAAGGTTCATGAAAGTCAAGGGATCACAAGAATTGGCAAAGGCATGGAAGCAGAGCTAGGGTTTTCCTACACAGATGACCAAAATTAGGGTTTTGGTTTCAGAGGCCTTAACTCCAAATTTTTTCGTCATTCTTCTTTCTAATGTTCTTAAGTTAAAATCAGGGCATCTGAGGCCCCCAAAAAGGGTACCAAAGGATCATTTTCATCAAAATGGGGTTCTATGATCTTTATTTGATCTTATAAGTGGTTGGAAGTTCACAAGATTGAAGAATTTTGAGCCAATTGCAAACTTGCCATTTTTGGAAATAACTTGAAATGCAAACTTTCCAATTCGGGAAAGATTTTCAACCCCCTCTTTCATGACCAAAAATTCTTCAAATGAAAAATTCTTGGGCATGAAAGTTGTAGATTAGGTCTTTCCCTTTTCAAAAAGTACAAGAACATGTCTTGATTCATCCTAGAACTCAAGATATGGCCTTTCAAAGTTGGCAAAAATCACATAATTTCAAGTTTCATGCCAAAGAGGGATTTTTGCAAATTCAAGTTCTAAACACTTTCATGACCTCTAATTGACTTCTAAACATCATTACAACATCACACAACTTGCCTTGATCAGTATTGGGCATTGGACCTAAGGTTTTCATGGCTTGTGATCCAAGAAATTTCAAAGAGGGAAATTTGCAAAACATGTGACAACTCTTGTATCATGCCATCCAGATCCTCAAATCCAATCCCATGGCCATCCTTGATGAAAGCTGAGGTAGGACAAGCCCCCAAGCCAGCTCCGACCCGTGCCCATACCTCATAGTACACAATCTTGACTTTTTGCAAAAACCTCCCATACTAATCAGCCTGTGCCACAACATTTTTCTGATCAATCCCATTGGCCTATACTAACATCATGGACTTCATTACACATAACACACAAGCCTGGATGAAACCCTAAGCTCATATTGCCAAAAACTTGCAAAACCTTCATCTCTTCGAAACTTATTCCACAACCATCAAAACCTCAAACTTCTTCCACCAATCACCTCAAAAACACTCAAAGATCATTTCCCACCCTTCACCATGACCTAAAAGCCACTGAATCATAAACACGATTTCTGCAAAACCAGAACCAAACACTTCAAAATAGTCATCACAAGCTTTCTCTAAGCTCCTCATCACCATCAAGGAGTTCATTGGGGTGGATTTGAACAAAGGAGGAGGCCAAAAAGCTCAAGAACTGAAAGCTCCATCTAAGGTAGCCATGAAGAACATTTTTTTCCAAAACATGCTATTTAAGTTAATATATCAATCTTTATGTTCCCCTGATCACTCTAATATGTTTTGTTTTGAAAATTGTTGAGAAATGACCATGTATGAAGCTTCTGAAACTTTTTAACCTAAGATGTTTTTGATTCGATTCATCTTTATTATGCATGATAACTGTGTTTTGTTTGTGGATTCATGATATATGATGTTTGGGGATCATTTATGGGCAAGAATTTTGATGTTTAGTGACCTAGGGAGGAAGTTGGCATTTTGAATGGCCGGAGAAGATGACCGGAGCTTAGCTCCGGTCACCTGAGAGTAATTAATGCTTAATTAGGGTTTAGTGAGAAGTTTGAATTCTGACCCTAGGATCTTTGTTTCGCGCGTGGATTGATGGCCCAGATTAGTCATTAAAACCCTAAATCCCTAATTAATTAATTTAATCAGGATTAATTAATTAAATTGCTAGAATGGATCCTGACCTTTGGATAGCGCACCAGTCAACCAACTTTCAAATCTTGGCCATAGATCTTGTTGACTTCCCATTTTATTTCATTTTGATTCATTTTATTTTATTTCTTATGCATATTTATTTTAAAATAGTTAAAAACATCACAAAAATATGAAACTTTGCATTCTGATTTTAAATATTTTTCTCAATCTGAAAATGATTTTTATTTTATTTGTTGCATATAAAAAATATTTTTAAAATATTTAAATGTTATTTTTAATTAATTAAAGTATTTTAATTAATTAAAAATACATTTATGTTTCTAAAAATCACCAAAAAAATCATGAACCATTCCAATACATTTAGAAACATTTTCAAACTCTTCATACAAATTTCTTTTTAGGTTTAATCATAGTTTCTCAATTTTCTTTGAATTAAGGGTCTTTAAAACCACAATTTTTAACCCTAACTTTAAAAAATCATTTCTGCCTAACCTAGAAGAGTTTGAACTTGATTCTTTTTGCATTGTATCACATATTGCATGTAGTTTCTAGGTAATTTTGTTAATCAATGTATCTTGCATTTTCCCTTTTGAATCACCCAAAAACCCTAGCAAACTTAGGAAAATCATAACTTTCAATAGGAATAGCTTCTGACATTCTCCTTTGGGGTGTGACCTAATATGGGATTAGGGTTTGTTTGAGCTTGATTTAAAAATTTTATCATGTTGCTTGCTTCTGTTTTGATCATTTGCATCTCATGTGTTCATAAAACCCTAATTTCTCATGTTCATTTGCATTCACCTTGCATATTCATCATCACATGAACTTGCCATGATATTTCAAACATTAATATGTCATCTTATACATCTTAGGACATGTTGGAACCTTGATTAATCATTTCTTCATTCATTTTCCATATGTTGCATTCATTTCATTTCATAAACATCCATGTGTTTTCAAGCTTCTAAGCATGCTTTCTTGACATCTCATCTTTGTATGATCATTCATATGCACATTGTATGTCTTTGCATCATCTCACATGACATTTGCATAGCATAATCACTTCTGACTTTGGTCATTTCATCTCATTTCAATTCATTTCTTTATGCTTTATATCTTATGCATCCATACTAACTTTTCAGGAGCTTTTGGTAAGTTATTTTGGGAGGTGGATTTGCCTTCACCTCTCACTTCTTCTTATTTCTTCATATGCATTTTAACTTGTCTTTGAAGTGAATTAGATTCACTTATGTGCCATCTTTCTCACTTTATTCCTTTAAGTTACTTATCTTCTTAGGAAGTAAGTAACTTATTCTTCTACTTATTCCTCCTTCCATCTGCTTCTTCCATTGGTGGCTTCCTTAAAGATCTTTTCTCTTAAGCCTCACAAAACATAGGATATCCAAGTATGATAATATTTAGGGTTTCATTTAGTCTCCCTTAGCTTTTTACCTTTGAGTCTCCTTGAGTCTCTCTTCTAATCTCAATAATCATAGACTAAACTCTTAAAGCTTTAAGACTTTGGAATTAGGGTTATGCCTGCATCCTTCTCTTAGGATGGAGTGTATAACTTTAATCCTAAGTGTTAAAACTTTAATTTGTTTAAACCTCTTAATCCAATCACATTAATAATCACCAAGACTTTATTTTGTAACTTGGGCCTTACATTAGGGTTCTAACTCTTCCTTATGGTTAAGAGGGACTAACCCTAGTGTTTTATGGAAAAATCCCCTCTCAAGTTTGTCTTAAAAATCATAAAATCAACTTCTTAATCTCATCCTTTGATTAAAATCCACTTAATAAAGGCTTGTTATATAATGAATTAAATCCCTAACCATGGATTAAGTTGAGGTATCTTCCTAAGCTTAAGTGTACTCATCTATTATCCTTCTATTAGGATGGTGTAATGAGTTCACTAATTTGTGATTAGAGATTAAACTCATTACTTAACACTAAACAAAAACCCAAAAACATCTAATTAATCACAAGTAGGTTAATGATCTTAATCCTACATCATCATGGTAATTAAGTTGAGATGCTTATAACATACTTAAATAGGCTCATTATCCCTAATCAGGGAGGATATAATGAGTTTACAAACCTTTGATTTAGGCTTAAGCTCATTAACTTATGCAAAACACCAAAAACAATAACAAAACTGAAAACACAAAAACAAACAATAATCGTCTCCTTCGGGATTGTTTTCTCATCAGACTCATTCATAAACGAGAACTTGCTTCTTCCTTCTGATGCAAGATAGTTAGCACTCGAGCCAGACGAGTTATACACTTGAGCATAGACAAGCAAACAGTTCACAGTAAATTTATCTTTCAGTCTCTTTAGGTCGAACAAAAGTCACTTTGTCATCCCCCTATTTTATCTCACAGTCAATTTAACTCACAGTGAACTTAACTGTTATTGAACAAAAGTCTCTTTGTCATCCCCCTCTTTTATCATTCTTTTTTAAGCCTCAGCCCTGAGCACTTCACTTCCTTTTTGCACTGACACCTGTATATTCTTTTCTTAGCTTTTGCACACAGATAGCACATACACTTACCCCTTTTAAACACAATCTTGGAAGCGTGGATCCCGTCGAGTACGACGGACAATCTGGGTGCTAATACCTACCCGGGTTGTAACCAACCCCCTTTCTCAGTTTCTCTGGTTCGCAACCGTCTTATCCATCTCTTTCTAGGTTTATGCAGCATTACCTTTCCTTCGGGATAAAAATGCCTAGCTGGCGACTCTATTCAATTCACTTCATTTTCTCATTTCGCTGATCGTTCGCATCTGCACCGGGATGTTAATTTTCGGGAGCGACATCTTGGCGACTCTGCTAGGGACTCTTATCTTGCAACCAGGGCTTCTGGTTCTTTTTGTGGGTTTCTCCTAGCGCTTGTTTGATTTGTGTTTATGGGGGTGTTATGTGCTACTTGTACTTGTTGTTTATTACTTTATTTATTGCTTTCTGTACAGCTTTATTTATTGCTTTCATTTACTGTTTTTTATGAATTTCATGTTCTTAATCATCATATTATGTGTTGGATGTCTTGTTTGCCCTGGTGGGAGGGATATTCAGTGAGTAAGGTTCCATACCGGGAACCTGAGTGACACATAGGATAGAGTGGCTTCATATTCTTTCCCATTCAATTTCGGTCTGGTGCGGGAATATGAAACACGGTTCAGACATGGGTTTCTTCTTGAGAACTTTGTGCTATGGATTTCCTGTAGTACTAGGGCTATCTGAGAAGCCTGCTAAGTTTGGATGACCTTTTTATGACCTTCAGCATCTGAGGTGAATTAGAGGAGGATCCTTTATGATTATTGTAAACATTGTACCTTCGGGTTAGACGTTTTTACACTTCTCATAACTTATCCAAGTCTGAGGATCCTTGTTCTAGAACAATACCTATGAGGGGGTGGGGATGTTTACAGGTTTGCAGGAACCCTTGGCCACATCATATCCTGTTACCAGATTTGTTTTAAGGTTACACCATTTTGGATTATTCTTATGAAACCCTGGATTTGTGACTCTTTATTTGAGTCCCCCACCTGGTTACTGGTTCTCCAAGCCTTCATCCGGACTTATGAACACACATGGACCTTATCAAGGCAGATGCCAGATCCAGCACTTGATCACAAACCCTTGCATATCATTTTGCATACATCATTTTGCATCATTTTAACTTTTTTCTATTTGTTTTACAGGGTATCCACATCTTATTTGGTTTTGGTTTTGACTGTTCATCTGCATCAGCCATCCTCACCAGCTATCTTCATCAGAGATTCTCTTCAGCACCTTCACCAGTTGTATTCATTAGTGCTTCTCCTCAGTTGTTTCCTTCAACATCCATTGTCAACCTGGACCCATCCAGGAAGAGCAACATCACTTGTCATTTCTTTGAGCCCACTCTGGCAGGCATCAGACAGATTCAGACACTCATCACTCCTGATCATGTCCCTTTATTCAGGGAACATTAAGGTGGCATTATGGACATGATCATGGACTTGGATGCATCACAAAGGAGTATGATCCACACTTTTCTTCAGTTCTATGACCCTCCTCTCAGATGTTTTACCTTTCCAGACTTTCAGTTGGGTCCTTTGTTAGAGGAATTTTCCATGTTGTTGGGTGTCCCCATCAGAAGGGGGATTCCTTTCAACCCTGAGATGACTGCTCCCAGGAATGAAGATATAGCTAAGGCTCTGCACTTGGAAGCCCCCATCATTGATCAGCATATGACCACCAAGGCTGGGATCTCAGACCTTCATTTGGACTTCTTGGTTACTCAGGCCACCATTCATGCTGCAGCAGGGAAATGGGACACTGTTTGTGCTCTCTTAGCCCTTAGCATATATGGTATCATCTTGTTTGCAGACAAGCCTAAGTTTGTAAGCAAGAGTGTTATCCATCTTTTCTTGCTAAAGAATCCAGTCCCTACCTTGCTTGGGGACTTTTATTACTCAGTACATCAAAGGAATGAGAAGCAAAGGAGAAGATTAGTCAGATGTTGTGCACCCCTCTTTTACTGCTGGTTGTTGAGACACTTTCCAAAGTCAAAAGCTTTCTTGAATCCTCATCAGTCAAGAAACTGGGCTAAGAGAATGATTTCCCTTACATCAGAAGACATCAAATGGTGCACTCAGAGCACCAAGGGCAAAGACATTATCACCAGCTGTGGGCGGTATCCCAATGTACCTCTTATTGGAGTGAAGGGTTGCATCAACTACAACCCTTTGCTTTTCAAAAGGCAATTAGGGTATTCCTTGGTACATCCACCAAGAGAGCAGAATTTTTCAGAAACCCTTTATTGTGATGTTCAGCATAACCATGCCATTGCCCGACAAGCAGCCTGGGCTTGGGATAACATTCAGACAAAAGGGACTACCATTCTTGGCAACTGAAACAACATAGCTTCAGCTCAGTATCTTGATTGGTCACGTATCAGAGGACAGATCACCCGCATGCCATTCACCCTGGAGGATGTGCTTGGACCATCAGCAGTAGAGCCTGTAGCTACAGTCAGTTTAGAGGAGTTTGAGAGGTTGAAAGAGAGGAACACTCAGCTTTCTGAAGCTCTAAAGAAGACCCTCGAGGAGAGGAATGATAGTCTTCTGGAAAATGAAAGGTTAGAGAAGCTCCAGATCGAGCATATGACCAAGATTGAGAAAACAGATGATTACATCAGAAGGGCTAGAGCAGGGGAGTTAATGTTGAAGAATGCTTGCAAAGAAGCCAAGATTCAGAAGGCCAGAGTTGAGCACTACTTAGAAGAGAGTCAGGCTAGATGGATTAGAATCACTAAGGCTCGTTCACAAGAACATCAGAAGACCCAGGCTAGGATAGAGCAGCTGGAAGCTAATGAGAAGAAGAGTCAGGAAGCCTTGTTAGCAGCACAAAAGAAAATCTCTGAGTTGAAACTCCGGGCGGGGTTGAAGAGATCCAAAGACCAAGACAAATATAAGAAGTTGACAAATGCTATTGCCACCAGGAACCTTCTTATCAGGACCATCACAAAGCATCCAGTTGGCCCAGTGACTGATGCTCTCCTAAAGGAAGTCAGAGAGGATGATTATGGGTTGGATGTTTGATTTCTTTGTATTTGTACTTCATTTTGGTTGTACTTTTGTTTTTGTTGTTGTATTTTGACCCACCATGGGGACTTGTTGTAATCAAAACTATGTATCTTTACATTTTGTAATATATGGTTTGTGTTATCCTTTGGGCTTCATTTCTCTCCAACATCATCATTCCTCGAGGTCTGGAAGGTCAAAACCAAAGAACCAAACTGGATACCCTTGGAAGACAAATAGACATCCTGCATTGCATACTAACCTCATTTCTTTGTTTTGTAGGTATTTTTTTTTTGTTTCTCACTTTGTTGTGGTTTCAGGAAACATTGCTCGTAGGAGAATCTTCCCCATCAACAGAGTTCACTGGTATCCTACAAGAAACAACCTTCCGAGCTTACAGATGGACCAGGTTCAGCAAGATCTGACTAATGTGAGAACCCAGATGGCTAATGAAAGAACTGAAATGAGGGCTCAGATGAACCAGTTCATGGCAGTAATGACTGGGTTGGCCCAAAGCCAAGAAAGATTAAGAGAGTTGGTCGAGCGGCAAACTCCTGAAGAGAATCATCCAGGTACAGGGGGTACCAGCAACAATTGTAACATCCCAATTTTAGTAATTATTTATTTATTATATTAATTGATTAATTGTGTGATTTTATGCCTAATTGATTTAATTGATTTATTGAAATTATTTAATTTAATTGAATTATTTGATTTAATTGATTTAATTGGATTATTGGATATAATTGTATTATTTGATTTATTTGAAATAATTGAATTAATTGTATTAATTGATTTATTTGGTTTATTTGAAATAATTTAATTATTTGATTTAATTGAATTATTTAATTTATTTTATTTGTTGGAATAAAATAGATATTTAGTAAGATTAAAATAATTGGGTCTAGATTAGGAGTGTGAATAGAAATGTGAGAGTGGGTCAATGAGCCCAATAAAAAAAATTGTGAGATTGATAAAAGAAGTGAATGAGATAGAATAGGGTTAGAAGTTGGAAGAGGGAAAAAGATGCTAGAAGAGGAGAAGAGGGGAAGAGGAGAAAATCAAGTTCAAGAGTTCTAGAAATCCAAGAAAATCAAGGTAAGGGTGAGTTTTCATCAAATTATTTGGGATTGTTGGATAATATAGAATGGGTAGAAATGTGGTTAGGATAAAACTCAATTTTCTATGATTTCACAATTTTTAGGTTTTGTTAATAATCTTTGATTTGTGATAATTGGTTGTATTTTGGAATTGGTGTTTTAGTATATTGTAGAGACCCATTTATATTAAAAGAAAAACTATTAGGAACAGAGTGTCAATTGAAATGTATAACATGAAAAATATATATTGTTCTTCCCCTGTAGCCATGCGATTGGAACAAAGTGTCTTTTATTAGGAACAGTAGTTGCATGCTTACATAGTAGCAGTTTAATTATTTGGAACAATAGTCATGCGATTGGAATAATAGTGTTATGGTGATTTGATAAAGAGTCTTAATGTAGTGGCACCTTAATTAATAAATAACTGTATGAATAGTAGCCACATACTTAGGATATTATTTTGTTACTGTAACACACCTCACTATATTGTTGCCTGTAGTCACATGAAACTTATTAGAAAACATGAATGATAAAATTAATACTTTATTTATTGAAACATGTCGTGTCTATATATATATATATATATATATATATATATATATATATATATATATATATATATATATACTTCAATGCATCAAACAAGAAAACAAATAATGTTTTTAATGTAACATATATATTTTGTTAAATAGAAAAATAATATTGATGAGACCCATTTGCTGTAGGGTGTATACTAATTTACTTAAAAGAAATGCAATAAACCATGTCCATGAAGTCAATTAAATGTGATATTTTCATAGAACTAATTTAATTCAAATTGGAAATATATTTCCATATTAATATATATATATATATATATATATATATATATATATATATATATATATATATATATATATATATATATATATATATATATATATATATTATTCCATTAGAATAATTAATAATTATAATAATATATTATATCTTTATTTAATCATTAATATTTTAATTTAGTGATTAATTTGATGATTAATTTGATAATTAATTTGGTGATTAAATTGGTGATTAATTTGATAATTCATTTGGTGATTAAATTGGTGATTAATTTGATGATTAATTTGGTGATTATTTTAGTGATTAATTTAGTGATTAATTTATTGATTAATTTGGTGATTATATTTGAAGATTAATTTGGTGATTATTTTGATGGATTAATTATTTCATGTTTAATCGGTAATGCGTGTTTTGTGAATTGAGATTGAATTGTGTTGATACCTTGTGGATTATTTGCTTGTTGTGAGATAATATCGTTGAAATTGTATTGTAAAATGTGTTGTATACCATTTTGAAAATGATTTGTGTATGTGGATGATGCATAAATATGTGTAAGTATGTGTAATTGTGTGGTAATTCAAATGTGATCAATTATTGAAAATATGCATGAATATTAAGATTAGAGGACAGTCTTAATTGCATATGGTTGGTGAACTTGCACATGCATCATATGTGTCAAGAGGCAATGTTTGCTAGTTCCGTGGGAGCTAGTGACTTGTCCCAAACCTAGAGGACGGGTTTGAAAGCTTAGAGGACGAGCTTTTGTTGTGTTATCGGTCTAGAGGACGGGCCCGGTTTAAATGTAAAAACCGAAAAATGATAATAAGAGATTGGTACCACATGCATGAGTTGTATTTGAGTCTTGCATTGAGTCTCATTGTGTCTATGGTTACAATGTGAGATTATATGTGTTATGTGAATTGTTGAATTGGTGAATTATGGATTTGTGAGTATGTACTTGTTAATAGTATGACTACTTGAGTGATATTATGTTGATGAAACTTTTGAAGTGTGAGAATAATTGTGATTATGCTTGTACACATTAAATTATATATTATCTTATGATTTCAGTAATTATGTGAATTCTCACCCTTCTATTGGAATTATGTTTTATACGACATCACTCTGGTACTGAAGATTAGAGTTTCTTCTAGCAAGAGAGTAGCTGATGGAGTAACCTATTTTAGTTTCATATTTATTTTGGGTCGATTCGTGCTTTGATCATGTAACACTGGGAATGTTTGATTCATGTCTTAAGAGATACAATTATATACTCTATCTATTTTGTTAATTGAATTAGAATTTTATGGTGAAGTGGCTTTTATGCCCATGTTGATTTAATGAATGAAATTTATTTGAGACTTGAATTTCATGAGATTCTTAATGAAAGTGATCCGCTGCTACATGCTAATGTGAAAGTATATGAAAGCATGAATTTATTTCAAGTGTTATTGAGCATGACAGGTGTATGTGTGATGTTTTGAATTATGTGTGACATCCTTGTTTGATATGCATGATAATTACTCTGATTATTTATATATTTTCCGTGGGGTTTAGAAGGGTGTTACATTAGTGGTATCAGAGCAAGGTCGGTCAGTTGACCAAGTTGTCTGTGTGTTTATTTTGTGTTGCAGTGTCAGTATTGTTGTTCAAATGAGGATTTTTTTGTTGGAATCAAGAACAATGGTTGCAGGTAGGAATGATAGAGCACTTGCTGAAGCTTTGACATTGTTGGCTGGAGCGATTGGACAGATTCCTCAAGTCAATGTGAATGTTGTGAATAACACTGATGATGAGTTTCGTGCTTTGGGAAAGTTTCAGAGGAACAGTCCACCAAAGTTCATGGGAAGGCATGAACCTGACAAAGCACAAGAATGGCTGGATGCAATTGAAAAAACATTTCGAGTTATGAATTATTCAGATGCGCAAAAGGTCCAGTTTGGCACCCATATACTGGAGAAGGAAGCTGAGCATTGGTGGGGTAACACTCGTCGAAGATATGAAGAAGACGAAGTTGAGATTACTTGGGCTATTTTTAGAGAGGCATTTCTGGAGAAGTACTTTCCGGAAGATGTACGTGGAAAGAAGGAAATTGAGATTCTTAAATTGAAGCAAGGTAACTTAACTGTGGATGAGTATGCAGCAAGATTTGAAGAGTTGATTCAGTTTTGTCCTCACTAAAACACTACTAATGCTGGGAGATCTAAATGTCTTAAGTATGTGAATGGTTTGAGACCTGAAATCAAGCAAGCCATTGGTTATCAAGAGATTAGGCGATATTCTGAGTTGGTGAACAAGAGTAGGATCTATGATGAAGATAGTAGGGCTCGATCAGCTCACTACAAAAGTATGGGTGATAAGAAAGGAAAAGGCCAATTCAGAGGGAAACCGTATGTGACATCTGGTGACAAAGGGAAGCAGAAAGCTAGTTATGGAAAGAAGTCGAGTGGGGGAGGAGCTTCCACTCTAGTGAGGTGTTATCAATGTGGTGTTGAAGGACATCGTGCCCCTGAATGCACAAGTGTTGAGAAGAAATGTTTCAAGTGTGGTAAGCCTGGCCACAAGGCTTTAGAGTGCAGGAGTGGTGCGAGTGTGACTTGCTACAATTGTGGTGAGCAAGGGCACATTAGTACCAAGTGTGACAAACCAAAGAAGGCTCAATCAAAAGGGAAAGTGTTTGCTCTGTCTGGATCTGAGACGACTAGTGAAGATCGATTGATCAGAGGTACGTGCTTCATTAATGATATACCTTTGATAGCTATAATTGATACTGGAGCTACACATTCTTTTATTTCCTTGGATTGTGTTAAAAGATTGAATCTTAAGTTGTCTGTTATGGGTGGTAGTATGGTTATTGATACTCCTGCTATGGGTTCAGTAACTACCCCATATGTGTGTTTGAATTGTCTGTTGAGTATTTTTGGTAAAGACATTGGTGTTGATTTAGTGTGTCTTAAGTTAGATCAACTTGATGTTATTCTTGGCATGAATTGGTTGCAGTTTAACCATGTCTATATTAACTGTTTTGATAAGTCAGTTGTTTTTCTTAAACCTGAGGACAAAGGAGACTTATTTATGTCTGCCAAGAAAGTGAATGAGTTAGTGCAAGATGGTGCCGAGATGTTTATGTTGCTGGAAACTTTGAGTATTGAGGAAAGTGGAGCAGTTGGTGCTTTGCCAATTGTTTGTGATTTTCCAGAAGTTTTTCCTGATGCAATAAGTGATTTAGAGCCGGAACGAGAGGTGGAGTTTTCGATCGACTTAGTTCCTGGAACTAGTCCGGTATCGATGGCTCCATATCGTATGTATGCATTAGAGTTGAAAGAGTTGAAAAGTCAACTTGAAGATCTACTTGAGAAGAGGTTTATTCGTCCGAGTGTGTCACCATGGGGTGCACCCGTTTTGCTAGTTAAGAAGAAAGAAGGTAATATGAGGCTTTGTGTAGATTACCGACAATTGAACAAGGTGACTATCAAGAATAAGAATCCACTTCCGAGGATTGATGATTTGATGGATCAATTAGTTGATGCAAGTGTCTTTAGTAAGATAGATTTGAGATCTGGGTATCATCAGATTCGTGTGAAAGCTGAAGATATTCAGAAAACTGCTTTTCGGACGAGGTATGGTCATTATGAGTATTTTGTGATGCCATTTGGTGTAACTAATGCACCAGGTGTATTTATGGAGTACATGAATAGGATTTTCCATCCGTATTTGGACAAGTTTGTGGTTGTATTCATTGATGATATTTTGATTTATTCCAAGAGTGAAGAGGATCATGTTGAACATCTAAAGATTTTGTTATCTGTGTTGAAGGAGAAACAATTATATGCTAAACTTTCTAAGTGCGAGTTTTGGTTGAAGAAAGTGAGTTTCCTCGGTCATGTGATTTCAAGTAAAGGAATTGCAGTTGATCCGTCGAAGGTTGAAGCTGTATCGCAATGGGAAGCCCCAAAATCAGTTTTGGAGATTCGAAGTTTTCTTGGTTTGGCAGGTTATTATCGGAAATTTATTGAAGGATTTTCTAAGTTGTCTTTTCCATTGACGCAGTTGACTAGAAAGGGTTAAGCTTTTGTTTGGGATACAAAGTGTGAAGAAAGTTTCCAAGAGCTTAAGAGAAGATTGACGACAGCCCCTGTTTTGATTTTGCCGAATCCGGTAGAACCGTTTGTTGTGTATTGTGATGCTTCATTAATGGGTTTGGGAGGTGTATTGATGCAAAATCAGCAAGTTGTAGCTAATGCTTCAAGGCAACTTAAAGTGCATGAGAGAAATTATCCGATGCATGACTTAAAATTAGCTGCTGTTGTGTTTGTGTTGAAGCTTTAGAGGCACTACTTGTTTGGATCGAGATTTGAAGTCTTTAGTGATCATAAGAGTTTGAAGTATCTCTTTGATCAGAAGGAATTGAATGTGAGGCAAAGAAGATGGTTGGAACATTTGAAGGATTATGATTTTGGTTTGAATTACCATCCGGGTAAGGCAAACGTGGTAGCTGATGCATTAAGTCGTAAATCCTTGCGTATGTCGATGATGATGGTTAGAAAGTTGGAAATGATTGAACAATTTCGAGACATGAGTTTGGTTTGTGAAGAGACTTCTTATGGAGTTAAGCTTGGTATGTTGAAGCTTACAAGTGGTATTCTTGACGATATTCGAGAAGGTCAGAAATAGGATTTAGGTTTGGTAGATCGATAAACTTTTATCAATCAAGGCCGAGGAGGTGATTTCCATATTGATGAGAATGGTATCATGAAGTTTCGTGATCGAGTTTGTGTTCCGGATATTGCAAAATTGAAGAAGATTATTCTTGAAGAAGGTCATCGTAGTGGGTTAATTATTCATCCGGATGCGACTAAGATGTATCAAGATTTGAGGAAAGTGTTTTGGTGGCCTTGTATGAAGAAGGATATTGCAGAGTTTGTGTATTCTTGTTTGACTTGTTATAAGTCAAAGATTGAGCATCAGAAACCGTCGAGTTTAATGAAACCATTATCTATTCCTGAGTGGAAATGGGATAGCATATCTATGGATTTTGTATTTGGTTTACCTAGGACACCGAGTAATTTTGAGGCTATTTGGGTTATTGTGGACAGGTTGACGAAATTTGCTCACTTTATTCCGATAAGGATGGATTACCCGTTGGAGAAGTTAGCAAAGTTGTATATCGAGAGGATTGTCAGTTTGTATGGTATTCCGTCTAGCATTGTGTCAGATAGAGATCCAAGGTTCACATCAAGATTTTAGGAGAGTTTGCAAAGTGCTTTGGGTACTAAGTTGTGTTTGAGTTCTGCTTATCATCCGCAGACGGCTGGTCAGACGGAGAGGACGATTCAATCACTTGAGGATCTTTTGAGAGCTTGTGTTTTTGAAAAGGGAGGAACTTGGGATAGCTACTTATCTTTGATTGAGTTTACTTACAACAACAGTTTTCATTCGAGTATTGGTATGGCACCTTTTGAAGCATTTTATGGTAGGAAGTGTAGGACACCATTGTGTTGGTATGAGGCTGGAGAGAATGCGGTGGTTGTACCTGAGATAGTTCAACACACTACAGATAAGATTAAAATGATTCAGGAGAAGATGAATATTTCTCAAAGTCGTCAGAAAAGTTATCATGACAAGAGGAGGAAAGCACTTGAGTTCCAAGAGGGAGACCATGTGTTCCTTCGAGTTACTCCAACAACTGGTGTTGGTAGGGCGTTGAAGTCGCGCAAGTTGACACCGCGTTTTAATGGTCCTCACCAGATCTTGCAGAGGATAGGAGAGGTGGCCTATCGGATTGCTTTACCACCGTCGCTTGCTAATCTCCATGATGTGTTCCATATATCTCGGTTGAGGAAATACATTGCAGATCCGTCTCATGTAGTCCAAGTAGATGATGTGTAGGTGAGAGATAACTTGATTGTTGAGACTTCACCAATGCGGATAGAAGATCGGGAGTTGAAGCAACTTTAAAGTAAAGAGATTTCTTTGGTGAAGGTCACTTGGGGAGGACCAGCTGGTGGAAATGTAACTTGGGAACTTGAGAGTCAGATGAGAGAGTCTTATCCCGAGTTGTTCATTTGAGGTAATTTTCGAGGGCGAAAATCTTTTAAGTGGGGGAGGGTTGTAACATCCTGATTTTAGTAATTATTTATTTATTATATTAATTGATTAATTGTGTGATTTTGTTCCTAATTGATTTAATTGTTTTATTGAAAATATTTAATTTAATTGAATTATTTGAATTAATTGATTTAATTGGATTATTGGATATAATTGATTTATTTGATTTATTTGAAATAATTGAATTAATTGATTTATTTGGTTTATTTGAAATAATTTAATTATTTGATTTAATTGAATTATTTAATTTATTTTATTTGTTGGAATAAAATAGATATTTAGTAAGATTAAAATAATTGGGTCTAGATTAGGAGTGTGAATAGAAATGTGAGAGTGGGTCAATGAGCCCAATAAAAAAATTGTGAGATTGATAAAAGAAGAGAATGAGATAGAATAGGGTTAGAAGTTGGAAGAGGGAAAAAGAGGCTAGAAGAGGAGAAGAGGGGATGAGGAGAAAATCAAGTTCAAGAGTTCTAGAAATCCAAGAAAATCAAGGTAAGGGTGAGTTTTCATCAAATTATTTGGGATTGTTGGATAATATAGAATGGGTAGAAATGTGGTTAGGATAAAACTCAATTTTCTATGATTTCACAATTTTTAGGTTTTGTTAATAATCTTTGATTTGTGATAATTGGTTGTATTTTGGAATTGGTGTTTTTGTATATTGTAGAGATCCATTTATATTAAAAGAAAAACTATTAGGAACAGAGTGTCAATTGAAATGTATAGCATGAAAAATATATATTGTTCTTCCCCTGTAGCCATGCGATTGGAACAGAGTGTCTTTTATTAGGAACAGTAGTTGCATGCTTATATAGTAGCAGCTTAATTATTAGGAACAATAGTCATGCGATTGGAATAATAGTGTTATGGTGATTTGATAAAGAGTCTTAATGTAGTGGCATTTTAATTAATAAATAACTGTATGAATAGTAGCCGCATACTTAGGATATTTTTTTGTTACTGTAACACACCCACTATGTTGTGAAGGTGCGTAAAACACAAGGCAGGGGGGTTGGAATTGGGTTTTCTTAACAACTTAAAAATAACTTCTATGACAAGTTGATTTATCCTGGTTCGTTTGAACTCAAACTACGTCCAGTCCACCCGCCAAGGTGATTTTGCCTCTATCACTGAGGTCTTAATCCACTATTTAATAATTGAATACACACACTGACCTACAGTCAATGTCCTCTTGAGTCTTTTGACTGAAACTAGTCACTCAAGGGATTTTACTTAACTATAACAATAATAATAAGATAGTAACTATTTTGCTTCTAATAAAGCTATGATCACTAAGTGAATGTTACAAGAGTTTAGCACAAATGAATAAGTCTTTTTATCGTGAGTGTTGTATATCAAATCTTTAATTTGATTCCTTTATATAGTTCTTGAATATTGTAGCCGTTGGAGACATCTTGAGCTAATTTAGGATATTAGTTAATACCATAAACTCCTTCCATAACAAGAGATACTTGTCTTCATCATTAATTAATATATTCTTTAATTAATGCCTTCATTATGAGGATCATCATCTTCTAGACATAAATCAGAGATAATAAAGTCTTGATGCGTAACAATTAAACCATGTCATTAAATGATGGATTCTTCAATAAGTGTATCTTCTATATACGGCTCAATGTATCTTCTAATAATGCACGTCTTCTTTAAATAACTTCCTCTTCTACACATATAATAAAGAGAGTCATTAGAACTTCTATTCTTGCATAATAATATTTGTTATCATCAAAACTCTTTAGAGGTTTAGAACCATAATTGTTCTAACAATCTCCCCCTTTTTGATGATGATAAAACATTATTTAGCTTTTAAGAATAGAGTTTAATAGGATTAGAAGAACTCCCTTTGATTAAATTAAATCAGATATTTCTATTAGAGGCTTCTTCAGAAGTTTTATCCTTCAGAAGTTTCATTAGCCCTAGCTCCCCCTGAGTTGATTACTTGACCTGTTTCTATTTTAGAATCACAACTCAAATAGTTTTATTAGAATATATATGTTAGAGGCAAATCTTGATAAACTGCTATAGATCAAGATCTTCTATGTTTCTCCCCCTTTTTGTCATAACCAAAAAGTATAAATGCAGAAAAAATGCAAGAGGGTAGAAGTAAAATACGTTTTCATTAACCAGAATCAAAAGCCAACAAGAAAATAATCAGTAGAACTTAAATAGTCAAGTTAAACAGAAGATAAAAACAGAAAATGATAAGCAGAAGATAAACAGAAAATCAGGGATGCATCTTGGTAACTAATGCCTCCAGCAGAGACTTGATCTCAGAGGATGATTCCACTTACTTTCAAATCATCGTCTTCAACTCAGCATTGGTTTCATCTTGCTTATCCAGCCTTTGCTTAACCATATCATTTTCCTTCTTCAATTCTTCTAAGGTCTTCAGAACAAGAGTGGTTGGCAGAGGTTCTTCAGCTTCTAGAGCAGCTTGATTTTCAGAATATTCTTCAGTTGTTGTTGGTTGAGCAGAATCAGCATCCTGATCTTCTTCAGAAGGAACTAGAACCATTTGAAGTCCAGAGTTTGAATCCAGAGGTTCTGACTCTGTCCAGGGTTTGTCATCCAGAAGAAGTGGTTTGTTCTTTTCAATGTTTGAAACAACTGCTTTGAGATACTCACAGAAGTTCTGATGAGCAATGTCATAGCAGATGTCCTTCAGCCATTTAGTCTCAACATTGAACCATTTTCTGAACTTGGCCCACAGAAAGTCAGAAGCAGCTGGATCAGGAAGCTCTGAGCAAGAAGCCTTCAGATCCTCTAACTTGAGTTTCATTACTGTTTCAAAAGCAAGCAATAGTGCATAAATGTCTTTTTTTGTGGGTTTTGGTTTTGGTGCTGGTATGGCAGTTTTGTTTGAAATAGAGGATAATTTATGTAGAGCTTCTATGTTGACAGAAGTTCTAAGGGGATTTTCTGGTTCAGTGTCTTCTGGTGGTGTGTCAGGGATGGTGATGAAAGTTGGTGAGTTAGGAGGAGTAGATTCATAGGAAGACATGGAGCTTTCTCTTATTGGTGAGAGATTAAAAACAAGGCCATCAGTATTTAGGGGTTGGAAACTGCTAGTTTGATTTGTTTCAAAAGTTTTAGAACATGGGATTTGATGAGATTCAGGGGGTTGGAAATCATCAATGTCAGAAAGAACATGTTGAAGGGCAGTGTGTGTTTCAGTGGATGGTGAACGGTCTATATCAAATATGGGTGTTGTATCTATGGGGATATCAAAGTATGATAGGTTTTGTGGTTAATGGGGTTCATTTTCTGGTGGATAAAGTGAAGATAATATGGAGGAGATAGCAGCAGTTGTAGGTATGACAAAGGGAATAAGGTTAGAAGGTGGAATAGGTTCAGAGGATGGGGTTGGTTCAGATGATGTTGGTTCAGAAGGAGTTGGTTCAGAAGGAATTGGTGCAGAAGGAATTTGATCAGAAGGTGTTGGGTCAGAAGGTGCTTCAGACATTTCTACTGTTACTGCTTCTACTACAGAAATGAAATCAGAGTTAGAAGCAGAGGTATTACCTGTTCTTCTGGTAGTCTTAGGAGGCTTCTGAGACGTTCCTTCTCCAGCCTTTCTTTTCTTGCTCCTTGCTGATGCAGCATCTGGAGTTTGTTGAGTAAGTTCTGTTGCCTTGAACATTGGATCCACACCATGTTTCTTGCAGGAATCCAAGTATCTGACCACAACCTCTAGAGGTGTGTCAGAAGAGAAGAGTGGGAAGTTCTGCAGAGGAATCTTCCTTGTGGTTATGACCTCTCTGGAGTAGAGGATGGGGTCTTTCTTGATAGAAGTTATGAACTTCATCTTCTTCAGATTCTTAGCATTTAGAGGCTTACCAACATCTGTTTCCAGAAGCTCTGTCCGCTTGACTTCAGCCAGGTAGTCCACCAATTTGTTCTCATGGAGGATGTCAGAGATTAAACGCCCTAGAGGTATCCAATCCCTCTTTGTCTTCTCTCCTTCCCTTCTTTCCTTCACACTGTTTTTCAGATGTTGAAATAGAGAGTGTGCAAGGTTAACCTTCTTCTTCTTAGCAATAAAGTACAACAAGAACTGCTGATCCATGTTGATATAATCTGGAGAGTTTGTTGCTTTCCTGTGGTAGATGCTTCCAAGAATGATCTTGGCACAAATTCTAAGATGAATCTTCAGATCCTTTATCTTGTTGGAAGGTTGGCCAAAAGTGAAGATTTCTTTAGCTATCGGTTTGGTATCTGACAGTTTGTCCATTTCACTACACTTGATCCCATTGCCATCAGATTCAATGAGCCTAGCAATGTGGTCTTCAGATATTATGATTCTTTTCCCCAGCACATATGACGTAACATGAGTGCTAGAAGCACTTGCATACATCCAGAACTCCTTAACCAATTTTGGGAAAACTGGTCCCATGAGACGATCAAAATACTTCTCCCAACCTTGAGCTTTGACGGCAGGAAGTAGGTCAAAACCATTTTCTTTCAGGCTGTCAAAATCCACAAAAAGCTCACACAGAACTTCAAGTTTTTCAGTTGGAGTGAAAAGAGTCTTCACAGGTTCAACATAGAGCACATTTGTTGAGTCTTGTTGTTGTTGAGTGGAGGAAGCCATTGTTACTAAGATGAGTTTTTAGGGTTTAGGGTTTTAAGAAAATTTCAGAGAAGAAAATTTTGGCAGTAAAAAGGACAATGAAGGTAAAAGAGAGAAGTGAAGGTAAAAAATTTGTTTATATAGAAAAAGTTTCACTTAAGAATACGAGAAATTTGTGGGAAAAATTTAATTTAAAAAACATAATGATGAAATGTAATTAATGCAGCAGACATAGGGGAAGGCGTAAAAGATCTTGGAACAGTTACCAAAAAGATATTTGCCTTTATGGTGTCAAGTCAGCCGTTTCAGTTTCTCAGAATTTTAATAGATGTCCTTCTGTAGAGGACAGTTGGCCAATGCATGTTCTGTTACTCTTCAGAATTTGGACACTTGTTCTGATTCTGATATGATTCCTTAGAGCCTTGTTGACACTTGTTGATGTAAAGATTTGCATGTTATTCCTTTGAACAGAAGTTCTCAGAATGAAACAGATAGAAAATAATATCTTCTGAAGGAATGTAATAGAGGATTAAGTTCAGAACTTCTGAGAGTTAAAGACATATGATTAAATCATTTTCATTCTGGACATAATTTCATGTTAAGGTTGGTTAGAATGAAATTAAATCTATCTTCAGGAAGGGGTTTTGTAAAAATATCAGCCCATTGGTGATTTGTATCTATAAATTTTAACATTAAAATTCCCTTCTGAGTATAGTCCCTAATGAAATGATGTTTAACTTCTATGTGTTTAGCTCTAGAATGTAAAATTGTATTCTTAGAGAGACATATAGCAGAAGTATTATCATAGAGGATGGGAATGTTACTCTCATAGATGTTGAAATCCTCAAGCTGATTTTTCATCCAGAGCATCTGAGTACTGCATCCAGCTGCTGCAATGTATTCAGCCTCTGCAGTTGATAATGCTATGGTTGACTGCCTTTTGCTAGACCAAGAAATTAGATTATCTCCCAGAAATTGACAACTTCCAGAAGTACTTTTTCTTTCAGTTCTGTCTCCAGCAAAATCAGCATCACAGTGTCCTACAAGTTTGTAATCTATGGATCTTCTGTAGTATAGACCAAGATTAGTAGTACCTTTCAGATACCTAAATATTCTCTTAACTGTTGTTAAGTGAGTTTCTCTAGGATCTGATTGGAATCTAGCACATAAACATACACTGTATAGAATATCTGGTCTAGAAGCAGTTAGATAGAGGAGAGAGCCAATCATACCTCTGTAGAGTTTCTGATCTACTTTCTTACTTACCTCTTCTTTCTCTAGAATACATGTAGGATGCATAGGAGTTTTAGAGATGATACTTTCTGATAACTCAAATTTCTTCAGAAGTTCTTTGACATATTTGCTTTGATGGATATATGTTCCTTCTGATGTTTGATTTATTTGGATTCCCAGAAAGAACTTTAATTCTCCCATCATGCTCATTTCAAATTCTGCCTACATAGACTTAGCAAACTCCTTTCCCAAGTTACTTTTAGTAGAACCAAAAATTATATCATCTACATAAATCTGGCATATCAGAAGATCATTTTTAATGTTTTTACTGAAAAGAGTTGTATCCACTTTCCCTCTGATGAAATCATTTTCCAGAAGAAAAGTGCTTAGTCTTTCATACCAAGCTCTGGGAGCTTGCTTTAGACCATATAAAGATTTTTTGAGTTTGAAAACATGTTCTGGAAATTTTGTATTTTCAAAGCCAGGGGGTTGGTGTACATACACTTCTTCATCAATATAACCATTTAAAAATGCACTTTTGACATCCATTTGATATAGAATGATATCATGGTTTACAACAAATGAAATTAGAAGTCTAATTGATTCTAACCTGGCGACTGGAGCATAGGTTTCTGTGTAGTCAATTCCTTCCTGTTGACTATAACCTTGTGCAACCAGTCTTGCTTTGTTTCTGACAACTTCTCCTTGCTCATTTAGCTTGTTTCTGAATACCCACTTGGTGCCAATGATGTTTAATCCTCTGGGCCTAGGAACTAGATCCCATACATCATTTCTGGTGAATTGATTAAGTTCTTCTTGCATAGCCAGAATCCAATCATTTTCTGAGAGAGCTTCTTCTACAGAAGTTGGTTCAATCAGCGAGACTAGTCCCATTAGAGATTCTTTAGAATTTCTGAATGATGATCTTGTTCTGATTGGTTCATCCTTCTTTCCCAAGATTTTATCTTCTGGATGATTCAGCTTGCTTCTGGATAGTTTCTTCTGAGTGGGTTCTTCAGAGCTTGTTGGAGTGATTGTCTTGTTTTGTTCTGTAGGAGATTGTTCTTCAGATGTTCTGTTTGTAGAAATTTCAACTTCTATATCTGCAAGAGATTCATTCTGCTTTGGTTTTTCAGAACCAAGCTTATTATCAAATCTGACATAAATAGATTCTATGACTATACGTGTTTCTGTGTTGTATACTCTGTATCCCTTTGAACGTTCAGAGTATCCTAACATATAAAACTTTTGTGCCTTAGAATCAAATTTATTCAGAGGATCATTAGTATTCAGAATAAAACATTTGCACCCAAAAGGATGAAAATATGAAATGTTTGGCTTTCTGTTCTTCCACAATTCATAAGGAGTCTTTTCAAGAATAGGTCTTATAGAGATTATATTCTGAATATAGCATGTTGTATTTACTGCTTCTGCCCAAAAATGTTTAGCCATGTTAGTCTCATTGATCATGGTTCTGGCCATCTCTTGTAATGTTCTATTCTTACGTTCTACAACCCCATTTTGTTGTGGAGTTCTTGGACAAGAAAAATCATGAGAGATGCCATTTTCATTAAAAAATGATTCTAATTGTTTGTTTTCAAATTCTCCACCATGATCACTTCTGACTTTAATAATTTTAAATTCTTTTTCATTTTGAACTTGTTTGCAGAAGTTAGAAAATACAGCAATTGACTCATCCTTGTGTCTAAGGAACTTTACCCATGTCCATCTGCCGAAGTCATCTATGATCACCAATCCATACTTCTTGCCACTGACTGAAGCAGTTTTCACTGGTCCAAACAAGTCAATGTGCAGAAGTTCTAGTGGTCTAGAGGAGGATACAACATTTTTAGCTTTAAAGGCAGGTTTTGAAAATTTGCCTTTCTGACATGCTTCACACAGAGCTTCTGAGTTGAACTTCAAGTTTGGAAGTCCTCTGACCAGATTGAGTTTGTTAAGTTGAGATAATCTTCTCATATTAACATGTCCCAATCTTCTGTGCCAGACCCATTGCTCAGTTTCCACAGACATTAGACATTTTACATTCTGATTTATTAATTCAGAAAGTTTTATTTTATATATGTTGTTCTTTCTCTTTCCATTGAAGAGGATTGTTCCATCTTTCTGACTAACAACTTTACAAAACTTTTTATTAAAGATTATGTCATAGTCATTATCACTTAATTGACTTATGGATAATAGATTATGCATTAATCCTTCTACCAATAGAACATTAGAGATAGAGGGAAGATTTCCATTACCAATAGTTCCAGAGCCAATTATTTTTCCTTTTTGGTTACCTCCAAAACCTACGTGGCCTCCATCTTTTAATTCAAGACTTTGGCACATATGCTTTCTTCCCATCATGTGTCGTGAGCATCCAGAGTCCAGGTACCATGATTAGTGTTTCAGTTTTGCTGTTAAAGACATCTGCAACATACACAATTTTATCTTTGGGTACCCATATTCTTCTGGGTCCTTGTTTGTTAGTTTTTACAAACTTCTGATTCATTTTAGGTTTCAAATCAGAGCTTGTGGAACAAGATGACTCACTAGTATATATTAGGTCATGGTTATGACCATAGGTAAAATGAGAACTTAGAGGAGTATTGGTTTTTATAACAATGTCATCAATCTTTTTAAACTTTAGAGTTTCTTTAGTTTTCACATAGCTTATGCCTCTTCTATCATTTCTGCTAACTCCATAGATCATAGATGCATGTTTGCTTCTATCTATGCTTTTAGCAAGGAATTTTTGAAAACCATAGTCATATTGTTTTATGATACTATCAGAGTTGATTAGATCTTCTAAGTCAGATTCCATCTGAGCTTTAAGTTTTTCAAAAGAGTTTTTCCATTCAAAAATATTTTCTTTCAGCTCAGAGTTTTCTGTTTTTAGTTTTCTAACTTCTTCTAATTCAGATACCAGACTTTGTTTCATGTCTTTGTATTTGAATTGAAGCTTCTGATATTTTTCAAGAATTTCTGAGAGGCTAACTTCTAATTGAGATCTAGAAAGTTTAGAGAATACCTCTTCTGAATCTGAGTCTGATTCTAATGCTGATGAGTGATCATCTTCTGGTATTTTTGCCATTAGTGCAATGTTAGCATGTTCATCTTCTGAATCTGACTCTGCTTCAGATGATTCAGAATCATCCCATGTTGCCATGAGACTCTTTTTCTTTTCTCTGTTGAATTTGTTTCTGGGTTTCTCTTTCTGGAGTTTTGGACATTCACTTTTGTAGTGTCCTGGTTCTTTGCATTCATAGCACACAACTTCTTTGCTTCTGGGTTTCTTGTGACCAGATGTTGCTTTAGAGTGATTGCTTGTTCTTCTGGTATTTCTGAACTTCTTCTGACGATGCTTCCAGAGTTGTTGGACTCTTCTGGATAGAAGAGATAATTCATCTTCTTCTGACGAGCATCCAGAACTTTTTTCTTCTTCTGCCTGTAAAGCTTTAGAAACAAATTTGTTAGATTTAAGAGCTACAGACTTACCTTTCTTCTGGGGTTCATCTTCTTCTAGTTCTATCTCATGACTTCTTAAGGAGCTGATCAGTTCTTCTAAAGATATTTCATTCAGATTTTTAGATAGCTTTAGAGCAGTGACAATGGGCCTCCAAGCCTTTGGCAAGCTTCTGATGATTTTCTTTATATGATTTGCTGTTGAATAGCCTTTGTCCAGAACTTTAAGTCCAGCAACCAGAATTTGGAACCTTGAGAACATTTTTTCAATTGTCTCATCTTCTTCCATTTTGAAAGCTTCATACTTCTGGATGAGGGCCAGAACTTTAGTCTCCTTGACTTGAGTGTTGCCTTCATGTGTCATCCTCAGGGAATCAAACATGTTTTTGGCTGAGTCTCTGTTTGTAATTTTCTCATATTTTGTATATGAGATAGCACTCAGAATTATGGTTCTAGCTTTGTGATGATTTCTGAATTCCTTCTTCTGTTGGGCTGTCATATTTTTTCTTTCAATCTTCTGATCATCTGCTCCAACAGGATGAGTGTATCCATTTGTCACCATGTCCCAAAGATCTCCATCCAGAGCTAGAAAGAAACTTTCCAGAACATCCTTCCAGTAGTCAAAGTTGTCACCATTGAACACTGGAGGTTTTGCGTTGATCTTGTCATTTTCGTATTCATTGTTGTTATTGCCAGCGTCTGCCATGTGTTTTAACTTCTGGATCTTTTACTGACACGGTTAAGTGTATTTCTTAGAACCTAGCGCTCTGATGCCAATTGAATGTGCGTAAAACACAAGGAAGGGGGTTGGAATTGGGTTTTCTTAACAACTTAAAAATAACTTCTATGACAAGTTGATTTATCCTGGTTCGTTTGAACTCAAACTACGTCCAGTCCACCCGCCAAGGTGATTTTGCCTCTATCACTGAGGTCTTAATCCACTATTCAATAATTGAATATACACACTGACCTACAGTCAATGTCCTCTTGAGTCTTCTGACTGAAACTAGTCACTCAAAGGATTTTACTTAACTATAACAATAATAATAAGATAGTAACTATTTTGCTTCTAATAAAGCTATGATCACTAAGTGAATGTTACAAGAGTTTAGCACAAATGAATAAGTCTTTTTCTCGTGAGTGTTGTATATCAAATCTTCAATTTGATTCCTTTATATAGTTCTTGAATATTGTAGCCGTTGGAGACATCTTGAGCTAATTTGGTATATTAGTTAATACCATAAACTCCTTCCATAACAAGTGATACTTGTCTTCGTCATTAATTAATATATTCTTTAATTAATTCCTTCATTATGAGGATCATCATCTTCTAGACATAAATCAGAGATAATAAAGTCTTGATGTGCAACAATTAAACCATGTCATTAAATGATGGATTCTTCAATAAGTGTATCTTCTTATACAGCCTAATGTATCTTCTAATAATGCACGTCTTCTTTAAATAACTTCATCTTTTACACATATAATAAAGAGAGTCATTAGAACTTTTATTCTTGCATAATAATATTTGTTATCATCAAAACTCTTTAGAGGTTTAGAACCATAATTATTCTAACATGTTGTTGTCTGTAGTCACATGAAACTAATTAGAAAACATGAATGATAAAATTAATACTTTATTTATTGAAACATGTCGTGTCTATATATATATATATATATATATATATACTTCAATGCATCAAACAAGAAAACAAATAATGTTTCTAATGTAAGATATATATTTTGTTAAATAGAAAAATAATATTGATGAGACCCATTTGCTGTAGGGTGCATACTAATTTACTTAAAAGAAATGCAATAAACCATGTCCATGTAGTCAATTAAATGTGATATTTTCATAGAACTAATTTAATTCAAATTGGAAATATATTTCCATATTTTATATATATATATATATATATATATATATATATATATATATATATATATATATATATATATATATATATATATATATATATATATATATATATATATATATATATATATATATATATATATATTATTCCATTAGAATAATTAATAATTATAATAATATATTATATCTTTATTTAATCATTAATATTTTAATTTAGTGATTAATTTGATGATTAATTTGATAATTAATTTGGTGATTAAATTGGTGATTAATTTGATAATTCATTTGGTGATTAAATTGATGATTAATTTGATGATTAATTTGGTGATTATTTTAGTGATAATTTAGTGATTAATTTAGTGATTAATTTGATGATTATTTTTGAAGATTAATTTGGTGATTATTTTGATGGATTAATTATTTCATGTTTAATCGGTAATGCGTGTTTTGTGAATTGAGATTGAATTGGGTTGATACCTTGTGGATTATTTGCTTGTTGTGAGATAATATCGTTGAAATTGTATTGTAAAATGTGTTGTATACCATTTTGAAAATGATTTGTGTATGTGGATGATGCCTAAATATGTGCAAGTATGTGTAATTGTGTGGTAATTCAAATGTGATCAATTATTGAAGATATGCATGAATATTAAGATTAGAGGACAGTCTTAATTGCATATGGTTGTTGAACTTGCACATGCATCATATGTGTCAAGAGGCAATGTTTGCTAGTTCCGTGGGAGCTAGTGACTTGTCCCAAACCTAGAGGATGGGTTTGAAAGCTTAGAGGACGAGCTTTTGTTGTGTTATCGGTCTAGAGGACGGGCCCGGTTTAAATGTAAAAACCGAAAAATGATAATAAGAGATTGGAACCACATGCATGAGTTGTATTTGAGTCTTGCATTGAGTATCATTGTATCTATGGTTACAATGTGAGATTATATGTGTTATGTGAATTGTTGAATTGTTGAATTATGGATTTGTGAGTATGTACTTGTTAATAGTATGACTACTTGAGTGATATTATGTTGATAAAACTTTTGAAGTGTGAGAATAATTGTGATTATGCTTGTACACATTAAATTATATATTATCTTATGATTTCAGTAATTATGTGAATTCTCACCATTCTGTTGGAATGATGTTTTATTCGACATCACACAGGTACTGAAGATATGAGAAGTACTTCTAGCAAGAGAGTAGCTGATGGAGTAACCTATTTTAGTTTCATATTTATTTAGGGTCGAGTCGTGCTCTGATCATGTAACACTGGGAATGTTTGATTCATGTCTTAAGAGATATAATTGTATACTCTATCTATTTTGTTAATTGAATTTGAATTTTATGGTGAAGTGGCTTTTATGCCCAAGTTGATTTAATGAATGAAGTTTATTTGAGACTTGAAGCTCATGAGATTCTTAATGAAAGTGATCCGCTGCTACATGCTAATGTGAAAGTATATGAAAGCATGAATTTATTTCAAGTGTTATTGAGCATGACAGGTGTATGTGTGATGTTTTGAATTATGTGTGACATCCTTGTTTGATATGCATGATAATTACTCTGATTATTTATATATTTTCCGCGGGGTTTAGAAGGGTGTTACATTAGTGGTATCAGAGCAAGGTCGGCCAATTGACCAAGTTGTCTGTGTGTTTATTTTGTGTTGCAGTGTCAGTATTGTTGTTCTAATGAGGATTGTTTTGTTGGAATCAAGAACAATGGCTGCAGTTAGGAATGATAGAGCACTTGCTAAAGCTTTTACATTGTTGATTGGAGCGATTGGGCAGATTCCTCAAGTCAATGTGAATGCTGTGAACAACACTGATGATGAGTTTCGTGCTTTGGGAAAGTTTCAGAGGAACAGTCCACCAAAGTTCATGGGAAGGCATGAACCTGACAAAGCACAAGAATGGCTGGATGCAATTGAAAACACATTTTGAGTTATGAATTGTTCAGATGCGCAAAAGGTCCAGTTTGGCACCCATATACTGGAGAAGGAAGCTGAGCATTGGTTGGGTTACACTCGTCGAAGATTTGAAGAAGACGAAGTTGAGATTACTTGGGCTATTTTTAGAGAGGCATTTCTGGAGAAGTACTTTCCGGAAGATGTACGTGGAAAGAAGGAAATTGAGATTCTTGAATTGAAGCAAGGTAACTTAACTGTGGCTGAGTATGCAGCAAGATTTGAAGAGTTGATTCAGTTTTGTCCTCACTACAACACTACTAATGCTGAGAGATCTAAATGTCTTAAGTATGTGAATGGTTTGAGACCTGAAATCAAGCAAGCCATTAGTTATCAAGAGATTAGGCGATATTCTGAGTTGGTGAACAAGAGTAGGATCTATGATGAAGATAGTAGGGCTCGATCAGCCGACTACAAAAGTATGGGTGAGAAGAAAGGAAAAGGCCAATTCAGAGGGAAACCATATGCGACATATGGTGACAAAGGGAAGCAGAAAGCTAGTTATGGAAAGAAGTCGAGTGGGGGAGGAGCTTCCACTCCAGTGAGGTGTTATCAATGTGGTGTTGAAGGACATCGTGCCCCTGAGTGCACAAGTGTTGAGAAGAAATGTTTCAAGTGTGGCAAGCCTGGCCACAAGGCTTTAGAGTGCAGGAGTGGTGCGAGTGTGACTTGCTACAATTGTGGTGAGGAAGGGCACATTAGTACCAAGTGTGACAAACCAAAGAAGGCTCAAACGAAAGGGAAAGTTTTTGCTTTGTCTGGATCTGAGACGACTAGTGAAGATCGATTGATAAGAGGTACGTGCTTCATTAATGTTATACCTTTGATAGCTATAATTGATACTGGAGCTACACATTCTTTTATTTCCCTGGATTGTGTTAAAAGATTGAATCTTGAGTTGTCTGTTATGGGTGGTAGTATGGTTATTGATACTCCTGCTATGGGTTCAGTAACTACCCCATATGTGTGTTTGAATTGTCCGTTGATTATTTTTGGTAAAGACTTTGACGTTGATTTAGTGTGTCTTAAGTTAGATCAACTTGATGTTATTCTTGGCATGTATTGGTTGGAGTTTAACCATGTCTATATTAACTGTTTTGATAAGTCTGTTGTTATTCTTAAACCTGAGGACGAAGGAGACTTATTTATGTCTTCCAAGCAAGTGAATGAGTTAGTGCAAGATGGTGCTGAGATGTTTATGTTGCTGGTAACTTTGAGTATTGAGGAAAGTGGAGCAGTTGGTGCTTTGCCAATTGTTTGTGATTTTCCAGAAGTTTTTCCTGATGCGATAAGTGATTTACCGCCGGAACGAGAGGTGGAGTTTTCGATCGACTTAGTTCCTGGAACTAGTCCGGTATCGTTGGCTCCATATCGTATGTCTGCATCGGAGTTGAAAGAGTTGAAAAGTCAACTTGAAGATCTACTTGAGAAGAGGTTTATTCGTCCTAGTGTGTCACCGTGGGGTGCACCCTTTTTGCTAGTTAAGAAGAGAGAAGGTACTATGAGGCTTTGTGTAGATTAACGACAATTGAACAAGGTGACTATCAAGAATAAGAATCCAGTTCCGAGGATTGATGATTTGATGGATCAATTAGTTGGTGCAAGTGTCTTTAGTAAGATAGATTTGAGATTTGGGTATCATCAAATTCGTGTGAAAGCTGAAGATATTCAGAAAACTGCTTTTCGGACGAGGTATGGTCATTATGAGTATTTTGTGATGCCATTTGGTGTAACTGATGCACCAGGTGTATTTATGGAGTACATGAATAGGATTTTCCATCCGTATTTGGACAAGTTTGTGGTTGTATTCATTGAAGATATTTTTATTTATTCCAAGAGTGAAGAGGATCATGTTGAACATCTAAAGATTGTGTTATCTGTGTTGAAGGAGAAACAATTATATGCTAAACTTTCTAAGTGAGAGTTTTGGTTGAAGAAAGTGAGTTTCCTCGGCCATGTGATTTCAAGTAAAGGAATTGTAGTTGATCTGTCGAAGGTTGAAGCTGTATCGCAATGGGAAGCCCCAAAATCAGTTTTGGAGATTCGAAGTTTTCTTGGTTTGGCAGGTTATTATCGGAAATTTATTGAAGGATTTTCTAAGTTGTCTTTGCCATTGATGCAGTTGACTAGAAAGGGTCAAGCTTTTGTTTGGGATACAAAGTGTGAAGAAAGTTTCCAAGAGCTTAAGAGAAGATTGACGACAGCCCCTGTTTTGATTTTGCCGAATCCGGTAGAACCGTTTGTTGTGTATTGTGATGCTTCATTAATGGGTTTGGGAGGTGTATTGATGCAAAATCAGCAAGTTGTAGCTTATGCTTCAAGGCAACTTAAAGTGCATGAGAGAAATTATTCGACGCATGACTTAGAATTAGCCGCTGTTGTGTTTGTGTTGAAGCTTTGGAGGCACTACTTGTTTGGATCGAGATTTGAAGTCTTTAGTGATCATAAGAGTTTGAAGTATCTCTTTGATCAGAAGGAATTGAATGTGAGGCAAAGAAGATGGTTGGAACTTTTGAAGGATTATGATTTTGGTTTGAATTACCATCCGGGTAAGGCAAACGTGGTAGCTGATGCATTAAGTCGTAAATCCTTGTGTCTTTCGATGATGATAGTTAAAGAGTTGGAAATGATTGAACAATTTCGAGACATGAGTTTGGTTTGTGAAGAGACTTCTTATGGAGTTAAGCTTGGTATGTTGAAGCTTACAAGTGGTATTCTTGACGAGATTCGAGAAGGTCAGAAATATGATTTAGGTTTGGTAGATCGATTAACTTTGATCAATCAAGGCCGAGGAGGTGATTTCCAGATTGATGAGAATGGTATCATGAAGTGTCATGATCGAGTTTGTGTTCCGGATTTGCAGAATTGAAGAAGAGTATTCTTGAAGAAGGTCATCATAGTGGGTTGAGTATTCATCCGGATGCGACTAAGATGTATCAATATTTGAGGAAAGTGTTTTGGTGGCCTTGTATGAAGAAGGATATTGCAGAGTTTGTGTATTCTTGTTTGACTTGTCAGAAGTCAAAGATTGAGCATCAGAAACCGTCGGGTTTAATGAAACCATTATCTATTCCTGAGTGGAAATGGGATAGCATATCTATGGATTTTGTATCTGGTTTACTTAGGACACCGAGTAATTTTGAGGCTATTTGGGTTATTGTGGACAGGTTGACGAAATATGCTCACTTTATTCCGATAAGGATGGATTACCCGTTGGAGAAGTTAGGAATGTTGTATATCGAGAGGATTGTCAGTTTGCATGGTATTCCGTCTAGCATTGTGTCGGATAGAGATCCAAGGTTCTCATCAAGATTTTGGGAGAGTTTACAAAGTGCGTTGGGTACTAAGTTACGTTTGAGTTCTTCTTATCATCCGCAGACGGATGGTCAGACGGAGAGGACAATTCAATCACTTGAGGATCTTTTGAGAGCTTGTGTTTTGGAAAAGGGAGGAACTTGGGATAGCTACTTATCTTTGATTGAGTTTACTTACAATAACGGTTTTCATTCGAGTATTGGTATGGCATCGTTTGAAGCATTGTATGGTAGGAGGTGTAGGACGCCATTGTGTTGGTATGAGGCTGGAGAGAATGCGGTGGTTGGACCTGAGATAGTTCAACAGACTACAGATAAGATTAAAATGATTCAGGAGAAGATGAAGATTTCTCAAAGTCGTCAGAAAAGTTATCATGACAAGAGGAGGAAAGCACTTGAGTTCCAAGAGGGGGATCATGTGTTCCTTCGAGTTACTCCGACAACTGGTGTTGGTAGGGCGTTGAAGTCATGCAAGTTGACACCGCGTTTTATTGGTCCTTACAAGATCTTGCAGAGGATAGGAAAGGTGGCCTATCGGATTTCTTTACCACCTTCGCTTGCTAATCTCCATGATGTGTTCCATATATCTCAGTTGAGGAAATACATTGCAGATCCGTCTCATGTAGTCCAAGTAGATGATGTGCAGGTGAGAGATAACTTGACTGTTGAGACTTCACCAATGCGGATAGAAGATCGGGAGTTGAAGCAACTTTGAGGTAAAGAGATTTCTTTGGTGAAGGTCGCTTGGGGAGGACCAGCTGGTGGAAATGTAACTTGGGAACTTGAGAGTCAGATGAGAGAGTCTTATCCCGAGTTGTTCATTTGAGGTAATTTTCGAGGGCGAAAATCTTTTAAGTGGGGGAGGGTTGTAACATCCCGATTTTAGTAATTATTTATTTATTATATTAATTGATTAATTGTATGATTTTGTGCCTAATTGATTTAATTGATTTATTGAAATTATTTAATTTAATTGAATTATTTGAATTAATTGATTTAATTGGATTATTGGATATACATGAATTATTTGATTTATTTGAAATAATTGAATTAATTGTATTAATTGATTTATTTGGTTTATTTGAAATAATTTAATTATTTGATTTAATTGAATTATTTAATTTATTTTATTTGTTGGAATAAAATAGATATTTAGTAAGATTAAAATAATTGGGTCTAGATTAGGAGTGTGAATAGAAATGTGAGAGTGGGTCAATGAGCCCAATAAAAAAAATTGTGAGACTGATAAAAGAAGAGAATGAGATAGAAGAAGAGTTCTAGAAATCCAAGAAAATCAAGGTAAGGGTGAGTTTTCATCAAATTATTTGGGATTGTTGGATAATATAGAATGGGTAGAAATGTGGTTGGGATAAAACTCAATTTTCTATGATTTCACAATTTTTAGGTTTTGTTAATAATCTTTGATTTGTGATAATTGGTTGTATTTTGGAATTGGTGTTTTAGTATATTGTAGAGACCCATTTATATTAAAAGAAAAACTATTAGGAACAGAGTGTCAATTGAAATGTATAGCATGAAAAATATATATTGTTCTTCCTCTGTAGCCATGCGATTGAAACAGAGTGTCTTTTATTAGGAACAGTAGTTGCATGTTTATATAGTAGCAGCTTAATTATTAGGAACAGTAGTCAAGCGATTGGAATCATAGTGTTATGGTGATTTGATAAAGATTCTTAATGTAGTGGCACCTTAATTAATAAATAACTGTATGAATAGTAGCCGCATACTTAGGATATTATTTTGTTACTGTAACACACCCCACTATGTTGTTGCCTGTAGTCACATGAAACTAATTAGAAAACATGAATGATAAAATTAATACTTTATTTATTGAAACATGTCGTGTATATATATATATATATATATATATATATATATATATATATATATATATATATATATATATATATATATATATATATATATATATATACTTCAATGCATCAAACAAGAAAACAAATAATGTTTCTAATGTAACATATATATTTTGTTAAATAGAAAAATAATATTTATGATACCCATTTGTTGTAGGGTGCATACTAATTTACTTAAAAGAAATGCAATAAACCATGTCCATGTAGTCAATTAAATGCGATATTTTCATAGAACTAATTTAATTCAAATTGGAAATATATTTCCATATTATATATATATATATATATATATATATATATATATATATATATATATATATATATTATTCCATTAGAAAAATTATAATTATAATAATATATTATATCTTTATTTAATCATTAATATTTTATTTAGTGATTAATTTGATGATTAATTTGATGATTAATTTGATAATTAATTTGGTGATTAAATTGGTGATTAATTTGATAATTCATTTGGTGATTAAATTGGTGATTAATTTGATGATTAATTTGGTGATTATTTTAGTGATTAATTTAGTGATTAATTTGGTGATTATTTTTGAAGATTAATTATGTGATTATTTTGATGGATTAATTATTTCATGTTTAATCGGTAATGCGTGTTTTGTGAATTGAGATAGAATTGGGTTGATACCTTCTTTATTATTTGCTTGTTGTGAGATAATATCGTTGAAATTGTATTGTAAAATGTGTTGTATACCATTTTGAAAATGATTTGTGTATGTGGATGATGCATAAATATGTGCAAGTATGTGTAATTGTGTGGTAATTCAAATGTGATCAATTATTGAAGATATGCATGAATATTAAGATTAGAGGACAGTCTTAATTGCATATGGTTGTTGAACTTGCACATGCATCATCTGTGTCAAGAGGCAATGTTTGCTAGTTCCGTGGGAGCTAGTGACTTGTCTCAAACCTAGAGGATGGGTTTGAAAGCTTAGAGGACGAGCTTTTGTTGTGTTATCGGTCTAGAGGACGGGCCCGGTTTAAATGTAAAAACCGAAAAATGATAATAAGAGATTGGTACCACATGCATGATTTGTATTTTAGTCTTGCATTGAGTCCCATTGTGTCTATGGTTACAATGTGAGATTATATGTGTTATGTCAATTGTTGAATTGGTGAATTATGGATTTGTGAGTATGTACTTGTTAATAGTATGACTACTTGAGTGATATTATGTTGATCAAACTTTTGAAGTGTGAGAATAATTGTGATTATGCTTGTACACATTAAATTATATATTATCATATGATTTCAGTAATTATGTGAATTCTCACCCTTTTGTTGGAATAATGTTTTATACGACATCGCTCAGGTACTGAATATTAGAGTTGCTTCTAGCAAGAGAGTAGCTGATTGAGTAACCTATTTTAGTTTCATATTTATTTTGGGTCGAGTCGTGCTCTGATCATGTAACACTGGGAATGTTTGATTCATGTCTTAAGAGATACAATTGTATACTCTATCTATTTTGTTAATTCAATTTTAATTTTATGGTGAAGTGGCTTTTATGCCCAAGTTGATTTAATGAATGAAGTTTATTTGAGACTTGAATGTCATGAGATTCTTAATGAAAGTGATCCGCTTCTACATGCTAATGTGAAAGTATATGAAAGCATGAATTTATTTCAAGTGTTATTGAGCATGACAAGTGTATGTGTGATGTTTTGAATTATGTGTGACATCCTTGTTTGATATGCATGATAATTACTCTGATTATTAATATATTTTCCGCGGGGCTTAGAAGGGTGTTACATTAGTGGTATCAGAGCAAGGTCGGTCAGTTGACCAAGTTGTCTGTGTGTTTATTTTGTGTTGCAGTGTCAGTATTGTTGTTCTAATGAGGATTTTCTTGTTGGAATCAAGAACAATGGCTGAAGGTAGGAATGATAGAGCACTTGCTAAAGCTTTTACATTGTTAGCTGGAGCGATTGGGCAGATTCCTCAAGTCAATGTGAATGCTGTGAACAACACTGATGATGAGTTTCGTGCTTTGGGAAAGTTTCAGAGGAACAGTCCACCAAAGTTCATGGGAAGGCATGAACCTGACAAAGCACAAGAATGGCTGGATGCAATTGAAAAATATTTCGAGTTATGAATTGATCAGATGCGCAAAAGGTCCAGTTTGGCACCCATATGCTGGAGAAGGAAGTTGAGCATCAGTGGGGTAACACTCGTCGAAGATTTGAAGAAGACGAAGTTGAGATTACTTGGGCTATTTTTAGAGAGGCATTTCTGGAGAAGTACTTTCCGGAAGATGTGCGTGGAAAGAAGGAAATTGAGTTTCTTGAATTGAAGCAAGGTAACTTAACTGTGGTTGAGTATGCATCAAGACTTGAAGAGTTGATTCAGTTTTGTCCTCACTACAACACTACTAATGCTGAGAGATCTAAATGTCTTAAGTATGTGAATGGTTTGAGACCGGAAATCAAGCAAGCCATTGGTTATCAAGAGATTAGGCGATATTCTGAGTTGGTGAACAAGAGTAGGATCTATGATGAAGATAGTAGGGCTCGATCAGCTCACTACAAAAGTATGGGTGATAAGAAAGGAAAAGGCCAATTCAGAGGGAAATTGTATGTGACATCTGGTGACAAAGGGAAGCAGAAAGCTAGTTATGGAAAGAAGTCGAGTGGGGGAGGAGCTTCTCACAAATTCAAACCTCCCTGCATTGAAAGATATAATGGGAATATTGAAGGCTTACACTATGGATGAAAAGTTGTGGATGTTCTATTTTGAGGATAGTCTGACCGGGGCATCCCGAGAATGGTACTCTCATCTAACCAGGGCAACAATAAGAAATTGGAAGGATTTTGCCGAGGCTTTCATACGCCAATATCAATACAATTTAGACATGACTCCTAACAGAACTCTCCTAATGGGTATGTCACAATCCTCTAGGGAAAGCTTCAGAGAGTATGCTCAGAGATGGAGACAGTTTGCTGTTGATGTTCAACCTCCAATGTCAGAAAGAGAAATGGCCAACATGTTTATGAATACCCTACAGGGGACATACATTGATAGGTTGGCTGCTTTCTATTCCACTAGCTTTGCTGACGTAGTCATAGCAGGAGAGAGAAATGAAAGTTTGTTAAAAATGGGTAAGATTTCTGATAATGGTGCCAGCTCTAGCAACACAAGGAAACCTTTTACAGGGCCTCGCAGGTCGGGTGAAACCAATTCAATACACATGGGCATAGGAAGACCCCGGTATATTCCAAGATCAATTGCCGCTGTCACAATTCCTACTCCACCTCCTCAACAACAATACACTCCGCAACCACAACATCTCCCTCAGCAGCAACATTTTCCTCAACAAAAGTCCTACAACAACAACAACAATCACAACCAACAGCAACGTCCTTTCCAGCAAAGGCCATCTCAAGTCAACATGGTAATTGAGCCTATACCAATGCCCTATGCCACTTTGTTGCCACAACTTCTAAAGCTTAATCTTGTTGAATTAAGGACTCTGGCTCCACCAGATCCTCAGAACCTTCCACGGAATTACGATATAAATGCAAGATGTGCCTTCCATTCTAATGCACCTGGTCACACCACAGAAAAGTGCAGAGCTTTGCACATGAAGATCCAGGATCTAGTTGATTCAAAGGCTTTAAATTTTGCACCACCTCCTAACGTCACAAAGAATCCTATGCCCAGCCACAGTGGGCCAAGGATAAATGCAATTGAGGAGGATCAACCCATGAATTTAATTGAAGATACCGCAAGCATTCAAACACCTTTGGCAGAGGTTAAAGCTCAGCTTTTAAAATGCCAGGTGTTCCCAGGTTGTGAGGCCGCTGTGAATCTTGCAAAATTTCTGACAATGGGTGTGCAAGTTTAAGAAGTGGTATCAATGGCCTTATCAGAGAAGGTAACCTGCAGATAACATCAACGGTTTCTACAACATCAGCAATTCCTCTTACAGCAACAACAAGTACTCCTCCTACAACTTCAGAGACAATTGTTCTGATAGACTCGTCTACAAAATCAACAATCATTTCTTCCATAACTTCAACAAACACTAGTTCAACCGCATTCGCTTCTACAACTACAACAACCATTAACAACGACGTCTCCAGAGTCACCATATACTACGACCTAGCAATGGTCCCCGCTTCCAACAATTTTCAGGAACAGTCTCAGCAACAACCCAACTTCAGTCTTTCACCACCACCAGCAATCAGAAGTCCCGTCACCATATATTATGATACACAGACAATAACAGTTCCTACCTCCGCTGCAGTCAGTCTAGTCACCATCACGGTACCTAGATCCATTTCGTATGAAAAATATAATATTGTACCATGGCACTATGATTCAGACCTCTACTTCAACGGGGAAAGAGTCCTTCTTGATTCTTCAGCTCATACACCACAAGTGGATAATGTCGGGGGAGGCGAAGGCTTCACTAGAAGCGGACGTCTCTTCGCGTCACAAGTCCCAAGAGTTAATACTGAGGCAGAGGCTGCTGCCAAAGCCAAAGGTAAAAATGTGGTGCCGGAAGAACCAGTTTTGAAAGAAGCCCATAAAACATCCTTTGATCAAGATGTGGTTGAATTTATGAGGATAATCAAGAGAAGCGACTACAAGGTTGTGGATCAGCTCCACCAGACTCCTTCCAAGATCACCATTTTATCATTGCTTTTTTGTTCCGAAGCTCATCGGGATGCATTACTTAAAGTCCTGCATGCAGCATACGTTCCTGAGGAGATCACGGTGAATCAGCTAGAGACAGTGGTTTCCAATGTTAATACTAGTCATGGGCTAGGCTTCACCAACACTGATTTGACAACGGAAGGTCATCACCACAACAAAGCTTTACACATCACCCTGGAATGTAAAGGGGGTGTGCTTTCACATGTTCTTGTTGATACTGGGTCTTCGCTCAATGTCTTGCCAAAGAAAGCCCTTGTTAAGCTTGAATATGATGGTATTGCTCTCCAACCAAGAAATCTGGTGATCAAAGCTTTTGACGGTTCCAAGAGGTCTGTTCTTGGAGAAGTGGAGCTGCCTGTGATAATTGGCCTGCAGGTCTTTCAAACTACTTTCTACGTGATGGACATTCAGCCGGCCTACAGTTGTTTGTTGGGTCGACCATGGATTCACGTCGCTGGCGCAGTTACGTCGACCCTTCACCAGAAATTGAAATATGATTGGGAAGGGTAGATTATCACAATCTGTGGTGAAGAGGATATTTTTGTTAGCCATCTGGCCACCTACAAATACATTGAGATGGATGGTGAAATCCACGAGACCATGAGCCAAGGTTTCGAAGCACTGAACGTCAATGAGGCGACAACTGAAGTATTTACTGCATCCCAGGAGGATAGGATGGGTACTTCAATTGTCTCCTACCAACAAGCTCGGAAGGTGGTTGAAGATGGAAACGCCCAAGGTTGGGGCAAGCTGCTACCAGTAGAGAAGAAGGAGGACAAATTTGGTTTGGGTTACAAACCATTCTGACAAGATCAAGCAGAGGCTGCTAAGGAGCCCAAGTTCATAAGTGGGGGAATGCTGACCCCATATGCTGTCAATAACGTGGAAGACGAGGCTGACAGCGATCTCAACCTGGAGAGCTGGATTCGTTCAAGGATCTCGGGCCAACAAGTCCTTACCTGGTCTTCCTAGGAAATTATAAGAGTTACTCCTGCAGAATAATTATTATTTCCTGCTTTTTTTAGCATGCATCAAGTCCTGCATCTTGCCCAAGGTGTCAGGACTCATTTAGTAATAGTGCCATCTTTGTATTCTGTGCAAATGGAATATCAATGAATACTGGACATCTTTTGCAAATAATTTCCTTTTTTCGCTCACTGTCTTTTCATTTTTGTTATTTTTTTCACAAAACAATAAAATGGCAATGTTCTCAAAATAAATAACTTCATTTTTATGAACAACATTAAAATTGATCACTAAAAAGAACAAATCTCAACCCTTGCAGAAATAATCCTCTAAATTGCACCGACAACAACACTGCTATGACCTTGTATGACTTCGACAATCCAATTAATCAAGCAAATGAAGGGGTTGATGAAGACTATGAGTTGCCTGAAGAGTTAGCCAGGTTGTTGAGGCAGGAAGAGAAAGTGATTACTCCTCATCAGGAAGAAATTGAAACTGTTGATCTTGGTACCGAGGAAGATCTGAAAGAAGTGAAGATTGGGGCCGGTCTGCAAGCTCCAGTGAAAGAACAGCTTATCAGCATGCTTCGAGATCATGTCGACGTCTTCGCTTGGTCCTATCAAGACATGCCAGGTCTAGATACGGATATTGTCATGCACAAGCTACATTTGAAGGAAGATTATCCTCCAATCAAACAGAAGCTACGCCGTACTCGCCCAGATATGGCCATGAAGATTAAGGAAGAAGTACAAAAACAGTGGGATGCCAGTTTCCTTGCTATGACTAGTTACCCGTCGTGGGTTGCTAACATTGTACCAGTGCCTAAGAAGGATGGCAAGGTGCGTATGTGTGTGGATTACTGGGACCTGAACAGAGCTAGCCCGAAGGATGATTTCCCATTACCTCACATTGATGAATTGGTCGACAACACAACTCAGTTCTCGGTATTTTCTTTCATGGATGGATTTTCTGGGTATAATCAGATCAAGATGTCACCCGAAGACATGGAGAAAACGACTTTCATCATACCTTGGGGCACGTTCTGCTACAAGGTAATGTCGTTTGGACTGAAGAACGATGGTGCAATGTATCAATGGGCTATGGTAACGTTATTCCACGATATGATCTACAAAGAAATCGAATGCTATGTGGATGATATGATTGCCAAGTCCCTTACTGAAGAAGATCATCTGGTAAATCTGCTGAAGTTGTTCAAGCATCTGAGGAAATATCAGCTGAAGTTGAACCCCAACAAATGCACATTCGGGGTACATTCTGGTAAGTTGCTGGGATTCATTTTAAGTGAAAAGGGAATTGAGGTTGATCCCGACAAAGTCAAAGCCATTCAGGAGATGCTGGCATCTAGGACTGAAAAAGAAGTTTGGGAGTTCTTAGGTAGATATAACTACATATCAAGGTTCATATCTCATCATACTGCAACCTGTGAACCCCTGTTCAAGCTGTTAAGAAAGGAACAAACAGTCAGGTGGAACGAGGATTGTCAGAAAGCTTTTGACAAGATCAAGAAGAACCTGCAAGAACCTCCAATTATCATGCCTCCAATTGAAGGAAGACCTCTGATAATGTACCTGACAGTATTAGAAGGGTCAATGGGGTGTGTGTTGGGCCAGCATGACGAGTTTGGTCGAAAAGAGTATGCAATATACTACCTAAGCAAAAAGTTTACCGACTGTGAACAACGTTATTCACTGCTCGAGAAAACTTGATGTGCTTTAGCGTGGGCTGCTCGCCGACTAAGACAGTATATGCTGACTCACACTACCTTGTTGATCTCAAAAATGGACCCAGTCAAGTACATATTTGAGAAGCCAGCACTTACCGGAAGGGTTGCAAGATGGCAAATGATTCTGACAGAGTATGACATTCAGTACACATCTCAAAAACCCATCAAGGGCATTGTATTGTCTGACTATCTGGCTGAACAACCCATTGATGATTACCAGCCCATGAGATTCGACTTCCCTGATGAAGACATCATGTTCTTAAAAGAAAAAGATTGTGAAGAGCCAGTTCACACTGAAGGGCCTGATCCCGAAGAAGAATGGACTATGATGTTTGACGGGGCTGTCAATATGAATGGATGTGGAGTTGGTGTTGTGCTCATTACACCTAAGGGAGTTCATATGCCTTTCTCGGCAAAACTCACCTTTGCCTGCACTAACAATGAAGAGGAATACAAAGCCTGTATCATGGGTCTTGAGGAAGCCATTGACCTCAGGATCAAAACATTGAATGTATTCGGAGATTCAGCTTTGGTAATCAATCAGACCAACGGCAAATGGTACACTCATCAGGAGCATCTGATTCCATACCGTGACTATACGAGGAGATTATTAACTTTCTTCCCAACAGTCAAACTTGAATACATCCCTCGAGATGAGAATCAGTTTGCAGACGCTTTAGCTACCATTTCCTCCATGATCAAAGTTCAAACTGCCAATTACGTGCCTCAGATTCTGGTATCCAGACTAGACCGGCCGACATACGTATTCTCTGTGGACACTACTAGTGATGAGAAGCCTTGGTTCCATGACATCAAATGCTTTTTAGAAAATCAGACGTACCCCCCTGGGGCATCATCTAATGATAAGAAGATGTTGAGAAGGCTAGCCGGTAGTTTCTTCCTTAATGCTGATGGTTCACTATACAAGCGAAACTTCAACATGGTCCTGCTCAGATGTGTTGACAAGAAAGAAGCAGCCATGCAGATGCACGAGGTGCACGAGGGTTCTTTCGGTACCAATGCCGGAGGGCATGAAATGGCTAAGAAATTATTAAGATTAGGTTACTAATGGATCACAATGAATGCAGACTGTTGTGCCTATGCCAGAAAATGCCACAAGTTCCAGATCTACGCGGATAAAGTGCATGTGCCTCTGAATCCTTTGAACGTGATGTCTTCACCTTGGCCCTTTTCCATGTGGGGCATTGACATGATTGGAAAGATTGAACCGACTACTTCAAATGGCCACAGATTCATCCTGGTAGCCATTGATTACTTCACCAAGTGGGTCGAAGCAGCTTCGTATGCAAACGTCACCAGACAAGTGGTAGCTACATTTCTGAAAAGAGACATCATCTGTCGGTATGGAGTTCCCAAGCGAATAATTACTAATAATGGTTCCAATTTGAACAACAAAATGATGGCAGAACTGTGTTGGGACTTCAAAATTCAACATCACAACTCTTCTCCTTACAGGCCAAAGATGAACGGCGTTGTTGAGCCAGCTAACAAGAACATTAAGAAGATTGTGCAGAAGATGATAGTTACCTACAAAGATTGGCATGAGATGCTACCATTTGCTTTATATGGGTACCGAACCTCAATCAGAACATCTACTGGGGAAACGCCTTATCAACTTGTGTATGGTATGGAAGTTGTCCTACCTGTTGAAGTTGAGCTACCCTCCTTACGGGTAATGATGGATGTGAAACTGGATGAAGCAGAGTGGGTCCGGTCTCGGTACAATCAACTGAATCTGATCGAAGAGAAAAGGTTAGCTGCCATCTGTCATGGGCAGTTATATCAAAAGCGAATGAAGAAAGCCTTTGATCAGAAAGTCAGACCTCGGGAATACCAAGTGGGAGAACTTGTTATGAAGAGAATCCTTCCTCCTCATACAGACCACAGGGGCAAGTGGACACCAAACTATGAAGGTCCCTACGTCATAACCAAAGTCTTCTCAGGTGGAGCACTGATGCTCACAACCATGGATGGTGAAGACTTCCCGTCTCTTGTGAATTCAGATGCAGTTAAAAAATACTTCGCATAAAATGACCTGCTGGACATAAAAACAAAATGTAAGTCCAGGCAAAAATAGGGCGTCCTGACGAGTCAAAAACAGAATAAAAGACTCGGGCAAAAATAAGGGGAAAAAATGTACACCCACTGAGTTGAAAAGCCGCATTGGACAGCTCAGGAAAAAATGGGTATCCCGGTGGATCGAAAACCCGAAAGGGAGATCCACACAAAATCAGGGAATAAGCAAACAACTGCATTCTGAATTCGTCTGTATCATTCACAACATGGCAAGCTTCGAAAGGACAAAGCGTCGTTCAAAATCAGCCCTCTTCAAAAAGCAAGATAATAAGAATGTCAAGATCATATAGGTCATAGCAAAGGAAGCTCGCTGGAGCGTCATCTTCAACATTTCCAACACTTTTATTTTCTCAATTTTACAGCAATCCCCTCCTTTCAGGGGATTCGCTTCTTCGACTATACTTGCCAATACAGGGCACACGAATTAATAAAATCAGAGTTTCAAATCACAGTTTGTTTTGTACATTTTTGTTTCGTTTGCAAAATGTCCAATGTTCATAATACAACACTTGCATAAAACATATGAGCCATTTTTATAAGATGCTTGCAGGAAATATATTACTTTCAGGTAAATCTAACTCCTATGACGGAATCCGGTTAAGGATACCTCGGGATACTTGTGCATTTTCTTCTGTCTTAACAGGTTGCAGGTACTCAAAACAAACAATCTTTCGCAGCATGGGGCATGTCGAACAGTGAATCCTCAGCATACTACTTCCCAGAAGTTATCTCCTCCCCGAGCAGGATCTCCCGGGCGGTACCTAGCAACTCTTCCACAGTGAAGTGATCAAAGAACCTTCTATTCCCCACCAGATATGTCAGATTTCTCTCATCCTCAGTAGAGTTGGTGGAACTGATTCCCCACAGAGTTGCCTCCCCGGAAGAGCAATACCTGAAACACATTCCCAACTGAGTTGCTAAAACTTCCTCATTAAGGAGTTCTCCCTCCAAGTAGCCACCACTGATTTATTTCCCCAAACAGAGTTACACCTCCGGACAGATCCATCGGTGATCTCTTTCCCCAACCGGGTTATTCTCTCCAAACAGATCAGCCAAAGATCCTTCTCCCTGCAGGATCCGAGTCTCGGATCAAGTTTCTCTAATTTGCATAATCATAGCATTCACATCATATTCACCAAACAAAGCGTAGCATTGCGTCTAATATGGAGCATTACGGCAAAAATCAAACATTTGCATGATCACAAGCCAGGTTCAAGCCAGTCACCTACAAATACCATCAATATTTCATCGGCAATATACGAAACCCATATCCCTTGAAAACAAAAGCCAAAGCATCCTCTTTGCACTCTCATATACATATATTTGTTCATAACTTGTGCGTATTCCTTTTGACACTTGTTTGTGTCATGCTTCCCCAGCAAGTCAAACACTCGTTCGTGTCCCTTGCCAAATCTTTAAGCACTCGTTTGTGTCTTGCACATACTTCACCAACAGATCAACACTTGTACTTATACAGAAGTCTTTGATACTCGTCCGTATCTTGTATATATATCACCTCCTCAGCAGATTCAACACTCGACCGTGTTCCTTGCTTAACTGGTTGGTACTTGTCTGTATCATCATCCTTAAACATGTGTCAGCGTTTGTTTCTACCGATACTCGTCCGTATCGTAGTTCTAAGGGTGCTCGTCCGCATCTTTAATCCATACACACTGTCAAACACCTATGCCGTCTATTTTAAAGAGTGTAAACACTTGTATGTGTTTACCATTCCCCAGTAGGTTGCCAACAAAACAACTTTCTCATATCCGACATTCGTCTTATGTCGTGATACTTTCGGCAGCCGTCCCCTGCCAGGTGATCGTCCTTCAGCTTCGGATGATCGTCCTTCATCCCTTTCCCCAGTGGAATCTCCATTATTGGAACCTTCTATCCAACATTCGTCCTATGTCATGATATTTTTAGCAGCCGTCCCCTGCTAGGTGATCGTCCTTCACCTTTTGACGACCGTCCCTCATCATTTATCCGATGGCCGTCCCCGTCGTTGATCTTGTTATCCGACATTTGTCCTATGTCGTGATAAACCCTGAGAGCAGTCGTACCCTGCCAAGTGATCATCCTTCACCTCTTGATGATCTTCCTTCATCATGCTTATCCGATGGCCGTCCCCATCGTTGACCTTTTCTATCCGACATTTGTCCTATGTCGTGATAAAGAGCAGTCGTCCCCTGCTAGGTGATCGTCCTTCACCTTTGATGACCGTCCCTCATCATTATTTTCATTTATTCTTTAACCCGATGGCCATCCCCATCGTTGTTTACTTTACTTTCCAAGCCTGATGGCCATCCCCATCATTGCTTTTCTCATTACTTTGATCCCTAGAGAATCTTATTTCCTTTCCCGATGGTCGTCTCCATCATAATCTCTTTATCTCCCCAGCTTGTCGGTCGTCCCCGTCATTGCTTTACTTACCAATTTTTCCCCAGCAGTCGTCCTCTGATCGATGGTCGTCCTCCATCATCTTTATTTGATAATCATGCTACACTAACTTTTACAATTTATATCCCTTTTCTTCTTCTATCCAGTGAGTGCAAATTTCGGACTGTCTTTGGTATTCAACCACAAGTTATCTTGTTTGTCTGTTAAGCCAGACGCTTACATCCTGCACAACTAACTCATGCTTGAATAGGGGCAGCTGTAAACACCCCAAATTTTCCCTCACTTATTCTCACACCATGGCTTGTGATCTTTCATTTTTGTTTTAACATTTAGCATACCATCTCACATTGCATATTTGTTTCACTGCATAGCTCCATTTTCATCTGCATCTAGGGTTTGTGATCTGAGCAATCCAAGAATCAATATGAGCCATGCCAATGGTCTTGAAGCTTTCCAAGAGGGTCCATGTGTGTTCTATAATCATATTATGCTCCCCAAAGTTCATGAAAGTCAAGGGATCACAATAATTGGCAAAGGCATGGAAGCAGAGCTAGGGTTTTCTTGCACAGATGACCAAAATTAGGGTTTTGGTTTCAGAGGCCTTAACTCCAAATTTTCTGGTCATTCTTTTTTCTAATGTTCTTAATATGTTATAAGGATCTTGTGTACCAATTTGTATGAAGAAATTCATTGTGGAAGTCATCTGATCATTGGGTAACTTCTTGAGCAAGTTAAGTTAAAATCAGGGCATCTGAGGCCCCCAACAAGGGTACCAAAGGATCATTTTCATCAAAATGGGGTTCTATGATCTTTATTTGATCTTATAAGTGGTTGTAAGTTCACAATATTGAAGAATTTTGAGCCAATTGCAAACTTGCCATTTTTGGAAATAACTTGAAATGCAAACTTACCATTTTGGGAAAGATTTTCAACCTCCTCTTTCATGACCAAAAATGCTTCAAATGAAAAATTCTTGGGCATGAAAGTTGTAGATTAGGTCTTTCCCTTTTCAAAAAGTACAAGAACATGTCTTGATTCATCCTAGAACTCAAGATATGGCCTTTCAAATTTGGCAAAAATCACATAATTTCAAGTTTCATGCCAAAGAGGGATTTTTACAAATTCAAGTTCTAAGCACTTTCATGACCTCTAATTGACTTCTAAACATCATTACAACATCACACAACTTGCCTTGATCAAAATTGGGCATTGGACCTAAGGTTTTCATGGCTTGTGATCCAAGAAATTTCAAAGAGGGAAATTTTCAAAACATGTGACAACTCTTGTATCATGCCATCCAGATCCTCAAATCCAATCCCATGGCCATCCTTGATGCAAGCTGAGGCAGGACAAGCTCCCAAGCCAACTCTGACCCGTGCCCGTACCTCATAGTACATAAAATTGACTTTTTGCAAAAACCTCCCATACCAATCAGCTTGTGCCACAACAACTTTCTAATCAATCCCATTGGCCTATACTAACATCATGGACTTCATTACACATAACACACAAGCCTTAATGAAACCCTAAGATCAGATTGCCAAAAACTTGCAAAACCTTCATCTCTTCGAAACTCATTCTACAACCATCAAAACATCAAACTTCTTCCACCAATCAACTCAAAAACACTCAAAGATCATTTCCCACCCTTCACCATGACCTAAAAGCCAATGAATCATAAACACGATTTCTGCAAAACCAGAACCAAACACTTTAAAATAGCCATCACAAGCTTTCTCTAAGCTCCTCATCACCATCAGGGAGTTCATTGGGGTGGATTTGAACCAAGGAGGAGGCCAGAAAGCTCAAGAACTGAAAGCTCCATCTCAGGTAGCTGTAAACACCCCAAATTTGCCCTCACTCATTTCACCATGGCTTGTGATCTTTTCATTTGCATAGATTCAATCATAGCATCTCATGTTGCATTGTTTGCTTCATTGCATTGGTTCAAAGTCATCTGCATCTAGGGTTTGTGATCTGAGCAATCCAAGAACTATCTGAGCCACTCCAAAGGCCTTCAATCTTCTCAAGAGGGTCCATATATGTTGAAGCACCATGTTATACCCTCCCAAGATCAAGGAAGTCAAAAAATCACAAGAACTGAAAAAGGCATGGAAGCAGAGCCAGGTTTAACTGCACAGATGACCTAGAATTAGGGTTTTGGTTTCAGAGGCCATAACTCCAAATTTTCTGGTTATTCTTGTTTCTATTGGTTTCTATATGTTATGAGGATCATGTATATAAATTTTCATGAAGAAATTCAAAGGGGAAGGCATCTGATCACAAGGTGACTTCTTGAGCAAGCCAGTGCAAAATCAGGGCATATGAGGCCCCCAATGACCCAACCAAAGGGGTTTCTCCATCATTTTGAATGTGTATGATCTTTATTTGATCATAGAAGATGTTAGAAGTTCACAAAATTGAAGAATTTCAAGCCATTTGCAAAGTTGCCTTTTTGGGAAAGTGACTTGTAATGTAAACTTGCCATTTTGGGAAAGTTTTTAACCTCCTCTTTTTGATTCAAAAATGCTTCAAATGAAAAATCTTTGGTCATGAAAGTTGTAGATTGGATCCTCCCATTTTCAAAAAGTACAAGAACACATTCTAATTCATTTTTGATCAAAAGTTATGGCCTTGCAAAGTTGGACAAAATCACTTATTTTTCACTTTGGCACCAAAGAGGGAAACTTGCAAATTCACATGCCAAGCATTTCTATGACTTCAAAATGACCTCTAAGCATCACATAAACATAGCACATGACCTAAAATTCAGATTGGCCCAAAGAATCATTCATTTTCATTCCTTGATCATTAAGAAATCCAAAAGGGGCCAAGACTCCATGAAATTGCAAAATGACCCAAAGTTTCTCATCCACTTGTGCCAGCTGCCAAAAGTGACTTCCATGGACCTCCTTGAAGCAAGCTGATTCGAACCATGCCCTTGTACCATGACTGAACCAGCACATACCTTCACTTACACAAATGTTGACTTTATGCAATTTGAGCCATACCAATCAAACTGAGCCACACCAACTACTCTGACCAATCACAACTTCACATACATGCCTCAAGGATCATTTTTCACACAATCTTGGAGCCTGAAACCACAGTATCACCATAGTTCACAAAAACCTCCCTCTTTGCATTTTCATTCGAATCTCATCACACAAGCCTCAAACCTCAAAACAAACTTCACAGAACCACTCACCATGATCCACTGATCATTTCCCAACCATCATCTTGCCCTAAAAAGCCCAGAATCAAAAACACGATTTCCACATTTCACAAACTGAACCTCTGCCATTTTCATTTTGAGGCCCTATAAACTCCAGCTAAGCATCATAAACATTTGGGGAGGATCATTGGAGCTTGTTTGAAGCAAAGAACCGGCCAGAAAGCACCATTTTCGAAAGCTTCAGTTCAGGTATCATCAAGAACAATTTTTCTAGAAACGTGTTTTTAAGTTACTAATTGTTTCTCCATGATTCACTGATGATTCTGATGTGTTTAGTTTTGAAAATGGTCAAGTATTAAGCATGTATTGAGTTTCTGAAATTTCTGCCATGTTTTCCGTTTTGCTCTGATTCACGAATTTGATGATGAATAAATGATTTTTGGTGAGTGATTCTTGCTGGGGTTGATGTGGGGATCATTTCTGGAAAGTTAGAGAGCTTGGGGGTGCGTAGGGAGTGAGATAGCATAAGTGACTCGTCGGAGAAGATGACTGGAACACTGTTCCGGTCATCTGAAAGTAATTAGGGTTCAGGATTAGGGTTTAATCATAATTAGCGTAGTTTGAATTCTGACCATTGGATAGCGCGCGAAGTCAACTCCCGCCCCCTTAGGTTTGAATATGGGCCTTTAGATCAGCTGACTTTCTCATTTTCTATTTAATTTCATTTTTATTTCATTTGTTTTGTATTTAATTTCTACGAATTTTTAAAAATAGTAAAATACATTAAAAAATTCTGAAAATTTTTATCAAACATTTTATTAATTTTCAGAACCCAAAAATATTTTTATTTTTATTTTTTGCATCAAAAATTATTTTTAAATCATTTAAATGTTTATTTTTAATAAGTTAATGGAAATTAATTAATTAAAAATGCATTTGGGTATTTAAAAATCACCGAAAAACTCACATTGCATTTTAAAACATTTAGAAACATTATCAAACTCTTCAAGCAAATTTATTTTTGGTTCTTGACCTACTTTGACATTTTTCATTGGAATTAAAGTTATTTAAAGGCAATATTTTGGTCCTAACTTAGAAAAATTCATTATGCCTAACCATGAAGAGTTTGATGATGGTTCTTATTGCATTGCATCCTTCATACCATGTAGTTTCTAGGGTAAAATTGGTTTGAATTTATCTTTCATTTTCAATTTGTTTTGCATTTATCATTGAGGAGTGCCTTAAAACCCTAGCCAACTTGAGAAAATCATAACTTCTTTAGGGTAAAGAGTTAGGTCTTCCCCTTTGGGCAGTGAACTTGTATAGGTTTAGGGTACCCTTGATCCCATTTTCAAATTTTTATCTTGTCATTTGCTTCTGATTTTGCATTTTGCCTTGTATCTTGTGCATAAACCCTAATTTGCTTCTTCATTTGCATTCATCTCTCATTTGCTTGCATTCAAGAACTTGCCATGACATTTTGTGTATCCATATGACATATAAGACATCTTAGGACATATTATAATCATGTTTGATCATTGCATCATTCATTTTCCATGTTGTGCATTCATTTCATTACATAAACTTTCATGAACTTTCATGGTTCAAAGCATGCTTCATTTGCATCCTCATCCTTGTATGATCATCCCCAACTCTTGACATGTGTTTGCATCATCCCTTAGCATCATTGACATCATGTTCATGCTTCTGGTTTTGACTTTCATCTTTGCATTCATTTCATTTTCACTTCATTTCACTTTCTTTTGCTAACTTTTTCAGGTGGTAAGTTGTTTTGAGAAGTGAATATGCCTTCACTTCTCACAATCTCTTCTCATCTCTCTTGCATCATTGCTGCATTTCATCTTTGTATTAGAGTGAGCTTGCTCATTCATGTTCATCTCTTACTTTCTTTCTTCAGGCAACTTGTCTTCTTAGGTGAAGCAAGTTGTCTTATTTCTTTCTGCTTCTCCTCCTTTCATCTGTTTCTTTCCTGGTGGCTTTTCTCCTGAAGATCTTTTGCAAGCCTCATAAAACCTAGGAATACCCAAGCATGATAACAATTAGGGTTTGGTTAGTCCCCCATTAGTTTTACCTTTATGTCATCTTTGTGTCTTCTCTTCTCATCTCATAATCAAGGACTAAACCTTAAAGGTTTTAAGGCTTTGTGATTAGGGTTATGCCTGTATCCTTCTATTAGGATGGAGTGTATACCTTTAATCCTAAGTGTTAAACCCTTAACGTGTTTAAATCCTTTAATCAATTCACCTAATAATCATCAAGACATCAAGCTTGTAACTTGGGCCTTGCATTAGGGTTCTAATTCTTCCTTAATTGGTTAAGATGGACTAACCCTAGTGTTAATGGACAAGTCCCCCTCAAGTTGTCTTACAGACCCTAAAATCCATTTCTTAATATCACCATTAACTAAAATCCACTTTAATAAAGGTTTTGTTATGTCATGAGGTTAATCCCAAATCATGGATTAAGTTGAGGATCTTTCCTCAGCTTAAATGTTCTCATCTATTATCCTTCTATTAGGATGGTGTAATGAGTCCATCAAATCCCTGATTATGGCTTAAACTCATTACTTAACACTAAACAAAAAATCCCAAAACATATGAATAATCACAAGTAGGTTAATGATCTTAATCCTACATCATGGTGATTAAGTGTGAGGTGCTTACTTCATACTTAAGGTATTCTCATTACCCCTAATCAGAGGGAGGATGTGATGAGTTTACTAACCCTTGGTTTAGGATTAAGCTCATTTTCCTATGACAAACTCCAAAAAGCAATAAAAGATTGAAAACACCAAAAACAAACAATAATCGTCTCCTTCAGGATTCTTTTCTCACCTCATTCACTCATAAACGAGAACTCACTTCTTCCGTCTAATGCAAGACAGTTTGCACCTGAGCCAGACAGGTCATACACTTGAGCATAGACAAGTAATCAGTTCACAAGTCAATTTATCTTTCAGTCTCTTTGAGTCGAACTACGGTGTTCTGACTTCCTCATTGCACGAGAGGATACGTAGGCATAACTTAACGGTTATCGAACAAAAGTCTCTGTATATTCCCCCCTTTTCCAGCATTATTCTTTAAGCCCCATAGTCTTGAGCTTTGCATCCTGTTCTTACACTGACACTTCATATATTTCACTTCACTTTCTTCCAGCACTGACACTTGCATTCTTTCCAGCTTTGATACACAAATAGCACTGACACTATCCCTTTAAAACACAAATCTTTCAAGCGTGGATCCCGTCGAGTACGGCGGACAATCTGGGTGCTAATACCTTCCCAGGTTGTAACCAACCCCCTTTCTAAGTTTCTCTGGTTCGCGACCGTCTTATCCATCTTTCCTCAGGTTTATGCAGCATTACCTTTCCTTCGGGATAAAAATGCCTAGCTGGCGACTCTATTCATTTCTCTCTCTTTCGCTGACCGTTCGCGTCTGTACCCCTTCTGACCAGGTGTCACTTGGTGGGAGCGACAGCTTGGCGACTCTGCTGGGGAGACTTATACTGTAACCAGGGCTTCTGGTTCTTTTTGTGGGTTCCTCCTAGCGCTTGTTTGATTTGTGTTTACTAGGGTGTTATGTGCTAATTGTGTGTTTATTTATATTGCTTTATTTATTGCTTTCTGTACAGCTTTATTTATTGCTTTCTGTAGATGTTTAGAATTGGCATAATTTTTGACCAACAAGAAATGTTGAATTCAGTTCAGGATGTCCTATAAGAAGTTGGGACATTATCAAACAGAGTATAAGTAAATGAACTTAATTCAAGATGTCACACCAGATGTTGGGACATTGTATCAGTTAATGAAATAAGTTCAGTTTACAGGATGTCACATCAGATGTTGTGACATTGTATCAGTAAATGAAGTAAGTTCAGTTTTTCAGGATGTCCCAACAGATGTTGTGACATCTCAAACCTGCTACCAGAATTAATTAATGACTAACAGAACTGAGTAAATTAAGGAAAGTTATCTGGAATTAATTATGGATGGATAAAACAGAATAAGGCGCATCTGTAGGGAGTGTTGTTATATGTCTTCAGCATAATCAGAAGAACTGAATCACCTAGAATCTAGGAAGTAACAAACCCTAATTCAAGGTGGAAGCAGCATGCGTTTCAGGATTGGATAAATCTACAGAAAGCCCAAAATACAAACACCTATTTAAGCAACAGAAACTCTCAGAATAGAGTACGAATTTCAGAAGACAAAATAGGGTGTTTTGTGTTTTAATAGCAGGTTGTTTTTATTGTACCACTTTATGAGCTTTTAAGCAAAAGTGTATTTGTGTCTTGACTGAAACTGTGAAGTAAGATCAAGTTGTTTTTGTTTGAAGTATGACTTCAATTTTATTAAACTTGTAAACAAGATCACTATGTGATTGAGGGGGAGTGAGTTGGTACTCATATCTAAGTTGTGTCTTAGGTATAAATTGCATTGGGTAGATATTAAGTGAAAGATTAAACTGGGTGGTTTAAGTCTAGAATTAATATTACTTATAGTGGATTTCCTCCTGGCTTGGTAGCCTCCAGATGTAAGTGTGGTTATACACTGAACTGGGTTAACAAATTCCTGTGTTGTTTAATTTTCTTGCACTTTAAGTTTTAGTTAAGTCTTCAAGTGTTTAAACATCTCATTCGACATCTCATACCTGATCACAGAATTTCACTTTCTTTACAGTTTTGCATTATTTCATACTGTCATTGCTGGATCTGGTTTCTGTTTTGATGGGTGGGGTTCCATTGAGAGTTCAAGGTCCTATATCTGGGACCCGAGTGACACCTAGGCTAGAGTGGTTCATGTTCTTTCCCATTCCATCTCGGTCTGGTGCGGGAATATGAAACACGGTTCAGATGTGGGTTTCTTCTTGAGAACTCTGTGCTACAGATTTCCTGTAGTGCTAGGGCTATCTGGGAAGCCTGCTAAGTCTGGATGACCTTTATTATGACATTCAGAAACTGAGGTGAATTAGAGGAGGATCTTTTATGGTTATTGTAAACACTGTACCTCCGGGTTAGAAGTGTTTACACTTCTCATAACTGATCCAAGTCTGAGGATCCTTGTTCTAGAACACTGCCTGTGAGGGGGTTGGGCTGTTTACAGGTTTGCAGGTACCCTTGGCCACATCATACCCTGTTACTATTGGTTAAGAGTACCTCATTTTGGACAGTTCTTGTGATTAACCCTGAACATGTGACTCTTTATTTGAGTCCCCCACCTTGATTACTGGATTTCTGAACCTTCATATGGACCTTCTTTGAACATGCATGGGCTTATATCAAGACAGATAATCAGATCCAGCTTGATCACAAACCCTTGCATATCATTTGCATATATCATCATTTTCATCATTTAACATTTGTTTATTTGTTTTTCAGGGTATCCACATTATATCTGGTTTGGTTTTGTCCCCTTCTTCTGCATAGACCTCTGCTTCATCAGTTATCTGCTTCAGCTATTCTCATCATCACCAGCATCAGCCTGTCAGTGGCTCACCTCCAGTATCAGTCTTGATCTTCATCAGCACCTATCTTCATCCTCTTCAGCATTTATGACTACTCCCAGGAAGAGCAACATATCCTACCATTTCTTTGAGCCTGTGTTGACTGGCATCAGGCAAGTCCAGTCACTTATCACCCCTGACCACATCCCATTGTTTAGAGAGCACTATGGAGGTATCCTGGATATGGTTATGGACCTTGACCCTTCTCAGAGGAGCATGATCCACACCTGCTTGCAGTTTTATGACCCTCCTTTGAGGTGCTTCACCTTCCCAGACTTTCAGTTAGGACCTCTACTGGAAGAGTTTTCCTCATTGATTGGAGTACCTATCAGGGGAGGACTCCCTTTCAACCCAGAAATGACTTTTCCCAGCAATGGAGAAGTAGCAAAAGCACTGTACCTAGAGCCTGCCTTGATTGAGCAAAACATGACAACAAAAGCTGGAATCCCTGGTCTTCACTTGGACTTCTTGATTTCTCAGGCCATTCTGAAGGCTTCATTGGGAGAGTGGAGGGCAGTTTGTGCACTGTTAGCCCTCAACATATATGGGGTTATACTGTTTGCAGATGATCCTAAATTTGTCAGCAAGAATGCCATTCATCTGTTTCTTCTGAAGAACCCAGTACCCACATTGCTGGGAGATTTCTATTACTCCATTCATCAGAGGAATGAGAAACAAAGAGGGAAGTTGGTGAGATGTTGTGCTCCTTTGTTTCACACCTGGCTGCTCAGACATCTACCTAAAACAGATGCCTTCTTGAATCCTCACCAGCAGAAGAATTGGCCTAAGAGGCTCATTGCTTTAACTTCATATAATATTAGATGGTGCACCCAGAGCACCAAAGGCAGAGACATTATCACCAGCTGTGGGCAATACCCAAATGTGCCTCTGATAGGAGTAAAGGGTTGCATCAACTACAATCCTTTGCTGTTTAAGAGACAACTGGGCTATGCTTTGGTTCACCCTCCCAGAGTGCAAGATTTAGCTGAGACCCTGTATTGTGAAGTGAAGCCTAATATAGCTGATGTCGGACAAGCATCCTGGGCTTGGGACAACATCCAGACAAAAGGGATGGCTATTCTAGGGAGGTGTAATAATGTTGCTTCAGCTCAATACTATGATTGGTCCCGTACTAGAGCTCAGATTACTGGAATGCCTTTCATCATTGAGGATATACCTGGACCATCTATAGCACAGCCAGCAGTAACTGTTAGCCTGGAAGAATTTGAGAAGCTGAAGGAAAGGAATGAGAATCTATCTCAAGCTTTGAAGAAGACCCTTTGGGAAAGGAGTGATGGTCGTCTGGACATTGAGAGGTTGGAAAAGCTTAGGGTGGAGCATCTCACCAAAATTGAGAAGACAGAGGACTACATCAGGAAATCAAGAGCTGGGGAACAAATATTGAAGAATTCCTGTAAAGAAGCCAAGTTTCAGAAGGCTAGGACTGAGCTTTATCTGCAAGAGAGTCAGGCTAGGTGGGTCAGGATCACTGAAGCTCGGACACAGGAAGACCAGAAAACTCAAGCCAAGATTGAACAGTTAGAGGCCAGTGAAAAGAAGCAGCAGGAAGCTTTGTTGGCAGCCCAGAAGGAGATTTCAGAGTTGAAGCTTAGGGCAGGATTGAAGAGATCAAAGGACCAGGACAGGCACAAGAAGCTGACCACTGCCATTGCTACCAGGAACCTCCTCATCAAGACCATTACAGAGCACCCAGCTGGTCCAGTGACTGAGGCACTCCTGAAGGAGGTCAAAGAGGATGAGTTTGGACTGAATGTCTGACTCTTTGTTTGTTGTTGTTTCCATTTGATGTACTTTTTCTTTTTTGATGTATTTTGACCCTCCATGGGCATATGTTGTAAAACAAACTATGTATTTGTTCATCATTTGTAATATAATGTATTTGTTCGAGGTCTGGAAAGGTCAAAACCAAGAACCAAGCCGGATACCTTGGAAAACAAATAAGCATACTGCATTGCATACTAACCTTGTTTTGTTTTGTAGGTTTTGTTATTATTTGTTTCTAACTTTGTTGTGATCTCAGGAAACATTGCTCGTCGCCGAGTGTTCCCTGTCAACCGCACGCACCGGTACCCTACTCGCAACAATCTTCCTGGTATTCAAATGGATCAAGTACAGCAAGATCTGACTGAGGACAGAAATCAGATGGCTAATGAGAGAGTGGAAATGAGGAATCAAATGTCTCAATTCATGGCTGTAATGACTGGCTTGGCCCAAAGTCAAGAAAGATTAAGAGAACTGGTGGAAAGGCAAACTCCTGAAGAGACTCCTCTTGGGACAGGAGGAACTAGCAACAATGAGAGGGGTCAGCCTCGTATTGATCCACCAGTATTTGGACCTCATCTGGATCCAGAAGCTAACATCCCAAGGAATGTGCAGGGTAATACTGATGGGGGGAGAATCTTGCAGGAGGATCCCCAGGAAGAGCAGTTTACTGTTATGGGAGCAGGAGATGAAGTCTATGACAGGAGGTTAGATGAAATTGCTGAAAAGTTGAGATCTTTGGAGTCTCAGAATTCCTAGGGCTTCGATGTAATGGACATGGGGCTAGTGGATGGGGTGAGAATTCCCCACAAATTCAAACCCCCGTGCTTTGAGAAATACAATGGAACCTCTTGTCCACGAACTCACCTGCAGTCTTTCTTGGGAAGACTTAAAGCTTATACTATGGATGAGAAGATGTGGATGTTCTACTTTGAAGACAGTCTGACCGGAGCTTCAAGAGAGTGGTATTCACACTTGACCAGGGCTACCATTAGATGCTGGAAGGACTTAGCTGAAGCCTTCATCAGGCAATATCAATACAATCTGGACATGGCTCCTAACAGGACCCTCCTGATGGGAATGTCTCAGTCTTCCAGAGAAAGCTTTAGGGAGTATGCCCAAAGGTGGAGACAGCTTGCTGCTGCTGTCCAACCACCCATGTCAGAGAGGGAGATGGCTGACATGTTCATGAATACTCTGCAAGGAACATATATTGATAGACTGGCTGCCTTTTCCTCTACCAGCTTTGCTGATGTCGTCATAGCTGGTGAAAGGATTGAAAGTCTATTAAAAATGGGCAAGATTTCTGACAGCGGTGCAAGTTCATCCAGTAATCCTAGGAAGCCTTTTGTGGGACCCCGAAGAGCCGGTGAGACCAATTCCATTCATGCAAGCAGGGGCAGACCTCAGTATGTTCATAGATCAGTAGCAGTTGTTACCATTCCAGCTCCGATTCCTCAACAATCAGCATATCCTTAGCAACAACCATAATATCAACAACAAATTCAGTATTCGCAACAGAGAACCTACAACTCCTGAAGCTTAACTTGGTTGAGTTAAGGACATTGGCACCACCAGATCCCCTCAATCTCCCAAAGAACTATAATGTCAACGCCAGGTGTGCTTTCCACTCCAATGCACCTGGTCACAATACTGAAAAATGCAGGGCCTTACAAATGAAAGTCCAAGATCTTGTGGATTCTAAAGCCCTCAACTTTGCACCTCCTCCGAATGTCAACAAAAATCCTATGCCTAATCACGGCAGGCCAAGGATTAATGCTATTGAGGAAGACAAACCATCTACCTTGATCACCAGTGTTGCACAAATTCGAACACCTTTGGTCGAAATTAAAGCTCAGCTTCTAGAGTGCCAAGTGTTCCCCGGGTGTGAGCTCGGCTGTGGGTATTGCAACATTGCAGTCAACGGGTGTGAAAAGTTGAGAAGCGGCATAGATGGTCTTATTAAGGATGGTATCCTTCAGATCTCAACAACGACGCCTACAAATCCAGCAATTCCTTTAACAACAATTCCCGATTCTTCTACAACAGCAGCAACAATCATTCCTACCAATTCATCAATATCATCAGCAATTACTCCGTCCATCACTTCAACAAGTCAAATTTCAACAACCATTTCTTCTACAACGTCAGCATCCATTTTATTAGCAGAATCTTCTACAACGCCAGCAAGGATTAATGAAGATGTCTCGACAGTTACAATTTACTATGACCCATCAATTGTTCCTCCCAGCAGCAATTTCCAACAACAAACCATGGCACCTCCGACCAGATCACCAGTCACAATTTACTATGATCCGCACACCATTACAGTACCCTCCTCTGCAGCAATCAGTCCGGTCACCATTACGGTGCCTGGACCCGTTCCTTATGAAAGCAGTAATGCCATACCTTGGCATTATGGCTCTGATCTCTACTGCAACGGGGAGAAAATCACTCTGGATTCATCAACCTCTTCTCCACAAATTGATAATGTTGGGGGAGGCGGAGGCTTCATTAGAAGCGGACGCCTTTTTGCCTCACAAACACAAAGACCTAATGTTGAAGCAGAGGCTGCTGCCAAAGCAAAGGGAAAGAGTGTGGTACCTGAAGAGCCGACTACCAAAGAAACTCAGAGGGCATCTTTTGAACAAGATGTAGACGAGTTCATGAGAATCATAAAAAGAAGTGATTACAAGGTGGTGGACCAGCTTCACCAAACTCCCTCCAAAATCTCCATATTATCACTGTTGATGTGTTCCGAAGCTCACAGGAATGCACTATTGAAAGTCCTGCATGCAGCATACGTGCCGGAGGAGATTACTGTTAATCAGCTAAAAACCGTGGTTGCGAATGTCAACACCAGTCATGGACTGGGCTTTACCAATACTGACTTAACAACGGAGGGACGCAACCACAACAAGGCTTTGCACATCACCTTGGAATGCAAGGGTGCTGTTCTATCTCATGTACTGGTGGACACTGGGTCATCACTCAATGTTCTACCAAAGAAAGCCTTAGTGAAACTGGAGAATGATGGCTTGGCATTGCGTCCGAGTAATTTGGTGGTGAGAGCATTTGATGGCTCTAAAAGATCAGTGCTTGGGGAGATTGATCTGCATGTGTTGATATGCCCGCAGACCTTCAAAACTACCTTCTTTGTGATGGACATACAGCCGGCCTACAGATGTCTTTTGGGTAGACCCTAGATCCACGCCGCTGGCGCTGTTACGTCTACCCTTCACCAGAAGTTGAAATTCGAGTAGGAAGGCCAAATCATCACCATCTGTTGGGAGGAGGACATCTTTCTTAGCCAGCTGGCTACGTATAAGTACATTGAGATGGATGGGGAGATCCACGAAACCATAAGCCAAGGGTTTGAGGCCTTGAACATTAATGAAGCATCTGCTGTACTGGGAACTTCCATAACATCGTACCAGCAAGCCCGGAAGGTTGTTGAGGAAGGTACCGCCCAAGGCTGGGGCAAGCTGCTGCCCGTAGAGAAGAAAGAAGACCGATTTAGGTTGGGTTACAGACCAACTCAACAAGATCAACCAGAGGCTGCCAAATAGCCCATGTTTGTCAGCGGGGGAATGCTCACCCCAGATGCTGTGAATAATTTGGAAGATGAGTCGGAAGATGAGCTTAACTTGGAAAGCTGGATACATCCAAGGACCCCGGGGAGCCATGTCTCAAACTGGTCTTCCCAGGAAATTATAAGAGTTACTCCTGCAGAGTAATTATTATTTCCTGTATTTTAAAGCATGCATCAAGTCTTGCGTCTTGCCCAAGATGTCAAGACTCATTTTGTAATCGGGCCATCTTGTATTTTGTGCAAAGATCAATTAATGAATATCAGGATGTCTTTTGCAAATGAGTCTTTTCTTTTTCGCTCACTGTTTTTCATTTTTCATTTTTTGTACAAAAATAAAATGGCAATGCTTTTCAAAATAAAATACTTCATTTTCACTTTTTTTAAATAAGATAAAACTGATCACTAAAATAAACCAATCTAAACCCTTGCAGAAAGTGCCCTCCAGACTGCACCGACAACAACACTGCTATGACTTTGTATGACTTTGACAATCCAATCAATCAAGCTGGTGAAGGGGTTGAAAAAGATTATGAGCTACCTGAAGAGCTAGCTAGGTTGCTAAGGCAAGAGGAGAAGGTTATCACTCCTCATCAAGAGGAGGTCGAAACAGTCAATCTTGGTACAGAAGAAGACTTGAAAGAAGTCAAGATTGGGGCCTGCTTACAAGATTCAGTAAAAGAGCAACTGATAGACATGCTTCGGGAATATGTGGATGTTTTTGCTTGGTCTTATCAAGATATGCCAGGGTTGGACACCGACATTGTCATGCACAAACTACCGCTGAAAGAAGACTGCCCGCCAGTAAAACAGAAGTTGCGCCGTACTCGCCCAGATATGGCAATGAAGATAAAAGAAAAGGTACAAAAGCAGTGGGACGCCGGTTTCCTTGCCGTGACTAGCTATCCGCCGTGGGTTGCTAATATTGAACCAGTACCTAAGAAAGATGGCAAGGTGAGAATGTGTGTGGATTACCGGGACCTGAACAGAGCTAGCCCGAAAGATGACTTCCCACTACCCCACATTGATGTATTGGTCGACAATACGGCTCAGTTCTCGGTGTTCTCCTTCATGGATGGATTTTCAGGATACAATCAGATCAAAATGTCACCTGAAGACATGGAGAAGACAACTTTCATCACACCCTGGGGCACATTCTGTTATAAGGTGATGACATTCGGACTGAAGAATGCGGGTGCCACTTATCAACGGGCTATGGTAACATTATTCCATGACATGATCCACAAAGAAATTGAATGTTATGTGGATGCATTGATTGCCAAGTCCCTCACAGAAGAAGACCACCTCGTGAACCTTTTGAAGTTATTCAAGCGTCTGAGGAAGTACCAGTTGAAATTAAACCCCAACAAATGCACATTCGGGGTGCGATCCGGTAAGCTGCTGGGATTTATTGTAAGTGAAAAAGGGATTGAAGTTGACCCTGACAAAGTCAAAGCCATTCAAGAAATGCCTGCACCTAAGACTGAAAAAGAAGTTCGGGGGTTCTTAGGCAGATTGAATTACATTTCACGGTTCATATCTCACCTTACTGCAACCTGTGAACCCTTGTTCAAGTTGTTAAGAAAGGAACAAACGGTCAGGTGGAACGAAGACTGCCAGAGGGCTTTTGACAAAATCAAGGAATATTTACAAGAGCCTTCGATCCTTATGCCTCCAGTTGAAGGAAGACCTCTAATCATGTACTTGACAGTATTAGAAGAGTCAATGGGGTGTGTGCTGGTCCAGCATGACGAGTCTGGTCGAAAAGAGTATGCAATATACTACCTAAGCAAAAAGTTTACCGACTTTGAACAACGTTATTCACTGCTCGAGAAAACTTGTTGTGCTTTAGCGTGGGCTGCTCGCCGACTAAGGCAGTATATGTTGACCCACACTACCTTATTGATCTCAAAGAGTGACCCAGTTAAGTACATTTTTGAGAAGCCGACACTTACCGGACGGGTTGCAAGATGGCAAATGATCCTCACAGAGTATGACATTCAGTACACATCTCAAAAGGCCATCAAAGGCAGTGTATTGTCTGACTATCTTGCTGAGCAACCCATTGATGATTACCAGCATATGAGATTTGACTTCCCTGATGAAGACATCATGTTTCTAAAAGCAAAAGATCATGAAGAGCCCGTTCATGCTGAAGGGCCTGACCCAGAAGAAGAATGGACTATGATGTTTGATGGGGTTGTTAATATGAATGGTCGTGGTGTTGGTGCAGTACTCATTACACCTAAAGGAGTCCACATGCCTTTCTCGGAAAAACTCACCTTTAACTGGACTAACAACGAAGCTGAATATGAAGCTTGTATTATGGGTCTTGAGGAAGCCATTGACCTCAGGATCAAGACTTTGACTGTGTTCGGAGATTCAGCTCTGGTAATTAATTAAACCAACGACAAATGGTACACCCACCAAGATCATCTGATGCCTTATCGGGATTATACAAGGAGGTTATTGACTTTCTTCACAACAGTCAAGCTTGAGTATATCCCTCGAGATGAAAATCAATTTGCAGATGCTCTGGCTACCATTTCATCCATGATCAAAGTTCAAGCTGGCAACTTTGTGCCTCGGATTTCAGTATCCAGACTTGACAGACCAGCATACGTATTCTCAGCAGACCTTGCTAAAGATGATAAGCCTTGGTTCCACGACATCAAATGCTTCTTGGAGGATCAGACATACCCACCTGGGGCATCTTCCAATGATAAGTAGACTTTAAGAAGGCTAGCTGGTAGTTTCTTCCTGAATACTGATGGTTCCTTGTACAAGAGAAACTTTGATATGGTACTTCTCAGATGTGTTGATAGGGCAAAAGCAGACTTGCTGATGCACGAGGTGCACGAAGGATCTTTTGGTACCCATGCTGGAGGGCATGCTATGGCTAAAATGTTGCTAAGATCAGGCTACTACTGGATCACAATGGATGCAGACTGTTGTGCCTACGCTAGAAAATGCCATAAATGCCAGATTTATGCGGATAAAGTGCATGTGCCTCCCAATCCTTTGAATGTGATGTCTTCACCCTGGCCCATTGCCATGTGGGGCATTGATATGATTGGCAAGATTGAACCGACTGCTTCAAATGGCCACAGATTCATCCTGGTTACTATTGACTATTTTACCAAGTGGGTTGAAACGGCTTCTTATGCAAATGTTACAAGGCAAGTGGTAGCCCGATTTCTGAAGAGAGATATCATCTGTCGGTATGGAGTGTCCGAGCGAATCATTACTGATAATGGTTCCAACTTGAACAACAAAATGATGGCAGAACTATGCTGGGACTTCAAGATCCAACACCACAATTCTTCTCCTTACAGGCCAAAGATGAATGGCGCTGTAGAAGCAGCTAACAAGAATATCAAGAAGATTGTACAGAAGATGGTAGTCACATACAAAGACTGGCATGAAATGTTATCATTTGCTTTGCATGGGTACCGTACATCAATCAGAACATCTACTGGGGCAACACCGTATCAGCTTGTGTATGGTATGGAAGCAGTCCTACCTGTTGAAGTTGAATTACCCTCCTTGCGGGTATTAATGGATGTTAAACTGAATGAAGCAGAGTGGGTCCGATCTAGATACGAACAACTGAATCTGATTGAAGAGAAGAGATTAGCTGCAATCTGCCATGGGCAGCTGTATCAGAACAGAATGAAGAAGGCCTTCGATCAGAAAGTCAGACTTCGAGAATACCAAGTAGGAGATCTTGTGCTGAAAAGACTCCTCCCTCCTCATACCGACCACAGGGGCAAGTGGACTCCGAATTATGATGGTCCTTTCATAGTAAAGAAAGTTTTCTCTGGTGGAGCACTGATGCTCAGTACTATGGATGGTGAAGACTTCCTGTCCCCTGTAAATTCAGATGCAGTTAAAAGATACTTCGCATAAATGACCCGCTGGACATAAAAACAGAATGTAAGTCCAGGCAAAAATAGGGCATCCCGGCGAGTCAAAAACAGAATAAAAGGCTCGGGCAAAAATAAGGGAAAAATAAATCAAAAAATGTACACCCGCTGAGTTGAAAAACCACATTGGACAACTCAGGCAAAAATGGGTATCCCGGTGGATTGAAAACCTGAAAGGGCGATCCACGCAAAATAAGGGAATAAGCGAACAACTGCATTCTGAATTCGTCTGTATCACCTATAACATGGCAAGCTTCGAAAGGTTCAAACTTCGGTCAGAATCGGCCTTCTTCAGAAAGCGAGATGAGAAGAACGTCAATGTCATACGAGTCATAGCAAAGGGAAGCTCCTTGAAGCGTCATCAACATTGCCAACGTCTTTTTGCTTCTCAATTTCTAACAATCTCCTCATTTCAGGGGATCTGTTTCTTTGACTGTATCTTGCCAATTCAGGGCACACAAATTAATAAAATCAGATTTTTAGTCATATTTCATCTCTTACATTTTATTTTCATTTGCAAAATGTCTGATGTCCTTAAGATGTTGATTGCATAAGTACAAATGCGCTTTTTCTAAATTACATGCTTGCAGGAGATTTATTACTTACTCCCAGGAGTGTCTAAACTCCTATGATGGAATCCAGTAAGGGATACCTCGGGGTACTTGTGCGTTTTTCCTCATAACAGGATTGCAGGTATTCAAAGCGCAACATGGGGCATGAAAGCTTCTCCCCAGCAAGATGTTAAATCACCACTTCCACAACACATCTTCCAAACAACTCCAGAGATTGCTTCATACCCAGCTGAGTTTCCAGTCATCATTCCTCCTTAGCCAAGTGTCAGACAGAGCACTATCTCCCCACAGAATTTCATCCTCTATCCAGAAGAGCAATGTCCGAAGATCTCACAACAAAGCGACGAAAGCTTCCGCAAGCCCCAGCTGGGCTTATCATCACCAAAAGGAAGGTCAATCAGTGACCTGGTTCCCCAAGCAGAATCATTCCATCAGATCTACCAAAGATCTCATCCCCAGCTGGGATATCTACTTCGAGCAGATCAGCCAGAGGTCTTCACAACAACGGGATCCGAATCCCGGATCGGTATCTTTGCATTATCATAGCATTCGCATCATATTTTCCCCCAGAGCGTAGCATTCCGTCTAATACGGAGCATTACGGCAAAATCAAACATATTTCATAAATCATAAGTCATGTACTGAATAAATAGCTATGTATACCAACACTCTGTTTGCAAATGTACAAAATACTTCTCAAACTCCCCGACAGAAAGCCAAAGCATCCTCTTTGCACTCACAAATAACAGATACATACTCCTTTTTGGCACACGTCCGTGTCAGCATTCCCCAGAAAAGTCGCCCGAGCATTCTTTACAGACAGATACATATATATACACTCTCCTGACACCTGTCCGTATCACCTTCCCCAGCATAGTTGCCTAAACACTTTGTAAACCAAATACTTGTTTATAATACATTTCTGTGTCATGCTCTCCACAGCAAGTTGGACACTCGTCTATATCTCACTCATCACTTTTTACTCATAAAGATACTCGCCACTTAAATCCCCTCAGAGTCGACACTCGTCCGTGTTCTTTGTTAACTAGTTGGTACTCGTCCGTATCATCATCTCTGAACATGCGTCAAGCGTTTGTTTCTACTGATACTCGTCCGTATCATAGTCTTAAGGATGCTCGTCCGCATCTTTAATATATACACCATGTCAGACACTCATGCCTTTGTTATCTTGAAATTAGACACTCTTTTGTATCTACCATTCCCAAAAAGAATTCCCGGCAATCTTGATAAATTATCTCCCTTTATCTGACATTCGTCCTATGTCATAATATTTTCGGCAGTCGTACCCTGCCAGGTGATTGTCCTTCGCCTCTTTGGTGATCGTCCTTCATCATCCCCGACGGAGTCTCTATTCATTAGAACCCCTTCCTATCCGACATTCATCCTATGTCATGATATTTTCAGCAGCCGTCCCCTGCTAGGTGATCGTCCTTCACCTCTTGATGATCGTCCTTCATCATTTTATCCGATGGTCGTCCCCGTCGTTGATCTTGTTATCTGAAATCCATCCTATGTCATGATAAACCCTGATAGCAGCCGTACCCTGCTAGGTGATCGTCCTTCACCTCTTGATGATCGTCCTTCATCATGTTTATCCGATGGCCGTCCCCATCGTCGACCTCTTTTCGTCCGGCATTCGTCCTATGTCGTGACTTTCGGCAGCCGTACCCTGCCAGGTGATCGTCCTTCACCTCCCTTAGATGATCGTTCCTCATCTTATCCCCAACAAAGCAGCCGTCCCCTGCTAGGTGATCGTCCTTCACCTTTGATGACCGTTCCTCATCATTTATTTCTTCGACCCGATGGTCGTCCCCTTCATTTAACTTTAATCCCCAGAAATTCTTGTTGCTTTGCTTGATGGTTGTCCCCATCATGATCGCTTTATTTCCCCAGCATGTCGACCGTCCCCGTCATCGCTTTATCCCCAGCAGTCGTCCCCTGCTCGACGGTCGTCCCCCGTCGCCCGCACTTTATGATCATACTTTATTTTCTTTTACAATCTATATCCTTTTTCTTCTTCATTCAGTGAGTGCAAATTTTGGACTGTCTTTGATATTCAACCACAAGTTATCTTGTTTGCCTGTTAAGCCGTTGCTTACATCCTACACAGCTAACTCATGTTTGAATAGGGGCAGCTGTAAACACCCCAAATTTGCCCTCACTCTTTTCACCATGGCTTGTGATCTTTTCATTTGCATAGATTCAATCATAGCATCTCATGTTGCATTTTTTGCTTCATTGCATTGGTTCAAAGTCATCTGCATCTAGGGTTTGTGATCTGAGCAATCCAAGAGCTATCTGAGCCACTCCAAAGGCCTTCAATCTTCTCAAGAGGGTCCATATATGTTCAAGCACCATGTTACACCCTCCCAAGATCAAGGAAGTCAAAAAATCACAAGAACTGAAAAAGGCATGGAAGCAGAGCCAGGTTTAACTGCACAGATGACCTAGAATTAGGGTTTTGGTTCCAGAGGCCATAACTCCAAATTTTTTGGTCATTCTTATTTCTATTGGTTTCTATATGTTATGAGTATCATGCATATCAATTTTCATGAAGAAATTCAAAGGGGAAGGCATCTGATCACAGGGTGACTTCTTGAGCAAGCCAGTGCAAAATCAGGGCATCTGAGGCCCCCAATGACCCAACCAAAGGGGTTTCTCCATCATTTTGAATGTGTATGATCTTTATTTGATCATAGAAGATGTTAGAAGTTCACAAAATTGAAGAATTTCAAGCCATTTGCAAAGTTGCCTTTTTGGGAAAGTGACTTGTAATGTAAACTTGCCATTTTGGGAAAGTTTTTAACCTCCTCTTTTTGATTCAAAAATGCTTCAAATGAAAAATCTTTGGTCATGAAAGTTGTAGATTGGATCCTCCCATTTTCAAAAAGTACAAGAACACATTCTAATTCATTTTTGATCAAAAGTTATGGCCTTGCAAAGTTGGACAAAATCACTTATTTTTCACTTTGGCACCAAAGAGGGAAACTTGCAAATTCACATGCCAAGCATTTCTATGACTTCAAAATGACCTCTAAGCATCACATAAACATAGCACATGACCTAAAATTCAGATTGGCCCAAAGAATCATTCATTTTCATGCCTTGATCATTAAGAAATCCAAAAGGGGCCAAGACTCCATGAAATTGCAAAATGACCCAAAGCTTCTCATCCACTTGTGCCAGCTGCCAAAAGTGACTTCCATGGACCTCCTTGAAGCAAGCTGATTCAAACCATGCCCTTGTACCATGACTGAACCAGCCCATACCTTCACTTACACAAATGTTGACTTTATGCAATTTGAGCCATACCAATCAAACTGATCCACACCAACTACTCTGACCAATCACAGCTTCACATACATGCCTCAAGGATCATTTTTCACACAATCTTGGAGCCTGAAACCACAGCATCACCATAGTTCACAAAAACCTCCCTCTTTGCATTTTCATTCGAATCTCATCACACAAGCCTCAAACCTCAAAACAAACTTCACAAAACCACTCACCATGATCCACTGATCATTTCCCAACCATCATCTTGCCCTAAAAAGCCCAGAATCAAAAACACGATTTCCACATTTCACAAACTGAACCTCTGCCATTTTCATTTTGAGGCCCTATAAACTCCAGCTAAGCATCACAAACATTTGGGGAGGATCATTGGAGCTTGTTTGAAGCAAAGAACCGGCCAGAAAGCACCATTTTCGAAAGCTTCAGTTCAGGTATCATCAAGAACAATTTTTCCAGAAACGTGTTTTTAAGTTACTAATTGTTTCTCCATGATTCACTGATGATTCTGATGTGTTTAGTTTTGAAAATGGTCAAGTATTAAGCATGTATTGAGTTTCTGAAATTTCTGCCATGTTTTCCGTTTTGCTCTGATTCACGAATTTGATGATGAATAAATGATTTTTGGTGAGTGATTCTTGCTGGGGTTGATGTGGGGATCATTTCTGGAAAGTTAGAGAGCTTGGGGGTGCGTAGGGAGTGAGATAGCATAAGTGACTCGTCGGAGAAGATGACCGGAACACTGTTCCGGTCATCTGAAAGTAATTAGGGTTTAGGATTAGGGTTTAATCATAATTAGCGTAGTTTGAATTCTGACCATTGGATAGCGCGCGAAGTCAACTCCCGCCCCCTTAGGTTTGAATCTAGGCCTTTAGATCAGCTGACTTTCTCATTTTCTCTTTAATTTCATTTTTATTTCATTTGTTTTGTATTTAATTTCTACGAATTTTTAAAAATAGTAAAATACATTAAAAAATTCTGAAAATTTTTATCAAACATTTTATTAATTTTCAGAACCCAAAAATAATTTTATTTTTATTTTTTGCATCAAAAATTATTTTTAAATCATTTAAATGTTTATTTTTAATTAGTTAATGGAAATTAATTAATTAAAAATGCATTTGGGTATTTAAAAATCACCAAAAAATTCACATTGCATTTTAAAACATTTAGAAACATTATCAAACTCTTCAAGCAAATTTATTTTTTATTCTTGACCTACTTTGACATTTTTCATTGGAATTAAAGTTATTTAAAGGCAATATTTTGGTCCTAACTTAGAAAAATTCATTCTGCCTAACCATGAAGAGTTTGATGATGGTTCTTATTGCATTGCATCCTTCATACCATGTAGTTTCTAGGGTAAAATTGGTTTGAATTTATCTTTCATTTTCAATTTGTTTTGCATTTATCATTGAGGAGTGCCTTAAAACCCTAGCCAACTTGAGAAAATCATAACTTCTTTAGGGTAAAGAGTTAGGTCTTCCCCTTTGGGCAGTGAACTTGTATAGGTTTAGGGTACCCTTGATCCCATTTTCAATTTTTTATCTTGTCATTTGCTTTTGATTTTGCATTTTGCTTTGTATCTTGTGCATAAACCCTAATTTGCTTCTTCATTTGCATTCATCTCTCATTTGCTTGCATTCAAGAACTTGCCATGACATTTTGTGTATCCATATGACATATAAGACATCTTAGGACATATTAGAATCATGTTTGATCATTGCATCATTCATTTTCCATGTTGTGCATTCATTTCATTATATAAACTTTCATGAACTTTCATGGTTCAAAGCATGCTTCATTTGCATCCTCATCCTTGTATGATCATCCACAACTCTTGACATGTGTTTGCATCATCCCTTAGCATCATTGACATCATGTTCATGCTTCTGGTTTTGACTTTCATCTTTGCATTCATTTCATTTTCACTTCATTTCACTTTCTTTTGCTAACTTTTCAGGTGGTAAGTTGTTTTGAGAAGTGAATTTGCCTTCACTTCTCACAATCTCTTCTCATCTCTCTTGCATCATTTCTGCATTTCATCTTTGTATTAGAGTGAGCTTGCTCATTCATGTTCATCTCTTACTTTCTTTCTTCAGGCAACTTGTCTTCTTAGGTGAAGCTAGTTGTCTTATTTCTTTCTGCTTCTCCTCCTTTCATCTGTTTCTTTCCTGGTTCTTTTCTCCTGAAGATCTTTTGCAAGCCTCATAAAACCTAGGAATACCCAAGCATGATAACAATTAGGGTTTGGTTAGTCCCCCATTAGTTTTACCTTTATGTCATCTTTGTGTCTTCTCTTCTCATCTCATAATCAAGGACTAAACCTTAAAGGTTTTAAGGCTTTGTGATTAGGGTTATGCCTGTATCCTTCTATTAGGATGGAGTGTATACCTTTAATCCTAAGTGTTAAACCCTTAACGTGTTTAAATCCTTTAATCAATTCACCTAATAATCATCAAGACATCAAGCTTGTAACTTGGGCCTTGCATTAGGGTTCTAATTCTTCCTTAATTGGTTAAGATGGACTAACCCTAGTGTTAATGGACAAGTCCCCCTCAAGTTGTCTTACAGACCCTAAAATCCATTTCTTAATATCACCATTAACTAAAATCCACTTTAATAAAGGTTTTGTTATGTCATGAGGTTAATCCCAAATCATGGATTAAGTTGAGGAGCTTTCCTCAGCTTAAATGTTCTCATCTATTATCCTTCTATTAGGATGGTGTAATGAGTCCATTAAATCCCTGATTATGGCTTAAACTCATTACTTAACACTAAACAAAAACTCCCAAAACATCTGAATAATCACAAGTAGGTTAATGATCTTAATCCTACATCATGGTGATTAAGTGTGAGGTGATTACTTCATACTTAAGGTATTCTCATTACCCCTAATCAGAGGGAGGATGTGATGAGTTTACTAACCCTTGGTTTAGGCTTAAGCTCATTTTCCTATGACAAACTCCAAAGAGCAATAAAAGATTGAAAACACCAAAAACAAACAATAATCGTCTCCTTCGGGATTCTTTTCTCACCTCATTCACTCATAAACGAGAACTCGCTTCTTCCGTCTAATGCAAGACAGTTTGCACCTGAGCCAGACAGGTCATACACTTGAGCATAGACAAGTAAGCAGTTCACAAGTCAATTTATCTTTCAGTCTCTTTGAGTCGAACTACGGTGTTCTGACTTCCTCATTGCACGAGAGGATACGTAGGCATAACTTAACGGTTATCGAACAAAAGTCTCTGTATATTCCCCCCTCTTCCAGCATTATTCTTTAAGCCTCATAGTCTTGAGCTTTGCATCCTGTTCTTACACTGACACTTCATATATTTCACTTCACTTTCTTACAGCACTGACACTTGCATTCTTTCCAGCTTTGATACACAAATAGCACTGACATTATCCCTTTAAAACACAAATCTTTCAAGCGTGGATCCTGTCGAGTACGGCGGAAAATCTGGGTGCTAATACCTTCCCAGGTTGTAACCAACCCCCTTTCTCAGTTTCTCTGGTTCGCGACCGTCTTATCCATCTTTCCTCAGGTTTATGCAGCACTACCTTTCCTTCGGGATAAAAATGCCTAGCTGGCGACTCTATTCATTTCTCTCTCTTTCACCAACCGTTCGTGTCTGTACCCCTTCTGACCAGGTGTCACTTGGTGGGAGCGACAGTAGCCATGAAGAACATTTTTTCCAGAACTTGCTATTTAAGTTAAAATATCAATCTTCATGTTCCCCTGATCACTCTGATATGTTTTGTTTTGAAAATGGTTGAGAAATGACCATGTATGAAGCTTCTGAAACTTTTTAACCTAACATATTTTTGCTTCGATTCAGCTTTATTATGCATGATAAATGTGTTTTGTTTGTGGATTCATGATATATGATGTTTAAGGATCATTTATGGGCAAGAATTTTGATGTTTAGTGACCTAGAGAGGAAGTTAGCATTTTGAATGGCCAGAGAAGATGACCAGAGCTTAGCTCCGGTCACCTGAGAGTAATTAAGGTTTAATTAGGTTTTAGTGAGAAGTTTGAATTCTGACCCTAGGATCTTTGTTTCGCACATGGATGGATGGCCCAGATTAGTCATTAAAACCATAAATCCCTAATTAATTAATTTAATCAGGATTAATTAATTAAATTTCCAGAATGGATCCTAACCTTTGGATAGCGCGCCAGTCAACCAGCTTTCAAATCTTGGACATAGATCTTGTTGACTTCCCATTTTTATTCATTTTATTTTATTTCTTTTGCATATTTATTTTAAAATAGTTAAAAACATCACAAAAATATGAAACTTTGCATTCTGATTTTAAATATTTTTCTCAATCTGAATATAATTTTTATTTTATTTTTTGCATATAAAGAATATTTTTAAAATATTTAAATGTTATTTTTAATTAATTAAAGTATTTTAATTAATTAAAAATACATTTAGGTTTCTAAAAATCACCAAAAATATCATGAACCATTCCAATACATTTAGAAACATTTTCAAACTCTTCATACAAATTTCTTTTTAGGTTGGATCATAGTTTCACAATTTTTAACCCTAACTTTAAAAAATCATTTCTGCATAACCAAGAAGAGTTTGAACTTGATTCTTTTTGCATTGTGTCACATATTGCATGTATTTTCTAGGTAAATTTCCTCATGAATTTATCTTGCATTTTCAAATTGATTTGCATTTTCCCTTTTGAATCACCCAAAAACCTAGCAAACTTAGGAAAATCATAACTTTCAATAGGAATAGCTTCTGACCTTCTCCTTTGGGGTGTGACCTAATATGGGATTAGGGCTTGTTTGAGCTTGATTTCAAATTTTTATCATGTTGCTTGCTTCTGTTTTGTTCATTTGCATCTCATGTGTTCATAAAACCCTAATTTCTCATGTTCATTTGCATTCACCTTGCATATTCATCATCACATGAACTTGCCATGACATTTCAAACATTCATATGTCATCTTAGACATCTTAGGACATGTTGGAACCTTGCTTAATCATTTCTTCATTCATTTGCCATATGTTGCATTCATTTCATTTCATAAACATCCATGTGTTTTCAAGCTTCTAAGCATGCTTTCATGACATCTCATCTTTGTATGATCATTCATATGCACATTGTATGCCTTTGCATCATCTCACATGACATTTGCATAGCATAATCACTTCTGACTTTGGTCATTTCATCTCATTTAAATTCATTTCTTTATGCTTTATATCTTATGCATCCATACTAACTTTTCAAGAGCTTTTGGTAAGTTATTTTGGGAGGTGGATTTTCCTTCACCTCTCACTTCTTCTTATTTATTTCATATGCATTTTAACTTATCTTTGAAGTGAATTTGATTCACTTATGTGCCATCTTTCTCACTTTCTTCCTTTAAGTTACTTATCTTCTTAGGAAGTAAGTAACTTATTCTTCTGCTTATTCCTCCTTCCATCTGCTTCTTCCATTGGTGGCTTCCTTGAAGATCTTTTCTCTTAAGCCTCAGAAACCATAGGATATCCAAGCATGATAATATTTAGGGTTGTGTTTAGTCCCCCTTAGATTTTTACCTTTGAGTCTCCTTGAGTCTCTCTTCTCATCTCAATAATCAGAGACTAAACTCTTAAAGCTTTAGGACTTTTGAATTAGGGTTATGCCAGCATCCTTCTCTTAGGATGGAGTGTATAACTTTAATCCTAAGTGTTAAACCTTTAATTTGTTTAAACCTCTTAATAAAATCACATTAATAATCACCAAGACTTTATCTTGTAACTTGGGCCTTACATTAGGGTTCTAACTCTTTCTTATGGTTAAGAGGGACTAACCCTAGTGTTTAATGGACAAGTCCCCCTCAAGTTTATCTTACAAATCATAAAATCCATTTCTTAATCTCATCCTTTGATTAAAATCCACTTAATAAAGGCTTGTTATATAATGAATTTAATCCCTAACCATGGATTAAGTTGAGGTATCTTCCTCAACTTAAGTGTACTCATCTATTATTCTTCTATTAGGATGGTGTAATGAGTTCACTAATTTGTGATTAGAGATTAAACTCATTACTTAACACTAAACAAAAACCCAAAAACATCTAATTAATCACAAGTAGGTTAATGATCTTAATCCTACATCATCATGGTAATTAAGTTGAGATGCTTATCTCATACTTAAATAGGCTCATTATACCTTTGATTTAGGCTTAAGCTCATTAACTTATGCAAAACACCAAAAACAATAACAAAACTGAAAACACAAAAACAAACAATAATTGTCTCCTCCGGGATTCTTTTCTCATCACACTCATTCATAAATGAGAACTTGTTTCTTCCGTCTGATGCAAGATAGTTAGCACTCGAGCCAGACGAGTCATACACTTGAGCATAGACAAGCAAGTAGTTCACAGTCAATTTATCTTTCAGTCTCTTTGAATCGAACTATTGTGTTCTGACTTTCTCATTGCACGAGAGGATGATAAGGCATAACTTAACTGTTATCGAACAAAAGTCTCTTTGTCATCCCCCTCTTTCAGCATTCTTTTCTAAGCCTCAGCCCTGAGCACTTCACTTCCTTTTTGCACTGACACCTATATATTCTTTTCTTAGCTTTTGCACACAGATAACACATACACTTACCCATTTTAAACACAATCTTGTAAGCGTGGATCCCGTCGAGTACGGCGGACAATCTGGGTGCTAATACCTTCCCAGGTTGTAACCAACCCCCTTTCTCAATTTCTCTGGTTCGCAACCGTCTTATCCATCTCTTTCTAGCTTTATGCAGCATTACCTTTCCTTCGGGATAAAAATGCCTAGCTGGCGACTCTATTCAATTCACTTCATTTTCTCTTTTCGCCGACCGTTCGCGTCTGCACCGGGATGTTAATTTTCGAGAGCGACAAATACACATTGCCTTGATTGGGGGAGGGAAAATTTTGGGGTACAACAGCTTCCCCTGTTCAATTTTCTGAAACCTGAGGAGTTAGATTGGCATGCACGCCATTCGTGACTTGAAAATTGAAGGGGATTGAACACAAAAGCCCAAAAATTTGCACTCGTCGGTGCATAGAATAACACTGTTGGTTGGTTGTATTGCTTCAATGGGCTTAAAGATGTCATTCAGAGAAAAATTTCTTCAGATATACTTCTTGGAGGATAAAGTAGTCCAAAATGTAAATTGACGTAGTCTTGGGGGATATAGTAGTCCAAGAGATTGTTTGATGTGGTCCCGGAGGGTAGAGCAGTCCAAGATTATCCTAGGGGTTTAGCAGCCAAGATATTGTGATATAGCTTTTGGGAAGATAAAAAAGCCCAAGGTATTGTGATATAGCTGTTAGGAAGATAAAACAGCCCAAGGTATTGTGATATAGCTTTTGGGAAGATAACACAGCCCAAGGTATTGTGATATAACTTTTGGGAAGATAAAATAACCCAAGGTATTACGATATAGCTTTGGGGAAGATAAAATATCCCAAGGTATTGTGATATAGCTTTTGGTAAGATAAAACAGCCCAAGGTATTATGATATAGCTTTTGGAAAGATAAAACAGCCCAAGGTATTGTGATATAGCTTTTGGGGAGATAAACAGCCCAAGGAATTGTGATATAGCTTTTGGGAAGATAAAATAGCCCAAGGTATTGTGATATAGATTTTGGGAAGATAAAACAGCCCAAGGTATTGTGATATAGCTTTTGGGAAGATGAAGGAGCCTAAGGTGTTATGATATAGCTTTTGGGAGGAAAAAGCAGCGCAAGGTATTGTGATATGGCTTTTGGGAGGATAAAGCAACCCAAGGTGTTATGATATAGCTTTTGGGTGGATAAAGCAGCCCAAGGTATTGTGATATAGCTTTTGGGAGGATAAAGCAGCCCAAGGTGTTATGATATAGCTTTTGGGAAGATAAAACAGCCCAGGGTATTGTGATATAGCTTTTGGGAAGATAAAACTGCCCAAGGTATTGTGATATAGCTTTTGGGAAGATGAAGCAGCCCAAGGTGTTATTATATAGCTTTTGGGAGGAAAAAGCAGCCCAAGGTATTGTGATATAGCTTTTGGGAGGATAAAGAAGCCAAAGGTGTTATGATATAGCTTTTGGAAGGATGAAGCGGCCCAAGGTATTGTGATATAGCTTTTGGGAAGATAAAGCAGCCCAAGGTGTTATGATATAGATTTTGGGAGGATAAAGCATCCCAAGGTGTTGTGATATGTATTCCTGGAGGATTTAGCAATCCAAGATTATCCTTGGGGGTTTATAGCAGCCCAAGATATTGATATACATACTCTTGGAAGATATAGCAGTCCAAGATATTGTTTGAAGCAACCCTTGGGGGTATATAGCAACCCAAGAATAAGTTTTTGATGACGTTCGTCTACTGGGGAATTAACCTGAAAAACAAGGTTAGTTTTATGTAAATATGATGATGTATATAACACTTTGCAAGATGATATTCTTATGAGAATGTTGCATGCGTATGATATGATATGATGATGTATGTATGAATTATGTAGTTGAGGCGCATGAGTAGCTTCGTAGAACAACTGCTGTCTGGGGAAAATAAATCTCGATTCGTTGTTGAGGAATACGAAGACTTCGTTCCCGTCTTGTTTTGAAATATCGTACTTAGAACCTCCCGTTTTCATTCGTCGTACTTCTTATTGAAGGATTAAGTTCCTGAATATCCTGACTGAGGATAAAAGAGATGGACATTCCAATGGGAGACTTATTCGATCAAGTATCAATTCTTCGGAGAAATATCGTATTTGAAATGAAACTATTTGAAGACTTTGTAGGGTTGGAAGTACAAGATACTATTTGAAGTATTCCGTAAGAATATCCGTAAAGATTATTTGTGGGGATGAACCAACGAAGATTCGTTGGATTCATATCTCCGATCGTCCTTGGTAAATACTATTATTGTATTTTATGCATTTCTGGTAAACATCAATCATATTTAAAAGCATATATGCATTCAAACGTAATCAATAGACGTTTTCTCTTAAATAAAAAGGGAAAAGTAAACCTGAATTCGGAAACAGGATTATATCAATGTTGAAGGTGTATATTCATTCAAAGTAACCAATGGATTTAGGACTTCTGAGATTCTCGACTTCCCAGAGTAATTCTCTAGGAATTATCATGACTGAATCCGAAGACATGATACTGACACCATTTGATACTACTGGCGCAGACAATTAATTTTCGCAATGGCTTCTGCTGAGAATCCAATATCAAGGAAAATATAATGAGAGGAACATGCTTTCAGACTATGGTGAACCATATACGCTCCGGGTATTAGATTTGGAAAGAGAGCGTTGCCCCTAGCTGAGGATGATTTGTCCCAAAATGGGAATATCTGAAAGGGGCTACCTTAAGAGAGATAAACAAAATGCCCCACAATAATATTCCCTTGGCATGGTAAACTTGGTAATGTTACTTCTGATAATTCAGATGAGGAGACCTGCCCCTGGATACTTAAGCATTGTTGAATCTTGACCTGATTGTGCCAAATGAATTGGATAGTAACATGATATGCCCCCTTGATTAGGAGATAGTGACTATGCCCCTTGTATACATTGACTTTGATCCAGGAAGCAACAAGTCACAACACAAAATCTACATAATCAATTAACGAAAAACAACATCAACCCAGAATCCAAAACCATGAAACCAAAAAAAAATCGTAAGAAAAACAAACCTTTGAGTGACCGGAAGAAGATGAACAACGTTATGCTATGAAGATGATGAACAACGTTATGCTATGCTATGAAGAAGATAACCGGTGAGAAAACAACACCAACGAAAATCGGAAGAAGATGAACACCGCAAGTTGCGAGGAACATCGCTATTGTGGTCGTTTAGTAAACAGGAAAATATGCGTTCTTCTTCGTCGTGAATTTTTCGTGGGCAGCTGCGTTCTTCGTCGAAATAGTAAGGATTTTTCGTGGGCGATTGCGTTCTTCGTCGAAACTGTAAGGATTTTTCGTGGGCGACTGCGTTTTTTGTGGGCGGCTGTGTTTTAGGGTTTTAGTTAATTTTTTAGTAAGGATCTCACATCGGTGGACATAAGGGACCGATGTAACGACCCAGATTTAAATAAATTTTCAAATCGGTTCACTATTAACCGATGAACAACCCATAATTAAATATTTTTTTAATAACTTTTTAAATCGGTTCTCAAATAACCGATGTAAGGGCCCAAAATTAAATCATTTTTTAATAACTTTTTAAATCGATTTTAAGACTAACCAATGTAAAAGGCTTTAATTATAAATAACTTTTTTAAATTGGTTTTAAGTTTAACCGATGTAAAAGAATTTATATCAATTTTTTATTATTATTTACGATATTGTCACCGTGTTATTATTTAACAAAAAATTAAGATATTACATCGGTTGGAACCAATAACCGATGTAAAATCCCTTATAACAAATTTTTTATTATTTACGAAACTGCCACCGCGTTATTTTTTACATCAATTATCTTTAAGTCTGATGTAAAATCATTTAACCAAATGTCTTTTTTCTAGTAGTGGTTATTGTCGCTCCCCGGATTTCCATTCAGGTATAAACGTGAAAGTGGCACGGCAAGAGGTAGAGTCGCCAGCCAGGCATTTTTATCCCGAAGGAACGGGAATGGTAATGTTGCACAAACCAGAAGAAAAGAAAAGGAAGGACACGGATCCTGCGAACCAAAGAGACTGAGTTCGGGAGTCGGTTACGACCTGGGAAGGTATTAGCACCCCAGATCGTCCGCCGTACCCGACGGGATCCACGCTTGCAAAGAAATTGTTTCAAAGGGTGAAGAAATGAAAGCTGCTGCAAAAGAAAAGGAACTGAACTGGATAAAAGAAAAGAAAAGGGAACTGAAAAAGAAACGGAAAGGGAAAAATGTAGGGAAAATAAAGATTATGCTCGAACGGGCCCTACCCCGCTGCCTACGTACCTCATCTGGACAATGAGGATCAGAGTCGCCGTAGTTCCCCTAACTAAGGGTGGAAAAGATTGCTTGAATTAAGGCTTGAACTGCCTATGTCAATTCTCAGGTGTTACCGTCTTGCAAAATGACAAGTAGGACCAAGTTCGTGGACGGAGCGAAGGAGATGAGAAAATAATTCCCGAAGGAAAGATGCTTATTGTTTGTTTGTGTTTTTTAGAAGCTTTTTATGAGTGTGTCACAAGGAAGTGAACTCAAGCTCTTTTCCATGGAATGTGTACTTGTCACTACATTCCAAGATGGAATAATAGAACAAGTATACTCAAGTAAGGAGAAGATCCCCAAAACTTGATTCCAGAGATTAGGGCCTAGGCTCACTAACTCATTGAATTTATTAAGTGTTTTTTGTAATTTGAGATGAAGAAGTGTGTTTTATGATTTTTCTTGATGAAAATGGTCTCATGATCAGACTTGTGCATCATGATGAACAAGCTTGTACTATCCCAAGATGGGAAAACTACAAGTGTTTCATGGAATAAGGCTATTGCACAGGGGACCAGTTCAATCCTTATTAAGTGCTTTTTAGAGTTTTTGTTTTGAGAAGAGAAGAGAAGAGAACCAAGAGGATCTTAAAGGTAAAAGTCTAATGGGGGACTGTCGCTCCCACCTGATGACACGGGGCCAAGAGGGGTACAGACGCGAACGATCAGCGAAAGAGAGAACACAAGGGTGAACTTGAAAAGAGTCGCCAGCTAGGCATTTTTATCCCGAAGGAAAGGTAATGCTGCATAAACCTAAGAAAAGATGGATAAGACGGTTGTGAACCAGAGAAACTGAGAAAGGGGGTTGGTTACAACCTGGGAAGGTATTAGCACCCAGATTGTCCGTCGTACTCGACGGGATCCACACTTGAAAGATTTGTGTTTAAGAGGGGTAGTGTCTGTGCTATTCTGTGTGCAAAAGCTGGAAAAGAATGCAAGTGTCAGTGCTGGAAGAAAGTGTGAAGTGAATAAAAGAAGTGTCAGTGTAAGAAAAGAAAGCAAAGCTCAAGACAATGAGGCTTAATGAATAATGCTGGAAGAGGGGGGAATATATAGAGACTTTTGTTCGATAACTGTTAAGTTATGCCTACGTATCCTCTCGTGCAATGAGGAAGTAAGAACACCGTAGTTCGACTCAAAGAGACTGGAAGATAAATTTACTTGTGAACTGCTTGCTTTTCTATGCTCAAGTGTATGACCTGTCTGGCTCAGGTGCAAACTGTCTTGCATTAGACGGAAGAAGCAAGTTCTCGTTTGTGAGTGAAGATGATGAGAAAAGAATCCCGGAGGAGACGATTATTGTTTGTTCTGGTATTTTTAAATCTTTTATTGCTTTTGGAGGTTTGTCATAAGTTAATGAGCTTAAGCCTAAACCAAGGGTTAGTAAACTCATCACATCTTCCCTCTGATTAGGGGGTAATGAGAATACCCTAAGTATGAAGTAAGCACCTCACACTTAATCACCCTGATGTAGGATTAAGATCATTAACCTACTTGTAATTATTTAGATGTTTTTGGGGTTTTGTTTAGTGTTAAGTCATGAGTTTAAGCCATAATCAAAGATTTAATGGACTCATTACACCATCCTAATAGAAGGATAATAGATGAGAACATTTAAGTTGAGGAAGGCTCCTCAACTTAATCCATGATTAGGGATTAACCTCATGACAAAACAAAGCCTTTATTAAAGTGGATTTTAGTTAATGGTAAGATTAAGAAGTGGATTTTATGGTTTGTAAGACAACTTGAGGGGGACTTGTCCATTAACACCAGGGTTAGTCCTTTTTAACCAATTAAGGGAGAATTAGAACCCTAATGCAAGGCCCAAGTTACAAGCTTGATGTCTTAGTGATTATTAAGTGAATTGATTAAATGATTTAAACACATTAAGGGTTTAACACTTAGGATTAAAGTTATACACTCCATCCTAATAGAAGGATACAGGCATAACCTAAATCACAAAGCCTTGAAACCTTGAAGGTTTAGTCCTTGATTAAGAGATGAGAAGAGAGACACAAAAGATGACACAAACGAAAAAATAATGGGGGGACTAATTAAACCCTAATTGTTAACATGCTTGGTTATTCCTAGGGTTTGTGAGGCTTGCAAGAGATCTTCAAGAAGAAGCCACCATGGAAGAAGCAGGATGAAGGAAGGAGCAGCAAGAGGAAGCAAGACAACTTACTTCACTTAAGAAGATAAGTTGCTTGAGGAAAGAAAGAAAGGAAGGAGCATGAGTGAGCAAGATCACTCTAATTCACAAGTAAAATGAAGCAAGGAATGCATAAAAGAGGTGAGAAGAGGTTATGAGAAGTGAAGGCAAATCCACTTCTCAAACACTTACCACCTAAAAAGTTAGCAACAAGAAATGAAATGAAATGAAAATGAGATGAAATGCAAAGATGAAAGCCAAAGTCAGAAGCATAATCATGATGCAAATGATGTTATGAGATGGTATGAAAGCAAAACAAGAGATGTGGATGATCATACAAAGGATGGGAATGCAAATGAGACATGTAAGAACCATGAAAGTTCATGAAAACTTATGAAATGCAATGGATGCATAACATGGAAAATGGATGATGCAATGATCAAACATGATTCTAATGTGTCTTAAGATGTCTTATATGTCATGTGGATGCACAAAATGTCATGGCAAGTTCATGTATGCAAGCATATGAAGAATGAATGCAAATGAAGGCAACGATTAGGGTTTATGTACAACATGAGATGCAAAATTCAAAATCAGAAGCAAAGCATGAGATAAAAAATTGAAAATGGGATCAAAGGTACCCTTAACCTATACAAGTTCACTGCCCAAAGGGGAAGGTCAGAAACTAAACCCTAAAGGACTTATGATTTTCCTAAATTTCTAGGGTTTTAAGGGTGATCCTAAAGGTAAAATGCCAAACAAATTAAAAATTAAAGATAAATTCATGCCAATTTTATCCTAGAAACTATATGATAAGTGGGATGCAATGCAAAAAGAATCATTATCAAAACCTTCATGGTTAGGCAGAAAAGATTTTTCTAAGTTAGGGTCAAAAATATTGATTTTTAAGAACCCTAAATCCAAAGAAAATGGCAAAAGGGATCAAAAACCAAAAAGAAATTTGTATGAATGGCTTGATAATGTCTCTAAATGTGTCAAGATGCAATGTGATTTTTTTGGTGATTTTTAGAAACTTAAATGGTATTTTAATTAATTAATTTCCATTAATTAATTAAAATAAACATTTAAATATTTTAAAAATACAAATTTTATGCAAAAAATAAAATAAAAATTATTTTCAGAATGAAAAAAATATTTGAAGTCATGATGCAAAAAATGAAAAAATTTAGATGCATTTTGCTATTTTAAATAAAATGAACAAAGAAATGCAAATAAAATGAAAATAAAATTAATTTAAATGAGAAGTCAACAGATCAAAGGGCCAGGGTTTAAACTGGGGACGCGGGAATTGACTAGCGGGCGCATCTGGATGGCTGACATTCAAACTTCACTAATTACACAATTAAACCCTAATCTGAACCCTAATGACCCTCAGGTGACCGGAATAGTGTTCCGGTCATCTTCTCCGGCCAGTTCAAAAACCTAACTTCTTCCCTAGGCAATTTTAAACCCTCTAAAACTCCAGATCACATCTTTTAAACACCCTAAGCAAGAATCAAGCACGAAAATTCATTTATCTTTCAACATAAACAAGAATCGAATCAAACAAGTTTTCAGGTCAAACTTTCAGAGACATGGTTCAGGCTCAAAACCCAATCATTTTCAAAACCAACAAGCACAACATGATCAGTGAATCATAAGCAACATTTCTATGTCATAAGAAACGATTTCTGGAAAAAATGTTCTTGGTGATACCTGAACTGAAGCTTTCGAAAATGGTACTGGTTGGCTGCTTCTTTGCTTCAAATCAACTCCAATGATCCCCCTGAAGAGTTTGCAATGCTTGGTTGGAGTTTATATGGCCTCTATGTGAAGTTTGTTGAAGCTCAGGTCAAGGGAAGTGAAAATCGTGTTTTTGATTTGAGGTGTTTCAAGGCAAAATGAAGGGTGGGAAATGATCAGTGATGAATGTGGAGTTGAATGGTGGAAAAAGTTTTGAGTTTTGATGGTTGAGTTGTGTGTTTCGAAGAGAAATCCATAAGAGAGGATTTTGGTGAATGCTCTGTTGTGGGAGGATTCAACTTGTGTTCTTGTATGAAATGGCTTGCTTGAGGTCCACATAACATGTTCTGATTGGGTAGAGAGTTGTTGTGGAGAAGTGTGATTGGTATGGCTCATGTTGCAAAAAGTCAAGAAAGTTGTACTTGGAGGTATGGGCAAGTGGCAGGCTGGGATTTGGGCATGTCCTGGTTCAGCTGAGATCAAGGAATGTTTGTGAATCAGATTTGATGAGCTCTGGCAAGTGGATGAGAGGTTTTGTACCATTTTGCAAATTCATGAAGTTTTGGCCCCTTTTGGATTTCTTCATGGGCAAGGCATGAAACTTGAGATTTCTTTGGGCAATTCTGAATTATAGGTCATGTATGATGTTTGTGTAATGGTTAGAAGTCAATTAGAGGTCACATTTTGCCTTGGTATGAGTTTTTGCAAGTTTCCCTCTTTGGTACATAAGTGAAATTTTGTGATTTTTCCCAACTTTGCAAGGCCATAACTTGAGTTCTATGATGAATTAGATCAAGTTCTTGTACTTTTTGAAAAGGGAATGATCCAATCTACAACTTTCATGCGCAAGAATTTTTCATTTGAAGCATTTTTGAATCAAAAAGAGGAGGTTGAAAAACTTTCCCAAAATGGCAAGTTTGCATTACAAGTCACTTTCCCAAAATGGCAACTTTGCAAATGGCTTGAAATTCTTCAATTTTGTGAACTTCTAACTTCTTCTAAGATCAAATAAAGATCATAGACACCCAAAATGATGGAGAAGACCCTTTGGTTGTGTAGATGTTTAGAATTGGCAGAATTTTTGACCAACAAGAAGTGTTGAACTTAGTTCAGGATGTCACATCAGATGTTGTGACATTATCAAACAGAGTATAAGTGAATGAACTTAATTCAGGATGTCACACCAGATGTTGTGACATTGTATCAGTTAATGAAGTAAGTTCAGTATTCAGGATGTCACACCAGATGTTGTGACATTATATCAGTTAATGAAGTAAGTTCAGTTTTCAGGATGTCACACCAGATGTTGTGACATCTCAAACCTGCTACCAGAATTAATTAATGATTAACAGAACTGAGTAAATTCAGGGAATTTATCTGGAATTAATTATGAATGGATAAAACAGAAGAAGGAGCATCTGTAGGGAGATTGGTTATATGATTTCAGTATAAACAGAAGAACTGACTCACCTAGAATCAAGGAAGTAACAAACCCTAATTCAAGGTGATGACAACATGCGTATCAGGATTGGATAACCTACAGAAAGCCCAAAATCCAAGCATCTATTTAAGCAATAGAAACTCTCAGAATAGATACATAAATTAAGAAGACTTAATAGGGAGTTTGTGTTTTAATAGCAGGTTGTATATGTGTATCACTTTATGAGCTTTTAAGCAAAAGTGTATTTGTGTCTTGATTGAAACTGTGAAGTAAGATCAAGCTGTTTTGTTTGAAGTGTGACTTCAATTTTATAAACTTGTAAACATATCACTGTGTGATTTAGGGGGAGTGAGTTGGTACTCATATCTAAGTTGTGTCTTAGGTAGAAATTGCCTTGGGTAGATATTAAGTGAAAGATTAAACTGAGTGGTTTAAGTCTAGAATTAATATTACTTATATTGGATTTCCTTCCTGGCTTGGTAGCCCCCAGATGTAAGTGTGGAGATACACTGAACTGGGTTAACAATTTTCTGTGTTGTTTACTTTACCTGCACTTTAAGTTTTTGTTTAAGTCTTCAAGTGTTTAAACATCTCATTCGACATCACGTACCTGATCCCAGAATTTCAATTGGCATCAGAGCAGGCACCTTGCTTGTTTAACTGGGTGAGATCTAGGGACTGCAAATTCTAGAAACATGGACAGAAATGTAGGATCAGTGAATAGACCACCTATATTGGATGGATCTAATTATGACTACTGGAAGCCAAGAATGGTAGCATTCTTAAGATCACTTGACAATAGGGCCTGGAAAGCAGTCAACAAAGGATGGGAGCACCCTGTCCAAGACAACAAGGATGGAGCAAAAGTGTTGAAACCTGAAGAAGAATGGAGCAAGGAGGAAGAAGATTTAGCACTTGGAAATTCCAAGGCCTTAAATGCCTTATTCAATGGCATTGATAGGAATATATTCAGACTTATGCATCACTGTTAGCTGGCCAAAGATGTTTGGGACACTCTCAAAACAACTCACGAAGGAACATCAAAGGTGAAGATGTCAAGACTTCAACTTCTCACCACCAAATTTGAAAACTTGAGAATGAAGGAAGATGAGACAATTCATGAGTTCTACATGAACATCTTGGAAATAGCTAACACTTCTGGTGCTTTGGGAGAAAAGATGACTGATGAAAAGCTGGTAAGAAAGATTCTCAGATCTTTACCAAAAATATTTGACATGAAGGTTACAGCAATAGAAGAAGCTCAAGACATATGCACAATGAAGGTTGAAGAGCTCATTGGTTCCCTTCAAACATTTGAGGTGGAAATGAATGACACAATTGTAAAGAAGAACAAAAGCATAGCCTTGGTGTCAAATACTGATAAAGAAGAAGAAAATAATGAAGCAGACCCTGAAGAAGATTTATCAGAAACCATTGCTATGCTTGGAAGACAATTCAACAAGATTCTCAGAAAGATGGATGGCAAGTCCAGACCAAGTGGAAGATACTCAAACTCTTCTGAGAATAAAAGAGCTTATGATGCTAATAGAAGGTCAAATTATGATGAAAAGACCAATCAAGAAAAAGGGATAAAATGTCATGGATGTGAAGGATATGGACACATCAGAAATGAATGCCCTACCTATCTAAAGAAGCAGAAGAAAGGTCTCTCTGTGACCTGGTCTGATGAAGACTCAGGATGTGATTCAGAAGAAGAATCAGCAAAGCACATCACTGCTCTAGCTGGAGTATGTGAATCTGAAAGTGGATCCAGTGATGAGGAGCTGACTTTTGAAGAGCTAGAAGAATCATACAAGATGCTGGTTAAAAGGAGCACTGAAGTATGCATGGAGAGTATAAAGCAGAAGAAGCAGATTGAGGTACTAAAGGCTGAAAAAACAAGTGATCTAGAGATCATTGACACTTTGAAAAGTGAAGTAAGCCTTCTCAACTCCAAGTTGGAGCATATGTCCAAATCTGTTAGAATGTTGAACAGTAGCTCAAACACACTGGATGTTATTCTCAACAACAATAAGCATTCAGGGGATAGAACTGGACTGGGATTTAACAAAGCTCAAAAGATTGAGGATATCACCAGCAAAACTACTTCAAATTCCATAAAGTCAAACAAGATGTCCCAACAGATGTCCCAACATCATGAAAAGAACATAAAGACAAACATGATGTTCCAACAGAAGTCCCAACATCATGAAAAGAACATGATGAAAAAGAAGTATTAAAGATGGAGATGTCATCATTGTGGAAGGTTTGGTCACATCAAACCTCATTGCTACAAGTTGCATGGATATCCAAATCAGATGCATCAGCAACCCCCTAAGCAGAAGATAGAGGTTACCAAGAAAGTACTGCATGGACAACAAAATCAAAGACATCAGCAACACCCTAAGCAGAAAGCAGAGATCATCAAGAAAGTATGGATTCCTAAAGCTAGTCTTCATGCTGATCAAAGCTATATGTCCAAGAACAAGTTCAACAAACAACGTTGGAGCTCTAAAAATGGTCACTACACAGGGAAGAAGCATCAAAGAAAACCTCACTACAAGAAAAAATGGTCAAAGAAGGGTGTTGCATATATAGCTCATACATCTCTAAGAGTATCAGCTAAAGAAGACTGGTACTTTGACAGTGGATGCTCAAGGCACATGACTGGATTGAAGAATTTACTAGTAGACTTAAAGTCATATTCATCCAGATATGTAACCGTTGGAGATGGAGCTAAAGGAGAAATCAAGGGAGTTGGGACCTTGGACTGTCCAGATGTACCAAGACTAGATGATGTGCTGCTGGTAAAAGGATTGACTGCTAACTTGATCAGCATAAGTCAATTATATGATCAAGGTTACAATGTAAACTTTACCAAAACTGAATGCATAATGTCTAATAAAGAACAGAAGGTTATCATGAGAGGAGCCAGATCTAAAGACAATTGTTATATGTGGGAACCTCAAGACTTCAGTCTCCCTTCAACTTGCTCTTTAGCCAAAGAAGAAGAAGTGAAGCTATGACACCAAAGACTGGGTCATCTTCATTTCAGAGGTATAAAGAAAATCATATCTATGGAAGCTGTGAGAGGTATTCCTAAACTAAAGATTGATGAACGCAAAGTATGTGGTGAATGTCAAATAGGCAAGCAAACCAAGATGTCCCATCCAAAGCTCCAACATCTGACAACTTCCAAAGTTTTGGAATTATTGCATATGGATCTTATGGGACCAATGCAGGTTGAGAGCCTTGGTGGAAAAAGGTATGCCTATGTGGTGGTTGATGACTTTTCAAGGTATACATGGATAAATTTTATCAAAGAAAATTTTGATGTATTTGATGTATTCAAATATTTGTGTCAAAGAATACAAAGAGAAAAAGCGAGCTGTGTGGTCAGAATAAGAAGTGACCATGGAAAGGAGTTTGAGAATCAAAAATTCTCAGATTTCTGTTCTTCAGAAGGAATCAATCATGAATATTCTTCACCTATTACCCCTCAACAGAATGGGATTGTTGAGAGGAAGAACAGAACTATCCAAGAATCAACAAGAGCTATGATCCATGCTAAAAAGTTACCATTGTACTTCTGGGCTGAAGCTATGAACACAGCTTGTTACATTCACAACAGGGTCACTCTAAGAAAAGGAACCTTGTCCACCATCTATGAAGTCTGGAAGGGCAGAAAACCTACAGTTAAGTACTTCCATGTGTTTGGAAGTAATTGTTACATTTTGGCTAATAGGGAGCAAAGAAGAAAGATGGATCCTAAAAGTGATGAAGGGATTTTCCTTGGATACTCCATAAATAGCAGAGCCTATAGAGTATTTAACTCCAGAACCAATGTTATAATGGAGTCCATAAATGTGATAATTGATGATGCTCCTACAGATGTTGCAGAGGATGTTGGAACATCTACTGACAGTCAGACTGAAGCTGAAATAAAGAGTGATCATCCAGACTTCACTCAAACTGAGGCAAGGACAGAACAATCCAGCAAACCTCCCTCCATCAGAATCCAGAAGGATCATCCCAAAGATTTGATAATTGGTGATCCCAACAGAGGTGTAAGCACTAGATCAAGAGAGGTGATTTCAGGTTCTTGTTTTGTTTCAAAAATAGAACCTAAAAACATCAAGGAAGCTCTTAATGATGAGTACTGGATTTGTGCTATGCAAGAAGAATTAGGTCAGTTCACAAGGAATGAAGTGTGGGATCTTGTTCCTAGACCTGATGACATAAATGTGATTGGCACAAAATGGGTGTATAAGAACAAGTCAAATGAGCAGGGAGTTGTTACAAAGAACAAAGCTAGACTTGTAGCTCAAGGATACACATAAATTGAGGGAGTAGACTTTGATGAAACCTTTGCACCAGTAGCAAGGCTTGAATCAATCAGACTACTTTTGGGAATTGCTTGTATTCTGAAGTTCAAGCTATTTCAAATGGATGTGAAAAGTTCCTTTCTAAATGGATATCTTAATGAAGAGGTATATGTAGAACAGCCTAAGGGATTTGTTGATCCAAGTTGTCCAAACCATGTGTACAAACTAAGGAAGGCTCTTTATGGACTGAAGCAAGCCCCAAGAGCATGGTATGAAAGGCTGACTACTTTTCTCACAAAACAAGGATACAGGAAAGGTGGAATAGACAAAACCTTGTTTGTGAAGGATGAAGAAGGAAATGTCATGATTGCACAAATATATGTAGATGACATAGTCTTTGGTGGGATGTCAGACAGGATGGTTAAACATTTTGTCACTCAAATGGAATCTGAATTTGAGATGAGTCTAGTAGGAGAACTAACCTACTTTCTTGGACTGCAAATCAAGCAGATGGAAGATTCAATGTTCATATCTCAAAGCAAGTATGCCAAGAACACTGTGAAGAAGTTTGGGATGGATAGTGCAACTCATAAAAGAACACCTGCCCCCACTCATTTAAAGCTGACAAAGGATGACAAGGGTGAGAAGGTGGACCAAAGTCTATACAGAAGTATGATTGGAAGCTTATTATATCTGACTGCTAGCAGACCAGATATAGCCTTTGCAGTAGGTGTATGTGCTAGATATCAAGCTGATCCAAAAGTTAGCCATCTAAACCAGGTCAAGAGAATTCTGAAATATGTCAATGGTACTTGTGACTATGGCATAATGTACTCCCATGGATGTGAACCAATTCTCATTGGCTTCTGTGATGCTGATTGGGCTGGAAGTGCTGATGATAGAAAGAGCACAACAAGAGGATGCTTCTTCCTAGGAAACAATTTGATTTCTTGGTTCAGTAAGAAACAAAATAGTGTATCCTTATCCACTGCTGAAGCTGAATATATTGCAGCTGGTAGCAGTTATTCACAGTTAGTTTGGATGAAGCAAATGCTCACTGAATACAATGTCCCACAAGATGTCATGACATTGTACTGTGACAACTTAAGTGCTATTAACATATCAAATAATCCTATCCAACATAGCAGGACCAAGCATATTGATATCAGGCATCATTTCATCAGAGATCTTGTGGAAGAGAAGGTGATCTCATTGGAACATGTAGCCATAGATCTGCAATTGGCTGATATATTTACTAAAGCTTTGGATGCTACCCAATTTGAAAACCTAAGGGGTAAATTGGGAATCTGCTTATGTGAAATATAGCAGTTATGGAGAAGTGCCAACATGTCATATGACATCGTGTGGCATGATCACCAGATGGCAACACCAGTCTGGTCAAGAACTCTGTGTATTCCACTCCTTAAAATTCTCCAAGTAACGGCTCTTATAAAAATACCAGCTTGCTCTCAGCTATTCATCTCATCATCATCTTCTCAAATCAAATTGCATGCTATAGCTGATTTTCAGAGCTCACCAAATTCAATCAAACCTACACTCTTCTTCCACTATATTTGAAAATGTCTCAACATCAAAACCCTAACCTCACTGATGAAAAACTTAACCAAGAGGATGTGGTGCATGCAACCCCCATCTCTGTGGTACCTATGGATTCAACTCCCATAGACGAAATCAGGGGAAGTGTTCCTCTTGCTCAAAAGCCTAGAACTCCTAATGTGAGAAGAGCAAAGGAACCTGTATTCAGCAAAGTCAAAGGAAAGCGTTCATCCTCAAACACCAATCCCAAAGCCTCTGAGTATGTGGATGCTTCAATTAAGGATCTTGTGAACAGGATTCTGTCTGAGCAAAGGGTTGTGAGTGGCATTTCTATTCCCCTGAACACCATGCCAGCTCCACAAGAAGAACAACCCAATCAAGCTGAAGAGGACACTCCTACTCAACAGGATATCCCAATAGATGTTGAAACATCTGAGGACCAGCACAAGGCCTCCACTGATGATGATGATGAAGCCACTGATGATCAAGCTTTTGTTGATCCACCTGCTGAAGAGGAGACTGCTCAACCTCCTCCTGTTGTAGAAATAGAGCATGACTCTGACACAGAGATCATTGCCTCTATGGACCCTAGCATAGCTAAAAGGCTTAGGACTAGGAAGGAAAAGAAGACTGCAGGACATGCAACTCCTGAAAAGAAGTAGCCTACACCAAAGAAAGACAAGGCCAAAGTGGTATTTGGACCTACCAAACAATGGAGCAAGGTGAATACACAAAAGAGGAAAGTTGTCTCTCCACCAGATTCAGATGTTGAAGAGGATGTCCCAACATCCAAACCAAAGAAGAAACCAGCACCTTCAAGGCCTACCTCTGTTGTTCCAGAAGCTCCTCTGGACAATGTTTCTTTCCATCATGTGTCAAGTGTGAGCAGATGGAAATTTGTATACCAAAGAAGGGTGGCACTTGAAAGAGAACTGGGCAGCAATGCACTTGAGTGCACTGAGGTAATAGACCTAACTTCATCTGCTGGTTTATTTAAAACAGTTTTAAACTTTTCACCACGCTATGAGCTGCTAGTCAAGGAGTTTATAGTCAACCTGCAAGAAGACTGTGCTGATGGCAAGTCAGAAGAATTTAGAAAGGTGTATGTAAGAGGGAGATGTGTGGAATTCTCTCCTAGGGTTATCAATCATTACCTAGGGAGAGAATCTGATGGACCTAATGAGATGGGGAAGACAGACAACCAGATTTGCAAGGTCATCACTGCTAATCAAGTCAAAGCTTGGCCAGTCAAGGGCAAACTTTCTGTTAGCTTGCTAACAAGGAAGTATGCAATGTTGCATAGGATTGGCACTGTAAACTGGGTCCCTACCAACCATACCTCCTCAATAGCAACTGGATTGGGCAGATTCATATATGTTGTGGGCACCCAAACAAAGCTGGACTTTGGGGCTTACATTTTTGATCAAACATTGAAGCATGCTAGGATATCAGCAACAAAGCTGCCTATAGCCTTTCCTTCTTTGCTGTGTGGAATAATCCTTAGCCAGTATCCAGGTATCCTCACTGAGAAGGATTCAATCTGCAAAAGAGAGAGTCCTCTGGCCTTCCACTACAAGCTGTTCTTAAGTCATCATGCAGCTGATGTTGAAGCTCCCTCTGGGACATCTGCTGGACCTTCAAAGGCAAAGTCTCCTATATCCAAAGCTGCTTTGATTGCTGAGCTGAAGAACACCTGCAAAGAACTGAATTCCAGGAAGCAAAAGCTTGAGGAGATTATTCAAAGGCTGGAAATGGAAGAGAGTGCTCAGAAGGCTGCTGACTCTGAGGATGAATCTGAAGAAGAAGAAGACACTGAATATGAAGATTCTGAGTGAAAAATGTATGTGAGGAGTGTTTACTGTCTGCTTCAGCATTGTAATTCTGTCTGCTTATGTAATTTTTCCCCAATTTATGTCTAACAAGGGGGAGAAGAGAACAGAACAACAACAATGTCTGCTGCAACATATTGATTAATGAAAAAATATGCCTTTTGTCTGTTTAATGTCTGCTTCTGAACTAAGTGGTTTTTTTAATAAAAAATTTATGTTGAACAAGTCAGAACACATACAGGTTTGAGGGGGAGTAAACTCACACATGACTCAACAGAAAAGAACTGCTTCACTCTAATAAATGAAACTCTATTACACTCTGATAAAAACAGAAGATTGTGTTAGCCAAAAATTAGCCAAAGGGGGAGTTTGTAGATGTTTAGAATTGGCAGAATATTTGTCCAACAAGAAGTGTTGAACTTAGTTCAGGATGTCACATCAGATGTTGTGACATTATCAAACAGAGTATAAGTGAATGAACTTAATTCAGGATGTCACACCAGATGTTGTGACATTGTATCTGTTAATGAAGTAAGTTCAGTATTCAGGATGTCACACCAGATGTTGTGACATTGTATCAGTTAATGAAGTAAGTTCAGTTTTCAGGATGTCACACCAGATGTTGTGACATCTCAAACCTGCTACCAGAATTAATTAATGATTAACAGAACTGAGTAAATTCAGGGAATTTATCTGGAATTAATTATGAATGGATAAAACAGAAGAAGACGCATCTGTAGGGAGATTGGTTATATGATTTCAATATAAACAGAAGAACTGACTCACCTGGAATCAAGGAAGTAACAAACCCTAATTCAAGGTGATGACAGCATGCGTATCAGGATTGGATAACCTACAGAAAGTCCAAAATCCAAGCATCTATTTAAGCAATAGAAACTCTCAGAATAGATACAGAAATTAAGAAGACTTGATAGGGAGTTTGTGTTTTAATAGCAGGTTGTATATGTGTATCACTTTATGAGCTTTTAAGCAAAAGTGTATTTGTGTCTTGATTGAAACTGTGAAGTAAGATCAAGCTGTTTTGTTTGAAGTGTGACTTCAATTTTATAAACTTATAAACATATCACTGTGTGATTGAGGGGGAGTGAGTTGGTACTCATATCTAAGTTGTGTCTTAGGTAGAAATTGCCTTGGGTAGATATTAAGTGAAAGATTAAACTGAGTGGTTTAAGTCTAGAATTAATATTACTTATATTGGATTTCCTTCCTGGCTTGGTAGCCCCCAGATGTAAGTGTGGAGATACACTGAACTGGGTTAACAATTTTCTGTGTTGTTTACTTTACCTGCACTTTAAGTTTTTGTTTAAGTCTTCAAGTGTTTAAACATCTCATTCGACATCACGTACCTGATCCCAGAATTTCAGGATGGATGATTGGGGGCCTCAGATGCCTTGATTTTTCACTGACTTGCTCAAGAAGTCATCTATTGATCAGATGCCTTCCCCATTGAATTTCTTCATGAAAATTGGTATGCATTATCCTCATATCATATAGAGACCAATAGAAACAAGAATGACCAAAACAATTGGAGTTATGGCCTCTGAAACCAAAACCCTAATTTTAGGTCATCTGTGTAGTTAAGCTTGGCTCTGCTTCCATGCCTTTCTCAGTTCTTGTGATTTTCTGACTTCTTTAATCTCTGAGGGATATGGTATGATGATTGAACATACATGGACCCTCTTGAGATGATTGAAGACCTTTGGAGTGGCTCAGATGGCTCAGGGATTGCTCAGATCACAACAGATGACTTAGAACCAATGCAGTGAAGCAAAAAATGCAATATGAGATGATATGATTGAACTTATGCAAAATGAAAAGAATTACAAGCCATGGTGAAACTTAGTGAGGGAAAATTTGGGGTGTTTACAGCTGCCCCTATTCAAGCATGAGTTAGCTGTGCAGGATGTAAGCGACGGCTTAACAGGCAAACAAGATAACTTGTGGTTGAATACCAAAGACAGTCCAAGATTTGCACTCACTAGATGAAGAAGAAAAGGGATATAGATTTTAAAAGGAAGTAAAGTATGATTATAAAGTGCGGGCGATGGAGGACGACCGTCGGGAAGAGGACGACTGCTGGGGATGAAGCAATGACGGGGACGGCCGACATGCTAGGGAAATGGTGGTATCAGGATGGGGACGACCATCAGGGAAAGTAACAAGATTCTCTGGGGATTAAGAGGTAAAGTAAATGATGGGGACGACCATCAGGTTGGAGAAATAAATGATGAGGGACGGTCATCAAAGGTGAAGGACGATCACCTAGCAGGGGACGGCTTCTCTGTTGGAGATTAGGATGAGGGACGGTCATCTAAGGTGAAGGACGATCACCTGCCAAGGTACGGTTGCCGAAAGTATCACGACATAGGACGAATGCCGGATAGAAAAGGTCGACGATGGGGACGACCATCGGATAAGCATGATGAAGGACGATCATCAAGAGGTGAAGGACGATCACGTAGCAGGGTACGGCTGCTCTCGGGGTTTATCATGACATAGGACGAATGTCAGATAGCAAGATCAACGATGGGGACGACCATCGGATAAAATGATGAAGAACGATCATCAAGAGGTGAAGGACGATCACCTAGCAGGGGACGGCTGCTAAAATATCACGACATAGGACGAATGTCGGATATGAAAGGGTTCCAATAATGGAGACTCCGCTGGGGGGAATGATGAAGGACGATCATCAAAAGGTGAAGGACGATCACCTGGCAGGGTACGGCTGTCGGAAGTATCATGACATAGGACGAATGTCAGATAGAAAAGAAATAATTTATTGGGATTTGCTAGGGACTCCTCTGGGGAATGGTAAACACAGACGAGTGTCTAAATTCAAGAAAGAAAAGGTATAAGTGTTTGACACTGTGTATATATTAAAGATGTAGACGAGCATCCTTAAAACTACGATACGGACGAGTATCGGTAGAAACAAACGCTGACGCATGTTCAGAGATGATGATACGGACGAGTATTAACTGGTTAACAAAGAACACGGACGAGTGTCGAATCTGAGGAAAGATAAGTGGTGTATACAAGATACGGAAGAGTATCTGTATGAGTAAAAAGTAAGCATGAGTGAGACACATACGAGTGTTCAACTTGCTGGGGATAGCATAATACAGACGAGTATCATAAAGGGAAGTATATAAGTTACAAGAGATATTCTGAAGATCTGTGGGGATAAGATGACACGGATGAGTGTTGGAAGAAGTGTATTATAAACAAGTGTTTGGTTTACAATAAGTGTTTTGGCAACCATGTTGAGGAATGGTGACACGGACGGGTGTCGATGGAGTGTATATAGATGTATCTGTCTGTAGAGAATGCTCAGGCGACTTTACTAGGGAATGATGACACGGACGAGTGTCAAAAGGAGCATGTATCTGTATTTGTGAGTGAAAAGAGGATGCTTTGGCTTTCTGCTGTGATTGTGGGCCTTTGTATATATATATATGGCTGATGGAATGTCGGTATAAACAGGTGTTTGATTCAAAACATGGCTCATGATTATGCAATATGTTTGACTTTTTCCGTAATGCTCCGTATTAGACAGAATGTTATGATCTGGGGGGAAAATATGATGCGAATGCTATGATTATGCAAAAGATACCGATCCGGGATTCGGATCCCGTTGCGGTGAAGATCTCTGATTGATCTGCTTGAAAGAATATCCCAGCTGGGGATGAGATTATCGGTAGATCTGATATATGATTCTTCCTGGGGAAATAAATCACTGATAGACCTATCTTGGTAATGAGAAGCCCAACTGGGGTCTGTGGAAGCTTTTGTCACTTTGTTGTGATATCTTCAAACATTGTTCTTCTGGATAGAGGCTGGAGCTCTGCGGGGAGCTGGTTCCCTGTCTTTGAACTTGGCTGGGGAGGAACGATCACTGAACGACCTTCCTAGTGATTTTTGTAGAGGCCCTGCTGAGGATGATGAACTTAGCTGGGAAAATGAGTCCCTCCTAATTTTGTCCTGGAGAAAGTGCTGAGGAAGTACTGATTTGGCATCCTACTGGGGAGAAGCTTTCATGCCCCATGTTGCACTTTGAATACCTGCAATCCTGTTATGACAAAGAAATGTACAAGTACCCCGAGGTATCCCTTACTGGATTCCATCATAGGAGTTTAGACACTCCCGGGAGCAAATATATTTCCTGCAAGCATATAATTTAGAAAAGACGCATCTGTTTTTATGCAACCATTATATTAAGGACATCGGACATTTTGCAAATAAAGATAAAATGTACGAGACAAAGTGTGACTAAAGATCTGATTTTATTAATTTGGGGTGCCCTGAATTGGCAAGTACATTCAAAGAAACAGATCCCCTGAAATGAGGAGATTGTTACAAATTGAGAAACAAAAGATGCTGGCAATGTTGATGACGCTTCAGTGTGCTTCCATTTTGCTATGACTCGTATGACATTGACGTTCTTCTTATCTTGCTTTCTGAGGAAGGCTGATTCTGACCGATGCTTGTACCTTTCGAAGCTTGCCATGTTGTAAGTGATACAGACGAATTCAGATTGCAATTGTTCGCTTATTCCCTTATTTTGCGTGGATCGCCCTTTCGGGTTTTCAATCCACCGGGATACCCATTTTTTCTTGAGCTGTCCAATGTGGCTTTTCAACTCAGCGGGTGTACATTTTTTTTATTTTTTTTCCCTTGTTTTTGACCGAGTCTTTTATTCTGTTTTTGACTCGCCGGGATGCCCTATTTTTGCCTGGACTTACATTTTGTTTTTATGTCCAGCGGGTCATTTATGCGAAGTATTTTTTAACTGCATCTGAATTCACAGGGGACATGAAATCTTCACCATCCATAGTACTGAGCATCAGTGCTCCACCAGAGAAAACTTTCTTTACTACGAATGGTCCATCGTAATTCGGAGTCCACTTGCCCCTGTGGTCTGTATGAGGAGGAAGGAGTCTTTTCAGCACAAGATCTCCTACTTGGTATTCCCGAAGCCTGACTTTCTGAACGAAGGCTTTCTTCATTCTTTTCTGATATAACTGCCCATGACATATTGCAGCTATACTCTTCTCTTCAATCAGATTCAGTTGTTCGTATCAGGATCGGACCCATTCTGCTTCATTCAGTTTGACATCCATTAATACCCGCAAGGAGGGTAGTTCAACTTCAACAGGTAGGACTGCCTCCATACCATACACAAGCTGATACGATGTTGCCCCAGTGGATGTTCTGATTGAGGTACGGTACCCATGCAAGGCAAATGGTAGCATTTCATGCCAATCTTTATAGGTGACCACCATCTTTTGCACAATCTTCTTGATATTCTTGTTAGCTGCCTCTACAGTGCCATTCATCTTTGGCCTGTAAGGAGAAGAGTTGTGATGTTGAATTTTGAAGTCCCGACACAGTTCTGCCATCATTTTATTGTTCAAGTTAGAACCGTTATCAGTAATGATTCGCTCGGGTACTCCATACCGACAAATGATATCTCTCTTCAGGAATCGGGCTACCACTTACCTGGTGACATTTGCATAGGAAGCTGCTTCAACCCACTTGGTAAAATAGTCAATGGCAACCAGGATGAATCTGTGGCCATTTGAAGCAGTCGGTTCAATCTTGCCAATCATATTTATGCCCCACATGGCAAAGGGCCAAGGTGAAGACATCACGTTTAGAGGATTTGGAGGCACATGCACTTTATCTGCATAAATCTGGCATTTATGACATTTCCTGGCATAAACACAACAGTCTGCATCCATTTTGATCCAGTAATAGCATGATCTTAACAACTTTTTAGCCATAGCATGCCCTCCAGCATGGGTACCAAAAGATCCTTCGTGCACATCGTGCATCAACAATTCTGCTTCTGCCCTATCAACACATCTGAGAAGTACCATATCAAAGTTTCTCTTGTATAAGGAACCGTCAGCATTCAGAAAGAAACTACCAACAAGCCTTCTTAATATCTTCTTGTCATTGGAGATGCCCCAAGTGGGTATGTTTGATCCTCCAAGAAGCACTTCATGTCATGGAACCAAGGCTTATCATCTTTAACAAGGTCTGCTGAGAATATATAGGCCGGTCTATCAAGTCTGGATACTGAAATCCGAGGCACAAAGTTGGCAGCTTGAACTTTGATCATGGATGAAATGGTAGCCAGAGAATCTGCAAACTGGTTTTTATCTCGAGGGATATACTCAAGTTTGATTGTGGTGAAGAAAGTCAGTAATCTCCTTGTATAATTCTGGTAAGGTATCAGATGCTCCTGGTGAGTGTACCATTTGCCGTTGGTTTGATTGATCACCAGAGCTGAATCTCCGAATACAGTTAAAGTCTTGATCCTGAGGTCAATGGCTTCCTCAAGACCCATGATACAGGCTTCGTATTCAGCTTCGTTATTAGTGCAGTTAAAAGTGAGTTTTGCCGAGAAAGGCATGTGAACTCCCTTAGGTGTAATGAGTACTGCACCAACACCACGACTATTCATATTAACAGCCCCATCAAACATCATAGTCCATTCTTCTTCTGGGTCAGGCCCTTCAGTGTGAACAGGCTCTTCGTGATCTTTTGCTTTTATGAACATGATGTCTTCATCAGGGAAGTCAAATCTCATAGGTTGGTAATCATCAATGGGTTTCTCAGCAACATAATCAGACAATACACTGCCTTTGAAGGCCTTTTGAGATGTGTACTGAATGTCATATTCTGTGAGAATCATTTTCCATCTTGCAACCCGTCCGGTAAGAGCTGGCTTCTCAAATATATACTTGACTGGGTCCATCTTGGAGATCAACAAGGTAGTGTGGGTCAACATATACTGCCTTAGTCAGCGAGCAGCCCACGCTAAAGCACAACAAGTTTTCTCGAGCAGTGAATAACGTTGTTCACAGTCGGTAAACTTTTTGCTTAGGTAGTAAATTGCATACTCTTTTCGACCAGACTCGTCATGCTGGCCCATCACACACCCCATTGACTCTTCTAATACTGTCAAGTACATGATTAGAGGTCTTCCTTCAACTGGAGGCATGAGGATTGGAGGCTCTTGTAAGTATTCCTTGATTTTGTCGAAAGCCTTTTGGAAGTCTTCATTCCACCTGACCGTCTGTTCTTTTCTCAACAGCTTGAACAATGGCTCACAGGTTGCTGTAAGGTGAGATATGAACCTTGAAATGTAGTTCAATCTACCCAAGAACCCCCTAACTTCTTTTTCAGTATTTGGTGCAGGCATTTCTTGAATGGATTTAACTTTGTCAGGGTCAACTTCAATCCCTTTCTCGCTTACAATAAATCCCAGCAGCTTACCAGATCGCACCCCGAATGTGCATTTGTTGGGGTTTAACTTCAATTGGTACTTCCTCAGACGCTTGAATAACTTTAACAGATTTACCAGGTGGTCTTCTTCGGTGAGGGACTTGGCAATCATGTCATCCACATACCATTCAATTTCTTTGTGGATCATGTCATGGAATAATGTTACCATAGCCCGTTGATAAGTGGCACCAACATTCTTCAGTCCGAATGGCATTACCTTATAACAGAATTTGCCCCAAGGTGTGATGAAGGTTGTCTTCTCCATGTCTTCAGGTGACATCTTGATCTGATTATATCCTGAAAATCCATCCATGAAGGAGAACACCGAGAACTGAGCCGTATTGTCGACTAATACATCAATGTGAGGTAATGGGAAGTCATCTTTTGGGCTGGCTTTGTTCAGATCCCGATAGTCCACACACATCCTTACTTTGTCGTCCTTCTTAGGCACTAGTACAATGTTAGCAACCCACGGCGGGTAACTAGTCACAGCAAGGAAACCGGCATCCCATTGTTTTTGTACTTCTTCGTTTATCTTCATGGCCATATCTGGACGAGTACGACGCAGCTTCTGTTTTACTGGCGGACAATCTTCTTTCAGAGGCAGCTTGTGCATAACAATGTCGGTGTCTAGAACTGGCATGTCCTGATAAGACCAAGCAAAAACATCCACATATTCCCGAAGCATGTCAATAAGTTGCTCTTTCACTGAATCTTGCAGACTGGCCCCGATCTTAACTTCTTTCAAGTCTTCTTCTGTACCAAGATTAACCGTTTCAACTTCCTCATGATGATGAGTTATAACCTTCTCCTCTTGTCTTAACAACCTGGCTAGCTCTTCAGGTAGCTCATAATCTTCTTCAACCCCTTCATCAGCTTGATTAATCGGATTGTCAAAGTCATACGAAGTCATAGCAGTGTTGTTGTTGGTGCAGTCTGGAGGGCACTCTCTGCAAGGGTTTAGATTTGTTCATTTTAGTGATCAGTCTTATCTTGTTTAGAAAAAGTGAAAATGAAGTTATTATTTTGAAAAACATTGTCATTTTATTTTTGTACAAAAAATGAAAAATGAAAAACAGTGAGCGGAAAAAGAAAAGACTCATTTGCAAAAGATGTCCTGATATTCATTAATTGATCGTTTGCACGAAATACAAGATAGCCCGATTACAAAATGAGCCCTGACATCTTGGGCAAGATGCAGGACTTGATGCATGCTTTAAAGACAGGAAATAATAATTACTCTGCAGGAGTAACTCTTATAATTTCCTGGGAAGACCAGTTTGAGACATGGTTCCCCGGGATCCTTGGACGTATCCAGCTTTCCAGGTTGCGCTCGTCTTTTGACTCATCTTCCAAACTATTCACAGCATCTGGGGTGAGCATCCCCCTGTAGCGGTAAAATCATGAGTGTAAGCTATTGATTAACTTAACTCGATGTACACAGAGTCGCCACCGCGCTTTTATTTATTTCCGAAAGGAAAAAGGTAAAAGAATGCACAAAAACCTAAGGATCTAAAAGCAAAAGCTAAAAGAAACAAACAGAGAATTGGTAAGGGGATTGGTTACGAACCGGGAAGGTTTTAGGCACCCGACTCGTCTGTGGTACTCCACGGGAGCCCTTTGAAATATTTATTGCTTTTTGGTCTGAAATTGGTTTGCTTGAAAATGATTGAGGAGATGAGGAGAAGAATGTTTTTTAATGATTTTGTGTTTGATGAGGTTTTAACGCCTCATGCCTACGTACCCACAAAGTGCAATGCGAGATCAAAACCTCGTAGTTCGTGGTACAAAATTTGAAAAGAAACAATGAGTTGAATTGATTTTAAAATGTAGAGATAAGTCGTCATCCTTTAGCGAATAATTCCGCTGGAAAGGATGAATCATATCTAAACATATGAAAAGAAAAATGCAAAAAGGCACAAAAACAATTGAGTGAGTTTTGGATTTTTTTAAAGTATATGAGAAAATGATTTCGATATATTTACATGGATTAATATTTATTAAGAAAATAAAGTGAAAAGATTAAAATCGCTTGACCTATGTCAAGGTTTGATTATGAAAGTGTTTGAAGTTTAAAAACAAGAAGGTTTTTGAAATAGGGAGAAGTTTTGAAAATTTAAGAATGGGGAAGAGATGAAGGGACTATCCTAATACTTGAATTAAAAAGTTAAGAGAAAAAGTGATCAAACCTTATTTGCACATTTCTTCAAAGTTCGGAATTCCACCTTCAAAGATCAAAGTAACTTGAGGCCAAAGTTTCCAATCCATTCCAACTTGAGCAAGGGGAAAGATCTTAAAATCTAAGTCCATACTCCAAAGCAAAGGATAGTAACCATAGTCCGAAATTAAAGTCACTAATCTTTTAAGTGTTTAATCCTTTATTAATGTTTTGGTATCCAAATGGACAAAATAAAAACCACAAGCAACAATATAAACATAAACAAATGATATATGATATAATATGATAAAGCATAATAAAGAGATAGAGGAGCAAGAAATTGAAATAAAAGGATAAGGTGCGAGAGATTAAATTTAAACGGATTATTATATTCACAATATTATAATATTTACAATATAAGTGGTATGATGAACTTAATCAAGCACAACCACGAAAAGAAAAATAAAATCGAGGCAACCGGATCCAAGTGGATCTTAATCCGAATCGGGACAACTTTTGGTCTATGTTAAGCAATCGCCGAGTAATTTACGAAGTAATTACCCTACAAATGAGGCCGGCCACCACTAATGAAAGTGGAAAATATTCGTGTTAATACATGTTAGAGAAACGATATAATGGATCGTTCTCCGAAAACATGCCACACTAAAAGAAAAAGAATGGTCTAATCTTAATCGAGATTTTCGTTGAATTTATCGACAAGCAACCTATCACGATCTCAAAGTATGTAGAATGATCCAAATGATCATTCATCCATAGATTTGAAATAATGAAGATTAAACTTATCGGAAACCAACAATCTACGAATCGAAGATTGTCATCGACCAAAAAATAAAAAGATGAAGAGAAAAAAAAAATGGATCCAAAAGTAGATCCATAAAAAGAAATAGAAATAGAAATATTTAAAAACCTTTTCTAAAAATATTTTTAAAATATTTTTTTAAAATATAATTTCCAAAATACTTTTCTAAAACATTTTTCCTAAAATCTCTTTAAAAACACTTTTATAATTCTTTTACATTAAAGTAAAATTTGAAACCAAATTTAAAGAATTAAAATCTAATAATCATAAATAAAAAACAAAAAAAAGCAAAAAGGGAGGGAGAATGGGATCCGCGGGATGGGTGTGGATAGCAACAATCCACAAGCTTATGGCCTCAGGCCCAACTCCATCTTATATTCTTTTAAAAAACAATTAAAAGTCACATAAAAAAACAAAATCAAAAGAAAGCCATTGCTTCTTCTTCCTCACATAACACAGCGTGAAACAGGGAATGAAACGCATGAACAGAGACGGCACCTCCTCACCTTTAAAATCCAACAAACAGAAAAAACTTCTCTCTCTCTTTCCGCGAATCTTCTTTTCTTCTTCCTCTCTCGCCGATTTCGGATCCTTCTTCCTCTCTCGTCTTCTGCGAAGCTCTCTCTACCAATCAATCTCTTTTTCTTTCAACTTCACAAACTAATTTAGAATTGGTAATAATTGAAGGTAAGAGATGAGGGATGAAGAAAGGGGTTTCTGAAAATCAAGGAAAAATGGATCGGAAGTTTTCAAGAGTGATTTCGGCAGGGTTTCTTGGGGCTAGAGAGCTTGGTCATTTGAAGAGAAATGAGGGTGTATTTATAGGAGGAGGAAGGCTGAAAACTTGAATTGATTCGGTTGCCGTTTTAGGGATTTCAGATGCGTTTTGATTTTTGATTTGTGTTTTATGCTTTTTGATTTTTTTAGGTGTGAAATTCGTGCATGTGGGCCTGTGTTTGATTTTTGTTTCAATGCGTTTTGCAGGTTGTGTGACGTGTTTTGATTGCGTTTGGAGTTGGCTTGGGCAATTGGGTGTTGAGGGAAAGTTTGGCTTGCGGCTTGTAGGATTTGAGGGGCGCGCGGCTTGGCCTGTGGCTTTGAGGGGCGTGCAGGAAAAGGCTTGGAAAGGTGCATGTGACTAGCTGAGGTCATGTTGATTTGTTTGGCAGCTTAGTTGTGCATTTGGTTGTGGTACTTGCGTGTGGAGTTGGAAGGCTTGGCTGGATTTGGCTTGCCGTACGGAAGAGGCGTTTGGGGCTTGGCATGAGAAAAAGCTGCTGGGAAAGGCTGGCATTGCTTGGACGTTGGATTTGAAGCTGTGATGCCTTGCGAGTGGGACTGCAGCTTGTGAAAAGGCTGATGTTGGTAGCTGGTGGGCCAAAGGGCGTATGCAAGCTGAGGAAAAAAGTTGGGCCAAGCTGTTTGTGGGCATCTTGCAGGATGCGGCTTTTGTTGTGGCTGCGTGTATTGACTACAGTTTGGTTTGTGGCTAGCAAAAGGATGATGTCAAGTGGCTAGTTGAAGTCAAGTGGGTTGTTAAGATGTAGGAAAAGCTAGGAAACATTGTGATGAGAAGTGTTGGCTGAGGCTTGGACAATTGAAATGTGTGGCTGTGTTGCCTTGATTTTCAATTCATTTTTGTAAAAGAAAATAAAAATGGGTTAATCAAAAAAATATATGGGCTTGTATTTTTTTTCAATTATTTTTAGATATGGGAATTAAAGAAAAAAAATGGGCTAGAGAAAAATATGGATATTTGGATTTTGTTAAATGGAAAATAGATGATGAAATTGGATAAAAGTGGATTAAAAATAATATTTGATTTGGTAATGAATAAGGGATGGATATAAAAAATAATGAAAAATGGGATAATCGAATAATCGAGAAAAATAACGGAAAAATGGTTATTGGATAAAGGATAATGAATAATCCAACTAAAAAAGATTTAGAAATTGGATGATAATGATTTTTTTAGGTTTCACGACCAACTCCCGATTTTTCACAAGCCTCTGATAAAGAATGAACACAACCATCACTAAACTACTGAACAGTTGAATACTTCGCAACTTTCCCTCCAAGCCACAACCATTGACTTTTGAACATCTGAACACTTTCAAATACTTCTGAATCGACCTCTGGAAAATAAATCCACAGATGAACTGATGAACTAATGAACACTCTGTCAAGACAATCTCGATCACACTTCTTACAAACCACAGCTCAATAAACCAGAGAATTTCCGCAATCACCCCAACTTATCATTGAATACGCATCGCCTGAGAAATAAACCACTGGCACACATAATTTGCATTCGAAACAATCTTTTAATAATTTGACCAATATTAGGTCAAACATCCATCTGAAATCGCATTGTGACTGAACAAACGCATCTGAATTGAAATTACTGTCTTATCCTCGCAAACCTGCAACACAGAGAAGAAGAAGAACACTGCAACATATTTTTGGTATTTTGGTTAGAAGTCAGTAAATATAAACAAATATAAAGAAGTAAAAACAATGGTGATCCCCTGCGAAGCATAGACCCTCATCTGAGAAGAAACTCGAAAGCCAGGGCAATCTTGTTTGTATGCAAAATGCAGATGAAATGCGAAGAAATCTTAGGGAAAAAATTAGGGTGTTATAGCTGCCCCTATTTAAGTTTCTTCAATTCGGAGATATGAAGATTGACATCTTCGTCTCTACAAGATGGGAGAGACTTAAATACAGAATACCCAATTTTTGTCCTAAGAGGACAATGATATGATATGAATATGATATGCAAACCCAAGATCTCTGTGGGGAAAATATGACCACCAGAGGAAAACAAAACTTGGGGACACAGAAGAAAATCCTGCTGGGGAAACAACAGACAACGAAAGAGTTACCAGGAAAATAAATCATTGGATAACAGACTCCACTTGGGAAAAGATATGATATAATCAAGATACAAAATTCAACTAGGGAAATATAAACACCCTGCCAGGAACATCACCCAAACAAAATATTCGAATCCAAATGGAGAAATACTGAGTTGGATAAGAATCATCAACTACCTGTTTACTGGGTAGGAAATATAACAGACTCGACTATCAATTTACTGGATAGGAGCGAAATACAAAGGGATAATCTCAATTACCTTTTTACTAGGCAGGAAAAAAAAGACTCGACTATCGATTTACTAGATAGGAGCAAAATACAGAGGGATAACCTCAACCACCTTTTTACTGGGCAAGTAATTTTCTCAACTACCTGATTTACTGGGTAGGAGCATGATCAACTACCTGATTTACTGGGTAGGGAACTCAATCAAAGGGAAACAACTTCTATTACCTTTTTACTGGGTAAGAAGAAATATCGACTACCAGATTTACTGGGTAGAAAATCTCTCAACTACCTGATTTACTGGGTAGGAGCTCAAACAAACTCTATTACCTTTTTACTAGGTAAGAGGAAAATATCTCGACTACCGGATTTACTGGGTAGGAGTACAAGTAAAAGAACTTGATCAATTTGGTAACATTACCCACTATCGATTACTGATAGCTTAATTCCAAAGCAATAAACTCAAGCTGGAGAAAATGTTGCGCACTATCAATAATGATAACTTAATTCCAAAGCAATATATCCACAAAAGGGGACCAAAGTTCAATCCAAGAACAAATTGGCGAGAAACGATCAAACAAGACTCATCCCGAGGAGGAAATATCACAACTGGGGAAAATTCCATCCAAATAATAAACTGGGGAGGAAACTGAATCAAAATCATCCACGAGAAACAAACTCAGTGGGGAATTAGAAAGGATTAACACTTTCTGCTTAATGGTCGACACTCTAAACTTGAGAGGAATACGACACACACACTCTGTGGGGAAAATCCACACCAAAGAGCAGATAACAATGATAAACCGCAAGAATGCAAGCAAACGATGTTATGCTTATGCGTATGAATATGCTTATGAATATGCTGACAAAACAGACATAAAGGTAAGAAATAGGTGACATGAACACCACAACAACCAGATACTCGGCTAATCCCAGGCAACAGTGCAGGGAAACATGCTGGAGATTCCATTTTAAATCTGCAGGGGAATATCATAAGCCATCAAAGGAATAAAATCCTACTACAAGGCTTAAATCATGATAAAACAACATCTGTTAGGAATATCATCCTGCTGAGGAAAGGTAATAATCTGCTGAGGATGGAAGTATTCTTGATAAAATCAAACTTCACAAGGAATAACTGTCATACCACCCCTGCTCCACTTGGGAATAGAGTGCAAGACCTGCTCAAAATCACATAGGAATCTACTGAAAATCAACACATGCAGACCTACTGGGGATCCATATGGGTATATCAGAAGTTAACATCATAGCCAATACAGTTACGAGGGATTTTAAATCAGTACCCAACATCGGGTAAAAGAAAACCTCTAAACTGACTGCTATATAAATAATTCTATATTCAAGGATGCGAACAATTCAAGCTGAGCAACAAGAGCTCAGCTGGGGATTCTCAATGCTTCTCAATATAACTTGTTGAGGGAGAGATCAACACTCAGCTAGGGATTCTTAAGAACATCCCTTCCAACAACTCTTCTGGGGAATACATACAATCTCCGCTCATGCTTATTGTTGGGGAACAAAATATCATTAACATCAACCTGTCAAGACTATCCAGGAACTTCACATGGACACAACCGAATCAAACCCTGCTTTGGGAGAGACAAGTTACACACATCCAGACTTTACCATTCTTGGAATCACTATTGCCATCCTTTCTTTATTCATATATCAAAAGAAAAATGTTTTTAAAATCTTCAAAGATTAAATTTATTAAATTTGTTTCAAAAATCATCATCAACAATAAATTGAAATTTTATAAACAGAAACAATATAAAGAATTGCAAACAATTGGATAAAAGCTCAAATTCATTGATAGAATGGTAGTCAACAAATGGCATGACTCCATGGATCATTACAAGTTTGAAAAATGGTAAATACATGGAAAAGGGCTACATTGAAACACAATGATCACTATTCTCCCTTTCAACTTTGAACTCCACTGTGTCCGAAACTTCAGTCAAGGATGAGTGAATAAGAATCTTTGATGGAAAATTCTTCTGAGGGATAGAATCTGAAATCCTCGGTTACTACAAGTGATCCAGTCTGTCGACGCAGTTACTTGCCATGATCCCTAACTTTTACCTAGATTGCCCTTTCTGGTTTTCAATCCACTAGGATGATTATTTCTGTTTATGTCTCTAATTTTTTCCTGGACCGCCCTTTCGGGTTTTCAATCCACCGAGACGCTCATTTTTTCCTAAGCCGCCCTTTCGGGTTTTCAACTTAGAGAGTTGTTCTTTTATTTTTTTAGGCGAAGTATTTCTTGACTGCATCCGCATTCACAGGGCGAGTGATCTCCTCACCATCCATGGTTGCAAGAATTAATGAACCGCCAGAGAAGGCTTTCTTAACAACATATGGGCCATCATAGTTCGGAGTCCACTTGCCCCGAGAATCTTTAAGGAAAGACTGAATCTTTTTGAGCACGAGGTCGCCTTCTCTGAATACACGAGGTTTGACCTTCTTATCAAAAGCTTTCTTCATTCTTTGCTGGTACAACCGACCATGACACAAGGCTGTTATTCTCTTTTCTTCAATCAAATTCAACTGGTCAAATTTACTCTAACACCATTCAGCCTCAGTCAACTTGGCTTCCATCAGAACTCTCATTGATGGGATCTCAACTTCGACGGGGAGCACTGCTTCTGTACCATAAACAAGTGAGAAAGGGGTTGCCCCTGTTGAAGTGCGGACAGATGTACGATACCCATGCAAAGCAAAAGGGAGCATCTCATGCCAGTCCTTGTACGTCACAACCATCTTCTGAATGATCTTTTTAATGTTCTTGTTCGCAGCTTCTACAGCCCCATTCATCTTCGGTCTATAAGGAGAGGAATTATGGTGTTGAATCTTGAAATCTTCACAAAGCTCTTTCATCATCTTATTATTCAAGTTCGAACCATTATCAGTAATGATTCTATTCGGAACACCATATCTGCAGATAATGTTATTCTTGATAAACCGAACCACAACTTGCTTGGTCACATTAACGTACGATGCCGCTTCCACCCACTTGGTGAAGTAGTCAATTGCCACAAGAATAAAACGATGTCCATTCGAAGCCTTGGGTTCAATCATACCAATTATATCAATTCCCCACATAGAGAAAGGCCATGGGGAAGAAATCACATTGAGATAAGCTGGTGGCACATGAATCTTATCAGCATATACTTGACACTTATGGCATTCTTTCACATACTTGCAACAATCAGATTCCATTGTCAGCCAATAGTAACCTGCTCTCAACATCTTTTTAGCCATTGCATGCCCATTAGCATGAGTGCCAAAAGATCCTTCATGATTTTCTTTCATTAACATGTCTGCTTCGTGTCTATCCACGCATCTGAGCAAGACCATGTCAAAATTTCTCTTATAAAGCACATTTCCATTCAAGAAGAAATTGCCTTCCAATCTCCTCAAAGTCCTCTTATCTTTATCAGATGCCCCAAGTGGGTATTCCTGACTCTGGAGAAAACATTTAATATCGTGATACCAAGGCTTGTCATCATGGACTTCTTCAACTGCAAACACATGAGCTGGTCTTTCAAGTCGCATCACACTGATCATGGGAACATCATTCCACTGGTGCACCTTTATCATAGAAGCTATAGTTGCTAAAGCATCTGCCATCTGATTCTCATCACGAGGAACATAATGAAACTCAACTTTAGTGAAGAAAGTTGATATCTTCCTGGCATAATCTCTATAAGGGATCAAGTGGGGTTGATGAGTTACCTACGTACCCTGGATCTGATTAATTACCAAGGCAGAATCTCCATACACATCAAGATGCTTAATTCTCAGATCAATAGCTTCCTCAAGACCCATAATGCAGGCTTTATACTCAGCTTCATTATTGGTACAGGGAAAAGTCAACCTTGCGGCAAAAGGAATATGTGAACCATGGGGAGTAATGATCATTGCCCCAATTCCTCTTCCATGTGCATTCACAGCACCATCAAAAACTAAACCCCATCGAGATCCAGGCTCCGGCCCTTCCTCAATCAAAGGTTCATCACAATCTTTCACTTTCAAAAACATCACATCCTCATCTGGAAAGTCAAACTTGATAGGTTGGTAATCATCAATCGGTTGATGTGCCAAATAGTCAGCCAAGATACTACTTTTTATAGCTTTTTGAGTTTGGTATTCGATATCATATTCTGATAATAACATTTGCCAACGAGCATTCCTCCCAGTTAAAGCAGGCTTTTCAAAGATATACTTGATTGGATCCATTTTAGAGATTAACCAAGTTGTATGATTCAGCATATACTGGCGAAGACGCTTTGCAGCCCAAGCTAAGGCACAACAAGTTTTTTCAAGCATGGAGTACCGAGACTCACAATCAGTGAATTTCTTACTCAAGTAGTAAATTGCATATTCTTTTCTTCCAGATTCATCTTGCTGACCAAGCACACAACCCATGGAATCTTCCAACACAGTCAAATACATGATCATCGGTCTACCCTCCACTGGAGGAGACAAGATAGGAGGTTCAAGCAGATATTCTTTGATACTTTCGAACGCTTTCTGACAATCATCTGTCCAGACACAACCTTTATCTTTCCGAAGCAACTTGAAGATCGGAGAACATGTGGCAGTCATGTGAGAGATAAACCTCGAAATATAATTCAAACGACCCAAGAATCCTCTTACTTGCTTTTCGGTTCTTGGAGCAGGCATTTCCTGAATAGCTTTTACTTTATCAGGATCAAATTCAATGCCTCTTTGGCTGACAATGAAACCTAACAACTTTCCAGAACGTACACCAAAAGTGCATTTGTTCGGATTCAAACGAAGCTTAAACTTCCTTAATCTTTGAAACAACTTCAGCAAATGTTCAACATGATCTTCTTCAGTCCTCGACTTGGCGATCATATCATCAACATATACTTCGATTTCTGTGTGCATCATATCATGGAAAAGTGTGGTCATAGCTCTTTGGTACGTCCCACCAGCATTCTTCAATCCAAAGGGCACACTCTGTAGCAGAATGTTCCCCATGGTGTAATAAATATGGTATTTTCCATGTCCTCGGGTGCCATCTTTATTTGATTATAACCGGAAAATCCGTCCATAAAAGATAACACATCAAACTTAGCCGTATTATCTACCAACATATCAATGTATGGCAATGGAAAATCATCTTTCGGACTGGCTTTGTTCAAATCTCTGTAATCAACGCACATTCGGACTTTTCCGTCTTTCTTCGGAACTGGAACAATATTGGCCACCCATTCAGGATAAGTTGACATCACAAGAAAACCTACATCAATCTGCTTTTGAACCTCCTCTTTGATCTTTACTGCCATGTCTGGATGAGTTCTTCTCAGTTTTTGCTTTACAGGTGGACATTCAGGCTTCAACAGAAATCTATGCTCCACAATATTAGTATCAAGACCTGGCATGTCTTGATAAGACCAAGAAAATACATCAACATATTCTCTGAGAAGCTCTACAATCCTCTTCTTAACATCAGGACCAAGCAATGCTCCAACTTTGACTTCTTTCTTTTCATCTTCAGAACCCAAGTTGACCATCTCTATAGACTCTCCATGAGGATGAATAATCTTCTCCTCGTGCTCAAGCAACCGAGAAATCTCATCGGGAATCTCTTCATCATCCTCTTCCTCAGCTTCAAACACAGGGAATTCAAAGTTGGGAGAGGGCATAGGATCATTGTTTTCAATGGGTTTATCAATCAATCTGCACAATGATTTTATTTTTATTTTAGAGTATGAATAAAAGTGCAAACGTTATGCAGATAAACAATTATTATATTTTTTGGTTTTTTTTATGTTACCATTTTTCAGAATAAAGCAAAAAGGAAAAACACATATGGAAATAACAAAATAACATTTTATTGATGATGATAAAATTTGAAACAAAGCCCGACAAACATCACTTTCACCTTGGGCAGAGTGAAAGGATTTTTGAAAGAAAATAAAAACAAATTACTTTGAGGAATGAACAATAAAAGGAACATCAACAGCAGTCCAGTTCTGGCAAATCTTTCCATGCGTAACAAAGTCAAGCATTTCTTCGTCTTCATCATCTTCAATGATGGCAGCAGTGGAATGATCGTTGATAAATCCAGCACTTCGGAAGCTTTCTTGAATAGTCTTTGGATTATTGATAACTACGCCTGGTGCAAAGCCGATACCAAAACCTTCCTTGTTGTCGACAACATCAATAATTCGCCCCCAACCATCAGACTGACCAGCTTCCAGCACTCGCAGAGCATCCTTGAAAGAAGACATGGGCATGGCATTCTTCTTAGCAGCATTATCCACAACAGAAAGAGCTTGAAACAAAGTTCCCACCTCTTCCTCAGCATCAATATAGGAAAAAGAAGACAAATTGCTCACAAGCATCGCCCTTTCACCTTCAATGGTCACCAATTTCCCTTCTCTCACAAACATCAACTTCTAATGAAGAGTGGATGTCACAGCTCCTACCTCGTGGATCCATGGTCTTCCGAGGAGACAACTGTATGCGGGACGTATATCCATTACTTGAAAAGTAATCTTGAATATAAACGGTCCAATAAGAATAGGAAGATCCACTTCACCAATCACTGTCTTCTTCGACCCATCAAACGCTTTTACAATAATCCCATTATGTCTCATGGGAGCACCTTGAAACGCAAGCTTTGACAAAGTAGATTTTTGCATAACATTCAGAGACGAACCGGTATCAACTAGCACCTTGGACATAGCATCTTCCTGACAATTTACCGAAATGTGCAGAGCCAAGTTATGATTTCTTGCTTCTTCAGGAAAATCGTCATCACAGAAGCTCAAATTGTTGCATGACGTGATATTAGCCACAATACTATCAAATTGATCAACAGTCACATCATGGTCAACATAAGCTTGATCAAGAATCTTCTGCAAAGACTGCCTATGAGCCTCAGAACTCATCAAGAGTGACAAAACCGATATCTTTGATGGAGTCTGCAACAACTGCTCAGTAATGTTATACTCACTCTTCTTTATCAATTTTAGCACCTCATCTTCACTATTACCAGATTGGCCCGATTGGGAAACAGCATCCATAATCTGCTTACTCACACTTGTATCTTCAACTCTCTTCGGAGGATCTGAAGCATACACTCTACCACTTCGGGTGACATTCGTCACATCAGCAATGCTAACCACAGACTTTGGAGTAGGAATAGGAACTTCTCTACCATTTTCCATCATCGTAGCATTATACCGGTACAGAACAGCTTTATCAGACTCATATGGCATTGGACCAGGCACATTAATCACCAATGGAGTAACAACATTTTTGCGACTATCAAAAGAAATAACCACTCTCTCAGGAACAGCCCTCTCAGGAAGATTGAACTGAGGCATAATAACATTCACTTCATTTTCATATTCATCTCTTTTTGCTGTCACTTCAATCAACTTATCATCAATCATCTTTTAAATATCTCTCTTAACAATCACGCAACCACGAGGATTCACCGAGAAAATACAACATCCAGCATAGTCGTGATCAATATCATGATATTTGCTTAAGAAAGCATGCATCTCAACCAAAGATCTTCGAATATGACGAACCTCATAGATCTTGAACAAACCAGGACAACCATCAACCATATTCACAGACGCATTACCATGCTTCGGCAACGGATTTTTCTGCACATTTGGATTAACATCATTGAAATACAGCACATTGTTCCTCATCAATTTATGTACTTCAAACTTCAGTGGATAACAATTCTCAACATCATGCCCCGGAGCACCTTGATGAAAAGCACAGCGAGCCTCTGGCTTATACCACCATGGAATAGTCTCTGGAACTGGAGGTGGAGGACGAGTTTGCACAAGATTCTTTGCGATCAAAGATGGAAGCAGGTCTACATACGGCATCGGAATAGGATCAAAACTAGGCTTAGCCCGAGCTTGTTGATTACCACCTTGTTGCACAAAAGGTTGTTGATAACGAGGTTGATACTTTGGAACTACTGGCATAGCGGGAGCCACATTAATCATCGGTGTTACAGAAGCCACATGTTGCGAATGATTATTCCCACGACTGTGAGGTCTTCTATAACTTTCACGGGATACTGCATTGGTCTCATTTTCTTTCTTTTTCCCAAAGTTGAACCTTCTAGAGCTTGAACCATTGCTACTTTCTTGACTTAACCGTCCCTCACGAACACCTTCTTCTAAGCGCATCCCCATGCTCACCATTTCAGTGAAATCAGAAGGAGCTCTTGCTATCATCCTCTCATAATAAAAAGAACCTAACGTCTTCAAGAAGATCTTCGTCATTTCTTTTTCTTCCAGCGGAGGAACAATCTGGGCTGCCAGCTCACGCCATCTCTGCGCATATTCTTTAAAAGTCTCCTTGTCCTTCTGGGACATAGCACGAAGTTGATCTCTATCTGGAGCCATATCAACGTTGTACTTGTACTGCCTCACAAAAGCTTCTCTCAAATCATTGAAGGTCTTGATTTTGCTATTATCCAGACTCATATACCACCTCATGGGTGCACCGGTCAAACTGTCCTGGAAATAGTGAATCAGCAGCTTATCGTTATCTGTCTAAGCAGACATCTTCCTTGCATACATAGTCAAATGACTCAACGGACAAGTGTTGCCTTTGTACTTCTCAAACTCAGGCAGCTTGAATTTGTAGGGAACTTTAACATTAGGGACCAGACAAAGGTCATAGGCATCTTTTCCGAACAAATCCTTATGCTTCAAAGCTCTCATCTCCCTCTGGATCTCAACAAAGCGTCCCTGGAAGTCATCAAGTCTTTCAGCAACTCCAGCGCCTTCACTGGGCTCAGCATGGTAAATCATCTCATCATGGTGCGGAATAGGGTGCACCACAGGCGGTGCAGTTGTCACAATTGGAGGAAGAGTAGTCCACACTGGTGGTGGGAGAGTATTAAATGCAGCAGTCTCGGGATGATGAGGAGAACGGTATCCAGCAGGTATAAAATCAACTGGCATGCCCCAAGGTGTGCTAGCAGGCATACGATAGCGAGGAGAAATAACAGTCTCAACAGGAATTGATGCAGTAACAACTTCGGAGATGACAGTATTCTGAACAGGAGAATTAGGAGGTGGTTGATTCTGAGCAGCCACCAAATTTTTCATCATAGCAGACACTCTTTCCAAGCTTTCCCTCAGATAAGTAACCTCTTCGCACAGCTCGCGATTTTCTTGTTGCAAAGTTTCCATCACCCTTCTCCGATTAGCTCGAGTATCAAAACGGTGAGTCAGCTTGACAGGAGAACTGAATGAAGACCAAGAAACAACATAAGATCCTTGGAAAACATTCAAAAAGCAAGACAAAATGTGGATATGATGCATGCTATGCGTATGCAAATGCAAAGATTTCAAAGGACTATAAGATAATTTGCAATATTTATAAAGAGACATTTTTGAAATACTTAAAAACTCATTCTCATTAAGATCAAAGTGAGGATTACAAATGAAGTACAAACATCAATAATCCTAATACATAAGAGGAAGAGTAAACTAGGCCTAAGGAATCATATCCGAAGAAGTCCCGAATCCTGGCTGATACTTCATGCGAATCCTCTTGATCTCATTCTTGTACCGATTTTCCATATCTTCCTTATTTTAAACACCCCAAATTTGCCCTCACTCATTTCACCATGGCTTGTATTTCTTTTCATATTGCATAAGTTCAATCATATCATCTCATATTGCATTTTGCTTCACTGCATTGATTCAAAGCCATCTGCATCTAGGGTTTGTGATCTGAGCATTCCCTAAGCTATCTGAGCCACTCCAAAGGTCTTCAATCATCTCAAGAGGGTCCATGTATGTTCAAGCATCATACTATATCCTCCCAAGGTCAAGGAATTCAAAGAATCACAAGAACTGAGAAAGGCATGGAAGCAGAGCCAGGTTTAACTGCATAGATGACCTAAAATTAGGGTTTTGGTTTCAGAGGCCATAACCCCAAATTTTTTGGTCATTCTTGTTTCTATGGGTCTTTATATGTTATGAGGATCATGCATACCAATTTTCATGAAGAAATTCAAAGGAGAAGGCATCTGATCACAAGATGACTTCTTGAGCAAGTCAGTGCAAAATTAGGGCATCTGAGGCCCCCAATCACCCAACCAAAGGGGTTTCTCCATCATTTTGAATGTGTATGATCTTTATTTGATCTTAGAAGAAGTTATAAGTTCACAAAATTGGAGAATTTCAAGCCATTTGCAAAGTTGCCATTTTTGGAAAGTGACTTGTAATGCAAACTTGCCATTTTGGGAAAGTTTTTCAACCTCCTTTTTTTGATTCAAAAATGCTTCAAATGAAAAATTCTTGGTCATGAAAGTTGTAGATTGGATCATTCCCTTTTCAAAAAGTACAAGAACTTGATCTAATTCATCATAGAACTCAAGTTACGGCCTTGCAAAGTTGGGAAAAATCACTAAATTTTCACTTTTACACCAAAGAGGGAAACTTGCAAATTCACATGCCATGCATTTCTATGACTTCAAAATGACTTCTAAGCATTACATAAACATAACACATGACCTAAAATTCAGATTTGCCCAAAGAATTTCTAGATTTCATGCCTTGAATCCCAAGTATCATAAGCCATTTTTCACAAAAGTTACAAAGAGGGAAATCTTGCAAGATTGGTTCTTAGGCTTTTGTTTGGTCTCTAATCAATCCCAAAGTATCATAACAGCATCACATGGTACATTTTACTGCATATTGCCCAAGGAATAAGACATGTCCATGACCAAAAATCACAAAATGCAACAAGTTGCAAAAAGGTAAAACCTATGGCATCTCACCCTTCATCCATTTCAGATCACATAAATTCATCCCATGGCCATCCTTGAAGGCAGCTGAACCCAGAGCAGCCCTAAAATAGCCTCTGCCACAGCCCATGCCTCAAGTACACCTAACATTGACTTTTTGGTCAATTGCCCCATGCCATTCCCACAGTGCAAGTCACTTCCTCAGACCTCTTCCAATAGTTTAGGGATGTGCTATGGATCATAAAACAGGCTGAACATAAGCTCAGAAGACACACACAACCAACATTCACAAAACTTGCAAAATCCTTCCCTTCTTCGATTCTCTCAAACCAGCCATCAAACTTCTATTTTTCCTTCACCAATGAATCACACACCCTCCATAGAACCAGAATCTACCCTCAAAACAGCCTGAAACATAACACACACAAATCTCCATTTCTGCTATACCAGAACTGAAACACTTAAACCAGCCAACATCAAGGGCTTTGAAGCATCCCACTAGCTTCAGGAGGATCAGAAGAGACTCTTTGCTCGAAGGGGAGGCTCTGGAAGCACACATTTGCAGTTCATCACCTCAGGTAACTTCAAAAATAAAACTTTTCAGAGCTTAGATTTTTGGTTACAAAATGAAAATACATGTCATGGGGATCATTCTGATGTTTTTAGATTTGAAAATAGTGTGAAAATGAGCATTTTGTGACCTTCTGAAATTTCACCCGTGAAAATGAATGGCTTCGATTCTCCTTGTTCATGCTTGATAAATGGTGTTTGATATTTGATTTAGGTTTAGTTTGGTTGGGGGATCATTTCTGGGCAGTTAATTTAAGTTGGGGTGGCTTGTAGAGAGATTTAGGGTTTTGACCCGCCGGAGAAGATGACCGGAGTTCCTCTCCGGTCACCTGAAAGTCATTAAGTCCTAACCCTAATTAGTTTGCCAGATGGATTCGTAGCCATTGGATGTGGATTAGTTTAGTCTTTGAGTGGCCCAGATCAATTCATTAAACCCTAATCTGATTTTATTAGTTTAATTAATTATAATTAGGTTAATTAAGCCAGAATGAATCCCAGCCTTTGAAAGGTGCGCGCAGTCAACCCTGCCATCTTCAATTCAAATCCTGACCCTTGGATCTACATACCTCCCATTTAATTCAATTTTATTTTCTTTTTAATCCATTTTTCTTGCACATTTTATTTAAAATAGCAAATCATTTCCAAAAAAATCTCATTTTTTGCATCATACCTTAAAATATTTTTATCTTTCTGAAAATAATTTTTATTTTATTTTTTGCATAAAAAATTATTTTTAAATCATTTAAATGTTTATTTTTAATTAGTTAATGGAGATTAATTAATTAAAAATACATTTAGGTATTCAAAAATCACAAAAAAATTCACATTGCATTTTGACACATTTAGAAACATTATCAAACTCTTCAAACAAATTTCTTTTTGGTTCTTGATGTATTTTGACATTTTTCATTGGAATAAAAGTCATTAAAAGGCAATATTTTAGTCCTAACTTAGAAAAATCCATTTTGCCTAACCATGAAGAGTTTGATGATGGTTCTTCTTGCATTGCATTCTTCACATCATGTAGTTTCTAGGGTAAAATTGATTTGAATTTGTCTTTCATTTTCAAATTGATGTTCATTTTTCCTTTTGAAGTGACTTAAAACCCTAGTTAACTTGAGAAAATCATAACTTCCATTAGGTTAAGACTTAGGTCCCCTCCTTTGGGCAGTGAACTTGTGTAGGGTTAGGGTTCCTTTGATCCTATTTTTAATTTTTTATCTTGTCATTTGCTTCTGATTTTGAATTTTGCATTGCATATTGTATGTAAACCCTAATTTTTGCCTTCATTTGTATTCATCTCTCATTTGCTTGCATACATGAACTTGCTATGAGATTTTGTGCATCCACATGACATATGAGACATCTTAGAATACATTAGACTCATGATTGATCATTGCATCATTCATTTGCCATGTTATGCATTCATTGCATTTCATAAACATTCATGAACTTTTATGCCTCCTTTCATGCTTCATTTGCATCCACATCCTTGTATGATCATCCACAACTATTGCCATGTGCTTGGATCATCTCTTTGCATCATTGAAATCATGTTCATGCTTCTGGTTTTGACTTTAATCTTTGCATTCCTTTCATTTTCATTTCATTTCATTTCTTTTGCTAACTTTTCAGGTGGTAAGTTGTTTTGAGGAGTGAATTTGCCTTCACTTCTCACAATCTCTTCTCATCCCTCTTATGCATTCATTGCTGCATTTTTCTTGTGCTTTAGAGTGAGCTTGCTCATTCATGTCTCTTTCTCACTTTCTTTCTTCAAGCAACTTATCTTCTTAAGTGAAGTAAGTTGACTTGCTTCTGCCTCCTTCATCCTGTTCCTTCCTTGGTGGTTTCTCTGAAGATCTTTTGCAAGCCTCATGAACCCTAGGAACAACCAAGCATGATCATAATTAGGGTTTGATTAGTCCCCCATTAGTTTTACCTTTGTGTCATCTTTGTGTCTTCTCTTCTCATCTCATAATCAAGGACTAAACCTTAAAGGTTTTAAGGCTTTGTGATTAAGCTTATGCCTGCATCCTTCTATTAGGATGGAGTGTAACTTTAATCCTAAGTGTTAAACCCTTAATGTGTTTAAATCCTTTAATCAATTCATCTAAAAATCATTAAGACATCAAGCTTGTAACTTGGGCCTTGCATTAGGGTTCTAATTCTTTCTTAATTGGTTAAGAAGGACTAACCCTAGTGTTAATGGACAAGTCCCCCTCAAGTTGTCTTACAAACCATAAAATCCACTTCTTAATCTAACCATTAACTAAAATTCAGTTTAATAAATGCTTTGTTAGGTCATGAGGTTAATCCCTAATCATGGATTAAGTTGAGGAGCTTTCCTCAGCTTAAATGCTCTCATCTATTATCCTTCTATTAGGATGGTGTAATGGGTCCATTAAATCCTTGATTATAGTTTAAACTCATTACTTAACACTAAACAAAAACTCAAAAAACATCTAAATAAATGCAAGTAGGTTAATGATCTTAATCCTACATCATGGTGATTAAGTGTGAGGTGCTTACTTCATACTTAAGGTATTCTCATTACCCCTAATCAGAGGGAGGATGTGATGAGTTTACTAACCCTTAATTTAGGCTTAAGCTCATTATCTTATGACAAACATAAAAAAGCAATAAAAGACTGAAAACACAAAAACAAATAATAATCGTCTCCTCCGGGATTCTTTTCTCATCTCATTCATTCACAAACGAGAACTTGCTTCTTCCGTCTAATGCAAGACAGTTAGCACCTGAGCCAGACAGGTCATACACTTGAGCATAGGCAAGTAAGCAGTTCACAAGTCAGTTTATCTTTCAGTCTCTTTGGGTCGAACTACGGTGTTCTGACTTCCTCATTGCACGAGAGGATACGTAGGCATAACTTAACAGTTATCGAACAAAAGTCTCTGTCCATTCCCCCTCTTCCAGTTTTATTCTTTAAGCCTCATAGTCTTGAGCATTCCACTCTTGTTCTCACACTGACACTTCTCTTATACACTTCACATTTCTTTTACACTGACACTTGCATTCTTTCCAGCTTTGATACACAGATTGCACTGACACTACCCCTTTAAAACAAAAATATTTTAAGCGTGGATCCCGTCGAGTACGGCGGACAATCTGGGTGTTAATACCTTCCCACGTTGTAACCAACCCCCTTTCTCAGTTTCTCTGGTTCGCAACCATCTTATCCATCTCTTCTTAGGTTTATGCAGCATTACCTTTCCTTCGGGATAAAAAATCCTAGCTGGCGACTCTTTCCTTTCTGAGTTCACCCTTGTGTGGTCTCCCCTTCGCCGACCGTTCGCGTCTGTACCCCATTTGATTTAGCCTCATTTGGTGGGAGCGACAGCTTGGCGACTCTGCTGGGGACCCTTATACTTTAACCAGGGCTTCTGGTTCTTTTTGTGGGTTCCTCCTAGCGCTTGTTTGATTTGTGTTTACTGGGGTGTTATGTGCTAATTGTGTGTTTATTTATATTGCTTTATTTATTGCTTTCTATACAGCTTTATTTATTGCTTTTTTTACAGTTTTGCATATTTCATACTGTCATTGTTGGATCTGGTTTGTTGTCTTGAGGGGTGGGGGTTCCATTGAGAGTTTGAGGTCCTATACCTGGGACCTGAGTGACACCTAGGCTAGAGTGGTTAATGTTCTTTCCCATTCCATTTCGGTCTGGTGCGGGAATATGAAACACGGTTCAGATATGGGTTTCTTCTTGAGAACTCTGTGCTACAAATTTCCTGTAGTGTTAGGGCTATCTGGGAAGCCTGCTAAGTCTGGATGACCTTTATTATGACCTTCAGAAACTGAGGTGAATTAGAGGAGGATCTTTTATGGTTATTGTAAACACTGTACCTCCGGGTTAGAAGTGTTTACACTTCTCATAACTGATCCAAGTCTGAGGATCCTTGTTCTAGAACATTACCTGTGAGGGGGTTGGGCTGTTTACAGGTTTGCAGGTACCCTTGGCCACATCATACCCTGTTTTTGATTTGTTTAAGAGTAATCCACTTTGGACAGTTCTTGTGATTAACCCTGGATATGTGACTCTTTATTTAAGTCCCCACCTTGGTTACTGGATTTCTGAGCCTCCATCTGGACCTTTTTGTTGAACATACATGGGTTTATATCAAGACAGATAATCAGATCCAGCTTGATCACAAACCCTTGCATATCATTTGCATATATCATCATTGCATCATTTAACATTTGTTTATTTGTTTTACAGGGTATCCATATCACATCTGGTTTGGTTTTGACCCCTTCTTCTGCATAGACCTCTGCCTCATCAGTTATCTGCTTCAGCTGTCTTCATCATCACCAGCATCATCCTGTCAGTGGCTCATTTCCAACATCAGTCTGCGATCTTCATCAGCACTTACCTTCAGTTTCTTCAGTAGCACTCATGACTACTCCCAGGAAGAGCAACATATCCTACCATTTCTTTGAACCTGTGTTGACTGGCATCAGGCAGGTCCAGTCACTTATCACACCTGACCACATCCCATTGTTTAGAGAGCACTATGGAGGTATCCTGGATATGGTTATGGACCTTGACCCTTCTCAGAGGAGCATGATCCACACCTGCTTGGAGTTTTATGACCCTCCTTTGAGATGCTTCACCTTCCCAGACTTTCAGTTAGGGCCTCTACTGGAAGAGTTTTCCTCATTGATTGGAGTACCTATCAGGGGTGGACTCCCTTTCAACCCAGAAATGACTTTTCCCAACAATGGAGAAGTAGCAAAAGCATTGTACCTGGAGCTTGCCTTGATTGAGCAAAGCATGACAACAAAAGCTGGGATCCCTGGTTTGCACTTGGACTTCTTGATTTCTCAGGCCATCCTGAAGGCCTCCTTGGGAGAGTGGAGGGCAGTCTATGCACTGTTAGCCCTCAGCATATATGGGGTTATACTGTTTGCAGATGAGCCCAAATTTGTCAGCAAGAATGCCATTCATCTGTTTCTTCTGAGGAACCCAGTACCCACATTGCTGGGAGATTTCTATTACTCCATCCATCAGAGGAATGAGAAACAAAGGGGGAAGTTGGTGAGATGTTGTGCTCCTTTGTTTCACACCTGGCTGCACAGACACCTACCTAAATCAAATGCCTTCTTGAACCCTCACCAACAGAAGAATTGGGCCAAGAGGCTCATTGCTTTGACTTCAGATGATATTAGATGGTGCACCCAGAGCACCAAGGGCAAAGACATTATCACCAGCTGTGGGCAATACCCAAATGTGCCTCTGATAGGAGTAAAGGGTTGCATCAACTACAATCCTTTGCTGTTTAAGAGACAACTGGGCTATGCTTTGGTTCACCCTCGCAGAGTGCAAGATTTAGTTGAGACCCTGTATTGTGAAGTGAAGCCTAATTCAGCTGCTGTCAGACAAGCATCCTGGGCTTGGGACAACATCCAGACAAAAGGTATGGCTATTCTAGGGAGGTGTAATAATGTTGCTTCAGCTCAGTACTATGATTGGTCCCGTACTAGAGCTCAGATTACTGGAATGCCTTTCACCTTGGAGGACATACATGGACCATCTACAATACAGCCAGCAGCAACTGTCATTCTAGAAGAATTTGAGAAGCTGAAAGAAAGGAATGAGAACCTATCTCAAGCTTTAAAGAAGACTCTTTGGGAAAGGAGTGATGGTCGTCTGGATATTGAGAGATTGGAGAAGCTCAAGGTGGAACATCTTACCAAGATTGAGAAGACAGAGGACTACATCAGGAAAGCAAGATCTGGGGAACAAATATTGAAGATTGCCTGTAAAGAAGCCAAGGTTCAGAAGGCCATGATTGAGCTCTATCTGCAAGAGAGTCAGGCTAGGTGGGTCAGGATCACTGAAGCCCAAACACAGGAAGACCAGAAAACTCAAGCTAAGATTGAACAGTTAGAGGCCAATGAGAAGAAGCAGTAGGAGGCTTTGTTGGCAGCCCAGAAGGAGATTTCAGAGTTGAAGCTCAGAGCGGGATTGAAGAGATCAAAGGACCAGGACAGGCATAAAAGGCTGACCACTGCCATTGCTACCAGGAACCTCCTCATCAGGACCATTACAGAGCACCCAGCTGGTCCGGTGACTGAGGCACTTCTGAAGGAGGTCAAGGAGGATAAATTTGGATTGGATGTTTGACTTCTTTGCTTGTTGTTCATTTTCCATTTGATGTACTTTTCTCTTTTTTTTTGTATTTTGACCCCCAGGGGCATGTGTTGTAAAACAAACTATGCATTGTTCACCATTTGGTAATATATTTTAGTTTTTTTCCATTTTGGCTTCTCTCTCAACAACATCACGTATCTTCCTCGAGGTCTGGAAAGGTCAAAACCAAGAACCAAACCGGATACCTTGGAAAACAAATAAGCATACTGCATTGCATGCTAACTTTTGTGTTGTTTTGTAGGTTTTATTATTATTGTTTCTAACTTTGTTGTGATCTCAGGAAACATTGCTCGTCGCCGAGTGTTCCCTATCAACCGCACACACCAGTACCCTACTCGCAACAACCTTCCTGGTATTCAAATGGAACAAGTACAGCAAGATGTGACTGAGGTCAGAAATCAGATGGCTAATGAGAGAGTGGAAATGAGAAATCAAATGTCTCAATTCATGCCTGTGATGACTGGCTTGGCCCAGAGTCAAGAAAGATTAAGAGAACTGGTGGAAAGGCAAAATCCTGAGGAGCCTTATCTTGGGACAGGAGGAACTAGTAACAATGAAAGGGGTCAGCCTCGTATTGATCCACCAGTATTTGGACCTCATATGGATCCGGAAGTCAACATCCCGAGAAATGTGCAAGGAAATACTGCTGGGGCGAGAATCTTGCAGGAGGATCCCCAAGAAGAGCAGTTTACTGTTATGGGAGTAGGAGATGAAGTCTATGACAGGAGGTTAGATGAAATTGCTGAGAAGTTGAGATCTTTGGAGTCTCAGAATTCCTTGGGCTTCGATGTAATGGACATGGGGCTAGTGGATGGGGTGAGAATTCCCCACAAATTCAAACCCCCGTGCTTTGAGAAATACAATGGAACCTCTTGTCCACGAACTCACCTGCATTCTTTCCTGGGAAGACTTAAAGCTTATACTATGGACGAAAAGCTGTGGATGTTCTACTTTGAAGACAGTCTGACTGGGGCTTCAAGAGAGTGGTATTCACACGTGACCAGAGCTACCATTAGATGCTGGAAGGACTTAGCTGAAGCCTTCATCAGGCAATATCAATACAATCTGGACATGGCTCCTAACAGGACCCTCCTGATGGGAATTTCCCAGTCTTCCAGAGAAAGCTTCAGGGAATATGCCCAAAGGTTGAGACAGCTTGCTGCTGCTGTCCAACCACCCATGTCGGAAAGAGAAATGGCCGACTTGTTCATGAATACATTGCAAGGGACCTATATCGATAGATTGGCTGCCTTTTCCTCTACCAGCTTTGTTGATGTCGTCATAGCTGGGGAAAGGATTGAAAGCCTATTAAAAATGGGTAAAATTTCTGACAGTGGTGCAAGTTCATCCAGTAATCCCAGGAACCCTTTTGTGGGACCTCGAAGAGCTGGTGAGACCAATTCCATTCATACAAGTAGGGGCAGGCCTCAGTATGTACACCGGTCAGTGGCAGCAGTCACCATTCCAGCTCCAATTCCTCAGCAATCAGCATATCCTCAACAACAACAACCACTGTATCAACAACAAGTTCAGTATCCATAACAGAGAACCTACAACCACAACAATAGCAACCAACAATAGCGTCCTTTTCAACAAAGACCATCACAGGCAAATAGGGTGATTGACCCTATCCCTCTGCCTTATGCTGCCTTATTGCCACAACTCCTGAAACTTAACTTGGTTGAGTTAAGGACGTTGGCGCCACCAGATCCTCTCAACCTCCCAAAGAACTATGATGTTAACGCCAGGTGTGCCTTTCACTCCAACGCGCCTGGTCACAACACTGAGAAGTGCAGAGCATTACAGATGAAAGTCCAAGATCTGGTGGATTCTAAAGCCCTCAACTTTGCACCTCCTCCGAATGTCAACAGAAATCCTATGCCTAATCATGGCGGGCCTAGGATTAATGCCATTGAGGAAGACAAACCATCCACCTTGATCACCAGTGTTGCACAAATTCGAACGCCTTTGGTTGAAATTAAAGCTCAACTTTTAGAATACCAGGTGTTCCCCGGGTGTGAGCTCGGCTGTGGGTATTGCAACATTGTAGTCAATGGGTGTGAAAGGTTGAGAAGCGGCATAGATGATCTTATTAAGGATGGTATCCTTTAGATTTCAACAACGGCACCTACAAATCCAGCAATTCCTTTAACAACAATCGCAAAATCTCCTACAACATCAACAATCATTCCTTCAGCAACAAATTCTCCTACAACAGCAACAACAATCATTCCTACCAATTCATCAACATCACCAGCAATTACTCTGTCCACCATTTCAACAAGTCAAATTTCAACAGTTGTTTCTTCTACAACATCAGCATCCATTTTACCAAAAGAATCTACTACAACGCCAGCAAAAAATTAATGAAGATGTATCAACAGTTAAAATCTACTATGACCCATCAAATGTTCCTCCCAGCAGCAATTTCCAACAAAAAACCATGGCATTTCCTACCAGATCACCAGTCACAATTTACCATGATCCGCACACCATTACAGTACCCTCCTCTGCAGCAATCAGTCTGGTCACTATTACCGTGCCTGGACCAGTTCCCTATGAAAGCAGTAATGCCATACCTTGGCATTATGGCTCTGATCTCTACTGCAACGGGGAGAAGATCACTCTGGATTCATCAACCTCTTCTCCACAAATTGATAATGTTGGGGGAGGCGGAGGCTTCACCAGAAGCGGACGCCTTTTTGCCTCATAAACACAAAGACCTAATGTTGAAGCAGAGGCTGCTGCAAAAGCAAAAGGAAAGAGTGTGGTATCTGAAGAGCCAACTACCAAAGAAACTCAGAAGACATCTTTTGAACAAGATGTAGACGAGTTCATGAGAATCATAAAAAGAAGTGATTACAAGGTGGTGGACCAGCTTCACCAAACCCCCTCCAAAATCTCCATATTATCACTGTTGATGTGTTCTGAAGCTCACAGGAACGCACTGTTGAAAGTCATGCACGCAGCATACATGCCGGAGGAGATTACTGTTAATCAGCTAGAAACTGTGGTTGCAAATGTCAACACCAGTCATGGACTGGGCTTTACCAATGCTGACTTAACAACAGAGGGACGCAACCATAACAAGGCTTTGCATATCACCTTGGAATGCATGGGTGTTGTTCTATCTCATGTATTGGTGGACACTGGGTCATCACTCAATGTTCTACCAAAGAAAGCCTTAGTGAAGCTGGAGCATGATGGGTTGGCATTGCGTCCGAGTAATTTGGTGGTGAGAGCATTCGATGGCTCTAAAAGATCAGTGCTTGGGGAAATTGATCTGCCTGTGTTGATTGGCCTACAGACCTTCAAAACTACCTTCTTTGTGATGGACATACAGCCGGCCTACAGCTGTCTGTTGGGTAGACCCTGGATCCACGCCGCTGGCGCTGTTACGTCTACCCTTCACCAGAAGTTAAAATTCGAGTGGGAAGGCCAAATCATCACCATCTGTGGGAAGGAGGACATCTTTGTTAGCCAGCTGGCTACGTATAAGTACATAGAAATGGATGGGGAGATCCATGAAACCATGAGCCAAGGGTTCGAGGCCCTCAACATTAATGAAGCATCTTCTGTACTGGGAACTTCTATCACATCATATCAGCAAGCCCGGAAGGTTGTTGAGGAAGGTACCGCCCAAGGCTGGGGCAAGTTGTTGCCCGTGGAAAAGAAAGAAGACCGATTTGGGTTGGGTTACAGACCTACTCAACAAGATCAATCAGAGGCTGCAAAGGAGCCCAAGTTTGTCAGCGGGGGAATGCTCACCCCGGATGCTGTGAATAGCTTGGAAGATGAGCCAGAAGACGAGCGCAACCTGGAAAGCTGGATACGACCAAGGATCCCGGGGAGCCCTGTCTCAAACTGGTCTTCCCAGGAAATTATAAGAGTTACTCCTGCAGAGTAATTATTATTTCCTGTATTTTAAAAGCATGCATCAAGTCATGCATCTTGCCCAAGATGTCAGGACTCATTTTGTAATCGGGCCATCTTGTATTTTGTGCAAAGATCAATTAATGAATATCAGGACATCTTTCGCAAATGAGTCTTTTCTTTTCCGCTCACTATTTTTCATTTTTCACTTTTTGTACAAAAATAAAATGGCAATGTTTTCCAAAATAAATAACTTCATTTTTCACTTTTTCTAAGCAAGATAAAACTGATCACTAAAATGAACAAATCTAAACCCTTGCAGAGAGTGCCCTCCAGACTGCACCGACAACAACACTGCTATGACTTCATATGACTTTGACAATCCGATCAATCAAGCTGATGAAGGGGTTGAAGAAGATTATGAGCTACCTGAAGAGCTAGCCAGGTTGTTGAGACAAGAGGAGAAGGTTATCACTCCTCATCAGGAGGAGGTTGAGACGGTTAATCTTGGTACGGAAGAAGACGTGAAAGAAGTTAAGATCGGGGCCTGCTTACAAGATTCAGTGAAAGAGCAACTGATTGACATGCTTCGGGAATGTGTGGATGTTTTTGCTTGGTCTTATCAGGATATGCCAGGGTTGGACACCGACATTGTCATGCACAAGCTGCCTCTGAAAGAAGACTGTCCGCCAGTAAAACAGAAGTTGCACCGTACTCGCCCGGATATGGCAATGAAGATAAAAGAAGAGGTACAAAAGCAGTGGGACGCCGGTTTCCTTACTGTGACTAGCTATCCACAGTGGGTTGCTAATATTGTACCAGTACCTAAGAAGGATGGAAAGGTGAGGATGTGTGTAGATTACCGGGATCTGAACAGAGCTAGCCCGAAAGATGACTTCCCTTTACCTCACATTGATGTATTGGTCGACAATACGGCTCAGTTCTCGGTGTTTTCCTTCATGGATGGATTTTTAGGATACAATCAGATCAACATGTCGCCTGAAGACATGGAGAAGACAACTTTCATCACACCCTGGGGCACATTCTGTTATAAGGTAATGCCATTCGGACTGAAGAATGCTGGTGCCACTTATCAACGGGCTATGGTAACATTATTCCATGACATGATCCACAAAGAAATTGAATGTTATGTGGATGACATGATTGCCAAGTCCCTCACAGAAGAAGACCACCTGGTGAATCTGTTGAAGTTATTCAAGCGTCTGAGGAAGTACCAGTTGAAGTTAAACCCCAACAAATGCACATTCGGGGTGCGATCCGGTAAGCTGCTGGGATTTATTGTAAGTGAGAAAGGGATTGAAGTTGACCCTGATAAAGTAAAAGCCATTCAAGAAATGCCTGTGCCGAAGACTGAAAAAGAAGTTCGGGGGTTTCTAGGTAGATTGAACTACATTTCACGGTTCATATCTCACCTTACAGCAACCTGTGAGCCCTTGTTCAAGTTGTTAAGAAAAGAACAAACGGTCAGGTGGAACGAAGACTGCCAGAGGGCTTTTGACAAAATCAAGGAATACTTACAAGAGCCTCCGATCCTTATGCCTCCAGTTGAAGGAAGACCTTTAATCATGTACTTGACAGTATTAGAAGAGTCAATGGGGTGTGTGCTGGGCCAACATGACGAATCTGGTCGAAAAGAGTATGCAATATACTACCTAAGAAAAAAGTTTACCGACTGTGAACAACGTTATTCACTGCTCGAGAAAACTTGTTGTGCTTTAGCGTGGGCTGCTCGCCGACTAAGGCAGTATATGTTGACCCACACCACTTTGTTGATCTCCAAGATGGACCCAGTTAAGTACATTTCTGAGAAGCTAGCACTTACCGGACGGGTTGCAAGATGGCAAATGATCCTCACAGAGTATGATATTCAGTACACCTCTCAGAAGGCCATCAAAGACAATTTATTGTCTGATTACCTTGCTGAGCAACCCATTGATGATTACCAGCCTATGAGATTTGACTTCCCCGATGAAGACATCATGTTCATAAAAGCAAAAGATCATGAAGAGCCTATTCACACTAAAGGGCCTGACCCGGAAGAAGAATGGACTATGATGTTTGATGGGGCTGTTAATATGAATGGTCGTGGTGTTGGTGCAGTACTCATTACACCTAAAGGAGTTCACATGCCTTTCTCGGCAAAACTCACCTTTAACTACACTAACAACGAAGCTGAATACAAAGCTTGTATTATGGGTCTTGAGGAAGCCATTGACCTCAGGATCAAGACTTTGACTGTGTTCGGAGATTCGGCTCTGGTAATTAATCAAACCAACGGCAAATGGTACACCCACCAAGATCATCTGATACCTTACCAGGATTATACAAGGAGGTTATTGACTTTCTTCACAACAGTCAAGCTTGAGTATATCCCTCGAGATGAAAATCAGTTTGCAGATGCTCTGGTTACCATTTCATCTATGATCAAAGTTCAAGCTGCCAACTTCGTGCCTCGGATCTCAGTATCCAGACTTGATAGACCAGCATACGTGTTCTCAGCAGATGTTGTTAAAGATGATAAGCCTTGGTTCCACGACATTATGTGCTTCTTATAGAATCAAACATACCCATCTGGGGCATCTTCCAAAGACAAGAAGACATTAAGAAGGATGGTTGGTAGTTTCTTCCTGAATGCTGATGGTTCCCTGTACAAGAGAAACTTTGATATGGTACTTCTCAGATGTGTTGATAAGGCAGAAGTAGACTTGTTGATGCACGAGGTTCACGAAGGATCTTTTGGTACCCATGCAGGAGGGCATGCAATGGCTAAAAAGTTGTTGAGATCAGGCTATTACTGGATCACAATGGATGCAGACTGTTGTGCCTATGCCAGAAAATGCCATAAATTCCAGATTTATGCGGATAAAGTACATGTGCCTCCCAATCCTTTGAATGTGATGTCTTCACCCTGGCCCTTTGCCATGTGGGGCATTGATATGATTGGCAAGATTGAACCGACTGCTTCAAATGGCCACAGATTCATCTTGGTAGCTATTGATTATTTCACCAAGTGGGTTGAAGCAGCTTCTTATGCAAATGTCACCAGGCAAGTGGTAGCCCGATTTCTGAAGAGAGACATCATCTGTCGGTATGGAGTTCCCGAACGAATCATTACTGATAATGGTTCCAACTTGAACAACAAAATGATGGCAGAATTGTGCCGGGACTTCAAGATCCAACACCACAATTCTTCTCCTTACAGGCCAAAGATGAATGGTGCTGTAGAGGAAGCTAACAAGAATATCAAGAAGATTGTACAGAAGATGGTGGTCACCTACAGAGACTAGCATGAAATGCTACCTTTTGCCTTGCATGTATACCGAACGTCAATCAGGACATCCACTGGGGCAACACCGTATCAGCTTGTGTATGGTATGGAAGCAGTCCTACCTGTTGAAGTTGAATTGAACGAAGCAGAATGGGTCCGATCCCGATACGAGCAACTGAATCTGATTGAAGAAAAGAGATTAGCTGCAATCTGTCATGGGCAGCTGTATCAAAAAAGAATGAAGAAAGCCTTCGATCAGAAAGTCAGGCTTCGGGAATACCAAGTAGGAGATCTTGTGCTGAAAAGACTCCTCCCTCCTCATATAGACCACAGGGGCAAGTGGACCTCGAATTATGATGGGCCATTCATAGTAAAGAAAGTTTTCTCCGGTGGAGCATTGATGCTCAGTACTATGGATGCTGAAGACTTCCTGTCCCCTGTGAATTCAGATGCAGTTAAAAGATACTTCGCATAAAGTGACCCGCTGGACATAAAAACAGAATGTAAGTCCAGGCAAAAATAGGGCATCCCGGCGAATCAAAAACAGAATAAAAGACTCGGACAAAAGTAAGGGAAAATAAAAAATAAAATAAAAATCTACACCCGCTGAGTTGAAAAGCCGCATTGGACAACTCAGGCAAAAATGGGTATCCCGGTGGATTGAAAACCCGAAAGGGCGATCCACGCAAAATAAGGGAATAAGCGAACAACTGCATTCTGAATTCGTCTGTATCACTTACAACACGGCAAGCTTCGAAAGGTTCGAGCATCGGTCAAAATCAGCCTTCTTCAGAAAGCAAGATGAGAAGAACGTCAATGTCATACGGGTCATAGCAAAAGGAAAGCTCCTTGAAGCGTCATCAACATTGCCAGCATCTTTTTGTTTCTCAATTTGTAACAATCTCCTCATTTCAGGGGATCTGACTGTATCTTGCCAATTCAAGGCACACAAATTAATAAAAATCAGATTTTCAGTCATATTTCGTCTCGTACATTTTATTTTCATTTGCAAAATGTATGATGTCCTTAAGATGTTAATTGCATAAGTACAGATGCGCCTTTCTAAATTACATGCTTACAGGAAATATATTCGCTCCAGGAGTGTCTAAATTCCTATGATGGAATCCAGTAAGGGATACCTCGGGATACTTGTACGTTTCTTTGCCATAACAGGATTGCAGGTAGTCAAAGGGCAACATGGGGGCATGAAAGCTTCTCCCCAACAAGCTACCAAATCACTATCTCCTAAGTAGCACCAGAGATGCTTTATCCCTAGCTGAGTTGCCAGTCATCATTCCTCCTCAGCCAAATGTCAGATAGGGAACTATCTGCCCGCAGAGTCCCAACCTCTATCCAGAAGAGCAATGTCCGAAGATCTCGCAACAAAGCGACAAAAGCTTCCACAGCCCCAGCTAGGCTCATCATCACCAAAGAAAGGTCAATCAGTGACCTGTTTCCCCGAGCAGAATCATTTCATCAGATTTACCAATGATCTCATCCCCAGCTGGGATATCCACTTCAGACAGATCGGTCGGAGATCTCCATGGCAACGAGATCCGAATCCCGGAGCGGTATCTTTGCATAATCATAGCATTCACATCATATTTTCCCTCAGAGCGCAGCATTCCGTCTAATACGGAGCCTTACGGCAAAAATCAAACATATTGCATGAATCATAAGCCATGTTCTGAATCAAACACTTGTAAATACTGACGTTCCACCAACAATATACAAAATACTTCCCAAACTCCCAGCAGAAAGCCAAAGCATCCTCTTTGCACTCACAAAATACAGGTACATGCTCCTTTTGGCACTCGTCCGTGTCGTTTTCCCCAGTAAAGTCGCCCGAACGTTCTCTACAGACAAATACATATATACACACTTCCCTGACACCCGTTCGTGTCACCTCCTCCAACACGGTTGCCTAAATACTTGTCTATAATACACTTCTTTCGACACCCGTCCGTGTCGTACTCTCCCCAGCAAGCTGGACACTCGTCTATGTCTCACTCATCACTTTTTACTCATACAGATACTCGTCCGTATCTTGTATACATCACTTAAATCCCCTCAGAGTCTACACTCGTTCGTGTTCTTTGTTAACTAGTTGGTACTCGTCTGTATCATCATCTCTGAACATGCGTCAAGCGTTTGTTTCTACTGATACTCGTCCGTATCATAGTCTTAAGGATGCTCGTCCGCATTTCTAATCTATACACCGTGTCAGACACTTATGCCTTTGCTTTCTTGAAATTAGACACTCGTCTGTGTATACCATTCCCAAGAAGAATTCCCGGCAAAATCTTGATAAATTATCTCCCTTTATCTGACATTCGTCCTATGTCATGATATTTTCGGCAGCCGTACCCTGCCAGGTGATCGTCCTTCACCTTTTTGATGATCGTCCTTCATCATCCCCAACGGAGTCTCTATTCATTAGATCCCCTTCCTATCCGACATTCGTCCTATGTCGTGATATTTTCAGCAGTCGTCCCCTGCTAGGTGATCGTCCTTCACCTCTTGATGATCGTCCTTCATCATTTAATCTGATGGTCGTCCCCATCGTTGATCTTGTTATCTGACATTCTTCCTATGTCATGATAAACCCCAAGAGCAGCCGTACGCTGCTAGGTGATCGTCCTTCACCTCTTTATGATCGTCCTTCATCATGCTTATCCGATGGCCGTCCCCATCGTCGACCTTCTCTATCCGGCATTCGTCCTATGTCGTGATACTTTCGGCAATCATACCTTTCCAGGTGATCGTCCTTCACCTTGGATGACCGTCCCTCATCCATATCCCCAACAGAGCAGCTGTCCCCTGCTAGGTGATCGTCCTTCACCTTTGATGACCATCCCTCATCATTTATTTCTTCAACCAGATGGTCGTCCCCATCATTGCTTTTACTTTTTTATCTCCAGAGGACCTTATTTCTTTGCCTGATGGTCGTTCCCATCGTAATCTTTTTATTTCCCCAGCATGTCGGTCGTCCCCGTCATTGCTTCATCCTCAGCAGTCGTCCTCTGCTCGACGGTCATCCTCCGTTGCCCGCACTTTATAATCATACTTTATTTTCTTTTACAATCTATATCCCTTTTCTTCTTCATTCAGTGAGTGCAAATTTTGGACTGTCTTTGATATTCAACCACAAGTTATCTTGCTTGCCTGTTAAGCCATCGCTTACATCCTACACAGCTAACTCATGCTTGAATAGGGGCAGTTGTAAACACCCCAAATTTTCCCTCACTCATTTCACCATGGCTTGTGTTTCTTTTCATATTGCATAAGTTCAATCATATCATCTCATATTGCATTTTGCTTCACTGCATTGATTCAAAGTCATCTGCATCTAGGGTTTGTGATCTGAGCATTCCCTAAGCTATCTGAGCCACTCCAAAGGTCTTCAATCATCTCAAGAGGGTCCATGTATATTCAAGCATCATACTATATCCTCCCAAGGTCAAGGAAGTCAAAGAATCACAAGAACTGAGAAAGGCATGGAAGTAGAGCCAGGTTTAACTGCACAGATGACCTAAAATTAGGGTTTTGGTTTCAGAGGCCATAACCCCAAATTTTTTGGTCATTCTTGTTTATATGGGTCTTTATATGTTATGAGGATCATGCATAACAATTTTCATGAAGAAATTCAAAGGAGAAGGCATCTGATCACAAGATGACTTCTTGAGCAAGTCAGTGCAAAATCAGGGCATCTGAGGCCCCCAATCACCCAACCAAAGGGGTTTCTCCATCATTTTGAATGTGTATGATCTTTATTTGATCTTAGAAGAAGTTAGAAGTTCACAAAATTGGAGAATTTCAAGCCATTTGCAAAGTTGCCATTTTTGGAAAGTGACTTGTAATGCAAACTTGCCATTTTGGGAAAGTTTTTCAACCTCCTCTTTTTGATTCAAAAATGCTTCAAATGAAAAATTCTTGGTCATGAAAGTTGTAGATTGGATCATTCCCTTTTCAAAAAGTACAAGAACTTGATCTAATTCATCATAGAACTCAAGTTATGGCCTTGCAAAGTTGGGAAAAATCACTAAATTTTCACTTTTACACCAAAGAGGGAAACTTGCAAGTTCACATGCCAAGCATTTCTATGACTTCAAAATGACTTCTAAGCATTACTTAAACATAACACATGACCTAAAATTCATATTTGCCCAAAGAATTTCTAGCTTTCATGCCTTGAATCCCAAGTATCATAAGCCATTTTTCACAAAAGTTACAAAGAGGGAAATCTTCCAAGATTGGTTCTTAGGCTTTTGTTTGATCTCTAATCAATCCCAAAGTATCATAACAGCATCACATGGTACATTTTGCTGCATATTGCCCAAGGAATAAGACATGTCCATGACCAAAAATCACAAAATGCAACAAGCTGCAAAAAGGCAAAACCTATGGCATCTCACCCTTCATCCATTTCAGATCACATCAATTCATCCCATGGCCATCCTTGAAGGCAGCTGAACCCAGAGCAGCCCTAAAATAGCCTCTGCCACAGCCCATGCCTCAAGTACACCTAACATTGACTTTTTGGCCAATTGCCCCATGCCATTCCCACAGTGCAAGTCACTTCCTCAGACCTCTTCCAATAGTTTAGGGATGTGCTATGGATCATAAAACAGGCTGGACATAAGCTCAGAAGACACACACAACCAACATTCACAAAACTTGCAAAATCCTTCCCTTCTTCGATTCTCTCAAACCAGCCATCAAACTTTTATTTTTCCTTCACCAATGAATCACACACCCTCCATAGAACCAGAATCCACCCTCAAAACAGCCTGAAACATAACACACACAAATCTCCATTTCTGCTATACCAGAACTGAAACACTTAAACCAACCAACATCAAGGGTTTTGAAGCATCCCACTAGCTTCAGGAGGATCAGAAGAGACTCTTTGCTCGAAGGGGAGGCTCTGGAAGCACACATTTGCAGTTCATCACCTCAGGTAACTTCAAAAATAAAACTTTTCAGAGCTTAGATTTTTGGTTACAAAATGAAAATACATGTCATGGGGATCATTCTGATGTTTTTAGATTTGAAAATAGTGTGAAAATGAGCATTTTGTGACCTTCTGAAATTTCACCCGTGAAAATGAATGGCTTCGATTCTCCTTGTTCATGCTTGATAAATGGTGTTTGATATTTGATTTAGGTTTAGTTTGGTTGGGGGATCATTTCTGGGCAGTTAATTTAAGTTGGGGTGGCTTGTTGAGAGATTTAGGGTTTTGACCCGCCGGAGAAGATGACCGGAGCTCCTCTCCGGTCACCTGAAAGTCATTAAGTCCTAACCCTAATTAGTTTTCCAGATGGATTCGTAGCCATTGGATGTGGATTAGTTTAGTCTTTGAGTGGCCCAGATCAATTCATTAAACCCTAATCTGATTTTATTAGTTTAATTAATTATAATTAGGTTAATTAAGCCAGAATGAATCCCAGCCTTTGAAAGGTGCGCGCAGTCAACCCTGCCATCTTCAATTCAAATCCTGACCCTTGGATCTACATACCTCCCATTTAATTCAATTTTATTTTCTTTTTAATCCATTTTTCTTGTACATTTTATTTAAAATAGCAAATCATTTCCAAAAAATCTCATTTTTTGCATCATACCTTAAAATATTTTTATCTTTCTGAAAATAATTTTTATTTTATTTTTTGCATAAAAAATTATTTTTAAATCATTTAAATGTTTATTTTTAATTAGTTAATGGGGATTAATTAATTAAAAATACATTTAGGTATTCAAAAATCACAAAAAAATTCACATTGCATTTTGACACATTTAGAAACATTATCAAACTCTTCAAACAAATTTCTTTTTGGTTCTTGATGTATTTTGACATTTTTCATTGGAATAAAAGTCATTAAAAGGCAATATTTTAGTCCTAACTTAGAAAAATCCATTTTGCCTAACCATGAAGAGTTTGATGATGGTTCTTCTTGCATTGCATTCTTCACATCATGTAGTTTCTAGGGTAAAATTGATTTGAATTTGTCTTTCATTTTAAAATTGATGTGCATTTTTCCTTTTGAAGTGACTTAAAACCCTAGTTAACTTGAGAAAATCATAACTTCCATTAGGTTAAGACTTAGGTCCCCTCCTTTGGGCAGTGAACTTGTGTAGGGTTAGGGTTCCTTTGATCCTATTTTTAATTTTTTATCTTGTCATTTGCTTCTGATTTTGAATTTTGCATTGCATATTGTATGTAAACCCTAATTTTTGCCTTCATTTGCATTCATCTCTCATTTGCTTTCATACATGAACTTGCTATGAGATTTTGTGCATCCACATGACATATGAGACATCTTAGAATACATTAGACTCATGATTCATCATTGCATCATTCATTTTCCATGTTATGCATTCATTGCATTTCATAAACATTCATGAACTTTTATGCCTCCTTTCATGCTTCATTTGCATCCACATCCTTGTATGATCATCCACAACTCTTGCCATGTGCTTGCATCATCTATTTGCATCATTGACATCATGTCCATGCTTCTGGTTTTGACTTTCATCTTTGCATTCATTTCATTTTCATTTCATTTCATTTCTTTTGCTAACTTTTCAGGTGGTAAGTTGTTTTGAGAAGTGAATTTGCCTTCACTTCTCACAATCTCTTCTCATCCCTGTTATGCATTCATTGCTGCATTTTTCTTGTGCTTTAGAGTGAGCTTACTCATTCATGTCTCTTTCTCACTTTCTTTCTTCAAGCAACTTATCTTCTTAAGTGAAGTAAGTTGACTTGCTTCTGCCTCCTTCATCCTGTTCCTTCCTTGGTGGTTTCTCTGAAGATCTTTTGCAAGCCTCATGAACCCTAGGAACAACCAAGCATGATCATAATTAGGGTTTGATTAGTCCCCCATTAGTTTTACCTTTGTGTCATCTTTGTGTCTTCTCTTCTCATCTCATAATCAAGGACTAAACCTTAAAGGTTTTAAGGCTTTGTGATTAAGCTTATGCCTGCATCCTTCTATTAGGATGGAGTGTATAACTTTAATCCTAAGTGTTAAACCCTTAATGTGTTTAAATACTTTAATCAATTCATCTAAAAATCATTAAGACATCAAGCTTGTAACTTGGGCCTTGCATTAGGGTTCTAATTCTTCCTTAATTGGTTAAGAAGGACTAACCCTAGTGTTAATGGACAAGTCCCCCTCAAGTTGTCTTACAAACCATAAAATCCACTTCTTAATCTCACCATTAACTAAAATTCACTTTAGTAAAGGCTTTGTTAGGTCCTGAGGTTAATCCCTAATCATGGATTAAGTTGAGGAGCTTTCCTCAGCTTAAATGCTCTCATCTATTATCCTTCTATTAGGATGGTGTAATGGGTCCATTAAATCCTTGATTATGGTTTAAACTCATTACTTAATACTAAACAAAAACTCCAAAAACATCTAAATAAATGCATGTAGGTTAATGATCTTAATCCTACATCATGGTGATTAAGTGTGAGGTGCTTACTTCATACTTAAGGTATTCTCATTACCCCTAATCAGAGGGAGGATGTGATGAGTTTACTAACCCTTGGTTTAGGCTTAAGCTCATTATATTATGACAAACATAAAAAAACAATAAAAGACTGAAAACACAAAAACAAATAATAATCGTCTCCTCCGGGATTCTTTTCTCATCTCATTCATTCACAAACGAGAACTTGCTTCTTCCGTCTAATGCAAGACAGTTAGCACCTGAGCCAGACAGGTCATACACTTGAGCATAGGCAAGTAAGCAGTTCACAAGTCAGTTTATCTTTCAGTCTCTTTGGGTCGAACTACGGTGTTCTGATTTCCTCATTGCACGAGAGGATACGTAGGCATAACTTAACAGTTATCGAACAAAAGTCTTTGTCCATTCCCCCTCTTCCAGTTTTATTCTTTAAGCCTCATAGTCTTGAGCATTCCACTCTTGTTCTTACACTGAAACTTCTCTTATACACTTCACATTTCTTTTACACTGACACTTGCATTCTTTCCAGCTTTGATACACAGATTGCACTGACACTACCCCTTTAAAACACAAATCTTTTAAGCGTGGATCCCGTCGAGTACGGCGGACAATCTGGGTGCTAATACCTTCCCAGGTTCTAACCAACCCCCTTTCTCAGTTTCTCTGGTTCGCAACCATCTTATCCATCTCTTCTTAGGTTTATGCAGCATTACCTTTCCTTCGGGATAAAAATGCCTAGCTGGCGACTCTTTCCTTTCTAAGTTCACCCTTGTGTGTTCTCCCCTTCGCCGACCGTTCGCTTCTGTACCCCATTTGACTTAGCCTCATTTGGTGGGAGCGACACTTATCCTTCACCAACTTATCAACAATGGCCTTCCAAGCACCTGAAGTAGGAGGAATAGTAGATGGAGTACTAGAGGAAAATAAATCCTCTCTTGGTGTCTTCGTGACGCGCCGCTCAAGTAGCTCAATAAGATCATCCTTCTCCTTCAGCTGCTCCTACATGGTAGTCTTCTCAAGTAGCCATTCTTCTTTCTCTTTCTTCATCTTGTCTAACTCTTCTTGCAGAGCTACCTTCTCATCAACGGGAGGAAGAAAAGCAGACAATGGCAATATGGGAAACATAGACTCCTCAGGTGGATAAGGCATCTTGAGCTTGGAAGCTCTAGATCGAACCCACTGAATATAACATTCGGAAGGAGGAAGGTGTTGTCTTCCCAATTGACCCTTCTCTTTCCTATGAACAGCATGCCAAGAATGAGCAATCCTTTTCTTCATCTCTATATGATCAGCACCATTAAGAAAGAAGAAACGGGATAAGGAAAGATTGTTCGGTATGTCCTTCAAACAATAACCGAACTGTCGTCTAGCCAAAATGGGGTTGTAGCTAATTCCCCCACATGTACCAAGAAGAGGTACATTAGGAAATTCTCCACAACTATCAATAAGAACTCCAGTGTCATAATGAGAACTATACCATGTCATGTCCTTATGAGAAAGTGACATCAATCTTTGAGACCATCTTCGATTCTCTCTATTGTCCTTGAAAATATCCGACTTCAGTAGGTGCGAAATAAACCACCTATAAAGAAGAGGCGCACAACATACAATCTCTCTGTCACCTTTGGAGGTCCTATAGTGAAAAGCATGATACATATCTCCAAGCAAGGTAGGCACCGGGTTCTTCTTCAAGAAGATCTGAATAGCATTCTCATCCACAATACCATCCAATTTCGGAAACAAGACAATCCCGTAAATAAGCAAAGCAAGAATAGCCTCAAATGCATCCTTATGACCCAAAGTAAGTGAAGTAGAAGCCTTTCCCATCAAGAACTTAGCATTAATACCACGAACATTCCCCTTTGGAAGAAACTTCCCATTAAGATCGGACTCCTTAAGAAAAAGTGCTTTGGCGATGACCTTGATAGTAAGCTCCTTCTCTAAACCAGTGAAAAGAAACTCCTTGTTCAGAATAGGCAATCCTAACCAATGAGAATACTCCTCCAAAGTTGGCACTAGCTGATAATCCGGAAAAGTGAAACAATGATGCAACGGATCATAAAACTGAGCCAAAGTAGGGAGAATCCCTTCAGGTACATCAGTATCCAACATATACAAAAGCTTCCCATGACATCTTCGGAACTCTTGGGTATCAACAACCAAAGCTCCTAGCTTTCTCAACTCTACTACATTAGGATTCTTGAAGGTGTACTTCTTTGTGTTCCTCCTTTCAAAAGTCAAATCCATGGACATCTGAAATTTTGCAAAAGTTCCTTATAAGTCCTTTGAAATCTTACAAACAATGCTCATGAATGTATGATGGCATGTATGCAACAAACACAAACAAGATCACACAAGGCACACGGGCTTAGGTTCCGAGTCACGAGCATGAAATCAAGGTAACAGAACACCAACCCACACAGGTAAGTACTAAGGTTTTGTCTTCATTGTACCTGCAGAAAACCAAAAGGGTGCTAACAGAGGTGCCTGGAGTTAACAGCCATCTTTAGAATATTATCGGTACGTTGGATTACTCCCCAACCGATAACATTCTTAAAATAGATCTCGTCCGAGTGTAGTATCGCGTGACAACCGCCTTAGGGTTACACCCAGACAATTTCCGCACTACATTCCTAAATTGGCTTAGATGGGTTAAGGGTTCTACGGTCCTCAGTATGATCAGCTCAAGGTTGGAAAATAATGTCACGTACGATTACTCGTCATGACATTGATAGTCCAAGAGAGCCTAACCGAGTGGAGATTATCAAATTGATATTGCTTTGGACTACTCCATCGCATATCGCTTCGAATATCGTCGTCCTATCATAAGTTTCAACTCAGATCCGGGTTAGAATCTATCTCACACAGAGGATCACCAAAACTGAAACAGAACAACCAAGTAACAAACAAATAAAACCAAAGCAGTAAATAAATCAAAGTAGGTTGAATCCGCTTAGAGATTACTCCCCAGCAGAGTCGCCACTTTTCTGTAGCGGTAAAATCATGAGTGTAAGCTATTGATTAACTTAACTCGATGTACACAGAGTCGCCACCGCGCTTTTATTTATTTCTGAAAGGAAAAAGGTAAAAGAACGAACAAAAACCTAAGGATCTAAAAGCAAAAGCTAAAAGAAACAAACAAAGAATGGGTAAGGGGATTGGTTACGAACCGGGAAGGTTTTAGGCACCCGACTCGTCCGTGGTACTCCACGGGAGCCCTTTGAAATATTTATTGCTTTTTGGTCTGAAATTGGTTTGCTTGAAAATGATTGAGGAGATGAGGAGAAGAATGTTTTTTAATGATTTTGTGTTTGATGAGGTTTTAACGCCTCATGCCTACGTACCCACAAAGTGCAATGCGAGATCAAAACCTCGTAGTTCGTGGTACAAAATTTGAAAAGAAACAGTGAGTTGAATTGATTTTAAAATGTAGAGATAAGTCGTCATCCTTTAGCGAATAATTCTGCTAGAAAGGATGAATCATATCTAAACATATGAAAAGAAAAGTGCACAAAGGCACAAAAACAATTGAGTGAGTTTTGAATTTTTTTAAAGTATATGAGAAAATGATTTCGATATATTTACATGGATTAATATTTATTAAGAAAATAAAGTGAAAAGATTAAAATCGCTTGACCTAAGTCAAGGTTTGATTATGAAAGTGTTTGAAGTTTAAAAACAAGAAGGTTTTTGAAATAGGGAGAAGTTTTGAAAATTTAAGAATGGGGAAGAGATGAAGGGACTATCCTAATACTTGAATTAAAAAGTTAAGAGAAAAAGTGATCAAACCATATTTGCACATTTCTTCAAAGTTCGGAATTCCACCTTCAAAGATCAAAGTAACTTGAGGCCAAAGTTTCCAATCCATTCCAACTTGAGCAAGGGGAAAGATCTTAAAATCTAAGTCCATACTCCAAAGCAAAGGATAGTAACCATAGTCCGAAATTAAAGTCACTAATCTTTTAAGTGTTTATTTCTTTATTAATTTTTTGGTATCCAAATGGACAAAATAAAAACCACAAGCAACAATATAAACATAAACAAATGATATATGATATAATATGATAAAGCATAATAAAGAGATAGAGGAGCAAGAAATTGAAATAAAAGGATAAGGTGCGAGAGATTAAATTTAAACGGATTATTATATTCTCAATATTATAATATTTACAATATAAGTGGTATGATGAACTTAATCAAGCACAACCACGAAAATAAAAATAAAATCGAGGCAACCGGATCCAAGTGGATCTTAATCCGAATCGGGACAACTTTAGGTTTATGTTAAGAAATCGCCGAGTAATTTACGAAGTAATTACCCTACAAATGAGGCCGGCCACCACTAATGAAAGTGGAAAATATTCGTGTTAATACATGTTAGAGAAACGATATAATGGATCGTTCTCCGAAAACATGCCACACTAAAAGAAAAAGAATGGTCTAATCTTAATCGAGATTTTCATTGAATTTATCAAAAAGCAACCTATCACGATCTCAAAGTATGGAGAATGATCCAAATGATCATTCATCCATATTTTTGAAATAATGAAGATTAAACTTATCGGAAACCAACAATCTACGAATCGGGGATTGTCATCGACCAAAAAATAAAAAGATGAAGAGAAAAAAAAATGGATCCAAAAGTAGATCCATAAAAAGAAATAGAAATAGAAATATTTAAAAACCTTTTCTAAAAATCTTTTTAAAATATAATTTCCAAAATACTTTTCTAAAACATTTTTCCTAAAATCTCTTTAAAAACACTTTTATAATTCTTTTACATTAAAGTAAAATTTGAAACCAAATTTAAAGAATTAAAATCTAATAATCATAAATAAATAAAAAACAAAAGCAAAAAGGGAGGGGGAATGGGATCTGCGGGATGGGTGTGGATAGCAACAATCCACAAGCTTATGGCCTCAGGCCCAACTCCATCTTATATTCTTTTAAAAAAAAATTAAAAGTCACATAAAAAAACAAAATCAAAAGAAAGCCATTTCTTCTTCTTCCTCACATAACACAGCGTGAAACAGGGCATGAAACGCATGAACAGAGACGACACCTCCTCACCTTTAAAATCCAACAAACAGAAAAAACTTCTCTCTCTCTTTCCGCGAATCTTCTTTTCTTCTTCCTCTCTCTCCGATTTCGGCTCCTTCTTCCTCTCTCGTCTTCTGCGAAGCTCTCTCTACCAATCAATCTCTTTTTCTTTCAACTTCACAAACTAATTTCGAATTGGTAATAATTGAAGGTAAGAGATGAGGGATGAAGAAAGGGGTTTCTGAAAATCAAGGAAAAATGGATCGGAAGTTTTCAAGAGTGATTTCAGCAGGGTTTCTTGGGGCTAGAGAGCTTGGTCATTTGAAGAGAAATGAGGGTGTATTTATAGGAGGAGGAAGGCTGAAAACTTGAATTGATTCGGTTGCCGTTTTAGGGATTTCAGATGCGTTTTGATTTTTGATTTGCGTTTTATGCTTTTTGATTTTTTTAGGTGTGAAATTCGTGCGTGTGGGCCTGTGTTTGATTTTTGTTTCAATGCATTTTGCAGGTTGTGTGACGCGTTTTGATTGCGTTTGGAGTTGGCTTGGGCAATTGGGTGTTGAGGGAAAGTTTGGCTTGCGGCTTGTAGGATTTGAGGGAAAGTTTGGCTTGCGGCTTGTAGGATATGAGGGGCGCGCGGCTTGGCCTGTGGCTTTGAGGGGCGTGCGGGAAAAGGCTTGGAAAGGTGCATATGACTAGCTGAGGTCATGTTGATTTGTTTGGCAGCTTGGTTGTGCATTTGGCTGTGGTACTTGCGTGTGGAGTTGGAAGGCTTGGCTGGATTTGGCTTGCCGTACGGAAGAGGCGTTTGGGGCTTGGCATGAGAAAAAGCTGCTGGGAAAGGCTGGCATTACTTGGACGTTGGGCTTGAAGTTGTGATGCCTTGCGAGTGGGACTGCAGCTTGTGAAAAGGCTGATGTTGGTAGCTGATGGGCCAAAGGGCGTATGCAAGCTGAGGAAAAAAGCCGGGCCAAGCTGTTTGTGGGCATCTTGCAGGATGCGGCTTTTGTTGTGGCTGCGTGTATTGACTGCAGTTTGGTTTGTGGCTAGCAAAAGGATGATGTCAAGTGGCTAGTTGAAGTCAAGTGGGTTGTTAAGATGTAGGAAAAGCTAGGAAACATTGTGATGAGAAGTGTTGGCTGAGGCTTGGACAATTGAAATGTGTTGCTGTGTTGCCTTGATTTTCAATTCATTTTTGTAAAAGAAAATAAAAATGGGTTAATCAAAAAATGATATGGGCTTGTATTTTTTTCCAATTATTTTTAGATATGGGAATTAAAGAAAAAAAATGGGCTAGAGAAAAATATGGATATTTGGATTTTGTTAAATGGAAAATAGATGATGAAATTGGATAAAAGTGGATTAAAAATAATATTTGATATGGTAATGAATAAGGGATAGATATAAAAAATAATAAAAAATGGGATAATCGAATAATCGAGAAAAATAACGGAAAAATGGTTATTGGATAAAGGATAATGAATAATCCAACTAAAAAAGATTTAGAAATTGGATGATAATGATTTTTTTAGGTTTCACGACCAACTCCCGATTTTTCACAAGCCTCTGATAAAGAATGAACACAGCCATCACTAAACCACTGAACAGTTGAATACTTCGCAACTTGCCCTTCAAGCCACAACCATTGACTTCTGAACATCTGAACACTTTCAAATACTTCTGAATCGACCTCTGGAAAATAAATCCACAGATGAACTGATGAACTAATGAACACTCTGTCAAGACAATCTGGATCACACTTCTTACAAACCACAACTCAATAAACCAGAGAATTTTCGCAATCACCCCAACTTATCATTGAATACGCATCGCCTGAGAAATAAACCACTGGCACACATAATTTGCAGTCGAAACAATCTTTTAATAATTTGACCAATATTAGGTCAAACATCCATCTGAAATCGCATTGTGACTGAACAAACGCATCTGAATTGAAATTACTGTTTTATCCTCGCAAACCTGCAACACAGAGAAGAAGAAGAAGAACACTGCAACATATTTTTGGTATTTTGGTTAGAAGTCAGTAAATATAAACAAATATAAAGAAGTAAAAACAATGGTGATCCCCTGCGAAGCATAGACCCTCATCTGAGAAGAAACTCGAAAGCCAGGGTGATCTTGTTTGTATGCAAAATGCAGATGAAATGCGAAGAAATCTTAGGGAAAAAATTAGGGTGTTACACCCCCCACTGACAAATTTGGGCTCCGTTGCAGCCTCTGGTTGATCTTGTCGAGTTGGTCTGTAACCCAACCCGAATCTGTCTTCTTTCTTTTCAACTAGCAGCAGCTTGCCCCAGCCTTGAGCGGTACCTTCCTCAACAACCTTTCGGGCCTGTTGATATGATGTGATGGAGGTCCCAAGCACAGCAGATGTTTCAATTATATTAAGGGCCTCAAACCCCTGACTCATGGTCTCATGGATCTCCCCATCCATTTCTATGTATTTGAAAGTAGCTAGGTTACTAACGAAGATATCCTCTTCCCTACAAATGGTAATGACCTGGCCTTCCCACTCAAATTTTAACTTTTGGTGAAGGGTTGACGTCACGGCGCCAGCTGCGTGTATCCATGGTCTGCCCAATAGACAGCTGTAGGCAGGCTGTATATCCATCACAAAGAAGATCATTTTGAAAACCTGTGGGCCAATCATTATAGGCAACTCTATCTCTCCCAGAACTGATCTTTTAGAACCGTCAAAGGCTTTCACTACCAAGTTACTTGGGCGTAGTGCCAATCCATCATGTTCCAACTTCACAAGGGCTTTCTTGGGTAGGACATTGAGTGATGACCCTGTGTCCACCAATACGTGAGAAAGAATTGCAACCTTACACTCCAAGGTAATGTGCAAAGCCTTGTTATGATTGTGACCTTCCGTTGTCAGATCAGCGTTGGTAAATCCTAGTCCATGACTAGCGTTGACATTTCCAACCACAGCCTCTAACTGATTGACAATAATCTCTTCCGGCTCATAAGCTGCGTGCAGGTCCTTTAATAGTGCGTTCCAATGAGCCTCGGAGCACATTAGCAATGATAGTATGGAGATTTTGGAAGGTGTCTGGTGAAGCTGGTCCACCACCTTATAATCACTCTTTTTGATTATCCGCATGAATTCATCAACCTCTTGATCAAAAGGAGTCTTCAAAGTTTCTTTAGCAACTGGTTCTTCTTGCACCACGTACTTCCCTTTTGCCTTAGCAACAGCTTCTGCTTCAGCAATGGGTCTTGGTATTTGCGAGGCAAAGAGACGTCCGCTTCTGGTGAAGCCTCCGCCTCCCCCCACATTGTCTATCTGAGGTGAAAAAGTTGATGATTCTAAAGTGATTTTCTGCCCCTCGCAGTATAGATCTGAGCCATAATGCCAAGGGATGGCATTATTGCTTTCGTAAGGAACTGGCCCAGGCACTGTGATAGTGACCGGACTGATAGCAGCTGCAGAGGGGACCACAATGGTGTGTGGATCATAATATATGGTAACTGGTGCTCTGACAGGAGTAGCATTTTGTTGTGAATTATTGGAAGGAACATTTGCGGGATCGTAGTATATCGTAACCGTTGAGACACTTTCAATAACTGTTGCTGATATTGTAGACGGTACTGTTGACTGGACGGGTGCTGAGGTTGTAGCAGGAACTGATGGAATAATGGGTGTTGTGGTTGTAGAAGGAATTGTGACTGAACTTGTATCCGTTGAGGTGATTGATTGAGTAATTGTTGGAGTTGTAGCAGAATCTGTTGGAACAGGGGTTGCTGATGTTGTAGGAGTATCTGTGATTGTTGATGAAGGAATTGTTGGAGTTGTAGTCGCTGTTGTTGTAATCTGAAGAGTGTCATCTCTAATGAGGCCATTTATGTCGTTTCTCAGTTTCTCACATCCATTAATGGTAATGTTGCAATATCCACAGCCGACCTCACACCCGGGGAACACTTGGCATTCTAACAACTGAGCTTTGATTTCAACCAAAGGTGTCCGGATTTGTGCAACACTGTTAATTAATGTGGATGGTTTTCCCTCCTCAATAGCATTAATCCTAGGCCCGTTGTGACTAGGCATTGGATTTCTTGTGACGTTCGGAGGTGGCGCAAAATTGAGAGCTTTTGAGTCCACCAAATCCTGGACTTTCATCTGTAGGGCCCTCCATTTTTCAGTATTATGCCCCGGTGCGTTTGAGTGGAATGCACACCTGGCATTTGCATCATAGTTCTTTGGCAGATTAAGAGGATCTGGAGGAGCCAACGTCCTTAACTCAACTAGGTTGAGCTTTAGGAGTTGTGGCAAGAGTGCAGCATACGACATTGGGATTGGGTCAATTACCCTGTTTTCTTGTGATGGCCTCTGTTGGAAAGGACGTTGTTGTTGATTACCGTTATACGACCTTTGTTGTGGATAATGAGCTTGTTGTTGATACTGTGGTTGTTGTTGTTGTTGAGGATATGATGGTTGTTATGGAATTGGAGCTGGGATGGTAACAGCTACTACCGACCGGTGAGCATATTGAGGCCTGCCCCTGCTTGTATGAATGGAATTTGTTTCACCTGCCCTTCGGGGTCCCGCAAAAGGTTTTCTGGGATTGCTGGAGGAACTTGCACCACTATCGGAGATTTTGCCCATCTTCAAGAGACTTCCAATCCTCTCTCCGGCTATGACCACATCGGCAAAACTAGTAGAGGAGAAAGCAGCCAATCTATCAATATAAGTCCCTTGCAATGTGTTCATTAACATGTCAGCCATTTTCCTTTCTGACATGGGTGGTTGGACAGCAGCAGCAAGCTGTCTCCACCTTTGAGCATAATCCCGGAAGCTCTCTCTGGAAGACTGAGACATGCCCATTAGAAGAGTTCTATTGGGAGCCATGTCCAGGTTGTACTGATATTGTCGGATGAAAGCTTCGGCCAAATCCTTCCAACACCTTATGGTGGCCCTAGTCAAATGCGAATACCATTCTCTCGAAGCTCCAGTCATACTGTCCTCAAAGTAGAACATCCATAACTTTTCATCCATGGTATAAGCCTTGAGCCTTCCCAAGAAAGACTGCAGATGAGTGCGAGGACAGGAGGTACCATTGTACTTTTCGAAGCATGGGGGTTTGAATTTGTGGGGAATTCTCACCCCATCTACTAGTCACATATCCATTACATCGAAGCCCAAAGAATTCTGAGACTCCAATGATCTTAAATTTTCAGCAATCTCATCCAATCTCCTATCATATACCTCATCTCCAGCCCCTATAACAATAAACTATTCTTCTTGGGGATCCTCTTGCAGGATTCTGCCCCCAGCAGTATTACCTTGCACATTCCTTGGGATGTTAACTTCTGGATTCAAGTAAGGTCCATACTCTGGTGGATCAATACGAGGCTGGCCCCGTTCATTGTTGCTAGTCCCCCCTGTTCCCAGATGGGGCTCCTCAGGAGTTTGTCTTTCCACCAGCTCTCTTAACCTTTCTTGACTCTGGGCTAAGCCAGTCATCACTGCCATGAACTGAGACATCTGATTTCTCATCTCTACTCTCTCATTGGCCATCTGATTTCTGACCTCAGTCAGATCCTGTTGTACTTGTTCCATTTGAATGTCGGGAAGGTTGTTACGAGTCGGGTACCGGTGCGTGCGGCTGACAGGGAACACTCGGCGACGAGCAATGTTTCCTGAGATCACAACAACGTTAGAAACAATAATAATAACAAAACCAACAAAACAAAAACACAGTTAGTATGCAATGCAATATGCTTATTTGTTTTCCAAGGTATCTGGTTTGGTTCTTGGTTCTGACCTTTCCAGACCTCGAGGAAGATGTGTGATGTTGTTGAGAGAAAGCCCATCAAGATAAAACAAACTAAAATATATTACAAATGATGAACAATACATAGTTTTTTTTACAATACATGCCCATGGAGGGTCAAAATATAACAAAAGGAAAAGTACATCAAAATGGAAACAAACAACAAGCAAAGAATCAGACATCCAGTCCAAACTCATCTTCTCTGACCTCCTTCAGGAGTGCCTCAGTCACTGGACCAGCTGGGTGCTCTGTAATGGTCCTAATGAGCAGGTTCCTAGTAGCAATGGCAGTGGTCAGCTTCTTATACTTGTCCTGGTCTTTTGATATCTTCAATCCTGCTCTGAGCATTAACTCTGATATTTCTTTCTGTGTAGCCAACAGGGCTTCCTGTTGTTTCCTCTCATTGGCCTCCAACTGTTCAATCTTGGCTTGAGTCTTCTGGTCTTCTTGTGTACGGGCTTCGGTGATCATGACCCATCTAGCCTGACTCTCTTATAGATAGTTTTCAACCCTAGCCTTCTGAATCTTGGCCTCTTTACAGGCATTCTTCAATATCTGTTCTCCAGCCCTTGCTTTCCTTATGTAGTCTTCTGTCTTCTCAATTTTGGCAAGATGATCAACCCTGAGCTTTTCCAATCTCTCAATATCCAGACGACCATCACTTCTTTCCCAAAGGGTCTTCTTCAAGGCCTGGGATAGCTGCTCATTCCTCTCCTTCAACTTTTCAAATTCCTCCAGGCTAACTGTTGTTGTAGGTTGTACTGTGGATGGTCCAGGTATGTCTTCCAAGGTGAAAGGCATTCTGGTAATCTGAGCTCTGGTACGGGACTAGTCTGAGTACTGAGTTGAAGCAACATTGTTACATCTTCCAAGAATAGCTACCCCTTTTGTCTAGATGTTGTCCCAAGCCCAGGATGCTTGTCTGACAACAGCTGAATAAGGTTGTACTTCACAATATAGGGTCTCAGCTAAATCATGTCCTCTTGGAGGGTGGACTAAGGCATAACCCAGTTGTCTTTTAAACAGTAAAGGGTTGTAGTTGATGCAACCCTTCACTCCTATCAGAGGCACATTTGGGTATTGTCCACAGCTGGTGATAATGTCCTTGCCCTTGGTGCTCTGGGTACACCATCTGATATCATCTGAAGTCAAGGCAATGAACCTCTTGGCCCAATTCTTTTGCTGATGTGGGTTCAAGAAGGCATCTGACTTAGGCAGGTGTCTGAGCAGCCAGGTGTAAAACAGAGGAGCACAACATCTTACCAACTTCCCCCTCTGTTTCTCATTCCTCTGATGAATGGAGTAGTAGAAATCTCCTAGCAATGTAGGCATTGGGTTCTTCAGAAGAAACAGATGGATGGCATTCTTGCTGACAAATATTGGCTCATCTGCAAACAGTATAGCCCCATATATGCTGAGGGCCAACAGTGCACAGACTGTCGTCCACACTCCCAGTGAAGCCTTCTGGATGAACTGAGAAATCAAGAAGTCCAAATGCAAACCAGGGATCCCAGCTTTTGTTGTCATACTCTGCTCAATAAGGGCAGGCTCCAAGTATAGTGCCCTTGCTATCTCTTCATTTCTGGGAGCAGTCATCTCTGGGTTGAAAGGGATTCCACCCCTGATAGGTACTCCAATCAATAAAGAAAACTCTTCCAGTAGAGGCCCTAACTGGAAGGCTGAAAATATGAAGCATCTCAGTGGTGGGTCATAAAACTGCAAGCATGTGTGGATCATGCTCCTCTGAGAAGGATCCAGGTCCATAACCATATCCAAGATACCTCCATAGTGCTCTCTGAACAGTGGGATATGGTCAGGGGTGATGAGTGACTGGACCTGCCTGATTCCAGTCAATACAAGCTCAAAGAAGTGATCGGATATGTTGCTCTTCCTGGGAGTAGCCATGAGTGCTGCTGAAGAAACTGAAGACAAATGCTGATGAAGATCAAAGACTGATGGTGGAAATGAACCACTAACAGACTGGTGCTGGTGAGGATGGAGATAACTGAAGAAGATAACTGATGAAGACAGCTGAAACAGAGGTCTATGCAGAAGAATGGGTCAAAACCAAAACCAAGATACAATGAAGTGGATACCCTGAAAAGCAAATAAACAAATGTTAAATGATGCAATGATGAGATATGCAAATGATATGCAAGGGTTTGTGATCAAGCTGGATCTGATTATCTGTCTTGATATAAGGCCCATGTATGTTCCAAAGGTCCAAATGGAGGCTTAGCAATCCAGTAACCAGGGTGGGGGACTCAAATAAAGAGTCACATGTCCAGGGTTAATCACAAGAACTGTCCAAAGTGAGGTGTCCTTAAACAAAACAGTAACAGGGTATGATGTGGCCAAGGGTTCCTGGAAACCTGTAAACAACCCAACCCCCTCACAGGTAGTGTTCTAGAACAAGGATCCTCAGACTTGGATCAGTTATGAGAAGTGTAAACACTTCTAACCCGGAGGTACAGTGTTTACAATAACCATAAAATATCTTCCTCTAATTCACCTCAGCTTCTGAAGGTCATAATAAAAGGTCATCCAGACTTAGCAGGCTTCCCAGATAGCCCTAGCACTACAGGAAATTTGTAGCACAGAGTTCTCAAGAATGAAACCCACATCTGAACCGTGTTTCATATTCCCGCACCAGACTGAAATGGAATGGGAAAGAACATGAACCACTCTAGCCTAGGTGTCACTCAGGTCCCAGGTATAGGACCTTAATCACTCAGTGGAACCCCACCCACCAAAGGGAACCAGATCCAGCAAATGACAGTATGAAATATGCAAAACTGTAAAGAAAGCAATAAATAAAGTTGTACATAAAGCAGTAAATAAAGAAAAACAAATAAACACACATAGTACATAACACCCTAGTAAACACATATCAAACAAGCGCTAGGAGGAACCCGCAAAAAGAACCAGAAGCCCTGGTTGCAGTATAAGGGTCCCCGGCAGAGTCGCCAAGCTGTCGCTCCCACCTGATGACACGGGGCCAAGAGGGGTACAGACGCGAACGGTCAGCGAAAGAGAGAACACAAGGGTGAACTTGAAAATAGTCGCCAGCTAGGCATTTTTATCCCGAAGGAAAGGTAATGCTGCATAAACCTAAGAAAAGATGGATAAGACGGTTGCGAAACTGAGAAACTGAGAAAGGGGGTTGGTTACAACCTGGGAAGGTATTAGCACCCAGATTGTCCTTCGTACTCGACGGGATCCACGCTTGAAAGATTTGTGTTTAAGAGGGGTAGTGTATGTGTTATTCTGTGTGCAAAAGCTGGAAAAGAATGCAAGTGTCAGTGCTGGAAGAAAGTGTGAAGTGAATAAAAGAAGTGTCAGTGTAAGAAAAGAATGCAAAGCTCAAGACAATGAGGCTTAATGAATAATGCTGGAAGAGGGGGGAATATATAGAGACTTTTGTTCGATAACTGTTAAGTTATGCCTACGTATCCTCTTGTGCAATGAGGAAGTCAGAACATCGTAGTTCGACTCAAAGAGACTGGAAGATAAATTTACTTGTGAACTGCTTGCTTTTCTATGCTCAAGTGTATGACCTGTCTGGCTCAGGTGCAAACTGTCTTGCATTAGACGGAAGAAGCAAGTTCTCGTTTGTGAGTGAAGATGATGAGAAAAGAATCCCGGAGGAGACGATTATTGTTTGTTCTGGTATTTTTCAATCTTTTATTGCTTTTGGAGGTTTGTCATAAGTTAATGAGCTTAAGCCTAAACCAAGGGTTAGTAAACTCATCACATCTTCCCTCTGATTAGGGGGTAATGAGAATACCCTAAGTATGAAGTAAGCACCTCACACTTAATCACCCTGATGTAGGATTAAGATAATTAACCTACTTGTAATTATTTAGATGTTTTTGGGGTTTTGTTTAGTGTTAAGTAATGAGTTTAAGCCATAATCAAAGATTTAATGGACTCATTACACCATCCTAATATAAGGATAATAGATGAGAACATTTAAGCTGAGGAAGGCTCCTCAACTTAATCCATGATTAGGGATTAACCTCATGACAAAACAAAGCCTTTATTAAAGTGGATTTTAGTTAATGGTAAGATTAAGAAGTGGATTTTATGGTTTGTAAGACAACTTGAGGGGGACTTGTCCATTAACACCAGGGTTAGTCCTTCTTAACCAATTAAGGAAGAATTAGAACCCTAATGCAAGGCCCAAGTTACAAGCTTGATGTCTTAGTGATTATTAAGTGAATTGATTAAAGGATTTAAACACATTAAGGATTTAACATTTAGGATTAAAGTTATACACTCCATCCTAATAGAAGGATACAGACATAACCTTAATCACAAAGCCTTGAAACCTTGAAGGTTTAGTCCTTGATTAAGAGATGAGAAGAGAGACACAAAAGATGACACAAAGGTAAAACTAATGGGGGGACTAATTAAACCCTAATTGTTAACATGCTTGGTTATTCCTAGGGTTTGTGAGGCTTGCAAGAGATCTTCAAGAAGAAGCCACCATGGAAGAAGCAGGATGAAGGAAGGAGCAGCAAGAGGAAGCAAGACAACTTACTTCACTTAAGAAGATAAGTTGCTTGAGGAAAGAAATAAAGGAAGGAGCATGAGTGAGCAAGCTCACTCTAATTCACAATTAAAATGCAGCAAGGAATGCATAAAAGAGGTGAGAAGAGGTTATGAGAAGTGAAGGCAAATCCACTTCTGAAACACTTACCACCTGAAAAGTTAGCAAACCCTTCATGGTTAGGCAGAAAAGATTTTTCTAAGTTAGGGTCAAAAATATTGATTTTTAAGAACCCTAAATCCAAAGAAAATGTCAAAAGGGATCAAAAACCAAAAATAAATTTGTATGAATGGCTTGATAATGTCTCTAAATGTGTCAAGATGCAATGTGATTTTTTTGGTCATTTTTAGAAACTTAAATGGTATTTTAATTAATTAATTTCCATTAATTAATTAAAATAAACATTTAAATATTTTAAAAATACAAATTTTATGCAAAAAAAAATAAAAATTATTTTCAGAATGAGAAAAATATTTGAAGTCATGATGCAAAAAATGAAAATTTTTAGATGCATTTTGCTATTTTAAATAAAATGAACAAAGAAATGCAAATAAAATGAAAATAAAATTAATTTAAATGAGAAGTCAATAGATCAAAGGGCATGGGTTTAAACCAACAAGCACAGCATGATCAGTGAATCATAAGCAACATTTCTATGGCATAAGAAACGATTTCTGGAAAAAATGTTCTTGGTGATACCTGAACTGAAGCTTTCGAAAATGGTACTGGCTGGCTGCTTCTTTGCTTCAAATCAACTCCAATGATCCCCCTGAAGAGTTTGCAATGCTTGGTTGGAGTTTATATGGCCTCTATGTGAAGTTTGCTGAAGCTCATGTCAAGGGAAGTGAAAATCGTGTTTTTGATTTGAGGTGTTTCAAGGAAAAATGAAGGGTGGGAAATGATCAGTGATGAATGTGGAGTTGAATGGTGGAAAAAGTTTTGAGTTTTGATGGTTGAGTTGTGTGTTTCGAAGAGAAATGCATAAGAGAGGATTTTGGTGAATGCTCTGTTGTGGGAGGATTCAGCTTGTGTTCTTGTATGAAATGGCTTGCTTGAGGTCCACATAACATGTTCTGATTGGGCAGAGAGTTGTTGTGGAGCAGTGTGATTGGTATGGCTCATGTTGCAAAAAGTCAAGAAAGTTGTACTTGGAGGTATGGGCAAGTGGCAGGCTGGGATTTGGGCATGTCCTGGTTCAGCTGAGATCAAGGAATGTTTGTGAATCATATTTGATGAGCTGTGGCAAGTGGATGAGAGGTTTTGTACCATTTTGCAAATTCATGAAGTTTTAGCCCCTTTTGGATTTCTTCATGGGAAAGGCATGAAACTTGAGATTTTTTTGGGCAATTATGAATTATAGGTCATGTATGATGTTTGTGTAATGGTTAGAAGTCAATTAGAGGTCATATTTTGCCTTGGTATGAGTTTTTGCAAGTTTCCCTCTTTGGTACATAAGTGAAATTTTGTGATTTTTCCCAACTTTGCAAGGCCATAACTTGAGTTCTATGATGAATTAGATCAAGTTCTTGTACTTTTTGAAAAGGGAATGATCCAATCTACAACTTTCATGACCAAGAATTTTTCATTTGAAGCATTTTTGAATCAAAAAGAGGAGGTTGAAAAACTTTCCCAAAATGGCAAGTTTGCATTACAAGTCACTTTCCCAAAATGGCAACTTTGCAAATGGCTTGAAATTCTTCAATTTTGTGAACTTCTAACTTCTTCTAAGATAAAATAAAGATCATAGACACCCAAAATGATGGAGAAGACCCTTTGGTTGGATGATTGGGGGCCTCAAATGCCCTGATTATACACTGACTTGCTCAAGAAGTCATCTATTGATCAGATGCCTTCCCCCATTGAATTTCTTCATGAAAATTGGTATGCATGATCCTCATATCATATAGAGACCAATAGAAACAAGAATTACCAAAAAAATTGGAGTTATGGCCTCTGAAACCAAACCCTAATTTTAGGTCATATGTGCAGTTAAGCTTGGCTCTGCTTCCATGCCTTTCTCAGTTCTTGTGATTTTCTGACTTCTTTAATCTTTGAGGGATATGGTATGATGATTGAACATACATGGACCCTATTGAGATGATTGAAGACCTTTGGAGTGGCTCATATGGCTCAGGGATTGCTCAGATCACACACCCTAGATACAGGTGACTTAGAACCAATGCAGTGAAGCAAAAAATGCAATATGAGATGATATGATTGAACTTATGCAAAATGAAAAGAATCACAAGCCATGGTGAAACTTAGTGAGGGAAAATTTGGGGTGTTTACAGGGACTAGCACCTAATTGTTATCATGCAAAGGAAATCCTAGGTTAATGGGGTTTACTATCCTAAAGGAGGAAGAGATAAGAAGAGAACGAAGAAGAGAAGAAGAAGAAAGGATGGCCTAAGCCCCAACAAACACAAATAAGAGAATATCAATAAAGAAAAGAAAAGAGATAAGAATTAGAGATGTGGGAATTACATCCACACCTCTCACTTACCAAAGCCCCTGAAATGGTTAGTAACATAAGCAAATATCATGACAAAAGCAAATGAGAACAAATGAAACACCAAATGGGCATAAGATCAAATCAAAGCAACACAACCAGAATTGGAATCTCAATTACAAATGTCAAATGCAAGCACACAACACAAGAATGAGAAAGGGACTATACAATTCAACATGAAGCATTATGGATTATCATGACAACTCAACTCAAACATGAGATAACACAAAGCAAACCAAGCAAACAAACATCACAAACTTCAAGACCAGAACCTTAACATGTCAAGAATGTGCCTAAGCAACACAAGGGATGAAGAGTAGAGGCATACAAACTTAAACATTAACACCATGAGAAGCAAAGAAGCATAAGAAGTGAGGTGAACATGTACATAAGTGAATGAACTTCAAAAGTAAACAACCACAAAAATTTCTCAAAGTAAAAACATCAATCCAAGACCAGAGAGGTTTCAACATCCTAAAAGGGTTCTAAACAACCTAAGGGAGTTGGCACAAGTGCCATCCCAACCTAAGGATTAAGCATATGACCAAAAAGGATGCAAAAGAAAATGAGCAAAGACCAAAATTCAAATCAAATCAAGCATACATCCAAAAATTCCACAAACTTGCACAAAGACTCTTCAAACATACAATATTAACATGCCAAAAGAAAAGAACCAAAATCAGAAGCTAAGCAAGTCAAATAAATGCCTAAACATGGATTAGGGTTATGAAACTTCATGCACAAGCTAAGGATAAAAAATAATCAAGCAAGCTTCTAAAAATCAGAAGAAAAATCATCAACAAACTACATTTCAATGTGAATCCAGAACAAAAAGAATCAATTCAAAATCCAAATTAGTGATCAAGATAGAAATTGTACAAGACAGCATGCTTTAAAAATGAAATAAAAGCAATTAATAAAAGAGGAAATTAATTCCAGCGTGGAAAATGAAAATAAATGGAAAATAAAAATGTCAAAAATTAAAGAAAACTCAAAATATCATTCATGAATTATTTTGGAATTTTTATGAACTTATTTCTATTTTTAAAAATTATAAATCAAATTGCAAACAAAATGAAATAAAAAAATAAGAACACAAAGCCAAGGGTGAGAATAGCAACTACTTCAGTTCAAATTGCTTGGGCTTACAACACAGGGGGTACGAATAGCACTCAGGCCCAGTGGATCCTGCGCATATACACAATAATATGGTGGAAAATCAGGAAAATTAGGGAAAACAACAGGCCATTGGATCCAGTGAACGCTCCAGATCAAAGTCAGTGATCTCACTAGGTCAAAACATCAACAATCACCACATGCGTGTACACAAAAATTACTATGGGTGCGAAACAACATGCATTATTCAGATTCAAATATAAAACCATAATCACGTGAGAGGGAGGCTGCATTTTTAATGCACTGTCACGCTGTTATCCGTTCAGATCAACCATCCAATGGTTCAAACATCATCTTCCTCAACTTCAATTTCCAGAATCCGATGAAGGAGCCCTAGCTCCGGTCACCGGAAAAATCATCAGTATGAACAAATCAACATCAAAATGCAACACAAACTCCAGATCAACTAGTTAAAACATGCTTATCACGAATATGGCAATGAAAATCACAATAGATCAAAGATCAAGCAAAATCGAAGAGAAACAGTTTTGTCCACCAAACTTCAGATCAACATAACAAACTCAATATTCAAGCAAATGCAAAACTAATCACACCAGAATCATCAGTACAACAAGCAAAACACAATGCACATAATTAGAACGATTTCTAGATCCACGAATTTGAAGCTAACCTGAAACTTGCAGAGCTCAAATTAGGTCAAAAGAAAGCTTCCAATGTTGCAGATCTACCTCCTCTACCCTCTCCTTGAAAAATAAATGCAAGAGAGAGCTTGAATTGCTCTAGATCTTGAAATTCGAACTGAACTGCACCTGAACTGCACCTTGTGAAATCTTGAGATTCAGCTTGAATTGATGGTGAATTGATGATCCTTAGAGTTCAAGGATGAAGAATATGAAGTTTGTTTGGTGAATGAGTGAGAAAATCAGAGGATTCGAATAGAAATGCATGAGATGCAAAAACTTGAGAGTGATGAAAATGTGATGAATTCTGAGCAAATGGAAACCCTAACTGCTTATATATGATGTCAATGATCACTGATGCAAAAATGAAAGGGAATGCACGTGAGGAATGAGTGGGAGAAAGAATTTTCAAAATTGGCAAGAGTGATGTGAGGGAGTGAATTGCTCGTGCTCTTCATCCTTCCTTGCACATGCTGAACTCTCATCCATCCCTTGATTCATAAGTGAACTTATCCTGGCCCTTGGATGATTGCATCATGCTTTTTGAATGTTCATGCACTTTTTGCATTTTATGAAATATTCACTTCCCATGCACGAATTTGAAGTTCTTTCTTGAGACAAATGTCTTTCATGTGATGCCTTGTGGTATTGTGATCTCAATTTGTCCATAAGTCAGCTTGGAATTGAACTATATGTGTTTTTTCTCTTGGTGGAAACTTGAATTTTAAGGTAAACCCTAAAAAATAAGTAACTTTCGAAGGCCATATCTCTTGATCCATGAGGGCTATGAAAATGTACTTGTACTTTCTGAAAATGGGAGAACCTACCCTACAACTTCCATGTTTGTTGGAAATTCATTTGAGATCTTTTTCACCATGAAAGAAGCCTTTGAAAATTAGGGCAAAAGTTGCCAAAAATGGAAAGTTTCATAACAAGCCATATGCCAAAAATGGAAACTTCTTCAAAACCCTTTGATTCTTGATTCTTGACTTTGCCAAATCTCTTCTAAGGTCTTAAGGACATCCCTTGGCTTGAAAATGGAGTTGGACCCCTTGAATCCTCACAGTTGACTTTTGAAATGCACAGTTGACCAATTTCTTCTTATGCAAGCAACTGATGAAATAACTGCCTTCCTCAAGGAATTTTCTCACCAAATTTCATCCCTAGGATCCTCTTATCATATGAAAGACTTTGCCCACATGTAATAGCCAAAGTCACAAAGGATTCATGCTTGAAAATGAAACCCTAATTTGGGTACCATTGTGTAGGAGCTTGCCCTAGCTTGGATTCCCTGATGATCTCCCAACCTCCTGGACTTTTGCAAAGGATCTTGAACTTGTGAATGTCATGTAGACTCTTCATGGGACTTGGACAAGTCCACTGGGCCTCTTGTTATAGCTTGTAATGCCTCAAATCCACCAAGAGTTGATCATATGCCTAATGCTAGAACATGAGAATGTTATGCTTTACTTTTCCATGCAAAGATGCCAAAGATATGATATGCTCATAATGATTATGGTATGATGATGATGCTTAAAAAAGAAGAGGGCAAATTTGGGGTGTTACAGCTGCCCCTATTCAAGCAATTGTTAATCTGAAAGGGACGATAGCACGGGCTATCGACCGTTCAAGATGAACTGTGGTTGAATACCAAGAAAACCTGAAATTTGCACTCTGCTGGAGAATGCAAGCAATGGGAAATAAACCCAACCAAATGATGCTTTGGGTACTTGAAATGAATACGAAGCAGACGAGCTCCTTCCAAATTGAGTTGTTGCTTCGGATAAGAAAAACCTAGACAGACGAGTCTCTCTCAAAGCAAACCTGTTACGCAAGGAACTGGACATACGAGTGTTCATTACGCATACCTGTTATAACAGGAACTCGACATATGAGCCCTCATGCGTTTAGCAACATATAATCTGAAACAGACGAACCTCTTTCGGATAAACTTGTTACGCCAGGACCGGTGATGCACTTAAGTCTGTGGGATAGACATGCATAATCAGGATAGACGAACCCTCTTCATATATTATCCGCAAATATATGGTCTATGACAAACGAGCCTTCTTCAGATAACCTGTTACGCCAGGTGCGACATTAGGATTTGACGAACCCTATTCACCAATCTTGCGCAGATGGGCGGTGCTTGAGTCAGACGAACCTCCTTCGGATATACCTGTTACGCCAGGACCGGTAACCGTTTTGACGTTTAATCCCACCATCAAGACTTTAAACCTCTTCAACACAGACGAGCGTTGGATGATCATCAAGAAAACACAAACGAGTGCCATAAGTCAATGATACAAACGAATATCAGACGATGATCAAAGAAACGCAGACGAGCGCTTCGGCAATGATACAGACGAATATCAGCCACTGGTACAGACGAATACCAGAGATTCAACATAGACGAGCGTTTGGAGTAGCAATACCAACAAGTACCAGAAATCCAACACAGACAAGCAATTGGAGTAACAATACAGACGAGTACCAGAGATCCAACATAGACGAGCAATTGGAGTAACAATACAGACGAGCATTGGAGAATGCATACGAGCATCACCACAGACGGTATCGAGCACCAAAAGGAAGTTACACACAGACGAGTGATGGGAAGTGCAGACGAGCAACAACATCTACCAACCATGGGCGACTGCTGGGTAAAGCAAACGAGCAATTAACAAAGCGTGAACACAAACGAGTATTGGGGCAATGCCGACGAGTAGCAAGCAAATATCAGACACAGAAGAGTGTTGGGGGTGCATACGAGCATCAAACTAATGCCTGATTGGCAACAAGAATCACAACTCTGCAGGAAAGAACCAGATCAAGAGGCTTTGACAATGCCTAATTCTGACTGGGGATGAATAACAGTTTGTATCATCACACTGACCAAAAATAAATTGGCGACTTCTCTAGGGATATTTTAATGATGGTTGTATCTCAATCATGAAACTCTGCGGGGAATTGATGATCTTCCGACACGGCTGGGGAGATACCTGATCATAGCCTTTGCTAGGAAAAGAGTTCTGACAGTTATAAACTCTGCGGGGAATTGACAATCTTCCACTGCCTGCTGGGCATACCTCTCTTTTGGAAAGATAATTTGCTTGGGGATTCCACCTGCCCTAACTCAGCTGGGGAAAAATCTGTTCGGGAAAATGTGACACCATCCTGCAAAACCTGCAACAACACCATGTTTTTAAATGCAATGTTATTTTTTGCCCGACACTCAAAGATGGTTTTAAATGCTTCCCTGCAATGTCATTTTCATTTTTTAGAAAACAAACACCATGTTTTTAAATGCAATGTTATTTTTTGCCAAAAATTCAGGACATTTTTGCAAACAAAAATAAACACGACACAACTTTTTGACTGCATATTCTTTTATTGAAAGGCCTCTGAATAGGCAAAGTTTTACATCAGGAAGCAACCACCTAGAAAGAGGTAGCTACCATAAAATTGAGAAAATAAACTATCCTAATGGAAATGGGCACGGCATCCCAATGAGTTTCCTTCTTGCTATGACCAGCATGTCTTCAAAACTCTCTATTCTTACCTCTGCTTTCTGAAAAGATGAGGGGACTGATTCCTATCCTTCTGATATTGTCCGGCTGTACGAAATGATGATTTGGTTCAGATTACCCGGATCGCAGTTGTTCGCTTATTCCCTTGTTTTGCGTGGATCGCCCTTTCGGGTTTTCAATCCACCGGGATACCCTTTTTTGCCTGAGTTGTCCGATGTGGCTTTTCAACTCAGCGGGTGTACATTTTTTTATTGGTTTTCCCTAACTTTTGCTCGAGCTTTTTATTCTGTTTTTAGCTCGCCGGGATGCCCTTTTCTTTCCTGGACTTTAATTCTGTTTTTATGTCCAGCGGGTCTTTTTATGTGATGTATTTTTTAACTGCGTCCGAGTTAACAGGGGATTGGAAATCTTCTCCATCCATAGTGGTGAGCATCAGTGCTCCACCTGAGAAAACTTTCTTCACTATGAATGGGCATTCGTAGTTTGGGGTCCACTTGCCCCTGTGATCTAAACCTGGCGGAACGATCCTCTTAAGCACAAGCTCGCCTACTTTATACTCCCGAGTGCGTACTCGTTGGTCGAATGCTCGCTTCATTCTCCTCTGATAAAGCTGACTATGACAGATAGCCGCTAATCTCTTTTCCTCGATTAGACACAGTTGATTGTATCGAGCACGTACCCACTCAGCCTCATCAAGCTTCACATCCATCATCACACGCAATGAAGGAATTTCTACCTCAGCAGGCAAGACTGCCTCCATACCATATACCAATGAGAAAGGAGTTACCCCAGTTGATGTCCTGACTGACGTTCGGTACCTATGTAGCGCAAATGGTAGCATCTCATGCCAATCCTTGTAAGTTACAACCATCTTTTGCACGATCTTCTTAATATTCTTATTAGCCGCCTCTACCGCACCATTCATCTTTGGTCGATAAGGAGAAGAATTATGATGTTGAATCTGGAAGTCCCGGCACAATTCTGCCATCATATTGTTGTTCAAATTAGAACCATTGTTAGTAATGATTCGCTCGGGCACTCTGTATCTGCAAATAATGTCTCTTTTCAAAAATCTGAATACCACTTGACGAGTGACAAATGCATAAGATGCTGCTTCAACCCACTTAGTAAAGTAATCGATCGCAACCAAGATGAAACGATGACCGTTTGAAGCAGTAAGCTCTATTTTCCCGATCATGTCAATGCCCCACATAGAAAAGGGCCAAGGAGATGACATGACGTTGAGCGAGCTGGGAGGAACATGCACCTTGTCTGCATAAATCTGGAACTTGTGGCACTTACGGGCGTACAAACAACAGTCTGCTTCCATTGTTATCCAATAGTACCCTGATCTCAACAACTTCTTAGCCATTGCATGTCCTCTTGCATGAGTACCGAAAGATCCCTCGTGGACTTCTTGCATTAACAGGCTTTCTTCGTGTCTATCCATGCATCTGAGCAAGACCATGTCAAAGTTCCTCTTATACAAAACCCCATTTGTATTCAAAAAGAAACTAGCAGCAAGTCGTCTTAAGGTCTTTTTGTCGTTGGATGATGCCCCAGCTGGGTATTCTTGTTTTTCCAGGAACAACTTGATATCGAAGTACAGAGGTTTCTCATCAAACACTGTGTCTACAGAGAAAGCATAAGCTGGTGCGTCGAGTCTGGAAATGTCAATCCTGGGCACATAATTCCAACACAAGACCTTGATGGACGAAGAAAGAGTAGCCAATGCATCGGCAAATTGATTCTCATCTCGTGGTACATACTGAAGCTTAACCGTTGTGAAGAACGTCAACAGTCTTCTGGCATAATCCCTATAAGGAACTAAGTGTTCTTGATGTGTATACCACTTGCCGGTAATCTGATTGATAACAAGGTCTGAATATCTGAATATATCGAGGGTCTTAATCCGAAGATTAATAGCCTCCTCTATTCCCATTATGCACGCCTCGTATTCCGCTTCATTGTTGGTGCAGCCAAAAGTAATTCTGGCAGCGAAGGGAAAGGGAACACCTTCAGGAGTGATAAGAACAGCACCAACTCCACATCTGTTGATATTGACTACCCCATCAAACATCAACTTCCATTTGGATTCAGGGTCTGGCCCCTCCTCCGGAAGTGGTTCCTCGCAATCTTTTGCTTTGAGGTACATGATGTCCTCATCAGGGAAATCAAACTTCATTGGCTGATAGTCATCTTCGAGGGGCTGCTGTGCAAGATAATCTGACAATACACTTCCTTTGATGGCTTTCTGGGAAGTATATTGTATGTCATACTCTGTTAAGATCATTTTCCACCTTCCAATCCTTCCGGTTAATGCTGGTTTCTCGAAGATATACTTGACAGGATCCATTTTTGAGATTAGCAGTGTGGTATGGGTCAACATATATTGTCTCAGTCGACGAGAAGCCCATACCAAAGCGCAGCAAGTTTTCTCGAGCAGTGAGTAACGAGATTCACAATCAGTAAACTTTTTGCTAAGGTAGTAAATAACATACTCTTTTCGACCAGACTCGTCATGTTGGCCTAGAACACACGCCATTGACCCTTCTAGCACAGTCAAGTACATGATAAGTGGCTGTCCTGGAACTGGAGGCATTAGAATCGGAGGTGTCTGCAAATATTCTTTTATCTTTTCAAAGGCTCTTTGACAGTCCTCATTCCACCTGACCGTTTGCTCTTTTCTTAGCAATTTGAATATTGGCTCGCACGTGGCAGTTATATGAGATATGAACCGTGAAATGTAGTTCAATCTCCCTAAAAACCCGCGCACTTCTTTTTCTGTTTTCGGTGCAGGCATATCTTGTATTACTTTTACTTTTGCAGGATCCACCTTGATTCCTCTCTAGCTAACAATGAAACTCAGCAATTTTCCGGACCGCACTCCGAAAGTACACTTGTTTGGATTCAATCTCAGCTTATATTTTATCAATCTATCAAACAGATTTTTGAGATTGACCAAATGCTCTTCCTCGTCTCGGGACTTGGCAATCATGTCGTCCACATAACATTCAATTTCTTTGTGTATTATGTCGTGGAACAATGTGACCATAGCCTGCTGATACATTGCCCCGACGTTCTTCAACCCAAAGGGCATAACCTTGTAGCAGAATGTACCCCACGGGGTAATGAACGTTGTTTTCTCCATGTCTTCCGGTGCCATCTTGATCTGATTATACCCGGAGAAGCCATCCATGAAAGAAAATACCGAGAATTGAGCGGTGTTATCTACCAGCACATCAATGTGAGGTGACGGAAAATCATCCTTTGGACTTGCTCAGTTTAGATCCTGATAATCAACGCACATCCAAACTTTGCCATCTTTCTTTGGTACAGGCACAATATTAGCTACCCAAGGTGGGTAACTAGTTACGGCAAGGAATCCGGCATTCCACTGCTTCTGAACTTCCTCCTTGATCTTCATCGCCATATCAAGACTAGTTCTTCTCAGTTTTTGTTTCACTGGAGGACAGTCTTTTCTTAGTGGCAGCTTATGCCCAACGATGTCAGTATCCAGTCCTGGCATATCTTGATACGACCAGGCGAAGATATCCACATACTTACGTAGCATACCAATCAACTCCTTCTTTACCTTTGCCTGCAGACTGGCCCCAATCTTTATCTCTTTCTTTACCTCTTCAGTCCCAATGTTGATAATCTCTATTTCCTCCTGATGAGGCTGAATGACCCTTTCCTCTTGTTTCAACAACTTGACCAATTCTTCGGGGAGTTCACAGTCTTCCTCAACCCCTTCATCAGCTTGGTAGATAGGATTGTCGAAGTCATGCGTGGTCATAGCAGGAAAGTTATCACTAGAATCCGGATGATCAACACTGCACAGATGATGTGCTTATTTCAGAATCTGTTCTTTTTTCAAAAGAGACGCAAACACAAGAAAAAACAAAACATTGCCATTTTATTTTTATTTTTTTTGTGAAAAATTTTAAAACGAAAGAAAGAGAACACAATTTGCTTGAAAAATGTCCTTTATTTCATGGAAAAATAAATGCATTGAAAGCATGGTGGCCATACAAATGGATCCGTGCACCTTGGGAAGAGTGCAGGATTGACATGCAGCATGATAAAAAGGAAACAAGTAAATTACTTTGATTGTCAGGTAACTTAAACGAATTCCTCGACAGACCAGTTCCGGAGCTCCTCCCCAGGTGCACATGGGTGAATCCAGTTATCCCAGTCGCAGTCACTGTCCCTTTCTTCAATTGTTGCACAAATGTTGTTGCGATCTAACATTCCGGCGCTTGTGAAAGTGATGGTTTTACCACCCTGAGGCCAGTTGGACCCGCCAGGCTGATAACCAAGACCGAACTTGTCATCCTTCTTCTCCAACTCTAGCAACTTGCCCTAGCCCTGGGCGCTTCCAGATTGGACCACTTCTTTGGCTTGCTTGTAAGAGTAGATGGAGGTCCCTTCCTTCTCGTTGTTCCTCTCTGCCGGAGCCAAAATACTGACATTGACTGCTTCAAAAGCCTGACACAACGTTTCATGAATCTCTTCGTCCATTTCCACATACTTAAAAGTGGACAGATGACTCACAAAAATATCCTCTTCTCCACAGACAGTGATCACCTGACCATCTACCACATACTTCAGCTTTTGATGCAACATGAATGTCATTGAGCCTGCAGCATGGATCCAGGGACGTCCTAGTAAGCAACTGTAAACGGGTTGAATATCCATGACATAGAAAGTACTCTTGAACACTTGAGATCCTATCTTCACAGGTAGCTCAACCTCCCCGAACACAGACCTTCGGGACCCATCAAAGGCTCTCACGATTAAATCACTGGGTCTTAACACAATGCCATCAACATTCAGCTTCATCAAGGCCTTCTTAGGGAGCACATTGAGAGAAGAGCCTGTATCAACCAACACATGTGATAGGACAGCACCCTTACAGTCCATGGTGATATGCAGGGCTTTGTTGTGATTACAGCCTTCAGAAGTAAGATCTCTATCCGTGAAGCCCAACCCATGGCTATCATTTACACTGCCTACCACAGCTTCCAATTGATTAACAGTTATCTCCTATGGTACATACGCCATCTGTAAAACTTTTAGTAGAGCTTCCCTATGAGCTGGAGAACACATCAACAAGGACAAAATTGATATTTTGGACGGAGTCTGATTCAGCTGTTCGACTACTTTATAGTCACTCTTCTTTATTATTCTCATAAACTCTTCAACTTCTTTTTCAAAAGTACCTTGCCCGGCAGCAGGAGTTGTCATTTCTTCGATCGCTATCTGCTTACCTTTAGCCTTCGCAACAGCTTCAGCTTCAGGATCTCCTCTAAGAGCTTGAGGAGCAAAAAGACGCCCGCTTCTTGTAAAACCACTGACTCCTTCGACATTCACTACAGTCGGGTCAATTGTCACTGCCTTACTATCCACCTTTTGACCTTCTACATACACATCCGAGCCATAGTTCCACGGGATGGCCTTGTCATCAGCGTAAGGAACTGGTCCGGGAACAGTAATGGTAATAGGACTAACCTCTGGAACATAGATAGTCACAGGCTCCCTCCGGACAGGAACTTCAGCAGGATCAAAGTAAATTGTTATGGTAGACACACAGTTGCTTCTATCATCAACCCTATCAAACTATAGCGACCCCTCGTCAATCAGATGTTGTAACCCATCTTTCAAGTCTTCGCAACCATTAACTGAACTCAGACACCCCGCACAGTCATACCCGCACCCTGGGAATACTTGTCCTTTCAATAATCTGTCTTTCACCACCAGCAATGAAGTCTTCACTTCCTTTACATTCAAAATCAAGCTTAACCTCTCACCTCCGTCCACAACATTTATCCTTGTTCCTCCATGGGTTGGAATGGGATTTGATGTAACATTATGAGGCGGTGCGAAGTTAATCGCCTTTGAGTCGATCAAGTCTTGAACTTTATGTTGTAGCGCCCTGCACTTCTCTGTTGAGTTCTCGGGTGCTCCTGAATGGAACGCGCATCTTGCGTTAGCATCATACCCCACTAGAAGCTCTCCGGGTGGAGGTGGTGCTAATGTCCTTAATTGAACCAAGTTCAAGTCTAACAATCTTTGTAGCAGAGCCGTGTACGTCATTGGGATGGCTTCGAGTACCCTGTTAGCTAGACGAGCTTGTCTTTGTTGGTATGGTCTCTGCTGATAATTATTGCGCTATGGCTGTTGTTGTTGTTGCTGTTGGGGTTGAGTTTGTTGCACATGACTTGATGGAATAGTGACGGCTGCAACTTGCTCATATGATCCTTTGTATCCCCGACCCCGTCCTCGGCCGTACACAACATTATTTTCTCTCTCCCTTATTCTTTGAGGTCCATTAAAAGCTTTTCGAACACCACTGGAGCTATCTGCACCGGTGTCTTGAATCTTCCCCATCTTCAAAAGAGTTTCAACCCTCTCTCCAGTTATCACAATGTCATTTAACATTGTTGCTGAACAAGACGCCAACCTCTCGATAAACACCCCTTGTAGTGTTCCCATGAACATATCCGCCATTTCATTTTCCAACAAGGGAGGTTGTACTCTAGCAGCAAGCTGACGCCACCTCTGAGCATACTCCTTAAACCCTTCTTTAGCATTCTGAGACATAGTCTGCAACTGAGTACGATTTGGAGCCATATCCAAATTGTAATGATATTGTTTCACAAATGCCTCAGCTAAATCCTTCCAGCTTCGAATATTGACCCTGCTTAGCTTCATGTACCACTCCAAGGAGGCCCCCACAAGGCTATCCTTGAAGTAATACATCCACAGCTTCTCATCATCCGTGTGTGCAGCAATTCTTCCAACAAAAGAATGGAGGTGAGTTTTAGGGCAAGCCATGCCGTTGTACTTATCGAAAGTAGGGACCTTGAACTTGTAAGGAATTCTAACCCTTGGCACCAAACCCAAGTCAGTGATATCAAACCCCAGGGAACTTTGAGAATGAATGGCGCGAATCTGCTCAGCCATCTCTTCAAACTTTCTACTCATGTCAGCCCCTTGGCCTTCTGCCTCGTCCAGCAAAGTAAACTGTTCATCTTTTCCATCCATCTGCACATTGTTCAGTCCATCATTGATAATAGTAATCCCTGGTTGCGCCACAGGGATTTCAACTTGACGGGCGCCAGCCCCATTGCGATTACCTCCATCTGCAGCCCCATTGTTCCTGGCCTGAGTGTTTTCCACCATCTCGCGCAAGCGCTCTTGAGTTTGACCCATCCCAGTCATGAGGGTCATGAAGTTATCCATTCTTGTTCTCAAGTCAGCTAGATCTGCCTGCATCTGATCCATTACTCTCTCTATGTTTACTCTTGTAGGATATCTGTGCACCGTTGGCTGTTCTCGAACCTTCCTGGGAGCTATAGTGCCTGAAAGGACATAAATGTTAGAAAACTGATGAACCACCTGCAAAATAGCAAACACGTTATATGCATGCAAATGTGTCCAAGCTTAGGCATTCATATGCCCCAGTTCTGGTATTTGCTCCATATAGCCCCCTTTTGAGCATTAATTTTCAAAATCTCCCCTTGAAGAGTGTTCAGATCTCAGCAGTCTCAAACAAACAAGCTTTGCATACTCAGAAATGGTAATTGGGATTTAACATTGCATAACATGGATAACCCACTGGCAGCCCAAAGTTAGAGCACAAAAAAATTCCCCGAAGGGTTACAAGTCAATACATGAACAAAAATATAAAGCAAGACTCCTACAACAATCCTGTAGGTAGTATGAACAACAATAAATTAAAATCCTAGCCTAAAGACTCAGGTTCTTCTTCTGCAGCTATCACCTCTGTCCGGTTCTTCTTCACGCCTGCTCTCATCTTAAGCTATGCAATCTCCTTCAATGCCTCCTCCAAGGCCATCTGGCTTTGTGCCAATTGTTGAGTCTTTTCCCTTCGTATTTTGTGAACTTGTTCTACTTCTTCTTTCTTGAAGGCCATCTCTACCTCAAAAAACTCTTCCTTTTCTTTATACTTTTTTTGCTCCTGTTCCCTTTGGCCCTGCAGCCAAACAATGGACTGGCGAGCTTCTTTAAGAGTCTTCAAAGTCTTCTTACGCTATACTTCTCTTTTTGATTCCATTAGACCCAATCTCTAAAAATGAGCTTCTCTTCCAGCAAACTCCTTTTCTTTAGCTTCTAAAGTAACCTGCATCTTCTATAGCTTTTCCTCTGCTTCATTCTTAGCACGATTGGCAAGGTGGCACAAGTTAATCATTTCTGCATTCTCTATCCGGACCTCGTGCAACTGAGCTTCCAACTTCTTATATTCTTCAAGAGAGACAGTATTCTGACATGGCACCTCTTTGGGATATAATGGAGCTTCCACTGAAAATGGCATGAGCACTTCCTCTACACGCTTCTACAACCATGTAGCAAAAGGAGGATATGTCTTGGGGTATACCCTTCCAAAATCCTTCTTTCCTTTCTTCACCCTGCGAGCCCAAGCCTGAGATGCTTGTATGACCAACTCTTTGTTTCCCTCCGCAGAAAAGTACAAAGACCCAGCCAAATCTTCCATACTTGGTGGATCCCTCAGAGGATAACCAAATTGTTTCCTGGCTAATACTGGATGGTAACTGATCACACCCTTTCTTCCTAGCAAAGGCACATTAGCAAAGCTTCCACAACTAATCAGTAGCTCCTTTCCCAACAAATCCCTGTTATAACCCCAAGCTATATCCTCATAAATTAGTCCCATTAGCCTCCTAGACCACCTCCATTCATCTCTCATCTCCTTGAAAGGGCCTGACTTTGGTAATTGCTTGGCAAACCAATCAGCAAATAATGGAGCACAACAACTCACTGGTCCACCTCTGCCTTTCTCATTCCGGTAATGAACATTGTAGTATAAATCTCCCAACAAGGTTGGTACAGGGTTACCTTTAGCAAAAATGGAAATCACCTCCAAGCTTACAAACTCCTTTTCTCCCGGGAAAAGACTAGATCCATATGCCATCAAAGCCACCACAGCACCAAAATCTCCCCACTTACTTTCTTTGGCATACTCTTCAGCTTCTGGTATAAGCACATCCCAAGGAAGTCCTCTGCCCTCACTTTCCTTCAAAGCTTTATTGACCTTAGCAGATGGTATGCGACAGACTCTGGATATGTCCTCTTCCTTGAGAGCTACCTCTGATCCATAGTAAGGAAAAGTATCTCTGACAGGAACACCCAAAATGCTAGAAATCTCCTCCAAGGTAGAAGCCAAGATATAATCTAGAAATACAAAACACCGCAACAAGGGATCATAGAACTGAAGAAAAGTGTGCAAGTTATCCTTTTGGTCTGCAGTAGGTTTATCCATGTACTTCAGAATCTGACCATACCTCTTTCTGAAGTTCCCTAAAACTTGATCATTCATCAACCCTGCTAGTCTCTAAACACTCTTGACTTCTGGTTGGAGAAAAGTGTAATGGACATTCTTCTTTCTTGTAATTTTCTTAACTTCTGCCATCTGGAGAGCTTACAAATACCAGAACTGGGTGCTAAACTATAAACAACAACCTGAAAAAATGAAACACAAGTAGTTAATGCAAGTATGATGCGATGCAGATGCAATGCAGGCATATGATCAATCTGGGACCATCTGGATACTGGAATATTAGGACCCTCAAGTAACTGAAAACCAAGATTCTCTGAGCCATAACCATCTGATAGAAACCCTCAGAACCAAAAAATCAAGAAATCCGGAACCAAAAGGACCAAATCATAACAAAGACCACACTGATAATGAGGGTATGTAGAGGTCAAGGGTTCCTGCAAACCTGTAAACCCCTCCCAATCTCACTGGTGGGCTCCGGGTCAAACATCACGGACTCTCAAAACCGAATAACAATAATACGTTCACCATTTCCGAGAAATGGCTCATGACCAAATCAGGGAATCGGTTCGGCATTATGTACTACGCAGGGAGGCCTCAGCTGAGTCCGGGGAAACAAGGTCATCCTATGTGAGTTCCATGTGGGCCCTCGGGTGCGAATGGGTTTGCCATACAATGTAGTCTGCCACTGTCACCACTAAAGAGGGATCTTTCCACAAGGTTCTCAATGATCGGTCCCCAGCTGCACATAACTATCAAGGTTATGAAATGAAAGAGAAAGATCCCCAAATCAAGACATTTCCAAGACGGTCGCAAATCTGGGCGTGGAACTCACTACTACCCCCATGACAAGATCTCATGAGGCCAAAGTGGAACCACTCTAAGTCCTAAGGTGCACTCGAGCCTTGGTAATGAGCTAATCTCACAGTAACAGTATCACCCGAGACCCACCAAACAGAAAATCCAGTCCAGACAGTCCAGTAATAATATATGATACATGAATATAAGTACTGAAAACTGTAAATAAAGCTGTAAATAAACTGTAAATAAAATAACAGTAAAATAAACATGCAACAGCAAAGAATCAACACCCCACGAAACAGAAACACGCAAGCGCTAGGAGAGACTCTCAAGGGAACCAGAGATTCTGGGTTCGGTCCCCAGCAGAGTCGCCAGCTGTCGCTCCCCGGATTTCCATCTTGGTACAAACGCGAAAGTGGCGCGGAAAGAGGTAGAGTCGCCATCCAGGCATTTTTATCCCAAAGGAACGGGAATGGTAATGCTGCACAAACCAGAAGAAAAGCAAAGGAAGGACACGGGTCCTGCGAACCAAAGAGACTGAGTTCGGGAGTCGGTTACGACTTGGGAAGGTATTAGCACCACAGATCGTCCGCCGTACCCGACGGGATCCACGCTTGCAAATAAACTGTTTCAAAGGGTGAAGAAATGAAAGCTACTGCAAAAGAAAAGGAACTGAACTGGATAAAAGAAAAGAAAAGGGAACTGAAAAAGAAACGAAAAGGGAAAAATGTAGGGAAAATAAAGATTGTGCTCGAACGGGCCCTACCCCGCTGCCTACGTACCTCATCTGGACAATGAGGATTAGAGTCGCCGTAGTTCCCCTAACTAGGGGTGGAAAAGATTGCTTGAATTAAGGCTTGAACTGCCTATGTCAATGCTCAGGTGTTGCAGGCTCGGACGACGAATGCGTTACCGTCTTGCAAAATGACAAGTAGGAGCAAGTTCGCGGACGGAGCGAAGGAGATGAGAAAAGAATTCCCGAAGGAAAGACGCTTATTGTTTGTTTGTGTTTTTTAGAAGCTTTTTATGAGTGTGTCACAAGGAAGTGAACTCAAGCTCTTTTCCATGGAATGTGTACTTGTCACTACATTCCAAGATGGAATAATAGAGCAAGCATACTCAAGTAAGGAGAAGATCCCCAAAACTTGATTCCAGATATTAGGGCCTAGGCTCACTAACTCATTGAATTTATTAAGTGTTTTTTGTAATTTGAGATGAAGAAGTGTGTTTTATGATTTTTCTTGATGAAAATGGTCTCATGATCAGACTTGTGCATCATGATGAACAAGCTTGTACTATCCCAAGATGGGAAAACTACAAGTGTTTCATGGAATAAGGCTATTGCACAGGAGACCACTTCAATCCTTATTAAGTGCTTTTTAGAGTTTTTGTTTTGAGATGAGAAGAGAAGAGAACCAAGAGGATCTTAAAGGTAAGAGTCTAATGGGGGACTAGCACCTAATTGTTATCATGCAAAGGAAATCCTAGGTTAGTGAGGTTTACTATCCTAAAGGAGGAAGAGATAAGAAGAGAAAGAAGAAGAGAAGAAGAAGAAAGGATGGCCTAAGCCCCAACAAACACAAATAAGAGAATATCAATAAAGAAAAGAAAAGAGATAAGAATTGGAGATGTGGGAATCACATCCACACCTCTCACTTACCAAAGCCCCTGAAATGGTTAGTAACATAAGCAAATATCATGACAAAAGCAAATGAGAACAAATGAAACACCAAATGGGCATAAGATCAAATCAAAGCAACACAACCAGAATTGGAATCTCAATTACAAATGTCAAATGCAAGCACACAACACAAGAATGAGAAAGGGACTATACAATTCAACATGAAGCATTATGGATTATCATGACAAATCAACTCAAACATGAGATAACACAAAGCAAACCAAGCAAACAAACATCACAAACTTCAAGACCAGAACCTTAACATGTCAAGAATGTGCCTAAGCAACACAAGGGATGAAGAGTAGAGGCATACAAACTTAAACATTAACACCATGAGAAGCAAAGAAGCATAAGAAGTGAGGTGAACATGTACATAAGTGAATGGACTTCAAAAGTAAACAACCACAAAAATTTCTCAAAGTACAAACATCAATCCAAGACCAGAGAGGTATCCACATCCTAAAAGGGTTCTAAACAACCTAAGGGAGTTGGCACAAGTGCCCTCCCAACCTAAGGATTAAGCATATGACCAAAAAGGATGCAAAAGAAAATGAGCAAAGACCAAAATTCAAATCAAATCAAGCATACATCCAAAATTTCCACAAACTTGCACAAAGACTCTTCAAACATACAATATTAACATGCCAAAAGAAAAGAACCAAAATCAGAAGCTAAGCAAGTCAAATAAATGCCTAAACATGGATTAGGGTTATGAAACTTCATGCACAAGCTAAGGATCAACAATAATCAAGCAAGCTTCTAAAAATCAGAAGAAAAATCATCAACAAACTACATTTCAATGTGAATCCAGAACAAAAAGAATCAATTCAAAATCCAAATTAGTGATCAAGATAGAAATTGTACAAGACATCATGCTTTAAAAATGAAATAAAAGCAATTAATAAAAGAGGAAATTAATTCCATCGTGGAAAATGAAAATAAATTGAAAATAAAAATGTCAAAAATTAAAGAAAACTCAAAATATCATTCATGATTTTTTTTGGAATTTTTATGAACTTATTTCTATTTTTAAAAATTAAAAATCAAATTGCAAACAAAATGAAATAAAAAAATAAGAACACAAAGCCAAGGGTGAGAATAGCAACTACTTCAGTTCAAATTGCTTGGGCTTACAACACAGGGGGGTACGAATAGCACTTAGGCCCAGTGGATCCTACGCATATACACAATAATATGGTGGAAAATCAGGAAAATTAGGGAAAACAACAGGCCATTGGATCCAGTGAACGCTCCAGATCAAAGTCAGTGATCTCACTAGGTCAAAACATCAACAATCACCACATGCGTGTACACAACAATTACTATGGGTGCGAAACAACATGCATTATTCAGATTCAAATATAAAACTACAATCACGTGAGAGGGAGGCTTCATTTTTAATGCGCTGTCACGCTGCTATCCGTTCAGATCAACCATCCAATGGTTCAAACATCATCTTCCTCATCTTCAATTTCCAGAATCCGGTGACGGAGCCCTAGCTCCGATCACCGGAAAAATCATCAGTATGAACAAATCAACATCAAAATGCAACACAAACTCCAGATCAACTAGTTAAAACATGCTTATCACGAATATGGCAAAGAAAATCACAATAGATCAAAGATCAAGCCAAATCGAAGAGAAACAGTTTTGTCCACCAAACCTCAGATCAACATAACAAAATCAATATTCAAGCAAATGCAAAACTAATCACACCAGAATCATCAGTACAACAAGCACAACACAATGCACATGATTAGAACGATTTCTAGATCCACGAATTTGAAGCTAACCTGAAACTTGCAGAGCTCAAATTAGGTCAAAAGAAAGCTTCCAATGCTGCAGATCTCCCTCCTCTACCCTCTCCTTGCAAAATAAATGCAAGAGAGAGCTTGAATTGCTCTAGATCTTGAAATTCGAACTGAACTGCACCTGAACTGCACCTTGTGAAATCTTGAGATTCAGCTTGAATTGATGGTGAATTGATGATCCTTAGAGTTCAAGGATGAAGAATATGAAGTTTGTTTGGTGAATGAGTGAGAAAATCAGAGGATTCGAAGAGAAATGCAAGAGATTCAAAAACTTGAGAGTGATGAAAATGTGATGAATTCTGAGCAAATGGAAACCCTAGCTGCTTATATATGATGTCAATGATCACTGATGCAAAAATGAGAGGGAATGCACGTGAGGAATGAGTGGGAGAAAGAATTTGCAAAATTGGCAAGAGTGATGTGAGGGAGTGAATTGCTCGTGCTCTTCATCCTTCCTTGCACATGCTGAATTCTCATCCAACCCTTGATTCATAATTGAACTTATCCTGGCCCTTGGATGATTGCATCATGCTTTTTGAATGTTCATGCACTTTTTGCATTTTATGAAATATTCACTTCCCGTGCACGAAATTGAAGTTCTTTCTTGAGAAAAATGCCTTTCATGTGATTCCTTGTGGTATTGTGATCTCAATTTGCCCATAAGTCAGCTTGGAATTGAGCTATATGGGTTTTTGCTCTTGGTGGAAACTTGAATTATAAGGTAAACCCTAAAAAATAAGTAACTTTCGAAGGCCATATCTCTTGGGAGCTATGAAAATGTACTTGTACTTTCTGAAAATGAGAGAACCTACCCTACAACTTTCATGTTTGTTGGAAATTCATTTGAGATCTTTTTCACCATGAAAGAAGCCTTTGAAAATTAGGGCAAAAGTTGCCAAAAATGGAAAGTTTCATAACAAGCCATATGCCAAAAATGGAAACTTCTTCAAAACCCTTTGATTCTTGATTCTTGACTTTTCCAAATCTCTTCTAAGGTCTTAAGGACATCCCTTGGCTTGAAAAATGGGGTTGGACCCCTTGAATCCTCATAGTTGACTTTTGATATGCACAGTTGACCAATTTCTTCTTATGCAAGCAACTGATGAAATAACTGCCTTCCTCAAGGAATTTTCACACCAAATTTCATCCCTAGGATCCTCTTATCATATGAAAGACTTTTCCCACATGGAATAGCCAAAGTCACAAAGGATTCATGCTTGAAAATGAAACCCTAATTTGGGTACCATTGTGTAGGAGCTTGCCCTAGCTTGGATTCCCTGATGATCTCCCAACCTCCTGGACATTTGCAAAGGATCTTGAACTTGTGAATGTCATGTAGGCTCTTCATGGGACTTGGACAAGTCCACTGGGCCTCTTGTTATAGCTTGTAATGCCTCAAATCCACCAACAGTTGATCATATGCCTAATGCTAGAACATGAGAATGTTATGCTTTACTTTTCCATGCAAAGATGCCAAAGATATGATATGCTCATGATGATTATGGTATGATGATGATGCTTAAAAAAGAAGAGGGCAAATTTGGGGTGTTACAATTATAAACTGATATTGTTTCATTTCTCTTAAAACAAGATTACAAGTATACAAGAATAACAAATAACCTCTCTCACATTTGAATTAGGGTTTTATCTTCATATTTTCCCTTATTCCAAATATCAGAGACTAGTATGCTATTTATAAGAAAACTAACAAACTAACCTAATGAGTTTTTTTTAACAATTACCCATTACAAGTTAACTTAGGGTACAAGCTAAATTAAATAACATCATGTGAACAGATTTTGACGGCATGTTATTCGTACTAGGGTTTGTTCCAATATTCCACAAATTATTTATTACAATTGTGGTTATATGTAGTGCGTTTGTAGTTGTAATTAGCCAACTTACAACCACACACTAAGTTACCACAATTGATCAATCGCAATTATAGGACTTTCACAATCGTGATTACACAACTAGAAAATTCGCTTTTAGTGACCGAATTAGAGACCGAAAAAACGTTAAAATCGATCACTATAACATTTAGCGACCAATAAAGCGACTACTAATTTTCGGTTGGAAAAGTGATAGTAGCTAACCTATAGCGACCTATTTAGTGACCAAAATTTAGTGACCGTTTTCAATTTATTAAAATAAAATAAAAAGTTTTGCCACATTTAAGAATCGAACCGATGCCCTTGGAAAAGTGATAGTAGCTAACCTATAGCGACCTATTTAGTGACCAAAATTAGTGACCGTTTTCAATTTATTAAAATAGATAAATTTTTTTGTCACATTTAAGAATCAAACCGATGCCCTAACAATTGTGAAATTTATACATGACCATTAGACTATTATGTTTTAGATGTATATTTTTCTTTAAGAATGTATGTATTATAAAAGAAATTCACATTTAAAAATTATTAAATAAATTTATTAAACTAATTATCATTTAAATTATATTTTTGTAATTAATAAATTAGTATAAATATATATTTTATTTGTTAAAATAATAAATAAATAAAAAATCTGAAACTTCCACTATATAATAAAAATTGAAAAGGAATTAAAATATTAGTGATCGGATTTTCGGTCACTAAAGTTTCGGTCACTAATTCGGTCACTAAATTTTTTTATAAATTAATTTTTTATACAAATGCTATTTGAGACTAAAAATAACGGTCACAAAATTTCAGTCACTAATTCGGTGGCTAATTTTATTTAGTGACCGATTTAGTGACCTTTAAAATTTTATTAACTTGATATCCAATTTCGGTAGCTAATTCCGTGATCATGGTGACCAAAAATGTTCAGTCACTAATTCGGTCACTAAAAACGATTTTTCTAATAGTGTTATATGTGTTTTTTGTAATAGTGACCGTGGACAAGCCTAATCCACCCGAAAAATACCAAGACCTCTGGCCATCCCTACAACATAGGGTGGATGTCACACATTCTGAAACTTTTTTTTTACAAGTACACCTTTCAATTATAATTTTCGCACGGAAAACTTAATAACTTCAAAATTTTAAATTTTAAATTAAAAAATTGTAAACTCTTTCTAAATCCTCACATGATGTATAACTACTTAAACCTCGTTCATTCGCATAACTCTTTCTATTTATATTATAATTTTTCTCACACGTAAAACTTGAATAAATACATTTATTTTACTCAAGAGAGTGCAACCTCATCAATCATGCACAACAATCTAGTTATATCTTTCTAATTAACTTTTCTTACACGTGAAACTTGAATGAATACATTTTTTTTTACTTATGAGAGTGCAACCTCAACAATCGTGCACAATAATCTGTTTATATCTTTCTAATTAATATTTCTCACACGTGAAACTTAAATGAATACATTTTTTTTACTTAAGAGAGTGCAACCTCAACAATCGTGCACAACAATCTGTTTATATCTTTCTAATTAATATACATGTTTCTCTTATAATATTTGATATTTTTAGTGTATATCATTTATATATAGAGATATATAGATTTGTATTTTAATTTTTTTTTACTTAAATACTCTTTTCGTTCCGATAAATTTGATGTTTTTGTTTGATTTATACGAGAAGGTAGAAACAAGAATTTCACTTTTCTATATTGACTGTGGTTGCATTAGATTTTGAGTACTCATTGTACTCTTATTAATTTAAATTTAATAGTATATATTCATTTTTATAATTTTTATTGTCTACCTCAAATGATAATTAACATTGTGGGTCCCGTGGCCTTGCATTAATATATTATCATAAGTTATATCTCTAATCATTATTATAAATAACAAAAAAAAAAAAAGATAATTAAATAAATGATGTATGTGGTTACTATTATACATTAGCTATATCAAATTTTCAATGATTTTAATTATTTTTTATTATTGCTTATGATAATAACCAGAGGATTATTGATTAAATAGAGATAAATATACGTATCAAAGTACATGATACATTGAAAACAGAAAAATGTACAGAAGATGGTAAATAAAGATGAGATGAGCGATGATGACGTCAAAATTATAATAAAATTCATTACAAGTGTGACACAAATCCCAATACAGCAAAATATAATAAGAAAATAGAAAAAATATATTGGATAGTTATACATATACGGTGACATTATATCATTTCTAAATAAAGATGTACATTAAGAGAAAAGTAAAAATGTATACATCAACAACTGTTTATCCCCTGGAACATAGACACGCCCAGTTCATCTTGAAACATGGAAATCGTTGAGAGAAAAAATACAAATAAATTAACTCACGCAGAATGTTTGCAACACATATCACAACACATTATTTTTTTACTAATTAGTAAAATTTTAGAAGTCATTTCAAATTTATATAACAGAGACAAATTTTGTCTGGGCCAATATAAATTTGAAATAAAAGATAGTGTGTTCAAATTTATGGGAAACACACAAGATAAGAACTTTACTGACAGCCAGGATAATAGTTTGCATTTTGTCTGTTCTCTCGATTACACCCTCCATGAGCATTAACAAACTTAGGGTTAATTTTGCCAGAGCATTGTGCAGTGCCATAAGGATGTGCATTACAGGCGGGATGATTACTAACCTGTCTATTAGCAATCATAGTATTCATGACATAAAACTTATTGCTTTTTGTTCCCAATTGATCCGTGAATAAATCGGCCTCATCTTTGGAGAAATTATTTAGGCAGTGAAATCCAACCACGCATCCATTAGCTTCTTCATCAGTATTGTTCTGTGATGCCACTGAGATATTTCGATGTGGTTGAAAGAATGAAGTAACCAGTAGTGCGGCTAACAACAATGAAATTAATGATCCTTTCATAATGAGTTGCTCTTTCGGAAACTTGTGTTTTGTGCTTGTGATCAAATCTTGCTAGCTATATAAATAGGATTTTATGAATATTTTATGGTGTGGCCCTATAAAAAGATATGTAATTATTTTCATATATACTAGACTCTCTTGTGTCACATTTGATTTAAAAATTTAATATTAATTGTAAAATCTATTTATAATGTATATTTATTTATTTGCTGTAGAGAAAACTTAAATTAAATTAAATAATAAATGAGACAATATTATAAAAAATATTGATATTAAATAAAAGTAATAAAATTTAGGGTTAAATATGCTTTTCGTCCCCGTAAATATATCAAACTTCGGTTTTGGTCCTCTTAAAATTTTCGTTCAATGTTTCGTCCCCCTAAAGTTTTTCGTCCCCAAATTTAGTCTCTGTCGTCTATTTGAGATAACAGACGCTGACATGGCAAGTGAATTGACAATTTTTTTTTATTTTGTTAAACGTTAATGCTGATTTGTAAGCCACGCATGATTCAAGTCCTTATAAAAAACTTTGCCCTAATTTCATTTCAATTTCTCACGCTGACTTTCCAAGCATTTTCAACTCTTGGTCTTCATCTTTTTTCTCTGTCGCTCTCATAGATAAACGTTTGGGCTTCACTTTCTCTTTCACGCAGCTTTTGTTACTATTTTGAACTGATTGTGTATTTAATGGTTATGCTTTTATCAAGTTGTAGTTCGTGGACAAGGTTGTGGTCCCAAACATCTATTTTTGGAAGCTTCTATAAAGGAGTGGTCCCTCGACAAGGAAAAACAAGGTATGTCCACTTTCTCTCACTTAGAATCCGATTTATTACGAAATTTGTGGTAGATATAGTTTTTTAATGTAGGTTGTTGAGTGCTTTGAATATTTTTTAGGGTTTCTTTGTGGGTCCAGTATTGACTGTAATATATGTTTGTAAATGTAGGGATGAGGTTCTTTAAAGTAATATTTTTCACTAAGGGTTGTTTTGTAAAAAACACTATGATAAAGTATGGTGGTGGGGATGTGTATGCTTTTAAAGGACAGGATAGGCAATGTTGGTCTTTTTTTGATGCATCTGATTTAATCAAGAGTATGGATCCTAGCTTTGAGTATACTAGGGTTAGAATGTGATGGAAAGATGCCGAAGGAACCATAGAGAAGGATCTAAAACCTTTTAGGGATGATATTGATGCTTTTGAGATGAGGGCCTTTATGAACGATTCCAAGGATGATGTTGAAATTTACATTGAAGACAAACCAAGTAAGGGTGCTGAAACATTTATGGAGACTGCTAGAAGGAGGAACAAATGTTAAATACCTAAACCTGAGGTTGATTCTTGTAATGAAGATGATTGTTCTAGTGATGAGTCATTGAAAGATATCAAGTTTGAAGATAGTGAAGAGGAAAGGATGAATCCTATTGATGATGGTATTAATGAGCAATTTGATACTCACCCATCAGTGGTAAATGTTGATCATACATGGGCTGGTTCTAGTCATGTTGTTAAAGAAGGATTGATTACTCCAGAGATGGGTAAAGAACATGTTATTGAAGATGATTATTTAACAGATGAGCTAGATAGTGGAGCTGAAGATGTAGTGATGATGATAAACCAAGAGCTGTTAGGTTTAATGTTGCAAATGGTTTATCTAAAGACTACAAGTTCAGGTTGGGCATGAAATTCTCATCACTTAAATAGTTCAAATAAGCTATATTGGAGCATAATGTATTGAATGGGAGGGATGTTAGGTTTGTGAAGAATGATTCAGTGAGATGTAGGGTAGTTTGCAAGGACAAAACTTAATTTGATTATACTGTCCTTTGTAGCAAAGTGCTTACATCTACTACTTTCAGAATTAAGACATTATATGATAAGCATAAATGTGGTAGACAATTTTTTAACAAGAGTGCAAAAGCAGATTGGGTTGCAAAGGTGATTGTAGATAGGATAAAGAACAACAACAAAATGAAGTTGAATGATGTGATTGCTGATGTTAGGGTAAGGTACTATGTAACACCCAAATTACCCCATGGAATTTTATGTAATTATCAGAGTAAAATTTTCAATTTTTTATTCGAGTGTCACAATCAACTACAAATCACCATAACTGGCTCAATAATACGTTTTCAAAAATAGTTATTCGACTTGCAGCAGAATATTTTCAACTTTTTATTCGAGTATCACTATCAACTTCAATTACAAAAATTGTTTTCTAGAAGAAATAACAAATAAAGGCAACGTCGTCCCGACTCCCAAGCGACATATCAGAGCCGACACCCTAAAGACGCGAAGTACTCCGACTTCACAGACCACCACTCGACTTATCTTGCTCACCTGCATGTTACCAACATAAGGGTAACATTCAAACAGAAGGGGTGAGATACTTACATCACAAAGAGTAATATAATAGAAATTAAGAAAGTATTAGAAAACAATACACCAATTCTCAACAACAACAATCACACACTTCAACAACATCACCTACCTTAACAACTCATATACAACAACATCATATACAACCACATCATACACTACCATAACATCATATACAACAACAACAACAACAACAACAACAACAACAACAACAACGTCAATCATGCAATAAAACTCTACTTGACCCTATGCATACGGTACCATATTTTATCTCTATTTCAAGATCCAGTTCCTGTCGGAACTCTCGACCCCTCTTTCATGGTCCAGTATGACCCCTATTTCATGATCACACCCTCGACCCCTATTTCATGGCCACGTACGATCCCTATTTCATGACTGCACCTGTAACGCCCCGAAAATCTAAATTTAATTATTTAATCATTTATTTAATTAATTTAGAAAAATTGGAGAGTTTGGATTATTTTGAGAATTTTGGAGAAAATGAGTATTTTTATATAATAAGGATAAATAGTGTTTTATTATGCTATTTTATTATTATTACTAAAAATATATTAAAGAAAAGGGTAAGGTAGTCTTTTTGTGAAATTATGAGGGTAAGGTGGGAAAAGGCTAAACTGGGATAATATATCCAAAGAAGAGAATACGATCAGTTTCTCATTTTTTTGTTTTCTATCGTGTTTGGAGAAGTGCTCTGAAGAAAGGAGAAGCTCAGAGTCAGGAGGCTGTGGAGAACCCCAGAGAAGAGTGTAAAGCGACGAAATTCTCTAAGGTATGGGGAGTTTTTATAATCTATGATAAATGTGTAGAAATTGGAATATGAATGGATTAGGATGATATGAATTTTTGGGGTTTTGAGTTAGGTTGAGTTTTATGAGAAATCTTGATGAATTAGAGCGATTAGAATGAGTTATAATCGTATATTTGTTTGTATAATTGTTGTCTGGATGTTGTTGAGGTTTAATTGATGTTTTTGAATGGTTTTATGAGTGTTATGATGTGAAACCCGTAATGGGGTTTGGGGGGTTTTGGTGTAGGGACAGTCTGCAATTGTATAGCAGAGAACTGCTGGAAAACGTGCGTTAACTAGTTAACGCTATGGGTTAACCGGTTAACCAATGTAATTTTTGGAAAATTATGGAATTTCGTCGGCGTTAACCGGTTAACACTATGGGTTAACCGGTTAACACTGTTGGGATGACAAATTTTAATTCTTTGAAAATTCATATCTTTTAAACCGTAAGTCCGATTCGCATTCCGTTTGAAGCGTCGGAAAGAGCATAAACTAAACTTTATTTTGATGAATATAAACAAGAAAAATGCAATAGTTTTTGATAAATGAGTTTGTGAAATAACCTTATAATTACCTTATAAATTATCGGGTACGGGTTAATCTTTGATGTGTCATAGTGGTTAGAGAACCAGTGTTCAGGGTGTAATGTCATGATGATATATATATATGATTATTTGATGGTTGTTCTGCTGATTGAAATGAATGATGCGAATTGTTTTGATGAATTTTTCGATGTAGCGCATCATTGCATTTCATAACATTCACGATGGGGCTTCGGCCTATTTATTTGCTTCAATCCCATTGTGTGGATTGAAGTGTCTCGATGATTTACGATGTGATCCTTTGTGGAGGGTTGATGGTCATGTATCCATCTCACGATGAAAATGGTACCACATTGCATATTGCATATCAGGATGTTAGAATTGCATATTCTAGATGAATTTCATGACTATGTTGGTGTTGATTGATTTCATGTTAGTGTTGTGGTTGTTGCTGAATTTTGTAGTTGACGATGTCATGATATGTGTACTAATTATTTATGATTCTATATTCTTGTACGTTTATGATATATTATGATTACTCACCCTGCCTGCTTGGAAATGTTGCCTCTTTCGTGGGTAACTTGCAGATGTCGAAGAATAGTCCTGCAGTGCAATAGGAGTAATTTATGAGTCTCGGAGCATGCTTTTGTGTTCCTTAGGAGTGGTTCTGGTTTATGTGTCCTGCTCTGTGTCATGTAACACTGGGATGGGTTTCTTTAGTTAAACTGTTTTCAGTATGTTGTTATCTGGATAATGTTTTCCATTTTATGATGTTAAATTCAGGATGGTGAAAATGATGTTTATGAAGTTTTGAATTATGAAGTTAAATTCCGTTGTGAAATGATTTATGATATTTTTGATGTTGATTAACCCGTGTTACGGGACAAGACACTGTTGTGTTGATTTATGATGATATGTAATACCCTTTTAGATGATTACTCTGATATTATTTCAATATTATGTTTTATGGGGTAGAAGGGTGTTACATTAGTGGTATCAGAGCAGGTCGGTCTGTCCGGCCAAGTCTTGTTGTTGTCAGTCAGTTGTCAAGTCGTTATTTATTTAACGATTATTCACTTCTGATGTGGTAAGTGTTGTGCAGAATGGCTGGAAACAACTCGCGTGCTCTCGCTGATGCTATTGCAGCTCTTGCTCAGACTGCTGCTCAAAACAATGCGCATGATGAGTTTCGTGCATTGGAGAAATTTCAGAGGAATAATCCACCTGTGTTTGAAGGAACTCATGACCCGGCGAGCGCACAGAAGTGGCTCAAGGAAATTGAGAAGATTTTCAGAGTGATGGCGTGTGCTGACGCGTAGAAAGTTCAATTCGGAACTCATATGTTGTCTGAGGAAGCTGAAGACTGGTGGGATAATACTCGTCAGCATCTCGAGGATGAGGCTGTTGTGGTGACTTGGACTGTATTTAAGGCGGAGTTCCTTAAGAAGTATTTTCCGGAAGATGCTCGTGGTAAGTTGGAGATAGAATTCCTTGAGCTGAAGCAAGGAAACATGACAGTGGCAAAGTATGCTGCCAAATTTGAAAGGCTGGTGAAGTTTTGTCCTCACTACAACAGGGCAGATGCTGAACTTTCCAAGTGCCTTAAGTTTGAGAATGGGCTGAGACCTGAAATTAAGTAGGGAATTGGATGCCAACAAATTCGCAAGTATGCAGAGTTGGTGGATAAGAGCCGTATTTATGATGAGGACAGCCGAGCTCGGTCAACTCACTATAAACAGCTGAGCGAGAAGAAAGGCAAGAGTCAGTATAGAGGGACACCTTATGTAGCTACTGGTGATAGAGGGAAGCAGAAGGCATCTAATGAGAAGAAGCAAAGTAGGGGAGTTTCCAATGTACCTGTTAAGTGTTACAAGTGTGGAGAGGCATGTCATAAGGCCGATGTGTGTACCACCAGAGTTATGAAATGTTACCGTTGTGGCAAGCTTGGGCATAATATGAGTGATTGTCCTAATGAGGGCCCAACCTGTTACAATTGTGGTGAACAGGGGCATATCAACGCCCAATGCCAGAAACTAAAGAAGAATGCTGCTACTGCTCAGAATGCTGGAAGAGTTTTTGCATTAGTTGGTTCAGAAGCTCCAAAGAAGGACAACTTGATCAGAGGTACCTGTTTTATTAATAATACTGAATTGATTGTTATTATTGACACTGGAGCTACACATTCATTTATTTCTCTTGAGTGTGCTAATAGATTGGGTTTAAAGTTGTCTAATATGAATGGTAATATGATAATAGAGACTCCTGCTAATGGTTCTGTGACTACCATGCTTGTCTGTTTGAAATGTCCTTTGACAATTTTCGAGAAGAATTTTGTGATGGATTTGGTGTGCCTACCATTACACCAAATCAATGTTATCCTTGGTATGAACTGGTTGGAATTCAATTATGTTCGTATTAACTGTTATAGTAAGACGGTGCAGTTCCCTGATTTGAGCGGGAATGGTGAGTTGATGTTTTTATCTGCTAAGCAAGTGGATGAACTTGTTTTAGATGAAGCTTTGATGTTTGCAGTGTCTACCTCATTGCAAGTTGATGATAAGACTGTCAGTGTAGAGTTGCCTATGGTTTGTGAATTTCAAGATGTGTTTCCTGGTGATATAAGTGATTTACCACCGGAACGTGAGATTGATTTTTCGGTGGACTTAGTACCGGGTACAAGTCCTGTCTCGATGGCTCCTTATAGAATTTCGGCTTTAGAGTTGAATGAGTTGAAGAAACAATTAGAAGAATTGTTAGAGAAGAAGTTCATTAGACCCAGTGTTTCTCCTTGGGGTGCTCCGGTGTTGCTTGTTAAGAAGAAGGATGGTAGTATGAGATTGTGTGTCGATTACCGACAGTTGAATAAAGTGACTATCAAGAATAAGTACCCACTTTCGAGGATCGATGATTTGATGGATCAGCTAGTAGGTGCTTGTGTCTTTAGTAAAATTGATCTGAGGTCTGGTTATCATCAGATTCGAGTTAAAGCTGATGATATTCCGAAGACAGCTTTCAGGACGAGATATGGGCATTATGAGTATACGGTGATGCCGTTCGGGGTTTCTAATGCGCCTGGTGTGTTTATGGAATATATGAATAGAATCTTTCATGAGTATTTGGATAAGTTCGTGGTGGTTTTCATAAATGATATCTTGGTATATTCTAAATCAGAAGACGAACATGCCGAACATTTGAGAGTTGTGTTGCAAGTGTTGAGAGAAAAGAAATTGTTTGCTAAATTATCTAAGTGTGAATTTTGGCTAAGGGAAGTGAGTTTCCTCGGCCATGTAATTTCAAGTGGTGGAATTTCGGTGGATCCTTCAAAGATTGATGTGGTATTGCAGTGGGAGACTCCGAAGTCAGCTACAAAAATTCGTAGTTTTCTTGGGTTGGCTGGTTACTATCGTAAGTTCATTGAAGGTTTTTCTAAGATAGCTTTACCGTTGACGCAATTGACTAGGAAGGGTCAAGTGTATGTGTGGGATGTTGCTTGTGAAGAGATTTTCATAGAATTGAAGAAAAGATTAACGACCGCGCCAATGTTGGTCTTACCGAATCCAGATGAGTCCTTTGTAGTTTATTGTGATGCTTCCAAGATGGATCTTGGTGGAGTTTTGATGCAGGATAATAAGGTGGTTGCTTACGCTTCTAGACAGTTAAGAGTTCATGAGAGGAACTATCCTACTCACGACTTAGAGTTAGCAGCTGTGGTGTTTGTGCTTAAGATTTTGAGGCACTACTTGTTTGGTTCGAAATTTGAAGTATTCAGTGATCACAAAAGTTTAAGATACTTGTTTGATCAGAAAGAGTTAAATATGAGACAGAGGCGGTGGCTTGAATAATTGAAAGATTTTGATTTTGATTTGAATTACCATCCGGGTAAGGCAAATGTTGTGGCTGATGCTTTGAGTAGGAAGTTGTTACATATTTCAATGCTTATGGTGAAAGAATTAGAAATGATCGAGCAATTCAGAGACATGAGCTTGTTGTGTGAAACTACTACTGATAGTGTGAAACTGGGAATGTTAAAGCTGACCAGTGAGATTTTGGAAGAGATTCGTAAGGGTCAGAAATCAGATTTGAAATTAGTCGATCAATTGATGTTGGTTGATCAAGATAATGCAGGTGACTTTCGAGTTGATGAAGATGGAGTTTTAAGATTCCAAGATAGAGTATGTGTTCCGGATATTGCAGGAATTAAAAAGAGTATTTTAGAAGAGGGGCACAAGAGTCGACTGAGTATTCATCCTGGTGCTACGAAGATGTATTAGGATTTAAGCAGGTTGTTTTGGTGGCTGGGTATGAAAAGAGACATTGCTGAATTTGTATATGCTTGTTTGACATGTCAGAAGTCAAAGATAGAACATCAGAGACCTTCAGGTATGATGCAACCATTGAATGTTCCTGAGTGGAAATGGGATAGTATTTCCATGGATTTCGTGACTGGGTTACCTAAGACTGCTAGAGGTAATGATTCGATTTGGGTAATTGTTGACCGGTTAACTAAGTCGGCACATTTCTTGCCGATGAGGATTAACCATTCCATGCAAAGGTTAGCTGAGATTTACATTGAGGAAATTGTGAAGTTGCATGGTGTACCTTCAAGTATTGTATCAGATAGAGATCCACGGTTTACGTCGAGGTCTTGGAAGAGTTTGCAGGATGCCTTGGGTGCTAAGTTGAGGATGAGTTCTGCTTATCACCCTCAAACGGATGGACAGACTGAAAGAACAATCCAATCTTTAGAAGATTTGCTGAGAGCTTGTGTATTAGATCAAGGAGGGTTTGGGGATAGTCATTTGCCGTTGGTCGAGTTTACGTACAATAACAGTTTTCATGCTAGTATCGGGATGGCTCCATATGAGGCGTTGTATGGTAGACGTTGTCGTACTCCATTATGTTGGTATGAGTCAGGAGAGAGTTTGGTGCTTGGGCCAGAGATTGTCAAAGAAACAACTGAAAAGATAAAAATGATTCAAGAAAGGATGAAAACGTCGCAGAGTCGTCAAAAGAGTTATCACGATAAGAGAAGGAAAGCACTTGAGTTCCAAGAGGGAGATCATGTGTTTTTAAGAGTTACTCCTATGACTGGTGTGGGAAGAGCTTTGAAGTCTAGAAAGCTCACTCCACGTTTCGTCGGTCCGTATCAGATTATGCAGAGGATAGGGGAAGTGGCCTATCGGGTGGCTTTACCTCCCTCTCTTGCGAATTTACATGATGTATTCCATGTATCACAGTTGAGGAAGTACATTCCAGACCCGTCGCATGTAATTCAGATAGATGATGTTCAGGTGAGAGATAATCTGACGATTGAAGCTGTACCAGTAAGGATTGATGGTAGGGAATTGAAGCGACTTAGAGGCAAGGAAATTGCTTTAGTGAAGGTATTGTGGGGAGGACCTGCTGGAGAAAGTTGGACTTGGGAGCGCGAAGATAAGATGAGGGAGTCGTATCCGACTCTATTTACTTCAGGTAATTTTCGAGGACGAAAATTCTTTAAGTAGGGGAGAGTTGTAACGCCCCGAAAATCTAAATTTAATTATTTAATCATTTATTTAATTAATTTAGAAAAATTGGAGAGTTTGGATTATTTTGAGAATTTTGGAGAAAATGAGTATTTTTATATAATAAGGATAAATAGTGTTTTATTATGCTATTTTATTATTATTATTAAAAATATATTAAAGAAAAGGGTAAGGTAGTCTTTTTGTGAAATTATGAGGGTAAGGTGGGAAAAGGCTAAACTGGGATAATATATCCAAAGAAGAGAATACAATCAGTTTCTCATTTTTTTGTTTTCTATCGTGTTTGGAGAAGTGCTCTGAAGAAAGGAGAAGCTCAGAGTCAGGAGGCTGTGGAGAACCCCAGAGAAGAGTGTAAAGCGACGAAATTCTCTAAGGTATGGGGAGTATTTATAATTTATGATAAATGTGTAGGAATTGGAATATGAATGGATTAGGATGGTATGAATTTTTGGGGTTTCGAGTTAGGTTGAGTTTTATGAGAAATCTTGATGAATTAGAGTGATTAGAATGAGTTATAATCGTATATTTGTTTGTATAATTGTTGTCTGGATGTTGTTGAGGTTTAATTGATGTTTTTGAATGGTTTTATGAGTGTTATGATGTGAAACCCGTAATGGGGTTTGGGGGTTTTTGGTGTAGGGACAGTCTGCAATTGTATAGCAGAGAACTGCTGGAAAACGTGCGTTAACTGGTTAACGCTATGGGTTAACCGGTTAACCAATGTAATTTTTGGAAAATTATGGAATTTCGTCGGCGTTAACCGGTTAACACTATGGGTTAACCGGTTAACACTGTTGGGATGACAAATTTTAATTCTTTGAAAATTCATATCTTTTAAACCGTAAGTCCGATTCGCATTCCGTTTGAAGCGTCGGAAAGAGCATAAACTAAACTTTATTTTGATGAATAGAAACGAGAAAAATGCAATAGTTTTTGATAAATGAGTTTGTGAAATAACCTTATAATTACCTTATAAATTATCGGGTACGGGTTAATCTTTGATGTGTCATAGTGGTTAGAGAACCAGTGTTCAGGGTGTAATGTCATGATGATATATATATATGATTATTTGATGGTTGTTCTGCTGATTGAAATGAATGATGCGAATTGTTTTGATGAATTTTTCGATGTAGCGCATCATTGCATTTCATAACATTCACAATGGGGCTTTGGCCTATTTATTTGCTTCAATCTCATTGTGTGGATTGAAGTGTCTCGATGATTTACGATGTGCTCCTTTATGGAGGGTTGATGGTCATGTATCCATCTCACGATGAAAATGGTACCACATTGCATATTGCATATCAGGATGTTAGAATTGCATATTCTAGATGAATTTCATGACTATGTTGGTGTTGATTGATTTCATGTTAGTGTTGTGGTTGTTGCTGAATTTTGTAGTTGACGATGTCATGATATGTGTACTAATTATTTATGATTCTATATTCTTGTACGTTTATGATATATTATGATTACTCACCCTGCCTGCTTGGAAATGTTGCCTCTTTCGTGGGTAACTTGCAGATGTCGAAGAATAGTCCTGCAGTGCAATAGGAGTAATTTATGAGTCTCGGAGCATGCTTTTGTGTTCCTTAGGAGTGGTTCTGGTTTATGTGTCCTGCTCTGTGTCATGTAACACTGGGATGGGTTTCTTTAGTTAAACTGTTTTCAGTATGTTGTTATCTGGATAATGTTTTCCATTTTATGATGTTAAATTCAGGATGGTGAAAATGATGTTTATGAAGTTTTGAATTATGAAGTTAAATTCCGCTGTGAAATGATTTATGATATTTTTGATGTTGATTAACCCGTGTTACGGGACATGACACTGTTGTGTTGATTTATGATGATATGTAATACCCTTTTAGATGATTACTCTGATATTATTTCAATATTATATTTTTGGGGTAGAAGGGTGTTACAACACCAACATCACAACAACGACATACCCCACCTTGGTATGTTATTCAACTATGCAACATGTCACGCAACACCTATGACATATGCAATGACCATAACATCAACCTCATGCAACAACAACATCAACGACATACAAAAACAATTGTCTCATGCATTTTCATCATCAACAACATACAATAACAATGATCTCATGCATTATCATCTTCTACAACGTACGACTACAACAATTTCATGCATTAGAATCATCAACAATACATAACTGCATCAACAACATGTATCAACGACATACAACAATAACTACCCACTACCACATCATATCACCACAACTACAACAACATATAGCGACATCAAAACATATATCATCAACATATGTCAATACCGAACAACTATTACGACATATAACTACAACAACGTCAACAACCCATAACGACATCATATAATTTCAATCAACAACTACTTCATGCATCATCAACTATAACACATATAACCTCATCAATCACACCTATCAACACCTACAACATGCATCTTTAACAATAATAACATATAACATCATCAATAATACTTATCAACACGTACAACATGCATCTTCAACTATAAAAACATATAGCATCATCAATAACACTTACCAACACCTACAACATGCATTTTTAACTATAATAACATATAGCATCATCAATAATACTTATCAACACCTACAACATGTATCTTCAACTATAAAAACATATATCATCGTCAATAACACTTATCAACACCTACAACATGCATTTTCAACTATAATAACATATATCAACTTCCATAATAACACATTATAACAACAACACTACACACTCATCAACAAATATATCAACATATATCAACATACAACAACTGCAACGCGTAGAAACATCACGACTAATATATATGTCAACTTATGTTTATTTACAAGTTATACTAATTATCCCTACAATTATGTGTATAACTCTTCTCTTAATACAGTCAACTAGACCACATCAATTCCTATGCATTACTAAGTTGATTAGATAATTTTAAGGAATTTTTCGGAATAAAAATCAATATTTGTTTTGCTCCAGGTCTCGCTCAGCGAGGGGTATTTCTCGCTAAGCGAGCAACTCACTGACTCCAGCTTTTCCAAAATTCATCTCGCTCGCTAAGCGAGCTCCAGCTCTCCAAGAGAGCTCTGCGATTTTGTAGATCCTTCTTCTACGATACAGTAAACAATACTAATATTCCAGGATATAAGGCTTTTAAGGTAAGGCAAATAGCTAAGGATTGTGGTGGGAGATTCTAGTAAACAATACAGTTTGCTATGTTCATATGAGGTTGAATTGAGGAGAGCTTCCAATGGAAATACTTTTAAGATGAACATACAAACACCTGGTCCAGGTTTAAAACCAAGATTTGAAAGATGTTATATGTGCTTTGATGGAACAAAGCAAGCTTTGAAGAAATCTCGTAGGCCTTTTATTGGACTTGATGGCTGTCATCTAAAGCATAAGTATGGTGGAATCTTATTGAAGCAGTGGGAAGAGATTTTAATGACCAATACCTGCCTCTTGCATTTGGAATTGTCGAAACCGAGTCAAGGGAGACATGGAGTTGGTTTATGCAACTACTAATTGAAGATATTGGTAACTATAGGATGTGTTTCATTTCTGACCAACAAAAGGTATTGTACATCTTTGTGTATATTTGAGCATAGATTCTGTGTGAGGTATCTCTATGCTAACTTTAAGAAAAGGTTTGGTGGTGGTACCCTGTTTAGGGACCTAATGATGGCTACAACAAAGGCTACCTATTTGGAAGCTCATGAACAATTAATTCAAAGGATGAAAGAAGTCAGCATTGATGCATTTGATTGGTTGGAAGCCATCCCAAAACCAAAATGGTGTAAGCATGCCTTTCCTTTGTTTTCCAAGTGTGATGTGCTCATGAATAATTTAAATGAGTCATTTAATGCCACAATTCTTCTTCAAAGAGACAAACCTATAATTACAATGTTTGAATGGATTAGGTGATGCGTGTTTTTCGCAAGTGTACGAACACGTCAGAGTAATATAAAAGATTGTCGAATCCACAGAGACCAAGTGTCAATCTATCGTACCTGTTGTTATGGTGTGTATCTAAGGCAACTAATTTTAAGGGTTTTAGTAAGGGTGCAATGGTAAATAAAATAATAATTTTAAATAATAAATAAAAGACAGGCTCGAATGTAATTCACGTAATCAATGATAATCCAGTACTTGTTAATGGAACTACTTATAGGCAATGTTTTCTCCTTTGAAAAGAACTAATTTAACAGGAACTGTCGCTTTCGCGTATTCAGAACCGAGTTGTACTCTCTAATCAACCCCTCCTATTGTCACGGATAAAAAGGTGCGTACTGCGTTAGAGTAGTAAACCTATTTTTAAGAAATGTAGTATCTTAACAAGGTTGAAAAGTATTTTAACCTGGACTTCTTAGCAAAAAGAGGTTCTTGTGAACCAGACTCTAAATCTCATAATGCGTCCGAAAATCGTTTTAAAATCTCTTTTCTTTTTAATCTAAAAACTCCTAATAAACTAGACAAAGCGCTTTTGGCTGTTTTTGAAATAGTTAAAAACAATTACTTGAATTGAAAGATAAAATAGCCCTTAGGTGTTTCCACGAACAATTATACTGATTACTGGTTTAATTACGATCCTTACATTCTAACCTTTATGGAATTAGTTAGACATGATAAAGTAAAGATTCTTTTTATAGTTTTTCATAAAAGTAATTTAGTGCGAGTGAGGAAAGTAAATGAATTTAAAGCGAGTGCGAGAAATAAAGTAATTTAAAGCGAGTGCGAGAAATAAAGTAATTTAAAGCAAGTGCGGGTAATAAACGAAAGTAAAGCGAGTGCAGGAAATAAATAAAGTAAAGAGCGAGTGCGGATAATAAATAAAGTAAAGCAGTGCGAGAAATAAATGAAAGTAAAGCAATGCAGAAATAAATAAAGTAAAATACGAACTTGAATTAAAATGGCGGCAGGATTAACTTCCTCCAGAGTGCTCCAAAACTCGATCACACAGACAGATTACAGACTCGATCACTCGATTGCAGAAACACCCCGATGTGGAATGGTAACTGCTTTATAACTGATATATGCCTAGAGAAATCTAATTCTGGATGAAGAAAAACGAAAATCTAAGGTCCTATTTATAGGAAAACTAAAAGCATGAAAAGACTGGGATGCCCCTCCACTAAAAAGTGGAGGTTACTGAAATTTGCCTTGTGGCGCCCGCCACAAGGTCATGGCGCCCGCCACAAGGTCATGGCGCCCGCCACAAGGTCATGGCGCCCACCATGGTGCCTACAGGGGATTGGAGAGTGGGGATCGTGGGTCTTGGAGGTTGAGGAGTGGTCTTGAGACGTGGCCACGTCATGGCTAACCCCATGGCGCCCGCCACGGTGGGTGCCTTAAGTGCAAAACGCTGAATTTCTAGGTTTACGTTCGTTTTCACTCCTTTTTCGCTCCTTTTCCCGATTCAAGCCCCGATTATTATAAAAACCTGAAAACATAAGAAAACAAAGTAATAACATAACAAAAAAACAATAAAAGCTAAGAATGCATGCGAAATCGGAGTCAGAAACACGGTGAATTTTAGTGTGATCAAATTCTCCCACACTTAAACCTTTGCTTGTCCTCAAGCAAACATTAAAGCTTAAGAAAATATGGTGTCAACACTTGTCTTTGGGCTAAAGGGCTTCTAAGTTCAAGTCAGGATGCAGTGACAGATACTAACTAAGTGAACCAAGGGTACCATAGTAACACAAACACAAACTTCAATCCTATATTAACCACTCCATATCATCCCACGATACCTAGGCCTATCTTCTCATCTTTTTGTGTGTCCTTTTCATTCAGGCGCAATCACATTAAGCCCGTTATCCGTACATGCTTCATAGTAGAGTGACCGGTTAGTGATTCTGATCCATAACATAAGGTTTCTGGCACATAAGCATGTGTAAACCTGTTTTTATTTCGCCTAAATGTAGCTGCGGGGGATCGGATCGTAATCCGCCCTACCAAGTTCAGTGCCAGATACCTCTGAACCAACTAACAATAGGTGACTTGCAATTTTTTTCTTTTTGTGGCAAAATTTTTTTCTTCTCTTTTTTCGGTTTAAATGACTTTGTGAGGGTCACCTATACCAGAGTTTGCCTTTTTTCTTTTTTTTTTTCTCTTTTTTTTTATTAGCACTGGATCATTCACTTATGTTCATCGGCCCCCTACGTAGAGCATGCTTAGGCCGGAGCTGACTGCTAGGATAAACTACTTAGGACAATTTTTAAATGATAGTAAAGGCCATGGTGGTGGGGTTTAGGAGTGATTCCTATATTCAAGAGGTCTATGGTGCTAAAATGGTTCTGATGTTTCAAAAAGTTGACCTAAGTCACCACATCCTAATCTAAACCTGTCTCAAAGCCCAAAAAACATGTGAAACAACATTATTTTCTTTTTAAAATTTTTCTGGTAAGGCTAAGGAAATGGGAAAAAATGAAGATGAACTAAAAATACACTATACTGGTGACTCGTCAGACTCATGCATTATCTAAGAAAAATAAATTACTGAAAAGGAAAATAACTGAAAGGAAAAAAATTAACTAAAAAGGGAAATGACAGAAAGCAATAAAATCCCCTCCCACACTTAAATCGAACATTGTCCCCAATGTTTCGAAATAAGATAAGGGGGGTAACCTGAAAAAGACTACTGAGGAGGGGCACTGGTGCCTTCGCCGTCCTGATGTGATGGTCTGGAACGACGGGATCTACTACGATGCTGGTCCCTCCGGTCGAGTCGTGCTGATAAATCAGCCTGAGCACTCCGGACCTCTCGAAGGTTACCTAAGATGGAACCCTGAGTGGCCTCTATAAGCTGGTAGTGTCGGCTGTTGAATTCTCTCTGACGGTTCTGCTCTAATGAAATATTGTTCAAGGTACGGCAAACGTTGCTGTAAGCACGATCCGAAACCAATCGCGATTGTTGCATGAAGCTCATGTTGTCCGTCAGCTGTTGTGAAATAGTAGAGAGAAGGCCATCACGCCTTTCTTCTCTAGCTGTCATATCACGCCACATCTCCTCGGTGACAAAGAATCCAGGAGCAGTACCTGCAACAGGGTTAGAGGAAGATGGTGCGGTGTGTGACTGTGAAGGACGATGGGGGGACATGTGAGGGATGGGAGACTGCTCTCTCCGATCATACTCTTCATCAGTGTCATGTGCCTCCCCATCGGGAATATTAGGAGGAAGTGGACCCAAAACACGTGGAGCATTAAGATCATAGGTCCAGTTCCTTTCATCACGTATATCAGTACGTCTACTGCATGGTAAAGCAACAGATGGGATAGCTACCCCATGAACCATCAACTCATAACCACCTTCTCTCCTCGTTCGGCACAATTTCATGTATTTCAGAAATTTTAAATTAATTGTGCGAGGAGGTAGTGGTTCAAGTGTAGCTATCTCATTGTTCAGGCCAAGAGCCCGAGCAATAGACGTAACAAGCCCTCCAAAAACAATCGGTCCTGTTTTATTAGTAAATAAAGTCATGTGGGCAAGCATAAACGGGACCGGATTGATGTGGGTTCTAGTGAGGCATCCTTGCAAAAATAGGAGTTCACGAGCATTTACCTTGTTTGGACTTTCCCGGCCAAAAATAGTACATGCCAAAAAAAGTCTAAAAACTCTTATGGCCGGGTTGTGAATGGTCTAAAAAAGTCTAAAAACTTTCACGAGCATTTAACTTGAAAGCCTTTGCCAGAAGGTAAATACCTCGGCCGACCACTCCGCATCCAAAGGTGCCTCACAAATCGCACCTTCCCTATGAGGGATTCCTAACAAACCTGCTAGATCGTCGGTACTGAATTCATACTCAATTCCAAACAGTCTAAAAATAACAGTACCGACAGTGCTAGCAGTGTTAGGACTGACAGTGTATATCAAAGAACTCAAAAACTCAGTTGTCAGCCTCTCATAGGTAGGTTCCTGATTAATGAAAATATTATGCAAGCCTAGAAATTCTAATAAATTAAAAACACTATGATAAATACCCAAAGCATACAGACAGTTATCGTCGACGTACCTAGTCGAGAGAATTTCTCGACTTTGAAGCCTCTGAATAATTTTCCGTTGCCTATCGCCTGGTCTTCCATCACGAAGAAGAAATCCGTTGAACTCCATTGTTGATAGCTCCTTAGGTAGTGAAAATGGTAGAAAAGTGGTTTATGAGGGGAATGATAAAGTTTTGATTTTTTTGGTTTTTGATGGATGAAAATGGAAATGGATGTTGGATATGTTTTATGGATGGAGGGTATTTTGGAAATGGGGGAGCTTTAATGGGGTTCAAGGAGGTTTTGGAAGGTTGTAAAAATGGGTTTTTGGTGAAGAAAGGGATGAAAATGGTGGAAATGGGGATTCAGCCCCGTACTTGTTGTTGGTACGGCGTGGCGCCCGCCACAGGGCCTATGGCGCCCGCCACAAGGCCAATTCCTGGGCCTTGGGTTTTTGGATCCTCCTTTTGGGCCTTCCTTGCACCTTTGGTCTTCGAGGGGGTCTGGATAGCGTTTTCTTCTTCTTTTCAAGGCATGAGGCTTGCATATTTTTTTTGTGAAGACAAAAATGAAAATATTTTTGTCTTATATTTTTTTTTCTTTGCACGACAAAAATAAAATAATTAAAAATCAAAAAAAAGAAAAAGAAAAAATTAACATTAGTGCATAATATGTATATATAAGGAATTCAAAGTACATGAAAATATAAAAGCTGCAATAAAGTAAAATATGTCTGGAAATGCGATAAATAAAATAAAGCATATAAAAGGAAATTAAATACTAGGGTAGCGCTGTCAGTGTAGAATGAGTCATGTGGTAGGCTTCTTTTCCTGGCTTGATCCACGAATCTCAGCTATCTCCCTCCGAAGCTCTTCAATCGCCTGATATAGAGCATCGGCCTCTGAGGCATGAGTGAGATCAGAAACCTGCATCTGTAACTCTAAGTCTGCCACTTCCTGCTTGAGCAGGGCAGTCTCCTTGCGGAGCTCATAAATCTGTGTTTGTAGGTCAGGTGGCTGCAAAGACATATTGTTAGACATAACAGTGATTCGGGGAGTAAGAGGTGTAGGAGTGTACTCAGCGGCGGGAGGCGATTTCGGCTCTTCGACAGTCTCTCCATAACCCTCTAGAGCATAACTCCAATTTTCAGGATCATGGACACTAGTCATCAGCGGATCTGGTAATGTAAAATAGTGTATCGCTTCGCCGTCGATCAGCAATCTAAACATGTTGGGCTCAAAAGAAGCCCTCCTCATCAGTCCTCTATCAAGACAAAAATCAATATCCAGGGTGGTGTAGCAGCAGAAGGTCCGGAGGTGCAATAACTTGCGAGACATACCCAATGCAGTAGCTATCTGTGTAACAATCCCACCGATATGTATGATGCCTACTGATGATCTGGCAACACTAGCAAGGCCCTTTAACAGAAAGTTGCCACAAGCAACTGAGCGAGACTGAGTCGCACAAAACAGTAGGAATATCTCCTCTTCACTTAGCAAGGTCTCTGTATCTGGCAAACCTAAGAAAGAATGTGCTAGAATCATCTGGAAGTACCTCAATGCAGGGTTGTGGATTACCTGAGAAAACTGGGTAGAAGGATCTTGGCTCCCTCCACCTGATATTTTAGTCCAAAACTTTTCCACTTCTCTGCTCATAAAATACCCCATCGGAGTCTCTGGAATAGCATCAGGAGTAGTCCGGAAACCTAGTAAATCACCAAACTCTTTGTGAGAGAATGAGTAGTCAATCCCGAACAACCTGAAAACAGCGAGTCCATCGGGTCCAGTCCAAGGGTCATGATGAAACGAGCTGAGGAACTCAAGAGTCAAGTTCCTATAAGTGTTGTTCTTGTAGTCAAACTGTCCCCAGTGGAGTTGATGGCATAAAAATCTGACGCTTGGCTCTATCCCCAAGGCATCCATGCAATCATGGTCAGGGTACCTGGTAGGAGCCATAGGGCGTCTCATGTGGATATGGTAACGCTCTCTCTGTGCATCGTCTCTAAAGGCCACGTGCATGTCATCAGGGTTCTGCATTCTGTACAAGGTTAGCAAACAAGTCCTGAAAGCACATAAAACATTCAATCGTTAGTCCTGACATATTAATTAAATAAACAAATTAAAATAAAGTAAAAAATAAATAAAAAGTACATAAATAAGAAAACCATGGGTTGCCTCCCATGCAGCGCTTGTTTAACGTCATTAGCTCGACGACCGATATTTAAACATCATTGGAAGGATATGGTGGATCACTCAGAGTATGACAGGTGTATGTTGTTGGGATGTCACCTCCTTCGTAGGGCTTCAACCTCTGTCCATTGACGATGAACGGTTTACATGTTTGGTTCTTGATTTCAATAGCACCGGATCTTAGGATCTTAGATACTTCGAAAGGGCCGGTCCATCTCGAACGAAGCTTTCCTGGAAAAAGTCGTAACCTAGAATCGAACAGGAGAACAGGATCGCCTATTTTGAAGTCTCTTCTTATGATTCTTTTGTCATGCCAAGCTTTTGTTCTTTCTTTGTATATGATGGCATTTTCGTAGGCAGATTGTCTGAGCTCTTCTAATTTGTGAATGTCAAGGATACGTTTCTCACCAGCTGTCAAGTAATCCAAATTCAAAGTTTTGATGGCCCAATAGGCCTTATGCTCCAATTCAAAAGGTAAGTGACATGATTTTCCATAGACCAGTTGATAAGGGGTTGTTCCTATAGGAGTTTTGAAAGCGGTTCTATAGGCCCATAATGCTTCTTGAAGTTTCTCTGACCAATCTTTTCTAGATATAGAGACAGTCTTCTCGAGGATTTGTTTTATCTCCCTATTAGATACTTCCACTTGTCCATTGGTCTGTGGGTGGTATGGTGTTGCTACTCTATGCTTAACTCCATACTTGCTTAAAAGTTTATCAAATATTCTCGATATGAAGTGTGATCCTCCATCACTTATGACTAAACGGGGGGTTCCAAACCTGGGAAATATATAATTTTTGAATAATTTGATGACTACTCTGGTGTCGTTTGTGGGTGCGGCGATAGCTTCAATCCATTTAGACACGTAGTCAACTGCTACTAAGATGTAATGATTTCCAAAAGATGGTGAGAACGGTCCCATAAAGTCTATACCCCATACGTCGAAGAGTTCTACTTCTTGGATATTTCTTAACGGCAATTCATTACGTCTGAAATATTTCCTGTGCGTTGGCATCTATCACACTTGACAATGAAAGCATGGACATCACGCCACATAGTAGGCCAGAATAGGCCAGCTTGAAGAATCTTGGCGTAGGTCTTAGATGTGCTCGCATGTCCACCATAGGGTGCAGAGTGACAATGCTCAATTATATTATTTACCTCTTCTTCTGGAACACAATGGCGGAAAATGCCATCTTTACCTCTCTTGAAAAGAAACGGTTCGTCCCAATAGAAGTTTCTCACATCACTATAGAACTTCTTCTTCCGGTGGTAGTTTAGATCAGGGGGTGTGATGTCAGCGGCTAGGTAATTAACAAAGTCTGCATACCAAGGTACATTGCTTATAGCTAAGGATTTATAAAAATGCTCATGAGGGTCTGGGTTATCATCTTCAATAGTTTCCAGTTGGGCTATCAGTCTATCATAGGCAAAATCGTCATTTATGGGTACTGAATCAGGTTTCAGGTATTCTAGCCTAGACAGGTGATCAGCTACCACATTATCAGTGCCTTTCTTATCACGGATATCCAAATCAAACTCTTGCAGTAATAGAATCCATCAAAGTAACCTAGGCTTGGCATCCTTTTTGCTTAGTAAGTAACGAATGGCAGCATGGTCGGTGTAAACTATAATCTTGGCTCCTACCAGATAAGATCTAAATTTGTCTATTGCAAAAACTACAGCTAGGAGCTCTTTTTCAGTTGTTGCGTAGTTGAGCTGTGCAGCGTCTAGGGTTCTACTGGCATAATAAATTACATGTAACTTCTTATCTTTTCTCTGACCTAGAACGGCTCCAACAGCATAATCACTGGCGTCACACATTATCTCAAACGGTTCTGACCAATCAGGGGGTTTCATTATAGGTGCTGAAATCAGAGCTTGCTTCAGAAGATTAAATGCTTCAGTACATTTTTCATCGAAGATAAATTCAGCATCTTTCATTAAAAGACCAGTTAAGGGCTTTGTTATTTTGGAGAAATCCTTGATAAAACGTCGGTAAAATCCGGCATGTCCAAGAAAACTTCTTATCTCCCTGATAGTCTTCGGCGGTTTTAGATTCTCTATGACTTCTATTTTTGCTTTATCTACCTCTATACCTTTTTCGGAAACTATATGTCCTAAAACAATCCCTTCGGTGACCATGAAATGACATTTTTCCCAATTTAGCACAAGGTTTACCTCCACACATCTCTCTAGGATTTTCTCAAGGTTGACAAGACAATTTTTGAAATCTGATCCACAAACTGAGAAATCGTCCATAAATACTTCCATGATCCCATCTAAATAATCGGCAAAGATAGACATCATGCAGCGTTGGAAAGTTGCAGGAGCATTACAAAGTCCAAAAGGCATTCTTCTATAGGCAAAAGTTCCAACTGGGCATGTAAAGGTAGTTTTTTCTTGATCTTCGGGGTGAATAGGTATTTGGAAGAATCCTGAATATCCATCTAAGTAACAAAAGTAAGAGTGTCTGGCTAGGTGCTCCAACATTTGGTCTATGAATGGTAATGGGAAATGGTCCTTCCTAGTTGCTTTATTTAATTTTCTATAATCTATGCACATACGCCAACCTCCATCGGTTCTTTTTGCTACAGGTTCGCCCTTCTCGTTTTGCACGACTGTGATGCCTCCCTTTTTGGGTACTACATGCACAGGACTCACCCATTTACTGTCCGAGATCTGATATATTATACCTGCCTCTAGTAACTTAAGAACTTCAGTCTTAACTACAGTACTCATTATAGGATTTATTCTTCGTTGGTGTTCTCTGGAAGGTTTTGAATCATCTTCAAGCAAAATCCGATGCATGCATACGGATGGGCTTATTCCTTTTAGATCAGAGATCTTATATCCTAAGGCTGAGGGGTACCTACGTAAAACATCTAATAATTGATCGGTTTCTTCTCGGTTTAAGGTAGCACTGACTATAACTGGACGGTTCATATCTTCATCAAGAAATTCATATCTCAGGTTCTTAAGCAGTTCCTTAAGTTTTACGGTCGGTTTCATAGGGCAAGGCATAGGATCTGGGGTAAGAGATAAACATTCGTGAAGGTTATCATCAATGTAGGGGTTTTATAATTGTCATCTTCCAAAAAAAGGGTTGATGGCAATTTTATAGATTCAATTTCTTCTTCTTGTTCTAATTCCCTAATGCATTCTTCGATGATATCTAAGGCATAACAAGCATCTCCTATCACAGGTGCCATAAGAAATTTTGAAAGTATAAATTCTATCTTCTCGTCACCTACCTCAAAAGTTAGTTTTCCTTTTTTAACATCTATTACAGCTCCAGCAGTCGATAAGAACGGTCTACCTAGGAGGATTGGTATGTCGTCATCTTCTTTAATGTCCATGACAACAAAATCAGTAGGTATAAACAGCTGACCTATCCTAACAGGGACGTCTTCAAGTATGCCTATAGGGTATTTAACGGATCTATCGGCTAATTGAAGTGACATCTTAGTAGGTTGTAATTCTCCTAAGTTTAATCTCTCACAAACTGCTAAAGGCATTAAGCTCACACTAGCTCCTAAGTCTAGAAAAGCTTTTTCGATGACATGATTCCCCAAAATACAAGGAATGGAAAAATTTCCGGGATCTTTATCTTTCTTTGCTAACCTATTTTCGGAAATAGAATTACATTCCACGGGTTTCGGATCTTCAAGTCTACGTTTATTTGTAAGTATGTCTTTGAGAAACCTAGCGTAAGAAGGTATTTGGGTGATGGCTTCTGTAAAGGGGATTTCTACGTGAAGTTTTTCTATAACCTTAACGAATTTTTGATATTGATTATCGATTTGGGTTTTCTTTAATCTTTGAGGGTAAGGTATTGGTGGTTTGTATGGCGGTGGTCGTACATAGGTTTTATTTTTAGGTTCTTCTCCTTTTTCTTGACTTTCTGGAGTTTCAGACTCCTCTGGTTCCTTCTCCTCATTCCTCTCAGAAGTTTCGGGCTCACTTAATCTAGGGTTTAAAGGTTCCTTATAAGCGGTTCCACTTCGTAGAGTAATGGCATTAGCTTGCCCTTTCGGGTTTTGTTGAGGTTGTCCAGGGAACTGTCCTCCAGGTGTAGTCTGTGGGGCTTGGTTTAACGCTACCTGAGAGATCTGGGTTTCAAGCATCTTATTATGAGTAATGATTTGATCAACCTTGGTTCCTAACTGGGTAATTAGTTCGTTAACATGGATGTTTTGGTTCATGAACTCTTTGTTTTGTTGTTTTTGAGCAACGATAAAATCTTTTACAACTTCCTCAAAGCTCGGACTTGGTGGTACAGGTTGCATAGGTTGATTTGTTCTTGGGGCTTGGTAACCTTGTTGTCTCGGAGGTGCGGTATTTTGAATAGGGTTATTATTTTTGTAGGAGAAGTTTGGGTGATTCCTCCATCCAGGGTTATATGTGTTTGAAAATGGGTTCCCTTGGGTATAGTTCACTTGCTCAGTGTTGGTCTCATTCAACAGATTGCATTCGGCGGATTGGTGTCCTTGCGTTCCACATATCTCACAATTCGGCGAAACTGCGGCTACAGTGTTCGGAGTTGTACACATATGTTCGACTCTAAGGGCCAACGCGTCCATTTTAGCCTGCATCATGTCCATAGAGCTTAGCTCATGTATTCCTCCTTGGGCTTCCTTCTTTTCCACTGTCGCTCGTTCTACTCCCCATGATTGATGGTTTTGGGCCATATCCTCGATAAGGGCACTAGCTTCAGGGTAAGGTTTATTCATCAGTGCGCCACCAGCGGCAGCGTCGATGGTCATCTTAGTGTTATAATGAAGTCCATTATAGAAGGTTTGGATGATTAGCCAATTCTCTAAGCCATGATGTGGGCATGCTCTTAATAGTTCTTTATATCTCTCCTAGGCTTCGAACAACGACTCTCCTTGGTGTTGGGTAAATCTAGTTATTAGGTTTCGAAGAAGAGCTGTCTTACTCGGGGTAAAATATCTAGCAAGGAAAACTTTCCTAAGGTCATCCCAGGTTGTTATTGAATTGGGTGGAAGGAAATCTAACCATGATAGAGCTTTATCTCTGAGGGAAAAGGGAAATAATCTTAAGCGTATTGCCTCAGGAGAAGCTCCATTGGTTTTAAAGGTGTCTGCTAACTGAAGAAAATTTTTTAAATGTTGGTTCGGGTTATCAGTAGCGAGACCTGCGAATTGTCTCTGTTGCACTAATTGCAGCAGGGATGGTTTAAGTTCAAAATTATTGGCTGGGATAGCGGGGTTTACTATACTGGAACTAGGTTCCTCGTTTGATGGTTGGGCGAAGTCCTTAAGAGGTCTTCGGTTTTGATCTTCGGCCATAGCTCTCCTATTCCTATGGAAAAATAAACTTGCGCGAGCGTAACGTTCAGGTTCAGCTAGAGGGTCTACTAAACTTCCGGCACTGCGAGTCTTTCGCATTGACCGGTGGGTAACAACCTTAGTCTAAACGGTATAACTACAGGGTAATGAAATTTGACGATATTGGTCCCCGGCAACGGCGCCAAAAACTTGATGCGTGTTTTTCGCAAGTGTACGAACACGTCAGAGTAATATAAAAGATTGTCGAATCCACAGAGACCAAGTGTCAATCTATCGTACCTGTTGTTATGGTGTGTATCTAAGGCAACTAATTTTAAGGGTTTTAGTAAGGGTGCAATGGTAAATAAAATAATAATTTTAAATAATAAATAAAAGACAGGCTCGAATGTAATTCACGTAATCAATGATAATCCAGTACTTGTTAATGGAACTACTTATGGGCAATGTTTTCTCCTTTGAAAAGAACTAATTTAACAGGAACTGTCGCTTTCGCGTATTCAGAACCGAGTTGTACTCTCTAATCAACCCCTCCTATTGTCACGGATAAAAAGGTGCGTACTGCGTTAGAGTAGTGAACCTATTTTTAAGAAATGTAGTATCTTAACAAGGTTGAAAAGTATTTTAACCTGGACTTCTTAGCAAAAAGAGGTTCTTGTGAACCAGACTCTAAATCTCATAACGCGTCCGAAAATCGTTTTAAAATCTCTTTTCTTTTTAATCTAAAAACTCCTAATAAACTAGACAAAGCGCTTTTGGCTGTTTTTGAAATAGTTAAAAACAATTACTTGAATTGAAAGATAAAATAGCCCTTAGGTGTTTCCACGAACAATTATACTGATTACTGGTTTAATTAAGATCCTTACATTCTAACCTTTATGGAATTAGTTAGACATGATAAAGTAAAGATTCTTTTTATAGTTTTTCATAAAAGTAATTTAGTGCGAGTGCAGGAAATAAATAAAGTAAAGTGCGAGTGCGGATAATAAATAAAGTAAAGCAGTGCGAGAAATAAATGAAAGTAAAGCAATGCAGAAATAAATAAAGTAAAATACGAACTTGAATTAAAATGGCGGCAGGATTAACTTCCTCCAGAGTGCTCCAAAACTCGATCACACAGACAGATTACAGACTCGATCACTCGATTGCAGAAACACCCCGATGTGGAATGGTAACTGCTTTATAACTGATATATGCCTAGAGAAATCTAATTCTGGATGAAGAAAAACGAAAATCTAAGGTCCTATTTATAGGAAAACTAAAAGCATGAAAAGACTGGGATGCCCCTCCACTAAAAAGTGGAGGTTACTGAAATTTGCCTTGTGGCGCCCGCCACAAGGTCATGGCGCCCGCCATGGTGCCTACAGGGGATTGGAGAGTGGGGATCGTGGGTCTTGGAGGTTGAGGAGTGGTCTTGAGACGTGGCCACGTCATGGCTAACCCCATGGCGCCCGCCACGGTGGGTGTCGTAAGTGCAAAACGCTGAATTTCTAGGTTTACGTCCGTTTTCACTCCTTTTTCGCTCCTTTTCCCGATTCAAGCCCCGATTATTATAAAAACCTGAAAACATAAGAAAACAAAGTAATAACATAACAAAACAACAATAAAAGCTAAGAATGCATGCAAAATCGGAGTCAGAAACACGGTGAATTTTAGTGTGATCATTAGGTCCAATCTAATGGGTAGATTTGCAACATTAAGGGAAAAGGTAAGTGGCTACAATGGTAGGATTATGTCTAAACCACTTAGGAGGTTAGATATAGAGATAGAAAAGAGTGCGAGGTGGACAACAACTTATGTTGGACAACTAACATTCCAGGTCACTCATGTTATGTTCACTTATAGTTTTGTAGTGGATTTGAATAAGTGGACATGTTCATGTAAGTTTTGGGACATCATAGGAATTCCATGTAGGCATGCAGTTTCTACTATACATAGGAAATGTGATGATCCCATAAATTATGTACATAAATGTTACCATAGGGAAACATATGTTAGATTTTATTCAAAATGTATTACTACTTTGAATGGCCAGAATAAGTGGCCTAAAACGGATGACCCAATGATATACCCTCCAATGTTCAAGAGAGGCCCTTGTAGGCCAAATAAACCTAAGAGGAGAGAGCCTGATGAGGGGAGCCAAGATAAATGGAGAAGTAGTCACACAAACTATAGGTGTAAAGTGTGTTTTGAACTTGGTCATAACAAAAGAACATGTAAGAAAAACAATGTGATACCCCGTATTTTATTTAAAGCTCTGGACAATATTAATTGGTAATAATATTATTTTAGAATACTCTAATAAATTTTAATGGAACTAAATAGAGTAATTCATGGGATTATATTTTATTAATTGATATTAGCTGACTCAGAGGTTTTATAAAATATCAGATTAAGAGACATTTTTGAATACTCTCTAATTTTTGACCTATCGGTAAAAATATAAGCTTTTATATTTATATATATATATATATATAGAAAGTTATGAGAGAAAGAGAAAGTTGGTAAGAAAAGAAGAAAATGAGAAGAGAAGAGAAGAAGAAGAGAGAAAAGCCCTAGAGCTCCAATTCCTCATTCCCGATCATCTGTCCGTCGAATCAACTCAATATTTCCGCCAATCTTCATCTCTCGAGGTGGGTTCTTAGTTAGAAACTTTTATCTTTGATTTTGGTTGAGTTTTAGAGATGTTTGTGGTTAGGGCTTAGTTGGAAATCTAAGAAAAAAATCAGAAGTTTAATGGTTAAAACTCGATTAAAACCTACCTAAAATACTCTCATGATGATAATGAATATGTTTGATTATGCCTTGTTGCATTGGTTGATGTTTGGGAGGTATTGGGTGTGGAAAGAGTGTTTTCCTGTAAGGATGGAACTTCCTGAACTGGTGTAGCTCGCTCAGCGAGCATACCTCACTCAGTGAAAGTTCTAGGGCGATTTTCGCTCAGCGAGAAGGGACTCGCTCAGCGAGACCTATAGTCTTCAACTTTGGTTTTTAAATTCGTAACTTATGACTCGGGTATCCGTTTTGAGCGTTCCACATATCATTTTGAAACTAATGGCATAATCTATCTATTAAGATCAAGAAACATTATTGTTTTGAGCCGACTTTTACCCGACTTTTTCAAATGACCAAAACTTGATGAAATGGAACGTGTGAGTTAATGGAAATAGAGAAAGGTACAACTTGTGAGGTATCTAGGTTTCCCTTAAACTCGTTTGAATTATGATTTATGTTTTGTTTTTAGGATCCTCCGTAAGGTCTTGTATAAGTCTCTATATGGTTACTATGTATTCACTAGAGTATCCGTAAGGACTTGAGGTATCCGTTGTGTATGCATGGGCATTGATTTGAGAAGTGTAGACTATAAGTCCTCCGTAAGGTCTTGAGTAAGCCTTGAGGTGGGTTGTCCTTAGTCCCACATGAAGCATCCGTAAGGACTTGAGGAAAGTGCTATGCTAGTTATGTGTCAATCTTGAGTAAGTCTTGAGGTGGGTTATCTTTAGTGCCACGGGAAGCATCCATAAAGATTGAAGCGCGTGTTATGTCAATTCCTCCATAAGGTCTTGTATAAGTCTCAAAGTGGTTACTATGTGTTTCACTAGAGCATCCGTAAGGACTTGAGGTAGACATTTCCCTTTGTGTTGTGAAATCGTGTGTGGACCTTAGTTTCCCATATGTCCTTGGTCCTTGTGTAAATTGGTTTGTGAAGCATGCGAGTTTAGTTGGACATGACCCTTAGAGCCGAGAGAATTCTATGATAGGGAATCCACTGAGATGTTTTATCTCACCCCATGTTGATGTTGTTATTTCAGGTACTTCAGGTTCCACTAAGGGTAAGGATAAGGCGACTTGATTATCCTTACTAGTTGATGGCTTAGTCTTCCGCTGTGGATTTTTGAGATCTTCAGATCTAGTTCTTAGATCTTTTTGCAGTTGAACATCTTGTACTATTTTATAGCCTTGTTTAGTACCTTATGTTGTAGTGGCTATAATTATATAATGTGTTGCTAAGAACTTAGTTGTATTTCAGTACCAAATTATTAATATTATATATGAAAAATATGCTTTATGTATGTCTTTTGTATATGGGTATTACGGTTGGTATCAAAGCAGGTCGTATCCTCGACCTAGCCTTGAAATATTATAAGTGTTTCCTTCCGTTCATGCACGTTGACTGGCAGTAGGACTAAATGTTATGTTTATGGTATTGAGCCTGATCAACTTAATCATGTTTTGATGACATTTAGGAAATATGGATGGTAGACGTGGAACTCGTGCTTGACCTAGTGTCACTCCTCCCGGTAGCGATCAAGCAGGTAGCGATGGGAATGCTCCTATGTTCCAATTTATGCAGCAGATGCAGCAACAACAACACCAATTCATGCAAGAAATGATGCATCAGATGAGTGGGGGCCTTCACCCTCACGTGGTTGCTCCTGGAGTTGCGGGTGGAACATTTAGAGACTTCTTCCGCATGAACCCTCAGGAGTTTCATGGCGGGTTGGATCCGGTTAAGGCTCATGAATGGGTGACTGGAATAGAGACGATATTCCAGATTGTGATTTGTAGTGAAGAAGACAAGGTGACCTTCACGTCACATTTACTAAAGGGTCCTGCTGCTAGGTGGTGGGAAAATGCCTCCAACTTGATGATGGTGCAAGAAATTCCAAGAGTATGGCAACAATTTAAGACAATTTTGTAAAAACCCCAAATTTGCCCTCACTCTTTATCACACCATGGTTTGTGATCTTTCATTTTTGTTTTAACCTAAGCATACTATCTTATATTGCATGTTTGCTTCACTGCATAGTTCAAGTTTCATCTGCATCTAGGGTTTGTGATCTGAGCAATCCAAGAATCAATCTGAGCCATCCCAAAGGTCTTAAAGATTTCTAAGAGGGTCCATGTGTGTTCTATGATCATATTATGCTCCCCAAATTTCATGAAAGTCAAGGGATCACAAGAATTGGCAAAGGCATGGAAGCAGAGCTAGGGTTTTCACTACACAGATGACCAAAATTAGGGTTTTGGTTTCAGAGGCCTTAACTCCAAATTTTTGGGTCATTCTTGTTTCTAATGGTCTTAATATGTTATAAGGATCATGTGTACCAAGTTTTATGAAGAAATTCATTGTGGAAGTCATCTGATCATTGGGTAACTTCCTGAGCAAGTTAAGTCAAAATCAGGGCATCTAAGGCCCCCAACAATAGAACCAAAGGGTCATTTTCATCAAATTGAAGTTCAATGATCTTTATTTGATCTAAGAAGTGGTTGGAAGTTCACAAGATTGAATAATTTTGAGCCAATTGCAAACTTGCCATTTTTGGAAATGACTTGAAATGCAAACTTTCCATTTTGGGAGAGATTTTCAACCTCCTCTTTCATGACCAAAAATGCTTCAAATGAAAAATTCTTGTGCATGAAAGTTGTAGATTAGGTCTTCCCCTTTTCATAAAGTATAAGAACATGTTTTGATTCATCCTAGAACTCAAGATATGGCCTTTCAAATTTGGCAAAAATCACATAATTTCAAATTTCATGTCAAAGAGGAATTTTGCATATTGACATGTTCAAGCTTCTAAATGACTTCTAATGTGCACAAACATGTTACAACATGTCAAGGGAGCATCCAAAGATCAGAATTGGCCCAAGATTTGAAGCATTTCATGAATTGAATCACAAGAAACATCAAAGAGGGAAATTTGCATAAACCATGAGAACTCTTCATCCAAGCCTTCCAGCTTCATAGCCTTGATCCAAAGGCCATCCTCGATGCAAGCTGAGGCCAGACACCCCTTCAAACAAGCTCTGACCCGTGCCATGCTTCAAGTACACATAACCTTGACCTTTTACAACTTGGCCCATACCAATCAAACTATGCCACACCAACTCTCTGAACCAATCAACATGACTTATGTGAACCTCATAGACCTCAAACATCATAACACACAAGGCTGGAAACTCCCACAAGCTCAGAATCACAAATATCACCTCACAACTTCCTCTCTTCGAATTTCATAACACAGCCATCAAAACTTCAAACTTCTTCCACCAATCAACTCAAAAACACTCAAGGATCATTTCCCACCCATTGCCATGACATAAAATCCACTCAAACCAAAATACGATTTCTGCCAAACCAGAAATGAAACACACCAACCAAGCCATTTAAACTCCATCCAAGCTTCTCAATAGCATCAGAGTGATCATTGGAGACATTTTGCACAAAGGAAGAGGTCAGAAAGCTCAAGTTTGCAAAGCTTCAACTCAGGTAGTCATCAACAACTTTTTTTCCAGAAGTCTTCTTTTAAGTTATAAAATGATTCTATATGTCTCTCTGATCATGGTGATATGATTGGTTTTTAAAATGGTTGCGAAACAAGCATGTATTGAACTTCTGAAAGTTTTGCATAATTTTCTGTTTTGCTTAGATTCTTGCTTTTGATGAAACATAAATGGATTTTGTTGCTGGATTCGTGTTTAGGGTTGTTAGTTGAGTGATTCTGGAGAGTTAGGGGGTCTGGGGTGGCCTAGGGTGGAAGATAGCGTGAGAGGTTGGCCGGAGAAGATGAGCTCCGATCACCTGAAAATGATTAGCCTTAATTAGGGTTTAGTTGCCCAATTTAATTTTGGACCTTTGGATCTGGATTAGTTTAACGCGTGAATGGCCAGGATTAGTTCACTTAAGTTAATTATGATTAATTAATATAATTAAAATCAATTTAGCCAGATTTGATCTGGCCTATTGAAACGCGCACGCAGTCAATCCTCATTTCCCCATTTCAAATCTCAGCCATAGGATCTGATTACTTTGCATTTTATTCATTTTATTTTCATTTTATTCTATTTTCTTTTACATATTTATTTTAAAATATCAAAACTTATTCAAAAAATATGAAACTTTGCATTCTGATTTCAAATATTTTTCTCAATCTGAAAATGATTTTTATTTTATTTTTTACATATAAAAATTATTTTTAATATATTTAAATGTTATTTCTAATTAATTAAAGTATTATAATTAATTAAAAATGCATTTAGGTTTCTAAAAATCACCAAAAAAATCATGAAACATTCCAATGCATTTAGAAACATTTTCAAACTCTTCACACAAATTTCCTTTTAGGATTGATCATAGTTTCCCAATTTTCTTTGAATTAAGGGTCATTAAAATCACAATTTTTAACCCTAGCTTTGAAAAATCATTTCTGCCTAACCAAGAAGAGTTGAACTTGATTCTTTTTGCATTGTTTCACATATTGCATGTAGTTTATAGGTAATTTTTCTCATGAATTTATCTTGCATTTTCAATTTGATTTGTATTTTTCCTTTTGAATCACCCAAAACCCTAGAAAATTTAGGACAAGCTTCTGACCTTCTCCTTTGGGGTGTAACCTAGTATGGGATTAGGGTTTGTTTGATCTTGATTTCAAATTTTTATCTTGTGGTATGCTTCTGTTTTATCCATTTGCATCTCATATGTCCATAAAACCCTAATTTCTCATGTTCATTTGCATTCACCTTGCATATTCGCCATCACATGAACTTGCCATGACATTTCAAGCATTCATATGTCATCTTAGACATCTTAGGACATGTTAGAACCTTGCTTGATCATTTATTCATTCATTTGCCATGTTTTGCATTCATTTCATTTTATAAACATCCATGTGTTTTCAAACATCTAAGCATTGCATCATCTCACATGACATTTGCATAACATAAACACTTCTGACTTTGGTCTTTGCATCTCATTTCATCTCATTTCAATTCATTCTTCATGCTTTATAACTTATGCATCCATACTAACTTTTCAGGAACTTTTGGTAAGTTATTTTGGGAGGTGGATTTGCCTTCACCAATCACTTCTTCTTATCTCTTTCATATGCATTTTAACTTGTCTTTGAAGTGAATTTGATTCACTTATGTTACATCTCTCTCACTTTCTTCCTTTAAGTTACTTACCTTCTTAGGAAGTAAGTAACTTATTCTTCTACTTCCTCCTCCTTTCATCTGCTTTTTCCATTGGTGGCTTCCTTGAAGATCTTTCCTTTTAGGCCTAACAAACCATAGGATACCCAAGCATGATAATGTTTAGGGTTGTGTTTAGTCCCCTTTAGAGTTTTACCTTTGAGTCTCCTTGAGTCTCTCTTCTCATCTCAATAATCAGAGACTAAACTCTTAAACTTTTAGGACTTTGGAATTAGGGTTATGCCTGCATCCTTCTCTTAGGATGGAGTGTATAACTTTAATCCTAAGTGTTAAACCTTTAATTTGTTTAAACCTCTAAATCAAATCAAATTAATAATCACCAAGACTTTATCTTGTAACTTGGGCCTTACATTAGGGTTCTATCTCTTCCTTATGGTTAAGAGGGAGTAACCCTAGTGTTTAATGGACAAGTCCCCCTCAAGTTGTCTTACAAACTTAAAATCCACTTCTTAATCTCATCCATTAATTAAAATCCACTTAATAAAGGCTTGTTATATAATGAATTTAGTCCCTAACCATGGATTAAGTTGAGGTATCTTCCTCAGCTTAAGTGTTCTCATCTATTATCCTTCTATTAGGATGGTGTAATGAGTTCACTAATCTGTGATTGGAGATTAAACTCATTACTTAACACTAAACAAAAACCCAAAAACATATAAGTAATCACAAGTAGGTTAATGATCTTAATCCTACATCATCATGGTAATTAGGTTGAGATGCTTATCTCATACTTAAGTAGGCTCATTATCCCTAATCAGGGAGGATATAATGAGTTTACAAGCCCTTGATTTAGGCTTAAGCTCATTTACTTATGCAAAACACCAAAAACAATAACAAAACTGAAAACACAAAAAACAAACAATAATCGTCTCCTTCGGGATTCTTTTCTCATCACACTCATTCACAAACGAGAACTTGCTTCTTCCGTCTAATGCAAGACAGTTAGCACTCGAGCCAGACGAGTCATACACTTGAGCATAGACAAGCAAGCAATTCAAAGTCAATTTATTTTCAGTCTCTTTGAGTCAAAATACGGTGTTCTGACTTCCTCATTGCACGAGAGGATACGTAGGCATAACTTAACAGTTATCGAACAAAAGTCTCTTTGTCTTCCCCCTCTTTCAAAATTCTTTTCTAAGCCTCAGTCCTGAGCATTTCACTTCTTTTTGCACTAACACCTGTACATTCATTCTTTAGCTTTTGCACACAGATAACACATACACCTCCCCCTTTAAACACAATCTTGTAAGCGTGGATCCTGTCAAGTACGACAGACAATCTGGGTGCTAATACTTGCCCAGGTTGTAACCAACCCCCTTTCTCAGTTTCTCTGGTTCGCAACTGTCTTATCCATCTTTTTCTAGGTTTATGCAGAATTACCTTTCCTTCGGGATAAAAACTCCTAGCAGGCGACTTTTTTCACTTCACATTCCTTTTCTCTCTTCGCCGAACGTTCGTGTCTGCACCCTGGGACCTGGTGTCTTTTCAAGGGAGCGACAAGTTTTTATGGACAAGTATTTCCCGAGTTCCTTAAGGACGCAAAAAGAGTTTGAATTTCAACAATTGAGGCAAGGGAGCATGACTGTGGCCAGTTATGCTGAGAAGTTTGAGGACATGGCAGCCTACTCTAGGAAGGCTATGTATGCTCCTGATGAAAGGTGGAAAATTAATCAGTTCTTGTTTGGGCTAAGGGCCGAGATCTCGCATAGTGTCTCTCAAAGGGAGTTCACTACCTACTCCGAGATGTTGAGGCAATGCTATGTTGCAGAACATAGTTTGAAGAAAGTTCAAACAAAAGCCGGTACCGGAAGAGTGGTTCAAGGAGATAGGGGGAGGGCTAGTCAATCTTTTAGGCCGAGGCCTCAACCCTTCAAGGGGAAACAGGTGTCGAGTCCTAGATCCAGTGCTCCTCCTTCTTGCCCCTGATGTCGCAAGAATCATTTTGGAAGATGTGAGCAGAACGGTGTAATTTGCTATCATTGTCAGAAGGAAGGACATATTTCTAGGGATTTCCCTTAGAGAAAGGATCTTTCCCAAGGGAGAGTTTATTATATGGATGCTAGGAAGACGAAAGGAGAAAATTCCTTGATTGCGGGTAACTGTCTTATTAACAATCATTCCTTGATTGCAGGTAATTTCTGAAGCTCTGAAGAAGACCCTCTGGGAGAGGAATGATAGTCGTCTGGACAATGAAAGGTTAGAGAAGCTCTGGATCGAGCATATGGCCAAGATTGAGAAAATAGATGATTACATCAGAAGAGCTAGAGCAGGGGAGTTAGTATTGAAGAATGCTTGCAAGGAAGCCAAGGTGCAGAAGGCCAGAGCTGAGCACTACTTGGAAGAGAGTCTGGCTAGATGGTTTAGAATCACTGAAGCTCGTTCACAGGAAGATCAGAGGACCCAAGCTAAGATAGAGCAGCTGGAAGCTAATGAGAAGAAGAATCGGGAAGCCTTGTTAGCAGCACAGAAAGAAATCTCTAAGTTAAAACTCCGGGCGGTGTTGAAGAGATCAAAGGACCAAGACAAGCATAAGAAGATGAAAAATGCCATTGCCATCAGGAACCTTCTTATAAGGACCATCACGGAGCATCCAGTTGGCCCAGTGACTGATGCTCTCCTGAAGGAAGTCAGAGAGGATGATTATGGGCTGGATGTTTGATTTCTTTGTACTTCATTTTGTTTGTACTTTTGATTCTGTTGTATTTTGACCCACCATGGGGAGTTGTTGTAATCAAAACTATGTATCTTTAAATTTTGTAATATATGAATTGTGTTATTATATGGGCTTCATTTATCTTCAACAGTATCATTCCTCGAGGTCTGGAAGGTCAAAACCAAAGAACCAAGCCGGATACCCTTGGGAGACAAATAGGCATCCTGCATTGCATACTAACCTCATTTCTTTGTTTTGTAGGTATTTGTTTTTTGTTGTTTCTCACTTTGTTGTGGTTTCAGGAAACATTGCTCGTAGGAGAGTCTTCCCCATCAACAGAGTTCACCGGTATCCTACAAGAAACAACCTTCCGAGCTTACAGATGGACCAAGTTCAGCAAGATCTGACTGACGTGAGAACCCAGATGGCTAATGAAAGAACTGAAACGAGGGCTCAGATGAACCAGTTTATGGCAATGATGACTGGACTGGCCCAAAGCCAAGAAAGATTAAGAGAGTTTCTCGAGCGGAAAACTCCTGAAGAAAACCACCCAGGTATAGGGGGTACCAGCAACAATGATCATGTATAGCCTCGTACTGATCCCCCGGAGTTTGGACCTCATCTTAACCCTGACATTAATGCTATCAGGAATACCCAGGGTAATACTAGAGGGTGTGCCTTGCAAGAGGACCCTCAGGAGGAACAATTCACTGTAGTTGGGGAAGGAGATGAAGTTATAATCGTCGGCTGGACAAGATAGCAGAAACGTTGAGGTCTCCGGGGTCTCAAAACTCCTTAGGTTTTGAAGTTATGGATATGGGGCTGGAAGAGGGAGTTAGAATTCCTCACAAATTCAAGCCTCCCTGCTTTGAAAGATATAACGGGACATCTTGCCCTCACACCCATCTCCAATCTTTCCTGGGAAGATTAAAGGCCTACACCATGGATGAAAAGCTATGGATGTTCTATTTTGAGGATAACTTGATAGAGGCATCCCGTGAGTGGTACTCTCATATGACCAGGGCCACAGTAAGAAATTGGAAAGATTTGGCTGAGGCTTTCATTCACCAATATCAATTCAATCTAGACATGGTTCCTAACAGAACACTTCTAAGGGGTATGTCACAGTCCTCCAAGGAAAGCTTCAGAGAGTATGCTCAGAGATGGAGGCAATTAGTTGCTGCCGTTCAACCTCCAATGTCAGAAAGAGAAATGACAGATATGTTTATGAACACCCTCCAAGGGACATACATTGACAGGTTGGCTGCTTTCTCCTCCACTAGCTTCGCTGACGTGGTCATAGCTGGAGAAAGGATTGAGAGTTTATTGAAAATGGGAAAGATTTCTGATAACAGCGCCAGCTCAAGCAGCACAAGGAAACCATTTGCAGGGCCTCGCAGGTCGGGTGAAACAAACTCAATACACATGGGCAGAGGAAGGCCCCAGTATATGCCAAGATCAATTGCCGCTATCATAATTCCTACTCCACCTCCTCAACAACAATACACTCCGTAACCACAACAGTTCCCTCAACAACATTTTCCTCAACAAAGGTCCTATAACAACAACAACAACCAACAACAGCGTCCTTTCCAGCAAAGGCCATCTCAAGTCAGCAGGGTAATTGAGCCTATACCAATGCCCTATGCCACTTTGTTACCACAACTTTTGAAACTCAATCATGTTGAATTAAGGACTCTGGCTCCACCAGATCCTCAGAACCTTCTGAGAAATTACGACGTCAATGCCAGATGTACCTTCCATTCTAATGCACCTGTCCATACCACAGAAAAGTGAAGAGCTTTGCACATGAAGGTTCAGGATCTAGTTGATTCAAGGCCCTTAAATTTTGCACCACCTCCTAATGTCACGAAGAATCATATTCCCATCCATGGTTGGCCATGGATAAATGCAATTGAGGAGGATCAACCCATGAATTTAATTGAAGATACTACAAGCATTCAAACACCTCTATCGGAGGTTAAAGCTCATATTTTAAAATGCCAGGTGTTTCCAGGTTGTGAGGCCTGCTGTGAATCTTGCAAGGTTTCCGTCAATAGGTGTGCAAGCTTAATAAGTGGCATCAATGGCCTTATCACAGAAGGTATCTTGCAAATAACATCAACGGTTTCTACAACATCAACAACTTCTTTTACAGCAACACCAAGTACCCCTCCTGCAACTTCAAAGACAATTGTTCCTACATACTCGTCCACAATATCAACAAACATCTCTTCCATCACTTCAACAAACACTAGTTCAACCGCATCCTCTTCTACAACTACAACAAACATTAACAACGACGTCTCCACAGTCACTACATACTACGACCCAACAATGGTCCCTGATTCCAACAATTTTCACCAACAATCTCAACAACAGTCTCAGTAACAATCCAACTTCAGTCAATCACCACCACCATCAATCAGAAGTCCTGTCACCATATTTTACGATCCAAAGACAATAACAATTCCTACCTCCGCTGCAGTCAGTCCAGTCACCATCACGGTACCTGGACCTATTCCATATGAAAAAGATAATGTTGTACCATGGAACTATGGTTCAAACCTCTACTGCAACAGGGAAAGAGTCCTTCTTGATTCTTCAGCTCATACACCACAAGTGGATAATGTCGGGGGAGGTTGAAGCTTCACCCGAAACGGACGCCTCTTTGCGTCACAAGTTCCAAGAACTAATACTGAGGCAGAGGATGCTGCCAAAGCCAAGGGTAAAAATGTGGTGCCGGAAGAACCCATTTTGAAAGAAGCCCAATAAACATCCTTTGATCAAGACGTGGATGAATTTATGAGGATAATAAAGAAAAGCGACTACAAGGTTGTGGATCAACTCCACCAGACTCCTTCTAAGATCTCCATCTTATCCCTACTGTTGTATTCTGAAGCTCATCGGGATGCACTACTTAACCCTACGTGCCTGAGGAGATCACGGTAAATCAGCTCGAGACAGTAATGTCTAATGTTAATACTAGCTATGGGCTAAGCTTCACCAACGCTGATTTGACAACGGAAGGTTGTCACCACAACAAAGCTTTACACATCACTATGGAGTGTAAAGGGGCTGTGCTTTCACATGTTCTAGTTGACACTGGGTCTTTGCTCAATGTCTTGCCAAAGAAAGCCCTTGTTAAGCTTGAATATGATGGTATTGCTCTCCAACCAAGCAATCTGGTGGTTAAAGCTTTGATGGTTCCAAGAGGTCGGTTCTCGGAGAGGTGGAGCTGTCTGTGATAATTGGCCCGCAGGTCTTTCAAACTACTTTCTACGTGATGGACATTCAGCCGGCCTACAGCTGTTTGTTGGGTCGACCATGGATTCACGCTGCTGGTGCAGTTACGTCGACCCTTCACCAGAAATTGAAATATGAGTGGGAAGGGCAGATTATCACAATCTGTGGTGAAGAGGATATTTTTGGTAGCCATCTGGCTACCTACAAATACATTGAGATGGATGGTGAAATCCACGAGACCATGAGCCAAGGTTTCGAAGCGCTGAACGTCAATGAGGCGACAACTGAAGTATTTGTTGCATCCCATGAAGATAGGATGGGTACTTCAATTGTCTCCTATCAACAAGCTCAGAAGGTTGTTGAAGAGGGAAACGCCCGAGGCTGGGGCAAACTGCTACCGGTGGAGAAGAAGGAGGACATATTCGGTTTGGGTTACAAACCATTCCGACAAGATCAATCAGAGGCTGCTAAGGAGCCCAAGTTCATAAGTGGAGGGATGCTAACCCCAAATGCTGTCAATAACGTGGAAGACGGGGTGGAAAGCGACCTCAACCTGGAGAGTTGGATTCGTCCAAGGATCCCGGTCCAACAAGTCCTTAACTGGTCTTCCCAGGAAATTATAAGGGTTACTCCTGTAGAGTAATTATTATTTCCTGCCTTTTTTAGCATGCATCAAGTCCTGCATCTTGCCCAAGTTGTCAGGACTCATTTTGTAATAGGGCCATATTTGTATTTTTGTGCAAATGGAATATCAATGAATATTGGACATCTTTTGCAAACAATTTTCTCTTTCGCTCACTGTCTTTTCATTTTTGCTATTTTTCGCACAAAACAATAAAATGGAAATGTTTTCAAAATAAATAACTTCATTTTTTCTGAACAAGATTAAAACTGATCACTAAAAAGAACAAATCTCAACCCTTGTAGAAATAATCCTCCAGATTGCACCGACAACATCACTTCTATGACCTTGTATGACTTCGACAATCCAATTAATCAAACAAATGAAGGGGTTGATGAAGACTATGAGTTGCCTGAAGAGTTAGCCAGGTTGTTGAGGCAAGAAGAGAAGGTGATTACTCCTCATCAAGAGGAAATTGAAACTATTAATCTTGGTACCGAGGAGGATTTGAAAGAAGTGAAGATTGGGGCCAGTCTGCAAGCTCTAGTAAAATAACAACTTATCAGTATGCTTCGGGAATACGTCGACGTCTTTGCTTGGTCCTATCAAGACATGCCAGGTCTAGATACGGATATTGTCATGCACAGGCTACCATTGAAAGAAGATTGCCCACTTGTTAAACAAAAGCTACACCGTACTCGCCAAGATATGGCCATGAAGATTAAGGAAGAAGTACAAAAACAGTGGGACGCCGGTTTCCTTGCTGTAACTAGTTACTCGCCGTGGGTTGCTAACATTATACCCGTGCCTAAGAAGGATGGAAAGGTGCGTATGTGTGTGGATTACTGAGACCTGAACAGAGCTAGCCCGAAGGATGACTTCCCATTACCTCACATTGATGTATTGGTCGACAACACAGCCCAGTTCTCGGTATTTTCTTTCATGGACGGTTTTTCTGGATACAATCAGATCAAGATGTCACCTGAAGACATGGAGAAAACAACCTTCATCACACCTTGGGGCATGTTTTCTAACAAGGTAATGCTATTTGGACTGAAGAACACTGGTGCAACTTATCAACGGGCTATGGTAACGTTATTCCACGATATGATCTACAAAGAAATTGAATGCTATGTGGATGACATGATTGCCAAATCCCTTACTGAAGAAGACCATCTGGTAAATCTGCTGAAGTTGTTTAAGCGTTTGAGGAAATATCAGCTAAAGTTGAACCCCAACAAATGCACATTCGGGGTACGTTCTTGTAAGTTGTTGGGATTTATCGTAAGTGAAAAGGGAATTGAGGTTGATCCCGACAAAGTCAAATCCATTCAGGAGATGCATGCACCTAGGACTGAAAAATAAGTTCGAGGGTTCTTACGTAGATTGAACTACATATCAAGGTTCATATCTCACCTCACTGCAACCTGTGAGCCCTTGTTCAAGCTGTTAAGAAAGGAACAAACAGTCAGGTGGAATGACGATTGTCAGAAAGCTTTTGACAAGATCAAGGAGTACCTGCAAGAAACTCCAATTCTCATTCCTCCAATTGAAGGAAGACCTCTGATAATGTACCTAGCAGTATTAGAAGGGTCAATGGGGTGTGTGTTGGGCCAGCATGAGAGTCTGGTCAAAAAGAGTATGCAATATACTACCTAAGCAAAAAGTTTACCGACTGTGAAAAACGTTATTCACTGCTCGAGAAAACTTGTTGTGCTTTAGCGTGGGCTGCTCGCCGACTAAGATAGTATATGTTGACTCACACTACCTTCTTGATCTCAAAAATGGACCCCGTCAATTACATATTTGAGAAGCCAGCACTTACCGGAAGGGTTGCAAGATGGCAAATGATTCTAACAGAGTATGACATTCAGTACACATCTCAAAAAGCCATCAAGGGCAGTGTACTGTCTGACTATCTGGCTGAGCAACCCATTGATGATTACCAGCCCATGAGATTTGACTTCCCTGATGAAGACATCATGTACTTAAAAGCAAAAGATTGTGAAGAGCCAGTTCACACTGAGGGGCCTGGCCCAGAAGAAGAATGAACTATGATGTTTGACGGGGCTGTCAATATGAATGGTCGTGGAGTCGGTGCAGTGCTCATTACACCTAAAGGAGTTCACATGCCTTTCTCGGCAAAGCTCACTTTTGCCTGCACTAACAACGAAGCTGAATACGAAGCATGTATCACGGGACTTGAGGAAGCCATTGACCTCGGGATCAAAACTTTGAATGTATTCGGAGATTCGGCTTTGGTAATCAATCAAACCAACGACAAATGGTACACCCATTAGGAGCATCTGATTCCATACCGTGACTATACGAGGAGATTATTGACTTTCTTCACAACAGTCAAGCTTGAATACATCCCTCGAGACAGTTTGCAGATGCTTTAGCTACCATTTCCTCCATGATCAAGGTTCAAACTGCCAATTATGTGCCTCGGATTCTGGTATCCAGACTGGACCGACCAACATATGTATTTTTTGTGGATGCTGTTAGTGATGACAAGCCTTGGTACCATGACATCAAATGCTTCTTAGAGAATCAGACGTACCCACCTGGGGAATCATCTAAGGATAAGAAGACAATAAGAAGACTGACCGGTAGTTTCTTCCTCAATGTTGATGATTCATTATACAAGCGAAACTTTGACATGGTTCTGCTCAGATGTGTTGACAAGAAGGAAGCAGACCTACTGATGCACGAGGTGCATGAAGGTTCTTTTGGTACCCATGCTGGAGGGCATGCAATGGCAAAGAAATTATTAAGATCAGGTGACTACTGGATCACCATGTATGCAGACTGTTGTGCATATGCCAGAAAATGCCACAAATACCAGATCTACGCAGATAAAGTGCATGTACCTCCAAATCCGTTGAACGTGATGTCTTCACCTTGGCCCTTTGCCATGTGGGGAATTGACATGATTGGAAAGATTGAACCGACTGCTTCAAATGGCCACAGATTCATCCTGGTAACCATTGATTACTTCACCAAATGGGTTAAAGCAGCTTCGTATGCAAACGCCACCAGACAAGTGGTAGCTAGATTTCTGAAAAGAGACATCATCTGTCGATATGGAGTTCCTGAGCGAATCATTACTGATAATGGTTCCAATTTGAACAACAAAATGATGGCAGAACTGTGCCGGGACTTCAAAATCCAACATCACAACTCTTCTCCTTACAGGCCAAAGATGAACGGCGCTGTTGAGGCAGCCAACAAAAACATCAAGAAGATCGTGCAAAAGATGGTAGTCACCTACAAAGACTGGCATGAGATGCTACCATTCGCTTTGCATGGGTACCTAACCTCAATCAGAACATCTACTGGGGCAACACCTTATTAGCTTGTGTACGGTATGGAAGTTGTCCTACCTGTTGAAGTTGAGCTACCTTCCTTACGGGTAATGATGGATGTGAAGCTGGATGAAGCAGAATGGATCCAGTCTCGGTACAATCAACTGAATCTGATTGAAGAGAAAAGATTAGCAGCCATCTGTCATGGGCAGTTATATCATAAGCAAATGAAGAAAACCTTCGATCAGAAAGTCAGACTTCGGGAATACCAAGTGGGAGAGCTTGTGCTGAAAAGACTTCTTCCTCCTCATACAGACCACAAGGTAAAATGGACGCCAAACTATGAGGGCCCATTCATAGTAAAGAAAGTTTTCTCTGGTGGAGCACTGATGCTCACTACTATGGATGGCGAGGATTTCTTATCCCCTGTGAATTCAGATGCAGTTAAAAAATACTTCGCATAAAATGACCCGCTGGACATAAAAACAGAATGTAAGTCCAAGCAAAAATAGGGCATCCCGACGAGTCAAAAACAGAATAAAAGACTCGGGAAAAAATAAGGGGAAAATTGAAAAAAATGTACACCCGTTGAGTTGAAAAGCCGGTGGATTGAAAACCCGAAAGGGCGATCCTCGCAAAATCAGGGAATAAGCGAACAACTACATTCTGAATTCTTCTGTATCACTCACAACATGGCAAGCTCTGAAAGGACAAAGCGTCGGTCAGAATCAGCCTTCTTCAGAAAGCAAGATAAGAAGAACGTCAAGGTCATACAGGTCATAGCCAAGGAAGCTCACTGGAGCGTCATCTTCAACATTGCCAACACTTTTATTTTCTCAATTTACAACAATCACCTCCTTCCAGGGGATTCGCTTCCTTTGACTGTACTTGCCTATTCAGGGAACCCAAATTAATAAAATCAGAGTTTTCAGTCACACTTTGCTTTGTACATTTTTGTTTCGTTTGCAAAATGTCCAATGTTCATAATACAACACTTGCGTGAAAACATATGAGCCATTCTTAATAAAATGCTTGCAGGAAATATATTACTTTCAGATAAATCTTACTCCTATGACAGAATCCGGTTAGGGATACCTCGGGATACTTGCACGTTTTCCTTTGTCTTAACAGGTTGCAGGTATTCAATATGCAACGAGGGGCATATCAAGCATTGATTCCCCAATATGCTACTTCCTAGAAGTTATCTCCTTCCCAAGCAGGACCTCCCGAATAGTGCCAGACAACTATTTCACAGCAAGGTGATCAAGAAATTTCCTATTCCCCACAGAGTTTCCATTCTCTCCCCAGTAGAGCAATGTCTGAAACCCATCCCCGGCAGAGTGGCTAAAACTTCCTTCCCCCCAACTGAGTTCTCCCCCAAGATAGGTCTACCAATGATCTATTTCCCCGAGCAGAGTTCTTTCTCCGGACAGATCCATCAGTGATCTCTTCCCCAGCCGGTTTATCCTTCCAAACAGATCAGTCATAGATCTTTATCCCTGCAGGATCTGAGTCTCGAATCAGTTTCTCTTTTGCATAATCATAGCATTCGCATCATGTTCACCAAATAAGCGTAGCATTCCGTCTAATACGGAGCATTACAGAAAAAGTCAAATATTTGCATGATCACAGGCTAGGTTCGAGTCGGTCACCTACAAATGCCATCAATATTTCATCAGCAATATACAAAATACATCCCCTGCATAAAGAGCCAAAGCGTCCCCTTTTCACTTTCAAATACAGATACCTATACGTTCTCTTTTTGACATTCGTCCGTGTCATCATTTCCCAGTAAGATCACCAGAACACCTTTCGCAAAGCAAATACTTGTCCATAACCTGCTCTTCTCGACACTTGTCCATGTCATCTTATCTCCCCACAGAAAGCCGAAGCATCTCCTTTGCACTCTCAAAACAGATGCCTGTTTATACTTACATATTGGACACTCGTCCGTGTCATACTTCCCCAGCAAGTCAAATACTCGTCCGTGTCTTGCACATACCTCTCCAAGAAGATCAATATCAGTACATACTTATACAGAAGTCTTTGATACTTGTCTGTATCTTGTTTATATCACTTCTCACCAGATTTGACACTCGTCCGTGTTCCTTGTTAACCAGTTGATACTCGTCCGTATCATCATCTTTGAACACGTGTCAGCGTTTGTTTCTACCAATACTCGTCCGTATCATGGTCCTAAGGATGCTCGTCCACATCTTTAATTTATACACATCGACAAACACTTATATCCTTTAGAGCGTAAGCACTCATCCGTGTTTACCATTCCCCAGTAAGTCGTCCATGAAACAACTTTCTTCTATACGACATTCGTCCTATGTCGTGATACTTTCGACAGCCGTTCCCTGCCAGGTGATCGTCCTTCACCTTCGGATGACCGTCTCTCATCCTTTTCCCCAGTGGAATCTCAATTATTGGAACCTTCTATCCGGCATTCGTCCTATGTCGTGATAAAGAGCAGCCATCCCCTGCTAGGTGATCCTCCTTCACCTTTTGATGACCGTCCCTCATCATTTTATCTGATGGTCATCCCCATTGTTGATCTTGTTATCCGACATTCGTCCTATGTCGTGATAAATCTCGAGAGCAGTCGTACCCTGCTAGGTGATCGTCCTTAACCTCTTGATGATCGTCCTTCATCATGTTTATCCGGTGTCCGTCCCCATCGTTAACCTTTTTTATCCGACATTCGTCCTATGTCGTGATACAGAGCAGCCTTCCCCTGCTAGGTGATCGTCCTTCACCTTTGATGACCGTCCCTCATCATTATTTCATTTATTCTTTTGACCGATGGTCATTCCCATCGTTGTTTACTTTACTTTCCAAAGCCCGATGGCCGTCCCCATCATTGCTTTTCTCATTACTTTAACCCCCCAGAGAATCTTATTTCTCTACCCGATGGCCGTCCCCATCATGATCTCTTTATTTACCCAGCTTGTCGGCCGTCCCCGTCATTGCTTTACTTACCACTTTATCCCCAGCAGTCGTCCTCTTCTCGATGGTCTTCCTCCATTGTTTTCATTTGATAATCATACTATATTACCTTTTACAATTTATATCCCTTTTCTTCTTATCCCCAGCGAGTGCAAATTTTGGACTGTCTTTGGTATTCAACCACAAGTTATCTTGTTTGACTGTTAAGCCAGACGCTTACACCCTGCACAGTTAACTCATGTTTGAATAGGGGCAGCTGTAAACACCTCAGATTTGCCCTCATTCTTTATCACACCATAGCTTGTGATCTTTCATTTTTGTTTTAACCTAAGCATACTATCTTATATTGCATGTTTGCTTTACTGCATAGTTCAAGTTTCATCTGCATCTAGGGTTTGTGATCTGAGCAATCCAAGAATCAATCTGAGCCATCCCAAAGGTATTAAAGCTTTCTAATAGGGTCCATGTGTGTTCTATGATCATATTATTCTCCCCAAAGTTCATGAAAGTCAAGGGATCACAAGAATTGGCAAAGGCATGGAAGCAGAGCTAGGGTTTTCACTACACAAATGTCCAAAATTAGGGTTTTAGTTTCAGAGGCCTTAACTCCAAATTTTTGGGCCATTCTTGTTTCTAATGGTCTTAATATGTTATAAGGATCATATGTACCAAGTTTGATGAAGAAATTCATTGTGGAAGTCATCTGATCATTGGGTAACTTCCTGAGCAAGTTAAGTCAAAATCAGGGCATCTAAGGCCCCCAACAATGGAACCAAAGTGTCATTTTCATCAAATTGAAGTTCAATGATCTTTATTTGATCTAATAAGTGGTTGGAAGTTCACAAGATTGAAGAATTTTGAGCCAATTGCAAACTTACCATTTTTGGAAATGACTTGAAATGCAAACTTTCCATTTTTGGAAAGATTTTCAACCTCCTCTTTCATGACCAAAAATTTATGAAAATTTCCCTCTTTGATGTTTCTTGTGATTCAAGTCATGAAATGCTTCAAATCTTGGGCCAATTCTGATCTTTGGATGCTCCCTTGACATGTAACATGTTTGAGCACATTAGAAGTCATTTAGAAGCTTGAACATCCCAATATGCAAAATCCCTCTTTGACATGAAACTTGAAATTATGTGGTTTTTGCCAACTTTGAAAGGTCATATCTTGAGTTCTAGGATGAATCAAAACATGTTCTTGTACTTTTTGAAAAGGGAAAGACCTAATATACCTCTTTCATGACCAAAAATGCTTCAAATGAAAAATTCTTGGGCATGAAAGTTGTATATTAGGTCTTTCCCTTTTCAAAAAGTACAAGAACATGTTTTGATTCATCCTAGAACTCAAGATATGACCTTTCAAAGTTGGCAAAAACCACATAATTTCAAGTTTCATGTCAAAGAGGGATTTTGCATATTGGGATGTTCAAGCTTCTAAATGACTTCTAATGTGCTCAAACATGTTACATGTCAAGGGAGCATCCAAAGATCAGAATTGGCCCAAGATTTGAAGCATTTCATGACTTGAATCACAAGAAACATCAAAGAGGGAAATTTTCATAAACCATGAGAACTCTTCATCCAAGCCTTCCAGCTGCATAACCTTGATCCAAAGGCCATCCCTGATGCAAGCTGAGGCCAGAAACCCCTTCAAACAAGCTCTGACCCGTTCCATGCTTCAAGTACACATAACCTTGACTTTTTGCAACTTGGCCCATACCAATCAAAGTATGCCACACCAACTCTCTGAACCAATCAGCATGACTTATGTGAACCTCATGGACCTCAAACATCATAACACACAAGGCTGAAACCTCCCACAAGCTCAGAATCACAAAAATCACCTCACACCTTCCTCTCTTTTAATTTCATAACACAACCAGCAAAACTTCAAACTTCTTCCACCAATCAACTCAAAAACACTCAAGGATCATTTCCCACCCATTGCCACGACCTAAAAGCCACTCAAACCAAAATACGATTTCTGCCAAACCAGAAATGAAACACACCAACCAAGCCATTTAAACTCCATCCAAGCTTCTCAATAGCATCAGAGTGATCATTGGAGACATTTTGCACAAAGGAAGAGGTCAGAAAGCTCAAGTTTGCAAAGCTTCAACTCAGGTAGTCATCAAGAACTTTTTTCCCCAGAAGTCTTCTTTTAAGTTATAAAATGATTCTATATGTATCTCTGATCATGGTGATATGATTGGTTTTGAAAATGGTTGCGAAACAAGCATGTATTGAACTTCTGAAAGTTTTGCATAATTTTCTGTTTTGCTTCGATTCTTGCTTTTGATGAAACATAAATGGATTTTGTTTGCTGGATTCGTGTTTAGGGTTGTTAGTTGAGTGATTCTGGAGAGTTAGGGGTCTGGGGTGGCCTAGGGTGGAAGATAGCGTGAGAGGTTGGCCAGAGAAGATGACCGGAGCTTTGCTCCGGTCACCTGAAAGTTATTAGCCCTAATTAGGGTTTAGTTGCCCAATTTATTTTGGACCTTTGGATCTGGATTAGCTTAACGCGTGAATGGCCAGGATTAGTTCACTTAAGTTAATTCTGATTAATTAATATAATTAAAATCAATTTAGCCAGATTTGATCTGGACCCTTGAAACGCGCGCGCAGTCAATCCTCATTTCCCCAGTTCAAATCTCAGCCATGGGATCTGATTACTTTACATTTTATTCATTTTATTTTCATTTTATTCTATTTTCTTTTGCATATTTATTTTAAAATATCAAAACTTATTCAAAAAATATGAAACTTTGCATTCTGATTTCAAATATTTTTCTCAATCTGAAAATGAGGATTATTTTATTTTACATATAAAAGGTATTTTTAATATATTTAAATGTTATTTTTAATTAATTAAAGTATTTTAATTAATTAAAAATGCATTTAGGTTTCTAAAATCACGAAAAAAATCATGAAACATTCCAATGCATTTAGAAACATTTTCAAACTCTTCACACAAATTTCTTTTTAAGTTTGATCTTAGTTTCCCGATTTTCTTTGAATTAAGGGTCATTAAAATCACAATTTTTAACCCTAGCTTTGAAAAATAATTCCTGCCTAACCAAGAAGAGTTTGAACTTGATTCTTTTTGCATTGTTTCACATATTGCATGTAGTTTATAGGTCATTTTTCTCATGAATTTATCTTGCATTTTAAATTTGATTTGCAATTTTCCTTTTGAATCACCTAAAAACCCTAGCAAATTTAGGAAAATCATAACTTGCAATAGGATAGGCTTCTGACCTTCTCCTTTGGGGTGTGACCTAGTATGGGATTAGGGTTTGTTTGAGCTTGATTTCAAATTTTTATCTTGTGGTATGCTTCTGTTTTATCCATTTGCATCTCATATGTCCATAAAACCCTAATTTCTCATGTTCATTTGCATTCACCTTGCATATTCATCATCACATGAACTTGCCATGACATTTCAAGCATTCATATGTCATCTTAGACATCTTAGGACATGTTAGAACCTTTCTTGATAATTTCTTCATTCATTTGCCATGTTTTGCATTCATTTCATTTTATAAACATCCATGTGTTTTCAAACTTCTAAGCATGCTTTCATAACATCCCATCCATATATGATCATTCATATGCATATTGTATGACATTGCATCATCTCACATGACATTTGCATAACATAAAAACTTCTGAATTTGGTATTTGCATCTCATTTCATCTCATTTCATTTCATTCTTCATGCTTTATAACTTATGCATCCATACTAACGTTTCAGGAACTTTTGGTAAGTTATTTTAGGAGGTGGATTTTCCTTCACCTCTCACTTATTCTTATCTATTTCATATGCATTTTAACTTGTCTTTGAAGTGAATTTGATTCACTTATGTTCCATCTCTCTCACTTTCTTCCTTTAAGTTACTTACCTTCTTATGAAGTAAGTAACTTATTCTTCTACTTCCTCCTCCTTTCATATGCTTCTTCCAATGGTGGCTTCCTTGAAGATCTTCTCTTTTAGGCCTAACAAACCATAGGATACCCAAGCATGATAATGTTTAGGGTTGTGTTTAGTCCCCCTTAGCTTTTTACCTTTGAGTCTCCTTGAGTCTCTCTTCTCATCTCAATAATCAGAGACTAAACTCTTAAAGTTTTAGGACTTTGGAATTAGGGTTATGCCTGTATCCTTCTCTTAGGATGAAGTGTATAACTTTAATCCTAAGTGTTAAACCTTTAATTTGTTTAAACCTCTTAATCAAATCACATTAATAATCACCAAGACTTTATCTTGTAACTTGGGCCTTACATTAGGGTTCTATCACTTCCTTATGGTTAAGAGGGACTAACCCTAGTGTTTAATGGACAAGTCCCCATCAAGTTGTCTTACAAACTTAAAATACACTTCTTAATCTCATCCATTAATTAAAATCCACTTAATAAAGGCTTGTTAAATAATGAATTTAGTCCCTAACCATGGATTAAGTTAAGGTATCTTCCTCAGCTTAAGTGTTCTCATCTATTATCCTTCTATTAGGATGGTGTAATGAGTTCACTAATCTGTGATTGGAGATTAAACTCATTACTTAACACTAAACAAAAACCAAAAAACATCTAAGTAATCACAAGTAGGTTAATGATCTTAATCCTACATCATCATGGTAATTAGGTTGAAATGCTTATCTCATACTTAAGTAGGCTCATTATCCATAATCAGGGAGGATATAATGAGTTTACAAGCCCTTGATTTAGGCTTAAGATCATTTACTTATGCAAAACACCAAAAACAATAACAAAACTGAAAACAAAAAAAACAAACAATAATCGTCTCCTTCGGGATTCTTTTCTGATCACACTCATTCACAAACGAGAACTTGCTTCTTCCGTCTGATGCAAGACAATTAGCACTCGAGCCAGACGAGTCATACACTTGAGCATAGACAAGCAAGCAATTCACGGTCAATTTATTTTCAGTCTTTTTGAGTCAAACTACGGTGTTCTGACTTCCTCATTGCACGAGAGGATACGTAGGCATAACTTAACAGTTATCGAACAAAAGTCTCTTTGTCTTCCCCCTCTTTCAGCATTCTTTTCTAAGCCTCAGTCCTGAGCATTTCACTTCTTTTTGCACTAACACCTGTACATTTATTCTTTAGCTTTTGCACACAGATAACACATACACCTCTCCCTTTAAACACAATCTTGTAAGCGTGGATCCCGTCGAGTACGACGGACAATCTGGGTGCTAATACCTTCCCAGATTGTAACCAACCCCCTTTCTCAGTTTGTCTGGTTCGCAACCGTCTTATCCATCATTTTCTAGGTTTATGCAGCATTACCTTTCCTTCGGGATAAAAATTCCTAGCTGGCGACTCTTTTCACTTCACATTCCTTTTCTATCTTCGCCGACCGTTCGCGTCTGCACCCTGGGACCTGGTGTCTTTTCGGGGGAGCGACAAGTTTTTATGGACAAGTATTTCCCGAGTTCCTTGAGGACGCAAAAAGAGTTTGAATTTCAAAAATTGAGGCAAGGGAGCATGAATGTGGCCAATTATGCATAGAAGTTTGAGGACATGGAGGCCTACTCTAAGTAGGCTATGTATGCTCCTGATGAAAGGTGGAAAATTGACCAGTTCTTGTTTGGGCTAAGGGCCGAGATCTCGCATAGTGTCTCTCAAAGGGAGTTCACTACCTACCCTGAGATGTTGAGGCAATGCTATGTTGCGGAACATAGTTTGAAGAAAGTTCAATCAGAAGCAGATACCGGAAGAGTGGTTCAAGGAGATAGGGGGAAGGCTAGTCAATCTTTTAGGTCGAGGCCTCAACCCTTCAAGGGGAAATAGGTGTCGAGTCCTAGATCTAGTGCTCCTCCTTCTTGCCCCCGATGTCGTAAGAATCATTTTGGAAGATGTGAGCAGAACGGTGTAATTTTCTATCATTGTCAGAAGGAAGGACATATTTCTAGGGATTGCCCTCAGAGAAAGGATCTGACCCAAGGGAGATTTTATGCTATGGACGCCAGGAAGACGAAAGGCGACAATTCCTTGATTGCGGGTAATTGTCTTATTAACAATCATCCTTGTCTTGTTTTATTTAACTGTGGAGCTACGCATTCTTTTATATCTACTAATTGTGCGAAGAGACTTAGGTTGCGACTATTTCCTTTGTCTCCTCTAATGGTGGTTACTACCACTATGGATGAAATTGTCGAGACACCGCTTAAGTGTGAGAACTGTATGTTGTTCGTGGATGGCAGAATCTTTCAGATTGACCTCATTTGTTTGCCCCTTAAGAAAATTGATGTTATCCTAGGAATGTATTAGTTGTCTGCTAATTATGTGTTTATTGGGTGTGAAAAGAAGTTGATCCTCATTCCCTCCGTTGAAGTGACTCCGAAAGATGTTTTGACAACGATCTTAGAAGGTACGATTGGAATGGTAAATTTTCTGTTTGAGCAAGAGAAATTTGTTTTGCATGTCCTTACTAAAGAGGAGAGTATTGACTAGCAAGTTTTGAACATTCCGATAGTTTGTGAATTTTCCGACATCTTTCCTGAAGATGTCACTTCCTTACCTCCGGTGAGGGAAGTTGAATTCTCAGTCGACCTGATACCGAGAACGGCTCCTATATCTGTTTCTCTTTATCGGATGGCTCCGCTCGAGTTGAAAGAGTTGAAGGATCAATTGGAAGATTTGATGGAAAAGCATTTTGTAAGACCTAGTGTCTCACCGTGGGGAGCTCCAGTGTTGTTGGTAAAGAAAAAGGATGGTGGTATGAGGCTGTGCATCGATTATCGAAAGTTGAACAAGGTTACAATCAAGAATAAATACCCCTTACCAAGGATAGACAATCTTCTAGATCATTTGAAAGGAGCCTGCATGTTCTAGAAGATTGATCTGAGATCGGGCTATCACCAGATTCGTGTGAAGAGTTCTGATGATCCGAAGACTTTGTTCAGAACCCGTTATGGTCATTACGAATTCTTAGTGATGCCTTTCGGTGTGACGAATGCTCCAGTTGTTTTTATGGACTACATGAATCGGATATTTCAGAATTATTTGGATAAAATTGTAGTGATCTTTATTGATGATATTCTTATCTATTCTCGTATTCCGCAAGAGCACGGAGAACATCTAAGGATTGTCCTATCGATACTGCAGGAAAAGCTACCTTTTGCTAAGTTTAGTAAGTGTGAGTTCTGGATGTCAGAAGTCAAGTACCTTGGACATGTTATATCACAAGGAGGTGTAGCTGTAGACCCGTCAAAGATAGAAGCTGTAATTAATTGGGAGAGACCGAAGAATGTTACTGAAGTGAGAAGCTTCCTAGGTTTGGCAGGTTACTACAGAAGATTTAGTAAAGGTTTTTCCCAGATGGAGTTACCGTTAACTAAACTCACTAGGAAGGACTTCGATTATGAATGGGATTCTGTTTGTGAACAAAGTTTCGTGTGGTTGAAGGAGAGATTGACAACTGCTCAAGTCTTGATTATTCCCGATCCTAACAAATCTTATGAAGTGTTCTGCGATGCTTCAAAGATGGGTTTAGGAGGTGTTCTCATACAAGAAGGACAAGTGGTGGCGTATGCTTCCAGACAGTTGAGAGTTCATGAGAAGAATTATCCTACACATGATTTGGAATTAGCGGCCGTGGTGTTTACCCTGAAAGTGTGGCGGCACTATTTGTATGGTGTGCGTTTTGAGATGTTTAGTGATCATAAGATTTTGAAGTACCTCTTTGATCAAAAGGAACTGAATATGAGACATAGGAGATGGATGGAGTATTTGAAGGATTATGATCTTGAGTTGAAGTATCACCCCGGAAAAGCGAACAAAGTGGCAGATGCCTTAAGTAGGAAAGTGATTCATAGTGCCGAATTGATCTTATTGGAGTATGCATTGTTAGAAAAGTTTCGAGATCTTAACCTTCAATTTGTTTGGACTCCGAATGGCGTAATCATGGGGAACTTGAATATTAGTTCTACATTGAGGAATGATATTCAACAAGCGCAAGTTTTGGATGAGAACCTGCAAGGACTGTTACTCCAACCGGGTTTCGTGAGAGCATTAGATGGGATCATCCTATTTAATCAAATAATTTGCATTCCGAATGACGATGTGTTAAAGAGAAGGATTCTGGAAGAAGCACATAAAGGTTCTTTTACGATACATCCGGGTTCTTTGAAGATGTATCAAGACTTGAAGAGGGAGTATTGGTGGTCCGGAATGAAAAAGGACATTGCGGTATTTGTGTCAGAATGTGCGGTGTGTCAGCAAATGAAGATTGAGCACCAAAGGCCAGGTGGATTGTTACAACCTTTGGACATTCCAATTTGGAAATGGGATAGTATCTCTATGGACTTTGCGATAGGTTTACCAAGTACTCAGGGTGGCTATGACTCTGTTTGGGTGATTGTGGACCGACTAACAAAATCTGCGTATTTCTTAGCCGTGAAGACCACATATAAGGCAAGTCAGCTTGCAAGGTTGTTTATTGCTGAAATTGTGAGATTGCACGGTATCCCGTCCAGTATTGTATCAGATAGAGATCCGAAGTTCACTTCGAGATTTTGGAAGGTGTTCCAACAAGCCATGGGTACGAATTTGCGCTTGAGTACTTCTAATCATCCTCAAATGGATGGTCGGACGTAACGTACGATTCAAACGATGGAAGATATGTTGAGAGCATGTGTTTTAGAGAACATAGGAAATTAGAAAGAACTTTTGCCATTGATCGAATTTTCGTACAATACAAGTTATCACGCGAGCATCGGAATGGCTCCGTATGAGGCTTTGTACGGAAGAAAGTGTAGAACGCCGTTGTGTTGGTCAGAAGTGGGTGAAGATAGAATTCTAGGACTGGAAATTATTCAAGAGACTACGGAAAAGATTCGTATGATCTGAGAAAAGATTAAGCAAGCCCAAGATCGTCAGAAGTGCTATGCTGACAATCGAAGGAGACCCCTGGAATTCGATGAAGGCGATCATGTGTACTTGAAAGTCACTCCGAGATTAAGATTGAAAGGACCGTTTAAGTCGCGTAAGTTAAGTCCGAGATACATAGGACCGTATCAGATCCTAGAAAGGATTGGTGAAGTCGCTTACCGTTTAGCCTTGCCACCATCTATATCTGAAATGCATGATGTCTTTCATGTATCCCAACTTCGTAGGTTCATCCCCGATCCTCTTCAGCCTATTCTACCAGATTCTATAGAGATAGAAATGGATTTGACCTTTGAACCCAAACCAATCCGTATTGTTGGAAGAGAAACCAAAGTACTGAGAAATAAAGAGATACCACTTGTTAAAGTGCAATGGGACGAGACGCATCTGGGAGATGCTACGTGGGAGTTGGAATCAGAAATGCAGGAATCATATCCTCACCTGTTCAGGTAATCTTTCAAATTCGTGGACGAATTTTATTTAAGGGGGGAGGATGTGATACCCCATATTTTATTTAAAGCTCTGGACAATATTAATTGGTAATAATATTATTTCAGAATACTCTAAGAAATTTTAATGGAACTAAATAGAGTAATTCATGGGATTATATTTTATTAATTGATATTAGCTGACTCAGAGGTTTTATAAAATATCGGATTATGAGACATTTTCGAATACTCTCTAATTTTTGACCTATCGGTAAAAATATAAGCTTTTATATTTTTATATATATAGAAAGATTATGAGAGAAAGAGAAAGTTGGTAAGAAAAGAAGAAAAGGAGAAGAGCAGAGAAGAAGAAGAGAGAAAAGCCCTAGAGCTCCAATTCCTCATTCCCGATCATCCGTCCGTCGAATCAACTCAATATTTCCGCCAATCTTCATCTCTCGAGGTGGGTTCTTAGTTAGAAACTATTATCTTTGATTTTGGTTGAGTTTTAGAGATGTTTGTGGTTAGGGCTTAGTTAGAAATCTAAGAATAAAATCAGAAGTTTAACGGTTAAAACTCTATTAAAACCTACCTAAAATACTCTCATGATGATAATGAATATGTTTGATTATGTCTTGTTGCATTGGTTGATGTTTGGGAGGTATTGGGTGTGGAAAGAGTGTTTTCTCATAAGGCTGGAACTTCCTGAACTGGTGTAGCTCGCTCAACAAGCATACCTCGCTCAGCGAAAGTTCCAGGGCGATTTTCGCTCAGCAAGACTTGTAGTCTTCAGCTTTGGTTTTTAAATTCGTAACTTATGACTCAGGTATCTATTTTGAGCGTTCCACATATCATTTTGAAAATAATGGCATAATCTATCTATTAAGATCAAGAAACAATTTTTTTGAGCCGAATTTTACCCGACTTTTTCAAATGACCAAAACTTGATAAAATGGAACGTGTGAGTTAATGGAAATAGAGAAAGGTACGAATTATGGGGTATCTAGGTTTCCCTTAAACTCGTTTGAATTATGATTTACGTTTTGTTTTTAGGATCCTCCGTAAGGTCTTGTATAAGTCTCTATGTGGTTACTATGTGTTTCACTAGAGCATCCGTAAGGACTTGAGGTATCCGTTGTGTATGCATGGGCATTGATTTGAGAAGTGTAGACTATAAGTCCTCCGTAAGGTCTTGAGTAAGCCTTGAGGTGGGTTGTCCTTAGTCCCACGTGAAGCATCCATAAGGACTTGAGGCAAGTGCTGTGCTAGTTATGTGTCAATCTTGAGTAAGTCTTGAGGTGGGTTATCTTTAGTCCCACGGGAAGCATCCGTAAATATTGAAGCGCGTGTTATGTCAATTCCTCTGTAAGGTCTTGTATAAGTCTCAAAGTGGTTACTATGTGTTTCACTAGAGCATCCGTAAGGACTTGAGGTAGACATTTCCCTTTGTGTTGTGAAATCATATGTGGACCTTAGTTTCCACTATGTCCTTGGTCCTTGTGTAAATTGGTTTGTGAAGCATGCGAGTTTCGTTGGAAATGAACCTTAGAGACGAGAGAATTATATGATAGGGAATCCACTAAGATGTTTTATCTCACCCCATGTTGATGTTGTTATTTCAGGTACTTCAGGTTCCGCTAAGGGTAAGGATAAGGCGACTTGATTATCCTTACTAGTTGATGGCTTAGTCTTCCGCTATGGATTTTTGAGATCTTCGGATCTAGTTCTTAGATCTTTTTGTAGTTGAACATCTTGTACTATTTTATAGCCTTGTTTAGTACCTTATGTTTTAGTGGCTATAATTATACAATGTGTTGCAAAGAACTTATTTGTATTTCAGTACCAAATTATTAATATTATATATGAAAAATATGCTTTATGTATGTCTTTTGTATATGGGTATTACAAACAAAAAGCTTATGCATGTTCCAGCAGCAAGTCAAGCAATGCCTACTCAATCTAGTCAAGGAAATCTTACTCAATCAAGTTGAAATTCTGTGATCAGGTATGAGATGTCCTAAGAGATGTCCCAACACTTGACAGATTTAACCAAAACTTAAATAGCAAGAAAAGTAAACAACACAGAAGTTTGTTAACCCAGTTCAGTGTATAACCACACTTACATCTGGAGGCTACCAAGCCAGGAGGAAATCCACTATAAGTAATATTAATTCTAGACTTAAACCTCTCTGTTTAATCTATCACTTAATAACTACCCAATGCAATTTCTACCTAAGTCACAACTTAGATAAGAGTACCCTACTCACTCCCCCTCAATCACACAGTGATCAAGTTTACAAGTTTAATAAAATTGAAGACATTCTTCAAACAATACAGCTTGATCTTACTTCACAGTTTCAATCAAGTCACAAATGCACTTATGCTTAAAAGCTCATCAAGTGGTACAATTAAAAACAACCTGCTATTAAAAACACTAGACACCCTATTTGGTCTTCTGAAATTCGTACTCAATTCTATGAGTTTCTGTTGCTTAAATAGGTATCTGTAATTTGGGCTTTCTGTAGGATGATCCAGCCCTAATGCACATGCAGCTTCCACCTTGAATTTAGGGTTTGTTACTTCCTGGATTCTAGGTGATTTAGGTCTTCTGTTTTAATCTGAATCTTCAATATAAAACTCCCTACAGATGCGCCTTGTTCTGTTTTTATCCATCATTAATTAATTCCAGATAACTCTCCTTAAATATCTCTGATTAGTTAGTCAATAATTAATTCTGGAAGCAGGTTTGAGATGTCTCAACATCTGTTGGGACATCCTGAAAAACTGAACTTAGTCATTTACACAATGTCCCAACATCTGGTAAGACATCCTGAAATAAGTTCATATACTCTGTTTGATAATGTCCCAACATTTGATAGGACATTCTGAACTGAATTCAATAATTCTTGTTGGTCAAAAATTCTGCCAATTCAAGACATCTACAAACTCCCCCTTTGGCTAATTTTTGGCTAACATCTTTTCTGGTTTTCAGAGTGCAGCAGAAGTTCTTTTTATCAGAGTATAGCATTACTTTTCTGTTGATTCTTATTTGAGATTACTCCCCCTCAAATATATATGTATCCAATCTTGTTGCAACAGAAAAAAAACTTATTCAGTTCAGAAGCAAACAAACTGATTTTTTTTTATTCATACTTAAACAGCAATTACAATTTGTTGTTGTTCTCCCCCTTGGTAGACACAAAATTTAGGGCCAAAGACACCATTCCAGAAAAACATTGCTGTCATTACATTTGCCTCACATACATTGATCACTCAGATTCATCACTCTCAGTTTCTTCCTCAACTTCTGTTTCTTCATCAGCTTCACTTTCTTCATCAGAGCCAGCTTTTTGATCTTCTCCACTCTCCAGCCTTTGGATGATCTCTTCAAGTTTTAGCTTCCTTGCTTCAAGTTCTTTGCATGTGCTTTTGAGCTCAGCAATTAGAGCCTTCTTGGAGATTGGAGTCTTAGCAGTTGAAGGACCTGCAGATGTCCCAGAAGGTGCTTCAACATCTGCAGCATGATGACTGAGGAATAACTTGTAGTGAAAAGCCAAGGGGCTTTCTCTCTTGCAGACTGTGTCTTTCTCAGTTAAAATTCCAGGGTATTGACTTAGAATAATACCACACAGCAAGGAGGGAAAAGCTATTGGCAGCTTTGTTGCAGAGGAGCTGGCATGCTTCAAGGTCTGATCAAAAATGTATGCTCCATAGTCCATCTTGGTTTGAGTTCCCACAGCATATATAAACCTGGCCAGACCAGTGGAGATTGAAGAAGTGTGGTTGGTAGGCACCCAGTTAGCTGTACCAATCCTGTTCAGCATGGCATATTTTCTTGTAAGCATGCTCACAGAGAGCTTTCCCTTCACAGGCCATGCCTTGACCTGGTTTGCAGTGATAACCTTGCAGATTTGGTTATCTGTCTTACCTAGCTCATTGGGTCCATCTGTTTCTCTTCCTAAGTACTGATTGATGATTTGAGAAGAAAACTCTACACATTTACCTCTAACAAAAACTTTTTGAAACTCAGAGGACTTACCATTTGAACAATCCTCTTGAAGATTTACAATGAACTCTTTGACAAGAAGTTCATAGCAGGGAGAGAGATCTGAGACTGTCTTGAATAGTCCTGCAGCAGAGATGAGGTCAATCAGTTCAGTGCACTCAAGTGCATTGCTGCTCAGTTCTCTTTCTAAGGCAACCCTTCTTTGGTACACAAACTTCCATTTGTTGACACTAGAGACATGATGGAATGATATGTTGTCCAAGGGGGCTTCTGGAACAGCAGATGAGGCCCTAGAAGGTGCTGGTTTCTTTTTGGGAGGAGATGTTGGGACATCTGATTCAACATCTGAGTCTGATGGAGTGATAGCTTTTCTTTTCTGAGGTTGAACTTTACTCCATTGTTTTGTTGGCCCAAAAGTAGCTTTAGCTTTGCCTTTCTTTGGGGAGGCTTTCTTCTTCTCAGGAATTTCAGCTTCAGCTTGCATCTTTCCTTTCCTGGACCTGAGCCTTTTGGCTATGCTAGGTCTAACAGAGGCTATGATCTCTGTATCAGAGTCCTGCTCCAGGTTTACCACTGGAGGAGATTGAGCAGTCTCCTCTTCAGCTGGTTGATCAGCAGGGATTTGATCTTCATTTGAGGCTTTGGTCTGATCCTCAGAGACTTCTTCATCATTTTCATTTGAGGCCTTATTCTGGTCCTCAGTTTGTTCCAAATCAGCATCAGATGAGTTCTTTTTCTCATCTTCAGATGTTCCAACATCTATTGGGACATCTTGTTCTGCAGGAGTGTCCTCAGCAGCTTGAGCTTGTTCTTCTTGAGATGCAGGCATGGTGTTTAGAGGAATAGAAATTCCACTCACCTTTCTTTGTTCAAACAGAATTTGGGTGACAATCTCCTTGATGGAATCATCCACATAATCTGAAGATTTTGGGGGCATGTTAGCAGGTGAAGGAATGCCTCCTTTGGCTTTGCTGCGGACTTGATCTTTAGCTCTCTTTGGAGTTCTTGGATTTTTAGTGTGAGATGCACTTCCTCTGAGTTCGTCCAATGGAGTTGATTTCATTGGTACCACAGAGATGGGAGTGGCATGAACTACGTCTTCTTTGTTGAGAACTTCTTCAGTTGTGTTAGGGTTTTGAGACATTGTTGAGGAAGATGGAAGAAAAGCTTTAGGGTTTATGATTTCTGGAGAATAGCTGGTTAATGTGATTAGCTTGTGATAGTATGATGAGAATCTTGATAGCTGATTATAAACAGTTACTAAATAAGTAGCCGTTACAGTGCAAATGATTAGAGATGGAATTCCCAAGGATCTTGTCCAGACTAGTTTTTCCATCTGGAACTTATGCCATACAATGTCATATGACATGTTGGCACATCTCATTAACTGCTAAATATCACATAAACAGATTCCAAGTTTGCCCCTTAAGTTCTCAAATTGTGTAGCATCCAATGCTTTGGTAAAGATATCAGCTAACTGCAGATTTGTAGCTACATGTTCCAATGCAATCACCTTTTCTTCTACAAGATCTCTGATGAAATGATGTCTGATATCAATATGCTTGGTCCTGCAATGTTGGATAGGATTCTTTGATATGTTGATTGCACTTAAGTTGTCACAGTACAATGTCATGACATCTTGTGGGACATTGTACTCAGTGAGCATTTGCTTCATCCAAACCAACTGAGAACAACTGCTTCCAGCTGCTATATATTCAGCTTCAGCAGTAGATAAGGATACACAATTTTGTTTCTTACGAAACCAAGAAATCAAATTGTTTCCTAGAAAGAAGCATCCTCCTGAAGTGCTTTTTCTGTCATCTGCACTTCCAGCCCAATCAGCATCACAGAAGCCAGTGAGAATTGGTTTACATCCATGAAGGTACACTATGCCATAGTCACAAGTACCATTAACATATTTAAGAATTCTCTTGACTTGATTGAGATGACTGACTTTTGGATCAGCTTGATATCTTGCACATACACCTACTGCAAATGCTATGTCAGGTCTGCTAGCAGTTAAGTATAACAAGCTTCCAATCATGCTTCTGTATAAGCTTTGATCTACACTCTCACCCTTTTCATCTTTAGTCAGCTTCAAATGTGTGGGGGCAGGAGTTCTCTTATGAGTAGCATTTTCCATTCCAAATTTCTTGACTATGTTCTTGGTATACTTGCTTTGAGAGATGAACATTGAGTCTTCCATTTGCTTTATTTGCAGACCAAGAAAGTAGGTTAACTCTCCTACTAGGCTCATTTCAAATTCAGATTCCATCTGCTTGACAAAATGTTTGACCATCCTTTCAGACATCCCACCAAATACAATATCATCAACATATATTTGAGCAATCATGACATTCCCTTCTTCATCTTTAACAAACAGGGTTTTGTCAATTCCACCTTTTCTGTATCCTTGCTTGATAAGAAATGTGGTCAGTCTTTCATACCATGCCCTTGGAGCTTGCTTCAAACCATAAAGTGCCTTCTTTAGTTTGTATACATGATTTGGACAGCTTGGATCAACAAATCCTTTAGGCTGTTCTACATATACCTCTTCATTAAGATAGCCATTTAAAAAGGCACTTTTCACATCCATTTGAAATAGCTTGAACTTCAAGATACAAGCAATTCCCAAAAGTAGTCTAATTGATTCAAGCCTTGCTACTGGTGCAAAGGTTTCATCAAAGTCTACTCCTTCAATTTGAGTGTATCCTTGAGCTACAAGTCTAGCTTTGTTCTTTGTAACAACTCCTTGTTCATTTGACTTGTTCTTATACACCCATTTTGTTCCAATCACATTTATGTCATCAGGTCTAGGAACAAGATTCCACACTTCATTCCTTGTGAATTGACCTAATTCCTCTTGCATAGCACAAATCCAGTATTCATCAGTAAGAGCTTCCTTGATGTTTTTAGGTTCTATTTTGGAAACAAAACAAGAGCCTGAAATCACTTCTCTAGATCTAGTGCTCACACCTCTGTTGGGATCACCAATTATCAGATCTTTGGGATGATCCTTCTGTATTCTGATGGAGGGAGGTTTGCTGGATTCTTCTGTTCTTGTATCAGTTTGAGTGAAGTTATAATGATCATTCTTTTCTTCAGCTTCAATCTTGATATCAGCAGATGTTCCAACATCTTCTGGGACATCTGTAGGAGCATCATTAATTATCACATTTATGGATTCCATGATAACCTTGGTTCTAGAATTAAATACTCTATATGCTCTGCTGTTTATGGAGTATCCAAGGAAAATCCCTTCATCACTTTTAGGATCCATTTTTCTTCTTTGCTCCCTATCTGCCAGAATATAACAGATACTTCCAAAAACATGGAAGTACTTAACTGTGGGTTTTCTGCCCTTCCAGACTTCATATATTGTGGACAAAGTTCCTTTCCTTAAAGTAACTCTGTTATGGATGTAACAGGCAGTGTTCATAGCTTCAGCCCAAAAGTACAGAGGTAACTTTTTAGCATGGATCATAGCTTTTGCTGATTCTTGAATGGTTCTATTCTTCCTTTCAACAATCCCATTCTGTTGAGGAGTGATTGGTGAAGAATATTCATGGTTGATTCCTTCTGAAGAGCAGAAATCTAAGAACTTTTGGTTTTCAAATTCTTTTCCATGATCACTTCTTATTCTGATCACACAGCTGGATTTTTCCCTTTGCAATCTTTGACATAATTCTTTGAATACATCAAATACATCTGACTTTTCTTTGATGAAATTTATCCATGTATATCTTGAAAAATCATCAACCACAACATAGGCATACCTCTTACCACCAAGACTTTCAACCTGCATAGGTCCCATCAGATCCATATGTAAAAGTTCCAAAACTTTGGAAGTTGTCAGATGTTGGAGCTTTGGATGGGACATCTTGGTTTGCTTGCCTATTTGACATTCACCACATATTTTGCCATCATCAATCTTCAGTTTAGGAATTCCTCTTACAGCATCCATAGATATTATCTTCTTTATGCCTCTGAAATGAAGATGACCTAGTCTTTGGTGCCATAGTTTCACTTCTTCTTCTTTAGCTAAAGAGCAAGTTGAAGTGAGACTGAGATTTTGGGATTCCCACATGTAACAGTTGTCTTTAGATCTGGCTCCTTTCATGACAACCTCTTGTTCTTTGTTAGTCACTATGCATTCAGTTTTTGGTAAAGTTTACACTGTACCCTTGATCACATAATTGACTTATGCTGATCAGGTTAGCAGTTAAACCTTTAACTAGCAGCACATCATCTAGTCTTGGAACATCTTGACAATCCAAGGTTCCAACTCCCTTGATTTCTCCTTTAGCTCCATCTCCAAATGTCACATACCTGGATGAATGTGATTTTAAATTTACTAGCAGATTCTTCAATCCAGTCATGTGTCTTGAACATCCACTGTCAAAGTACCAGTCTTCTTTAGCTGATACTCTTAGTGATGTATGTGCTATGAATGCAGTACTTTTCTTTGACCAGATGAGTTGAGATTTCTTTTGATGCCTCAGCCCTGTGTGTTGTTTATCAGCTGATCTCCAAGCTTGATTGTTGATCTTGTTCTTGTAGCTTTGATCAGCTTCAGGGCTAGCTTTTGGTTTCCATACCTTCTTGATGTTTTCTGTCTTCTGCTTAGGAGGTTGCTGATTTCTTTGATGTTTATGCAGCACTTTCTTGGTAACTTCTATTTTCTTTTTGGAAGGTTGCTGATACATCTGATTTGGATATCCATGCAACTTATAACAATGAGGTTTGATATGTCCAAATCTTCCACAGTGATGACATCTCCATCTTTGATACTTCTTCTTCATTTTGTTCTTTTCAGAATGTTGAGACATCTGTTGGAACATTATGTTTGTGTTCTTTTCCTGATGTTGAAGCATCTGTTGGGACATCTTGTTAGACTGTATGGATTTTGAAGTTGTTTTGCTAGAGCTAGCTTCATCTTTATTTACTCTGTTAAATCCTAGTCCACTTTTATCCCCTGAGTGCTTATTGTTGTTGAGAATCACATCCAGTGTATTTGAGCTGCTGTTCAACATTCTAACAGATTTGGACATATGTTCCAACTTGGAGTTGAGAAGACTTACTTCACTTTTTAAGGTGTCAATGATCTCCTGATCATTTGCTTTGTCATCTTCTAATGCCTTATTCTGCTTCTTTAGCTTTATAACCTCACTGCATATTTCAGAGCTTCTTTTATATAGATCTTTGAATGCTTGCTCAAGTTCTTCATAAGTAAGTTCTCCATCACTGGATTCACTTTCAGAGTCACATAATCCAGCTAAAGCAGTGATATGCTTAGCTGATTCCTCTTCTGAATCACCTCCTGAGTCTTCATCAGACCAGGTTACAGAGAGTCCTTTCTTTTGCCTTTTTAAGTAGGTAGGACATTCATTCCTGAGGCGTCCATATCCTTCACATCCATGGCATTTGACACCTTTTTCTTGACTGGTCTTTTCAGCATAATTTGACCTTCTGTTAGCATCATAAGATCTCCTGTTCTCAGAGGAGTTTGTGTATCTTCCACTGGGCTTGGATTTGCCTTCCATTCCTCTGAGAATCTGTTTGAATTGTCTTCCAAGCATAGCAAGGTTGTCTGATAAGCTTTTATCATTTTCTGATTCATCATCTTCTTCTTCATCAGTATTTGACACCAAGGCTATGCTTTTGTTCTTTTTAACATTTGTGTCATTCATTCCCATCTCAAAAGTTTAAAGGGAACCAATGAGTTCTTCAACTTTCATAGAGCATATGTCTTGAGCTTCTTCTATTGCTGTGACTTTCATGTCAAATCTTTTTGGCAAAGATCTGAGGATTTTTCTTACAAGCTTTTCATCAGTCATTTTTTCTCCCAAGGCTCCAGAAGTATTAGCTACTTCTAAAATGTTCATGTAGAATTCATGAACTGTCTCATCTTCCTTCATTCTCAAGTTTTCAAATTTTGTGGTGAGGAGTTGAAGTCTTGACATCTTTACTTTTGATGTTCCTTCATGAGTTGTTTTGAGAGTATCCCATACATCTTTGGCTAGCTCACAATGATGTACAAGTCTGAAGATGTTCCTATCAATGCCATTGAATAAAGCATTTAAGGCCTTTGAGTTGCCTAGTGCTGAATCTTCTTCTTCCTTACTCCATTCTTCTTCAGGTTTCAGCACTTTTGATCCATCTTTGGTATCTTGGACAGGATAATCCCATCCAATGTTGACTGCTCTCCATGCCCTGTTGTCAAGTGATCTTAAGAATGCAATCATTCTTGGCTTCCAGTAGTCATAATTAGATCCATCCAGAATAGGTGGTCTATTTACTGACCCTATATCTCTGTCCATGTTACAGAATTTGTATTCCCTAGATCTCACCCAGTATAAACAGGCAGGGTGCCTGCTCTGATGCCAATTGAAATTCTGTGATAAGGTATGAGATGTCCTAAGAGATGTCCCAACACTTGACAGATTTAACCAAAACTTAAATAGCAAGAAAAGTAAACAACACAGAAGTTTGTTAACCCAGTTCAGTGTATAACCACACTTACATATGGAGGCTACCAAGCCAGGAGGAAATCCACTATAAGTAATATTAATTCTAGACTTAAACCTCTCTGTTTAATCTATCACTTAATAACTACCCAATGCAATTTCTACCTAAGTCACAACTTAGATAAGAGTACCCTACTCACTCCCCCTCAATCACACAGTGATCAAGTTTACAAGTTTAATAAAATTGAAGACATTCTTCAAACAATACAGCTTGATCTTACTTCACAGTTTCAATCAAGTCACAAATGCACTTATGCTTAAAAGCTCATCAAGTGGTACAATTAAAAACAACCTGCTATTAAAAACACTAGACACCCTATTTGGTCTTCTGAAATTCGTACTCAATTCTATGAGTTTCTGTTGCTTAAATAGGTATCTGTAATTTGGGCTTTCTGTAGGATGATCCAGCCCTAATGCACATGCAGCTTCCACCTTGAATTTAGGGTTTGTTACTTCCTGGATTCTAGGTGATTTAGGTCTTCTGTTTTAATCTGAATCTTCAATATAAAACTCCCTACAGATGCGCCTTGTTCTGTTTTTATCCATCATTAATTAATTCCAGATAACTCTCCTTAAATATCTCTGATTAGTTAGTCAATAATTAATTCTGGAAGCAGGTTTGAGATGTCTCAACATCTGTTGGGACATCCTGAAAAACTGAACTTAGTCATTTACACAATGTCCCAACATCTGGTAAGACATCCTGAAATAAGTTCATATACTCTGTTTGATAATGTCCCAACATTTGATAGGACATTCTGAACTGAATTCAATAATTCTTGTTGGTCAAAAATTCTGCCAATTCAAGACATCTACAAGTGAAGCAATTCCAACTCAAGCTAGTCAAAAAACTTATGTCAAATTGACACCTAAAAAGGGTAAGGTCTAACTGATGTCAATTTTTACAGACATAAGACACCATTCGAGCATCACAAGCACAATTCTTTCCCCGTAGGGTTCGCACAGAGCAGCTTGACATGTTAATTTGTTTTGAATCACCTGTCCTTGAACAAGCCATGGCCGAATTAGATCTGGAGAATGAGAAAACGAAGTGAAGCACGGGAAGAAAACAAATTGAACAAAGAATAGTCAAATAGGTTACAAGAAAATGACGAGAATAAGAATGAGAAGCGACAATGCATAAATGGTTGAGGAGGATCATACGTGTCTCATAATCCACGTGTGTATTACAGTCACATGCCAAAAAAAAAAAAAATTTCCAATTCACTTGCCATGTCAGCGTCCGTCATCTCAAATAGAAGACAAGGACTATATTTGGGGACGGAAAACTTTAGGGGGAGAAAACATTGAACGAAAATTTTAGGAGGACCAAAACCGAATTTTGGTACATTTACAGGGACGAAAAACATATTTAACCCTAAAATTTATTAATCGTAAAGTAAAAAAATATGAACAACAGAATGAATGAGTAACAATACGTCAAGAGAGCATTTGTTTTCTTAGCTGGTTTTGGAACTTTGTATTTATTTTGTGAAGACTATTTTTATTGGGGGTTATTGTAGATTTTGTCTTATGGGATCTAGCAAGTAACTTTCTCCGATGGAAAGTAAGAAACATTTCGTTCAAATATCTATAGTTATCGGTGAATGCTAATATCCAACTTAGATTCATGTGAAAATTTCTAGCTAGTTTGATTTTAAGATAGTTAAACTCGTGGGGATTTCAATATGTTATTCCGGGAAGGTGGGTGATCCTTCTCAACTCGGATCTGAATGTTTTCTCATTTTCTTCTTTTCTCCTGTAAAGGTTCATGTTAAGGTTTAGAAGAATATTGTTAAGATTCATAGAGAGATCTACTGGAGGATGTCAAAAGTGCTTCTTAGATCTCTTGGGTTAAGTGCTTTGATGTTTGTAAGCCTAAGCATCAAGATGATCTAGAATTCTAGGATTTTTGCATGGTAAATCAACTACCTACCCATTAACAAAAACCACAACCAAATACCCTAAATTACCATTTTACAAAAAATTCATTTATGATACCCATTTATGTAATTTACAAAATAATTATTCATTATCCAATTAAAATAACCCGTATTGCTAAGTGGCAGAAGTTTTTTGAAACCCACTCTTACCTTCTTTCCCTCACATTCTCTCTTTCTCCCCATTCTCCCTCTCTCTCTCTCTCTCTCTATCTATCGTGTCCCATTTCCTATCTTCTACTTTCTTTATTTCCCATGAAACCCTAGCGCTGCTGTCTCTATCTGTAGCCACCACCATGTCGTCGTTAACTACCATTTCTTCTTCTCCGACCGTCACTACCGTTTCTTCTTCAACTACTGGTTAGCTGATCGTCGACTGTCATCATCATAAAATTTTCTGCGACCAAACACCATAAAATGTTGTTAACATGCTTGTTCTTGTCTTTGTTTTTTGTCTTTGGTTTACGACACAAACACGTTTTATGTGTCGTTGATTACATTGTAAAAGATGTATTTTTATCCAACGCAATGTAACTTCAGTGTGTTTGTGTTATTGTTAGCCATGGAGTGTTCCCGAGGTACTTCGGCCACTGTATGAATCAATAACGATGTTGGCTTAGAAGACAAAAATGGTGGTATGGTTTTTTGTACATCATTATTGATGGTGATTTTGTTTTTATTTAAACTTATGTTTCATGAATAATTATTTTGGTTATTTTGTCTTCTTCAAGTCTTGCTGGTCCTCACTAACAAAAGCATAGCCTAGAGATGTTGCAAATTTTGACTATATATTTGTTATTGTTATTTGGTGTGTATGCCAACCGACAATGGGTAGGCGGAGAGGTTATTCAAGCACTAGCTTATGATGTGTCGATTCCTGGATACCACATCAAGAATACCATTAGTCTTCGCCTCTGGGATACTAGACCAAGAATACCTTCAACTCTTCACTCACGAGCGCAACAGGTCGATATCGGAGAATATTGAATACTTTTCAGGAATAACCCTGCTATTGTTAAAGATAATGTTTTTACTATAACTATAGAAATGAAATACATAGAGAGATAAGCACGTCTTCTCCTTTAATTTGTTGACAATGAAGATCTTCAGCAGAGTGGCTATCTGCAAAGATGACTAATAAGCAGCCCTTAGCGCAGTGTGTTCTGCAAGTGACAGGGGAGACCATTGACCTTGATAGTCTATTTGACATTCATCATGAATTATGTTGGAACAAGAATGATTTTTAGTATGATATTTTTTCCAATCAAATTTAGATTATTCTTGATTTTATGTGTTCCATTATATATTTTTTCAGATTATTTGCCTCAGTGCCACTATAAAAAACTGTCAAACATACAAAAGCATGCAGAGGAATATGTTGCTTTAATCATAGAAGAACTAGACCCTTATAGCACAATATATATCATTGTAATTATTACATATTACGTTATTATGGAGATCCATTTATTAATGAGTAAACACTCAATTTGGTATATAATTGTTTGAGGATGTGTCACTACCTTCCTTGATTAATGAAAACTTCAAAAACATTCTTGAGTATTTTGTTAGTAATTTTTGTGCACCAAACTAACAAAGGGGATACACGTTCAAACAACAAAACTAACAAACAAATTGTGGCTGATTTTTGTAGGTGTGAATAGAAATCTGGGGCTTGTACTGGTGTTTCGTTTACCTGCGAATCTTCTTCAACAGATTGCGTTCTTTGTCCAGTTTTGTCATCAATTTTCTAGTTAGGTGGTGGTGGGCCGTATTCGTGGAGTTTTGGTTTGTGTCCCTCATGAATTTATGGTGGTTGGCTCTCTTGTAACAATTGGTCTGTTATGTAGCTTGATGGTTTTCATTGTTTGGATTTGTTGAAGAAATATGGCTCTTTCTTGCCATGGGGATAGTTTTATATAGTAGTGTTGTTGTAGAATTTTGTTAGCAGGGTATATCTATTTTTGTTGTTTTCTGTTTTTCTGTTATGGGTGTTGAGCCAGTGTTGGCAACCTAGGAATTTTATCTTGCATAACTTGTAGGTTTTGTTTTTATAATAATGTCTGTAACACTGCTTTGGTGTTCTATTTTTATGCATACCTTATGCTAGATTGAGATTTTAATTCAATTATTTGGTTTTTCAAAAAAATACTAACAAAGACACACTTGAGAATGTTATTTGTAATTGTATACATGTAAGGGTTATAATGACACTGCCAGAAATATTCAATGATCCAAATAGTTGTGCCGCTCCCCGGACTTTCGTCCCGGTGCAAACGCGAACGTTCGGCGATGTTGGAGGTTGAGGTTGAATAGAGTCGCCAGCTAGGCATTTTTATCCCGAAGGAAAGGTAATGCTGCATAAACCTGGAAGGGTATGGATAAGACGGTTGCGAACCAAAGAAACTGAGAAAGGGGGTTGGTTACGACCTGGGAAGGTATTAGCACCCAGATCATCCGTCGTACTCGACGGGATCCATACTTACTTGATTGTGTTTAAAAGGGGTAGTGTATGTGCTGACTGTGTATAAAAACTGGGGAGAAAAGGATGTGTCAGTGCAAAAAAGAAGGTGAAATGCTCAAGACTGTGGCTTAGAAAAGAAAGTTGAAAGGAGAGACGGGGGAGACAAAGAGACTTTTGTTCGATAATTGTTAAGTTATGCCTACGTATCCTCTCGTGCAATGAGGTAGTCAGAACACCGTAGTTCGACTCAAAGAGACTGGATGATTTGGTGTGAATTGCTTGCTTGTCTATGCTCAAGGGTGTGACTCGTCTGGCTTGAGTGCTATCTATCTTGCATTAAATGGAAGAAGCGAGTTCTCATTTTCAGAGTGAGTGTGATGAGAAAGAATCCCGGAGGAGACAATTATTGTTTATTTTTCTGTTTTCAGTTTTTTATTGTTTTTGGTGTTTTGCATAGGATAATGAGCTTAAACCTAAATCAAGGGTTGTAAACTCATTATATCACCCCTGATTAGGGATAATGAGCCTACTTAAGTGTGAGATAAGCATCTTAACTTAATTACCATGATGATATAGGATTAAGATCATTAACCTACTTTGGTAATTATTAAGTTTTTTTTTGGATTTTTGTTTAGTGTGAAGTAATGAGTTTAATCTCTAATCAGGGATTAGTGAACTCATTACACCATCCTAAGAGAAGGATGATAAATGAGAACACTTAAGCTGAGGAAGACTCCTCAACTTAATCCATGGTTAGGGACAAAATGCATTAGATAACAAGCCTTTATTAAAGTGGATTTTAATTAAAGGTGGGATTAAGAATTGTTTTTTATGTTTGTAAGACTAACTTGAGGGGGACTTGTCCATTGAACACTAGGGTTAGTCCCTCTTAACCAAAAGGAAGAGATGTAACCCTAATATAAGGCCCAAGTTACAAGCTTAAGTATTAATCATTATTAGGTGTTTAGATTAAGAGGTGTAAAAAAATTAAAGGTTTAACACTATGGATTAAAGTTATACACTCCATCCTAAGATAAGGATGCAAGCATAACCCTAATTCAAAGTCCTAAAGCTTTAAGTGTTTAGCCTCTGATTATGAGATGAGAAGAGAGACTCAAGGAGACTCAAAGGTAAAAAACTAGGGGTGACTATATACAACCCTAAAGTTATCATTCTTGGGTGTTCCTATGGTTTGTGAGGCTTAAGAGAAAGATCTTTAAATGGCCACCAAGGAAGTAGAAGCAGATGAAAAGAGAAGGAGAAAGAGAATAGGTTACTTACTTCCTGAAGAAGATAAGTAACCTAAAAGAAAAAGATAGGAGCAAGAGAGCACAAGTGAAACAAGTTCATGTGTGTTTTATGCAAATGAAGAGATGAGAAGAGGTGGTATGTGAAGGCGAATCCACATCCCAAACAACTTACCATAAGCCCCTGAAATATAGTGTGAATGCATAAGGAAAGAAATGAAATTAAATGCAACAAGTAGTAATGCAATGACCAAGACCAGAAGTAATCATGCAATGTAAATGTGTCATGAGATGATGCAAAGTCAAATATGATGCATATGAATGATCATACAAAGGATGATATGCAAAACAAGCATGTTTAGAAGCTTAGAAACACATGGATAAACATGAAATGCAATGAATACAAAGCATACCAAATGAATGAAGAAATGATCAAGCAATGTTCAAAAATGTCTTAATATGGCTAAGATGGCATACAAGAGCATGGAATGTCATGGAAAGTTCATATGATAATGATATGCAAAGATGAATGCAAATGAACATAGAAAATTAGGGTTTTATGAATGTATGAGATGCACATGACAAAAACAGAAGTATACATCATGATAAAAATTTGAAAATGAACTCAAACAAACCCTAAACACACATAAGATCACCCCCCAAAGATGGAGGTCTAAAGCTAAACCTAGAGAAAGTTATGAATTTTCTAAGTTAACTAGAGTTTTTTGGTACTTCTAAAGGAAAAATGCAAAACAATTTGAAAATGCAATGCAAAGTCGTGAGTTAAATAACTTAGATACTAGATGCAAAGTATGAAACAATGCAAAAGAAACAAAATGCAAACTCATCATGGTTGATCAGAAATGATTTTTTCAATTTAGGGTTAGAAAAATGTGAATTTTAGAAACCCTGATTCAAAGTAAATTGTGAAAACATGATCAAACCTAAAAAGAAATTTGTATGGTGAGTTTGTAAATTGTTCTTAATGTATGATAATGCTTCATGAATTTTTTTGTGATTTTTAGATACCTAAATGTATTTTTAATTAATTAAAATCAATTAATTAATTAAATAAAACATTTAAATGATTTAAAAATATATTTTTAATGCAAAAATTAAAAATAAAAATGTTTTTGAGTTTAGAAAAATATTTGAAATGAAAATGCAAAAAATGATGATTTTAAAAATGTTTTTGCTATTTTTAATAAATATATGAAAATAAATGTAATAAATAAAAAGAAAAATGAAAAGTATGCACAAAGGATGGTCAGATTGAAAGTTGAGGGAATCTGTGGCTGAGATGGAGTTTCCACGTGACCAAGGGTAGGAAGAATCAAGGGTCCAGGTTCAAAATGGCATTTGGCGCGTGATCTGAGGGTCACAAGTTAATCTGATTTAATTAATTTATTAAACTAATTAAACTAGGTTTAAGGTTTTAATGAAATGATCTGGGCCGTTCACGCACGCGGGTAAAACATGATCCAAGGGTCCTAATTTAAACTGGATAATTAATTAAGATTAGGACTAAACACTTTCAGGCGACTGAAGATGAGCTCCGATCGTCTTCTTCGGCGACACAAAATCCTATCTCTCTCCCTAGGCCACCCGAGCTCCCAAAATCTACAGAATCCATCATTAAACAACATTAAACACAAATCCAGCAACAAAAACATTTTATTTTGCATCAAAAGAGAGAATCGAAGAAGAACAAGTTTAGGTCAAAATTTTCAGAGCAAGCATACATCCTTGTTTCTCAACCATTTTCAAAAATACAAAGCACAAAATGATCAGCACATCATGTAGAATCACATTGCAACAAAAGAAATGAGTTCTGGAAAAATGTTTTGAATGAGATACCTGAGATGAAGCTTTCCAAACTTGAGCTTTTTGACCTCTTCCTTTGTGCAAAACACCTTCAATGATCACCCTGATGCCATTGAGAAGCTTGAATGGAGTTTAAATGGCTTGGTTTGTGTGTTTCAGTTTTGATAGTGCAAAAATCGTGTTTTGGTTTGAATGGCTTTTAGGTCATTGTGAAGGGTGGTTTGTGTTCTATGGATGATGGTGAGTTGAATGGTGGAAGAAGTTTGAAGTTTTGATGGCTGTGTGATGCAATTCGAAGACTTGAAGGTTTTTGAGGTTTTATGTGAATCTTCTTGTGTGGATGGTTTCAGGCTTGAATGTTGTGTGTTTTGAGGTCCATGATGTTTGTATAGAGAGTTGTGTTTGGTTCAGAGAGTTGGTGTGGCATAGTTTGATTGGTATGGACCAATTTGAAAAAAAGTCAAAAGTAATGTACCACAAGCATGGCACGGGTCAGAGGAGTTTTCAAGGCTTGTCGTGCCTCAGCTTGATTCATGGAAGGCCTTTGGATTGAATTGAGTGATCTGCAGCACTTGGATCAAGAGATTGTATGGCTTTTGCAATTTTCCCTCTTTGAAAATTTTGTGAAAATTATCCATGGAAACTTGCAATCCAAGGCATAATTTTGGTCAAGGCAAGTTGTGTTATCATGTTATGATGCTTAGAGATCAATTAGAGGTCACAAGAAGTCTTAAAACTTGATTTTGCAAAAATCCCTCTTTGGCACATACTTGAAAATTATGAGATTTTTGCCAACTTTGAAACACCTTAACTTGAGTTCTAGGATGAATCAAGAGGAGTTCTTGTACTTTTTGAAAATTGGAAGATCCAATCTACAACTTTCATGTTTAAAGATTTTTCATTTGAAGCCTTTTTGATCAAGAAATAGGAGGTTGAAAATCTTTCCCAAAATGGAAAGTTTTCATTACAAGACATGTCCAAAAATGGAAAGTTTGCAAATGGCTTGAAATTCTTCAATCTTGTGAACTTCTAACCACTTATAAGATCAAATAAAGATCATAGAACCTCAAAATGATGAAAATGACCCTTTGGTACCATTGGTGGTGGCCTCAGATGCCCTGATTTTGACTTTTCTTGCACAATAAGTTACCAGTTGATCAAATGACTTCCACAATGAATTTCTTCATCAAATTTGGTACACATTCTCCTTATAACATATAAAGACCATTAGAACCATGAATGACCAAAATTTTTGAGGTTAATGGCCTCAAACCTCAAAACCCTAATTTTTGGTCATCTGTGTAGGAACTGCTCAGTCTGCCTCTATGCCTTTGCAATGCTTTGTTATCTCTTGACTTTTAAGAACCCTGGGGAGCATATTATGATCATAAACCACACATGGACCCTTATGACATGCTTCAAGACCTTTGAGATGGCTCAAATCACTTCTTTGGATTCTCCTGATCACAAACCCTAACTATGTAACCTATGCAGTGAAATAAACTATGCAGTGTGAGATGATATGCTTATGCAAATGCAATATGAAAGATCACAAGCCATGGTATGAGAAAAAGGAGAGGGAAAATTTGGAGTGTTTATAGCTGCCCCTATTCAAGCATGAGTTAGCCGTGCAGGGTGTAAGCGTCTGGTGTAACAGACAAACAAGATAACTTGTGGTTGAATACCAAGACAGTCCGAAATTTGAACTCTTTATTAAAAGAAGGAAATATATATAAATTGTAACTGACAGTATAGTATGAGTATCAAATGAAAGCGATGGAGGACAACCATCGAGCAGAGGATGACTGTTGGAAATGAAAAACGATAAGTAAAGCAATGACGGGGACATCCATCATAATGGGAAATAAAGAGACCGCGACGGGGACGACCATCGGGTAAACTGATGAAGGACGATCATCAGGAAAAAGGAAAAGACCACGACGGGGATGACCATCGGGTAAAGAAATAAAATTCTCTGGGGATTAAAGAAATGAGGAAATCACGGACGGGGACGACCATCAGGTTAAAGGGTAAATAAACCGCGATGGGGACGAGCATCGAGTAAAAGAATAAATGAAATAATGGAGGGACGGTCATCAAAAGGTGAAGGACGATCACCTAGCAGAGGACGGCTGCTGAAAATATCACGACATAGGACGAATGCCGGATAGAAAAGATCAACGATGGGGACGAACATCGGATAAGCATGATGAAGGACGATCATCAAGAGGTGAAGGACGATCACCTAGTAGGGGACGACTACTCTTGAGGATTATCTCGACATAGGACAGATGTCGGATAACAAAGATCAACGATGGGGACGACCATCAGATAAATGATGAGGGACAGTCATCATAATGTGAAGGGTGATCACCTAGCAGGGGATGGCTGCTAAAAAGATATCGCGACATAGGACAAATGCCGGATAGAAAGCTCCAACAATAGGGACTCCACTGGGAAAAGGATAAGGGACGGTCATCCAAAGGTGAAGGACGATCACCTGGCAGGGTACGACTGCCGAAAATATCATGACATGACGAACGCCGGATAAGAGGATCAACGATGGGGACGAACATCAGATAATTGATGAAGGACGATCATCAAAAAGGTGAAGGACGATCACCTGGCAGGGGACGGCTGTCGAAACTATCACGACATAGGACGAATGTCGGATAGAAAAGCTGTTGGTGACTTACTGGGGAATGGTAAACACGGACGAGTGCTTACGCTTTAAAATAAACGGTATAAGTGTTTGACAGTGTGTATAGACAAAATATGTGGACGAGCATCCTTAGGACCACGATACGGACGAGTATCGATAGAAACAAATGCTGACACGTGTTTAAGGATGATGATACGGACGAGTATCAATCGGTTAAGCAAGGAACACAGACGAGTGTTGATCTGCTGAGGAGATGATACATACGAGTATCAGAGGATTGTGTATAAGTATGTACAAGTGTTTGACCTACTGGGGGAAATATATGTAAGACACAAACGAGTGTCAAAAAGATTGAGCAAGGGACACAGATGAGTGTTTGACTTGCTGGAGAAGTATGACACGGGAGAGTGTCAAAAAGAATATGTACAAGTATGAACAAGTATCTGTATTGAGAGTGCAAAAAGTATTATGGCTGTGTCTGCGGGGGATAAGTTTTGTATATTGCTGGTGAAGTGATTCTGATGTTTGCAGGTGATTGGCTCAAACCTGGCTTATGAACATGCAAATGTTTGATTTTTTCCGTATTGCTCCGTATTAGACGGAATGCTACGCCTATTTTGGGGAAAAATGATGCGAATGCTATGATTATGCAAAATGAGAGAACCGATCCGAGATCCGGATCCTGCGGGGAGAAAGATCTATGGGCGATCTGTCTGGAGGGAGAACTCCGCTGGGGAAAGAGATCATTGGCCGATCTGTGGGGAGAGAGGATCACCGAATGATCTTCCTAGGGAACTCTATCGGGATCTCGCCCGGGGAAGCTTCTGTTGCAGAGACTTATGCTGGGGATGAAGAGGCTTCGACAACTCTGCTGGGGAACAGAAAACCCTGGCAACTCTACTGGGGAGAAACTGGCGACTTCGCGGGAACAGGATGTCTTGGCGACTGGCTGAGGAAGGTGACTCTTCCCACTATACTGAGGATGAGAAAATCCTGGCGACTCCGTTGAGGAAAAGAAGATCCTGGCAAATCTACTAGGGAAAAGAAAGTCCTGGCGATTAGCTGAGGAAAACTTTGGCAACTTGCTTGAGATGAGAGGATCTTGGCAACTCACCTGAGGAAAACTCTTGTGACCTCACTAGGGAAAAGAAGAATCTGGCAATTCTTTGGGGAAAAAGAAGTTCCTGGCGACTTTGCTAGGGAGAAGGAGTTCCTGGCAACTTCGGTGGGGAAGAGCCGTTCAGGCATTGCTCGGGAGATCCTGCTTAGGGAGAAGAGAACTTCTGGGAAGTAATCTGTTGTAACTCCTTTGTCCAAGCAAAACGTTGGGGATTTAATGAGTTTCTCGAAGGATCCTCTGAGGGGATGACAGCTTCGTGGGGAGGGGGAAACTCCTGTCAAGTAACCCTGTTGATGAGGTGATTGCTGACTTGGCTGGGGATACGAGGCTTGATATACCCCATGCTGTGAGATTGTCTGTCTTGAGTACCTGCAACCTGTTAAAAAGAAACGCACGAGTCTCCCGAGGTATCCTCAAACGGATTCTGTCATAGGAGTTAGATTTTCTCAAGAATGCATATTTCCTGCAAGCATATATTAAAAATGGTTATATGTTTTCATGCAAGTGTTGTATTATGAACTTTGGAAATTTTGCAAACGAAACAAAAATGTACAAAACAAAGTGTGACTGAATATTCTGTTTTATTGATTTGTGTGCCCTGAATGGGCAAGTACAGTGAAGAAGCGAATCCCTAAAAGGAGGAAATTTATGTAAATTGAGAAATAAAGGTATTGGCAATGTTGAAGTTGACGCTCCAGTGAGCTTCCTTTGCTATGACCTGTATGACCTTGATGTTCTTATCTTGCTTTTTGAAGAAGGTTGATTCTGACCGACGCTTTATCCTTTCGAAGCTTTCCATGTTGTGAGTGATACAGACGAATTCAGAGTGCAGTTGTTCGCTTATTCCCTGATTTTGCATGGATCGCCCTTTCGGGTTTTCAATCCACCAGGATACTCATTTTTGCCTGAGCTGTCCGATGTGGCTTTTCAACTCAGCGGGTGTACACATTTTTTTCCCTTATTTTTGCCCAAGTCTTTTATTCTGTTTTTGACTCGCCGGGATGCCCTATTTTTGCCTGGACTTACATTCTGTTTTTATGTCCAGCAGGTTTTTTATGCGAAGTATTTTTTAACTGCATCTGAATTCACAGGAGATAAGAAGTCCTCGCCGTCCATAGTAGTGAGCATCAGTGTCCCACCAGAGAAAACTTTCTTTACTATGAAAGGGCCTTCGTAGTTTAGCGTCCATTTGCCCCTGTGGTATGTATGAGGAGGAAGAAGTCTTTTCAGAACAAGCTCTCCCACTTGGTATTCCCGAGGTCTGACTTTCTGATCAAAGGCTTTCTTCATTCGCTTTTGATATAACTGCCCATGACAGATGGCTGCCAATCTCTTTTCTTCAATCAAACTCAGTTGAATATATCGAGATCGGACCCATTCTGCTTCATCCAATTTCACATCCATCATTACCCGTAGGGAGGGTAGTTCAACTTCAATAGGTAGGACAACTTCCATACCATACACAAGCTGATAAGGTGTTTCCCCAGTAGAGGTTCTAATAGAGGTTCGGTACCCATGCAAGGAAAACAGTAGAATTTTATGCCAGTCTTTGTAGGTGACTACCATCTTCTGTATAATCTTCTTAATATTATTGTTAGCAGTCTCAACAGCGCCATTCATCTTTGGCTTGTAAGGAGAAGAGTTGTGATGTTGAATTTTGAAGTCCCGGCAAAGTTCTGCCATCATTTTGTTGTTCAAATTGGAACCATTATCATTAATGATTCTCTTGGGAACTCCATATCGACAGATGATATCCCTTTTCAAGAATCGGGCTACCACTTGTCTGGTGACGTTTGCATACGAAGCTGCTTCGACCAATTTGGTGAAGTAATCAATGGCTACCAGGATGAATCTGTGAACATTTGAAGCAGTCAGTTCAATCTTTCCAATCATATCAATGCCCCACATGGCGAAGGGCCAAGGTGAAGACATTACATTCAAAGGATTCAGAGGCACATGAACTTTATCTGCGTAGATCTGGCATTTGTGGCACTTTCTGGCATAGGCACAACAGTCTGCATCCATTGTGATCTAATAGTAACCCGATCTTAATAACTTCTTTTCCATTGTATGTCCTCCGACATGGGTACCGAAAAAACCTTCATGTACTTCGTGCATCAGTAGGTCTGCTTCCTTCTTGTCAACACATCTGAGCAAGACCATGTCAAAGTTTCGCTTGTACAAAGAACCATCAGTATTGAGGAAGAAACTGTCGGCTAGCCTTCTTAATGTCTTCGTATCATTTGACGATGCCCCAGGTGGGTATGTCTGAGTCTCTAAGAAGCTTTTGATGTCGTGGAACCAAGGCTTGTTATCAGTGACAACGTCCACAGAGAATACATATGCCGGTCTGTCCACTCTGGATACAAAAATCCGAGGTACATAATTGGCGACCTGTACTTTGATCATGGATGAAATGGTAGCCAAAACGTCTGATAACTGATTCTGATCTCGAGGGATGTATTCAAGCTTAACAGTTGTGAAGAAGATCAACAATCTCCGCGTATAGTCATGGTAGGGAATCAGATGCTCCTGATGAGTGTACCACTTGCTGTTGGTCTGGTTGATTACCAAAGCTGAATCTTTGAATACATTCAAGGTTTTGATCCTGAGGTCAATGGCTTCCTCAAGACCCATGATACAAGCTTCGTATTCTGCTTCGTTGTTAGTGCAGGCAAAGGTGAGCCTTGCTAAGAAAGGCATATGAACCCCTTGAGGTGTAATAAGAACTGCACCAACCCCACGACCTTTGCAATTAACTACCCCGTCAAACATCATAGTACATGCTTCTTCTGGGTCAGGCCCTTTAGTGTGAATAGGCTCTTCAAAATCTTTTGCTTTCAAGAACATGATGTCTTCATCAAGGAAGTCAAATCTCATAGGCTGGTAATCATTAATGGGTTGCTCAGCCAGATAGTCAGACAATACACTGCCCTTGATGGCTTTCTGAGAGGTGTACTGAATGTCATATTCTGTTAGAATCATGTGCCATCATGCAACCCTTCCGGTAAGTGCTGGCTTCTCAAATATGTACTTGACTGGATCCATATTTGAGATCAATAAGGTAGTATGAGTCAACATATACTGTCTTAGTCGGCGAGCAGCCCACACTAAAGCACAACAAGTTTTCTCGAGCAGTGAATAACGTTGTTCACAGTCGGTAAACTTTTTGCTTAGGTAGTATATTGCATACTATTTTCGACCAGACTCGTCACGTTGGCCCAACACACACCCCATTGACTCTTCTAATACTATCAGGTACATGATTAGAGGTCTTCCTTTGACTGGAGGCATGAGAATTGGAGGTTCTTGCAGATATTCTTTGATTTTGTCAAAAGATTTCTGACAATCATCATTCAACCTAACTGTTTGTTTCTTTCTTAGCAGTTTTAACAAGGGCTCGCAGGTTGCAGTGAGATGAGATATGAACCTTGAGATGTAGTTCAATCTACCAAAGAACCCTCAAACTTCTTTCTCAGTCTTAGGTGTAGGCATTTCCTGAATAGCTTTGACTTTATCGGGATCAACCTCAATTCCTTTTTCACTTACAATAAAACCCAATAGCTTACCAGAACGTACCCCGAATGTGCATTTGTTGGGGTTCAACCTTAACTGATACTTCCTCAGGCGCTTGAACAATTTCAGCAGATTCACCAGATGATCTTCCTTTGTAAGGGACTTGGCAATCATATCATCCACGTAACACTCAATTTCTTTATGGATCATATCGTGGAATAATGTTACCATAGCCTGTTAATATGTTGCACCAGCGTTCTTCAGACCAAACAACATTACCTTGTAGCAGAACGTGCCCAAGGCGTGATGAAAGTTGTCTTCTCCATATCTTCAGGTGATATCTTGATCTGATTGTATCCAGAAAATCTGTCCATGAAGGAAAATACTGAGAACTGAGCTGTGTTGTCTACCAATACATCAATGTGAGGTAATGGGAAATTGTCTTTCGGGCTAGCTCTGTTCAAATCCCGGTAATCAACACACATACGCACCTTGCCATCTTTCTTAGTAACGGGTGCAATGTTAGCAACCCACGGAGGATAACTAGTTACAGCAAGAAAACTGGCGTCCCACTGCTTTTGTACTTCCTCTTTGATTTTCATGGCCATGTTTGAACACCCCAAATTTGCCCTCACCCATTCACACCATGGCTTGTGAACTTTTCATATGCATAAGTTCAATCACATCATCTCATATTGCATATTTGCTTCACTGCATTGATTCAAAGTCATCTGCATCTAGGGTTTGTGATCTGAGCCATCCCTGAGCCATTTGAGCCACTCCAAAGGTCATCAATCACTTCAAAGGGGTCCATGAATGTTCAAACATCATATTATACCCTCACAAGGCCAAGGAAGTCAAGAAATCACAAGAACTGGGAAAGGCATGGAAGCAGAGCCAGGTCTAACTGCACAGATGACCTAAAATTAGGGTTTTGGTTTCAAAGGCCATAACTCCAAATTTTTTGGTCATTATTGTTTCTATTGGTCTCTATATGTTGTGAGGATCATGCATATCAATTTTCATGAAGAAATTCAATGGGGAAGGCATTTGATCAATAGATGACTTCTTGAGCAAGTCAGTGCAAAATCAGGGCATCTGAGGCCCCCAATGACCCAACCAAAGGGTATTCTCCATCATTTTGAATGTGTATGATCTTTATTTGATCATATAAGATGTTAGAAGTTCACAAAATTGAAGAATTTCAAGCCATTTGCAAAGTTGCCTTTTTGGGAAAGTGACTTGTAATGTAAACTTGCTATTTTGGGAAAGTTTTTCAACCTCCTCAAATTGATTAAAAAGTGCTTCAAATGAGAAAACTTTGGTCATGAAAGTTGTAGAATGGATCTTCCCATTTTCAAAAAGTACAAGAACTCATTCTAATTCATTATGGATCAAAAGTTATGGCTTGACAAAGTTGGACAAAATCACATAATTTCAAGTTTTACACCAAAGAGGCAAAGTTGCAAAACCTCATGCCAAGGAAAAATGTGTCTTCAAATGGACTTCTATGCATTACACAAACATGAACCATGACTTGAAAATCAGAATGCACCAAGGAATTGTCCATTTTCATGACTTGTGCATTAAGAAACTTCAAAAGGGCCAAGACTTTGTGAAATTGCAAAAAACTCACATAAACCCTAACCCACTTGCTGCATTGCCTCAAACTCATTTCCATGGTCCTCCTTGATCATAGCTGAGCCAAGCCATGCCTTTGTACCTTGACTGAACCAGCCCATACCTCACTGTAGATGTCTTGAATTGGCAGAATTTTTGACCAACAAGAAATATTGAATTCAGTTCAGAATGTCCTATCAGATGTTGGGACATTATCAAACAGAGTATATGTACTTATTTCAGGATGTCTCACCAGATGTTGGGACATTGTGTAAATGACTTAAGTTCAGTTTTTCAGGATGTCCCAACAGATGTTGAGACATCTCAAACCTGCTACCAGAATTAATTATTGACTAACTGATCAGAGATATTTAAGGAGAGTTATCTGGAATTAATTAATGATGGATAAAAACAGAACAAGGCGCATCTGTAGGGAGTTATATATTGAAGATTCAGATTAAAACATAAGACCTAAATCACCTAGAATCTAGGAAGTAACAAACCCTAAATTCAAGGTGAAAGCTGCATGCGCATTAGGGCTGGATCATTCTACAGAAAGCCCAAATTACAGATACCTATTTAATCAACAGAAACTCATAGAATTGAGTACGAATTTCAGAAGACCAAATAGTGTGTCTAGTGTTTTAATAGCAGGTTGTTTTTATTGTACCAATTTATGAGCTTTTAAGCAAAAGTGCATTTGTGACTTGATTGAAACTGTGAAGTAAGATCAAGCTGTTTTTGTTTGAAGTATGACTTCAATTTCATTAAACTTGTAAACAAAATCACTGTGTGATTGAGGGGGAGTGAGTAGGGTACTCTTATCTAAGTTGTGACTTAGGTAGAAATTGCATTGGGTAGTTATTAAGTGATAGATTAAACAGGGTGGTTTAAGTCTAGAATTAATATTACTTATAGTGGATTTCCTCCTGGCTTGGTAGCCTCCAGATGTAAGTGTGGTTATACACTGAACTGGGTTAACAAACTTCTGTGTTGTTTACTTTTCTTGCTATTTTAGTTTTGGTTAAATCTGTCAAGTGTTGGGACATCTCTTAGGACATCTCATACCTGATCACAGAATTTCAATTGGCATCAGAGCAGGCACCCTGCCTGTTTATACTGGGTGAGATCTAGGGAATACAAATTCTGTAACATGGACAGAGATATAGGGTCAGTAAATAGACCACCTATTCTGGATGGATCTAATTATGACTACTGGAAGCCAAGAATGATTGCATTCTTAAGATCACTTGACAACAGGGCATGGAGAGCAGTCAACATTGGATGGGATTATCCTGTCCAAGATACCAAAGATTGATCAAAAGTGCTGAAACCTGAAGAAGAATGGAGTAAGGAAGAAGAAGATTCAACACTAGGCAACTCAAAGGCCTTAAATGCTTTATTCAATGGCATTGATAGGAACATCTTCAAACTTGTACATCATTGTGAGCTAGCCAAAGATGTGTGGGATACTCTCAAAACAACTCATGAAGGAACATCAAAAGTAAAGATGTCAAGACTTCAACTTCTCACCACCAAATTTGAAAACTTGAGAATGAAGGAAGATGAGACAGTTCATGAATTCTACATGAACATTTTAGAAGTAGCTAATACTTCTGGAGCTTTGGGAGAAAAGATGACTGATGAAAAGCTTGTAAGAAAAATCCTCAGATCTTTGCCAAAAAGATTTGACATGAAAGTCACAGCAATAGAAGAAGCTCAAGACATATGCTCTATGAAAGTTGAAGAACTCATTGGTTCCCTTCAAACTTTTGAGATGGGAATGAATGACACAAATGTTAAAAAGAACAAAAGCATAGCCTTGGTGTCAAATACTGATGAAGAAGAAGATGATGAATCAGAAAATGATAAAAGCTTATCAGACAACCTTGCTATGCTTGGAAGACAATTCAAACAGATTCTCAGAGGAATGGAAGGCAAATCCAAACCAAGTGGAAGATACACAAACTCTTCTGAGAACAGGAGACCTTATGATGCTAACAGAAGGACAAATTATGCTGAAAAGACCAGTCAAGAAAAAGGAGTCAAATGCCATAGATGTGAAGGATATGGACACATCAGGAATGAATGTCCTACCTACTTAAAAAGGCAAAAGAAAGGACTCTCTGTGACCTGGTCTGATGAAGACTCAGGAGGTGATTCAGAAGAAGAATCAGCTAAGCATATCACTGCTTTAGCTGGATTATGTGAGTCTGAAAGTGAATCCAGTGATGGAGAACTTACTTATGAAGAACTTGAGCAAGCATTCAAAGATCTATATAAAAGAAGCTCTGAAATATGCAGTGAGGTTATAAAGCTAAAGAAGCAGAATGAGGCATTAGAAGATGAAAAAGCAAGTGATCAAGAGATCATTGACACCTTGAAAAGTGAAGTAAGTCTTCTCAACTCCAAGTTGGAACATATGTCCAAATCTGTTAGAATGTTGAACAGCAGCTCAAATACACTGGATGTTATTCTCAACAACAATAAGCACTCAGGAGATAAAAGTGGACTGGGATTTAACAGAGTAAATAAAGATGAAGCTAGCTCTAGCAAAACAACTTCAAAATCCATACAGTCAAACAAGATGTCCCAACAGATGCTTCAACATCAGGAAAAGAACACAAAGTCAAACATAATGTTCCAACAGATGTCTCATCATTCTGAAAAGAACAAAATGAAGAAGAAGTATCAAAGATGGAGATGCCATCACTGTGGAAGATTTGGACATATCAAACCTCATTGTTATAAGCTGCATGGATATCCAAATCAGATGTATCAGCAACCTTCCAAGAATAAAATAGAAGTTACCAAGAAAGTGCTGCATAAACATCAAAGAAATCAGCAACCTCCTAAGCAGAAGACAGAAATCAGCAAGAAGGTATGGAAACCAAAAGCTAGCACTGAAGCTGATTAAAGCTACAAGAACCAGATCAACAATCAAGCTTGGAGATCAGCTGATGAACAACACACAGGGCAGAGGCATCAAAAGAAATCTCAACTCAAATGGTCAAAGAAAAGTACTGCATATATAGCACATACATCACTAAGAGTATCAGCTAAAGAAGACTGGTACTTTGACAGTGGATGTTCAAGACACATGACTGGACTGAAGAATCTACTAGTAAACTTAAAATCACATTCATCTAGGTATGTGACCTTTAGAGATGGAGCTAAAGGAGAAATCAAGAGAGTTGGAACCTTGGATTGTCAAGATGTTCCAAGATTGGATGATGTGCTGCTAGTTAAAGGTTTAACTGCTAACCTGATCAGCATAAGTCAATTATGTGATCAAGGGTACAGTGTAAACTTTACCAAAACTGAATGCATAGTGACTAACAAAGAACAAGAGGTTGTCATGAGAGGAGCCAGATCTAAAGACAACTGTTACATGTGGGAATCCCAAAACCTCAGTCTCACTTCAACTTGTTCTTTAGCTAAAGAAGAAGAAGTGAAACTATGGCACCAAAGACTAGGTCATCTTCATTTCAGAGGTATAAAGAAGATAATATCTATGGATTCTGTAAGAGGTATTCCTAAACTGAAGATTGATGATGGCAAAATATGTGGTGAATGTCAAATAGGCAAGCAAACCAAGATGTCCCATCCAAAGCTCCAACATCTGACAACTTCCAAAGTTTTGGAACTTTTGCATATGGATCTGATGGGACCTATGCAGGTTGAAAGCCTTGGTGGTAAGAGGTATGCCTATGTTGTGGTTGATGACTTTTCAAGATATACATGGATAAATTTCATCAAAGAAAAGTCTGATGTATTTGATGTATTCAAAGAATTATGTCAAAGATTACAAAGGGAAAAATCCAGCTGTGTGATCAGAATAAGAAGTGATCATGGAAAAGAATTTGAGAACCAAAAGTTCTTAGATTTCTGCTCTTCAGAAGGAATCAATCATGAATATTCTTCACCAATCACTCCTCAACAGAATGGGATTGTTGAAAGGAAGAATAAAACTATTCAAGAATCAGCAAGAGCTATGATCCATGCTAAAAAGTTACCTCTGTACTTCTGTGCTGAAGCTATGAACACTGCCTGTTACATCCATAACAGAGTTACTTTAAGGAAAGGAACTTTGTCCACAATATATGAAGTCAGGAAGGGCAGAAAACCCACAGTTAAGTACTTCCATGTATTTGGAAGTAACTGTTATATTCTGGTAAATAGGGAGCAAAGAAGAAAAATGGATCCTAAAAGTGATGAAGGGATTTTCCTTGGATACTCCATAAACAGCAGAGCATATAGAGTATTTAATTCTAGAACCAAGGTTATCATGGAGTCCATAAATGTGATAATTGATGATGCTCCTACAGATGTCCCAGAAGATGTTGGAACATCTGCTGATATCAAGATTGAAGCTGAAGAAAAGAATGATCATTATAACTTCACTCAAACTGATACAAGGACAGAAGAATCCAGCAAACCTCCCTCCATCAGAATACAGAAGGATCATCCCAAAGATTTGATAATTGGTGATCCCAACAGAGGTGTGAGCACTAGATCAAGAGAAGTGATTTCAGGTTCTTGTTTTGTTTCCAAAATAGAACCTAAAAACATCAAGGAAGCTCTTACTGATGAATACTGGATTTGTGCTATGCAAGAGGAATTAGGTCAATTCACAAGGAATGAAGTGTGGAATCTTGTTCCTAGACCTGATGACATAAATGTGATTGGAACAAAATGGGTGTATAAGAACAAGTCAAATGAACAAGGAGTTGTTACAAAGAACAAAGCTAGACTTGTAGCTCAAGGATACACTCAAATAGAAGGAGTAGACTTTGATGAAACCTTTGCACCAGTAGCAAGGCTTGAATCAATTAGACTACTTTTGGGAATTGCTTGTATCTTGAAGTTCAAGCTATTTCAAATGGATGTGAAAAGTGCCTTTTTAAATGGCTATCTTAATGAAGAGGTATATGTAGAACAGCCTAAAGGATTTGTTGATCCAAGCTGTCCAAATCATGTATACAAACTAAAGAAGGCACTTTATGGGTTGAAGCAAGCTCCAAGGGCATGGTATGAAAGACTGACCGCATTTCTTATCAAGCAAGGGTACAGAAAAGGTGGAATTGACAAAACCCTGTTTGTTAAAGATGAAGAAGGAAATGTCATGATTGCTCAAATATATGTTGATGACATTGTCTTTGGTGGGATGTCTGAAAGGATGGTCAAACATTTTGTCAAGCAGATGGAATCTGAATTTGAAATGAGCCTAGTAGGAGAGTTAACCTACTTTCTTGGTCTGCAAATAAAGCAAATGGAAGACTCAATGTTCATCTCCCAAAGCAAGTATACCAAGAACATAGTCAAGAAATTTGGAATGGAGAATGCTACTCATAAGAGAACTCCTGCCCCCACACATTTAAAGCTGACTAAAGATGAAAAGGGTGAGAATGTAGATCAAAGCTTATACAGAAGCATGATTGGAAGCTTGTTATACTTGACTGCTAGCAGACCTGACATAGCATTTGCAGTAGGTGTATGTGCAAGATATCAAGCTGATCCAAAAGTCAGTCATCTCAATCAAGTCAAGAGAATTCTTAAATATATTAATGGTACTTGTGAGTATGGCATAATGTACTTTCATGGATGTAAACCAATTCTTACTGGCTTCTGTGATGCTGATTGGGCTGGAAGTGCTGATGACAGAAAAAGCACCTCAGGAGGATGCTTCTTTCTTGGAAACAATTTGATTTCTTGGTTCAGTAAGAAACAAAATTGTGTATCCTTATCTACAGCTGAAGCTGAATATATAGCAGCTGGAAGCAGTTGTTCTCAGTTGGTTTGGATGAAGCAAATGCTCACTAAGTACAATGTCCCACAGGATGTCATGACATTGTACTGTGACAACTTAAGTGCAATCAACATATCAAAAAATCCTATCCAACATAGCAGGACCAAGCATATTGATATCAGACATCATTTCATCAGAGATCTTGTAGAAGAAAAGGTGATTTCATTGGAACATGTTGCTACAAATCTACAGTTGGCTGATATCTTTACAAAAGCATTGGATGCTACACAATTTGAGAACTTAAGGGGCAAACTGGGAATCTGTTTATGTGATATTTAGCAGTTAATGAGATGTGCCAACATGTCATATGACATTGTATGGCATAAGTTCCAGATGGCAAAACCAGTCTGGACAAGAACCTTGGGAATTCCAATTCTAATAATTTGCAATGTAACGGCTACTTATTTAGTAACTGCTTATAATCAGCTATCAAGATTCTCATCATACTATCACAAGCGAATCACATTAATCAGCTTTTCTTCAGAAATCATCAACCCTAAAGCTCTTCATCCATCTTCCTTGACAATGTCTTAAAACCCTAACACTCCTGAAGAAGTTCTCAACAAAGAAGACGTAGTTCATGCAACACCCATCTCTGTGCTACCAATGAAATCAACCCCATTGTAGATGTCTTGAATTGGCAGAATTTTTGACCAACAAGAAATATTGAATTCAGTTCAGAATGTCCTATCAGATGTTGGGACATTATCAAACAGAGTATATGAACTTATTTCAGGATGTCTCACCAGATGTTGGGACATTGTGTAAATGACTTAAGTTCAGTTTTTCAGGATGTCCCAACAGATGTTGAGACATCTCAAACCTGCTACCAGAATTAATTATTGACTAACTGATCAGAGATATTTAAGGAGAGTTATCTGGAATTAATTAATGATGGATAAAAACAGAACAAGGCGCATCTGTAGGGAGTTTTATATTGAAGATTCAGATTAAAACAGAAGACCTAAATCACCTAGAATCTAGGAAGTAACAAACCCTAAATTCAAGGTGAAAGCTGCATGCGCATTAGGGCTGGATCATTCTACAGAAAGCCCAAATTACAGATACCTATTTAATCAACAGAAACTCATAGAATTGAGTACGAATTTCAGAAGACCAAATAGTGTGTCTAGTGTTTTAATAGAAGGTTGTTTTTATTGTACCACTTTATGAGCTTTTAAGCAAAAGTGCATTTGTGACTTGATTGAAACTGTGAAGTAAGATCAAGCTGTTTTTGTTTGAAGTATGACTTCAATTTCATTAAACTTGTAAACAAAATCACTGTGTGATTGAGGGGGAGTGAGTAGGGTACTCTTATCTAAGTTGTGACTTAGGTAGAAATTGCATTGGGTAGTTATTAAGTGATAGATTAAACAGGGTGGTTTAAGTCTAGAATTAATATTACTTATAGTGGATTTCCTCCTGGCTTGGTAGCCTCCAGATGTAAGTGTGGTTATACACTGAACTGGGTTAACAAACTTCTGTGTTGTTTACTTTTCTTGCTATTTTAGTTTTGGTTAAATCTGTCAAGTGTTGGGACATCTCTTAGGACATCTCATACCTGATCACAGAATTTCACTCTCTTACACAAAAAGTTGACTTTATGCAAAATGGCCCATACCAATCAAGCTAGGCCAGCAACAACTCTCTGACCTATCCAAGCTTGATACATGGACGAAATGAGACTCAACACATAACACAACACAACCTAAAACATCCCACAAGTCAGCATCCTCAAAACTCACCTCTTATGCATTTTCATTCGAATCTCTCCATACAAGCCACAAACATCAAAACAAACATCATAGAACCACTTAATATGATCCTCTGATCATTTCCCAACCATCAATTTGCCCTGAAAAGCCCTCAAACAGAAACACGATTTTTCACTTCCCTTCAACAGAACTTCATCAAACTCTTAAACCAGCCACATTAAACTCCAACCAAGCATTGCAAGCTTCTCAGGGGGTTCACTAAAGGCATCTTGGACCAAAGAAGCAGCCAGAAAGTTCCAAAGATCAAAGCTCCAGTTCAGGTGAGCTCAAGAACAATTTTTCCAGAAACTCGTTTTTAAGTTACCAAATGATTCTTTATGCTTCACTGATCATGTTGATGTGTTTTGTTTTGAAAATGGTTGAGAAATGAGTGTGTATTCGTGTTCTGAAACTTCTTGACCTAAAACTGTTTTGATTCGATTCTCATTGTTGATGTGTTTTAAATGTTGTTTGTTTGTTGATTCTTGATGTATGATGTATGGGGATCATTTATGGGCAAAGGGATTGGATTTTAGTGGCCTAGGGAAGAAGTTAGCAATTTTCAGGGAGGGGTGTGGCCGGAGAAGATGACTGGAGGTCATTTCCGGCCACCTGTAAGTCATTAGTTCATTAAATGCGTTTAGGGCTCAGTTTGAATTTGGACCATGGATTTGTTTGACTTGCGTTGACTCCCGCGCGTTTGAATGGACCAGATCTCTCATTAAAACCCTAATCCTAATTAATCAAATTAATTAATTAAGTTTAATTTAATCCAGCCAGTTTGAATCTGGGCCACTGGATCTGGCGCCAGTCAACTCCCGCGCATCCCATTTAAACATCAGCCATTGGATTTGCATACCTCTCATTTTATTCAATTTTATTTCATTTCTTTTTCATTTTATTTCTACAAATTATTTAAAATAGCAAATCACATTTAAAAATTCTGAAAATTTTTGTCAAGCATTTCATTAATTTTCAGAACCCAAAAATATTTTTATTTTTATTTTTTGCATTAAAAATTATTTTTAAATCATTTAAATGTTTATTTTTAATTAGTTAATGAAAATTAATTAATTAAAAATACATTTAGGTATTTAAAAATCACAAAAAAAATTCACATTGCATTTTAAAACATTTAGAAACATTATCAAACTCTCAAAACAAATTTATTTTTGGTTCTTGATGCATTTTAACAATTTTCATTGGAATTAAATTCATTTAAGGGCAATATTTTGGTTCAAACTTTGAAAAAACCCTTCTGCCTAACCCTTGAGAGTTTGATGATGGTTCTTCTTGCATTGCATCCTTCATATCATGTAGTTTTTAGGGTTAAATTGGTTTGAATTTATCTTGCATTTTCAATTTAATGAGCATTTTTCCTTGTGAGGTATCCCAAAACCCTAGCCAACTTAGGAAATTCATAACTTGCACTAGGTTAAGAGTTAGATCCCCTCCTTTGGGCAGTGAACTTGTGTAGGGTTAAGGTTACTTTGATCCCACTTTCAATTTTTTATCTTATCATTTGCTTCTGGTTTTGGATTTTTGTGATGCATGTTGTATGTAAACCCTAATTTGTGCTTTCCTTTGCATCCATCTCTCATTTGCTTGCATTCAATGACCTGCCATGACATTTTGTGCATCCATATGATTCATAATACATCTTAGGACATATTAGAATCATGTTTGATCATTTCATCTTTCATTTGCCATTTTATGCATTCATAACATTTCATAAACTTTCATGAACTTTTATGGTTCAAAGCATGCTTCATTTGCATCCTCATCCTTGTATGATCATCCACAACTCTTGACATGTGTTTGCATCATCACTTAGCATCATTGAAATCATATTTAGGCTTCTGACTTTGGTTTTCATCAATGCATTTCACCTCATCTTCATTGCATTTCATTTCTTTTGCTAACTTTTCAGGTGGTAAGTTGTTTTGAGAAGTGAATTTTCCTTCACTTCTCACAATCTCTTCTCATCTCTCTTGCATCATTGCTGCATTTTATCTTGTGAATTGGAGTGAGCTTGCCCATTCATGTTCATCTCTTACTTTCTTCCTTCAAGCAACTTGTCTTCTTAAGTGAAGCAAGTTGTCTTCCTTCTCCCTGCTTCTTTCTCCTTTCATCTGCTTCTCTCCTTGGTGGCTCTTTGAAGATTCTTTCTCTCTTAAGCCTCATAAACCCTAGGATCTCCAAGCATGATAAAAATTAGGGTTTGATTAGTCCCCCATTTAGTTTTGCCTTTGAGTCTCTTTGAGTCTTCTCTTCTCACCTCATAATCCAGGACTAAACCCTAAAGGTTTCAAGGCTTTGTGATTAAGCTTATGCCTGCATCCTTCTATTAGGATGGAGTGTATAACTTTAATCCTAAGTGTTAAACCCTTACTGTTGTTTAGATCCTTTAATCAATTCACTTAATAATCATCAAGACATCAAGCTTGTAACTTGGGCCTTGCATTAGGGTTCTAATTCTTCCTTAATTGGTTAAGAAGGACTAACCCTAGTGTTAATGGACAAGTCCCCCTCAAGTTGTCTTACAAACCCTAAAATCCATTTCTTAATCCCATCATTAACTAAAATCCATTTAATAAAGGCTTTGTTTTGTCATGAGGTTAATCCCTAATCATGGATTAAGTTGAGGAGCCTTTCTCAGCTCAAATGTTCTCATTTATTATCCTTCTATTAGGATGGTGTAATGAGTCCGTTAAATCCCTGATTATGGCTTAAACTCATTACTTAACACTAACCAAAAACAACAAAAACATCTAAATGATTGCAAGTAGGTTAATGATCTTAATCCTACATCATGGTGATTAAGTGTGAGGTGTTTACTTCATACTTAAGGCATTCTCATTACCCCTAATCAGAGAGAGGATGTGATGAGTCTACTAACCCTTGGTTTAGGCTTAAGCTCATTAACTTATGACAAACTTCAAAAAACAATAAAAGATTGAAAACACAAAAACAAACAATAATCGTCTCCTCCGGGATTCTTTTCTCATCACACTCATTCATAAACGAGAACTCGCTTCTTCCGTCTAATGCAAGACAGTTAGCACCTGAGCCAGACAGGTCATACACTTGAGCATAGACAAGTAAGCAATTTACAAGTCAATTTATCTTTCAGTCTCTTTGAGTCGAACTACGGTGTTCTGACTTCCTCATTGCACGAGAGGATACGTAGGCATAACTTAACAGTTATCGAACAAAAGTCTCTGTATTATTCTTTTAGCCTCATTATCTTGGGCATTTCATTCTTGTTCTTACACTGAAACTTCTCTTATACACTTCACTTTTCTTTCGCACTAACACTTGCATTCTTTTCCAACTTTGATGCACAGATAACACTGACATTACCCCTTTAAAGCACAAATCTTTCAAGCGTGGATCCCGTCGAGTACGGCGGACAATCTTGGTGCTAATACCTTCCCAGGTTGTAACCAACCCCCTTTCTCAGTCTCTCTGGTTCGCAACCGTCTTATCCATCTTTTCTCAGGTTTATGCAGCATTACCTTTCCTTCGGGATAAAAATGCCTAGCTGGCGAATCTATTCTTTTTTGAGTTCACCCCTGTGTGCTCTCTTCTCCTTTCGCCGACCGTTCGCGTCTGTACCCCATGTGATTTAGCCTCATTTGGTGGGAGCGACAGCTTGGCGACTCTGCTGGGTGTAAACACCCCAAATTTTCCCTCACCCATTAACACCATGGCTTGTGACCTTTTCATGTGCATAAGTTCAACAATACCATTCTCATATTGCATTTTTTTGCTTCACTGCATTGCTCCTAAGTCATCTGCATCTAGGGTTTGTGATCTGGGCAATCCAAGAGCTATTTGAGCCACTCCAAAGGTCATCAATCACTTCAAAGGGGTCCATGTATGTTAAAGCATCATATTGTATCCCCATAAAGTCAAGAAAGTCAAAGAATCACAAGAACTGAGAATGGCAGGGAAGCAGAGCCAGGTTTAACTACACAGATGACCTAGCATTAGGGTTTTGGTTTCAAAGGCCATAACTCCAAATTTTTTGGTCATTCTTGTTTCTATTGGTCTCTATATGTTATAAGGATCATGCATATCAATTTTCATGAAGAAATTCAATGGGGAAGGCATCTGATCAAGAGTTGACTTCTTGAGCAAGTCAGTGTAAAATCAGGGCATCCGAGGCCCCCAATGACCCAACCAAAGGGTGTTCATCATCATTTTGATTGTGTATGATCTTTATTTGATCATAGAAGATGTTGGAAGTTCACAAAATTGAAGAATTTCAAGCCATTTTCAAATTTGCCTTTTTGGGAAAATGACTTGTAATGGAAACTTGCCATTTTGGGAAACTTTTTCAACCCTTGCTTTTTGATTCAAAAATGCTTCAAATGGGAAAACTTTGGTCATGAAAGTTGTAGAATGGATCATTCCCTTTGCAAAAAGTACAAGAACTCATTCCAATTCATTTTGGATCAAAAGTTATGGCTTGTCAAAGTTGGGAAAAATCACATAATTTCAAGTTTTGTACCAAAGAGGAAAAGTTGCAAAACCACTTGCCAAGGCAAATTGAGACCTCAAAGTGACTTCTAATCTTTGCACAAACATAAACCAATGCCTAAAAGTCAGAATGCACCAAAGGTTTTCCAATTTTCATGACTTATGGATCAAGAAATCACAAAAGGGCCCAAAGGTCACAAAGTTGCAAAACCTATGGTAAACCCTAATCCACTTGCTGCATTGCTTCTAATCCATTTCCATGGTTCTCCCTAAACTCAGCTGAGCCAAGCCATGCCCCTATCACAGCCTCACACTTGCCCATACCTCAAGTACACCTAACTTGGACTTTTTGCAAAAAGACCCATACCAATCAAGCTAGGCCACACCAACTCCTCTGACCTATCAAAGAGTTATAAGTGGACCAAAAGAGACTGAACACAACACACAACACAAGCTGAAACCTCATATTGCCAAAGTTATCAAAAATTCTCCAACTTGCAAAACCTTTCGAATCTCTCAGCTCACTCAACCAATCTTCAAACCAACTTCACCATTGATCTCAAAGTGACTCACTGACCACAAACCAACCATTGAAACAGCCAAAAACACCCCATAAACCAAACACGATTTCTGACCAGTTGGCTTGCAAAATCCCAAATCAGCCAAAAGAAATTCCTTCCAAGCATCAAAACTTCATCAGGAGTTCAAGGGGAGTGGTTTGCACAAAGAGAGAAGGCCTAAAAGTCCCAAACTGAGAAAGCTCAAGCTCAGGTACCTCCTTGAAACTTTTTTCCAGAACTTGTTTCTTTAGTTATAGAATGGTAGAGTATGTTCCACTGATCACTCTGAGCTTTATACTTTCGAAAATGGTTGAGAATTGAGTTTGTATGATTCTTCTGAAAGTTTTGACATTTTTAATCTTTCCTTCGAATCTTGTGTTTGAGCAAAAATAAATTCATTTTGAGTGTAGATTCATGTTTAGGAGAGTGAGGGGAGTTGATCTGGAGATTTAGAGCTCCAGAAATAATGTAGGGAAGAAGTTGGCAACTTTCAGGTGAGGGGGTCACCGGAGAAGACGACCGGAGCTCTTCTCCGGTGACCTGAAAGTCATTAAGTGTCTTAATTAGGTTTATGGTTCAGTTTGAATTTGGACCGTGGATTGGGTTGACTGGGCTTGACTCCCGCGCGCATGAATGGCCTGGATCTCTCATTAAAACCCTAATCATATTTAATTAGTTTAATTGATTCAGTTTAATTTAATTGGGTTAGTTTAAATGCCAGCCGTAGGATAACGCGCGCAGTCAACTCCCGCGTCTCAGCTTTGAATCTTGGCCCTCAGATTTGATTACTTCCCATTTAAATCATTTTTTATTTCATTTTAATCTGTTTTTCTTTGTCATTTATTTTAAAATAGTTAGAGAAATCCTAAAAATATTTCCCTTTGCATTTTTGTTTCAAATATTTTTCTCAATCAGAAAATGATTTTTATTTTATTTTTTGCATTAAAAAAGTATTTTTAAAATATTTAAATGTTATTTTTAATTAATTAAAGTCTTTTAATTAATTAAAAATACATTTAGGTTTCTAAAAATCACCAAAAAATTCACATTGCATTTAGAAACATTTAGAAACATTGTCCAACTCTCAAACCAAATTTCGTTTTTGTTCTTGATGCCTTTAGATCACTTTTATTGGATTTAATTTCATTTCAAGGCAATATTTTGTGTCAAACTTCAAAAATTTCTTTCTGCCTAACCATTGAGAGTTGAATGATGATTCTTCTTGCATTGCACTCTTCATAGCATGTAGTTTATAGGATAAAATTAGTTTGAATTGATCTTGCATTTTCAATTTGTTTAGCATTTTTCTTGTTGAGGTACCTTAAAACCCTAGCAATCTTAGGAAATTCATAACTTTCACTAGGTTAAGAATTGGATCCCCTCCTTTGGGAAGTGAGTTTGTATAGGTTTAGGGTATCTTTGATTGCATTTTCAAATTTTTATCATGTCATTTGCTTATGGTTTTGGATTTTTGCTTTGCATGATGCATGTAACCCTAATTTGTGCCTTCCTTTGCATTCATCTTTCATTTGCTTGCATCCTTTGACTTGCCATGGCATTTTGTGCATCCTCATGATCCATAATACATCTTAGGACACATTAGAATCATGTTTGATCATTGCATCTTTCATTTGCCATGTTGTATGTCCATTGCATTTCATAACTTTTCATGTATGTTCATGGTTCAAAGCATGCCTCATTTGCATCCTTATGTTTGTTTGATCATTTTCATGTCTTGCCTTATGTTTGTATCATCTCTTAGCATCATTAACATCATACTTATGCTTCTGGTTTTGTTTTGCACCATGGAATTTCATCCCGTTCTCATTGCATTTCATTTTCTTATGCTAACTTTTCAGGTGGTAAGTTGTTTGAGAAGTGAATTTGCCTTCACTTCTCACATTCTCTTTTCATCTCTTTCATACTTCCTTTGCTGCATTTTTGTATGTGTATTGGATTGAGCTTGCTCATTCTTGTTCATCTTATTTTCTTTCTTCAAGCAACTTGTCTTCTTAAGTGAAGCAAGTTGTTTTGCTTCTCTTTGTTTCTTGCTCCTTTCATCTGCTTCCTTCCTGGTGGTTTCTCTGAAGATCTTTCTCTCTTAAGCCTAATAAACCCTAGGACCTCCAAGCATGATAAAAATTAGGGTTTGATTAGTCCCCCATTTAGCTTTTTCCTTTGTGTCATCTTTGAGTCTTCTCTTCTCATCTCATAATCAGGGACTAAACCCTAAAGGCTTTAAGGCTTTGTGATTAAGTTCATGCCTGCATCCTTCTATTAGGATGGAGTGTATAATTTTAATCCTAAGTGTTAAACCCTTAATGTGTTTAAATCCTTTAATCAATTCACTTAATAATCATCAAGACATCAAGCTTGTAACTTGGGCCTTGCATTCGGGTTCTAATTCTTCCTTAATTGGTTAAGAAGGACTAACCCTAGTGTTAATGGACAAGTCCTCCTCAAGTTGTCTTACAAACCATAAAATTCATTTCTTCATCTTATCATTAACTAAAATCCATTTAATAAAGGCTTTGTTTTGTCATGAGGTTAATCCCTAATCATGGATTAAGTTGAGGAGCTTCCCTCAGCTTAAATGTTCTCATCTATTATCCTTCTATTAGGATGGTGTAATGAGTCCATTAAATCCTTGATTATGGCTTAAACTCATTACTTAAAAATAAACAAAAACAACAAAAAACATCTAAATAATCACAGGTAGGTTAATGATCTTAATCCTACATCATGGTAATTAAGTGTGAGATGCTGACTTCACACTTAAGGTATTCTCATTACCCCTATTCAGAGGGAGGATGTGATGAGTTTACTAACCCGTTGGTTTAGGCTTAAGCTCATCAACTTATGACAAATCCAAAAGCAATAAAATTTTGAAAACTAAAAAACAAACAATAATCGTCTTATCCGGGATTCTTTTCTCATCTCATTCACTCACAAACGAGAACTTGCTTCTCCCGTCCAATGCAAGACAGTTTGCACCTGAGCCAGACAGGTCATACACTTGAGCATAGACAAGTAAGCAGTTCATCAGTAAATTTACCTTTCAGTCTCTTTGCGTCGAACTACGGTGTTCTGACTTCCTCATTGCACGAGAGGATACGTAGGCATAACTTAACAGTTATCGAATAAAAGTCTCTGTATATCCCCCCTCTTCCAGTATTATTCTTTTAAGCCTCATAGTCTTGAGCTTCACTCTTTTCTTACACTGACACTTCACTTATACACTTCTCACTTCTTTTACACTGACACTTGCATTCTTTTCTAGCTTGTTGCACACAAAAAAAAAGCACTGACACTACCCCTTTAAAGCACAAATCTTTCAAGCGTGGATCCCGTCGTGTACGATGGACAATTTGGGTGCTAATACCTTCCCAGGTTGTAACCAAACCCCTTTCTCAGTATCTCTGGTTTGCAACCGTCTTATCCATATCTTTCTAGGTCTATGCAGCATTACCTTTCCTTCGGGATAAAAATGCCTAGCTGGCGACTCTTTTCTCCTGAGTTCACCCTTATGTGTTCTCCTCCTCTTTCGCCGACCATTGGCGTTTGTACCCCTTCTGACCCGGGTGTCATTTGGTGGGAGCGACAGCTTGGCGACTCTGCCGGGGACCCTTATACTGTAACCAGGGCTTCTGGTTCTTTTTTTGGGTTCCTCCTAGCGCTTGTTTGATTTGTGTTTACTGGGGTGTTATGTGCTAATTATGTTTGTATATTTGCTTTATTTACTGCTTTATGTACAGTTATTTATTGCTTTCTTTACAGCTTTATACATCATACTGTCATACTATCATCTGGCTGGATCTGGTTTTTGTTTTGGTGGGTGGGGTTCTACTGAGAGATCAAGGTCCTATACCTGGGACCTGAGGGACACCTAGGCTAGAGTGGTTCATGTTCTTTCCCATTCCATTTCGGTCTGGTGCGGGAATATGAAACACGGTTCAGATGTGGGTTTCTTCTTGAGAACTCTGTGCTACAGATTTCCTGTAGTGCTAGGGCTATCTAGGAAGCCTGCTAAGTCTGGATGACCTTTATTATGACCTTCAGAAACTGAGGTGAATTAGAGGAGGATCTTTTAAGATTATTGTAAACACTGTACCTCCGGGTTAGAAGTGTTTACACTTCTCATAACTGATCCAAGTCTGAGGATCCTTGTTTTAGAACACCACCTGTGAGGGGGTTGGGCTGTTTACAGGTTTGCAGGTACCATTGGCCACATCATACCCTGTTACTATTTGGTTTAAGAGTACCTCACTTTGGACAGTTCTTGTGATTTAAAACATGGACATGTGACTCTTTATTTGAGTCCCCCACCTTGGTTACCGAATTTCTAAACCTCCATCTGGACTTCTTGAACATACATGGACTTATATCAAGACAGTTAATCAGATCCAGCTTGATCACAAACCCTTGCATATCATTTGCATACTCATCATTTGCATCATTTAACATTTGTTTATTTGTTTTTCAGGGTATCCACATTACATCTGGCTTGGTTTTGACCCCTTCATCTGCATAGACCTCTGTTTCATCAGTTATCTGCTTCAGCTATCTTCATCAGTTGTTTGCTTCAGTTACCTTCATCATCAGCTTATCAGTGGTTCATCTCCAGTACCAGTTTTGATCCTCATCAGCACTTGTCTTCAGTTCTTCATCAGCAGTCATGACACCCAAGAAGAGCAACATTTCATATCATTTCTTTGAGCCTGTGCTGACTGGCATCAGGCAGGTCCAGGCACTTATCACTCCAGACCACATCCCATTATTCAGAGAGCATTATGGAGGCATCCTTGATATGGTTATGGACCTGGACCCTTCTTAGAGGAGTTTGATCCACACTTGCCTACAGTTTTATGACCCTCCTTTGAGATGCTTCACTTTCCAGAACTTTCAGTTAGGACCTCTGCTGGAGGAGTTCTCACCTTTGATTGGAGTGCCTATTAGGGGAGGGATCCCCTTCAACCCTGAGATGACTTCCCCCAGCAATGGAGAAGTGGCAAGGGCACTATACCTAGAGCCTACTTTGATTGAGCAGAACATGACAACAAAGGCTGGGATCCCTGGTTTGCACCTAGACTTTCTGACTTCTCAGGCCATCCTGAAGGCCTCCTTGGGAGAATGGAGGGCAGTTTGTGCATTGTTAGCCCTCAGTATATATGGAGTTATACTTTTTGCAGATGAGCCCAAGTTTATCAGCAAGAATGTCATTCATCTCTTCCTTTTGAGAAACCCAATACCCACATTGCTGGGGGATTTCTATTATTTTGTTCACCAAAGAAATGAGAAACAAAGAGGAAAATTGGTGAGATGCTGTGCTCCCCTATTTCATACATGGTTGCTCAAACACTTACCCAGGACTGATGCCTTCCTGAATCCCCACCAACAGAAGAATTGGGCTAAAAGACTTATTGCTTTGACTTCATATGACATCAGATGGTGCACCCAGAGCACCAAAGGCAGGGACATAATAACTAGCTGTGGACAGTATCCCAATGTACCTCTAGTAGGAGTGAAGGGTTGCATCAACTACAATCCTTTGCTGTTTAAGAGACAATTGGGATATGCTTTGGTTCACCCCCCTAGAGTGCAAGACTTGGCTGAAACCCTGTATTGTGAGATAAAGCCTAATCTAGCTGTTGTTAGACAAGCATCCTGGGCTTGGGACAACATCCAGACTAAAGGGATGGCCATTCTTGGGAGGTGCAATAATGTGGCTTCAGCTCAGTATTATGAATGGTCTCATGCTAGAGCTCAGATTTCTGGGATGCCTTTCACCATTAAGGATATACCTGGACCATCCACAGTACAACCACCAGCCACTGTCAGCCTAGAAGAATTTGAGAAGCTAAAGGAAAGGAATGAGAATCTGTCTCAAGCTCTGAAGAAGACCCTCTGGGAGAGGAGTGATGGTCGTCTAGACATCGAGAGGTTGGAGAAGCTTAAAGTGGAGCATCTGGCCAAGATTGAGAAAGCAGATGACTACATCAAGAAATCAAGAGCTGGAGAGCAAATATTGAAGAATGCCTGTAAAGAGGCCCAGTTTGAGAAGGCTAGGACTGATCTCTATCTAGAAGAAAGTCAAGCTAGGTGGGTCAGGATCACTGAAGCTCGCACTCAAGAAGATAAGAGAACTCAAGCCAGGATTGAGCAGTTGGAGGCCAATGAAAAGAAGCAGCAGGAAGCTTTGCTGGCAGCCCAGAAGGAGATTTCAGAATTGAAGCTTAGGGCTGGTGTGAAGAGGTCAATGGACCAAGACAGGCACAAGAAGCTGACCACTGCTATTGCCACCAGAAACCTTCTTATTAGAAACATTACAGAGCATCCGGCTGGTCCTGTAACTGAAGCACTTTTGAAGGAGGTTAAGGAGGATGAGTTTGGATTAAATGTTTGACTTCTTTGCTTGTTGTTATTTCCATTTCATGTACTTTTCTTTTTATGTTGTATTTTGACCCTTCAGGGGCATATGTTGTAAAAACAAACTATGTATGATCCACCATTTGTAATGAATGTGTTAGTTTGTTTCATTTTTCAAGCAACATCAAAGCATCTTCCTCAGGGTCTGGAAAGGTCAAAACCAAGAGCCAAGCCGGATACCTTGGAAAGCAAATAAGCACACTGCATTGCATACTGACTTTTGTTTTGTTTTGTAGGTTTTGTCATTACTTTATTTTTCTAACTCTGTTGTGGTTCAGGAATTATTGCTCGCCGCCGGGTGTTCCCTCTCAACCGTCCGCACCAGTATCCTACTCGCAACAATCTTCCTGGTATCCAAATGGATCAAGTACAGCAAGATCTGACAGAGGTCAGAACTCAGATGGCTAATGAAAGGCTGGAGATGAGAAACCAAATGACCCAATTCATGGAATTAATGAATGGCTTGGCCCAAAGTCAAGAAAGGTTGAGGGCATTGGTAGAAAGACAAACCCCGGAAGAACCCCATCTGGGAACTGGAGGAACAAGTAACAATGAAAGGGGTCAGCCTCATGTTAATCCACTAGTATATGGGCCTCATCTGCATCCGGAAGTCAACATCCCAGGTAATGTGCAAGGAAATACTACTGGGGGAAGGATCTTACAGGAAGACCCCCAAGAAGAGCAGTTTACTGTGATGAGAGCTGGGGATGAAGTTTATGATAGGAGGTTTGATGAAATTGCTGAGAAGTTGAGATCTCTGGAGTCTCAAAATTCCCTAGGCTTCGATGTAATGGATATGGGGTTAGTGGATGGGGTAAGGATTCCCCACAAGTTTAAACCCTCGTGCTTCGAGAAGTACAATGGAACTTCCTGTCCAAGAACTCACCTGCAGTCTTTTCTGGGAAGACTTAAAGCATACACCATGGATGAAAAACTGTGGATGTTTTACTTTGAAGACAGTTTGACCGGGGCTTCAAGGGAGTGGTACTCTCACTTGACCAGAGCAACTATCAGGTGCTGGAATGACCTAGCTGAAGCTTTCATCAGGCAGTACCAATACAATCTGGACATGGCTCCTAACAGAACCCTTCTGATTGGAATGTCTCAATCCTCCAGGGAAAGCTTCAGGGAATATGCCCAAAGGTGGAGACAGCTTCCTGCTGCTGTCCAACCACCCATGTCGGAAAGAGAAATGGACGACATGTTTTTGAACACTCTACAAGGAACATATATTGATAAGCTAGCTACCTTTTCTTCCACCAGTTTCGCTGACGTAGTTATAGCCGGGGAAAGAATTGAAAGCCTTTTGAAGATGGGCAAGATTTCTGATAATGGTGCTTGTTCGTCCGGTAATCCCAGGAAGCCTTTTGTGGGACCTCGAAGGACCGGTGAGACAAATGCCATTTATGCCAACAGGGGCAGACCTCAGCATGACCACAGATCAGTAGCAGCAGTCACTATTCCAGCTCCGATTCCTCAGCAGTCGGCATATCAACAACCGCAACAACCACATTACCAGCAACAAGTTCAGTATCCGCCACAAAGAACCTACAACAACAACAACAACAATCAACAACAAAGACCTTTTCAGCAAAGACCGTCACAGGCAAATAGGGTGATTGACCCTATCCCCATGCCTTATGCTGCCTTGCTGCCACAACTCCTGAAGCTCAACCTGGTTGAGTTAAGGACATTGGCACCACCAGATCCCTCCAATCTGCCAAGAAATTATGATGTCAACGCCAGATGTGCTTTCCACTCCAATGCACCTGGCCACAATACCGAGAAATGCAGGGCTTTACAAATGAAGGTACAAGATCTGGTGGACTCCAAAGCCCTCAACTTTGCACCCCCTCCAAGTGTCACCAAGAATCCCATGCCCAATCATGGAGGGCCAAGAATTAATGCCATTGAGGAAGACAAGCCATCTTTCTTAATCACCAGTGTTGGACAGATTCGAACACCTCTGGTCGAAATTAAAGCTCAGCTTCTAGAGTTCCAGATGTTCCCCGGGTGTGAGCTCGGTTGTGGTTATTGCAACATTTCGGTCAACGGGTGTGATAATTTGAGAAGCGGCATAGATGGTCTTATCAAAAGTGGTATACTTCAGATCACGACAACGGCGCCTACAAATCCAGCAATCCCTTTGACAACAATTCTTGATTCTTCTACAACTGCAACAACAATCATTCCAACCAATTCATCAATATCATCAACAATGGCTTCATCTATCACCTCAACAAATCAGATGTCAACAACCAGTTCTTCTACAACATCAGCATCCATTTATTCAGCAGAATCTTCTACAACGCCAACAGAAATTAATGAAGATATCTCAGCAGTCACCATTTACTATGATCCATCAAATGTTCCTCCAAACAAGAACTTTCAGCAACAAACAGTGGCACCTCCTTCCAGATCACCGGTCACCATTTACTACGATCCGCACACCATTTCATTACCTTCCTCTGCAGCAGTCAGTCCAGTTACCATCACGGTGCCTGGACCAGTTCCATATGAAAGCAGTAATGCCATACCTTGGCATTATGGCTCTGACCTCTACTGCAACAGGGAGAAAATCACCTTGGATTCTTCAACCTCTTCTCCACAGATTGATAATGTTGGGGGAGGCGGAGGCTTCACCAGAAGCGGACGCCTTTTTGCCTCACAATTACAAAGACCTAATGCCGAAGCAGAAGCTGCTGCAAAAGGAAAGGGGAAGAGTGTGGTACCTGAAGAACCAATCATCAAAGAAACTCATAAGACATCTTTTGAACAGGATGTAGACGAGTTTATGAGAATTATAAAGAGAAGTGATTACAAGGTGGTGGATCAGCTTCACCAAACTCCCTCAAAGATCTCCATATTATCCCTGTTAATGTGTTCCGAAGCTCACAGGAATGCATTACTGAAGGTCTTGCACGCAGCATACGTGCCAGAAGAGATCACTGTTAATCAGCTAGAAACTGTGGTGGCAAATGTCAACACCAGTCATGGACTGGGCTTTACCAATGTTGACTTAACAACTGAGGGGCGTAACCACAACAAGGCTTTACACATCACTCTAGAATGCAAGGGAGTTGTTCTATCTCAAAGAAAGCCTTAGTGAAGCTGGAGTATGATGGCTTGGCATTGCGTCCGAGTAATTTGGTGGTAAGAGCGTTTGATGGCTCTAAAAGATCAGTGCTAGGGGAGATTGATCTGCCTGTGATGATTGGCCCACAGACTTTTAAGATTACCTTCTATGTGATGGACATTCAGCCGGCCTACAGCTGCTTGTTGGGTAGACCTTGGATCCATGCCGTTGGCGCTGTTACGTCTACCCTTCACCAGAAGCTGAAATTCGAGTGGGAAGGCCAGATCATCACCATCTGTGGTTAAGAGGACATCTTTGTTAGCCATCTGGCTACATACAAGTACATAGAAATGGATGGAGAAATCCATGAAACTATGAGCCAGGGATTTGAGGCCCTGAACATTAATGAAGCATCTGCTGTACTGGGAACCTCCATGACGTCATATCAGCAAGCCAGGAAGGTTGTTGAAGAGGGTACTGCCCAAGGCTGGGGCAAGCTGCTGCCCGTGGAAATGAAGGAGGACAGATTTGGGTTGGGTTACAAACCAACTCAACAAGATCAATCAGAGGCTGCCCAGAAGCCCAGTTTTGTCAGCGGGGGAATGCTCGCCCTGGATGCAGTGAACAACTTGGAAGACGAGGATGAAAGCGACCGCAACCTGGAGAGCTGGATACGTCCAAGGATCCCGGGGAGCCAAGTCCTTAACTGGTCTTCCCAGGAAATTATAAGGGTTACTCCTGCAGAGTAATTATTATTTCCTGTATTTTTAAGCATGCATCAAGTCTTGCATCTTGCCCAAGATTACAAGACTCATTTTGTAATCGGGCCATCTTGTAATTTTGTGCAAACAGATCAATCAATGAATATCCGACATATTTTGCAAATGAGTCTTTTCCTTTTCCGCTCACTGTTTTTTTCATTTTTTCTTTTTGTACAAAAATAAAATGGCAATGTTTTCCAAAATGACAACTTCTTTTCACTTTTTCTAAACAAGATTAAAATTGATCACTAAAATGAGCAAATCTAAACCCTTGCAGAGAGTGCCTTTCAGACTGCACCGATAACAACACAACTATGGCTTCGTATGACTTTGACAATCCAATCAATCAAGCCGATGAAGGGGTTGAAGAAGATTATGAGCTACCTGAAGAGCTAGCCAGGTTGTTAAGGCAAGAGGAGATGGTTATCACTCCTCATCAGGAGGAGGTTGAAACGGTTAATCTTGGTACGGGAGAAGACGTGAAAGAGGTTAAGATCGGGGCCTGCCTACAAGATTCGGTAAATGAGCAACTGATTGACATGCTTCGGGAGTATGTAGATGTCTTTGCTTGGTCTTATCAGGATATGCCAGGGTTGGACACCGATATTGTCATGCAAAAGTTGCCTTTAAAAGAAGATTGCCCACCGGTAAAACAGAAATTACGCCGTACTCGCCCAGACATGGCAATGAAGATTAAAGAAGAGGTACAAAAACAGTGGGACGCCAGTTTCCTTGCTGTAACTAGCTATCCACCGTGGGTTGCTAATACTGTACCTGTGCCTAAGAAGGATGGCAAGGTGAAGATGTGTGTGGAATACCGGGATCTGAACAGAGCCAGCCCGAAAGATGACTTCCCTTTACCTCACATTGATGTATTGGTTGATAATACGACTCAGTTCTCGGTATTCTCCTTCATGGACGGATTTTCAGGATACAATCAGATCAAGATGTCACCTGAAGACATGGAGAAGACGACTTTTATCACACCCTGGGGCACGTTCTGTTACAAGGTGATGCCATTCGGACTGAAGAATGCTGGTGCAACTTATCAACGGGCTATGGTAACATTATTTCACGACATGATCCATAAAGAAATTGAATGCTATGTGGATGACATGATCCACCTGGTAAATCTGCTGAAGTTATTCAAGCGTCTGAGGAAGTACCAACTGAAGTTAAACCCCAACAAATGCACATTCGGGGTACGATCTGGTAAGCTGCTGGGATTTATTGTAAGAGAAAAAGGGATTGAAGTTGACCCTGATAAAGTCAAAGCCATTCAAGAAATGCCTGCACCGAAGACAGAAAAAGAAGTTCGGGGGTTCTTAGGTAGATTGAACTACATCTCAAGATTCATATCTCACCTCACTGCAACCTGTGAACCTTTGTTCAGGCTGTTGAGAAAAGAACAAACGGTCAGGTGGAACGAAGACTGTCAGAGGGCATTTGACAAAATCAAGGAATACTTACAAGAGCCTCCAATCCTTATGCCTCCAGTTGAAGGAAGACCTCTGATAATGTACTTGACAGTATTAGAAGAGTCAATGGGGTGTGTGCTGGGCCAGCATGACGAGTCTGGTCGAAAAGAGTATGCAATATACTACCTAAGCAAAAAGTTTACCGACTATGAACAACGCTATTCACTGCTCGAGAAAACTTGTTGTGCTTTAGCGTGGGCTGCTCGTCGACTAAGGCAGTATATGTTGACCCACACTACTTTGTTGATATCAAAGATGGACCCAGTTAAGTACATTTTTGAGAAGCCAACACTTACCGGACGGGTTGCAAGATGGAAAATGATCCTCACAGAATATGACATCCAGTACACATCTCAGAAAGCCATCAAGGGCAGTGTACTGTCTGATTATCTTGCTGAGCAACCCATTGATGATTACCAGCCTATGAGATTTGACTTCCCTGATGAAGACATCATGTTCATAAAATCAAAAGATCATGAAGAGCCTGTTCACACCGAAGGGCCTGACCCAGAAGAAGAATGGACTATGATGTTTGACGGGGCTGTTAATATGAATGGTCGTGGTGTTGGTGCAGTACTCATTACACCTAAGGGAGTTCACATGCCTTTCTCAGCAAAGCTCACTTTCAACTGCACTAACAACGAAGCTGAATACGAAGCTTGTATTATGGGTCTTGAGGAAGCCATCGACCTCAGGATCAAGACTTTGACTGTGTTCGGAGATTCAGCTCTGGTAGTTAATCAAACCAACGGCAAATGGTACACCCACCAAGATCATCTGATACCTTATAGGGACTATACAAGAAGGTTATTAACTTTCTTCACAATAGTCAAGCTTGAGTATATCCCTCGAGATGAGAATCAGTTTGCAGATGCTCTGGCTACCATTTCATCCATGATCAAAGTTCAAGCTGCCAACTTTGTACCTCGGATTTCAGTGTCCATACTCGACAGACCAGCATATGTATTTGCAGCAGATGTTGCCAAAGATGATAAGCCTTGGTTCCATGACATTAAGTGCTTCTTGGAGGATCAAACATACCCACCTGGGGAATCTTCCAATGATAAGAAGGCGTTAAGAAGGCTAGCTGGTAGTTTCTTCCTGAATACTGATGGTTCCCTGTACAAGAGAAACTTTGATATGGTACTTCTCAGATGCGTTGATAAGACAGAAGCAGACCTGTTAATGCACGAGGTGCACGAAGGATCCTTTAGTACCCATGCTGGAGGGCACGCAATGGCTAAAAAGTTGCTAAGATCAGGCTACTACTGGATCACAATGGATGCCGACTGTTGTGCTTATGCCAGAAAATGCCATAAATGCCAGATCTATGCGGATAAGGTGCATGTGCCTCCAAATCCTCTGAATGTGATGTCTTCACCCTGGCCCTTCGCCATGTGGGGCATTGATATGATTGGCAAGATTGAACCGACTGCTTCAAATGGCCACAGATTCATCCTGGTAGCCATTGACTATTTTACCAAGTGGGTTGAAGCAGCTTCCTATGCAAATGTCACAAGGCAGGTGGTAGCCCGATTTCTTAAGAGGGACATCATTTTTAGATATGGAGTGCCCGAGCGGATCATTACTGATAATGGTTCCAATTTAAACAACAAAATGATGGCAGAACTGTGCCGGGACTTCAAGATCCAACACCACAATTCTTCTCCTTACAGGCCAAAGATGAATGGCGCTGTTGAGGCAGCTAACAAGAATATCAAAAAGATTGTGCAGAAGATGGTAGTCACATACAAAGACTGGCATGAAATGCTACCGTTTGCCTTGCATGGGTACCGTACGTCAATCAGAACATCCACTGGGGCAACACCGTATCAGCTTGTATATGGTATGGAAGCAGTCCTACCTGTTGAAGTTGAATAACCTCCCTGCGGGTACTGATGGATGTTAAGCTGAGTGAAGCAGAATGGGTCCGATCCCGATACGAACAACTGAATCTGATTGAAGAGAAGAGATTAGCTACAATCGGTCATGGGCAGCTGTACCAGAAAAGAATGAAGAAAGCCTTCGATTGGAAAGTCAGGCTCCGAGAATACCAAGTAGGGGATCTTGTGCTGAAAAGACTCCTTCCTCCTCATACAGACCACAGGGGCAAGTGGACTCCGAATTATGAAGGGTCATTCGTAGTAAAGAAGGTTTTCTCTGGTGGAGCACTGATGCTCAGCAATATGGATGGTGAAGACTTCCTGTCCCCTGTGAATTCAGATGCAGTTAAAAAATACTTCGCATAAAAAATGACCCGCTGGACATAAAAACAGAATGTAAGTCCAGGCAAAAATAGGGCATCCCGGCGAGTCAAAAACAGAATAAAAGACTCGGGCAAAAATAAGGGAAAATAAACAAAAAAATGTACACCCGCTGAGTTGAAAAGCCGCATTGGACAACTCAGGCAAAAAAGGGTATCCCGATGGATTGAAAACCCGAAAGGGCGATCCATGCAAAATAAGGGAATAAGCGAACAACTGTATTCTGAATTCGTCTGTATCACTCACAACTTGGTAAGCTTCGAAAGGTTCAGGCGCCGGTCAGAATCAACCTTCTTCAGAAAGCAAGACGAGAAGAACGTCAAATGTCATACGAGTCATAGCTAAGGGAAGCTCCTTGAAGCGTCATCAACATTGCCAATACCTTTTATTTCTCAATTTTTAACAATCTCCTCGTTTTAGGGGATTGGTTTCTTTGACTGTATCTTGCTGATTCAGGGCACACGGCTTAATAAAATCAGATTTTCAGTCATGTTTCATTTCGTACATTTTATCTCCATTTGCAAAAAAATGTCCGATGTCTTTAGATTACTGATTGCATAAATACAGATGCTTCTCTTCTAGAAAATACGTGCTCGCAGGAAATATACTTACTCCCGGGAGTGTCTAAACTCCTATGATGGAATCCGGTAAGGGATACCTCGGGATTACTTGTGCGCTTCTTTGTCTTTTCAGGATTGCAGGCATTCGAAGCACAACATGGGGCATAAAAGCTTCGTCCCAGCAAGCTGGCAAGTCATTATCTACTCAGTCTTAGCACAAGAGGTGCTTTCTCCCCAACTGAGTTACCATTTGTTATTTCCTCCTCCGCCAAGTACAAAAGCCAGGGAATCATCTCCCCACAGAGTCTTAACCTCTATCCAGCGAAGCAATAACCTGAAGATCTCACAACAGAGTGACGAAAGCTTCTACAAATCCCCAGCTAGGTCCCTCATCACCAAGACAGGTCTATCAGTGACCTGTTTCCCCATGTAGAGCCATACACCTTATAAGATCTACCAATGATCTCATCCCCAGCCGGGATATACACTTCAAGCAGATCAGCCAGAGATCTTCGAAGCAGCGGGATCCGAATCCCGGATCGGTATCTTCGCATAATCATAACATTTCGCATCATATTCTCCCCGCAAAGCGTAGCATTCCGTCTAATACAGAGCATTACGGCAAAAATCAAGCATATTGCATAATCATAAGCCATGTTCTGAATCAAACACTTGTAAATACTAGCAATCCATCAACGATATACAGAAAACTCCCCGGATTCCCCGGCAGAGAGCCAAGGCACTTTCCCTAAAGATATAGATGCTTCCTGACACCCGTCCGTGTCATATCCCCAGTAGAAAGCCAAAGCGCCCCTTTGCACTCACAGATACCCATACACAACTTCCTTGGTACACGTACACTTGTTTATATTACACTTTTCGCTTTTGACACTCGTCCGTGTCACTCTCCCCAGCAAGTTAAACACTCATCTATACACCACTCATACTTATTACTCCTATTTTACTCATACAGATACTCGTCCGTATCTTGTATACACCATTTATGCCCCCTCAGATTCGACACTCGTCCGTGTTCTTTGTTAACCAGTTGGTACTCGTCCGTATCATCATCTCTGAACATGCGTCAAGCATTTGTTTCTACCTGATACTCGTCCGTATCATAGTCTTAAGGATGCTCATCCACATCCTTAGTCTATACACAGTACCCAGACACTTATACCTTTCATTTCTTGGATGTAGACACTCGTCCGTGTTTACTTTTTCCCCAACAAAGTCCCCAACGAAACTTGTTAAACTATCTCCTTTCTATCTGACATTCGTCCTATGTCATGATACCTTTGCGACAGTCGTACCCTGCCGGGTGATCGTCCTTCACCTCTTTGATGATCGTCCTTCATCAACCCCCAGTGGAGTCTCTATTCATTAGAACCCCTTCTTATCCGGCATTCGTCCTATGTCGTAATATTTTTAGCAGCCGTACCCTGCTAGGTGATCGTCCTTCACCTCCTGATGATCGTCCTTCATCATTTTATCCGATGGCCGTCCCCATCGTTGATCTTATTATCTGACATTTGTCCTATGTCATGATAAAACCTGAGAGCAGTCGTACCCTGCTAGGTGATCGTCCTTCACCTCTTGATGATCGTCCTTCATCATGCTTATCCGATGGTCGTCCCCATCGTCGACCTTTTTATCCGACATTCGTCCTATGTCGTTATACTTTTTGGCAGCCGTACCTTTCCCGGTGATCGTCATTCACCTTAGATGACCGTCCCTCATCTTATCCCCAACAGAGCAGTCGTCCCCTGCTAGGTGATCGTCCTTCACCTTTGATGACCGTACCTCATCATTTTATTTCGTTTACCTATAATCCCAAGAGAGTCTTATATCTTTACCTGATGGCCGTCTCCATCACAATCTCTCATATCCCCAGCTTGTCGGCCGTCCTAGTCACTGCTTCATGTCCCGCATCTTCCCCAGCATGACAGTCGTCCCCGTCATCTCTCCATCCCCAGCAGTCGTCCTCTGTTCGATGGTCGTCCTCCGTCGCCCGCACTTTATAATTATACTTTATTTTCTTTTACAATCTATATCCCTATTCTTCTTCATTCTGTGAGTGCAAATTTTGTACTGTCTTTTGGTACTCAACCACAAGTTATCTTGTTTGCCTGTTCAGCCGTTGCTTACATCCTGCACAGCTAACTCATGTTTGAATAGGGGCAGCTGTAAACACCCCAAATTTTCCCTCACCCATTCACACCATGGCTTGTGACCTTTTCATATGCATAAGTTCAACAATACCATTCTCATATTGCATTTTTTTGCTTCACTGCATTGCTCCTAGGTCATCTGCATCTAGGGTTTGTGATCTGGGCAATCCAAGAGCTATTTGAGCCACTCCAAAGGTCATCAATCACTTAAAAGGGGTATATGTATGTTCAATCATCATATTGTATCCCCATAAAGTCAAGAAAGTCAAAGAATCACAAGAACTGAGAATGGCAGGGAAGCAGAGCCAGGTTTAACTGCACAGATGACCTAGAATTAGGGTTTTGGTTTCAAAGGCAATAACTCCAAATTTTTTGGTCATTCTTGTTTCTTTTGGTCTCTATATGTTATAAGGATCATGCATATCAATTTTCATGAAGAAATTCAATGGGTAAGGCATCTGATCAAGAGTTGACTTCTTGAGCAAGTCAGTGTAAAATCAGGGCATCTAAGGCCCCCAATGACCCAACCAAAGGGTGTTCATCATCATTTTGATTGTGTATGATCTTTATTTGATCATAGAAGATGTTGTAAGTTCACAAAATTGAAGAATTTCAAGCCATTTGCAAAGTTGCCTTTTTGGGAAAATGACTTGTAATGGAAACTTGCCATTTTGGGAAACTTTTTCAACCCTTGCTTTTTGATTCAAAAATGCTTCAAATGGGAAAACTTTGGTCATGAAAGTTGTAGAATGGATCATTACCTTTTCAAAAAGTACAAGAACTCATTCCAATTCATTTTGGATCAAAAGTTATGGCTTGTCAAAGTTGGGAAAAATCACATAATTTCAAGTTTTGTACCAAAGAGGCAAAGTTGCAAAACCACTTGCCAAGGCAAATTGAGACCTCAAAGTGACTTCTAATCTTTGCACAAACATAAACCAATGCCTAAAAGTCAGAATGCACCAAAGGTTTTCCCATTTTCATGACTTATGGATCAAGAAATCACAAAAGGGCCCAAAGGTCACAAAGTTGCAAAACCTATGGTAAACCCTAATCCACTTGCTGCATTGCTTCTAATCCATTTCCATGGTTCTCCCTAAACTCAGCTGAGCCAAGCCATGCCCCTATCACAGCCTCACACTTGCCCATACCTCAAGTACACCTAACTTGGACTTTTTGCAAAAAGACCCATACCAATCAAGCTAGGCCACACCAACTCCTCTGACCTATCCAAGAGTGATAAGTGGACCAAAAGAGACTGAACACAACACACAACACAAGCTGAAACCTCAGATTGCCAAAGTTATCAAAAATTCTCCAACTTGCAAAACCTTTCGAATCTCTCAGCTCACTCAACCAATCTTCAAACCAACTTCACCATTGATCTCAAAGTGACTCACTGACCACAAACCAACCATTGAAACAGCCAAAAACACCCCATAAACCAAACATGATTTCTGACCAGTTGGCTTGCAAACTCCCAAATCAGCCAAAAGAAATTCCTTCCAAGCATCAAAACTTCATCAGGAGTTCAAGGGGAGTGGTTTGCACAAAGAGAGAAGGCCTAAAAGTCCCAAACTGAGAAAGCTCAAGCTCAGGTACCTCCTTGAAACTTTTTTCCTGAACTTGTTTCTTTAGTTATAGAATGGTAGAGTATGTTCCACTAATCACTCTGAGCTTTATACTTTCGAAAATGGTTGAGAATTGAGTTTGTATGATTGTTCTGAAAGTTTTGACATTTTTAATCTTTCCTTCGAATCTTGTGTTTGAGCAAAAATAAATTCATTTTGAGTGTAGATTCATGTTTAGGAGAGTGATGGGAGTTGATCTGGAGCTTTAGAGCTCCAGAAATAACGTAGGGAAGAAGTTGGCAACTTTCAGGTGAGGGGGTCACCGGAGAAGACGACCGGAGCTCTTCTCCGGTGACCTGAAAGTCATTAAGTGTCTTAATTAGGTTTAGGGTTCAGTTTGAATTTGGACCGTGGATTGGGTTGACTGGGCTTGACTCCCGCGCGCATGAATGGCCTGGATCTCTCATTAAAACCCTAATCATATTTAATTAGTTTAATTGATTCAGTTTAATTTAATTGGGTTAGTTTAAATGCCAGCCGTAGGATAACGCGCGCAGTCAACTCCCGCGTCTCAGCTTTGAATCTTGGCCCTCAGATTTGATTACTTCCCATTTAAATAATTTTTTATTTCATTTTAATCCTTTTTTCTTTGTCATTTATTTTAAAATAGTTAGAGAAATCCTAAAAATATTTCCCTTTGCATTTTTGTTTCAAATATTTTTCTCAATCAGAAAATGATTTTTATTTTATTTTTTGCATTAAAAAAGTATTTTTAAAATATTTAAATGTTATTTTTAATTAATTAAAGTCTTTTAATTAGTTAAAAATACATTTAGGTTTCTAAAAATCACCAAAAAATTCACATTACATTTATAAACATTGTCCAACTCTCAAACCAAATTTCTTTTTTGTTCTTGATGCCTTTAGATCACTTTTATTGGATTTAATTTCATTTCAAGGCAATATTTTGTGTCAAACTTCAAAAATTTCTTTCTGCCTAACCATTGAGAATTGAATGATGATTCTTCTTGCATTGCACTCTTCATAGCATGTAGTTTATAGGATAAAATTATTTTGAATTGATCTTGCATTTTCAATTTGTTTAGCATTTTTCTTGTTGAGGTACCTTAAAACCCTAGCAATCTTAGGAAATTCATAACTTTCACTAGGTTAAGAATTGGATCCCCTCCTTTGGGCAGTGAGTTTGTATAGGTTTAGGGTATCTTTGATTGCATTTTCAAATTTTTATCATGTCATTTGCTTCTGGTTTTGGATTTTTGCTTTGCATGATGCATGTAACCCTAATTTGTGCCTTCCTTTGCATTCATCTTTCATTTGCTTGCATCCTTTGACTTGCCATGACATTTTGTGCATCCTCATGATCCATAATACATCTTAGGACACATTAGAATCATTTTTGATCATTGCATCTTTCATTTTCCATGTTGTATGTCCATTGCATTTCATAACTTTTCATGTATGTTCATGGTTCAAAGCATGCCTCATTTGCATCCTTATGTTTGTTTGATCATTTTCATGTCTTGCCTTATGTTTGTATCATCTCTTAGCATCATTAACATCATACTTATGCTTCTGGTTTTGTTTTGCACCATGGCATTTCATCCCATTCTCATTGCATTTCATTTTCTTATGCTAACTTTTCAGGTGGTAAGTTGTTTCAGAAGTGAATTTGCCTTCACTTCTCACCTTCTCTTTTCATCTCTTTCATACTTCCTTTGCTGCATTTTTGTATGTGTATTGGATTGAGCTTGCTCATTCTTGTTCATCTTATTTTCTTTCTTCAAGCAACTTGTCTTCTTAAGTGAAGCAAGTTGTTTTGCTTCTCTTTGTTTCTTGCTCCTTTCATCTGCTTCCTTCCTGGTGGTTTCTCTGAAGATCTTTCTCTCTTAAGCCTAATAAACCCTAGGACCTCCAAGCATGATAACAATTAGGGTTTGATTACTCCCCCATTTAGCTTTTGCCTTTGTGTCATCGTTGAGTCTTCTCTTCTCATCTCATAATCAGGGACTAAACCCTAAAGGCTTTAAGGCTTTGTGATTAAGTTTATGCCTGCATCCTTCTATTAGGATGGAGTGTATAACTTTAATCCTAAGTTTTAAACCCTTAATGTGTTTAAATCCTTTAATCAATTCACTTAATAATCATCAAGACATCAAGCTTGTAACTTGGGCCTTGCATTAGGGTTCTAATTCTTCCTTAATTGGTTAAGAAGGACTAACCCTAGTGTTAATGGACAAGTCTTCCTCAAGTTGTCTTTCAAACCATAAAATTCATTTCTTCATCTTATCATTAACTAAAATCCATTTAATAAAGGCTTTGTTTTGTCATGAGGTTAATCCCTAATCATGGATTAAGTTGAGGAGCTTCCCTCAGCTTAAATGTTCTCATCTATTATCCTTCTATTAGGATGGTGTAATGAGTCCATTAAATCCTTGATTATGGCTTAAACTCATTACTTAACACTAAACAAAAACAACAAAAAACATCTAAATAATCACAGGTAGGTTAATGATCTTAATCCTACATCATGGTAATTAAGTGTGAGATGCTGACTTCACACTTAAGGTATTCTCATTACCCCTAATCAGAGGGAGGATTTGATGAGTTTTCTAACCCGTTGGTTTAGGCTTAAGCTCATCAACTTATGACAAATCCAAAAGCAATAAAATTTTGAAAACTCAAAAACAAACAATAATCGTCTCCTCCGGGATTCTTTTCTCATCTCATTCACTCACAAACGAGAACTTGCTTCTCCCGTCCAATGCAAGACAGTTTGCACCTGAGCCAGACAGGTCATACACTTGAGCATAGGCAAGTAAGCAGTTCATCAGTCAATTTACCTTTCAGTCTCTTTGAGTCGAACTACGGTGTTCTGACTTCCTCATTGCACGAGAGGATACGTAGGCATAACTTAACAGTTATCGAACAAAAGTCTCTGTATATCCCCCCCTCTTCCAGTATTATTCTTTTAAGCCTCATAGTCTTGAGCTTCACTCTTTTCTTACACTGACACTTCACTTATACACTTCTCACTTCTTTTACACTGACACTTGCATTCTTTTCTAGCTTGTTGCACACAAAAAAAAGCACTGACACTACCCCTTTAAAGCACAAATCTTTAAAGCGTGGATCCCGTCGAGTACGAAGGACAATCTGGGTGTTAATACCTTCCCAGGTTGTAACCAACCCCCTTTCTCAGTATCTCTGGTTCGCAACCGTCTTATCCATATCTTTCTAGGTCTATGCAACATTACCTTTCCTTCGGGATAAAAATTCCTAGCTGGCGACTCTTTTCTCCTGAGTTCACCCTTGTGTGTTCTCCTCCTCTTTCGCCGACCGTTGGCGTTTGTACCCCTTCTGACCCGGGTGTCATTTGGTTGGAGCTACACTGGGGAACCTGATACTGTAACCAAGGCTTCTGGTTCTTTTTGTGGGTTCCTCCTAGCGCTTGTTTGATTTATGTTTACTGAGGTGTTATGTGCTATGTGTGTTTATGTATTTATGTTATTGCTTTATCTACAGTCTTGTTTATTGCTTTCTTTACAGTTTTATACATCATACTGTCATACTGCCATTTTTGCTGGATCTGGTTTCTGTTTTGGTGGGTGGGGTTTCATTGAGAGTTTAAGGTCCTATACCTGGGACCTGAGTGACACCTAGGCTAGAGTGGTTCATGTTCTTTCCCATTCCATTTCGGTCTGGTGCGGGAATATGAAACACGGTTCAGATGTGGGTTTCTTCTTGAGAACTCTGTGCTACAGATTTCCTGTAGTGCTAGGGCTATCTGGGAAGCCAGCTAAGTCTGGATGACCTTTATTATGGCCTTCAGAAACTGAGGTGAATTAGAGGAGGATCTTTTATGGTTATTGTAAACATTGTACCTCCGGGTTAGAAGTGTTTACACTTCTCATAACTGATCCAAGTCTGAGGATCTTTGTTCTAGAACACCACCTGTGAGGGGATTAGGCTGTTTACAGGTTTGCAGGTACCATTGGCCACATCATACCTTGATACTTGTTCTGTTTAAGAATGCTTCACTTTGGACAGTTCTTGTGATTTAACCCTGGACATGTGACTCTTTATTTGAGTCCCCCACCTTGGTTACCAGATTTCTGAACCTCCATCTGGACTTCTTGAACATACATGGACTTTATATCAAGACAGATAATCAGATCCAGCTTGATCACAAACCCTTGCATATCATTTGCATACATCATCATTGCATCATTTGACATTTGTTTATTTGTTTTTCAGGGTATCCACATTATATCTGGGTTGGTTTTGACCCCTTCATCTGCATAGACCTCTGTTTCATCAGCTATCTGCTTCAGCTATTCTCTTCAGTTGTTTACTTCAGTCATCTTCATCATCACAAGCATCAGCCTATCAGTGGCCCATTTCCAGTACCAGTCTTGATCTTCATCAGCACCTGTCTTCAGCTCTTCATCAGCAGTCATGGCTCCCAGGCAGGTCCAGTCACTTATCAGGCAGGTCCAGTCACTTATCACCCCTGACCATATCCCATTATTCAGAGAGCATTATGGAGGTATCCTGGATATGGTTATGGACCTGGACCCTTCTTAGAGGAGCATGATCCACACATGCTTACAGTTTTATGACCCTCCTTTCAGATGTTTCACATTTTGAGACTTCCAGCTAGGACCTCTGTTGGAGGAATTTTCATCATTGATTGGAGTACCTGTCAGGGGTGGGATCCCCTTCAACCCAGAGATGACTTCTCCCAGCAATGGAGAAGTGGCAAAAGCACTGTACCTGGAGCTTACTTTGATTGAGCAGAACATGACAACAAAGGCTGGGATCCCTGGTTTACACTTGGATTTCTTGATTTCTCAGGCCATCCCGAAGGCCTCTTTGGGAGAATGGAGGGCAGTTTGTGCATTGTTAGCCCTCAGCATATATGGGATTATACTGTTTGCAGATGAGCCCAAATTTATCAGCAAGAATGCCATTCATCTCTTCCTTCTGAGGAACCCAGTAACCACATTGCTGGGAGATTTCTATTATTCCATTCATCAGAGGAATGAGAAACAAAGAGGGAAATTGGTGAGATGCTGTGCTCCTCTGTTTCACACTTGGCTGCTCAAACACCTACCTAAGACAGATGCATTCCTGAACCCTCACCAACAGAAGAATTGGGCTAAGAGACTTATTTCTTTGTCTTCATATGACATCAGATGGTGCACCCAGAGCACCAAAGGCAAAGACATTATCACCAGCTGTGGGCAATACCAAAATGTACCTCTGATAGGAGTAAATGGTTGCATCAACTACAATCCTTTGTTGTTTAAGAGACAACTGGGCTATGCTTTGGTTCACCCTCCTAGAATGCAATATTTAGCTGAGACCCTGTATTGTGAGATAAAGCCTAATCTAGCTGCTGTCAGACAGGCGTCCTGGGCTTGGGACAACATCCAGACAAAAGGGATGGCTATTCTTGGAAGGTGCAATAATGTTGCTTCAGCTCAGTACGATGACTGGTCCCATGCTAGGGCTCAGATTACTGGAATGCCTTTCACTATTGAGGATATACCTGGACCATCCACAGCACAGCCAGCAGCAACTGTCAGCCTGGAAGAATTTGAGAAGCTGAAGGAAAGGAATGAGAATCTGTCTCAAGCTCTGAAGAAGAACCTTTGGGAAAGGAGTGATGGTCATCTGGACATTGAGAGGTTGGAGAAGCTTAGGGTGGAGCATCTGACCAAGATTGAGAAAACAGAAGACTACATCAAAAAAGCAAGAGCTAGGGAGCAAATATTGAAGAATTCCTGTAAAGAGGCCAAGCTTCAGAAGGCTAGGAATGATCTCTATCTGCGAGAAAGTCAGGCTAGGTGGGTCAGGATCACTGAAGCCCGGACAAAAGAAGATCAGAGAACTCAAGCCAGGATTGAGCAATTAGAGGCTAATGAGAAGAAGCAACAAGAAGCTTTGTTAGTAGCCCAGAAGGAGATTTCAGAGTTGAAGCTTAGGGCTGGATTGAAGAGATCAAAGGACCAGGATAGGCACAAGAAGCTGACCAGTGCCATTGCCACCAGGAACCTCCTCATTAGAAACATCACAGAGCATCCAACTGGTCCAGTGACTGAGGCACTTCTGAAGGAGGTTAAGGAGGATGTGTTTGGACTAGATGTCTGACTTTTTGATTGTTGTTGTTTTCATTTGATGTACTTTTCTTTTGTGTTGTATTTTGACCCTTCAGGGGCATATGTTGTAAAACAAACTATGTATGATTCACCATTTGTAATATATTTTAGTTTGTTTCCATTGAGGGTTTTTTTTTTCTCAAACAACATCAAAGCATCTTCCTCGGGGTCTGGAAAGGTCAAAACCAAGAACCAAGTCGGATACCTTGGAAAACAAATAAGCATACTGCATTGCATACTAACTTTGTTTTGTTTTGTAGGTTTTGCCTTTATTTTGTTTGCTTCTAACTCTGTTGTGTTTCAGGAAATATTGCTCGCAGGAGAGTATTCCCTGTCAACCGTACGCACCGGTACCCTACTCGCAACAACCTTCCTGGTATCCAAATAGATCAAGTACAGCAGGACCTGACTGAGGTCATAACTCAGATGGCTAATGAAAGAGTGGAGATGAGGAACTAAATGGCTCAATTCATGACCGTAATGACTGGCTTGGCCCAGAGTCAGGAAAGGCTAAGGGCATTGGTAGAAAGACAAACCCCCGAGGAACCTCATCCTGGGACTGGAGGGACTAATAATAATGAAGGAGGTCAGCCTCATGTTAACCCACCAGTATTTGGGCCCCATCTAGATCCGGAAGTCAACATCCCAAGAAATGTACAGGGCAACACTGCTGCAGGCAGGATCTTGCAAGAAGATCCTCAAGAAGAGCAGTTTACTGTAATGGGAGATGGAGATGAAGTTTATGATAGGAGGTTTGATGAAATTGCTGAGAAGTTGAGATCTCTGGAGTCTCAAAATTCCTTAGGCTTCGATGTAATGGATATGGGGTTAGTGGATGGGGTAAGGATTCCCCACAAGTTTAAACCCCCGTGCTTCGAGAAATACAATGGAACTTCCTGTCCACGAACTCACCTACAGTCCTTTCTGGGGAGACTTAAAGCTTATACTATGGATGAGAAGCTGTGGATGTTCTACTTTGAAGATAGCTTGACTAGAGCTTCAAGAGAGTGGTATTCACACTTGACCAGAGCTACAATCAGATGCTGGAAGGACCTAGCTGAAGCTTTCATCAGGCAGTACCAATACAATCTGGATATGGCCCCTAACAGGACCCTTCTGATGGGAATGTCTCAATCCTCCAGAGAAAGCTTCAGGGAATATGCCCAAAGATGGAGACAGCTTGTTGCTGCTGTCCAACCACCCATGTCGGAAAGAGAAATGGCTGACATGTTCATGAATACTCTGCAAGGAACATATATTGATAGGCTAGCTGCCTTTTCTTCCACCAGTTTTGCTGACGTAGTTATAGCCGGTGAAAGAATTGAGAGTCTATTAAAAATGGGCAAAATTTCTGATAACGGTGCAAGTTCATCCAGTAATCCCAGGAAGCCTTTTGTGGGACCTCGAAAGACTGGTGAGACAAATGCTATCCATGCCACCAGGGGCAGACCTCAGTATGTTCACAGATCAGTGGCAGCTGTCACTATTCCAGCTCCGATTCCTCAGCAATCAACATATCAACAACAACCACATTATCAACAGCAAGTTCAGTACCCGCCACAAAGAACCTACAACAACAACAACATCAATCAACAACAAAGATCTTTTCAGCAAAGACCGTCACAGGCAAACAAGGTGATTGACCCTATCCCTATGCCTTATGCTGCCTTATTGCCACAACTCCTGAAGCTCAACTTGGTTGAGTTAAGGACATTGGCACCACCAGATCCCTCCAATCTCCCAAGGAATTATGATGTCAACGCCAGATGTGCTTTCCACTCCAATGCACCTGGCCACAATACGGAAAAATGCAGGGCCTTGCAAATGAAAGTCCAAGATCTGGTGGATTCTAAAGCCCTCAACTTTGCACCCCCTCCAAATGTCAACAAGAATCCTATGCCTAATCATAACGGGCTGAGGATTAATGCCATTGAGGAAGACAAGCCATCTACTTTAATCACCAGTGTTGCATAGATTCGAACACCTCTGGTTGAAATTAAAGCTCAGCTTCTAGAGTGCCAGGTGTTCCCCGGGTGTGAGCTCGATTGTGGGTATTGCAACATTGCAGTCAACGGGTGTGATAATTTGAGAAGCGGCATAGATGGTCTTATCAAAGATGGTATACTTCAGATATCAACAACGGCGCCTACAAATCCAGGAATTCCTTTGACAACAATTCCTGATTCTTCTACAACAGCAGCAACAATCATTCCTACCGATTCATCAATATCATCAGCAATGGCTCCATCCATCACTTCAACAAATCAAATGTCAACAACCCTTTCTTCTACAACATCTGCATCCATTTATTCAGCCGAATCTTCTACAACACCAGCAGAAATTAATGAAGATATCTCAGCAGTCACCATCTACTATGATCCATCAATTGTTCCTCCAAATAGCAACTTTCAGCAACAAACAGTGGCACCTTCTGCCAGGTCACCAGTCACAATTTACTACGATCCACACACCATCACAGTACCCTCCTCTGCAGCAGTCAGTCCAGTTACCATTACGGTGCCTGGACCAGTTCCATATGAAAGCATTAATGCCATACCTTGGCATTACGACTCTGATCTTTACTGCAACGGGGAGAAAATCACTCTGGATTCTTCAAACTCTTCTCCACAAATTGATAATGTTGGGGGAGGCGGAGGCTTCACCAGAAGCGGACGCCTTTTTGCCTCACAAACTTAGAGACCTAATGTTGAAGTAGAAGTTGCTGCCAAGGCAAAAGGAAAGAGTGTGGTACTTGAAGAGCCGACTGTCAAAGAAACTCAGAAGACGTCTTTTGAACAAGATGTAGACGAGTTTATGAGAATCATAAAATGAAGTGATTACAAGGTGGTGGATCAGCTTCACCAAACTCCCTCAAAAATCTCCATATTATCCCTATTGATGTGTTCTGAAGCTCACAGGAATGCATTATTGAAAGTCCTGCACGCAGCATACGTGCCAGAGGAGATTACCGTTAATCAGCTAGAAACTATGGTAGCAAATGTCAACACCAGTCATGGACTGGGTTTTACCAATGCTGACTTAACAACTGAGGGACGTAACCACAACAAGGCTTTACACATCACCCTAGAGTGCAAGGGTGCCGTTCTATCTCATGTACTGGTGGACACTGGGTCATCACTCAATGTTCTACTAAAGAAAGCCTTAGTGAAGCTGGAGTATGATGGCTTGGCATCGCGTCCGAGTAATTTGGTGGTGAGAGCATGCGATGGCTCTAAAAGATCAGTGCTTGGGGAGATTGATCTGCCTGTGATGATTGGCCCGCAGACCTTCAAAATTACCTTCTATGTGATGGACATTCAGTCGGGCTACAGCTGTTTGTTGGGTAGACCCTGGATCCATGCTGCTGGAGTTGTTACGTCTACCCTTCACCAGAAGCTGAAATTCGAGTGGGAAGGCCAGATCATCACCATCTGTGGGGAAGAAGACATCTTTGTTAGCCATCTGGCTACGTACAAGTACATAGAAATGGATGGGGAGATCCATGAAACTATGAGCCAGGGGTTTGAGGCCCTGAACATTAATGAAGCATCTGTTGTACTGGGAACTTCCATGACGTCTTATCAGCAAGCCCGGAAGGTTGTTGAAGAGGGTACTGCCCAAGGCTGGGGCAAGCTGCTGCCCGTGGAAAAGAAAGAAGACAAATTTGGGTTGGGTTACTGACCAACTCAACAAGATCAATCAGAGGCTGCTAAAAAGCCCAATTTTGTCAGCGGGGGGATGCTCACCCTGGATGCTGTGAACAACTTGGAAGATGAGTCGGAAGATGAGCGCAACCTGGAGAGCTGGATACGTCCAAGGACCCCGGGGAGCCATGTCTCAAACTGGTCTTCCCAGGAAATTATAAGGGTTACTCCTGCAGAGTAATTATTATTTCCTGTATTTTTAAAGCATGCATCAAGTCTTACATCTTGCCCAAGATGTCAAGACTCATTTTGTAATCGGGCCATCTTGTAATTTTGTGCAAATAGATCAATCAATGAATATCAGACATCTTTTGCAAACGAGTCTCTTTTTCGCTCACTGTCTTTTCATTTTTCTTTTTGTACAAAAATAAAATGGCGATGTTTTTCAAAATAAATAACTTCATTTTCACTTTTTCTAAACAAGAGTAAAATTGATCACTAAAATAAACCAATCTAAACCCTTGCAGAGAGTGCCTTTCAGACTGCACCGACAACAACACTGCTATGACCTCGTATGACTTTGACAATCCAATCAATCAAGCTGATGAAGGGGTTGAAGAAGATTACGAGCTTCCTGAAGAGCTAGCCAGGTTGTTAAGGCAAGAGGAGAAGGTTATCACTCCTCATCAGGAGGAGATCGAAACAGTTAATCTTGGTACAAAAGAAGACGTGAAAGAAGTTAAGATCGGGGCCTGCTTACAAGATTCAGTGAAAGAGCAACTGATTGCCATGCTTCGAGAATATGTGGATGTTTTTGCTTGGTCTTATCAGGATATGCCAGGGTTGGACAGCGACATTGTCATGCACAAGCTGCCGCTGAAAGAAGACTGCCCACCAGTAAAACAGAAACTGTGCCATACTCGCCCAGATATGGCAATGAAGATAAAGGAAGAGGTGCAAAAGCAGTGGGACGCCGGTTTCCTTGCTGTGACTAGCTATCCGCCGTGGGTTGCTAATATTGTACCTGTGCCTAAGAAAGACGACAAGGTGAGAATGTGTGTGGATTACCGGGACCTGAACAGAGCCAGTCCGAAAGATGACTTCCCTTTACCTCACATTGATGTATCGGTTGATAACACGGCTCAGTTCTCGGTGTTATCCTTCATGGACGGATTTTCGGGATACAATCAGATCAAGATGTCACCTGAGGACATGGAGAAGATAACTTTCATCACACCCTGGGGCACGTTCTGTTATAAGGTGATGCCATTCAGACTGAAGATTGCTGGTGCAACTTATCAACAGGCTATGGTGACATTATTCCACGACATGATCCATAAAGAAATTGAATGTTATGTGGATGACATGATTGCCAAGTCCCTCAGAGAAGAAGACCACCTGGTAAATCTGTTAAAATTATTCAAGCGTCTGAGGAAATACCAGTTGAAGTTAAACCCCAACAAATGCACATTCGGGGTGCGATCCGGTAAGTTGCTGGGATTTATTGTAAGCGAGAAAGGGATTGAAGTTGACCTTGATAAAGTCAAAGCCATTCAAGAAATGCCTGCACCGAAAATGAAAAAGAAGTTCGGGGGTTTCTAGGTAGATTGAACTACATTTCAAGGTTCATATCTCACCTTACAGCATCCTGTGAGCCTTTGTTCAAGCCGTTAAGAAAGGAAAAAACGATCAGGTGGAACGAAGACTGCCAAAGGGCTTTTGATAAAATCAAGGAATACTTACAAGAGCCTCAAATCCTTATGCCTCCAGTTGAAGGAAGACCTCTAATTATGTACCTGACAGTATTAGAAGAATCAATGGGGTGTGTGTTGGGCCAGCATGACGAGTCTGGTCGAAAAGAGTATGCAATATACTACCTAAGCAAAAAGTTTACCGACTGTGAACAACGTTATTCACTCCTCGAGAAAACTTGCTATGCTTTAGCGTGGGCTGCTCGCCGACTAAGACAGTATATGTTAACCCACACTACCTTGTTGATCTCAAAGATGGACCCAGTTAAGTACATATTTGAGAAGCCAGCTCTTACCGGACGGGTTGCAAGATGGCAAATGATCCTCACAAAATATGATATTCAGTACACATCTCAAAAAGCCATCAAAGGCAGTGTATTGTCTGATTATCTTGCTGAGCAACACATTGATGATTACCAGCCTATGAGATTTGACTTCCCGGATGAAAACATCATGTTCATAAAAGCAAAAGATCATGAAGAGCCTATTCACACTGAAGGGCCTGACCCGGAAGAAGAATGGTCAATGATGTTTGACGGGGCTGTTAATATGAACGGTCGTGGTGTTGGTGCAGTACTCATTACACCTAAAGGAGTTCACATGCCTTTCTCGGAAAAACTCACTTTTAACTGCACTAACAATGAAGCTGAATACGAAGCTTGTATTATGGGTCTCGAGGAAGCCATTGACCTCAGGATCAAGACTTTGACTGTGTTCGGAGATTCAGCTCTGGTAATCAATCAAACCAACGGCAAATGGTACACCCACCAAGATCATCTGGTACCTTATCGGGATTATACAAGGAGGTTGTTGACTTTCTTCACAACAGTCAAGCTTGAGTATATCCCTCGATATGAGAATCAGTTTGCGGATGCTCTTGCTACCATTTCATCCATGATCAAAGTTCAAGCTGCCAACTTTGTGCCTCGGATATCAGTGTCCAAACTTGACAGACCAGCATACGTGTTCTCAGCAGATGTTGTTAAAGATGATAAGCCTTGGTTCCATGACATTAAGTGCTTCTTGGAGGATCAGACATACCCACTTGGGCAATCTTCCAATGATAAGAAGACTTTAAGAAGGCTAGCTGGTAGTTTCTTCCTGAATGTTGATGGTTCCTTGTACAAGAGAAATTTTGATATGGTAATTCTCAGATGTGTTGATAAGACGGAGGCAGATTTGTTGATGCACGAGGTGCACGAAGGATCTTTTGGCACCCATGCGGGAGGGCAGGCAATGGCTAAAAAGTTGTTAAGATCAGGCTACTACTGGATCACAATGGATGCAGACTGTTGTGCCTATGCAAGGAAATGCCATAAATGCCAGATTTATGCGGATAAAGTGCATGTGCCTCCAAATCCTCTTAATGTGATGTCTTCACCCTGGCCCTTTGCCATGTGGGGAATTGATATGATTGGCAAGATTGAACCAACTGCTTCAAACGGCCACAGATTCATCCTGGTTGCTATTGACTATTTTACCAAGTGGGTCGAAGCAACTTCTTATGCAAATGTTACAAGGCAGGTGGTAGCCCGATTTCTGAAGAGAGATATCATCTGTCGGTATGGAGTTTCCGAACGAATCATTATTGATAATGGTTCCAACTTGAATAACAAAATGATGGCAGAACTGTGCCGGGACTTCAAGATCCAACACCATAATTCTTCTCCTTACAGGCCAAAGATGAATGGCGTTGTTGAGGCAGCTAACAAGAATATCAAGAAGATTGTGCAGAAGATGGTAGTTACATACAAAGACTGGCATGAAATGCTACCATTTTCCTTGCATGGGTACCGTACGTCAATTAGAACATCCACTGGGGCAACACCGTATCAGCTTGTTTATGGTATGGAGGCAGTCCTGCCTGTTGAAGTTGAATTACCCTCCCTGCGGGTATTGATGGATGTTAAGTTGAACGAGGCAGAATGGGTCCGATCCCGATACGAGCAACTGAATCTGATTGAAGAAAAGAGATTGGCCGCAATTTGTCACGGGTAGTTATATCAAAAAAGAATGAAGAAAGCCTTCGATCAGAAAGTCAGGCTCCGAGAGTACCAAGTAGGAGATCTTGTGCTGAAAAGACTCCTCCTTCCTCATACAGACCACAGGGGCAAGTGGACTCCGAACTATGAAGGGCCATTCGTAGTAAAGAAAGTTTTCTCTGGTGGAGCACTGATGCTCAGTACTATGGATGGTGAAGACTTCCTGTCCCCTGTGAATTCGGATGCCGTTAAAAAATACTTCGCATAAAAAATGACCCGCTGGACATAAAAACAGAATGTGAGTCCAGGCAAAAATGGGGCATCCCGGCGAGTCAAAAACAGAATAAAAGACTCGGGCAAAAATAAGGGAAAATAAATAAAAGATGTACACCCGCTGAGTTGAAAAGCCGCATTGGACAGCTCAGGAAAAAATGGGTATCCCGGTGGATTGAAAACCCGAAAGGGCGATCCACGCAAAATAAGGGAATAAGCGGACAACTGCATTTTGAATTCATTTGTATCACTTACAACATGGCAAGCTTCGAAAGGTTCGAGCATCGGTCAGAATCAGCCTCCTTCAAAAGCAAAATGAGAAGAACGACAAAAGTCATACGAGTCATAGCAAAAGGGAAAGCTCCTTGAAGCGTCATCAACATTGCCACTGTCTTTTTGCTTCTCAATTTGTAACGATTTCCTCATTTCAGGGGATCCGTTTCTTTGCTTGTATCTTGCCAATTCAGGGCACACAAACTAATAAAATCAGATTTTCAGTCATGTTTCATCTCGTACATTTTATTTTCGTTTGCAAAAATGTCCGATATCCTTAATATAATGATTGCATAAATACAGGTGCGTCTTTTTTGAAAACTTATATGCTTGCAGGAAACATATTTACTCCTGGGAGTGTCTAAAATCCTATGATGGAATCTAGTAAGAGATACCTCGGGGTACTTGTGCGTTTCTTTATCTTTACAGGATTGCAGGTATCTAAAGAGCAACATGGGGCATGAAAGCTTCTCCTTAGTAGGCTGCCAAATCATTGTTTCCTCAGCACACCTTCCAAACAGCACCAGAGATGCTTTCTCCCTATCAAAGTTGTCAGGCATCACTTCTCCAACATTTCCTTCAAAGAGCAGCACCTGAAGGTGTTCATATCCCCAGCCAAGTTGTCAAGTATCATCCTCAGCAGGATCCCCACAGAAATCTCTAGGAGGATCTTTCAGTGATATTTCTTCCCCAGCCGAGTGCTAGACAGGGAGTCATCTCCCCATAGAGTTTCAACTTATATCCAGAAGAGTAACGCCCGAAGATCTCACAACAGAGTGACGAAAGCTTCTACAGACCCCAGCTGGATCCCTCATTACCAAGAAAGATCTATCAGTGATCTATTGCCCCAAGCAGAGTCATATATGTCAGATCTACCAATGATCTTATCCCCAGCTGGGAAATCCACTTCAAGCAGATCAACCAGAGACCTCCACAACAACGAGATCCGAATCCCGGATCGGTATCTTTTCATAAATCATAGCATTCGCATCATATTCCCCCACAGAGCGTAGCATTTCGTCTAATACGGAGCATTACGGCAAAAATCAAACATATTTCATAATCATAAGCCATGTGTCGAACCGAACACTTGAAAACTAACCACCCATCACCGATGTACATAATATTTCCCAATTCTCCACCAGAGGGCCAAAGCATTTCCCTTACAAATACAGAAACACACTTCTCGACACCCGTCCGTGTCATATCCCCAGCAGAAAGCCAAAGGGTCCCCTTTGCGATCACAAATACATATATATATATATATATACGATTCCTCGACACCCGTCCGTGTCACACTCTCCCCAGAAAGTTAAACACTTGTTTGTGCCTCACTCATCACTTTCTACTCATGCAGATACTCGTCCGTATCTTGTATATACCACTTATATCCCCTCAGATTCGACACTCGTCCGTGTTCTTTGTTAACTAGTTGGTACTCGTCAGTATCATCATCTCTGAGCATGCATCAGCGTTTGTTTCTACTGATACTCGTCTGTATCATAGTCTTAAGGACGCTCGTCCGCATCTTTAATCTACACACTGTGTCAAACACTTGTCTTCTTGAATTTAGACACTCGTCTGTGTCTATTATTCCCCAGAAGAGTCCCAGCAAATCCCAGTGAATTATTTCCTTTCTATCTGACATTCGTCCTATGTCATGATGCCTTTCGGCAGCCGTACCCTGCCAGGTGATCGTCCTTCACCTTTTTGAAGATCGTCCTTCATCACCCCCAGTGGAGTCTCTATTCATTAGACCCCCTTCCTATCCGACATCCGTCCTATGTTGTGATATTTTCAGCAGCCGTCCCCTGCTAGGTGATCGTCCTTCACCTCTTGATGATCGTCCTTCATCATGCTTATCCGATGGCCGTCCCCATCGGTGATTTTGTTATTTGACATTCGTCCTATGTCATGATAAACCCCGAGAGCAGCCATACCCTGCTAGGTGATCGTCCTTCACCTCTTGATGATCGTCCTTCATCATGCTTATCCGATGGCCGTCCCCATCGTCGACCTTTTTATCCGGCATTCGTCCTATATCGCGATACTTTTGGCAACTGTACCTTGCCAGGTGATCGTCCTTCACCCTAGATAACCGTCCCACATCTTATCCCCAACAGAGCAGCCGTCCCCTGCTAGGTGATCGTCCTTCACCTTTGATAACCGTACCTCATCATTTATTTCATTTATTTCTTCAAACCCGATGGTCGTCCCCATCATTTACCTGTAACCCCCAGAAAATCTTATTTCTTTGCTTGATGGCCGTCCCCATCATAATCTCTCATATCCCCAGCATGTCGGCCGTCCCCGTCATTGTTTTTCCCCAGCAGTCGTCCTCTGCTCGACGGTCGTCCTCCGTCTCCCGCACTTTATAATCATACTTTATTTTCTTTTACAATTTATATCCCTTTTCTTCTTCATTCTGTGAGGGCAAATCATGGATTGTCTTTGGTATTCAACCACAAGTTACCTTGTTTGCTTGTTAAGTCGTCGCTTACATCCTGCACAGCTAACTCATGCTTGAATAGGGGCAGCTGTAAACACCCCAAATTTTCCCTCACCCCTTCACACCATGGCTTATGATCTTTTCATATGCATAAGTTCAATCACATCATCTCATATTGCATATTTGCTTCACTGCATTGATTCAAAGTCATCTGCATCTAGGGTTTGTGATCTGAGCCATCCCTGAGCCATTTGAGCCACTCCAAAGGTCATCAATAACTTCAAAGGGGTCCATGAATGTTCAAACATCATATTATACCCTCACAAGGCCAAGGAAGTCAAGAAATCACAAGAACTGGGAAAGGCATGGAAGTAGAGCCAAGTCTATCTGCACAAATGACCTAAAATTAGGGTTTTGGTTTCAAAGGCCATAACTCCAAATTTTTTGGTCATTCTTGTTTCTATTGGTCTCTATATGTTGTGAGGATCATGCATATCAATTTTCATGAAGAAATTCAATGGGGAAGGCATCTGATCAATAGATGACTTCTTGAGCAAGTCAGTGCAAAATCAGGGCATCTAAGGCCCCCAATGACCCAACCAAAGGGTATTCTCCATCATTTTGAATGTGTATGATCTTTATTTGATCATATAATATGTTAGAAGTTCACAAAATTGAAGAATTTCAAGCCATTTGCAAAGTTGCCTTTTTGGGAAAGTGACTTGTAATGTAAACTTGCTATTTTGGGAAAGTTTTTCAACCTCCTCAAATTGATTAAAAAGTGCTTCAAATGAGAATAATTTGGTCATGAAAGTTGTAGAATGGATCTTCCCATTTTCAAAAAGTACAAGAAATCATTCTAATTCATTATGGATCAAAAGTTATGGCTTGACAAAGTTGGACAAAATCACATAATTTCAAGTTTTACACCAAAGAGGCAAAGTTGCAAAACCTCATGCCAAGGCAAAATGTGACTTCAAATGGACTTCTATGCATTACACAAACATGAACCATGACTTGAAAATCAGAATTCACCAAGGAATTGTCCATTTTCATGACTTGTGCATTAAGAAACTTCAAAAGGGCCAAGACTTTGTGAAATTGCAAAAAACTCACATAAACCCTAACCCACTTGCTGCATTGCCTCAAACTCATTTCCATGGTCCTCCTTGATCACAGTTGAGCCAAGCCATGCCTTTGTACCTTGACTGAACCAGCCCATACCTCTCTTACACAAAAAGTTGACTTTATGCAAAATGGCCCATAACACAACACAACCTAAAACATCCCACAAGTCAGCATCCTCAAAACTCACCTCTTATACATTTTCATTCGAATCTCTCCATACAAGCCACAAACATCAAAACAAACTTCATAGAACCACTTAATATGATCCTCTGATCATTTCCCAACCATCAATTTGCCCTGAAAAGCCCTCAAACAGAAACACGATTTTTCACTTCCCTTCAACAGAACTTCATCAAACTCTTAAACCAGCCACATTAAACTCCAACCAAGCATTGCAAGCTTCTCAGGGGGTTCACTAAAGGCATCTTGGACCAAAGAAGCTGCCAGCAAGTTCCAAAGATCAAAGCTCTAGTTCAGGTGAGCTCAAGAACAATTTTTCCAGAAACTCGTTTTTAAGTTACCAAATGATTCTTTATGCTTCACTGATCATGTTGATGTGTTTTGTTTTGAAAATGGTTGAGAAATGAGTGTGTATTCGTGTTCTGAAACTTCTTGACCTAAAATTGTTTTGATTCGATTCTCATTGTTGATGTGTTTTAAATGTTGTTTGTTTGTTGATTCTTGATGTATGATGTATGGGGATCATTTATGGGCAGAGGGATTGGATTTTAGTGGCCTAGGGAAGAAGTTAGCAATTTTCAGGGAGGGGTGTGGCCGGAGAAGATGACTGGAGGTCATTTCCGGCTACCTGAAAGTCATTAGTTCATTAAATGCGTTTAGGGCTCAGTTTGAATTTGGACCATGGATTTGTTTGACTTGCGTTGACTCCCGCGCGTTTGAATGGACCAGATCTCTCATTAAAACCCTAATCCTAATTAATCAAATTAATTAATTAAGTTTAATTTAATCCAGCCAGTTTGAATCTGGGCCACTGGATCTGGCGCCAGTCAACTCCCGCGCATCCCATTTAAACATCATCCATTGGATTTGCATACCTCTCATTTTATTCAATTTTATTTCATTTCTTTTTCATTTTATTTCTACAAATTATTTAAAATAGCAAATCACATTTAAAAATTCTGAAAATTTTTGTCAAGCATTTCATTAATTTTCAGAACCCAAAAATATTTTTATTTTTATTTTTTGCATTAAAAATTATTTTTAAATCATTTAAATGTTTATTTTTAATTAGTTAATGAAAATTAATTAATTAAAAATACATTTAGGTATTTAAAAATCACAAAAAAAATTCACATTGCATCTTAAAACATTTAGAAACATTATCAAACTCTCAAAACAAATTTCTTTTTGGCTCTTGATGCATTTTAACAATTTTCATTGGAATTAAATTCATTTAAAGGCAATATTTTGGTTCAAACTTTGAAAAATCCCTTCTGCCTAACCCTTGAGAGTTTGATGATGGTTCTTCTTGCATTGCATCCTTCATATCATGTAGTTTTTAGGGTTAAATTGGTTTGAATTTATCTTGCATTTTCAATTTAATGAGCATTTTTCCTTGTGATGTATCCCAAAACCCTAGCCAACTTAGGAAATTCATAACTTGCACTAGGTTAAGAGTTAGATCCCCTCCTTTGGGCAGTGAACTTGTGTAGGGTTAAGGTTACTTTGATCCCACTTTCATTTTTTTATCTTATCATTTGCTTCTGGTTTTGGATTTTTGTGATGAATGTTGTATGTAAACCCTAATTTGTGCTTTCCTTTGCATCCATCTCTCATTTGCTTGCATTCAATGACTTGCCATGCCATTTTGTGCATCCATATGATTCATAATACATCTTAGGACATATTAGAATCATGTTTGATCATTGCATCTTTCATTTTCCATGTTATGCATTCATAACATTTCATAAACTTTCATGAACTTTTATGGTTCAAAGCATGCTTCATTTGCATCCTCATCCTTGTATGATCATCCACAACTCTTGACATGTGTTTGCATCATCTCTCAGAATCATTGAAATCATATTTAGGCTTCTGACTTTGGTTTGCATCATGGCATTTCACCTCATCTTCATTGCATTTCATTTCTTTTGCTAACTTTTCAGGTGGTAAGTTGTTTTGAGAAGTGAATTTGCCTTCACTTCTCACAATCTCTTCTCATCTCTCTTGCATCATTGCTGCATTTTATCTTGTGAATTGGAGTGAGCTTGCACATTCATGTTCATCTCTTACTTTCTTCCTTCAAGCAACTTGTCTTCTTAAGTGAAGCAAGTTGTCTTGCTTCTCCCTACTTCTCTCTCCTTTCATCTGCTTCTCTCCTTGGTGGATCTTTGAAGATTCTTTCTCTCTTAAGCCTCATAAACCCTAGGATCTCCAAGCATGATAACAATTAGGGTTTGATTAGTCCCCCATTTAGTTTTGCCTTTGAGTCTCTTTGAGTCTTCTCTTCTCACCTCATAATCCAGGACTAAACCCTAAAGGTTTTAAGGCTTTGTGATTAAGCTTATGCCTGCATCCTTCTATTAGGATGGAGTGTATAACTTTAATCCTAAGTGTTAAACCCTTACTGTTGTTTAAATCCTTTAATCAATTCACTTAATAATCATCAAGACATCAAGCTTGTAACTTGGGCCTTGCATTAGGGTTCTAATTCTTCCTTAATTGGTTAAGAAGGACTAACCCTAGTGTTAATGGACAAGTCCCCCTCAAGTTGTCTTACAAACCCTAAAATCCATTTCTTAATCCCATCATTAACTAAAATCCATTTAATAAAGGCTTTTTTTTGTCATGAGGTTAATCCCTAATCATGGATTAAGTTGAGGAGCCTTTCTCAGCTCAAATGTTCTCATCTATTATCCTTCTATTAGGATGGTGTAATGAGTCCGTTAAATCCCTGATTATGGCTTAAACTCATTACTTAACACTAAACAAAAACAACAAAAACATCTAAATGATTGCAAGTAGGTTAATGATCTTAATCCTACATCATGGTGATTAAGTGTGAGGTGTTTACTTCATACTTAAGGCATTCTCATTACCCCTAATTAGAGGGAGGATGTGATGAGTCTACTAACCCTTGGTTTAGGCTTAAGCTCATTAACTTATGACAAACTTCAAAAAACAATAAAAGATTGAAAACACAAAAACAAACAATAATCGTCTCCTCCGGGATTCTTTTCTCATCACACTCATTCATAAACGAGAACTCGCTTCTTCCGTCTAATGCAAGACAGTTAGCACCTGAGCCAGACAGGTCATACACTTGAGCATAGACAAGTAAGCAGTTTACAAGTCAATTTATCTTTCAGTCTCTTTGAGTCGAACTACGGTGTTCTGACTTCCTCATTGCACGAGAGGATACGTAGGCATAACTTAACAGTTATCGAACAAAAGTCTCTGTATATTCCCCCTCCTTCCAGCATTATTCTTTTAGCCTCATTATCTTGTGCATTTCATTCTTGTTCTTACACTGACACTTCTCTTATACACTTCACTTTTCTTTCTCACTGACACTTGCATTCTTTTCCAGCTTTGATGCACAGATAACACTGACACTACCCCTTTAAAGCACAAATCTTTCAAGCGTGGATCCCGTCGAGTACGGCGAACAATCTGGGTGCTAATACCTTCCCAGGTTGTAACCAACCCCCTTTCTCAGTCTCTCTGGTTCGCAACCGTCTTATCCATCTTTTCTCAGGTTTATGCAGCATTACCTTTCCTTCGGGATAAAAATGCCTAGCTGGCGACTCTATTCTTTTATGAGTTCACCCCTGTGTGCTCTCTTCTCCTTTCGCCGACCGTTTGCGTCTGTACCCCATGTGATTTAGCCTCATTTGGTGGGAGCGACACCATGTCCGGGCGAGTACAGCGCAATTTCTGTTTAACTGGCGGACAATCCTCTTTCAATGGCAGTTTGTGCATGACAATATCTGTATCTAAGCCCGACATATCTTGATAAGACCAAGAGAACACGTCGACATATTCCCAAAGTATACTGATAAGTTGTTCTTTCACTGGAGCTTGCAGACTGGCCCCGATCTTCACCTCCTTCACATCTTCCTCGGTACCAAGATTGATAGTCTCAACCTCCTCCTGATAAGGAGCAATCACTTTTTCCTCTTGTCTCAACAACCTGTCCAACTCTTCAGGCAAATCATAGTCTTCATCAACCCCTTCATCTCCTTGATTAATCAGATTGTCGAAGTCATAGCAGTGTCATTGTCGGTGCATTCTGGAGGACTATCTCTCCAAGGGTTGAGATTTGTTCATTTTAGTGATTGATTTTATCTTATTTAGAAAAAGTGAATGAGTTTATTTAAGAAAACATTGACATTTATTGTTTTGTGCTAAAATAACAAAAATGAAAGGCAGTGAGCGAAAAGATTTTTTGCAAAAGATGTCCATTGTTCATTAATTTCAATTTGCAGAAAATACATATATGGCCCTATTAAAAAATGAGTTCTGACACCTTGGGCAAGATGTACGACTTGATGCATGCTTAAACAAGAAATAATAATTACTCTGCAGTAGTAACCCTTATAATTTCCTGGGAAGACCAGTTGAGGACGTGTTGGCCTGGGACTCTTGTACAAATCCAACTTTCCAGGTTGTAGTCGCTTTTAGCCTCATCTTCCACATTGTTGATAGTATCCGGGGTCAGCATTCCCCACTTATGAACTTGGGAGCTTTAGAAGCCTCCTCTTGGACCTGTCGGGATGGTTTATAACCCAAACCGAACTTGTCTTCCTTTATCTGAACTTGTAGCAGCTTGCCCCAGCCTTGGGCATTCCCTCCTTCAACAACCTTCCGAGCTTGTTTGTAAGAAGTAAATGAAGTACCTGATACTTCAGCTGTTGCTTCATTGACATTAAGAGCTTCAAAACCCTGACTCATTTTATCATGGATCTCCCCATCCATCTCAATGTACTTGTATGTGGCCACGTGACTGACAAAGATGTCCTCCTCTCCACAAATGGTGATAATTTGACCCCCCACTCGTATTTTAACTTCTGGTGAAGGGTAGACGTTACTGCGCCAACGACATGAATCCAAGGTCTACCCAACAAACAGTTGTAGGCAGGCTGAATGTCCATCACATAGAAGGTAGTTTTGAAAATCTGTGGGACGATTACCACATGCAACTCAATTTCTCCGAGAACCGATCTCTTAGAACCATTGAAGGCTCTCACAACTAGGTTACTCGGGCGGATTGCAAAACCATCGTATTCCAACTTGACCAAGGCTTTCTTTGGAAGGACATTGAGAGATGACCCAGTGTCAACCAAAACATGAGAAAGTACAGCATCTTTACACTCTAAGGTGACATGTAAAGCCTTATTGTGGTTACGTCCCTCCGTGGTCAGATCAGTATTGGTGAAACCTAGTCCATGGCTAGTATTGACATTTGAAACCTCCATTTATAGCTGATTAACTGTAATCTCCTCCGGCACGTAAGCTGCGTGCAGGACTTTGAGAAGTGCGTTCCTGTGAGTTTCGGAACACACGAGCAATGATAGTATGGAGATCTTGGAGGGTGTCTGGTGAAGCTGATCCACAACTTTGTAGTCACTCCTCTTGATAATTCTCATGAACTCGTCTACTTCCTGATCAAAGGATGTCTTCTGAGTCTCTTTCATAACTGGTTCCTCTGGTGCCACACTCTTGCCTTTAGCTTTGGCAGCGGCTTCTGCTTCAGCATTAAATCTGGGAAACTGTGAAGCAAAGAGACGTCCGCTTCGAGTGAAGCCTCCGCCTCCCCCAACATTATCAACTTGTGGTACAGGTATTGAGGAGTCAAGAGTGATCTTCTTTCCATGGAAGTAAAGATCTGAACCATAATGCCAAGGAACAACACTGTTGTTATCATAAGGAACTGGTCCAGGCACTGTGATGGTAACCAGACTGATTGCTAGGGAAGCAGGAGTTGTAACAGTCTGAGGATCATAGTAGATTGTGACAGGAGGTCTGATTGGAGATGGGGCAGGTGCAGGAAGTTATTGATGCAACTGTTGATGTTGCTGAAAGTTGTTGTTAAGAGAATCCGGAACATGAATGGTTGCTGGGTCATAATAAATGGTGACTGTTGAGATGTCTTCATTGATGGTTGTTGTTGTTGTAGTAGACTCCGTTGGAATGATGTTTGCTGATGTTGTAGGAGATTCCTTTGAAATGATATTTGCTGATGTTGTAGGAGAGATGTTTGTTGAAGTTGTAGGAGTTGGAACTGTTGAAGTGATTTGTAGAATGCCTTCTCTGATAAAACTACTGATACCAATCTTCAGACTTGCAAAACCGTTGGCAGAAATCTGGCAAGCTTCACAATGGGCCTCACAACCCGGAAACACTTGGCACTTTAATAGACGAGCTTTCACTTCGGCTAGTGGTGTTTGAATGTTTGCAATATCATCAATCAGAATTTTTGGTTGGTCTTCCTCAATAGCATTAATCCTCGGTCCACCGTGATTCGGTATTGGATTCTTTGTGACATTAGGTGGAGGTGAAAAATTCAAAGCTTTGGAATCAACTAAGTCTTGAACTTTCATGTGCAACGCCCTACATTTCTGTGTTGTATGGCCAGGTGCATTGGAGTAAAAAGCACATCTGGTGTTGACATCATAGTTCCTTGGAAGATTCAGAGGATCTGGTGGAGTCAGGGTTCTTAATTCAATCAGGTTGAGCTTCAATAGCTGTGGGAGTAAGGCTGCATAGGGTATCGGGATGGGATCGATCACCCTATTAACATGAGAAGGTATTTGTTGGAAAGGACGTTGTTGTTGGTTGTTGTTGTTGTAAGATCTTTGTTGTTGTTGTGGAAACTGTTGTTGCTGTGGGAAGTGTTGTTGCTGAGGTGCTGGAATAGGAATGGTGACAGCGGCTACTGATCTGTGCATGTACTGGGGTCTACCTCTACGCATATGAACTGAGTTAGTTTCACCTGTCCTACGAGGTTCTGAGAAAGGTTTTCTGGCATTGCTGGAGCTGGCACCGTTGTCAGAGATCTTAACCATCTTCAATAGGCTTTCAATTCTCTCTCCTGCTATAACCATGTCAGCAAAACTAGTAGAAGAGAAGGCATCAAGTCTATCAATGTAGGTTCCTTGCAATGTGTTCATAAACATATCAGCCATTTCCCTTTCAGACATAGGTGGCTGGATAGCAACAACAAGTGTTCTCCACCTTTAAGATTGAGACATTCCCATTAGGAGAATCCTGTTGGGTGCCATATCCAAGTTGTACTGATATAGGCATATAAAGGCCTCGGCTAAGTCCTTCCAGTTTTTGACAGTAGCCCTGGATAGGTGAGAATACCACTCCCTGGATGCCCCGGTTAAACTGTCTTCAAAGTAGAACATCCACAGTTTTTCATCCATGGTGTAAGCTTTCAATCTCCTCAGAAAAGATTGAAGATGGGTACGAGGATAGGAGGTACCATTATACTTCTCAAAGCATGGAGGCTTGAACTTGTGAGGACTCCTCACTCCTTCAACTAGGCCCATATTCATCACATCAAATCCCAAAGAGTTCTGGGATTCCAAGGACCTCAGCTTTTCAGATATTTCGTCCAGACGACGATCAAAAACTTCATCAGCCCCAGCACCTAACACTGTAAATTGCTCGTCTTGAGGATCTTCCTATAGAACACGATCTCCAGTGTTTCTCTGGGTATTTCCAATATCATTGACTCCAGGGTTGATGTGGGGTCCAAACTCTAGTGGATTTGTTTGCGGCTGATCGCGCGCGTTGTTACTAGTACCTCCAGTGCCTTCATGGTTCTCGTTTGGAGTTTGCTGCTCGACCAACTCCCTTAATCTTTCCTGGGTTTGTGCCAGCCCAGTCATCACAACCATGAATTGATTCATCTGGGTCCTCTCTTCTATCCTCACACTAGTCATCTGAGTCCTCACATCTGTCAGTTCTTGCTGTAACTGATCCATTTGTAAACTCGGAAGGTTGTTTCTGGTCGGATACCGGTGGATGCGATTGACGGGAAAGACTCTCCTACGAGCAATATTTCCTGAAACAATCAACAAAGTGAGAAAACAACAACAAAACTCATGCAACACAAAGAATATGAAGTTAGCATGCAATGCAGTATGTCTATTTGTCTTCAGAGGGTATCCTAGTTTGGTTCTTTAGTTTTGACCTTCCAGACCTCTGGGAATGATGGAGATGTTGAAGTAATCGAAGCCAATCAGAAAATCCAGGTAACACATAAACCATAACATTACAAAATGCCAAAATACATAGTTTATGATTACAACAAGTTCCCATGGTGGGTCAGAATACAATCAAGTCAAGAATACAAACAAAATCACCATGGAGAATTAAAGTAAAACCAAAATAAAATACAAGTAAAATAAAAATTAAACATCCATCCCAAATTCATCCTCCTTGACTTCTTTCAGGAGAGCATAAGTCACTGGTCCAACTGGATGTTGTGTGATGGTCTTGATGAGAAGGTTTGTGGTTGCAATGGCGTTTGTCATCTTCCGGTACTTGTCTTGTTCTTTTGATCTCTTCAACCCCGCCCAAAGTTTCAGCTCGAAGATTTCCTTCTGTGCTGCTAACAGGGCTTCCTGACTCTTCTTCTCATTAGCTTCCAGTTGCTCTATCTTAGCCAGTGTCTTCTGATATTCTTGCAAACGAGCTTCAGTTATTCTGATCCACCTACCCTGACTCTCTTCTAAGTAATGCTCAACTATGGCTTTCTGAATCTTTGCTTCTTTGCAAGCATTCTTCAATACCATTTCCCCCGCTCGGGCTTTTCTGATGAAGTCCTCTGTTTTCTCTATCTTAGTCACATGCTCGATACAGAGCTTCTCTAACCTCTCATTGTCCAGATGACTATCATTCCTTTCCCAAAGGGTCTTCTTCAAAGCTTCAGAAAGCTGGGCATTTCTTTCTTTCAACTTTTCAAACTCTTCCAAACTAACTGTGGCTATAGGCTCAATTGCTGATGGCCCTGACACATCTTCCAGAGTGAAAGGCATGCGAGTGATCTGTCCTCTGATGCGTGACCATTAAGTGTACTGAGCAAAAGCTATGTTGTTACACTTACCCAGAATAGCAGTCCCTTTTTTCTGTATGTGGTCCCAAGCCCAGGCTGCTTGTCGGACATAGGCATGATTGCTCTGAAAGGCACAATAAGGCGATTCTGCTAAGTCCTGCTCCTTTGGTGGATGTATCAAAGCATACCCCAAATGTCTATTGAAAAGCAAAGGATTGTAGTTGATGCAACCCTTTACTCCAATAAGAGGCACATTAGGATATTGTCCACAGCTTGTAATTATGCCCCCACCCTTGGTGTTCTGAGTACACCACCTGATGTCTTCTGAAGTAAGAGCTATCATGCTCTTAGCCCAATTCCTTGGCTGATGTGGATTCAGTAAATCTTCCGTCTTCGGCATATGTCTCATCAACCAACTGTAGAAGAGAGGTGCACAACATCTTACCAGTCTCCCTCTCTGTTTCTCATTCCTCTGATGAACTGAGTAGTAAAAGTCTCCTAACAAGGTGGGGACTGGGTTCTTGAGCATGAAGATGTGGATGGCATTTTTTCTTACAAACTTAGGCTCGTCTGCAAACAAGATGATACCATAAATAATGAGGTCTAGGAGAGCACACACAGTCTCCCAATTCCCTACTGCAGCTTGCTTTGTAGCCTGAGTGATCAAGAAATCCAGATGAAGGCATGGGATTCCAGCCTTAGAATTTAGGTGCTCATCAATGGTAGTTACCTCCAGATGCAATGCCTTGGATATGTCTTCATTCTTTGGAGTAGTCATCTCAGGGTTGAAAGGAATTCCTCTTTTGATAGGGATACCCAATATCATAGAATACTCTTCCAGCAAAGGACCAATCTGAAAATCTGGGAAAGTGAAGCAACAGAGATGAGGATCATAGAGCTGAAGATAGGTGTGAGTCATGCTCCTATGTGATGCATCCAAGTCCATGATCATGTCCAGGATTCCACCATAATGCTCTCTGAATAAGGGAACATGATCAGGGGTGACAAGAACCTGTATCTGCCTAATGCCTGCTAGAGGGTACACAAAGAAGTGGTAAGTGATGTTGCTTTTCCTGGTTGAATCCATACCGACAATGGGTGCTGATGAAGATAACTGGAGAAGATAACCAAAGCAGATAGCTGAAGAGGATGGCTGAAGCAGATATCTGAGCAGAAGAACGGTCAAAACCAAACCAATAGGAAGTGGATACCCTGTAAAAAAATAGACAAATGTTAAATGATGTAGTATGATGTATGCTGAATGATATGCAAGGGTTTGTGATCAGGTGCTGGATTGTTAGGTGCTCTTGGTAGGGTCCATGAGTGTTCAGAAATCCGGATGAAGGCTAGAAAACCAGTCACCAGGTGGGGGACTCAAATAAAGAGTCACTTGTCCAGGGTTTCATAGAATCAGTCAAACGTAGTGTAACCTTAAAACAATATCCAATAGCAAGGTATGTTGAGGTCAAGGGTTCCTGCAAACCTGTAAACAACCCAAACCACTCACATGTATTGTTCTAGAACAAGGATCCTCAGGTTCGGATCTATTATGAGAAGTGTAAACACTTCTAACCCGGAGGTACAATGTTTTCTCTAATCATAAAGGATCCTCCTCTAATTCACCTCAGATGCTGAAGGTCATCTAAAAAGGTCATTCAGACTTAACAGGCTTCCCAGATAGCCCTAGTACTATAGGAAATCTGTAGCACATAGTTCTCAAGAAGAAAACCATGTCTGATCCGTGTTTTCATATTCCCGCACTAGACCGAAATGGAATGGGAAAGAACATGAATCCACTCTAATCCTATGTCTGTCACTCAGGCCTTTGTGTTGGACCTTTCTCACCGAAATACCCCTCCCACCAAAGAAAACCAGAAAATCCAGCACATGATATGATAATAATAAATGAAATGCATAAAACAGTAAATGAAAGTGATAAATTAAATGCAATAAGTAAAGTTGTACATAAAGAAATAAATAAAGCAAAAACAAAAGTACACATAGCACATAACACCCCCAGTAAACACAAACAAACAAGCGCTAGGAGAAACCCGCAAGAGAACCAGAAACCCTGGTTGCGAAGATCCCCAGCAGAGTCGCCAAGCTGTCGCTCCCTGGACTTTCGTCCCGGTGCAAACACGAACGGTCGGTGATGTTGGAGGTTGAGGTTGAATAAAGTCGCCAGCTAGGCATTTTTATCCCGAAGGAAAGGTAATGTTGCATAAACCTGGAAGGGTATGGATAAGACGGTTGCGAACCAAAGAAACTGAGAAAGGGGGTTGGTTATAACCTGGGAAGGTATTAGCACCCAGATCGTCTGTCGTACTCGACGGGATCCATGCTTACTTGATTGTGTTTAAAAGGGGTAGTGTATGTGCTGACTGTGTATAAAAGCTGGGGAGAAAAGGATGTGTCAGTGCAAAAAAGAAGGTGAAATGCTCAAGACTGAGGCTTAGAAAAGAAAACTGAAAGGAGAGACAGGGGAGACAAAGAGACTTTTGTTCGATAACTGTTAAGTTATGCCTACGTATCGTCTCGTGCAATGAGGAAGTCAGAACACCGTAGTTCGACTCAAAGAGATTGGATGATTTGGTGTGAACTGCTTGCTTGTCTATGCTCAAGTGTGTGACACGTCTAGCTCGAGTGCTAACTGTCTTGCATTAGACGGAAGAAGCGAGTTCTCGTTTTGAGAGTGAGTGTGATGAGAAAAGAATCTCGGAGGAGACGATTATTGTTTTTTTTTTGTTTTCAGTTTTTTTTTATTGTTTTTGGTGTTTTGCATAGGATAATGAGCTTAAGCCTAAATCAAGGGTTGTAAACTCATTATATCACCCCTGATTAGGGATAATGAGCCTACTTAAGTGTGAGATAAGCATCTCAACTTAATTACCATGATGATATAGGATTAAGATCGTTAACCTACTTTGGTAATTATTAAGTGTTTTTGGATTTTTGTTTAGTGTTAAGTAATGAGTTTAATCTCTAATCAGGGATTAGTGAACTCATTACACCATCCTAAGAGAAGGATGAAAGATGAGAACACTTAAGTCGAGGAAGACTCCTCAACTTAATCCATGGTTAGGGACTAAATTCATTAGATAACAAGCCTTTATTAAAGTGGATTTTACTTAAAGGTGGGATTAAGAAGTGTTTTTTATGTTTGTAAGACTAACTTGAGGGGGACTTATCCATTGAACACTAAGGTTAGTCCCTCTTAACCAAAAGGAAGAGATGTAACCCTAATATAAGGCCCAAGTTACAAGCTTAAGTATTAATCATTATTAGGTGTTTTGATTAAGAGGTGTAAACAAATTAAAGGTTTAACACTAAGGATTAAAGTTATACACTCCATCCTAAGATAAGGATGCAGGCATAACCCTAATTCAAAGTCCTAAAGCTTTAAGTGTTTAGCCTCTGATTATGAGATGAGAAGAGAGACTCAAGGACACTCAAAGGTAAAAAACTAGGGGAGACTATATACAACCCTAAACTATCATGGTTGGGTGTTCCTATGGTTTGTGAGGCTTAAGAGAAAGATCTTCAAATGGCCACCAAGGAAGGAGAAGCAGATGAAAAGAGAAGGAGAAAGAGAATAGGTTACTTACTTCCTGAAGAAGATAAGTAACCTAAAAGAAAGAGATAGGAGAAAGAGAGAACAAGTTAAGAAAGTTCACTTGAAAGATAAATAATATATGAAAATGAAGAGATGAGAAGATGGGGGATGTGAAGGCAAATCCACATCCCAAACAACTTACCATAAGCCCCTGAAATGTTAGTATGAATGCATAAGGAAAGAAATGAAATGAAATGCAACAAGTAGTAATGCAATGACCAAGACAAGAAGCAATCATCCAATGTAAATGTGTCATGAGATGATGCAAAGTCAAATATGATGCATATGAATGATCATACAAAGGATGAGATGCAAAACAAGTATGGTTAGAAGCTTAGAAACACATGGATAAACATGAAATGAAATGAATACAAAGCATACCAAATGAATGAAGAAATGATGAATCAATTTTCAAACATGTCTTAAGATGTCTAAGATGGCATATAAGAGCATGGAATGTCATGGCATGTTCATATGATGATGATATGCAAAGATGAATGCAAATGAACATAGAAAATTAGGGTTTTATGAATGTATGAGATGCACATGATCAAAACAGAAGCATACATCATGATAAAAATTTGAAAATGAACTCAAACAAAACGTAAACACACACAAGATAACCCCCAAAGATGCAGGTCTAAAGCTAAACCTAGAGAAAGTTATGAATTTTCTAAGTTAACTAGGGTTTTTGGGTACTTCTAAAGGAAAAATGCAAAACAATTTGAAAATGCAATGAAAAATCATGAGTTAAATAACCTAGATACTAGATACAAAGTATGAAAAAATGCAAAAAAAAACAAATGCAAACTCATCATGGTTGATCAGAAATGGATTTTTCAAGTTAGGGTTAGAAAAATGTGAATTTTAGAAACCCTAATTCAAAGTAAATTGTGAAAACATGATCAAACCTAAAAAGAAATTTGTATGGTGAGTTTGTAAATTGTTCTAAATGTATGAGAATGCTTCATGAATTTTTTTGTGATTTTTAGATACCTAAATGTATTTTTTAATTAATTAAAATCAATTAATTAATTAAATAAAACATTTAAATGATTTAAAAATATATTTTTAATGCAAAAATTAAAAATAAAAATGTTTTTGAGTTTAGAAAAATATTTGAAATGAAAATGCAGAAAATGATGATTTTAAAAATGTTTTTGCTATTTTTAATAAATATATGAAAATAAATGTAATAAATAAAAAGAAAAATGAAAAGAATGTACAAAGGATGGTCAGGATTGAAAGTTGAGGGAATCTGTGACTGAGATGGAGAGTCCATGTGACCAAGGGTAGGAAGAATCAAGGGTCCAGGTTCAAAATGGCATTTGGTGCGTGATCTGAGGGTCACAAATTAATCTGATTTAATTAATTTATTAAACTAATTAAACTAGGTTTAGGGTTTTAATGAAATGATTTGGGCTGTTCACGCACGCGGGTAAAACCTGATCCAAGGGTCCTAATTTAAATTGGCTAATTAATTAAGATTAAGGCTAAACACTTTCAGGCGACCGGAGATGAGCTCCGGTCGTCTTCTCCGGCGACACAAAATCCTATCTCTCTCTCTAGGCCACCCCAAGCTCCCAAAATCTCCAGAATCCATCATTAAACAACATTAAACACAAATCCAGCAAAAAAACAATTTATTTTGCATCAAAAGAGAGAATCGAAGAAGAACAAGTTTAGGTCAAAAATTTCAGAGCAAGCATATATCCTTGTTTCCCAACCATTTTCAAAAATACAAAGCACAGAATGATCAACACATCATGTAGAATCACATTGCAACAAAAGAAATGAGTTATGGAAAAATGTTTTGAATGAGCTACCTGAGATGAAGCTTTCCAAACTTGAGCTTTCTGACTTCTTCCTTTGTGCAAAACACCTCCAATGATCACCCTGATGCTATTGAGAAGCTTGAATGCAGTTTAAATGGCTTGGTTTGTTTGTTTCAATTCTGATAGTGCAGGAATCGTGTTTTGGTTTGAGTGGCTTTTAGGTCATTGTGAAGGGTGGTTTGTGTTCTATGCATGATGGTGAGTTGAATGGTGGAAGAAGTGTGAAGTTTTGATGGCTATGTGATGCAATTCGAAGACTTGAAGGTTTTTGAGGTTTTTTCTGAATCTGCTTGTGTGGATGGTTTCAGGCTTGAATTTTGTATGTTTTGAGGTCCATGATGTTTGTATAGAGAGTTGTGATTGGTTCAGAGAGTTGGTGTGGCATAGTTTGATTGGTATGGGCCAATTTGCAAATAAAGTCAAAAGTGTTGTACCACAAGCATGGCACGGGTTAGAGGAGTTTTCAAGGCTTGTCCTGCCTCAGCTTGATTCATGGAAGGCCTTTGGATTGAATTGAGTGATCTGCAGCACTTGGATCAAGAGATTGTATGGCTTTTGCAATTTTCCCTCTTTGAAAATTTTGTGGAAATGATCCATGGAAACTTGCAATCCAAGGCGTAATTTTGGTCAAGGCAAGTTGTGTTATCATGTTATGATGCTTTGAGATCAATTAGAGGTCACAAGAACTCTTAAAACTTGGTTTTGCAAAAATCCCTCTTTGGCACATACTTGAAAATTATGAGATTTTTGCCAACTTTGAAACACCTTAACTTGAGTCCTAGGATGAATCAAGAGGAGTTCTTGTACTCTTTGAAAATGGGAAGATCCATTCTACAACTTTCATGTTTAAAGATTTTTCATTTGAAGCCTTTTTGATCAAGAAAGAGGAGGTTGAAAATCTTTCCTAAAATGGAAAGTTTTCATTACAAGTCATGTCCAAAAATGGAAAGTTTTTAAATGGCTTGAAATTTTTCAATCTTGTGAACTTCTAACCACTTATAATATCAAATAAATATCATAGAACCTCAAAATGATGAAGATGACCCTTTGGTACTATTGGTGATGGCCTCAGATGCCCTGATTCTGACTTTTCTTGCACAATAAGTTACAAGTTGATTAGATGACTTCCACAATGAATTTCTTCATCAAATTTGGTACACATGATCCTTATAACATATAAATACCATTAGAACCAAGAATGACCAGAAAATTTGAGGTTAAGGGCCTCAAACCCAAAACCCTAATTTGTGGTCATCTGTGTAGGAACTGCTCAGTCTGCCTCTATGCCTTTGCAATGCTTTGTGATCTCTTGAATTTTTAGAACCCTGGGGAGCATATTATGATCATAGAACACACATGGACCCTTTTGGCATTATTCAAGACCTTTGAGGTGGCTCAGATCACTTCTTTGGATTCTCCTGATCACAAACCCTAACTATCCAACCTATGCAGTGAAATAAACTATGCAGTGTGAGATGATATTCTTATGCAAATGCAATATAAAAGATCACAAGACATGGTATGAGAAAAAGGAGAGGGAAAATTTGGGGTGTTTACAAGTTGTTTAGTCATTTACACATATAACTTCTCATTTTAGCCATATTTCTTTAATTGTTATGTGATTATTGCTTGGAATACATGTAAATTGTAACACCCCAATTTCTACCCGACTTTAAAATTAAATAAGAGTTATAAAAAATCATCCAAAAACATGGAATATTACATTTTCAACCTTTAAAATCAAATAAAAAAACTTCATTAATAAAATACTCCGAAAACAACGCAGCGGATTCAATCTTCTACAACTTTTTTAAACAAGTTTAGTAAAATTCAACATCAAATACTTCATCATAGTCTTCAACTTAAAATAACTCAAAACAATTCCTTCAACTAAATAGAAATTCAACATAAAATAAAACATGCGTTCATCCCCCCGAAGTGCTACGTATTAGAGCGTCAAACACCAACTCGAAGCTACTAAGTACTTGACTCTTGGTTACTTGCATGTTACCAATAAAGGGAAACATTCAAACAGAAGGGATGAGATATCGAATAACATAAATAGGAATATGATAATCAATATGTAAGTGAGAAAATCATAGTATCACACTACTTCACACAACAAGCAACATCAACGTACGACTTGCAACCAACAACTGATAATGACATAAATAAAAATGCAACCCGAATGCAACTCAACTTATATAACTTCTCATTTTAGCCATATTTCTTTAACTATTTTTTGATTATTTTTTGGAATACATATAAATGACCTAGAGATACTATTTTTGCATGGAACAACTCATTCTACAAGAGGAGATAAGTACCTGAGCCAAATGCTAAGCATTAAGCTTAAGGTTGCATATGATTACAATCCTGTTAGAAAAAGGTATAGAGAACAAGCTATGTCTTTACAACAACATGTTATTATGACAAAGCTAAATTATGTAGTTGATTTCAAATGTTTTTAAATTGATTTTTACAGTTTCTTTATTGGCATGATGCAAAAAAAAAAAACTAACATAAAGAACTTAATCAAAAGTAAGGAACAAGATATCATTACAGAAGTTGATCAATTTTCCTACAATGTTCTTCTGATGCTTTTATACATTGTTCTAACTCTAAAATCTTGCCAAAACAATTGTAAGACGAGAGTCAACCAAATATGTTTATAATAATATATACCATTTTGAATTGTAAATCATGATTATTGTATTCATAGTTGTAAGATACAAGTTACTGACATATAAAATAAATTGGAAAGCCAACTTGAATATCATTTGATCCAATTTTAAAGTTGTGCATGGATGTGGTTGTATATGTTGAAGATAGTATGGATTATTATAGGTGAATATTATAAAATACTCATTGATGCTACTTCAACATGTTTTATCAAGTAGTAATTCAAAAATAAAAACAATCCTCTCAATGTCACAACCTTTTTTCCGATTATAACACGGGTCACTATCAGTTAGATTCAGACAAAAAACATTTATAAAAATTTCTTTCAACGTGCATTTGAATTGTTTCTCATATAATTAAATTATAACACAAAACACTACCAGTTAGATTCGGGTAAAAAACATGCCTAAATATTATTCTTAATGTGCATTTGAATTGGTGCTCATGAAATAAAATTATAACACGGGGCACTATCAGTTAGATTCAGGCAGAAAAAATCATAAATATTCCTCTTATTGTGCATTTTAATTGTTGATCATGGAATGAAATTATAACACGGGACACTACCAATCATATAAAATCCAAACAAACAATATAAACACATCTTTAAGATTAATTAATTAATAACACGCGGAAAAGTGTGCGCCCGTGCGGATGCACGGGTCACCTATAGTTTGACCATTATGATTATGTGGAGGTGACAGTGATAACTTATTTCAAGAGCATCTGGTCGTTGGTATAACATTTTTCCAATAAATTTCATGTCCTAGCTATTACCTCTTCTCAAGGGGGTATGTCGCTAGTCTCTGATTCACATTTATTTGGTAGTAAGGTGTTTCCCACCTTCGCTCTAAAGTCTAGGTTTCTTCTTATTGGTTCACTCTAAAAATTATGAGTAGGATTGCTATGTCACTCAGGTTAGAGTGTTTGCCCTTAGATTAAACTTTCACTATTACAAAAAAAATTTGAAAAGATAATGTAATATTATAAAGAAAGTTGAAAATTTTAATTATTTTATAAATTTTATTTTAATAAACAAATTTTTTATATATTGAGAATACAAAGGGGTCGCATACAATCAAAAGAGACTAACCACCAAATCTTCAAAAACTATTACAAAAATTTCAAAGAATGCATGAAGCTATCATAATAAGTACAACTTAAATTCTTTCTAAGTTTCTTTCCAATCCACCACCAAGAAGAAAAAATTATATTTTGTATTGCTTGCTCTTCTTCCCAAAAGCCATCCTTGAATAAAATTGAATTTCTACAAAGCCGTATGTTCCATCCAATTATCAACCAAAGATCAACACTAATTTTGGAAGCGATTTTCTCCAAAAGCAAAGATAATGTAAATGAGAGTATATAAATCTAAGTTGTGTGACTTTTGCAACACCAAAATAAAGTGTGAAAAAGAGATTCCTCCTCAATGAAACATAAAGGACAAACTAAATCATGAGAGATAGAGATTACACCACTAACCTTTAAATTATCCCGCGACGAAATTCTATTAAGATTTATTAATAAAATAATAAAGATAAACATACAATAGCTGTAGGAGAGGTGGTGGGGTACCTGCAAGGTACTCCAACGCTCAAGTAAGTTTATATGGGAGGTTGAAAGCAAGACAAAAGCGTTATAAAAGTGTGGAATTAGGTGAGATAGAATTGAATACCTGACCCTCCAAGGAAAGAGGGTATTTATAAGGGCATGTGGATGAGATATGCGGGCGCGTGTGTTTACCTTGAAAATTGATAAACAACCGCTGGTCTTTTAAAAACACTAAAATGTTCTTAGTTACTCATAGGATCGACCAGATTGATCTTATGACATGTGCTATAAATTGTTTTATTTAGTGTCTGGTAAAATGTCATAAATACTTCGATATAATTTATGAAAAGGTTTGATAAAAGGATAAAATAAAGCAAAACAAGACTCAAAATACTTAAATTTGAAAGTAGAATGCCAAAAGATAAATGTTCAGGGAGAATGTAAATGAAAGCAATTAAAGAAAGCAATAAATTGCAGAAAGATGTAACTTGCTTGAAACTAAAAGTGAAAAGTAAAGACTTCAAAGAAAAGACTTTAATAGAAATTGCATTGAAATAAAAGATGGTGGTGTTACATCACGTACATTCTCACTTTTACTCATTTCTCTACACGCGGGTACTTTGAGTCGATAAAAAGTAACTTTGTACAATAAGATTTTCACACACACATTCTAACACTAAAACTAACCTATTTATAATAGTCGAAGATAACCGCTACCAACGGTTTACTTCTAAAAACATTCCACTTGTCACTTTGCATGTCTTAAAACTCTTTATGTGAGCCACTTGTCTATTTTCAAATTAAAAGAGATATAAGTTTCCCTCCAACATTTGATTTCAACTGCAGCGTGTCAAACACCCTGAATGGCGCTCGGTAAAACTATATTTCCTTGTACTTAGAAATATTATAAGTCTAGAAATCCATACTTCTACACAAATTTTCGAATCAGGTCTCATACAAGAATTTTGTCGAAGCCTTTTAGTTCTTCTAAAGAATATAATCCTTAAACATGTCTTTCTTGAAATTAGAGGGGCGTCAAAATTAGGAGCTAACAAATTGCCCCCCAAAAATGTCCTTTCGACAAAAATAAAAGAAAGGTCATTTTTTTATCACCAATTATCGACGCATATCTTTCTACTACACAAAGGTATGTTCATAACTGACCAACCCACGATCAAGAAACTATTTGGTTTCTTTTAACCACACCTATGACTTCACGTAATAATGGCTGAAGTCAAAATGTCTCCTCAATTTAAAGACTTTGACCTTTGGCTAGCCAAAATGGAGAAGGTCAAAGTTGAGGCTAGGAAAGCAATAGGAACATATGACTTTCTCATGTTGTCAAAGACCAACTTCCCCTACTGTTTAAATTTGTTGGAAGCCTCTCTTTACTTTTGTTGGCTAGCCAAAATGGAAGCCCCTCCAGATATGTCTTCTATTCAATGTCCCTCCAGGTAGCTATGAAATACTTGACCTTAGCCAATCAACTTCATAACAATAGAGGAGTTTGCATCAGTGAATTAATCCTAGAAAACCTTTATGAGTCGATCAGTGAAGGAGTTGCTCGACTTAAGGACTTGTAAACCAATGGCAACCTACAGTGAAGGGGCTCATTATTATTTACAACGCTTACTTCGATGATGTAGGAGTCTCAACTCAACTCACTCAACATGTCCATCAAGCTCGCCTCTCTCTTGTGCATTTTGAGCCCAGGTTCCTTTGCACCCAAGAGTTTCACAATTGGTGGTCGAAGTACTACCAGAAATAGTTTCTTGATGTTCCCTCCTTCTCACACTTGATTAACCAAGATTTTGTTGACGTGCAAGAGAAAGTAAAAAAAGGTAAATCTACTGACATCAAAGAGATTCAAGCCTTCCAGAAGTACTTTGAAACTGTCTATCAACCAAATGATATTAGTTTAACCGTTTGTGAGGCTGATGTCACTTTGAAGGAGAAATTTTTGCAGAAAATGGAGAAGTTGAAAATCCCTTCAAACATTGCTCCTGAGATACGTTATGAAATATCTTTCAAAATCTTCCCTCCAAAGATCCCTCGACTGCCTACCGCTGATTTTGGAGTGGCTCTCCCCCCCCCCCATTTCCAGGCTGGTTTGTCTATGGGGATTCCATCAAAATCCTTCGACAACAGTCTCAACCTAAAGCTCAAAGGGTGGTTGCGACTAAACACACGCTAGACAGTTTCAAAGGATACCTTCAGATAGGGATCAAAGATGTTCGCATTGAATCCAAAATCTGTGAAGGTTTAAGGCATTCGATTTGTGATCCTTATCTGACCACTTGATTATTAACCTATAATGATTTTGTTTGTCTTTTTAGTTGTGACCAAGAAAACCAACCTCATAAGGGTATTGTTGTGAAGGTCGAGAAGGACCCAAAAGGAACAAAAGTAACCTTGTACACCCTTTGCTTAAATTTTTCTTGTGTGATTTCCCTCTAACATTTGAATTATTTTCTCAAGATGCTCAAAAATTTCCTCCAACGCCAGAGGAAATCGAAAAGGGGTTCCCAACAAGTCATTCACTCAGATGACGAAGATCATTGTCCTCCTGAAGAGGCCACCCTGAAGAAGAAGAGGAAGCTTACTCAAGCTTCTGAAACTACTGGCTAACCTTTATAGAAGGTGGTTAGAGTTGTAAATAAGACACCCATTATTGGTGGTGTCGAAAAACAATCTCTCGGGGTTGCATCAAAGTCGACTGCTCACTACCTCAAGAGTGATAACTCAAATCTAGATATCGAGGGCACTTAGGTAACCAAGTGCTTAATTTCTTTTTACTTGAATTTTCTGGCTTATTGATTTTTGGGCTTACCTACCTTAATTGTTATTTCAGGCCAATGCAGGTGGTTCTAACCTACCAGAGACAAAACCTAGTTCTCCATCCACTCTTCTAAATAGCCAAGGTGAGCCCACTTATAATCCTACTTTATACCTTGTTTCTGGACAAAGTTTTATAAGTGAGATTAACAAACCTACCACTGTAACAGTTCCTCCTTCGCCTATGGTCAAAATCAACCAAGGTTCACCTGCAAAGACCATCACTCAGCAGTCCCAAATAGATGGCTCTAATCATGAGGAGGAGGATGACCAAAACAATCAGACTCTAAAGAACATGGGAGAACAAGAGATGGAGGAGGAAAATACATTGGTTGAGGAAGAAGGCTCACTTGATGGTGAACAAGAAAACGACCTTATCAACCCAAATGCAGATGAAGACATGGAGGATATTGTAAGAACAAGAGTTGTCTCTACATTCCATCTCTATGTTTTGATGATAACAATAGAGTATTTATGAAAGAACTAATTTATGTTTCGATGTTTGTTAAAGTGTAGATCATGAATATTTTATATATTAAGATCAAACAAACATTATGAATGAGTACGCGAATGCTAACATGCAAAGTTACTATGTGTAACATTAGTCACAAGCATGCTGAAGAAGCAAATGTGCTTCCGAATTTGAACACAATCAGAAAGATCCAAGGATGTGGATGTTGTGTTGGCAATGCTCTTGTGGATGATGTTATGAACGTGGTTCTGATCAGATAACAAAGAGAAGCTTATGAAATTAATCTTCTGAAGAACTAATTTCTGAAGAGTCTAATGACTTGAAGTTCTGAAGACTTAACGTCCGAAGACCAAGTGCATGAAAGATTATGAAGACTTACGAGTTTTGAAGATTAAAATTCTACAGAACTAAGTGTTGAAGACTCCGAAGGCAATGTTATATGTGAGCAAAGTTATGAAGATTCAAAGACTTAAAGTTCTGAAGAATGGTTCTGAAGAACCAAGTGCTGATGACTCTAAAGACAATGTTCTATGTGAACAAAGTTCTGAAGACTCTAAGACTTGAAGTTCTGAAGACCATGGGTTTCAAGCCAAGTGCTGATGTCCTGAAGAACGTAGTTCTATGTGAAAAAGTTTTGAAGACTAAAGACTTAGGTTCTTTGAATACACAAGTATCACTGTCTCTAACTTATGCTTCATTCATTAATTTATAATCAGAAGCCTCTGAAGTTCAAATGACAATGTTACCGTTGGGAAGGATAGTACACAATACTATTTGATTGTCTCCACTATTTTTGAATTGTCGCCACTATTTTTGAATTTTCGAAAAGGACAATATGTGGTTGTACTATTTGATTACTTGTGTAACGAATTCCTCAGTAGCCGAAGTGGGCTGTAAAGGCTCTTTTATGTTTGCCTATAAAAGGAAAACATCACTTGCTTTGTGATGTTGTTGATTTTCAATAGAATCATTGTTGATTCACAATGGAAATACAACCTAGTTGATTATCCATAAATTGAATATTATTCTATGTGAAGTAATCAAGGGTACAACCATATTTGGTTTATGTGTTGATGTTGATTGATATAACTGAAAGGTTTCTAAACACATATGCAACCTAGTTGTCAAATGATTTTTTAACCATGTTATTGATGTTGTCATACAATCACATAAGGTTGATGATAAAAAAATATGACATTGGAACAAGCTGCAAAGAGTCTACCAAAATATGCAGCTCTTATAGATGATTACTCTTTGACAACAATCTGGTGAAAGCACAAAGATCTTGAATTCACAATGTGCTTAACTTCATATGTTGCAGTAGACTTGCAAAGTTGTAGAAGAAAGTGAAGATGATCACGGAAGCTTCAACAATAAATCAACTATTGAAGTGATCATTGGATTGAAGAAGAACATGGGATGCTGTCCTGAAATGTTCTCGTGTGAATCAAGACGAAGAAGTCCTTCTTATGCCTCAACAAAGATCAAGCTAGCAGAGGTTTTGAAGAAGAAGAAGAAGAATTCAACCTTCAAGTGCTCAATGAAGAAGATACTTGAAAAAGAAGAAGACCATACAACAGAGCAAGAAAAAAATGTAATATTCTTAGTGTGTATTTAGGTTCTTCTGATGTACTTAATTGAGTTTACAATCTGCTTATTCAGAAGCATAACATTTGTAAAGAACCTTTTCCCTAAAGGACCTGGTGAAGGTCAAAACTTTAGGAAGGCACAAAATTTAGTGGCTAGCAAATTCATAGAAATATGTGTTCTGATGATATGTTCTGAGGCTAAGGTTCTTGTGCAACTCAGAACAGTTGGTTATGGAGTATGAAGTTGCAAAAGCTTTTTGTGACGTTAGTCATGGCTGTAGGCCGCACATGAAGTCATGACACTTGGTGTTGTGCAGTTAGTCACAACAGGTTGCTGCATAGGTTCCTCCTCAATTAGATGTTATATATTGATGGGATCCCTGAACGGTCTAGCTATGAGTGGAGATGAAATCCTGGAAGAGGTTCTGATGGGTCAATGAACGTTATTCCATAAGGATCCCTGAACGGTTCATTGAGTCAGTCATAGTGCGGTTGTGCGATTGTAATCATTGATCTTGGTTATAGTGGATTAAATGCTTGTTTAAGGCAAAATCACCTTGGTGGGTGGACTGGACTAGCTTGAGAAGTTGTCAAGTGAACTTGGATATATTGTGTGTTCTTTACTATTGCTTTATGCTTTAATTTCTTTATGCTTCCACAATGCATTTATAGGATAGCTTGATGCAACTCATCAAAGTGTGAAAAGTAGCCAAGAGTAAAAACCTCAATTCAATCCCCCCTTTCGGGTGTTTTTCTCACACCTTCAATTGGTATCAGAGATTCAGTTCTATTATTAATGGATATCAAACACTTAATAGTGTCAGATAAAGACCCATTGCTGTGTGTTGAAAACATCTGAGGTGAAAGTGAATCCACTTACTAGTTCAGTCTCATATCAATTGATGAGATTGAGAGGATACTGAATTGTAGCCAGATGGATTACATTTGAGAAAGTCATTGATTTTGCGGAATCAGCTGACAAGATAGATTCTTCAGATAAGGTTACATATCTGTTGAATGCTTATCTTAAATATGATTGGTTAATCAACATATTTCGCTCAAGAATCAAATCATCAGAAACCAAGAAATCTTATTTGCTGAAGATCATTTCTAAATGAGTATGGGATGTTTTCAAGAAATAGATTAGTCCACCCTTGAATTTCTCATATTAAGCCCATTGGAAGTTTTGAAGTGAAAAGGATGATTGTTAAAGTATGATTTCGATTCATAAGAACTTCATGCCAAAGTCTGCACAAGAAGTCAGAAATTAAAAACAAAGGATGTCAAACTCTGAAAATTATTTTTGTCAGAACTTCCAAGACCTAACTGATTCAAAAGTTAGAAGATTCAATGCAGATTTGATGATGTTTCCTTTGCTATGCTTCTAAGTAATACCTTGTGTATTCAAAAGAAAAAAGTTTAGTGGTTCCTCGAAGAACTTCATTAATGGAGTATTATGAGAACTTGATGGAAGTAACTCTGACAGTTAAAGTCCTGTAGAATTGAGTCTCTATCTCAATAGAACACACTAAAATCTTTCAGGATGTTATCCAACATTCTACTCATAAATTCATGATGAATGGATTATGGAATCAGAGATGCTGGGACAAAAGTCATTTGTTCTGAGTTGAAAGAATTTAAATTACTAATATTATTCACTTTGAAGAAATCAGTAGATATTCTTTTCAAAAGCAGATAATTTTTCAATCTTTGTTGAACTAAATCTGATCATGTTAGCTCAGTATTGCAAGAACAAGATTGTCACTCAAACTTGTCTAAGTTTGTTGATACTTGTATCTGACAAAGATTTGCATCTATACAAGGAAGCATAATCAGAAGATCAGAAGATGTCTATTAATTCTCTCTAGCACATAATCTTTAAAAAGTTTATGTTCAAGCTATGGAATTATTGATCCTCTGATATTTAGTCTCCTGTCAATAAGTTCTTGATAAAAAGATGAATGCTCTAATGATAAGGATGCTGCAAGATAAACCTTCAGAAGTTCTAAGATCTATTATGATCTGAAGACTAGTTCTGATCGTCAAGCTCAGAGTCCACATTCAAAAGAAGAACAACCTTCAGAACCTGAATGAAGAAAAGCTGATCAGAAGCTCTACGAGAAGATGCTTAAGTCAGAAGTCAGAATTGGATAGGAAGAGTCATGTGAAAAAGACCAGAGGGAAGCAAGCTTAAGTGAGAATGGACAACAATCAGAGAAAGATTTCCTGAAGGACAAAGGTAAAGTTTTGTATATAACTTATGCACTTTAATTACTTCTCTGATAAAGAAAGCTTTATCAAAAATATTTCTTTAAGTGTAGTCTGTGACTCTAACAAGTGAACTTTCAAAACTATTGAAAGTTTCATGAGTAAGATTGTTTTCCCGCCTTAAAGGAAACCCTTGAATTATCCTCTGGATAATAAAATGACACAATAGTTAATGTGATTGAATCCTCTGAGATCATGTAAATACGCCAGCCTTATTTCTCGTTGAACATGCATGACTAGGATAAGACATATTAGGAGTAGCTGCAATTTTGTCGATTAGACTCGCTCTTTACGTGTTGCCTTTTTCGTATGTGCGTTTAATTTTCCTTTAATCATGTTCAATGGACAATTATATTTCATTAACTTCTCAATTCTTCATACCTTTTATTTGCGTTTTCTAAAGTCATCTTATGTGACCTGCACACATCTTACTCTCTTTGTATCCCTTTCATTGTTCTCTGGCTTCTCCTATATAAATGCAATTTTATGCCAGTCTCTTCACACTCTAATTTCACATCTTCAATCAGTGCTCTTAGAAGTCACTCAGTTTTTAAGTCATCTTGCAAATACTCATTATGGCTGATCGCTCGACTATATGTCTAAAGGATTTTATCTGCAAGTGCACAGTCGTACGTGTAGTTTTAAAAGATTGTCGATCCCTCAGAGACTAAAAATTGATCTAACGTTATCTAATGTTACTATGTAAATCTAAGGCTAATCGTTTATATTGGTATGGTTTAAAACAAAAAAATTAAAATTAAAACTAAAATTAAACTTATAAATATTAATGATAACGATATATCAGTATGCAACTTATCAATTGTCGGGAATTTATAAGTGAACAATATTTATTTAAAAGCCCTTGTCTCAAACTCTCGCTCTATTGATTCAGACTACACTTCTAAAGTCCTATGCCTGCTCTCACTAGCCCATAAGTGTTTAAAAATAATTTTTGAAAACAAATAAGATCCAATTAATCCTAAAATGCTCTCGCTGCATTTAAAATGAATGCCTAGTTTCAACTATCCGGTTAAATTCTCAAACTCTTGCTCTATTGAATTTAGCCTTAATTACTTCCTTTCTCTCGTAACAAAAGTATTAAATTTAATTTAAGAAACCTCAGCCTAAAATTATAAATTGGTAAAATTAATCAACACTGATTTAAATAAATTCCTCTCAACGATTTGTTTACATACTGATATAATTAAATTAGCCGGACATGGTTATTAAATAAATTAAGGACGAACAAAATAAATAAACTATGGCAAACATGCTTAAATAATAAGGATGTAAATAAATAAACAATTAAATAAGAACCTATAATTAAATTGGTACTGGAATGACTGAATACTGGTAATAAATCCAAAGCGTACACGGAATAAAATTGCAGAATTAAAATTGCGTACAAAATACTTAGACTAAAAATAAGACTGAACAAAACTAAAGCTGGAGCAAAAATTCTGTTCCTGAAACTGTGAACAATCACTTCTATTTATAACCATCAAACGGTTGCAGTGGATCCGTAAAAATCTCAATGGATTGGATCGTGCGTGGGCGAGAATACCGGGAAAACACGTGAGAAAAGCAAGCAGAGAGAGTAGGAGTGGATACCGAGTGTCCTGCGCCACTCCTCTCTCTCACATATTGTGGCCTGCGCCACTTTTTCAGGAGGAATTGGGGTGGTGGGCGCCACCCCCACATGGCCTTCGCCATGTGTGGTGAGTGGTGGGCCCCCACCTTTTTTTTCATTTTCCTTTTTCTTCTTTCTTCTTCTATTTTCTTTTTCTTCTTTTCTTCAACTTCTCTTGACATTTCTTCTATCTTTCTTTGCTTTCCGATTTTTTCGGACGATTCGATTAATCTGAAAAACATAAATAAATAATGTAATCATAATGCATAAATACTAAAAAATAAAATAAAACATATTATTAATTCATGTAAGTCAAACCGAAATAACGATATAATTTCACATTAATTCCCCTACACTTAAACCTTTGCTTGTCCTCAAGCAAAAATAAAACATTTTAAGTGCTAGTTTGAATCATACACACACATCATAAACATCAGTCAGAAAGATAAGTACTGGATGTTAACACTAAGGATACCGTATTGACATTTCTATCTAGAAAGATAATCGAGAACTCCTATCTTATACAAACAAATCCGAATCATGTTATCATAACTTGACCCACACACTCTCTTTCATTCTAGTGCAATCACATTAATCTCGTTATCCTGCACTTCCATGGTAAGTGAACCTATTAGTGTTTGCTGATCTCATTTGTCAGATATCTCTGCAAATTCTTTTTTCTTTTCTTTTCATTTTTCGAATTTCAAGAGTTTGGTCCGTTGGGCTAACTGGTCGGGTAAGGACCACCTAACTTAGAAGGAGACATATCTTTAGTTTGCTTTTGACATCAATTTTTGTTTCTTTTGAAATTATTTTATTTCGAGATCAGACACATATTTGCACTGGTTTATTACTTAGGTTGTGCTTTAGGATGGTGCTGACTGCCATTATAAACTAATAAAGAGGGTGGTCTTGGCATGATAAGTATTCAAATTCATTTGCATAATTAATGGGTTCAAGGTGTAAGAACGGTACCGATATTATCAACATTTTTCCTAAGTCTTTCTAACTTAGCCTATTTCAGACATGTTGTCATTTTTTAAACCGAACTTTTTTGTTATGGTTTAAGAAAATTGGGCAAATTTGAATTAGAGCAGAAATTACGTAAAATGGTTCGACAAAACATGAATTATTTATTTTTCTTAAAGCGGGAAAATAACAAGCATAATTTTTTTAATATTAAATCTACCTAGAAAACATAATAAAAATTGATAAATAAATAAAAGCAATAAAACTTCCGCCCCCACACTTAAATTGAGCATTGTCCCCAATGCGTCAACATAAGGCGAAAAAAGGAATGTAGAACCTAGAATGTCAACTACTGACGACTGCCTCTGCCTCGCCTTCGTCTGACATTTCTTGAAGTACCCACTTCCAGATCCTCTTCTTCTGTTTGAAAGGACGTACCAACCATTCTGTGGATTAGCTCTGTCATTTGGTTTTGTCCTTGTTGCAGTCTGTTCAAGATTTGCAGCATGTCGCTCTGCTAAGCATACATCTGGTTTTGCTGCTACATCATTACGGCCTGTTGATTTTCTATAGTTTGAATCCTTTGGTCTCTCAAGGCGTTTGCTTCGCCTTGTAGCATCAAATCTTGAAGAACCGCTTCGAGATCTTCGCGTGGCTCTTCCTCGGGTCTCCTAGGAACTCACCAGGTAGAAGTACCTGCAACATAATTATAAGAAGAAGGTGTGTCTTACGTACGTGGGTCAGTTTCATTATTTTCCCTGCCAGCGGCATCATTCATCAGAATGTGCGCGGGGCATATGTCAAAGTAAAGGTAATTCCTCTCATTTTTCACATCAGTGTGACTCAGGTTCGGTAAAATAAAACCCGGTAGCACTTTATTATCAATTAAAAGCTCATAAAATCCATTCCTACACGGTTTCACCAATTTCATGCTCCTTGCCATATTCAAATCTATTGTTTCAACGGGATTTTGTTCTACTGACGAGAATTTAGCTTCAAGTCCCATGGCTTTTGCTATAGTTGTGATCAAACCGCCAAAAGATATTGGACATCTGTTTGCGATTACACTCGCCATATGGTGCAAAATAAATGGGACATGATTTATTTTAGAACCCGAGAAAGCATCCATAAGATACATTAATTCTCTCTCGTTTACCTTACTCGTGTTGGACCGGCCAAAAATAGTCGTAGCCAAAAGCTGGCGAAAATAACGAATGGTCGGGTTGTGAATAAGGGTGGCTTTGACGCCTTCTATATTCTGCATAAATGTACCCGTTATTCCATTCCAAAACATTTTATACGATTTTACCCATTCTTCCCCATGAGGTATTTTGTAGCATACGTCCTCTCCGACTGGAAAATATAAAAGATTAGCTAACTCATCAAAAGAATAAGTATAATTATCATTAAACATCCTAAAGCAAGCTATTCTTTCATTAAAATCAACAGTTAAGGAATTTAAAAATTCCGCAGTAAGCCGAGTGTAGATAGGATCTTCAAGCTAATATTTTCGAGTAAATATTCTACACTGTCTTTTAAACCTAATGTTTCTAAGCAAATTGTGTCGGCATACCTGGTTTCATCCATATCCCGCTCGAGAATATTTATGAATAAATCTGTCTAATCCTGGTCTCTAAAGCGAATACGAGATGGCTCCATAATTTGTTTCCTTTGCCTTCTAAATCTTACCTGTACAAAAAATAAATAATGATAGTAGTAGTAGAAATATTTTTGAGTGTGAGAAATAAGTAGAGTTAGATGGCTTTTTATAGGAGTGGAGAATTAAATAGGGTTAGTTGGTAATAAATGATATTTATTTTTGGTGGTAAATTTGAATTTGATTTTTGAATTTGAATTTTGAATTGTCCATGACAATTGGTGTGCATGTAAGTGATGTATCTAGTGCATGTGAGAGGTAGAGATTTTTGTTGGTGTAGCAAGAACAAAATGCAGTAAAGTGAAATAAATGAATAAATAAAAGGAAAAAAATAAAAACAAATTTGGTGGCCCCCCTTTGTGTGTGTATGGCGCAGGCCATAGAGGTGGGGTAGGTGCATGGCGCAGGCCATGCCCTCCACACTCTATGTGTGGCGCAGGCCATACATGGGTGTGGTGGTGATTTTTTTTTTTCATTTTTTTTTATTATTTAGTTTTTTTGGCATTTTGTTTTTAATATTTTTCTGCAAACATCATTAAATCAATGCTGGAACATTATATATGATAGTTAGAGATAAATAATACAGATATAAATAAAATGAAATGAAATACTGCTAATATCATTTAAATGAAATAATGAATAACTGAAATAAATAATGGAAAAATGTAACTATGAAATAATAGAAAAATCCTAATTAGAGAAACGAGAAGTCCTAATTAATTTCCATCCCCCATACTTAAACCGGACAATGTCCTCATTTTCTAGCCATGATTGTTATTGTTATTAGCAAGACTGACAGAAAATAATTGTTGATGAAAATGGTCCAGCTGCTCAGTGACTAAATCCATAAAACTGAAAAGATCCATTCGCAAAGCATTAATACTGGTTTCAATGTTAGCAAGTCTTGCTTCTAATGCGGTGATAGTAGTGGTGTGGTCAATAGGTGGGGCAACTAGTATCTCAGGTGTGTGCGAATCAGTATCTGACAAATAATGATCATGAATTTCATAAATTTGAGGTGTCTCTAGAGGTGAAGGAGGGGAAATAGGTATACTTAAATCATATAACCAATTATTTCTATTGTGTAAATTGGTGCGCTCGTGGTTAGGTAATGTGAAAAGATGCACAACTTCATTGTTAATGAGGAGATCAAAGATGTCGGGTACGAGGTTTCCTATGATTCTACGGTCAAAGCAAAAATCAATATCCATAGGACGGATCACACCTAAGGGGTGTATTTGGTTAAGTTTCCACCTAAGGCCAATTTTATTGGCTATCATAGTCACCTAGCCTCCTATGGGTATATATATCTATACGAGTGTTCTGAATAAGGCGGACAAAACTCACTATCATGAAAACAACTCCATTAACAGGTCGGCCTTGTGAAGCACAATAAAGGATAAACAACTCATCTCGTGATACAGAGGTATTATTATCCTTTTTTCCAAATAGGGTATGGGTTAGGATTTTATGGAAATAACGCAAAGCAGGGTTATGGATATTTTCAGAAAATATATCATAAGGTTCAAGATCATCATTCCCTGTGATAGTACCCTAGAAATCATTTAGATCAAGGGTCATGAGTAACTCCTCCTGAGTAGCAATAAAAACATCAGGGCCACTAGGAAAACCTAGAAGTTCATCAAATTGGCTATGTGTGAAACTAAAATCAATGTTGAACAATCTAAAGGTAATCAGTCCTTTGTGAATTCCTAGGCCATGGTTAGGTAAGTGGACGAGTGAACTCAAAAAATCAAGCGTAAGCTGACGATAGATATTAAGCCTTCGTCGACTAAGAGAAACATCCCACCCATCTGACTATACAGAAAGTAGACATTATCCTTAATGCCTAACTTAGTCAAAGTGGACTCATCGTGATAAATAGTCAGTGTCATATCTCTCTGAAATAAATCCTCATATCTCCTCCTCTATGATCTTCCTCTGAAAATAATGTTTGCATTGTCTATCGGATACATATCAAAATTTAGCTACTAGCTAAGAGTTAGTCTGTAAGTAAGTAAACAATACGAAGAAGGTTAGTCAGAATAGAGAGGAAGAAATAATAATAATACCATGTTAAAGTAATATTAAAAAAAGAAAAATACAAAATATAAAGTACAAATATAAATATAAAAATAGTAAGGAGATTTAATTAAAATATAGACAAAAATAAGATAGAAAATAAGCAAAAATTTACATAAAGAAAATAAAATGTGGGTTGCCTCCCACTCAGTCCTTCGTTTAATGTCGAGGGCTCGACTAAACACTTTTTAGGGATTAATCATTTAAGTGAACAGGAAACTCATTTAGTAGGAGACTAGCTAAGTAATCTCTATTTTCAATCATGTGATAGGGCTTAAGGCCTTGTCCGTTAACTATAAATGGTTCGCTAGATTTTCCTTTTATTCCAACAGCTCCGTGAAGGAATAATTTAGTAATCATATATGGCCTGACACATCTAGAACGTAGTTTACCAGGGAAAATATTTAGTCTCAAATTCAATAAGAGCACAACATTGCCTTCGTTGAACTCTTTCTTAGAGATACGCCTATCATGCCAATTTTTAGTTCTTTCTTTATAAATTTTTGCATTCTCGTAAGCATCTAGCCTAAGCTCTTCTAATTCATGGAGATCTAAGATTTGTTTCTCTCCTGCGGCAATGTAGTCTAGATTAAGGGTTTTAATAGCCCAATAGGTTTTATATTCAAGCTCAACTGGAAGGTGACATGATTTTCCATAAACTAACTTAAATGGGGTAGTTCTTATATGCGGTTCATATGCCCATAAAGCTTCTTGTAATTTAGACGACCAATCTTTCCTAGAGATAGCAACAGGTTTTTAAAGTATTTGATTTATTTCTCTGTTGGAAATCTCTACTTGTCCACTCATTTGGGGATGATAAGGAGTTGTGACTCGGTGTCTGACTCCATACTTCAAGAGTAATTTCTCAAAGATTTTAGATATAAAGTGTGATCCACTGTCACTTATGACGAGTCTCGGCACACCGAATCTGGGAAATATTATGTTCTTAAATAACTTAATCACTACTCGTGTGTCATTTGTCGGAGAGGCTACAACCTCAATCCATTTTGAAACGTAATCAACTACGACGTGTATATATTTGTTACCGAAAGAAGATGGGAAGGGTCCCATAAAATCTATACCCCAAACGTCGAAGATTTCTACTTCTAGAATTCCTTTTTGTGGCATCTCATCACGTCTAGATATATTCCCAATGCGTTGACACCGATCACAATTTTTAACTGCGATATGGACGTCTTTCCAAAGATTAGGCCAGAAGAGGCCAACTTGTAAGATTTTAGTACATGTCTTAGAAGTGCTCGCATGTCCACCATAAGGGGCGGAATGACATTGAGCTATGATGTTTTTGATTTCATCTTCTGGAACGCATCGACGGAAGATACCATCGGCACCTCTTTTGAATAGAAGAGGTTCGTCCCAATAATAATGTTTAAGATCATGAAATAATATTTTCTTTTGTTGTTAGGTTAGATTGGGTGGATGTACTCCAGCTGCAAGGTAGTTGACAAAGTCAGCATACCATGGTAGTATTTTATCTGAATATATTGCTTCCACGACTTCTTTGGTTTTTGGTTTGTTTGGATCTAGCCGAGCTAGATCGCTTTTTATCTGTGCTATTAGCTGTTCATAAGGGAAATCATCATTAATAGGCACTAGTTCAGGTTTAATACCTTCTAATCTTCATAAATGGTCTGCTACGACGTTCTTGGTGTCTTTCTTATCTTTGATCTCTGAATCGAATTCTTGTAAAAGTAGGATCCACCTTAAAAGTCTAGGTTTGGCATCCTTTTTAGTCAGTAGGTATCTAATAGCTGCATGATCTGTGTAAATAATTATTTTCTCTCCTACTAAGTAAGAACGAAATTTATCAAGAGCAAACACAACACCTAAAAGTTCATTTTCTGTTGTGGCGTAGTTCATTTGGGATGGATCTAAGGTTCTACTAGCATAGTATATTACATGAAGCTTCTTATCCCTTCTTTGTCCTAAAACTGCGCCCACAACATAATCACTCGCATCACACATTATTTCGAATGGTAATCTTCAATCTGGAGGTTGCATAATCGGTGCGGAAATGACAACCGTTTCCAGTTGTTCAAACGCTTTTTGGCATTTCTCATCAAAGATAAATTTAGCGTCTTTCATTAATAAACCTGTAAGAGGTTTTGTTATTTTCGAGAAATCTTTTATGAATCGTCGGTAGAAACCGGCGTGTCCTAAGAAACTTCTTATTTCTTGTACAACTTTTGGAGGTTGAAGATTTTCTATGATTTCAATTTTTTCTTTATCAACTTCAATTCCTTTATCTGAAACAACGTGTCCTAGCATGATTCCTTGTTGGACCATTAAATGGAACTTCTACCAGTTTAACACGAGATTTACTTTTACGCATCTCTCGAGTACCAATTCTAGGTTTGATAGAAATCCTTCAAAACATTTCCCGCAGACTGAAAAATCATCCATAAATACTTTCATAATGTCATCTATAAAGTTTGCGAAGATTGACATCATGCATCTTTGAAATGTTGCAGGAGCGTTGCATAGCCCGAATGACATTCGTTGATAGGCAAAGGTACCATAAGGACATGTAAAGGTAGCCTTTTCTTGGTCATCAGGGTGAATAAGGATCCGAAAGAATCCTGAATAACCGTCTAAATAGCAGAAGTAGGAATGTTTAGCCAAACGTTCTAACATTTGATCAATGAATGACAATGGGAAATGGTCTTTTTGAGTGGCTTTATTTAGCTTTCTATACTCAATACACATTCTGCTTCCTGTAACAACTCTGTGTTATGGATTCACCTTTTGCATTCTTAATCACTGTAACACCTCCTTTCTTAGGTACTACATGTACTGGGCTGACCCATTGGCTATCTGAGATAAGATATATGATTTCGGCTTCAAGTAACTTTCGAACTTTGTCCTTTACTATAGTACTTAAAATTGGGTTGATCCTCCTATGGTGTTCTCTAGAAGACTTACAGTATTCCTCTAGCATAATTCTATGCATTCATATGGGAGGAATTATTCCTTTTAGATCAACAATGTTGTAGCCTAACTCAGTTAGATATTTCTTTAAAACAACAAGTAATTTTTTAGTTTCGTTTTGTCCTAAGTCTGCGTTGACTATTAGTGGTCGTGAGAGTTCTTCGTCTAGAAATTCATATCTAAGGTTTTTAGGTAATGTTTTTAGTTCTAAAGCTGGTTTCTTTGGGAACGACATATGATCTGGTGTAAGTGCTAAGCATTCGCTTAGGTTATCATCTTGGTAGGGATCACGCCAATTGTCATCTTCAAAAATTGGTGGAATTGGAATTTTTATTATATCTGAATATATGGTTTGTTCCATTTCCATTTCTCTTACACATTCGTTAATGACATCTAATAGATAGCATGTATCCTCTATAGATGGTGATTGTAAGAATTGTGTTAAAATAAATTCAACCTTTTCTTCACCTACACTCAGCAGTAAGAATTTTCCAATTACACTGGGTATGGAGAAACTACTTGGATCTTTTAGCTTAGGAGGCATTTTGTTTTGAATTATTACGCTACACTCAATAGTAAGTGTAAATATTTCATTATCCTCGATCTTTTTCTTGTTGGATAATATTTTTTTAAGGAATTTAGCATATGATGGCATTTGAGTGATAGCTTTTATAAATGGAATTGTTATGTTTAATTGTTTCAGAAGTTCAACAAATTTCTTAAATTGTCCTGCAGTCTTTGAATTGATAAGTCTTTGAGGATAAAGGATAAGAGGTTTATAAGGTGGTGGAGGTACATATTGTCGTTCTTTATCCACGACTTCTTGGTTATTATCCTCATTTTATTCTGGTTCACTTTCCTTTTTAGTTGGTTTATAAGGTTTTTGATACATAGCTGGATTTTGAAGTCTTGGATCATCAGGTCCATCTAATTCTTTTCCATTTCTCAGTATTACTGCATTTGCATGTTGTCGCTCCCAGGATTTTCATCCTAGAACAAACGCGAAAGTGGCATGGAGAAGATAGAGTCGCCATCCAGGAAGTTTTATCCCGAAGGAACGGGAAAGGTAATGCTGCACAAACCTGAGGAAGAAGGAAAGGACAAGGTCCTGCGAACCAAAGATCTGGGTTCGGGAGTCGATTACAACATGGAAGGTATTAGCACCCCAGATCGTCCGCCGTACCCGATGGGATCCACGCTTGTTTGTTTGTTTCAATGGGTGAGAAAATAAAGTGCTACTGAACAAAAGAACTGCTAACTGGAAATGGAAGTGAAACGAGAAAGGCAACTGGAAAAAAGGATCGAAACGAAATAATGGGGAAAATGTAGGGAAAATAAAGAGTGTGCTCACACGAGCCCTACCCCGCTGCGTACGTACCTCATCGGGAATATGAGGATCAGAGTCGACGTAGTTTTCCTAACTAAAGCTAAGCGGAAACAATTTTTATGTTTTTTATGCGCTGGAACTATGTATGTCTATGCTCAGGTGTTGTAAGCTCGCCTTGAACGAGTGCGTTTATCATCTTGCAAATGAGAGAAGTCGTTGCAAGTTTGCATTGAGAGTGAGTGATATGAGAAGAGAAAGTTCTCGAAGGAAAGACGATTCTTCTTTGTTGTTTTGTCTTTTAGAGAAGTGTTTTCTGATTATTGTTTGTGAACCTTCTCATATTAAGACTTGTTCATCGTGGTAGATGACTTACACCTCGCCCCGAGACGGGACGTGCATAAGTAACCCACGACAAAGTCTCTTGTCGTACGAGAAAGTTAACCTTTCTTAGGTGTTTTTTACTTTTCTTTATGAGATGAGAAAGAGAAAGAAAAACGAACCAAAGGAAAAAAGTCTAATAGGAAGACTAAGATCCTAGTGTTATCATGCATGGATGAACCTAGGTTAGTGCGATTTCTATCCTAATGAGGAAAAGAGAAACAAAGGGCACATAGAATACAACTTATTTCCTAAGGAAGTTAAGTTGATTCTAGCAAAGGGGTTAACATGAAGTTATGAGAAAACCTACCAAACACAAGTATGAAAGGTAAGGTAAAATGCAAATGAAATGCATAAAGAAGTAAAAAGACTAAGTTGTGAGAACTTACCTTAACCTCCCTACAAAACAAAGGTTAGTGTTGCATATTATTTAGAATAATAAGGCAAACAAAGTACCAATTAAATCCTAATGCGCCTAAGACCTAAACTAGACTCAATCCTAGGTTTAATGGACCTAAAAGAGATGCAATGCAAAATCTAGCAACCTACTATAGCTACTAAATGCACAAACAGATATGAAATACAATGCATAATGCACATAGCTTTTTACAGCTCACAATCAGCATGCAAAATAGGTGTAAAAAGTGTGAAAATGCAACAATCAAAATATGTTCTACAGCTACTGCATGAAAGAATAACTATGAAATGCAAAATCCAGATTTGATTATTTTCATTTTTAATGCACAAAACAATGGTTAAATGCACAATTATCACACAAAATGCAATGTGAACATGGATCAATGAACATGATTTATTGAAACATGATTATGAACAATGAGTGATGATGGAAAGATGCACCAAATGATTAATTATGCAATAAGTATGTGTCGCTCCCCGGATTTCCATCCTGGTACAAACGCGAAAGTGGCGTGGAAAGGGTAGAGTCGCCAGCCAGACATTTTTATCCCGAAGGAACGGGAATGGTAATGTTGCACAAACCAGAAGAAAATAAAAGGAAGGACACAGGTCCTACGAACCAAAGAATCTGGGTCCAGGAGTCGGTTACGACCTGGGAAGGTATTAGCACCCCAGATCATCCGCCATACTCGACGGGATCCACGCTTGCAAAGAAACTATTTCAATGGGTGAAGAAATGAAAGCTGCTGCGAAGAAAAGGAACTGAACTGGTAAAAAGAAAAGAAAAGAGAACTGAAGAAGAAATGAAAAGGAAAAATGTAGGGAAAATAAAGATTGTGCTCGAACGGGCCCTACCCCGCTGCCTACGTACCTCATTTGGACAATGAGGATCAGAGTCGCCGTAGTTCCCCTAACTAGGGGTGGAAAAGATTGCTTGTGTCTTAAGGCTTGAACTGCCTATGTCAATGCTCAGGTGTTGCAGGCTCGGACGACGAGTGTGTTACCGTCTTGCAAAGTGACAAGTAGGAGCAAGTTCGCGGACGGAGCGAAGGAGATGAGAAAAGAATTCCCGAAGGAAAGACGCTTATTGTTTGTTTGTGTTTGTTAGAAGCTTTTAGGAATGTGTCATAAGGAAGTGAACTCAAGCTCTTTTCCATGGAATGTGCACTTGTCACTACATTCCAAGATGGAATAATAGAACAAGCACACTCAAGTAAGGAGAAGTTCCCCAAAACTTGAATCCAGAGATTAGGGCTTAAGCTCACTAACTCATTAACTTATTAAGTGTTATTTTGTATTTACAATGAAGAAGTGTGTTTTATGATTTTCTTGGTGAAGATAATATCCTGATCAGACTTGTACATCACAAGACAAGCTTGTACTATCCCAAGATGGGAAGACTACAAGTGTCTCATGGGATAAGGCTATTACTCAAGATATCAATTCAATATTTATTAAGTTTCTTCTTTAGGGTTTTGAGATGAGAATAGAAGAGAAATAAAAAGAACATAAAGGTAAAAATCTAATGGGGGACAAGTGAATCCTAAAGTTATCATGCAATGGTAATCCTAGGTTAATGAGGTTAACTATCCTAAAGAAGAAAAGAAAGGAAGAGAAAGAGAAGAAAGAAGAAGAGGGAGGAAGTAAGGCCTAAGCCCAACAAACACAAATAAGAGCATTAATGAAGAAAGGAGAAGAGAAGAGATAAGATTTGGAGATGTGGAAATCACATCCACACCTCTCACTTACCAAAGCCCCTGAAATGGTTAGTTACACAAGTATAAATGCAATACAAAATGAACATAATGTCAAACTAAAGCTACACAACCCGAAGTGAAGTCATAAACTCAAATTCCAAATGCAAACTTAAAGCACAAGAATGAGAAAACAAATACAACTCACAGTGAAGCATTATGAATCACCATGACAAAACAAAGTTAACATGAGAAGACACAAAGAAAAAATAGTCAAAGCAAAACCACAAGGTGAAAGACCAGAACCCTAACATGTTAGAAAAGTGTATAAGGACCACATGAGATGAAGAGAATAAGTGTACATAGTCAAACATTCACATCATGAGAGGAAAGAAGCAAAGGAAGTGAAGTGAGCATGCATAAGTGTGGAAGAACTTCATGAGCAACCAAACACAAACTTCTCAAGGCACAAACCACAACCCAAGACCAGAGGGGTCTCAACAACCTAAGATGGCCCTAAACAACTTGAAGAAGTTGTCACAAGTGCCCTTCTAGGCTAAGGAGTGAACATATAATCCAAAAGAGGCAAAAAGGGACAAGTGAAGAACCAAAATTCAAATCAATCCAAGTAAGCATCAAAAAATTCCACAAACTTGCACAAATGATCTTCAATCATACCATAATAACATGCCAAAAGGAGAGAATGAGAATCAGAAGCTAAGCAAGTCAAATGAGGATTCAAACATGGATTAGGGTTAGAAAGCTTCATGCACAAGTTAGAGATCAAAATCAATTAAACAAAATTCTTAAAATCAGAAAAAAAATCACCAATAAACTACACCTCATCATAAATCCAGAGCAAAAAGAATCACTTAAAAATCCAAAATAATGATCAAGATAGAAAATGGACAAGTCAACATGCTTCAAAATGAAATAAAATGCAATAAATTAAAATGGACAATTAATTTCCACGTGACAATTAAAAATAAATGAAAAATAAAAATACCAAAAATTAAAGAAAACTAAAAGAATCATTCTTGAATTTTTTTGTAATTTTTGATGACCTATTACTATTTTTAAAAATTGAAAAGTAAACTGAAAATAAAATGGAAATAAAAAAAGAAAGAAAATAAAGAAACAGGCCAGGGGGTGCATTTAGAAAGAAATTCCAGTTCATTTCACATTGGGCTTAAAAACAGGGGGTACGAATAGAAATCAAGGCCCACCCAATCTTATCGCAACTTACAATAATATGATGGATATTCAGAATAATCAGGAAAAAATAAGGGCCTTCAGATCAAATGTACGCATGTGATTGAGTCATTCATTTAAACAAGTATGCATAATTATTGGCTAGGACAGTGAGAGCACAATAATTATGGTGAGGTGAGAAACAAAATGAAATATTCAGATTATAATTTAAAATAGAAAACACGTGCAAGGGAAGGTGGAGTTTTAATGTGTTGTCATGTTTTCCTCCGTCCAGATCCCAGATCCAAAGGCCAGCGTCCATCTTCTTCCTTGAGCTCATATCAGAATCCGGTGACTGGAGCCCTAGCTCTGACACCGGAAAATTCAAACATATGAACAAAACAATACATAAATACATCAAAACCTCCAGATCAAGTCATTAAGCTACACTGAATCCAAATATGCTCACGAAATTCACAATGGAACAAAGAATAAGCTGGATCGAAGAAAAACAAATTTATGCATCAAATTTCAGATCAACAATACAACCTCAATATTAATCCATTTTCAAATCCAATCATCACAGAATCATCAGCATATCTCACAGATCAAAATGCATACAACTAAAACCATTTCTAGATCCATGAATTCAGTGAGTTACCTGAACTTGCAGAGCATGAATTAGGTCAAGATAAGCCTCCAAATGCTGCAGATCTACCTCCTTTAGACTCTCCTTGCAAAATAAATGAAAGAGAGAGCTTGAATTGCTCTAGATATTGAAATTTGAACTGAACTGCACCTGAACTGCACCTTGTGAAATCTTGAGCTTCAGCTTGAATCAATGGTAGATTGATGATCCTTAGGGTTCAAGGAAGAAGAATATGAAGTTTGTTTGATGAATGAGTGAAAGAATCAGAGGATTCGAAGAGAAATGCAAAAGAAGCCAAAACTTGAGAGTGATGAAATTGTGATGAATCTGAGCACAAAGTAAACCCTAGCCGCTTATATATGATGTTAAATGATCACTGGTGAAAAATAAGAGGGAATGCACGTGAGGAATGAGTGGGAGGAAGAAATTGCAAAATTTGCATGAAGAGGGTGATGAGGTGATTTGCCCGTGCGTCCTTCTCATCCCTTGCACATGTTCAATCACAATCCAGCCCTTGGTTCAAAACAGGAAGTATCCTGGCCCTTGGATGTGAGGGTCATGCATTTTGTGTGATCATGCAAATTTGCAATTTATGAAATACCTCACCTCTCATGCACAAATTCTTTTGTTTCCTTGGGCAAAAAAATCTTCTCATGCATTGCCTTGAAGCACTATAATCTCATTTTGTCCATCAAACCACTTGAAAACAAGTTACATCAGATTTTGCATTTGGAGGATGCTTAAAATTCATGCCATGCCCTAGAATTCAAGAGATTTTCGAAGGGCATATCTCTCAAACCATGAGGGCTATGAAAAAGTACTTGTACTTTTCAAAAATGGGAGGCTTTAATCTTCAATTTTCATGTTTGGTGGCAATTCATTTGAAGCTTTTTTCACCAAGTTATGTACACTTGAAAATTAGGGCAAAAGGTTACTAAAAATGGCAAATTTCATGACCAATCACATGCCAAAAATGCAAAACACCTCAAAATCTCTTGATTCTTGATCTTTAATCTTGCCAAACCTCTTCTAAGGTTATAATAACATCCCTTGACTAGAAAAATAGGGCTGGACCCTTAAATTCCCACAGTTGACTTCTAGAATGCACAGTTGACCAATTTCGTCATTTACAAGCAACTGAAGAAATACCTGACTTCCACAAGGAATTTTCTCACCAAATTTCATCCCTAGGATCCTCTTAATATATGAGAGACTTTGCCCAAATGAAATGGCCAAATTCACAAAGTTTTCATGCTTGAAACTCAAACCCTAATTTGGGATCATTGTGTAGGAGCTTTGCCCTAGCTTGAATTCCCTGATGATCCTCCAACCTCCTGGGGCTTTTGTGAATGATCTTAAGCTTGTGAATGCAATGTAGACTCCTCATAGGACTTGAGAAAATTCAATGGGCCTCTTGTTATAGCTTGTGATGCTTCAAATATTTCCACAGATGATCATATGCCTAATGCTAGGCCATGAGAATGTTATGCCTCATCTTTCCATGCAAAGATGCTAAAGATATGATATGATTATGATGAATATGATATGATATGATGCTTAAAAAAGAAGAGGGCAAATTTGGGGTGTTACAGCTGCCCCTATTCAAACAACCGTTAATCTGAAAAGGACGGTAGCACGGGCTATCGACCGTTCAAGATGAACTGTGGTTGAATACCAAGAAAACCTGAAATTTGCACTCTGCCGGAGAATGCAAGAACTGGGAAATAAACCCAACCAAATGACGCTTTGGTGACTGAAATGGAGAGAAAGCAGACGAGCTCCTTCCAAGTTGAAACTGTTATTTGGGATAAGAATACTTTGACAGACGAGTCTTCTTAGAACAATCCTGTTACGCCAGGAACTAGACATACGAGCCCTCGCATACTTTGCAAAACATATTACTTGAGACAGACGAATCTCCTTCGGATAAACCTGTTACGCCAGGACCGGTGATGCACTTAAGTCTGTGGGATAGACATGCATAATCAGGATAGACGAACCCTCCTCATATATTCTCCATGGATATATGGTCTAAGACTGACGAGCCTTCTTCGAGAAAACCTGTTACGCCAGGTGCAACAATAATAAGCGGTGCTTGAGACAGACGAATCTCCTTCGGATAACCCTGTTACACCAGGACCGATAACCATTTTGACGTTTAATCCCACCGTCAGGACTTCAAACCTCTTCAACACAGACGAGCATTGGATGATCATCAAGAGAACACAAACGAGTGCCATAAGTCAATGATACAAACGAATATCAGACGATGATCTAAGAAACACAGACGAGCGCTTCAGGTGATGATACAGACGAATATCAGCCACTGATACAAACTAATACCAGAAATCCAATACAAACGAGCAATTGGAGTAGCAATACAGACGAGTACCAGGGTAATTATCACATCAACACATATGGATATAAGCTAACATAGACGAGTGTCCAAACAATGCAGACGAGCTCCAAACAGATAACAAACACAGACGAGTGTTGGGACGTGCAGACGAGCAACAACAATTACAACCCTGGGCAACTGCTGGGGAAAGCAAATGAGCAGTACCAAAGTGAGAACACGGACGAGTGCTGGGAAATGCAGACCAACAACAATAAAGTGTGAACACAGAAGAGTGCTGGGGAATATTTCGATGATGGTTGTATCTCAATCATGAAACTCTGCGGGGAAATGACGATCTTCCAACACGGCTGGGGAGATGCTTCCTCAAATATCCTTTGTTTGTGAAAAAAGTTTTGTCAGTTAAACTCTATGGGGAATGGGTCTCCCACTGCCTGCTGGGCATACTCTAGTGGTGAAAAATAATCTGCTTGGGGATCCCACCTACCATGACTTAGCTGGGGAAAACTCTGTTTGGGAGAATGTGACGTCCTCCTACAAAACCTGCAACAACAGAAAACACATATGTGCCCCGGGGACTTGCATGGTATGATTTGTTCATCCATCGTCACCCGACACTCAAAGAGGATTTCAAATGTTTCCCTGCAGTGTCATTTTTTCTCAAATAATCCCCATGTTTAAAATGAAATGCTTATTTTTTGTCAAAAATTTGGGACATTTTTGCAAGCAAATGATAAACACAACACAACTTTTTGACTGAATATTCTTTTTATTGAAAGGCCTCTGAATAGGCAAAGTTTTTACATTAGGAAGCAACTACCTAGAAAGAGGTAGCTACCATGAAATTGAGAAACTAAATTATCCTAATGGCAATGTACACGGCATCCTAATGAGTTTCCTTCTTGCTATGACCAGCATATCTTCAAAACTCTCCATTCTTGCCTTTGCCTTCTGAGAAGATGAGGGGACTGATTCCTATCCTTCTGATATTGGCAAGCTGTACGAAACGATGATTTGGTTCAGATTACTCGGATCGCAGTTGTTCGCTTATTCCCTTGTTTTGCGTGGAACGCCCTTTCGGGTTTTCAATCCATCGGGATACCCTTTTTTACCTGAGTTGTCCGATGTGGCTTTTCAACTCAGCGGGTGTACATTTTTTTTTATTTTCCCTAACTTTTGCCTGAGCTTTTTATTCTGGTTTTAGCTCGCCAGGATGCCTTTTTCTTGCCTGGACTTTAATTCTGTTTTTGTGTCCAGCGGGTCTTTTTATGCGAAGTATTTTTTAACTGCGTCCGAGTTGACAGGGGATTGGAAATCTTCTCCATCCATAGTAGTGAGCATCAGTGCTCCTCCTGAGAAAACCTTCTTCACTATGAATGGTCCTTCGTAGTTTGGGGTCCACTTGCCCCTGTGATCTGAACCTGGAGGAACAATCCTCTTGAGCACAAGCTCTCCTACTTGATACTCCCGAGTACGTACTCGTTGGTCGAATGCTCGCTTTATCTCCTCTGATAAAGCTGACCATGACAGATAGCCGCTAATCTCTTTTCCTCAATTAGAAATAGCTGATTGTATCGAGCATGCACCCACTCAGCCTCATCAAGCTTCACATCCATCATCACAAGCAATGAAGGAATTTCTACCTCAACGGGCAAGACTGCTTCCATACCATATACTAATGAGAAAGGAGTTGCCCCTGTTGACGTCCTGACTGACGTTCGGTACACATGCAATGTAAATGGTAACATCTGATGCCAATCTTTGTAAGTGACAACCATCTTTTGCACAATCTTCTTGATATTCTTATTTGCCGCCTTTACCGCACCATTCATCTTTGGTCGGTAAGGAGAAGAGTTGTGATGCTGAATCTGGAAGTCCCGGCACAACTCTGCCATCATCTTGTTGTTCAAGTTAGAACCATTGTCAGTAATGATTCTTTCGGGCACTCCGTATCTGCAGATAATGTCTATTTTCAAAAACCTGGCAACCACTTGACGAGTGACATTGGCATAAGACGCTGCTTCAACCCATTTAGTGAAGTAATCGATCACAACCAAGATGAAACGATGACCATTTGAAGCAGTAGGCTACATTTTTTCGATCATGTCAATGCCCCACATAGAAAAGGGCCAAGGAGATGACATGACGTTGAGCGGGTTTGGAGGGACATGCACCTTGTCTGCATAAGCACTTGTGGCATTTACGGGTGTATGAACAACAGTCTGCATCCATTGTCATCCAATAGTACCTCGATCTTAACAACTTCTTAGCCATAGCATGCCCTCCTGCATGAGTACCGAAAGATCCCTCGTGGACTTCCTGCATCAATAGGCTTGCTTCGTGTCTATCCATGCATATGAGCAAGACCATGTCAAATTTCCTCTTATACAACACCCCATCTGTATTCAAGAAAAAACTAGCAGCGAGTCGTCTTAAAGTCTTCTTGTCATTGGATGATGTCCCAGCTAGGTATTCTTGTTTTTCCAAGAAGAGCTTGATATCGAAGTACCAAGGTTTCTCATCAGACACTACGTCTACAGAGAAAGCATGAGCTGGTGCGTCAAGCCTGGAAATGTCAATCCTAGGCACATAATTCCAACACAAGACTTTGATAGACGAAGAAAGAGTAGCCAATGCATCGACAAATTGATTCTCATCTCGTGGTATGTACTGACGCTTAACCGTTGTGAAGAACGTCAACAGTTTTCTGGCATAACCCCTGTAAGGAATTAAGTGCTCTTGATGCGTATACCACTTGCCGGTAACCTTGGTTGATAACGAGGGATGAATCTCCGAATATATCGAGGGTCTTAATCCGAAGATTAATAGCCTCCTCTATTCCCATAATGCATGCCTCGTATTCCGCTTCATTGTAGGTGCAGCCAAAAGTAATTCTGGCAGCGAAGGGAAAGTGAACACCTTCGGGAGTGATAAGAAAAGCACCAACTCCACGTCCATTGATATTGACTGCCCCATCAAACATCAACTTCCATTTGGATTCAGGGTCTGGCCCCTCCTTCGAAAGTGGTTCCTCGTAATCTTTTGCTTTGAGGTACATGATGTCCTCATCAGGGAAATCAAACTTCATTGGCTGATAGTCATCTTCAAGAGGTTGTTGTGCAAGGTAATCTGACAATACACTTCCCTTGATGGCTTTCTGAGAAGTATACTGTATGTCATACTCTGTTAAGATCATTTGCCACCTAGCAACCCTTCCGGTTAACGCTGGTTTCTCAAAGATATACTTGACAGGATCCATTTTTGAGATTATAAGTGTGGTATAGGTTAACATGTACTGTCTCAGTCGGCGAGCAGCCCATACCAAAGCGCAGCAAGTTTCCTCGAGCAGTGAGTAACAGGATTCACAGTCGGTAAACTTTTTGCTAAGGTAATAAATAGCGTAGTCTTTTCGACCAGACTCGTCATGTTGGCCTGGAACACACCCCATTGACCCTTCTAGCACAGTCAAGTACATGATAAGCGGTCGTCCTGGAACTTGAGGCATTAGAATCGGAGGTGTCTGCAAATATTCTTTTATCTTTTCGAAGGCTTTTTGACAGTCCTGATTCCACCTGGCCATTTGGTCTTTTCTTAGCAATTTGAATATTGGCTCACACGTGGCAGTTAGATGAGATATGAACCGTGAAATGTAGTTCAACCTCCCTAAAAACCCGCACACTTCTTTTTCTGTTTATAATTTTGCAGGATCCACCTCGATTCCTTTCTGGCTAACAATAAACCCCAGTAGTTTTCCGGAACGCACTCAGAAAGTGCACTTGTTTGGATTCAACCTCGGCTTATACTTTATCAGTCTATCAAACAGCTTTTTGAGATTGACCAGATGCTCTTCTTTGTCTCGGGACTTGGCAATCATGTCGTCCACATAGCACTCTATCTCCTTGTGTATCATGTCGTGGAACAATGTAACCATAGCCCGTTTATATGTTGCACCGGCGTTCTTCAAACCAAAGGGCATAACCTTGTAGCAGAATGTACCCCACGGGGTAATGAACGTTGTTTTCTCCATGTCTTCCGGTGCCATCTTAATCTGATTATACCCGGAGAAGCCATCCATGAAGGAAAATACCGAGAACGGAGCGGTGTTATCTACCAGCACATCAATGTGAGGTAACGGAAAATCATCTTTTAGACTTGCTCTGTTTAAATCCCGGTAATCAACGCACATCCGGACTTTGCCATCCTTCTTTGGTACAGGCACAATGTTAGCTACCCAAGGTGGGTAACTAGTTACGACAAGGATTCCGACATCCCACTGCTTCTGAATTTCCTCCTTGATCTTCAAAGCCATATCAGGACGAGTTCTTCTCAGCTTTTGTTTCACAGGAGGATAGTCTTCTCTTAATGGTAGCTTATGCACAACAATGTCAGTATCTAACCCTGGCATATCTTGATACGACCAGGCGAAGATATCCACATATTCACACAACATACCAATCAACTCTTTCTTTACCTCGGCCTGCAGACTGGCCCCAATCTTTATCTCTTTCTTTGACTCTTCTGTCCCAATGCTGATGATCTCTATTTCTTCCTGATGAGGTTGAATGACCCTTTCCTCTTGTTTCAACAACCTGACCAATTCTTCGGGGAGTTCACAGTCTTCCTCAACCCCTTCATCAGCTTGGTAGATAGGATTGTCAAAGTCATGTGTGGTCATAGCAGGAACGTTATCACTAGAATCCGGATGATCAACACTGCACAAATGATGTGCTTATTTCAGAATCTGTTTATTTTTCAAAAGAGACGCAAACACACAAACAAAAGAAAAACACATTGCCATTTTATTTTTTTTGTGAAAAATTTAAAACGAAAGAAAGAGAACACAATTTGTCTGAAAAATGTCCTTTATTTCATGGTAAAATAAATGCATTCAAAGCATGGTGGCCCTACACATGGATCCGTGCACCTTGGGCAGAGTGCAGGATTGACATGCAGCATGATAAAAAGGAAACAAGTAAATTACTTTGGTTGTCAGGTAACTTGGACAATGTCTTCAGCAGACCTGTTCTTGAGCTCCTCTCCGGGTGCACATGGATGAATCCAGTTGTCCCAGTCACCATCAATGTCTTCTTCTTCGCTTGTTGCACAGATATGGTTGCGGTCGAGCATCCCAGCGCTTGTGAAAGTAATAGCTTTACCACTTGGAGGCCAATTAGACTCACCAGGCTGATAACCCAGACCAAACATATCATCTTTCTTCTCTAATTCCAGCAATTTGCCCCATCCCTGGGCGCTTCCCGACTGAACCACCTCCTTAGCCTGCTTGTAGGAGTGAATGGAGGTACCTTCTTTCTCATTGTTCCTCTCTATCGGATCCAAAATGCTGACATTAACCGCTTCGAAGGCCTTACACAGCGTCTCATGGATCTCTCCATCCATCTCCACATATTTGAAAGTTGATAGGTGGTTCACAAAGATATCTTCCTCCCCACACACAGTGATTACATGACCATCAACCACGTACTTGAGGTTTTGATGCAACGTGGAGGTTACTGCTCCTGCAACGTGAATTCAAGGACGTCCCAGCAAGCAACTATACGCAGGTTGAATGTCCATGACGTAGAACGTGCTCTTGAATACTTGAGACCCTATTTTCACAGTTAACTCAACTTCTCCGAACACAGACCTTTTGGACCCATCAAAGGCTTTAACTATCAAATCACTGGGTCGCAAGACGATACCATCGACATTCAACTTCATTAAGGCTTTCTTCGGGAGTACATTAAGAGAAGAGCCTGTGTCAACAAGGAGATGCAACAAAAGAGTACCCTTACACTCCATAGTAATATGCAGTTCTTTGTTGTGGTTACGACCCTCTGAAGTAAGGTCTCTATCTGTGAAGTCCAATCCGTGGCTTGCATTCACACTGCCCACTACAGCTTCCAGTTTCTTAACAGTTATCTCTTGAGGAACATATGCCATCTGCAACACTTTCAGCAAGGCTTCTCTATGTGCTGGAGAATACATCAGCAAAGACAAAATTGATATTTTGGACGGCGTCTGGTTCAACTGTTCAACTACCTTGTAGTCACTCTTCTTTATTATTCGCATAAATTCCTCCACTTCTTTCTCAAAGGTACCCTGTCCAGCAGCAGGAGTTGTCGTTTCTTCAGTCGCTGTTTGCTTTCCTTTAACCTTTGCTGCAGCTTCAGCCTCAGGATCTCCTCTCAGAACCGGGGGAGCAAAAAGACGACCACTTCTCGTAAAACCACCAACTCCTTCGACGTTCACTACAGTCGGGTCAATTGTTACTGACTTACTCTCGACCTTCTGTCCTTCCACGTACACATCTGAACCGTAATGCCATGGGATGGCTTTATCATCAGTATAAGGAACTGGCCCAGGAACAGTAATAGTAACATGACTGACTTCAGGAGCATAAATAGTCACAGGTTCTCTTCTAGCAGGTACCTCAGCTGGATCATAGTAAATTGTTATGGTGGACACACAATCACCTTCATTATCAACTTTATCAAACTGCAATGACCCCTCATCAATCAGATTCTGCAACCCCACCTTCAGGTCTTCACAACCGTTCACTGAATTTAAGCACTTTTCACAATCAAAACCGCATCCCGGAAACACTTGTCCTTTTAACAGCCTCTCCTTCACTACCACCAATGGCGTTTTCACTTCTTCTATGCTTAAAATCAAACTTAGCTTCTCACCCCCATCAACAACATTTATTCTAGCCCCTCCATGGTTCGGAATAGGGTTTGAAGTAACATTAGGCGGTGGTGCGAAGTTAATCGCCTTGGAGTCGATCAAATCTTGAACTTTATGCTGTAGCGCCCTGCACTTCTCATTTGAGTGCCCGGGTGCCCCTGAATGGAAAGCGCATCTAGCATTTGCATCGTACCCCACTAGAAGCTCTCCAGGTGGTGGTGGTGCTAATGTCCTCAGTTGTATCAAGTTCAGGTCTAGCAATCTCTGCAGCAATGCAGTGTATGTCATAGGGATTGCATCAAGCACACTATTAGCCGGACGAGCTTGTCTCAGTTGATAAGGTCTTTGTTGATAATTGTTACGTTGTGGCTGTTGTTATTGCTGCTATTGAGGTTGAGTCTGTACCTGCTGCACAGGACTGGAAGGGATAGTGACAGCTGCCACTTGCTCATATGATCTTCTATATCCTCGGACCCGTCCCCGGCCATACACAGCATTGGTTTCACCTTCCCTTCTTCTCGGGGGTCCGTTGAAAGCTTTTCTTACACCGCTCAAGCTGCTCGCATTGGTGTCCTGAATTTCCCACATCTTTAACAGAGTCTCGACCCTTTCTCCAGCTATTACTATATCATTGAACTTGGTTGCCGAACAGGACGCCAACCTTTTGATAAACACCCCTTGCAATGTTCCCATGAACATATCAGCCATCTCATTCTCCAGCAATGGTGGTTGTACTCTGGCAGCGAGCTGACGCCACCTTTGAGCATACTCTTTAAACCCCTCCTTAGCATTTTGAGACATGTTCTGCAGTTGAGTGCGATTTGGAGCCATGTCCAAATTGTACTAGTATTGCTTCACGAACGCCTCTGCCAAGTCCTTCCAGCTCTTAATGTTGACCCTACATAGCTTCATATACCATTCCAAGGAGGCCCCAACCAGGTTGTCCTGGAAATAGTACATCCATAGCTTCTCATCTTCAGTATGGGCAACAATTCTTCCTACAAAGGACTAGAGGTGAGTCTTTGGACACGCTGTGCCGTTGTACTTCTCGAAAGTCGGGACCTTGAACTTGTAAGGGATTCTAACACCTGGAACCAAGCCCAAGTCAGTAATGTCGAACCCCAGAGAGCTCTGACATTGAATGACCCTGATCTGTTCAGCCATCTCTTCAAATTTTCTGTTCATTTCAGCCCATTGGCCTTCTGTTTCGTCCAGCAGAGTAAACTGTTCATCTTGACCGTCCATCTGTACATTGTTCAGTCCATCATTGATAATGGTGACCCCTGGCTGTGCCACAGGGATCTCAACTTGACAGGCGCCCGTACCGTTACGATTACCTCCATCAGTAGCCCCGTTGTTCCTGGCTTGATTATTTTCTACCAACTCACGTAAACGTTCCTGATTCTGACCCATCCCTGCCATAAGGGTTATGAAATTGTCCATTCTCAATCTCAAGTTAGCTAAATCAGCCTGCATTTGATCCATGACTCTTTCTCTGTTGACTCTTGTGGGATATCTGTGTACGATCGGCTGTTCTCGAACCTTCCTAGGAGCTATAGTGCCTGGAACGACATAAACGTTAGAAACTGAAGAACTACCTGCAAAACAAACAAACACGTTATATGCATGCAATGTAACTTCTCATGTTTCCAAGTTTAGGCATTTGTACGCCCCAGTTCTGGTATTTGCTCCAGATAGCCACTTTGAGTATTAATTTTCAAACTTCCCCTTTGAAGAGCGTTCAGATCTTAGCAGTATCAGACAAACAAGCTTTGCATATTCAGAAATAGTAATTTTCATATTGACACCGCATAACATGGATAACCCACTGCCAGCCAAAAGTTAGAGCACAAACAAAAATTCCCCTAAGGGTTACAAGTTAATACATGAACAAAAAAACAAAAGATAAAGCAAGACTCCTACAACAAGCCTATAGGTAGTCTGAACAATAATAAATAAAAACTAAATTAAAGACCCAGGTTCTTCTGCAGCCACCTCTATTCTGTTCTTCTTCACCTCTGCTCTCAGCTTGAGCTCTTCAATCTCCTTCAGTGCCTCCTCCAAGGCAATCTGGCTCTGTGCCAACTGCTGAGTCTTTTCCCTTCGTATGTTGTGGACTTGCTCCACTTCTTCTTTCTTGAAGGCCATTTGTACCTCGAAAAACTCTTCTTTTTCTTTATACTTCTTCTGCTCCTGTTCCCTTTGGCCTTGCAACCAAACAATGGACTGAAGAGCTTCTTTAAGAGACTTCAAGGTCTTCTTACACTCCGCTTCTCTTTTTGCCTCCATCAAACCCAATCTTTGAAAGTGAGCTTCCCTTCCAGCAAATTCTTTCTCTTTAGCTTCCAAGGAGGCTTGCATCTTCTGCAGCTTTCCCTCTGCTTCATTTTTGGCACGATTGGCAAGATGGTATAAGTTGACCATTTCAGCATTCTCCACTCGGACTTCGTGCAGCTGAGCTTCCAATTTCTTATACTCTTCAAGGGAGACAATACTCTGGCATGGCACTTCTTTAGGATATAATGGAGCTTCTACTGAGAATGGCATGAGAACTTCCTCTACACGTTTCTGCAACCATGTAGCAAAAGGAGGATATGTCTTGGGATCTACTCTGCCAAATTATTTCTTACCTTTTCTCTCCCTATGAGTCCAAGCCTGAGATGCTTGTATAACTAACTCCTTGTTTCCCTCCATAGGAAAATACAGAGACTCAACAAATTCTTCCATATTCGGTGGATCTCTCAGAGGATAGACAAATTGCTTCCTGGCTAATGTTGGATGATAACTGATCACACCCTTCCTTCCTAGCAAAGGCACTCCAGCAAATCTTCCACAACTGACCAGCAACTCTTTTCCCAGCATATCTCTATCATATCCCCAAGCTATATCCTCAGAAGTTAGCCCCATTAGCCTCCTAGACCACCTCCACTCATCTCTCATTTCCTTGAAAGAGCCTGACTTTGGCAATTGCCTAGCAAACCACTCAGCAAACAATGAAGCACAACAGCCCACTGGTCCACCTCTACCTTTCTCATTCCGGTAGTGAACTTTGTAGTAGAAATCTCCCAACAGGGTTGGCACAGGATTGCCTTTAGCAAATATGGAGATCACTTCCAAGCTCACAAACTCTTTTTCTCCCGGGAAAAGACTAGACCCATACACCATCAAAGCCAGCACAACACCATAATCCCCCCATTTACCCTCTTTGGCATATTCTTCAGCCTCTGGTATAAGCACATTCCAAGGGAGTCCTTTTCCTTCGCTGTCCTTCAAAGCCTTCTTGACTATAGCAACTGGTAAACGACAGAATTTGGATATGTCTTCTTCCTTAAGAACCACCTCAGACCCATAGTAAGGCAAGGTATCTCTGACTAGAATACCCAAAATGCTGGAAATCTCCTCCAAGGTAGGAGCCAAGATGTAATTTGGAAACACAAAACACCGCAACAGGGGATCATAAAACTGAAGCAAAGTGTTGATCACACTAAATTTCACCGTATTTCTGACTCCGATTTCGCATGCATTCTTAGCTTTTATTGTTATTTTGTTATGTTATTACTTTTTTTTCTTTTGTTTTCAGGTTTTTATTGTAATCGGGGCTTGAATCGAGAAAAGGAGCGAAAAAGGAGTGGAAACGGACGAAAACCTAGAAATTCAGCATTTTGCACTTACGGCACCCACCGTGGCGGGCGCCATGGGGTTAGCCATGACGTGGCCACGTCTCAAGACCACTCCACAACTGCCAAGACCCACGATCCCCACTCTTCCATTCCCTATGAGTACTATGGCGGGCGCCATAGGCCTGTGGCGGGCGCCACAAGGCAAAAATACAGTTCCCTCCACTTTTTAGTGGAGGGGCGTCCTGGTCATTTCCCGTTTTTAGTTTTCCTATAAATAGGACTTTAGTTTTTCGTTTTTCTTCATCCCAACTTAGATTTCTCTAGGCATATATTAGTTTCAAAGCAGTTACCATTCCATATCGGGGTGTTTCTGCAATCGAGTGATCGAGTCTGTAATCTGTCTGTGTGATCGAGTTTTGGAGCACTCTGGAGGAAGTTAATTCTGCCGCCATTTTAATTCCAGTTCGTACTTTACTTTTCTGCATTGCTTTACTTTTATTTATTTCTCGCACTGCTTTACTTTATTTATTATCCGCACTCGCACTTTACTTTATTTATTTCCCGCACTCGCTTTACTTTCGTTTATTACCCGCACTCGCACTAAATTCCTTTATTTCTCGCACTCGCACTAAATTACTTTATTTCTCGCACTCGCACTAAATTCATTTACTTTCCGCACTCGCACTAAATTACTTTTATGAAAAATTATAAAAAGAACCTTTACTTTATCATGTCTAACTAATTCCATAAAGGTTAGGATGTAAGGATCGTAATTAAACCAGTAATCCGTATAATTGTTCGTGGAAACACTTAAGGGCTATTTTATCTTTCAATCTAATTGTTTTTTAACTATTTCAAAAACAGCCAAAAGCGCTTTGTCTAGTTCATTAGGAGTTTTTAGATTAAAAAGAAAAGAGATTTTAAAACGATTTTCGGACGCGTTATGAAGTTTAGAGTCTGGTTCATAAGAACCTCTTTTTGCTAAGAAATCCAGGTTAAAATACTTTTCAACTTAGTTAAGATACTACATTTCTTAAAAATAGGTTTACTACTCTAACGCAGTACGCACCTTTTTATCCGTGACAATAGGAGGGGTTGATTAGAGAGTACAACTCGGTTCTGAATACGCGAAAGCGACAGTTCCTGTTAAATTAGTTCTTTTCAAATGAGAAAACATTGCCCATAAGTAGTTCCATTAACAAGTACCGGATTATCATTGATTACGTGAATTACATTCGAGCCTGTCTTTGTTTATTGTTTAAAATTATTATTTTATTTACCATTGCATCCTTCTTAAAACCCCTTTATTTAGTTGCCTTAGATACACACCATAACAACAGGTATGATAGATTGACACTTGGTCTCTGTGGATTCGACAATCTTTTATATTACTCTGACGTGTTCGTACACTTGCGAAAAACACGCATCAATTTTTTGGCGCCGTTGCCGGGGACCAATTTCGTAAAATTTCATTACCCTGTAGTTATACCGTTTAGACTAAGGTTGTTACCCACCGGTCAATGCGAAAGACTCGCAGTGCCGGATGTTTAGTAGACCCTCTAGCTGAACCTGAACGTTACGCTCGCGCACATTTGTTTTTCCATAGGAATAGGAAAGCTATGGCCGAAGATCAAAACCGAAGACCTCTTAAGGACTTCGCTCAACCATCAAACGAGGAACCTAGTTCCAGTATAGTAAACCCCGCTATCCCAGCCAATAATTTTGAACTTAAACCATCCCTGCTACAATTAGTGCAACAGAGACAATTCGCAGGTCTCGCTACTGATAACCTGAACCAACATTTAAAAAACTTTCTTCAGTTAGCAGACACCATTAAAACCAATGGAGCTTCTCCTGAGGCAATACGCTTAAGATTATTTCCCTTTTCCCTCAGAGATAAAGCTCTATCATGGTTAGATTCCCTTCCACCCAATTCAATAACAACTTGGGATGACCTTAGAAAAGTTTTCCTTGCTAGATATTTTCCCCTAAGTAAGACCGCTCTTCTTCGAAACCTAATAACTAGATTTACCCAACACCAAGGAGAGTCGTTGTTCGAAGCCTGGGAGAGATATAAAGAACTATTAAGAGCATGCCCACATCATGGCTTAGAGAATTGGCTAATCATCCAAACCTTCTATAATGGACTTCATTATAACACTAAGATGACCATCGACGCCGCCGTTGGTGGCGCACTGATGAACAAACCTTACCCTGAAGCTAGTGCCCATATCGAGGATATGGCCCAAAACCATCAATCATGGGGGGTAGAACGAGCGACAGTGGAAAAGAAGGAAGCCCAAGGAGGAATACATGAGCTAAGCTCTATAGAAATGATGCAAGCTAGAATGGACGCGTTGGCCCTTAAAGTCGAACATATGTACACAACTCCGAATACTGTAGCCGCAGTTTCGCCGAATTGTGAGATATGTGGAACGCAAGGACACCAATCCGCCGAATGCAATCTGTTAAATGAGACCAACACTGAGCAAGTGAACTATACCCAAGGGAACCCATTTTCAAACACATATAACCCTGGATGGAGGAATCACCCAAACTTCTCCTACAAAAATAATAACCCTATTCAAAATTCCGCACCTCTGAGACAAAAAGGTTACCAAGCCCCAAGAACAAATCAACCTATGCAACCTGTACCACCAAGTCCGAGCTTTGATGAAGTTGTAAAAAATTTTATCGCTGCTCAAACACAACAAAACAAAGAGTTCATGAACCAAAACGTCCATGTTAACGAACTGATTACCCAGTTAGGAACCAAGGTTGATCAAATCATTACTCATAATAAAATGCTTGAAACCCAGATCTCTCAGGTAGCTTTAAACCAAGCCCCACAGACTACACCTGGAGGACAATTCCCTGGACAACCTCAACAAAACCCGAAAGGGCAAGCTAATGCCATTACTCTACGAAGTGGAATAGCTTATAAAGAACCTTCAAACCCTAGATTAAGTAAGCCCGAACCTTCTGAGAGGAATGAGGAGAAGGAACCAGAGGAGCCTGAAACCCCGGAAAGTCAAGAAAAAGGAGAAGAACCTAAAAATAAAACCTATGTACCACCACCGCCATACAAACCACCAATACCATACCCTCAAAGATTAAAGAAAACCCAATTTGATAATCAATATCAAAAATTCGTTAAGGTTATAGAAAAACTTCACGTAGAAATCCCCTTTACAGAAGCCATCACCCAAATACCTTCTTACGCTAAGTTTCACAAAGACATACTTACAAATAAACGTAGACTTGAAGATCCGAAACCCATGGAATGTAATTCTATTTCCGAAAATAGGTTAGCAAAGAAAGATAAAGATCCCGAAAATTTTTCCATTCCTTGTATTTTGGGGAATCATGTCATCGAAAAAGCTTTTCTAGACTTAGGAGCTAGTGTGAGCTTAATGCCTTTAGCAGTTTGTGAGAGATTGAACTTAGGAGAATTAAAACCTACTAAGATGTCACTTCAATTAGCCGATAGATCCGTTAAATACCCTATAGGCATACTTGAAGACGTCCCTGTTAGGATAGGTCAGCTGTTTATACCTATTGATTTTGTTGTCATGGACATTAAAGAAGATGACGACATACCAATCCTCCTAGGTAGACCGTTCTTATCGACTGCTGGAGCCGTAATAGATGTTAAAAAAGGAAAACTAACTTTTGAGGTAGGTGACGAGAAGATAGAATTTATACTTTCAAAATTTCTTATGGCACCTGTGATAGGAGATGCTTGTTATGCCTTAGATATCATCGAAGAATGCATTAGGGAATTAGAAGAAGAAGAAGAAACTGAATCTATAAAATTGCCATCAACCCTTATTTTGGAAGATGACAATTATAAAAGACCCTACATTGATGATAACCTTCACGAATGCTTATCTCTTACCCCAGATCCTATGCCTTGCCCTATGAAACCGACCGTAAAACTTAAGGAACTGCCTAAAACCTGAGATATGAATTTCTCGATGAAGATATGAACCGTCCAGTTATAGTCAGTGCTACCTTAAACCAAGAAGAAACCGATCAATTATTAGATGTTTTACGTAGGTACCCCTCAGCCTTAGGATATAAGATCTCTGATCTAAAAGGAATAAGCCCATCCGTATGCATGCATCGGATTTTGCTTGAAGAAGATTCAAAACCTTCCAGAGAACACCAACGAAGAATAAATCCTATAATGAGTACTGTAGTTAAGACTGAAATTCTTAAGTTACTAGAGGCAGGTATAATATATCAGATCTCGGACAGTAAATGGGTGAGTCCTGTGCATGTAGTACCTAAAAAAGGAGGCATCACAGTCGTGCAAAACGAGAAGGGCGAACCTGTAGCAAAAAGAACCGATGGAGGTTGGCGTATGTGCATAGATTATAGAAAATTAAATAAAGCAACTAGGAAGGACCATTTCCCATTACCATTCATAGACCAAATGTTGGAGCGCCTAGCCAGACACTCTTACTTTTGTTACCTAGATGGATATTCAGGATTCTTCCAAATACCTATTCACCCCGAAGATCAAGAAAAAACTACCTTTACATGCCCAGTTGGAACTTTTGCCTATAGAAGAATGCCTTTTGGACTCTGTAATGCTCCTGCCACTTTCCAACGCTGCATGATGTCTATCTTTGCCGATTATTTAGATGGAATCATGGAAGTGTTTATGGACGATTTCTCAGTTTGTGGATCTGATTTCAAAAATTGTCTTATCAACCTTGAGAAAATCATGGAAAGATGTGTGGAGGTAAACCTTGTGCTAAATTGGGAAAAATGTCATTTCATGGTCACCGAAGGGATTGTTTTAGGACATATAGTTTCCGAAAAAGGTATAGAGGTAGATAAAGCTAAAATAGAAGTCATAGAGAATCTAAAACCGCCGAAGACTATCAGGGAGATAAGAAGTTTTCTTGGACATGCCGAATTTTACCGACGTTTTATCAAGGATTTCTCCAAAATAACAAAGCCCTTAACTGGTCTTTTAATGAAAGATGCTGAATTCATCTTCGATGAAAAATGTATTGAAGCATTTAATCTTCTGAAGCAAGCTCTGATTTCAGCACCTATAATGAAACCCCCTGATTGGTCAGAACCGTTTGAGATAATGTGTGACGCCAGTGATTATGCTGTTGGAGCCGTTCTAGGTCAGAGAAAAGATAAGAAGTTACATGTAATTTATTATGCCAGTAGAACCCTAGACGCTGCACAGCTCAACTACGCAACAACCGAAAAAGAGCTCCTAGCTGTAGTTTTTGCCATAGACAAATTTAGATCTTATCTAGTAGGAGCCAAGATTATAGTTTATACCGACCATGCTGCCATTCGTTACTTACTAAGCAAAAAGGACGCCAAGCCTAGGTTACTTCGATGGATTCTATTATTGCAAGAGTTTGATTTGGATATCCGTGATAAGAAAGGCACTGATAATGTGGTAGCTGATCACCTATCTAGGCTAGAATACCTGAAACCTGACTCAGTACCCATAAATGACGATTCTGCCTATGATAGACTGATAGCCCGACTAGAAACTATTGAAGATGATAACCCAGACCCTCATGAGCATTCTCACCAATCCTTAGCTATAAGTAATGTACCTTGGTATGCAGACTTTGTTAATTATCTAGTCGCTGACATCATACCCCCTGATCTAAACTACCACCGGAAGAAGAAGTTCTACAGTGATGTGAGAAACTTCTATTGGGACGAACCGTTTCTTTTCAAAAGAGGTAAAGATGGCATTTTCCACCGTTGTGTTCCAGAAGAAGAGGTAAATAATATAATTGAGCATTGTCACTCTGCACCCTATGGTGGACATGCGAGCACATCTAAGACCTACGCCAAGATTCTTCAAGCTGGCCTATTCTGGCCTACTATGTGGCGTGATGTCCATGCTTTCATCGTCAAGTGTGACAGATGCCAACGCACAGGAAATATTTCAAGACGTAATGAAATTCCGTTAAGAAATATCCAAGAAGTAGAACTCTTCGACGTATGGGGTATAGACTTTATGGGACTGTTCCCACCATCTTTTGGAAATCAGTACATCTTAGTAGCCGTTGACTACGTGTCTAAATGGATTGAAGCTATCGCCGCACCCACGAATGACACCAGAGTGGTCATAAAATTATTCAAAAACTATATATTTCTCAGGTTTGGAACACCCCGTTTAGTCATAAGTGATGGAGGATCACACTTCATATCGAGAATATTTGATAAACTTTTAAGCAAGTATGGAGTTAAGCATAGAGTAGCAACACCATACCACCCACAGACCAATGGACAAGTGGAAGTATCTAATAGGGAGATCAAACAAATTCTTGAGAAGACTGTCTCTATATCTAGAAAGGATTGGTCGCAGAAACTTCAAGAAGCATTATGGGCCTATAGGACCGCTTTCAAAACAGCTATAGGAACAACCCCTTATCAACTGGTCTATGGAAAATCATGTCACTTACCTTTTGAGTTGGAGCATAAGGCCTATTGGGCCATCAAAACTTTGAATTTGGATTACTTGACTGTTGGTGAGAAACGTATCCTTGATATCCACAAATTAGAAGAGCTCAGACAATCCGCCTACGAAAATGCCATCATATACAAAGAAAGAACAAAAGCTTGGCATGACAAAAGAATCATAATAAGAGACTTCAAAATAGGAGATCCTGTTCTCCTGTTCGATTCTAGGTTACGACTTTTTCCAGGGAAGCTTCGTTCGAGATGGACTGGCCCTTTCGAAGTATCTAAGATCCTAAGATCCGGTGCTATTGAAATCAAGAACCAAACATGTAAACCGTTCATCGTCAATGGACAGAGGTTGAAGCCCTACGAAGGAGGTGACATCCCATCAACATGCACCTGTCATACTCTGAGTGATCCACCATATCCTTCCAATGATGTTTAAAAATCGGTCGTCGAGCTAATGACGTTAAACAAGCGCTGCATGGGAGGAAACCCATGGTTTTCTTATTTATGTACTTTTTATTTATTTTTAATTTATTTTAATTTGTTTATTTTATCATTATTATGTCAGGACTAACGATTGAATGTTTTATGTGCTTTCCGGACTTGTTTGCTAACCTTGTGCAAAATGCAGAACCCCGATGACATGCACGTGGCCTTTAGAGACGACGCACAGAGAGAGCGTTACTATGTCCACATGAGACGCCCTATGGCTCCTACCAGGTACCCTGACCATGACTGCATGGATGCCTTGGGGATAGAGCCAAGCGTCAGATTCTTATGCCATCAACTCTAGTGGGACCAGTTTGACGACAGGAACAACACTTATAGGAACTTGACTCTTGAGTTCCTCAGCTCGTTTCATCATGACCCTTGGGCTGGACCCGATGGACTCGCTGTTTTCAGGTTGTTCGGGATTGACTACTCCTTCTCTCACAAAGAGTTTGGTGATTTACTAGGTTTCCAGACTACTCCTGATGCTATTCCAGAGACACCGATGGGGTATTTTATGAGCAGAGAAGTGGAAAAGGTTTGGTCTAAAATATCAGGTGGAGGAAGCCAAGATCCTTCCACCCAGTTTTCTCAGGTAATCTACAACCCTGCATTAAGGTACTTCCAGATGATTCTAGCGCATTCTTTCCTAGGTTTGCCAGATACAGAGACCCTGCTAAGTGAAGAGGAGATTTTCCTACTGTTTTGTGCGACTCAGTCTCGCTCAGTTGCTTGTGGCAACTTTCTGTTGAAGGGCCTTGCTAGTGTTGCCAGATCATCCGTGGGCATCATACATGTCGGTGGGATTGTTACACAGATAGCTACTGCATTGGGTTTGTCTCGCAAATTATTGCACCTCAGGACCTTCTGCTGCTACACCACCCTGGATGTTGATTTTTGTCTTGACAGAGGACTGATGAGGAGGGCTTCTTTTGAGCCCAACATGTTTAGATTACTGATAGACGGCGAAGCGATACACTACTTTACATTACCAGATCCGCTGATGACCAGTGTCCATGATCCTGCCAATTGGAGTTATGCTCTAGAGGGTTATGGAGTGACTGTCGAAGAGCCGAAATCGCCTCCCGCCGCTGAGTACACTCCTACACCTCTTACTCCCCGAATCACTATTATGTCTAACAAAATGTCTCTGCAGCCGCCTGACCTACAAACACAGATTTATGAGCTCCGTAAGGAGACTGCCCTGCTCAAGCAGGAAGTAGCGGACTTGGAATTACAGATTCAGGTTTCTGATCTCACTCATGCCTCAGAGGCCGATGCTCTATATCAGGAGATTGAAGAGCTTCGGAGGGAGATAGCTGAGATTCGTGGATCAAGCCAGGAGAAGAAGCCTACCACATGATTCATTCTACACTGACGATGCTACCCTAGTATTTAATTTCCTTTTATACGCTTTATTTTATTTCTCGCATCTCCAGACATATCTCATATTATTGCATCTATTATATTTTCTCTTGTACTTTGAATTCATCTTATATATACATATTATGCACTAATGTCGATTTTTTCTTTTTCTTTTTGATTTTTAATTATTTTATTTTTGTCGTGCAAAGAAAAAAAAATATAAGACAAAAATATTTTCATTTTTGTCTTCATAAAAAAATATGCAAGCCTCATGCCTTGAAAAGAAGAAGAAAACGCTATCCAGACCCCCCCGAAGACCAAAGGTGCAAGGAAGGCCCAAAAGGAGGATTTAAAAAAATCCAAGGCCCAGGAAATAGCCTTGTGGCGGGCGCCACAAGCCCATGGCGGGCGCCACAAGGCCATGGTGGGCGCCATGGCGTTCACCCCTATTTCGGGGCTGAACTTCATTTTCCACCATTTTCATACCTTTCTTCTCCAAAAACCCATTTTTGCAACTTTCAAAAACCTCCTTGAACCCCATTAAAGCTCCCCCATTTCCAAAATACCCTCCATCCTTAAAACATATCCAAAATCCATTTTCATTTTCATCCACCACAAACCATAAAAATCAAAACTTTATCATTCCTATCATAAACCATTTTTCTACCATTTTCACTTCCTAAGGAGCAATCAACAATGGAGTTCAATGGATTTCTTCTTCGTGATGGAAGACCGGGTGATAGGAAACGAAAGATTATTCAGAGGCTTCAAAGTCGAGAAATTCTCTCGACTAGGTACGTCGACGATAACTGTCTGTATGCTTTGGGTATTTATCATAGTGTTTTTAATTTATTAGAATTTCTAGGCTTGCATAATATTTTCGTTAATCAGGAACCTACCTATGAGAAACTGACAATTGAGTTTTTGAGTTCTTTGATATACACTGTCAGTCCTAACACTGCTAGCACTGTCGGTACTGTTATTTTTAGACTGTTTGGAATTGAATATGAATTCAGTACCAACGAGCTAGCAGGCTTGTTAGGAATCCCTCATAGGGAAGGTGCGATTTGTGAGGCACCTTTGGATGCGGAATGGTCGGCCGAGGTATTTACCTTCTGGCAAAGGCTTTCAAGTACTTCAATTAATTCTTTTGAAGGGATACTTGCGTCGACCATTCACAACCCGGCCATAAGAGTTTTCAGATATCTTTTGGCATGTACTATTTTTGGCCGGGAAAGTCCAAACAAGGTAAATGCTAGAGAGTTCAACAGCCGGCACTACCAGCTTGTAGAGGCCACTCAGGCTTCCATCTTAGGTAACCTTCGAGAGGTCCGGAGTGCTCAGGCTGCTTTATCAGCACGACTCGACCGGAGGGACCAGCATCGTAGTAGATCCCGTCGTTCCAGACCATCACAGCAGGACGGCGAGGGCACCAGTGCTCCTCCTCAGTAGTCTTTTTCAGGTTACCCCCTTATCTTATTTCGAAACATTGGGGACAATGTTCGATTTAAGTGTGGGAGGGGATTTTATTGCTTTCTGTCATTTCCCTTTTCAGTAATTTATTTTTCTTAGATAATGCATGAGTCTGACGAGTCACCAGTATAGTGTATTTTTAGTTCATCTTCATTTTTTCCCATTTCCTTAGCCTTACCAGAAAATTTTTAAAAAAGAGAATAATGTTGTTTCACATGTTTTTTGGGCTTTGAGACAGGTTTAGATTAGGATGTGGTGACTTAGGTCAACTTTTTGAAACATCAGCACCATTTTAGCACCATTGACCTCTTGAATATAGGAATCACTCCTAAACCCCACCACCATGGCCTTTATTATCATTTAAAAAATTGTCCTAAGTAGTTTATTTTAGCAGTCAGCTCTGGCCTAAGCATGCTCTACTTAGGGGGCCGATGAACATAAGTGAATGATCCAGTGCTAATAAAAAAAAGAAAAAAAGGCAAACTCTGGTATAGGTGACCCTCACAAAGTCATTTAAACCGAAAAAAAGAGAAGAAACAAATTTTTGCCACAAAAAGAAAAAAAATTGCAAGTAACCTATTGTTAGTTGGTTCAGAGGTATCTGGCACTGAACTTGGTAGGGCGGATTACGATCCGATCCCCCGCAGCTACAATTAGGTCAAATAAAACAGGTTTACACATGCTTATGCGCCAGAAACCTTATGTTATGGATCAGAATCACTAACCGGTCACTCTAGTATGAAGCATGTACGGATAACGGGCTTAATGTGATTGCGCCTGAATGAAAAGGACACAAAAAGATGAGAAGATAGGCCTAGGTATTGTGGGATGATATGGAGTGGTTAATATAGGATTGAAGTTTGTGTTTGTGTTACTATGGTACCCTTGGTTCACTTAGTTAGTACCTATCACTGCATCCTGACTTGAACTTAGAAGCCCTTTATCCCAAAGACACGTGTTGACACCATATTTTCTTGAGCTTTAATGTTTGCTTGAGGACAAGCAAAGGTTTAAGTGTGGGAGAATTTGATCACACTAAATTTCACCGTATTTCTGACTCCGATTTCGCATGCATTCTTAGCTTTTATTGTTATTTTGTTATGTTATTACTTTGTTTTCTTTTGTTTTCAGGTTTTTATTGTAATCGGGGCTTGAATCGAGAAAAGGAGCGAAAAAGAAGTGGAAACGGATGAAAACCTAGAAATTCAGCATTTTGCACTTACGGCACCCACCGTGGCGGGCGCCATGGGGTTAGCCATGACGTGGCCACGTCTCAAGACCACTCCACAACTGCCAAGACCCACGATCCCCACTCTTCCATTCCCTATGAGTACTATGGCGGGCGCCATAGGCCTGTGGCGGGCGCCACAAGGCAAAAATACAGTTCCCTCCATTTTTTAGTGGAGGGGCGTCCTGGTCATTTCCCGTTTTTAGTTTTCCTATAAATAGGACTTTAGTTTTTCGTTTTTCTTCATCCAAACTTAGATTTCTCTAGGCATATATCAGTTTCAAAGCAGTTACCATTCCACATCGGGGTGTTTCTGCAATCGAGTGATCGAGTCTGTAATTTGTCTGTGTGATCGAGTTTTGGAGCACTCTGGAGGAAGTTAATCCTGCCGCCATTTTAATTCCAGTTCGTATTTTACTTTTCTGCATTGCTTTGCTTTTATTTATTTCTCACACTGCTTTACTTTATTTATTATCCGCACTCGCACTTTACTTTATTTATTTCCCGCACTCGCTTTACTTTCGTTTATTACCCGCACTCGCACTAAATTCCTTTATTTCTCGCACTCGCACTAAATTACTTTATTTCTCGCACTCGCACTAAATTCATATACTTTCCGCACTCGCACTAAATTACTTTTATGAAAAATTATAAAAAGAACCTTTACTTTATCATGTCTAACTAATTCCATAAAGGTTAGGATGTAAGGATCGTAATTAAACCAGTAATCCGTATAATTGTTCGTGGAAACACTTAAGGGCTATTTTATCTTTCAATCTAATTGTTTTTTAACTATTTCAAAAACAGCCAAAAGCGCTTTGTCTAGTTCATTAGGAATTTTTAGATTAAACAGAAAAGAGATTTTAAAACGATTTTCGGACGCGTTATGAAGTTTAGAGTCTGGTTCATAAGAACCTCTTTTTGCTAAGAAATCCAGGTTAAAATACTTTTCAACTTAGTTAAGATACTACATTTCTTAAAAATAGGTTTACTACTCTAACGCAGTACGCACCTTTTTATCCGTGATAATAGGAGGGGTTGATTAGAGAGTACAACTCAGTTCTGAATACGCGAAAGCGATAGTTCCTGTTAAATTAGTTCTTTTCAAAGGAGAAAACATTGCCCATAAGTAGTTCCATTAACAAGTACCGGATTATCATTGATTACGTGAATTACATTCGAGCCTGTCTTTGTTTATTGTTTAAAATTATTATTTTATTTACCATTGCATCCTTCTTAAAACCCCTTTATTTAGTTGCCTTAGATACACACCATAACAACAGGTGTGATAGATTGACACTTGGTCTCTGTGGATTCGACAATCTTTTATATTACTCTGACGTGTTCGTACACTTGCAAAAAACACGCATCAAGTGTGCAAGATGTCCTTCTGGTCTGCAGTAGGTTTGTCCATGTACTTCAATATTTGTCCATACCTCTTTCTGAAATTCCCCAAGACTTGGTCATTCATCAGCCCTGCTAATTTCTGAACACTCTTGACTTCTGGTTGAAGAAAAGTATAGTGAACATTCTTTTTCTTTGTGATTCTCTTGATTTCTGCCATCTGGAGAGCTTAAGATTACCAGAACTGGGTGCTACCTGTGAACAATAACCTGAAAAATGGAAACACAAACAGTTAATGCAATGCAAATGCAATCCAGACATATGATCAATCTGGGACCATCTAGATAATGGACACTGAATATAAGAACCCTCTGAATAGCTGAAAACCAAAGTCCTATGAGTCACAACCCTCTGATAGAAACTCTCTGAACCATAATACCAAGAAAACCAGAACCATAAGGACCAAATCACAACAAGGACCACTAATAATGAGGGTATGTAGAGGCCAAGGGTTCCAGCAAACCTGTAAACCCCTCCCAATCTCACTGGTGTGCTCTGGGTCAGACATCACAGACTCTCAAAGCCGAATAGCAATAATACTTTCACCATTTCCGATAAATGGCTCATGACCAGATCAGGGAATCGGTTTGGTATTATATACTATGCAGGGAGGCCACAGTTGAGTTCGGGAAAACAAGGTCATCCTATGTGAGTCCCAGGTGGGCCCTCGGATGCGAATGGGTTTGCCACAAAATGTGGTCTGCCATTGTCATCACTAAAGAGGGATGTTTCCACAAGGTTCTCAATGATCGGTCCCCAGCTGCACATAACTATCAAGGTTATGAAATGAGAGAGGAAGATCCCCAAATAAAGACATTTCCAAGAAGGTCGCAAATCTGGGCGTGGAACTCACTACTACCCCCATGACAAGATCTCATGAGGCCAAAGTGGAACCACTCTAAGTCCTAAGGTGCACTCGAGTCTTGGTAATGAGCTTATCTCTCAGAAACAGTATCACCCTGTCGCTCCCGACAAATGAGACTGGCCCAAATAAGGGTACAGACGCGAACGGTCGGCGAGAGGGACAATGAGAACACACAGCCGTGAACTCACTGGAGATGAATAGAGTCGCCAGCTAGGCATTTTTATCCCGGAGGAAAGGCAATGCTGCATAGACCTAGAAAGATATGGATAAGACGGTTTGCGAACCAGAGAGACTGAGAAAGGGGGTTGGTTACAACCTGGGAAGGTATTAGCACCCAGATTGTCCGTCGTACTCGACGGGATCCACGCTTAAAAGGATTTCTGTTTTAAAGGGGTAGTGTCAGTGCAATTTGTGTATAAAATAGCTGGAAAAGGATGTACAGGTGTAAGTGTAAGAGAAGTGAAGTGTATAAGTGAAGTGTCAGTGTGAGATCAAAGATGAAATGCTCATGATAATGAGGCTTAAAGAATGAAGCTGGGAAGAGGGGGAATGTACAGAGACTTTTGTTCGATAACCGTTAAGTTATGCCTACGTATCCTCTCGTGCAATGAGGAAGTCAGAACACCGTAGTTCGACCCAAAGAGACTGAAAGATGAATTGATTTGTGAACTGCTTGCTAGCCTATGCTCAAGTGTATGACCTGTCTGGCTCAGGTGCTAACTGTCTTGCATTAGACGGAAGAAGCGAGTTCTCGTTTATGAGTGAAGGTGATGAGAAAAGAATCCCGGAGGAGATGATTATTGTTTGTTTTTGAGTTTTCAGTCTTTTATTGCTTTTGAAAGTTTGTCATAAGTTAATGAGCTTAAGCCTAAACCAATGGATTTAGTAAACTCATCACATCTTCCCTCTGATTAGGGGTAATGAGAATACCTTAAGTGTGAAGTCAGATTCTCACACTTAATCACCTTTGATGTAGGATTAGGATCATTAACCTACTTGTGATTATTTAGATGTTTTTGGTGTTTTTGTTTAGTGTTGAGTAATGAGGTTAAGCCATAATCAAGGATTAAACAGACTCATTACACCATCCTAATAGAAGGATAATAGATGAGAGTGTTTAAGCTGAGGAAAGCTCCTCAACTTAATCCATGATTAGGGATTAAACTCATGACAAAACAAACCTTTGATTAAGTGGATTTTATTTAATGGTATGATGATGAAGTGAATTTTATGATTTGTAAGACAACTTGAGGGGGACTTGTCCATTAACACTAGGGTTAGTCCTTCTTAACCAGTTAAGGAAGAATTAGAACCCTAATGCAAGGCCCAAGTTACAAGTGTGATGTCTTGATTGATTATTAAGTGAATTGGTTAAGAGATTTAAACACATTAAGGGTTTAACACTTAGGATTAAAGTTATACACTCCATCCTAATAGAAGGATGCAGGCATAAGCTTAATCACAAAGCCTTAAAGCCTTTAGGGTTTAGTCCCTGATTATGAGGTGAGAAGAGAAGACTCAAAAGAGACACAAAGGTAAAACTAAGAGGGGAGACTAAGCAAAACCCTAATCATTGTCATGCTTGGTTGTTCCTAAGGTTTGTGAGGTTAAACAAGAAAGATCTCCAATGGAACCACCAGGAATCAGATGAACAGGATCAAGAGAAGCAAAGTGACTTGCTTCATTCAAGAAGTCAAGTCACTTGAAGAAAGAAAGTAAGAAGAACAAGAATGAGCAAGCTCAATCTCAAACACATATAAAAAATGCAGCATGGATGCAAGAAAGATGAAAAGAAAGGTTATGAGAAGTGAAGGCAAATTCACTTCTCAAAATCACTTACCACCTGAAAAGTTAGAAAAGGAATGCAATGCAATGCAAAAATGGGATGAGATGACATGATGCAAAACAAAACCAGAAGCATGTGGATGATGATAATGATGCTATGAGATGCTACAAACATGAAACAAGGCATGGAGATGATCATACAAGCTTATGAATGCAAAGGGTGCAAGTTAGGAAGCATGGGCATACATGAGAAGTTATGAAGTGCACATGGCATACAACATGGCAAATATGTGATGCAATGATCAAACATGCATTTAATATGTCTTATGATGTCAAATGAATCAAATGGATGCTTGAAATGTCATGGCAAGTCATGTTATGCAAGAGAATGCAAGAGGGATGCAAATGAAAGCCCAAATTAGGGTTTATGAACCAAACATCAAACAAAAACCAAAAACAGAAGCAAACCCTAAGATAAAAAATGGAAAATGCCACTCAAAGGACCCCTAATCCTATACTAAACCAATGCCCAAAGGGGAGGTCTCAACTCCTAACCTAACTCAAGATATGAATTTTGCAAGTTATTAGGGTTTTTAGGGTTCCTAAACAAAAGAAATGTCAAACAATTTGAAAATGAGGGATCAAATCATGGCCATTTTATCTCAAAAACTACATGCTAAACACAATGCAATGCAAGAAGAATCAATGTCCAACTCCTCATGAATAGGCAGAAATGATTTTTTGAACTTTGGATCAAATTAATGCATAAAAATGATTTTTATTCAATGAGAAATTCTTAAAATGCATCAAGATCAAAAAAGAAATTTGGTTTGAAGGTTGGACAATGTTTCTAAATGTCTTAGAACGTTTCATGAATTTTTTGGTGATTTTTAAATACCTAAAAGTATTTTTAATAAATTAATTTCCATTAATCAATTAAAAATAATCTTTTAAATATTTAAAAATATTTTTCTAATGATAAAAATAAAAACAAAAATATTTTTGTGTTTGAAAAATTAATGAAACTCATGAGAAAAAATTTCATAATTTTTAAACAAGTTTTGCTATTTTAAATAAATTATACAAAACAAATGAAAAGAAATGAAATTAAATTAAAATAAATGAAAAGTCAAACAGATGGAAGGCTGGGATGAGCCCTGGATTTGAATACGTTGACTGGCGCCAGATCCAGTGGCCAGGATTGGTTCTGAATTAATTAATTAAATTACAATTAATTAAAACTAATTAATTGGATTAGGGCTAAACAGAATGATCTGGGCCCTTCACATGCGCGCGAAGTCAGCCGGTCAACTCAATCCAACGCCCAAGATTCAAATGGCACTAATGACCTGAGATTAGGGCAAAACACATTCAGGTGACCGGAGAGAAGCTCCGGTCATCTTCTCCGGCACCCCCAAAAACCCTAAAACATGATTCAAGCATCTATTCCACAAATTAAACACACCTAAGTGATCCTCTAACATCCTAGGACACGAATCTATGCTCAAACATCATTTAAACACCATGAATCAAGTGAATCGAAAGAAACAAAATCCACGGGCAAAATTTCAGAGGGATCATACAAACTCATTTCTCACCTATTTTTGATTCTAAAGGCATCCCCATGATCAGCAAGACATAAGCAATCATATTATAACTTAAAATGCAAGCTTTGGGAGAAAGTGTTCATGTTCATACCTGAGCTGGAAAGCTTCAAAACTGAGCTTCCAGAGCCTCCTTTGCGTGCAAATGGACTTCTTTGTCTCCCCTGATGCTAATGGAAGGCTTCAAAGCTCTTGTGGATGGCTGATTTGAGAGGAACAGTTCTGGTGTAGCAGATAGCACAGTCAAGAATGGGGAGGTTTCAGGCCATTCCAATGGTGGATTCCTGCTCCTTTAGGTGTGCTTGACTTGTTGGTGAAGAAAAATGATGTGTTTGATGGCTGGATAAAAGGATTCGAAGAGTTCTGGTTTTGAGGATGAGAAATGGTGAAGCTCAATTCATGATGGTTTCAGGCTTGAATCTTGTTGGTTTCTACTCAATGAAACATGGTAAGATGATTGATGAAAATGGTTTGGATGTTTGAAGTTTGTGGAGGCAGATTCGAAGAGTTTTTGCAAAGTGAGGTGTTTTTGTGTATGTGATGCTCTTGTCTGTTTCAGCCTTGCTTCTTCATATGTTTTGCTTGCCAAAGGATAGTATAAAATAATCCTATAGGTCAGATGATTTGACATGGCCTTTATTGATTGGTAAGTTTACTTTTGCAAAAAGGTCCACTTTGTGTAAGGAAGGCATGGCTTGAGCTATAGCTTGGTACAAGAGGCATGGGCTGCGCAGCATGATGTGTGTGTGATGCTAGGAAGGTTCAGCAGCCAAGGCAACTAGTTGGTGAAGTGTGATCATGAGTTTTGCAAGTTGATCACTTTTGAAACTTCATGAAAAAGTCTTGTTACACAAGCCATGGACATGAGAAACTTTGGTCCAATTCTGACTTTTAGGGCATATGTGATGTTTGTGTCATGGTTTGATGTCAACTAGAGGTTACAAACAGCCTTGGTTCATGATTTTGCAAAATTCACATTTGGTGCACATCTTGAAAATCAATGATTTTGGCCAACTTTGTCACACCACAACTTTTGATCCAAGAAGAATTAGATCATGTTCTTGTACTTTTTGAAAAGGGAAAGATGTGTTCTACAACTTTCATGACCAAAGTTTTTCCATTTGAAGCATTTTTGGATCAAGAATCAAGGCTTGAAAAATGACCTAAAATGACACATTCTTGAAAAGTCAACTATACCCAAAAAGTCAACACTTGCAAAAACTCCAAATTATTGAATTTTGTGAGCTTCAACCTTCTTCCATGATCAAATAAAGATCATATACACTCAAAATGATGAACATCACCCATTGGTTGGGTCATTGGGGGCCTCAGATGCCCTGATTTTGTACTGACTTGTCCAGAAAGTCAAACTTTGATCAGATGACTTCCCCATGGAATTTCTTCATGAAAATTGATATGCATACTCCCTATACCATATAGAGACCAATGGAAACAAGAATGACCAAAAAATTTGGAGTTATGGCCTCTGAAACCAAAACCCTAATTTTAGGTCATCTGTGCAGTCAAACCTGGCTCTGCTTCCATACCAATCCCAGTTCTTGTGATTCTTTTGCATTTTTGACTTTGAGGGGATGTAATATGATATAAGAATACACATGGACCCCTTTGAAGTGATTGGTGGCCTTTGGAGTGGCTCAGGAGGCTCTTGGATTGCTCAGATCACAAACCCTAGGTGCAGATGACTTAGAAATTATGCAGTGAAACAAAAATGGGATATGAGATCTTATGATTGTGTTTATGCATATGAGAATGATCACAAGCCATGGTGTGAATGGGTGAGGGAAAATTTGGGGTGTTTACAGCTGCCCCTATTCAAACATGAGTTAGCTGTGCAGGATGTTAGCTACGGCTTAACAGGCAAACAAGATAACTTGTGATTGAATACCAAAGATAGTCCAAAATTTGCACTCACAGAATGAAGAAGAAAAGGGATATAGATTGCAAAGGAAAATAAAGTATATTGTAAAGTGTGGGCGACGGAGGACGACCGTCGAGCAGAGGACGACTGCTGGGTAAATAGCAATGACGGGGACGACCGACATGCTGGGGATAAAAGGTAAAGCTAAGACGGGGACGGCCGACTAGCTGAGAAAAGTAAGATATCATGATGGGGACGACCATCAAGATAAAGCTGCAAGATTCTCCGGGTATCGAACGAAACATGACGGGGACGGCCATCAAGTTCATAAAACAAAGTAACCGACGATGGGGACGGCCATCGGGCTAAAAAGAAAAGGGACCACGACGGGGACGGCCATCGGGTTAAAGAATTAATGAAATAAACAAATGATGAGGTACGTTCATCAAAGGTGAAGGACGATCACCTAGTAGGGGACGGCTGCTCTGTCGGGGTTAAGATGAGGGACGGTCATCTAAGGTGGAGGACGACCACCAGGTAGGGTACGGCTGCCGAAAAATATCGCGACATAGGACGAATGCCGGATAAAAGGTCAACGATGGGGACGGCCATCGGACGAGCATGATGGAGGACGACCATCAAGAGGTGGAGGACGACCACCTAGCAGGGGACGGCTGCTCTCGAGGTTTCTCATGACACAGGACGAGTGCCAGGTAACCAAAAATCAACAATGGGGACGGCCATTGGATAAGGTGATGAAGGACGATCATCAAGAGGTGGAGGACGACCACCTAGCAGGGGACGGCTGCTAAAAAAACAATGATGGGGACGGCCATCGGATGAGCATGACGGAGGACGACCATCAAGAGGTGGAGGACGACCACCTAGCAGGGTACGGCTGCTCTCAAGGTTTATCATAACACAGGACGAGTGTCAGATAAAAAGGAAGATTTGCTTTGTTGGCGATCTACTGGGGAATAGTAAACACGGACGAGTGTTTACATCCAAGAAATAAAAGGTATAAGTGTTTAGATGTTTGTGTATAGATTAAAGATGCGGACGAGCATCCTTAAGACTACGATACGGACAAGTATCGGGTAGAAACAAACTGACACATGTTCAGAGATGATGATACGGACGAGTATCAACTGGTTAACAGAGAACACGGGCGAGTGTTGAATCTGAGGGGACTTTTCTGGGGAATAGTAGACACAGACGAGTATCTATATTCAAGAAGACACAAGTGTTTGACACGGTGTATGGATTTAAAGATGCGGACGAGCATCCTTAAGACTATGATACGGACGAGTATCATGTAGAAACAAACATTTGGCGCATATTCTGAGATGATGATACGGACGAGTATCAACTGGTTAACAAAGAACATGAACCAACGTTGAATCTGTGGGGATATAAATGACGTATACAAAATACGGACGAGTATCCGTATAAGTATGAGTAATACGGATATATATAGATGAGTGTTTATCTGCTGGGGAAGGTGACACGGACGAGTGTCAAAAAGAAGAAGAGTATAATATCAACAAGTATATGGGTTGTAAAGTGTAAGCGACTGCGCCGGGGATATGACACGGACGGGTGTCACGCAGGTGTATATACAAGTATAAGTGAGTGAAAAGATGATGTCTTTGGCTTTCTGCTGAGGATATGACACGGACGGGTGTCAGGAAGTATCTGTAATACAGGTGATCTTGTTTGTAAAGGATGCTCGGGCAACTTTACTGGGAAATGATGACACGGACGGGTGTCAAAAAGAGTATATACTGGTGTTTGTGATTTGTGAGGCAACTGCTTTTGCTGGGGACCCTGGTGGGGATCTTTGTATATTGTTGACGAATGGTTAATTATTCACAAGTGTTCGATTCACAACATGACTTATGATTATGCTATGTATTTGATTTTTTTGCCGTAATGCTCCGTATTAGACGGAATGTTACGCTCTGAGGGGATAATATGATGCGAATGCTATGATTATGCAAAGAGGCACAGATCTGGGATTCGGATCCCGCTCCTGTGAAGATCTCTGACTGATCTGCTGAAGTGGACATCCCAGCTGGGGATGAGATCAATGATAGATGAGATGCATCTGCTCGCTTGGGGATATAGGTCACTGATTGACATATCCTTGTAATAGGACCCAGCTGGGGTTTGTAGAAGCTTTCATCACTCTGTTGTGATTCCTTCATGCGTTGCTCTTCTGAATAGAGGCTGAAGATTCCGTGGGGAGATGGTTCCCTGACTTTCTGCATTCTGCTGAGGAGGAATCAACAATCCGGCTGGGGAAATTGACAAGTGTCAACTCACTGGGGAAAGTTGTTGGCAACTTAGCTGGGGAGAAAACACCTCTGGTGCCAAGAGTGAGTGTTGATTTTCCAGCTTGTTGGGATGTAGCTTGCATGCCCCAAGTTGCGTTCTGGATACCTGCAATCCTGCAAAGATAAGGAAACGCACAAATGGTCCCGAGGTACCCTTTACTGGATTCCGTCATAGGAGTTAAGCACTTTCGAGAGCAAGTGTATTCCCTGTAAGCATGTGTTTTTTTTTTTTTTTTTTTTATTTTAGAGAGAAACATCTGTACTTATGCAATTAATTTTTAAGAGACATCAGACATTCTTTGCAAATAAAAATATATAAAACGAAACATGACTGAAAAAATCTGATTTTATTAATTCATGTGCCCTGAATTGGCAAGATAAGTCAAAGAAACATATCTTCTGAAATGAGGAGATTGTTACAAATTGAGAAACAAAGTGCTGGCGATGTTGACGATGCTTTCAACGGAGCTTCCTCTTTCGCTATGACTCGTATGACTTTTGACATTCTTCTCGTCTTGCTTTCTGGAGAAGGCTGATTCTGATTGAAGCTTGATCCTTTGGAGCTTTCCAAGTTGTAAGTGATACAAACGAATTCAGAATGCAGTCGTTCGCTTATTCCCTTATTTTGCATGGATCGCCCTTTCGGGTTTTCAATCCATCGGGATACCCTTTTTTTGCCTGAGCTGTCCAATGCGGCTTTTCAACTCAGCGGGTGTACATCTTTATTTATTTCCCTTATTTTTGCCCGAGTCTTTTATTCTGTTTTTGACTCGCCGGGATGCCCTATTTTTGCCTGGACTTACATTCTGTTTTTATGTCCAGCGGGTCATTTTATGCGAAGTATTTTTTAACTGCATCTGAATTCACAGGGGACGGGAAGTCTTCACCATCCATGGTGCTGAGCATCAGTGCTCCACCAGAGAAAACTTTCTTTACCACGAATGGTCCTTCGTAATTTGGAGTCCATTTGCCCCTGTGGTCTGTATGAGGAGGGAGGATTCTTTTCAGCACAAGGCCCCCTACTTGGTACTCTCGGTGCTTGACTTTCTGATCGAAGGCTTTCTTCATTCTCTTCTGATATAGCTGCCCATGACAGATTGCAGCCAATCTCTTCTCTTCAATCAGACTCAATTGTTCATATCGGGACCGGACCCATTCTGCTTCACTTAGTTTAACATCCATTAGTACCCGCAGAGAGGGTAATTCAACTTCAACAGGTAGGACTGCCTCCATACCATACACAAGCTGGTACGGTGTTGCCCCAGTGGATGTCCTGATTGACGTGCGGTACCCATGCAAGGCAAACGGTAGCATTTCATGCCAGTCTTTGTAAGTGACTACCATCTTCTGCACAATCTTCTTGATATTCTTATTAGCTGCCTCAACAGCGCCATTCATCTTTGGCCTGTAAGGAGAAGAATTGTGGTGTTGGATCTTGAAGTCCCGGCATAATTCAGCCATCATTTTGTTGTTTAGGTTGGAACCATTATCAGTAATGATTCGCTCGGGAACTCCATATCGACAGATGATATCTCTCTTCAGGAATCGGGCTACCACTTGCCTTGTAACATTTGCATATGAGGCTGCTTCGACCCACTTGGTGAAATAATCAATGGCAACCAGGATGAATCTGTGGCCGTTCGAAGCAGTTGGCTCAATCTTGCCGATCATATCAATGCCCCACATAGCAAAGGGCCATGGTGAAGACATGATGTTCAAAGGATTGGGAGGCACATGCACCTTATCTGCATAGATCTGGCATTTGTGGCATTTTCTGGCATAAGTACAACAGTCCGCATCCATTGTGATCCAGTAATATCCTGATCTTAGCAACTTCTTAGCCATGGCATGCCCTCCTGCATGGGTACCAAAGGATCCTTCGTGCACTTCATGCATCAACAAATCTGCTTCCGTCTTGTCAACACATCTGAGGAGTACCATATCAAAGTTCCTTTTGTATAAAGACCCATCAGTGTTCAGAAAGAAACTACCAGCAAGCCTTCTCAAAGTCTTCTTATCATTGGAAGATGCCCCAGGTGGGTATGCTTGATCCTCCAAGAAGCACTTGATGTCATGAAACCAAGGCTTATCATCTTTGGCAACATCTGCTGCAAATACATATGCCGGTCTGTCAAGTCTAGACACTGAAATCTGAGGTACAAAGTCAGCAGCTTGAACTTTGATCATGGATGAAATGGTAGCAAGTGCATCTGCAAACTGATTCTCGTCCCGAGGGATATACTCAAGCTTGACTGTTGTGAAGAAAGTCAATAACCTCCTTGTATAATCCCTGTAAGGTATCAGATGATCCTGGTGGGTGTACCATTTCCCGTTGATTTGATTAACTACCAGAGCTGAATCTCCGAATACAGTTAAAGTCTTGATCCTGAGGTCAATGGCTTCCTCAAGACCCATAATGCAAGCTTCGTATTCAGCTTCGTTGTTAGTGCAGTTGAAAGTGAGTTTTGCCGAGAAAGGCATGTGAACTCCTTTGGGTGTAATGAGTACTGCACCAACGCCACGACCATTCATGTTAACAGCCCCGTCAAACATCATAGTCCATTCTTCTTCCGGGTCAGGCCCTTCAGTGTGAATAGGCTCTTCATGATCTTTTGATTTAATGAACATGATGTCTTCATCAGGGAAGTCAAATCTCATAGGCTGGTAGTCATCAATGGGTTGCTCAGCAAGATATTCAGATAGTACACTGCCCTTGATGGCTTTCTGAGAGGTGTACTGGATGTCGTATTCCGTGAGAATCATTTGCCATCTTGCAACCCGTCCGGTAAGAGCTGGCTTCTCAAATATGTACTTGACTGGATCCATCTTTGAGATCAACAAAGTAGTGTGGGTCAACATATACTGTCTCAGTCGGCGAGCAGCCCACGCTAAAGCACAACAAGTTTTCTCGAGCAGTGAATAACGTTGTTCACAGTCGGTAAACTTTTTGCTCAGGTAGTATATTGCATACTCTTTTCGACCAGACTCGTCATGCTGGCCCAACACACACCCCATCGACTCTTCTAATACCGTCAAATACATTATCAGAGGTCTTCCTTCAACTGGAGGCATAAGGATTGGAGGTTCTTGCAGATATTCTTTGATCTTGTCAAAAGCCTTCTGGCAGTCTTCGTTCCACCTGACCGTCTGTTCTTTCCTTAACAGCTTGAACAAAGGTTCACAAGTTGCTGTAAGGTGAGATATGAACCGTGAAATGTAGTTCAATCGACCTAGGAACCCTCGAACTTCTTTCTCAGTTTTCGGTGCAGGCATTTCTTGAATAGCTTTGACTTTATCAGGGTCAACTTCAATCCCTTTCTCACTTACAATAAAGCCCAGCAGCTTACCAGATCGCACCCCGAATGTGCACTTGTTGGGGTTCAGTTTCAATTGGTATTTCCTCAGACGCTTGAACAACTTCAGCAGATTTACTAGATGATCTTCTTCAGTAAGGGACTTGGCGATCATGTCATCCACATAACACTCGATTTCCTTATGGATCATATCGTGGAATAATGTCACCATAGCCCGTTGATATGTTGCACCAGCATTCTTCAGTCCGAATGGCATCACTTTGTAACAGAACGTGCCCCAATGCGTGATGAATGTTGTCTTCTCCATGTCTTCAGGTGACATTTTGATCTGATTATATCCTGAAAATCCATCCATGAAGGAGAATACCGAGAACTGAGCCGTGTTATCCACCAATACATCAATGTGAGGTAATGGGAAATCATCTTTCGGGCTGGCTCTATTCAGATCCCGGTAGTCGACACACATCCTCACCTTGCCGTCTTTCTTAGGTACAGGCACAATATTAGCGACCCACGGCGGATAGCTAGTCACAGCAAGGAACCCGGCGTCCCATTGCTTTTGTACCTCTTCCTTGATTTTCATAGCCATGTCTGGGCGAGTACGGCGCAATTTCTGTTTGACCGGTGGGCACTCTTCTCTCAAAGGCAGCTTGTGCACAACAATGTCGGTATCCAACCCTGGCATATCTTGATAAGACCAAGCAAACACGTCCACATACTCTTGAAGCAGATCAATCAGTTGTCTCTTCACTGAGTCTTGGAGGCAGGCCCCGATCTTAACCTCTTTCACGTCTTTAAGGGTACCAAGATTAATCACTTCAACCTCCTCCTGGTGAGGAGTAATAACCTTTTCCTCTTGTCTCAACAACCTGGCTAGCTCCTCAGGAAGCTCATATTCTTCTTCAACCCCTTCATCAGCTTGATTGATCGGATTGTCAAAGTCATACGATGTCATAGCCGTGCTGTTGTCGGTGCTGTCTGGAAGGCACTCTCTGCAAGGGTTTAATTTGTTCATTTTAGTGATTGGTTTTTAATCTTGCTTAGAAAAGTGAAATAAAGTTATCATTTTGAAAACACCGCCATTTATTTTTTTGTACAAAAAAGAAAAATGGAAAAACAGTGAACGGAAAAGAAAAAGGCTCGTTTGCAAAAAGATGTCTGATATTTCATTAATTGATCTTGTTTGCACAAAAAGTACAGATGGCCCGATTACAAAATGAGTCTTGTCATCTTGGGCAAGATGCAAGACTTTGATGCATGCTATAAAAATACAGGAAATAATAATTACTCTGCTCGAGTAACTCTTATAATTTCCTGGGAAGACCAGTTTGAGATACTGCTCCCCGGGATCTTTGGACGAATCCAATTCTCCAGATTGCGCTCCTCTTCCAGCTCGTCTTCCAAATTGTTGATAGCATCAGGGGTGAGCATCCCCCCACTGACAAAACCGGGCTCTTCAGCAGCCACTGCTTGATGTCGTTTAGTTGGTCTGTAACCCAACCCAAATTTGTCCTTCTTCTCCTCCACAGCTAAAACCTTGCCCCAGCCTTGGGCAGTTCCCTCTTCAACAACCTTCCGGGCTTGTCGGTAAGATGACATGGAGATCCCAGATACAGCAGATGCTTCATTGACATTCAAGGCTTCAAATCCTTGGCTCATTGTTTCATGGATCTCCCCATCCATCTCAATGTACTTATAAGTAGCCAGATGGCTAACAAATATATCCTCCTCCCCACAGATTGTAACAACTTGGCCTTCCCACTCAAATTTTAACTTCTGGTGAAGGGTAGACGTTACTGCGCCAGCGGCGTGAATCCAAGGTCTACCCAACAAACAGCTGTAGGCAGGCTGAATGTCCATCACATAGAAGATAATTTTAAAGGTCTGCGGGCCAATTGTTACAGGTAGCTCAATCTCTCCCAGAACCGATCTCTTAGAACCATCGAAAGCTCTTACTACCAGGTTGCTGGGTCGCAATGCTAATCCTTCATACTCTAGCTTCACCAGAGCCTTCTTTGGTAAGACATTAAGGGATGACCCCGTATCTACCAGCACATGAGAAAGGACTGCACCTTTGCATTCCATGGTGATGTGCAGGGCCTTGCTGTGGTTGCGGCCATCCGTTGTCAAGTCAGTATTGGTGAACCCTAGCCCATTGCTAGCAGTAACATTTCCAACCACGGTTTCCAACTGGTTGACAGTGATCTCTTCAGGCACGTAAGCTGCGTGCAAGACTTTGAGTAGTGCATTCCGATGGGCTTCGGAGCACATGAGCAGTGAGAGGATAGAGATCTTGGATGGCGTCTGGTGAAGCTGATCCACAATTTTGTAATCACTCTTTTTGATGATTCTCATAAACTCATCAACTTCTTGATCGAATGGTGTTTTCAAGGCTTCCTTAACAGCTTGATCTTCCTGCACCGGGCTCTTTCCTTTTGCCTTGGCAGCAGCTTCTGCTTCGGCAGTGGGTCTTTGAATTTGCGGAGCAAAGAGACGTCCGCTTCGAGTGAAGCCTCCGCCTCCTCCCACATTATCTATTTGTGGTGCAGGTGTTGATGTTTCAAGAGTGATTCTTTTTCCTTCGCAGTACACGTCAGAGCCATAGTGCCAAGGGATGGCCCTATTGCTTTCATAAGGTACGGGTCCAAGCACTGTGACAGTGACTGGACTGATTGCAGTTGCTGAAGGGACTGTGATAGTTTGCGGATCGTAATAAATTGTAACTGGTGCTCTGATGGGAGCAGCACCTTCTGAATTGTAGGCAGAGTTGCTTTCAGGATCATAAAATATTGTGACAGTAGAGACATCTTCATGATTTGTTGCTGGAGTTGTAGGAGACATTGTCGGAAGGATGGATGTTGTTGTTGTAGGAGGTTCAAAATGGAGTGAAGCCGAAGTTGTAGCAGGAAAAATTGTTGAAAACTGATCAGTTGAGATGATGGATGAAGTACTTGTTGATGAAGCCGAAGAATTATCAGGAACAATGGTTGCTGCAGTTGTAGGAGGTTCTGAAACCGTTGCTGATGAGATTGCTGGATTTGTTGGAAATGATGTGGTGATCTGGAGTTGGCCACTCTGAATAAGGCCATCTATACCATTCCTCAGATTATCGCACCCGTTTACTGAAATATTGCAGTAAGCACACCCTAATTCGCACCCCGGGAACACCTGACATTCCAAGAGCTGGGCCTTGATTTCTACCAACGGTGTCCTGATCTGTCCCACACTGGTTATTAAATAAGACGGCTTGTCTTCTTCAATAGCGTTAATTCGGGGACCACCATGGTTTGGCATAGGATTTTTGTTGACATTGGGTGGTGGTGCAAAATTCAGAGCTTTCGAGTCTACCAGGTCTTGTACCTTCATGTGCAAGGCTCTGCACTTTTCTGTACTATGACCAGGTGCGTTTGAATGAAAGGCACACCTAGCATTGGATTCGTAATTCTTGGGTAGACTGTTGGGATCTGGAGGTGCCAACGTCCTTAGCTCAACTAGGTTGAGTTTCAGGAGCTGTGGCAGCAATGTAGCATATGGCATGGGGATCGGGTCGATCACTCTGTTGGCTTGAGATGGCCTTTGCTGGAATGGCCTTTGCTGGTTATTGTTGTTGGTGTTGCTGTTGTTGTAGTTTCTTGGAGGATACTGACTTTGTTGATGGTACTGAGGTTGCTGCTGATAGTTTTGTTGCGGAGGTTGATAGACTGGTTGTGGATGAGCTGGAGCAGGGATGGTGACTGCTGCTACTGATCTATGAACATATTGGGGCCTACCCCTGTTGGCGTGGATGGCATTAGCCTCACCAGTCCTTCTTGGGCCTGCAAAAGGCTTCCTTGCATTACTGGATGAACTTGCACCGTTGTCTGAGATCTTACCCATCTTCAATAGGCTTTCAATTCTCTCCCCGGCTATGACTTCATCTGCAAAGCTGGTAGATGAGAAGGCAGCTAGCCTATCAATATAGGTTCCCTGAAGGGTGTTCATGAACATATCAGCCATCTCCCTTTCGGACATAGGTGGCTGGACAGCAGCAGCAAGCTGTCTCCATCTTTGAGCATATTCTCTGAAGCTCTCTCTAGATGACTGTGACATTCCCATTAGGAGAGTCCTGTTGGGTGCCATATCCAGATTATACTGATACTGTCTGATGAAGGCCTCTGCCAGGTCCTTCCAGCATCTAATCGTTGCTCTTGTCAGATGGGAATACCACTCCCTCGAAGCTCCAGTCAAGCTATCCTCAAAATAGAACATCCACAATTTCTCGTCCATGGTATAAGCTTTTAATCTCCCGAGAAAAGATTGTAGATGGGTTCGAGGACAAGAAGTCCCATTATACTTTTCAAAACATGGTGGCTTAAACTTGTGGGGAATCCTAACCCCGTCTACCAAGCCCATATCCATAACGTCAAAACCCAAAGAGTTTTGAGACTCTAAGGATCTTAATTTCTCAGCTATCTCATCCAACCTTCTATCATAAGCTTCTTCTCCAGCACCCATTACTGTGAACTGGTCTTCTTGTGGGTCTTCTTGCAGTACCCTCCCTGCTGTAGCAGTTCCTTGTATATTGACAGGGATGTTGGCCTCTGGATGGAGATGGGGTCCAAAAACTGGGGGATTGACATGAGGTTGGACCCTCTCGTTGTTACTTGTGCCAGCAGTCCCCACATGGGGCTCTTCTTGATTCTGCCTTTCCACCATGGCTCTCAATCTTTCCTGGCTCTGAGCCATGTTGTTCATCACTTCCATGAACTGCGTCATTTGTGTTCTCATTTCCAATCTTTCGTTTGCCATCTGATTTCTGACCTCTGCAAGGTCCTGCTGTACCTGATCCATCTGAATTCCCGGAAGGTTGTTTCGGGTTGGATATCGGTGCGGACGATTGAGGGGAAACACCCGGCGACGAGCAATAGTTCCTGAACATCACAACAGAGTTAGCAACAACAAAACAAAAACCTACAAAACAAGCAAAGGGTTAGCATGCAATGCAGTATGCTTATTTGCTTTCAAAGTATCCGGCCTGGCATTCAGTTTTGACCCTTCCAGACCCTTGAAGATGCTGCTGAAGTTGCTTGAAGGAAACTCAGATGAACCAAACTAACATAAATATATTACAGAAAGCAATGATACATAGTTTGTTTACAAATACAAGCCCTCAGAGGGGTCAAAATACATTACAAGAAAATAAAAGTACATGGAAAGAAAGCAACAACGAACAAATGGTCAAACACCAAGACCAAACTCATCCTCACGAACTTCCTTGAGAAGTGCTTCGGTCACAGGATCAGCTGGACGCTCCGTAAGATTCCGGATAAGGAGGTTCCGGGTAGCAACAGCTGTAGTCAACTTCTTGTGCTGACTTTGGTCCTTTGACCTCTTCACTCCAGCTCTGATCTTCAGCTCTGATATCTCCCTCTGGGCTGCTGCCAGGGCTTCTTGCTGCTCTTTTGCATTGGCTTCCATCTGTTCCATCTTGTCTTGGACCCTCTTGTCCTCCAGAGTACGAGCCTCGGTGATCCTGACCCACCTAGCTTGACTCTCCTTCAGATACAAGTCTGTCCTAGCTTTCTGGAATTGGGCTTCCTTGCAAGCATTCTTCAGGATTTGTTCTCCAGCCCTAGATTTCTTGATATAATCCTCAGACTTCTCAATCTTAGCCAGATGCTCTTTCTTCAGCTTCTCCAATCTTTCAATATCCAATCTCCCATCACTCCTCTCATAGAGGGTCTTCTGCAAAGCTTGAGTTAACTTCTCATTTCTCTCTTTCAATTTTTCAAACTCCTCTAGACTGACAGTTGCTGGAGGTGGTGTTGTGGAAGGCCCGGGCACATCTTCAATAGTAAAGGGCATCCCAGAGAATTGAGCCCTAGCATAGGACCAATCATAGTATTGTGCTGATGCCACATTGTTACACTTTCCCAGGATGGTTATCCCCTTAGTCTGTACATTGTCCCAGGCCCAGGCTGCCTGCCTAACAATAGCCAGACTAATCTTGTTCTCACAATAGAGAGTCTCGATCAAGTCCTGTGCCTTAGGAGTGTGGACCAGTGCATAGCCCAGTTGTCTTTTGAACAGCAGAGGGTTGTAATTAATACTCCCCTTAACTCCTATTAGGGGCACATTGGGAAAATGCCCACAGCTGGTGATGATATCCCTACCTTTTGTACTTTGGGTGCACCACCTGATATCAGCTGAAGTAAGAGTAGTAAGTCTTCCAGCCCAATTTTTCTGCTGATGGGGATTCAAAAATGCATCTGTCCTGGGTAGATGCCTGAGAAGCCAAGTATGGAACAAAGGAGCACAGCACCTTACTAATCTTCCCCTCTGCTTTTCATTCCTTTGATGCACTGAGTAGTAAAGATCACCCAATAATGTTGGCACTGGGTTCTTCAGAATGAACAGGTGGATTGCATTCTTACTAATGAATCGAGGCTCATCTGCAAACAATACAATCCCATATATGCTCAAGGCCAACAAAGCACAGACAGCTTTCCACTCTCCTAGAGAAGCTTTCAGGGTAGCTTGAGAGATCAGGAAATCCAGATGCAGGCCTGGGATTCCAGCCTTAGAAGTCATATGCTGCCCAATCAGGACTGGTTCCAGGTGCAATGCTTTGGCTATCTCCTCATTACTTGGGAAAGCCATCTCAGGGTTGAAAGGGATTTCTCTCCTGATAGGTATGCCAACTAATGATGAGTATTCTTCCAATAAAGGGCCCAGCTGAAAGTCCTGAAAAGTGAAACATCTCAGTGGGGGATCATAAAACTGAAGGCAGGTGTGGATAAGGCTTCTCTGTGAGGGGCCCAGATCCATAACCATATCAAGTATATCTCCATGGTGTTCCCTGAACAATGGTACATGGTCTGGAGTGATCAGGGTTTGAATCCTCCTGATGTCTGCTAACTCTAGCTGGAAGAAGTGGTAAGTGATGTTGCTCTTTTTAGGTGCCATGATGTTGAGACTGAGCAGAGACAAGTACTGATGATGACACTGAAGAATGGGCCACTGATTGGCTGGTGCAGATAGCTGATAGCTGAAGCAAGTGCTGATGAGGGTAGGTCAATACTGAAGATGGGGTCAAAACCAAAACCAGATGAAGATGGATACCCTGAAACACAAATAAGCAAATGTCAATATGATGCAATGATTATGTATGCAAATGATATGCAAGGGTTTGTGACTGAGCTGGATCTGATCAAATGTTCTGATATAGGTCCATGTGTGTAAGAAAATCCGGATGGAGGTCTATAAGTCCAGTTACCAAGGTGGGGGACTCAAATAAAGAGCCACATGTCCAGGTTTTAGAATCACAAGAACTGTTCCAACATGGAGTATTCTTAATCAAATCAAAGTAACAGGGTATTCTGAGGTCAAGGTACCTGCAAACCTGTAAACAACCCAACCCCCTCACAGGTGGTGTTCTAAAACAAGGATCCTCAGACTTGGATCAGTTATGAGAAGTGTAAACACTTCTAACCCGGAGGTACAGTGTTTACAATAACCATAACAATTCCTCCTCTAATTCACCTCAGTTTCTGAAGGTCAATACTAAAAGGTCATCCAGACTTAGTAGGCTTCCCAGATAGCCCTAGCATTGCAGGAAATCTGCAACACAGAGTTCTCAAGAAGAAACCCACATCTGAACCGTGTTTCATATTCCCGCACCAGACCGAAATGGAATGGGAAATAATATGATTCACTCTAGCCTAGGTGTCACTCAGGTCCCAGGTATAGGACCTTAACTCTCAATGAATCACCCACCCACCAAAGCAAACAAACAGATCCAGCCAGCAGTACAGTATGACAATATGATATAATGCAAAAGCAATAAAGAAAGCAGTAAAGCAAACTGTACATAAAGCAAAATAAGTACAAATATACAAGCACAAATAAGCACATAACACCCCAGTAAACACAAATCAAACAAGCGCTAGGAGGAACCCACAAAAAGAACCAGAAGCCCTGGTTGCAGTATAAGGGTCCCCAGCAGAGTCGCCAAGCTGTCGCTCCCGACAAATGAGACTGGCCCAAATAAGGGTACAGACGCGAACAGTCGGCGAGAGGGACAATGAGAACACACAGCCGTGAACTCACTGGAGATGAATAGAGTCGCCAGCTAGGCATTTTTATCCCGGAGGAAAGGCAATGCTGCATAGACCTAGAAAGATATGGATAAGACGGTTTGCGAACCAGAGAGACTGAGAAAGGGGGTTGGTTACAACCTGGGAAGGTATTAGCACCCAAATTGTCCGTCGTACTCGACGGGATCTACGCTTAAAAGGATTTGTGTTTTAAAGGGGTAGTGTCAGTGCAATTTGTGTATAAAATAGCTGGAAAAGGATGTACAGGTGTCAGTGTAAGAGAAGTGAAGTGTATAAGTGAAGTGTCAGTGTGAGATCAAAGATGAAATGCTCATGATAATGAGGCTTAAAGAATGAAGCTGGGAAGAGGGGGAATGTACAGAGACTTTTGTTCGATAACCGTTAAGTTATGCCTACGTATCCTCTCGTGCAATGAGGAAGTCAGAACACCGTAGTTCGACCCAAAGAGACTGAAAGATGAATTGATTTGTGAACTGCTTGCTAGCCTATGCTCAAGTGTATGACCTGTCTGGCTCAGGTGCTAACTGTCTTGCATTAGACGGAAGAAGCGAGTTCTCGTTTATGAGTGAAGGTGATGAGAAAAGAATCCCGGAGGAGATGATTATTGTTTGTTTTTGAGTTTTCAGTCTTTTATTGCTTTTGAAAGTTTGTCATAAGTTAATGAGCTTAAGCCTAAACCAATGGATTTAGTAAACTCATCACATCTTCCCTCTGATTAGGGGTAATGAGAATACCTTAAGTGTGAAGTCAGATTCTCACACTTAATCACCTTTGATGTAGGATTAGGATCATTAACCTACTTGTGATTATTTAGATGTTTTTGGTGTTTTTGTTTAGTGTTGAGTAATGAGGTTAAGCCATAATCAAGGATTAAACAGACTCATTACACCATCCTAATAGAAGGATAATATATGAGAGTGTTTAAGCTGAGGAAAGCTCCTCAACTTAATCCATGATTAGGGATTAAACTCATGACAAAACAAACCTTTGATTAAGTGGATTTTATTTAATGGTATGATGATGAAGTGAATTTTATGATTTGTTAGACAACTTGAGGGGGACTTGTCCATTAACACTAGGGTTAGTCCTTCTTAACCAGTTAAGGAAGAATTAGAACCCTAATGCAAGGCCCAAGTTACAAGTGTGATGTCTTGATTGATTATTAAGTGAATTGGTTAAGAGATTTAAACACATTAAGGGTTTAACACTTAGGATTAAAGTTATACACTCCATCCTAATAGAAGTATGCAGGCATAAGCTTAATCACAAAGCCTTAAAGCCTTTAGGGTTTAGTCCCTGATTATGAGGTGAGAAGAGAAGACTCAAAAGAGACACAAAGGTAAAACTAAGAGGGGAGACTAAGCAAAACCCTAATCATTGTCATGCTTGGTTGTTCCTAAGGTTTGTGAGGTTAAACAAGAAAGATCTCCAATGGAACCACCAGGAATCAGATGAACAGGATCAAGAGAAGCAAAGTGACTTGCTTCATTCAAGAAGTCAAGTCACTTGAAGAAAGAAAGTAAGAAGAACAAGAATGAGCAAGCTCAATCTCAAACACATATAAAAAATGCAGCATGGATGCAAGAAAGATGAAAAGAAAGGTTATGAGAAGTGAAGGCAAATTCACTTCTCAAAATCACTTACCACCTGAAAAGTTAGAAAAGGAATGCAATGCAATGCAAAAATGGGATGAGATGACATGATGCAAAACAAAACCAGAAGCATGTGGATGATGATAATGATGCTATGAGATGCTACAAACATGAAACAAGGCATGGAGATGATCATACAAGCTTATGAATGCAAAGGGTGCAAGTTAGGAAGCATGGGCATACATGAGAAGTTATGAAGTGCACATGGCATACAACATGGCAAATATGTGATGCAATGATCAAACATGCATTTAATATGTCTTATGATGTCAAATGAATCAAATGGATGCTTGAAATGTCATGGCAAGTCATGTTATGCAAGAGAATGCAAGAGGGATGCAAATGAAAGCCCAAATTAGGGTTTATGAACCAAACATCAAACAAAAACCAAAAACAGAAGAAAACCCTAAGATAAAAAATGGAAAATGCCACTCAAAGGACCCCTAATCCTATACTAAACCAATGCCCAAAGGGGAGGTCTCAACTCCTAACCTAACTCAAGATATGAATTTTGCAAGTTATTAGGGTTTTTAGGGTTCCTAAACAAAAGAAATGTCAAACAATTTGAAAATGAGGGATCAAATCATGGCCATTTTATCTCAAAAACTACATGCTAAACACAATGCAATGCAAGAAGAATCAATGTCCAACTCCTCATGAATAGGCAGAAATGATTTTTTGAACTTTGGATCAAATTAATGCATAAAAATGATTTTTATTCAATGAGAAATTCTTAAAATGCATCAAGATCAAAAAAGAAATTTGGTTTGAAGGTTGGAAAATGTTTCTAAATGTCTTAGAACGTTTCATGAATTTTTTGGTGATTTTTAAATACCTAAAAGTATTTTTAATAAATTAATTTCCATTAATCAATTAAAAATAATCTTTTAAATATTTAAAAATATTTTTCTAATGATAAAAATAAAAACAAAAATATTTTTGTGTTTGAAAAATTAATGAAACTCATGAGAAAAAATTTCATAATTTTTAAACAAGTTTTGCTATTTTAAATAAATTATACAAAACAAATGAAAAGAAATGAAATTAAATTAAAATAAATGAAAAGTCAAACAGATGGAAGGCTGGGATGAGCCCTGGATTTGAATACGTTGACTGGCGCCAGATCCAGTGGCCAGGATTGGTTCTGAATTAATTAATTAAATTACAATTAATTAAAACTAATTAATTGGATTAGGGCTAAACAGAATGATCTGGGCCCTTCACATGCGCGCGAAGTCAGCCGGTCAACTCAATCCAACGCCCAAGATTCAAATGGCACTAATGACCTGAGATTAGGGCAAAACACATTCAGGTGACCGGAGAGAAGCTCCGGTCATCTTCTCCGGCACCCCCAAAAACCCTAAAACATGATTCAAGCATCTATTCCACAAATTAAACACACCTAAGTGATCCTCTAACATCCTAGGACACGAATCTATGCTCAAACATCATTTAAACACCATGAATCAAGTGAATCGAAAGAAACAAAATCCACGGGCAAAATTTCAGAGGGATCATACAAACTCATTTCTCACCTATTTTTGATTCTAAAGGCATCCCCATGATCAGCAAGACATAAGCAATCATATTATAACTTAAAATGCAAGCTTTGGGAGAAAGTGTTCATGTTCATACCTGAGCTGGAAAGCTTCAAAACTGAGCTTCCAGAGCCTCCTTTGCGTGCAAATGGACTTCTTTGTCTCCCCTGATGCTAATGGAAGGCTTCAAAGCTCTTGTGGATGGCTGATTTGAGAGGAACAGTTCTGGTGTAGCAGATAGCACAGTCAAGAATGGGGAGGTTTCAGGCCATTCCAATGGTGGATTCCTGCTCCTTTAGGTGTGCTTGACTTGTTGGTGAAGAAAAATGATGTGTTTGATGGCTGGATAAAAGGATTCGAAGAGTTCTGGTTTTGAGGATGAGAAATGGTGAAGCTCAATTCATGATGGTTTCAGGCTTGAATCTTGTTGGTTTCTACTCAATGAAACATGGTAAGATGATTGATGAAAATGGTTTGGATGTTTGAAGTTTGTGGAGGCAGATTCGAAGAGTTTTTGCAAAGTGAGGTGTTTTTGTGTATGTGATGCTCTTGTCTGTTTCAGCCTTGCTTCTTCATATATTTTGCTTGCCAAAGGATAGAATAAAATAATCCTATAGGTCAGATGATTTGACATGGCCTTTATTGATTGGTAAGTTTACTTTTGCAAAAAGGTCCACTTTGTGTAAGGAAGGCATGGCTTGAGCTATAGCTTGGTACAAGAGGCATGGGCTGCGCAGCATGATGTGTGTGTGATGCTAGGAAGGTTCAGCAGCCAAGGCAACTAGTTGGTGAAGTGTGATCATGAGTTTTGCAAGTTGATCACTTTTGAAACTTCATGAAAAAGTCTTGTTACACAAGCCATGGACATGAGAAACTTTGGTCCAATTCTGACTTTTAGGGCCTATGTGATGTTTGTGTCATGGTTTGATGTCAACTAGAGGTTACAAACAGCCTTGGTTCATGATTTTGCAAAATTCACATTTGGTGCACATCTTGAAAATCAATGATTTTGGCCAACTTTGTCACACCACAACTTTTGATCCAAGAAGAATTAGATCATGTTCTTGTACTTTTTGAAAAGGGAAATATGTGTTCTACAACTTTCATGACCAAAGTTTTTCCATTTGAAGCATTTTTGGATCAAGAATCAAGGCTTGAAAAATGACCTAAAATGACACATTCTTGAAAAGTCAACTATACCCAAAAAGTCAACACTTGCAAAAACTCCAAATTCTTGAATTTTGTGAGCTTCAACCTTCTTCCATGATCAAATAAAGATCATATACACTCAAAATGATGAAGATCACCCATTGGTTGGGTCATTGGGGGCCTCAGATGCCCTGATTTTGTACTGACTTGTCCAGAAAGTCAAACTTTGATCAGATGACTTCCCCATGGAATTTCTTCATGAAAATTGATATGCATACTCCCTATACCATATAGAGACCAATGGAAACAAGAATGACCAAAAAATTTGGAGTTATGGCCTCTGAAACCAAAACCCTAATTTTAGGTCATCTGTGCAGTCAAACCTGGCTCTGCTTCCATACCAATCCCAGTTCTTGTGATTCTTTTGCATTTTTGACTTTGAGGGGATGTAATATGATATAAGAATACACATGGACCCCTTTGAAGTGATTGGTGGCCTTTGGAGTGGCTCAGGAGGCTCTTGGATTGCTCAGATCACAAACCCTAGGTGCAGATGACTTAGAAATTATGCAGTGAAACAAAAATGGGATATGAGATCTTATGATTGTGTTTATGCATATGAGAATGATCACAAGCCATGGTGTGAATGGGTGAGGGCAAATTTGGGGTGTTTACACACCCAAACCCCACCAAACAGAAAAAATCCAGTCCAGACAGTCCAATACATATATGATGCATGAAAATAAATACTGAAAACTATAAATAAAGCTGTAAAGAAAACTGTAAATAAACAAAAGTATAATACAACACACAATAATAAACAATCAACACCCAATGAAATAGAAACAAACAAGCGCTAGGAGAGACTCACAGGGGAACCAGAGATTCTCTGGTTAGGAGGTCCCCAGCAGAGTCACCAGTTGTCGCTCCCCGGATTTCCATCCTGGTACAAACGCGAAAGTGGCGCGGAAAGGGTAATGTTGCCAGCCAGACATTTTTATCCCGAAGGAACGGGAATGGTAATGTTGCACAAACCGGAAGAAAAGAAAAGGAAGGACACAGGTCCTACGAACCAAAGAATCTGGGTTCGGGAGTCGGTTACGACCTGGGAAGGTATTAGCACCCCAGATCGTCCTCCGTACCCGACGGGATCCACGCTTGGAAAGAAACTGTTTCAAAGGGTGAAGAAATGAAAGATGCTGTAAATAAAAGGAACTGAACTGGATAAAAGAAAAGAAAAGAGAACTGAAGAAGAAATGAAAAGGAAAAATGTAGGGAAAATAAAGATTGTGCTCGAACGGGCCCTACCCCGCTGCCTACGTACCTCATCTGGACAATGAGGATCAGAGTCGCCGTATTTCCCCTAACTAGGGGTGGAAATTATTGCTTGTGTCTTAAGGCTTGAACTGCCTATGTCAATGCTCAAGTGTTGCAGGCTCGGACGACGAGTGCGTTACCGTCTTGCAAAGTGACAAGTAGGAGTGTAACACCGCAAATTTTCCCTCTTCATTTTAAGCATCATATCACATCATATTCATCATGAACATATCATTTTCTTAGCATCATATCATGGAAAGATGAGGTATAACATCCTTCATGTCCTAGCATCAAGCATATGGTCATCTGTGGAGGTTCTTGAGGCACCACAAGCCATGACAAGGGTCCCAATGGTTTTATGCAAGTCCTATGGTGAGTATACACTCCATTTAAAAGTTCAAGTCCATTGGCAAAGGCTCAGAAGATTGCATGATCATCAGAGATCTCAGGACAAGGCAAAGCTCCTATACAAGGCACCCAAATTAGGGTTTGAGATTCAAGCACCAAGATCTCACAACTTTGGCCATTTAATTTGGGCAAAGTCTTCTATATGTTAATAGGATCCTAGGTGTCAATTTTCATGAGAAAATTCCATGTGGAAGTCAGACAATGCCTCAGTTGCTTGCAGATGAAGTAAAAAGTCAATTGTGCCCTTTAAAAGTCAACTGTGTGATTTCAAGGGGTCTAACCCAAATATTTTGGCGAAGAGGGGTACTTATAATGTTATAAGATGTTTGGAATGATCAAAGTTCAAGAATCATGGAGGTTTGAAGCTTTTTGCAAAAATGGTACAAAGTTGGTTTTAAGGTTTTTCCAAATTTGGCAACTTTTGCCCTAATTTTCAAATGGCCTTAACATGATCAAATATTCTTCAAATGGACCAAAGTCAAACATGAAAGTTGGAGATTAAGGGCTCCCATTTTCAAAAAGTACAAGTACTTTTTCATGGGATCAATGGTTTTTCCTAGGGCCTCTTCGAAAGTTTCATGTAAATTAGGGCAAATTCACTTTTCCATGCATGCACCAAATGCAAGAAGCTTCAAAACTGAATTGTATGACTTGGTTTTGGTTCAAACTTGTTTCAAAGTTAAAATACATCACATTATGATCAATTTTGTCCAAAGAAATTCTCATTTTCTTGCACTACAAGTTTGTGGTTCAAAAAATGCAAAATTGGCCAAATCATGAAATAAGTGTGATGGTTTGATCCAAGGGCCAGGAGTTGCTGCATTTTGATCAAGGGTGGGATTTGCCTTGCACATGGGCTGAGAGGCCAAAGGAAGTATGAGCATGGCATGCTTATTTCACAACTTGCACAATTTGCAAATTCAAAAAAATCTCATGACCTACTCGTGCAAATCTTTTCATTTTTTCAGCATGGGCTTGTGACCTCATACAAAAGCAATTAGGGTTTCAGCTTGCCTCACACCTCTCTCATTTTCTTATTTCCAACTTCTTGCAACATTTGCATATTCTCTCATTTCTCTTCATTCAAGCACTCAATCTCAAAACAAATTGTGGATTTGTAATCAGGGAGAGCTAAGGGTCATTAAGCAACCATTCATTCAAGCTTTCTCTCAAGTTTAGCAAGCTTGCCATTTCAGGGCAGGTGTGATCAAATCTCTAGATCTAGCTTCATTCAAGACCTTAGATGCATTTATTTTGCATCTAGGGTGAAATAGGAGTGCATTGCATCCATTGTTTGGTCTTATATCTCACTGAATCAAGATCTTCACCTCAGGTATGGCTCAAATTCTTTGGATATGGAAATGAAATTAGTTGTACATTTTGTAATCCTTGATCTTCCCTGAGTATTCTGCAAGCATTGGTTTCCATTTTAGTGCATTTTTGAGTGAGTTATGTGAATTTCAAGTTTGATGGTGCAACTTTATTTGCTTCGATCCCTTTGATTTATTAGGTTTTAGGATTTTTTGAGCTCATTTTTGGAATCAGGGCATGTTGTTTAGCCAATCTGGAGGTTTTTGATCATTTTTTATTAGGTTTTGTGTGACTGGTGTGAATTCCGGTGTCGGAGCCCTAGCTCCGGTCACCGGAAACTGGGTTTGTAGCTAGGGTTTTGTCCATTGAAGAAGACGAGCTACTGGCCATTGGATCCCTCCATCGTACGCCCCAGACGCTGCCACCTAGCCCTAGCTCCACTCTCATTTCATTTGTTTCTTTCTTATTTCATTTAAGTCAGCGTGTTTCTCAACCCATGTTACTTGCTATGGTCCAGCCACTCACATCTTTCCATTCCTCCACGTCAATTAATGAGGGAGCATCCATATGCGTTTGATTCATCTCACGCTCCTTGTTTTTTCCAACTTAATTCCTCAAATTTCCACCATAAAACACATAAACCAGCGCCAGTGTCTGGGCCTCAGTGCTGCTATACGCACCCCCACATAGCTAAGCCCAATTCATCTTCAACGTACAATCCATACTAATTGCACCCCATCTCTCCTTTTCTTTTTTATTTCTTTTCTTTTATTTTTTTATTTCATTTTAGTTTCTAATTTTATTAAAATACTTCCTTTCATTAAAAAATTCTCAAAAAAATCATGAGTCATATTTAAAGTCTCTTTTATTTTTTTATATTTTTATTTTCTTTTTTTTCCATGTCCACGTGTCTCAATTAATTTCTTCTTTTAATTAGCTTCTTTTTAAGTTCTTTTTTACCACACTGCCTTGTCAAATTTCCATATGTCTCATTATTTTGAATTTTGATCGCATTCCTTTTGCTATGGATTATTAAGACAATGTACTTCTTGTGTGATTTTTCTCTTTATTTTTAGAATTGTATTTCTTGGGTCTTGATCCTTTGACTTGTGTTGGAAGTTTGTGACCCTAGCTTGTGTTTAAGCCTCCAGTTGACCTAGTTTGCTTCTGAATTTTTCCAAACCCTTTTGGCCCATTGATATAACATGTTTGAATATCACTTGACTTGAGTTGTGAAAGTTTTAGATGATTGGTTGATTTAATGTGAATTTTATCTTGAACCTTGTCCCATTTTGCTTCTTTTGGTCCTTTAGGTCTCTTGTAAGCTTAGAAGGGCACTTGTGCCAACTTCTTCTTCTCATTTGGGGTTCCTTTGGGGTATGGGTACCTTCCGGGTCCTAGCTTAGTGATTGAGTCTTAGGAATTTTTGTGTCTTGCTTCTTTTTAAGTCCTTTCCTTCCTTAAGTGTTTCCATCTCATTTCCTTACTTCTTTCACTCCCATTTTGTATTTGTTTGGTATTGTGTGACCATTCTCTTCATCTTGTTGGCTTCTTAGGCCCTTCTTCCTCTTATTTTGGTTCTGGTTGTCTGCATTGTATCCATGTGTATGCATATTTGCTTTGTATCTTCCTTAAGTGTGCATAAGTTTTCATATGTGTTCATGTTGCATCATTTTGACTTATAAGCTTCATATCTCATTCTCTTGAGTTGCATTTGCATTGTGCATTTGTTCATATCATTTCATTTATGATTGTATGATGTTGGCATGTTATCTTGTTCATTTTGTTTCATTTGTATGCATGCTACTAACCTTGCAGGGGCTATGGTAAGTGTGAGGTGTGGGAATTGAGTTCCACATCTCCAAATCTTTTCTCTTCTTATGTTTATTATGCTAACCATTTGTTTTATTTGGCTTAGGATTTTCTCATATCTTCTTCTATCTTCTTCTTCTCTTCTTTCTTCCTTCCTCATTAGGATAGAAACCTCACTAACCCTTAGGGCATCCATGCATGTTAACACTTAGGATTGTTTAGTCCCCCTTTAGAATTTTTCCTTTGTAATCCTTTTGGTTCTTCTTCTCTTCTCATCTCATAACTCTTAAAAAGCATCTTAATAAGTTTGAAGTGATGTCTTGATCCATAGCCTTATCCCATGAGGTATGCTTGTAGTCTTCCCATCTTGGGATAGTACAAGTTTACCTTGTGATGCACAAGTCTGATCAAGGTATCTTCTTCACCAGGAAAAGCATAAAAACACTTCTTCATCTATAAATACCAAAAACACTTAATAATTCAACAAGTTAGCGAGCTTAGGCCCTAATCTTTGGTTTCAAGTTTTGGGGATCTTCTCCTTACTTGAGTGTGCTTGTTCTATTATTCCATCTTGGAATGTAGTGACAAGTGCACATTCCATTGAAGAGAGCTTGAGTTCACTTCCTTGTGACACACTCCTAAAAGCTTCATAAAAAACACAAACAAACAATAAGCGTCTTTCCTTCGGGAATTCTTTTCTCATTTCATTCACTCCTTACGTGAACTTGCTCCTACTTGTCACTTTGCAAGACGGTTACGCACTCGTCGTCCGAGTCTGCAACACCTGAGCAATGGCATAGGCAGTTCAAGCCTTAATTCAAAAGTAATTTCCTTGTTACCCCTATTTAGGGGAACTACGGCGTCACTGATCCTCGTTATCCTGATGAGGTACGTAGGCAGCGGGGTAGGGCCTGTAACAGCCCGGGCCCCTCGCAAGGCAATCCCGGCACTGCCATCTCACGATCTTCTCTACCCCCCTCACTAGTAGAGTTTTTGCCTTCCGTGGGAATCGAACCTTGTACCCTAGGGTTCAAGTACATGTTCATTCCATTCCCACTACCAATTGAGCTACTAGCTCAAGTGGTAGTGGGAATGGAATGAACATGTACTTGAACCCTAGGGTACAGGGTTCGATTCCCACGGAAGGTAAAAACTCTACTAGTGAGGGGGGTAGAGTAGATCATGAGGTGGCAGTTCTGGGATTGCCTTGCGAGGGGCTCGGGCTGTTACAGGGCCCGTTCGAGCACAATCTTTATTTTCCCTACATTTCTTCTCTTTGCTCTCTTATTCAGTTCTTTTCTCAGTTTCTTTTCCAGTTCATTTCTTTTCTTTGCAGCAACTTTCATACCCTCACCCTTTGAATTAGTTATCTTTGCAAGCGTGGATCCCGTCGGGTACGGAGGACGATCTGGGTGCTAATACCTTCCCAGGTCGTAACCGACTCCCGAACTGAGTCTCTTTGGTTCGTAGGACCTGTGTCCTTCCTCTTCTTTTCTTCTAGTTTGTGCAGCATTACCATTCCCGTTCCTTCAGGATAAAAATGCATGGCTGGCGACTCTATTCTTTTTCCGCGCCACTTTCGCGTTTGTACCAGGATGGAAATCCGGGGAGCGACAAGTAACAATTTCGTAGACAGAGCGAAGGAGATGAGAAAAGAATTCCCGAAGGAAAGACGCTTATTGTTTGTTTGTGTTTTTTAGAAGCTTTTAGGAATGTGTCACAAGGAAGTGAACTCAAGCTCTTTTCCATGGAATGTGCACTTGTCACTACATTCCAAGATGGAATAATAGAACAAGCACACTCAAGGAGAAGATCCCCAAAACTCGAATCCAGAGATTAGGGCTTAAGCTCACTAACTCATTAAATTATTAAGTGTTTTTTTTGTATTTACAATGAAGAAGTGTGTTTTATGATTTTCTTGGTGAAGATAATATCCTGATCAGACTTGTACATCCCAAGACAAGCTTGTACTATCCCAAGATGGGAAGACTACAAGTGTCTCATGGGATAAGGCTATTACTCAAGATATCACTTCAATCTTTATTGAGTGTCTTCTTTAGGGTTTTGAGATGAGAAGAGAAGAGAAGAGAAACAAAAAGAACATAAAGGTAAAAATCTAATGGGGGACTAGTGAATCCTAAAGTTATCATGCAATGGTAATCCTAGGTTAATGAGGTTAACTATCCTAAAGAAGAAAAGAAAGGAAGAGAAAGAGAAGAAATAAGAAGAGGGAGGAAGTAAGGCCTAAGCCCAACAAACACAAATAAGAGCATTAATGAAGAAAGGAGAAGAGAAGAGATAAGATTTGGAGATGTGAGAATCACATCCACACCTCTCACTTACCAAAGCCCCTGAAATGGTTAGTTACACAAGTATAAATGCAATACAAAATGAACATAATGTCAAACTAAAGCTACACAACCAGAAGTGAAGTCATAAACTCAAATGCCAAATGCAAACTTAAAGCACAAGAATGAGAAAAGAAATGCAACTCACAATGAAGCATTATGAATCACCATGACAAAACAAAGTAAACATGAGAAGACACAAAGCAAAAATAGTCAAAACAAAACCACAAGGTGCAAGACCAGAACCCTAACATGTTAGAAAATTGTCTAAGGACCACATGAGATGAAGAGAAGAAGTGTACATAGTCAAACATTCACATCATGAGAGGAAAGAAGCAAAGGAAGTGAAGTGAGCATGCATAAGTGTGGAAGAACTTCATGAGCAACCAAACACAAACTTCTCAAGGCACAAACCACAACCCAAGACCAGAGGGGTCTCAAAAACCTAAGATGGCCCTAAAAATATTGAAGAAGTTGGCACAAGTGCCCTTCTAGGCTAAGGAGTGAACATATAATCCAAAAGAAGCAAAAAGGGACAAGTGAAGAACCAAAATTCAAATCAATCCAAGTAAGCATACAAAAATTCCACAAACTTGCACAAATGATCTTCAATCATCCCATAATAACATGCCAAAAGGAGAGAATGAGAATCAGAAGCTAAGCAAGTCAAATGAGGATTCAAACATGGATTAGGGTTAGAAAGCTTCATGCACAAGTTAGAGACCAAAATCAATTAAACAAAATTCTAAAAATCAGAACAAAAATCACCAATAAACTACACCTCATCATGAATCCAGAGCAAAAAGAATCACTTAAAAATCCAAAATAATGATCAAGATAGAAAATGGACAAGTCAGCATGCTTCAAAATGAAATAAAATGCAATTAATTAAAAGAGACAATTAATTTCCACGTGACAATTAAAATAAATGAAAAATAAAAATACCAAAAATTAAAGAAAACTAAAAGAATCATTCCTGAATTTTTTTGTAATTTTTGATGACCTATTACTATTTTTAAAAATTGAAAAGCAAACTGAAAATAAAATGGAAATAAAAAAAGAAAGAAAATAAAGAAACAGGCCAGGCGGTGCGTTTAGAAAGAAATTCCAGTTCATTTCTCATTGGGCTTAAAAACAGGGGGGTACGAATAGAAATCAAGGCCCACCCAATCTCAGCTCACAATAATATGATGGATATTCAGAATGATCAGGAAATAACAAGGGCCTTCAGATCAAATGTACGCATGTGATTGAGTCATTCATTTAAACAAGTATGCATAATGACTAGATAGGACAGTGAGAGCACAATAACTATGGTGAGGTGAGAAACAAAATGAATTATTCAGATTATAATTTAAAATAGAAAACACTTGCAAGGGAGGGTGGAGTTTTAATGTGTTGTCATGTTTTCCGCCGTCAAGATCCCAGATCCAAAGTCCAGCGTCCATCTTCTTCCTTGAGCTCAGATCAGAATCCGGTGACCGGAGCCCTAGCTCCGGCACCGGAAAATTCAAACATATGAACAAACAATACAGAAATACATCAAAACCTCCAGATCAAGTCATTAAGCTACACTGAAACAAAATATGCTCACAAAATTCACAACGGAACAAAGAATAAGCTGGATCGAAGAAAAACAGATTTATGCATCAAATTTCAGATAAATAATACAACCTCAATATTCATCCATTTTCAAATCCAATCATCACAAAATCATCAGCATATCACACAGATCACAATGCATACAACTAAAACCATTTCTAGATCCATGAATTCAGTGAGTTATCTGAACTTGCAGAGCACGAATTTGGTCAAGATAAGCCTCCAAATGCTACAGATCTACCTCCTTTAGCCTCTCCTTGCAAAATAAATGCAAGAGAGAGCTTGAATTGCTCTAGATCTTGAGCTTCAGCTTGAATCAATGGTAGATTGATGATCCTTAGGGTTCAAGGAAGAAGAATATAAAGTTTGTTTGATGAATGAGTGAGAGAATCAGATGATTCGAAGAGAAATGCAAAAGAAGCCAAAACTTGAGAGTGATGAAATTGTGATGAATCTGAGCACAAAGTAAACCCTAGCCGCTTATATATGATGTTAAATGATCACTGGTGAAAAATAAGAGGGAATGCACGTGAGGAATGAGTGGGAGGAAGAAATTGCAAAATTTGCATGAAGAGTGTGATGAGGTGATTTGCCCGTGCATCCTTCTCATCCTTTGCACATGTTCAATCACAATCCAGCCCTTGGTTCAAAACAAGAAGTATCCTGGCCCTTAGATGTGAGGGTCATGCATTTTGTGTGATCATGCAAATTTGCAATTTATGAAATACCTCACCTCTCATGCACGAATTCTTTTATTTCCTTGGGCAAAAAAATCTTCTCATGCATTGCCTTGAAGCACTATAATCTCATTTTGTCCATCAAACCACTTGAAAACAAGTTACATGAGATTTTGCATTTGGAGGATGCTTAAAATTCATGCCATGCCCGAGAATTCAAGAGATTTTCGAAGGGCATATCTCTCAAACCATGAGGGCTATGAAAAAGTAATTGTACTTTTCAAAAATGGGAGGCTTTAATCTTAAATTTTCATGTTTGGTGGCAATTCATTTGAAGCTTTTTTCACCAAGTTATGTACACTTGAAAATTAGGGCAAAAGTTTACTAAAAATGGCAAATTTCATGACCAATCACATGCCAAAAATGCAAAACACCTCAAAACCTCTTGATTATTGATCTTTAATCTTTCCAAACCTCTTCTAAGGTTATAAGAACATCCCTTGACTAGAAAAATAGGGTTGGACCCCTTAAATTCCCACAGTTGACTTCTAGAATGCACAGTTGACCAATTTCTTCATTTACAAGCAACTGAAGAAATACCTGACTTCCACAAGGAATTTTCTCACCAAATTTCATCCCTAGGATCCTATTAATATATGAGAGACTTTTCCCAAATGAAATGGCAAAAGTCACAAAGTTTTCATGCTTGAAACTCAAACCCTAATTTGGGATCATTGTGTAGGAGCTTTGCCCTAGCTTGAATTCCCTGATGATCCTCCAACCTCCTGGGGCTTTTGTGAATGATCTTAAGTTTGTTAATGCAATGTAGACTCCTCATAGGACTTGAAGAAATTCAATGGGCCTCTTGTTATAGCTTGTGATGCTTCAAATCCTTCCACAGATGATCATATGCCTAATGCTAGGTCATGAGAATGTTATGCCTCATCTTTCCATGCAAAGATGCCAAGGATATGATATGCTTATGATGAATATGATATGATATGATGCTTAAAAAAGAAGAGGGCAAATTTGGGGTGTTACAGTATGCAACATGTATGGCACATAAAACATGATGAACATGCGTAACACTGTGGGAGAACTTCCTTTCTATAAATGTTGCGGATAGCAAGAATCGCCACCGACTTTTATTTTATCCATGTGGAAAGGACATAAAAGAACAGGAAAGACCTATTTTTAAATGACTTAAGTTCGGGGGGTAGGTTATATAAAGGGAAGGTGTTAGCACCCTTTATATCCATGGGCTCTTAGTTACTTAGCTCACTTAAATGTTTTTGAAAAGTGTAGTGTATGATTAGAAATTTTCTAAGTACTTTGTAATGATCCTTGTATGGATGTATACAAAGCCATGTTTGAAAATATTTTAAAATATTGTGAGGTGTGAAAAGTATTTTTGAAGAGTGAGCTAGTAACTATGAGGTACCTACCCTAGACTAAGTCATTCATTTTCTTATATGTCCTTTTAAGGGTAAAACTATCCCTATTATCAAGGAATAGGTAGTCATTACCTTGGATTTTATTAAGGGACGGGTGTAGGGTCATCGTATGGCCAATAAAGGCAACATGTAGGGGTGTTTTTAGCAATTTAAAGGGACTATCATCATATTTATCGAAGGGACAAGATCATTATCGTAGGCAACCTCGAAGGGACTTGATCTTTTAAATTCTTTAAAGGGACAATGATGACTTATTTTTTTAAGGGACTTTGCTTAAAACACCCTTATATTCGAGGAACTTGACCATTGAAATAAGGCAACCAAGAGGAATACCCTAGGAAGTGCAGATGGCGATCAAAGATCGACTTATGTGTGTGAGTGTTTTTTATTCATATATTTGTCTTGAATTTAATTTTCTAAGTTCAATTATTTATAGTAAGTTTTGCACTCCCTAAATTACTAACCACGCAGTTAAATATTTACAAAGAAGATAAAGAAGGAAAAATAAATCTATAAGCTATTACAATGCTTTGGCAGATACATAATAGTCGGATAGAAATAAAACAAGAATATAAATATAACAAAGCAATAATAATAAATATAATAATAGCAAGAATAATAAAGCAATAGTAATAAGATTAAAGCAAAAATAAATAATAAAAAAGATTAGAAGTTATTTGAATTAGTAAAAAAAGAAACTAGATTTAGAAGAAAAAGAATAAACAATTAAAGATTATTAGGAAAATACAACTTTAATTAATTTTAATTATTTACATTAATTAATTTATAAAAATAACTAATTATGTACAACATTAGAATTTTTAATAAAATTATTAATTAAGTTTCTTTCTATTATTTACAAAATATATAAAAAATTAATATTATAATTGAGTAATAAAAAAAATAAGGTTATAAAAATAATTAGTATTTATTTACAAAATATGCATTTATAATAAAAATCATATACAAAAATTAGAAAAGTAAAACTTCTTTACAAAATATTATTTTTTAGGTTTTCATTTTAATTTAGAAAAGATTTAATTTAATTAACTAATTTATATATATAATAATAATAATTAAAATAAAATAAATTGATTTAAAAAAGGTTAAAATTAGAGAAATAACAAAAAATACATACCTGAAGGAGCCTGGGGTCGAACCCAGGACTCCATCCCTCCATCACATGCCTTCAAACCAGTTGGGCTATATGCGTCTGATGTATATACGCTGGGTATCAATTATTATATTTTAATCCTGCTAAAATAAATGATTAACAAAAAAAGTTGGCCTCAACCGGGTTCGAACACAGGTCTTGGACATCACACGCACGTATTACAGCCACTGAACCAACCAATGTTTACTGAAAAAAATAGAAAACATATCTAAGAATATTATATCCAAATTTTGAATTTTCAGATGGCGCCAATTTCATCATCTTCTTCCTCAGAATTCGCAGGTTTACCTGCGAATTTTCTTGCGAAAATACCTGCGAAATTACCTGCGTATGAAAACCTGCAAAATTCAAACCACCTTATACGTGCACGATTGCCCCAAATTGATCATGCCAACATGATCTACACAGTCCATTTAACTTATTTGTGGTATTAAAATATGATTAGATTAGTTAAATTAGGAAACACTAATTTGAAGAGCAAGAACCCTAAAATGGTGTTTTTACGGATTGGCCTTGGTTCTTCAATTTCTTTGCCCATAAACGATCTAAACATCATTGCTAACAAGAATACATGGTTAGAATTCATCAATAACATACAAATAATTGGAATCGAAGGAAAACAAAACACAAGAAAGTTTGGTTCGGTTTATGCATATGGGATTGATTCTGGCAATGCGAATGGCTTAGACACGTTCAATGATCATCATGGGAGGGATTGATGTTCTTGGAATGCACTTAAACTACCTCCAACCAAAAATCCGATATTGACTTTTTCTTGAAATTTTTAAGATTTTTTCTCTTCCTTGGCTGCAACAAAATGTGTCCTCATGCTTGTGTTAACTTGTATTCTTATAGAAGAATGACTTTAGGTCAAAAAATCAGATGGTTTTGTGGGCTTTTGGATAGCTTGAGTGTGAAGAAAGATCAAACATAAATGTGATGAAAAATCATATATTTTCATACCCAAGAGGCTGTGCACGAATTTGGATAGAATCAAATAAACTTGAATGATGTTTATGAGCTTCTAGAAGAAGAATCAAATCAAATATTTGAATTTTCATATTTTATTTTGATTTAAATTGAATTTTAATGAATAAAATCCAAATAAATAATAAATAAATTATAAAAATAAGAATTATTTGGGATTGGGTCGTGCTTGATGTTATCATGAAGATTGGGTTGCAAAATGATAGGCCCATTTGGAAAAATTTGGATTTGAGACCTTATTTTCTCAATGCACCCCTTAAAAATATCCCAACTTTGACGAGGCATAAATCCCTCAATTTTAAGGCTATGAAAGTGTTCTTGGACATTTTGGAAATCTTAAAGAGTCCTCTAACAAACCTATTTGTTCTCATGTCCATATAATTTACCATTTTCAAATTATGCTCTTTGGAAGAAGTTGACTTTTTGCTGACTTTTAAAATGACCTGTAATATTTTAGCTCATACTTTCCAAATGAAGCATTTTTAGGCTTGGCTTGTGAGACACAAAGTTGTGGAGAATTAAATTTCCTTCAAAATGAGCTTTGGATGGGAAATTTTTGATGAAGCATGTGAAAGTTATGGCTGATGAAAGTTCAGTTGACGTTTACTGTGAAACCCTAATTTAGAAACTTCTTGATTCTTGATGATTTGAGACTTCCTTGATGAATCATGATCAACCCTTAATCAAATGATGAATTTTACTTCATAAAATTTATGTTGGCAAAAAATCTTGAAGTTTGACTTTAATTTGACCACAGTTGACCTCAGTTTGACTTTTTAACTTCTTTGATTGATTTTTGCATATCTTATCATCTGACTCGTCAAACTTATTGGGAAATCCTTGTAACTTGACATGGGGATTCTTGAATACATGTGGGATGTTATGAAGCTTACTTGAGGCCTTGGAAGTCCATTTAGCTCAGATAAAATCAAAACCCTAGTTGTGTATCCATTTCATAGGAGGATGTTTTGTCTGGGATAACTCTTAAACTTACTGACCAATTGTGAACCTTGTGAACCTTGAGAGAACTCTAGGGAAACCTTAATTTGATTGTGGGAGGGCAAATTTTGGGGTATAACAGCTGCCCCTATTCAATTTTCTGAAATCTGAGTAGTAAGATTGGCATGCACGCCATTCGTAACTTGAAGGTTGAAGAGGATTGAACACAAAAGCACAAAAATTTGCACTTGCCGGTGCGTTGAATGATACTGTTGGTTGATTGTATTGCTTGAATGGGCTTAAAGATGCCATTCGGGGGAAAATTCTTCAGATATATTTCTTTGAGAGGAAAGCAATCCAAAATATGAAGATCTAGCCTTTGGGTGGATAAACAATGACCCAAGGTAATGATATGGCTTTTGAAAAGATAAACAACGTCCCAAAATAGCCTTCGGGAAGATAAACAACGTCCCAAGATAATGAGATAACCTTCAAGTAGATAAACAACGACCCAAGGTAACGGTACGACTTTTGAGAAGATAAACGACGTCTCAAGATAGCCTTCGGGAAGATAAACAACGTCCCAAGATAAAGAGATAACCTTTTGGTAGATAAACAACGGCCCAAGGTAACAATATGGCTTTTGAGAAGATAAACAACGTATCAAGATAGCCTTCGGGAGGATAAACAACGTCCCAAGATAATGAGATAACCTTTGGGTAGAAAAACGACGGCCCAAGGTAACAATATGGCTTTTAAGATGATAAACGATGTATCAAGATAGCCTTCGGGAAGATAAATGACGTCCCAAGATAATGAGATAACCTTTGGGTATATAAACGACGACCCAAGGTAACAATATGGCTTTTGAGAAGATAAACGACGTCTCAAGATAACCTTCGGGAAGATAAACGACGTCCCAAGATAATGAGATAACCTTTGGGTAGATAAACGTCGGACCAAGGTAACAATATGGCTTTTGAGAAGATAAACGACGTCTCAAGATAAAATTCGGGAAGATAAACAACGTCCCAAGATAATGAGATAACCTTTGGGTAGATAAACAATGGCCCAAGGTAAAAATATGGCTTTTGAGAAGATAAACGACGTCTCAAGATAACTTCTAGAAAGATAAACGATGTCCCAAGATAATGAGATAACCTTTGGGTAGATAAACAACGACCCAAGGTAACAATATGGCTTTTGATAAGATAAACGACGTCTCAAAATAGCCTTCGCGAAAACAACATCCCAAGATAATGAGATAACCTTTGGGTAGATAAATGAAGGCCCAAGGTATTGATAATGCTTTTGAGAAGATAAACGACGTCTCAAAATAGCCTTCGGGAAGATAAATGACATCCCAAGATAATGAGATAACCTTTGGGTAGATAAACGACGTCCCAAGGTTACAATATGGCTTTTGAGAAGATAAAAGACGTCTCAAAATAGCCTTCGGGAAGATAAACGACATCCCAAGATTACAGTATGGCTTTTGAGAAGATAAATGAAGTCTCAAGATAGCCTTCGGGAAGATAAACAACGTCCCAGGATAAACAGATAACCTTTGGGTAGATAAACGATGGCGCAAGGCAACAATATGGCTTTTGAGAAGATAAACGACGTCTCAAAATAGCCTTCGGGAAGATAAACGACGCCTCAAGATAATGAGATAACCTTTGGGTAGATGAACGACGGCCCAAGGTAACAAAATGTCTTTTGAGATAATAAACGACGTCTCAAGATAGTCTTCGGGAAGATAAACGATGTCCAAAGATAATGAGATAACCTTTGGGTAGATAAACGACGACCCAAGGTAACAATATGGCTTTTGAGAAGATAAACATCGTCTCAAAATAGCCTTCTGGAAGATAAACAAATTCCCATGATAATGAGATAACCTTTGGGTAGATAAACGACGACCCAAGGTAACAATATGGCTTTTGAGAAGATAAACGACGTCTCAAAATAGCCTTCGGGAAGATAAACGACGTCCCGTGATAATGAGATAACCTTTGGGTAGATAAACGACGGCCCAAGGTAATGTAAACACTCCAAATTTGCCTCAACCGGGTTCGAACACAGGTCTTGGACATCACACGCACGTATTACAGCTACTGAACCAACCAATGTTTACTGAAAAAAATAGAAAACATATCTAAGAATATTATATCCAAATTTTGAATTTTCAGATGGCGCCAATTTCATCATCTTCTTCCTCAGAATTCGCAGGTTTACCTGCGAATTTTCTTGCGAAAATACCTGCGAAATTACCTGCGTATGAAAACCTGCAAAATTCAAACCACCTTATACGTGCACGATTGCCCCAAATTGATCATGCCAACATGATCTACACAGTCCATTTAACTTATTTGTGGTATTAAAAAATGATTAGATTAGTTAAATTAGGAAACACTAATTTGAAGAGCAAGAACCCTAAAATGGTGTTTTTACGGATTGGCCTTGGTTCTTCAATTTCTTTGCCCATAAACGATCTAAACATCATTGCTAACAAGAATACATGGTTAGAATTCATCAATAACATACAAATAATTGGAATCGAAGGAAAACAAAACACAAGAAAGTTTGGTTCGGTTTATGCATATGGGATTGATTCTGGCAATGCGAATGGCTTAGACACGTTCAATGATCATCATGGGAGGGATTGATGTTCTTGGAATGCACTTAAACTACCTCCAACCAAAAATCCGATATTGACTTTTTCTTGAAATTTTTGAGATTTTTTCTCTTCCTTGGCTGCAACAAAATGTGTCCTCATGCTTGTGTTAACTTGTATTCTTATAGAAGAATGACTTTAGGTCAAAAAATCAGATGGTTTTGTGGGCTTTTGGATAGCTTGAGTGTGAAGAAAGATCAAACATAAATGTGATGAAAAATCATATATTTTCATACCCAAGAGGCTGTGCACGAATTTGGATAGAATCAAATAAACTTGAATGATGTTTATGAGCTTCTAGAAGAAGAATCAAATCAAATATTTGAATTTTCATATTTTATTTTGATTTAAATTGAATTTTAATGAATAAAATCCAAATAAATAATAAATAAATTATAAAAATAAGAATTATTTGGGATTGGGTCGTGCTTGATGTTATCATGAAGATTGGGTTGCAAAATGATAGGCCCATTTGGAAAAATTTGGATTTGAGACCTTATTTTCTCAATGCACCCCTTAAAAATATCCCAACTTTGACGAGGTATAAATCCCTCAATTTTAAGGCTATGAAAGTGTTCTTGGACATTTTGGAAATCTTAAAGAGTCCTCTAACAAACCTCTTTGTTCTCATGTCCATATAATTTACCATTTTCAAATTATGATCTTTGGAAGAAGTTGACTTTTTGCTGACTTTTAAAATGACCTGTAATATTTTAGCTCATACTTTCCAAATGAAGCATTTTTAGGCTTGGCTTGTGAGACACAAAGTTGTGGAGAATTAAATTTCCTTCAAAATGAGCTATGGATGGGAAATTTTTGATGAAGCATGTGAAAGTTATGGCTGATGAAAGTTCAGTTGACGTTTACTGTGAAACCCTAATTTAGAAACTTCTTGATTCTTGATGATTTGAGACTTCCTTGATGAATCATGATCAACCCTTAATCAAATGATGAATTTTACTTCATAAAATTTATGTTGGCAAAAAATCTTGAAGTTTGACTTTAATTTGACCATAGTTGACCTCAGTTTGACTTTTTAACTTCTTTGACTGATTTTTGCATATCTTATCATCTGACTCGTCAAACTTATTGGGAAAGCCTTGCAACTTGACATGGGGATTCTTGAATACATGTGGGATGTTATGAAGCTTACTTGAGGCCTTGGAAGTCCATTTAGCTCAGATAAAATCAAAACCCTAGTTGTGTATCCATTTCATAGGAGGATGTTTTGTCTGGGATAACTCTTAAACTTACTGACCAATTGTGAACCTTTTGAACCTTGAGAGAACTCTAGGGAAACCTTAATTTTATTGTTGGAGGGCAAATTTTGGGGTAAAACAGCTGCCCCTATTCAATTTTCTGAAATCTGAGTAGTAAGATTGGCATGCACGCCATTCGTAACTTGAAGGTTGAAGAGGATTGAACACAAAAGCACAAAAATTTGCACTTGCTGGTGCGTAGAATGATACTGTTGGTTGATTGTATTGCTTGAATGGGCTTAAAGATGCCATTCGGAGAAAAATTCTTCAGATATATTTCTTTGAGGGGAAAGCAATCCAAAATATGAAGATCTAGCCTTTGGGTGGATAAACAATGACCCAAGGTAATGATATGGCTTTTGAAAAGATAAACAACGTCCCAAAATAGCCTTCGGGAAGATAAAAAACGTCCCAAGATAATGAGATAACCTTCGAGTAGATAAACGACGACCCAAGGTAACGGTACGACTTTTGAGAAGATAAACAACGTCTCAAGATAGCCTTCGGGAAGATAAACAACGTCCCAAGATAAAGAGATAACCTTTTGGTAGATAAACAACGGCCCAAGGTAACAATATGGATTTTGAGAAGATAAACAACGTATCAAGATAGCCTTCGGGAAGATAAACAACGTCCCAAGATAATGAGATAACCTTTGGGTAGAAAAACGACGGCCCAAGGTAACAATATGGCTTTTAAGATGATAAACGATGTCTCAAGATAGCCTCCGGGAAGATAAATGACATCCCAAGATAATGAGATAACCTTTGGGTATATAAACGACGACCCAAGGTAACAATATGGCTTTTGAGAAGATAAACGACGTCTCAAGATAACCTTCGGGAAGATAAACGATGTCCCAAGATAATGAGATAACCTTTGGGTAGATAAACGACGGACCAAGGTAACAATATGGCTTTTGAGAAGATAAACGACGTCTCAAGATAAAATTCGGGAAGATAAACAACGTCCCAAGATAATGAGATAACCTTTGGGTAGATAAACAATGGCCCAAGGTAAAAATATGGCTTTTGAGAAGATAAACGACGTCTCAAGATAACTTCTAGGAGGATAAACGATGTCCCAAGATAATGAGATAACCTTTGGGTAGATAAACAACGGCCCAAGGTAACAATATGGCTTTTGATAAGATAAACGACGTCTCAAAATAGCCTTCGCGAAAACAACATCCCAAGATAATGAGATAACCTTTTGGTAGATAAATGAAGGCCCAACGTATTGATAATGCTTTTGAGAAGATAAACGACGTCTCAAAATAGCCTTCGGGAAGATAAATGACATCCCAAGATAATGAGATAACCTTTGGGTAGATAAACGACGTCCCAAGGTTACAATATGGCTTTTGAGAAGATAAAAGACGTCTCAAAATAGCCTTCGGGAAGATAAACGACGTCCCAAGATAACAATATGGCTTTTGAGAAGATAAATGACGTCTCAAGATAGCCTTCGGGAAGATAAACAACGTCCCAGGATAAACAGATAACCTTTGGGTAGATAAACGATGGCCCAGGGCAACAATATGGCTTTTGAGAAGATAAACGACGTCTCAAAATAGCCTTCGGGAAGATAAACGACGCCCCAAGATAATGAGATAACCTTTGGGTAGATGAACGACGGCCCAAGGTAACAAAATGTCTTTTGAGATGATAAACGACGTCTCAAGATAGTCTTCGGGAAGATAAACGACGTCCAAAGATAATGAGATAACCTTTGGGTAGATAAACGACGACCCAAGGTAACAATATGGCTTTTGAGAAGATAAACATCGTCTCAAAATAGCCTTCTGGAAGATAAACAAATTCCCATGATAATGAGATAACCTTTGGGTAGATAAACGACGACCCAAGGTAACAATATGGCTTTTGAGAAGATAAACGACGTCTCAAAATAGCCTTCGGGAAGATAAACGACGTCCCGTGATAATGAGATAACCTTTGGGTAGATAAACGACGGCCCAAGGTAATGTAAACACTCCAAATTTGCCCTCTCTTTTTTCTCACACCTTGACTTGTGATCCTTCATGTTGCATTGCATAAGCATACCATCTCACACTGCATAGTTATTTCACTACATAGCTACATAGTTTGGGTTTGTGATCTGGTGAATCTTATAAGTGGTTTGAGCCATCTCAGGGGCCATGAAGCATTCCAAGAGGGTCCATGAGTCTTCTATGATCATATTATACCTCCAAGTTTGCTTTGAAGTCACAAAATCTCAAAGGATTGCACAGTTACCCAGGCAGGCTCAGGGTTCCTACACAGATGACCAGTAATTAGGGTTTTGGGTATGAGGCCCTTACACTCAAAATACTTGGCCATTCTTGATTCTATTGGTTTATATATGATATAAGGAGCATGTGTACCAAATTTGAAGCAAAAATTCCTTGTGGAAGTCATTTAATCAAAGGATAACTTGTTGCGCAAGAAAAGTCAGAATAAGGGCATCTGAGGCCACTAACAAGGGCTCCAAAGGGTCATCATCATCATAAATTTGAGGTCCTATGATATTTATTTGATCTTAGGAATGCTTGGAAGTTCACAAGATTGAAGAATTTTGAGCCATTTGAAAACTTGCCATTTTTGGACATAACTTGTAATGAAAACTTTCCATTTTGGGAAAGATCTTCAACCTCCTCTTTCTTGATCAAAAAGGTTTCAAATGAATTTTCTTCAAACATGAAAGTTGTAGGTTGGATCTTCCCATTTTCAAAAAGTACAAGAACTCCTCTTGATTCATCCTAGAGCTCAAGATATGGCAAGTCAAAGTTGGAAAAAATCTCATAATTTTCAAGTTCATGTCAAAGAGGGAAATGTGCAAAATGGTATTTCGGGCCTTTATGTGACCTCTAATCCACTCAAATACATCATGCCATGATCAAACAACTTCTAAAGATCAGAATTGGGCCAAGAACCTAGGGTTTTCATGACTTGCTTCTCAAGAAATGTCAAAGTTGGAAAAATGCAAAATCTATGAGAACTCTTGAATCAAGCTGCATAGCTCATAGCATTTGATCGCAAGGCCCTCCTTGAAGCTAGCTGAACACAATCCAGCCAGAAAATCATTTCTGCACCATGCCATACCTCAAGTACACCAAACCTTGACTTTTTGCAATTTCTCCCATACTCTTGGAATAGTGATCAACAACCTCTACAAACCTACTCCATGACCTACTCAAACATTTTGGGAGAGATATAGCAGCTCATTTAGCCTTAGAACACACACACTTTAGATTACACAAAAAACCACTTCAAACTTCATCTCTTTGATTCTCATTACATAGCCATCAAACCTCAAATTTTCTTTCACCATTCAATCATACATGACCTAAGGAACATTTCCCACCCATCACCATGACCTGAAACAGCCTCAAACAAAAACACAATTTCTACCATATCAGAACTGAACACTTCAAAATAATCCCTCTCAACTCCATTCAAGCTTTCCATTAGCTTCGGAAGGACCAAAGAAGCTGATTTGCACAAGAAGGTGGCCCTGAAAGCTCCAGTTTGAAGAACTTCAGCTCAGGTATCCATCAAGAACAAATATTCCAGAACCTCTTTTTCTTGTTGTAAGTTGATTCTACATGTTATCATGATCATCATGATGTGTTTAGAATTGAAAATGAGTGAGAAATGAGTATGTATTGATGTTCTAAATTTTTGCTCGTGAAAAATGTTTGCTTCGATTTGCTCGATTCATGTAATTTAAATGTTGTTTGATGATTGATTTGTGTTGTATGATGTGAGAGGATCATATTTGGGCAGGTTTTGTGAGTTTTAGTGAATTATAGAGGAAGTTAGGGTTGGGGCTGTCGCTCCCCGGACTTTCGTCCCGGTGCAAACGCGAACCGTCTGTGATGTTGGAGGTTGAGGTTGAATAGAGTCGCCAACTAGGCATTTTTATCCCGAAGGAAATGTAATGCTGAATAAACCTAGAAAGATATGGATAAGACGGTTGCGAACCAAAGAAACTGAGAAAGGGGGTAGGTTATGACCTGGGAAGGTATTAGCACCCAGATCGTTCGTCGTACTCGACGGGATCCACGCTTACTTGATTGTGTTTTAAGGGGAATGGTGTATGTGCTAAATTGTGCATAAAAATCTAGGGAGAAAAGGATGTACAGAGTGTTAGTGCAAAAAGAAAGTGAATGCTCAAAACTGAGGCTAAGGAAGGAGAACTAGAAAAAGGAGAGAGGGGGAAGACAAAGAGACTTTTGTTCGATAACCGTTAAGTTATGCCTACGTATCCTCTCGTGCAATGAGGAAGTCAGAACACCGTAGTTCGACTCAAAGAGACTTAGATGATTTTGTTGTGAACTGCTTGCTTGTCTATGCTCAAGTGTATGACTCGTCTAGCTCGAGTGCTAACTGTCTTGCATTAGACGGAAGAAGCGAATTCTCGTTTTCAGAGTGAATATGATGAGAAAAGAATCCCGTAGGAGACGTTTATTATTTGTTTTTTGTATTTTCAGTTTTTTTAATTGTTTTTTGGTGTTTTGTATAAGATAATGAGCTTAAGCCTTAATCAAGGGTTTGCAAACTCATTATATCACCCCTGATAGGGATAATGAGTCTACTTAAGTATGAGATGGATATCCAAACTTAATTACCCTAATGATGCAGGATTAAGATCATTAACCTACTTGTGATTATTAAGTGTTTTTTTTTGAATTTTTGTTTTGTGTTAAGTAATGAGTTTAATCTCTAATCAGGGATTAGTGAACTCATTACACCATCCTAAGAGAAGGATAATAGATGAGAACACTTAAGATGAGGAAAACTCCTCAACTTAATCCATGGTTAGGGATTAAAATCATTATATAACAAGCCTTTATTAAAGTGGATTTTAATTAAAGGTGGGATTAAGAAAGGGATTTTATGTTTGTAAGACTAAACCTGAGGGGGACTTGTCCATTAAACATTAGGGTTAGTCCCTCTGAACCAACAGGAAGAGATGTAACCCTAATATAAGGCCCAAGTTACAAGCTTAAGTCTTAATGATTATTATGTGTTTTGATTAGGAGGTGTAAACAACTTAAAGGTTTAACACTAAGTATTAAAGTTATACACTCCATCCTAAGATAAGGACACATGCATAACCCTAATTCAGAGCCTCAAAACCTTAACTGTTTAGCCTTGATTATGAGATGAGAAGCATAGACTCAAGGAGACTCAAAGGTAAAAACTAAGGGAGACTATGCACAACCCTAAAGTTATTATGCTTGGATATTCCTATGGTTTGTGAGGCTTAGAGAAAGATCTTCAGATTGGCCACCAAGGAAGGAGAAGCAAATGAAAAGAGAAGAGAATGGAGAACAGGTTACTTACTTCCTGGAGAAGTTAAGTAACCTAAGAGAAAGAAAAAGGAGCAAGAGAGAGCATAAGTGAGTCAAACTCACTTCAAATAAAAATAAAGATGCAAATGAAAAGATGAGAAGAGATTGGATGTGGAGGAAAATCCACATCCTAAACAACTTACCTGAAGCCCCTGAAATGGTTAGTATGAATGCATAAGACATGAAACAAAAAGAAACAAGGCAAATGAAGATGCAATGATCAAGACCAGAAGTGAAAACACAATGAAAATGTGTTATGAAATGATACAAAGACATGTACAATGTTTATGTATGATCATACAAGAGATGAGATGCAAAGGAAAGCATGTTAGAAGCTTGAAATCACATGAATATACATAAGAAGTAATGAATGCAAAACATACCAAATGGATGCAACAATGATCAACCAATGTTCACACATGTCCTAAGGTGTCTAAAATGACATACAAATGCATGAGATGTCATGAAAAGTTCTTATGATGAAGGTATGCAAAGATGAATGCAAATGAACATGACAAATTAGGGTTTTAAGAAAGTATGAGATGCATATGATCAAAACAGAAGCAAAACACATGATAAAAAATTGAAATTGCAACCAAATGAACCCAAAACACACATAAGATCACTCCCCAAAGATGGAAGTCAGAAGCTATACCAAAGTCAAGTTATGGTTTTTTCTAAGTTAGGCTAGGGTTTTGGGTACCTCTTCATGAAAAATGCCAAAAAAATAGAAAATGCAATGCAAAAATATTAGTTAAACACCCTAGATACTATATGCAAAGTATGAAAGAATGCAAAAAGAACCATGCACAAACACATCTTGGTTGATCAAAAATGATTTTTTGAAGTTAGGGTTAGAAAAATAGGAAATTTGGAAACCCTAATTCATGGTTAATTGTCAAAACATGATCAAACCCTAAAATAAATTTGTAATATAAGTTTGTAAATTGTTCTAAATATGTAGGAATGCTTCATGAATTTTTTTGTGATTTTTAAATACCTAAAAGTATTTTTAATTAATTAAAATAATTTAATTAATAAAATAATACAATTAAATGATTTAAAAATAGATTTTTAATGCAAAAATTTAAAATAAAAATGTTTTTTGTTTCTGAAAATTATTTAAAGACAAAATGCAAAAGATCATAATTTTTGAAAATGATTTGCTATATTAAATAATTAAAGGAAAGAAATGCAAAATATATAAAAAGAAAATGAAAAGTAATTGAAATGAGAGGTCCAGATTGTGTGGAGGCTGGATCAAAGGCTAGGATTGCAAGTCAGCTTGACTTGAGGTATGAGGGATCAAAGGTCCAGATTCAAATTTGGGCTTCGCGCGTGATCCAATGACTATGGTTCATTATGAGATTTTAATTATAATTAATTAGAATTAATTAGAATTAGGGTTAATGGAATAATCTGGACCGTTCACACGCTAAGCTAATCAGGATCCTATGGCTCACAATCAATCTAGCAATGCAAAACCCTAATTAACCCTAATGATTTTCAGGTGACCGGAGATAAGCTCCGGTCATCTTCTCCGGCCAGCCAAATCCCCAACTTCTTCCCTAGGTCATTAAACAACATCAAATCTGCCCAGAAACTTTCTCCAAACATCATAGAACACAAATCCACAAACAAAAATCATTTATAACACATTGTCGCTCCCTGGATTTTCATCCTGGTACAAGCGCGAAAGTAGCGTGGAAAGAGGTAGAGTCGCCAACCAGGAACTTTTATCCCGAAGAAACTGGAATGGTAATGCTGCACAAACCGAAGAAAAGAAAAGGAAGGACAAAGGTCCTACGAACCAAAGAGACTGAGTTTGGGAGTCGATTACGACCTGGGAAGGTATTAGCACCCCGGATCGTCTGCCTTACCCGACGGGATCCACGCTTGCAAAGAAACTGCTTCAAAAGGGTGAAAGAATGAAAGCTGCTGCAAAAAGAAAGGAACTGGATCTGGAAAGAAAAGAAATGGGGAAAAATGTAAGGAAAATTAAAGAGTGTGCTCGAACGGGCCCTACCCTGCTGCCTACGTACCTCATCTGGACATGAGTATCAAAGTCGCCGTAGTTCCCCTAACTAGGGGTGGAAAAGATTGCTTGTGAATTAAGGCTTGAACTACCTATGTCAATGCTCAGGTGTTGCAGGCTCGGACGGCGAGTGTGTAACCGTCTTGCAAAATGACAAGTAGGAGCAAGTTTGCATACAGAGCGAAGGAGATGAGAAAAGAAGTCTCGAAGGAGACACTTATTGTTTGTTTGTTTTTTTTATGAGTTTTTTATTTTTGTGGCATAAGAGAATGAACTCAAACTCTTTTCCATGGAATGTGTACTTGCTACTACATTCCAAGATGGAATAATAGAACAAGCACACCAAGTAAGGAGAATTTATCCAAAACTTGTCTCCAAGGGCAAGGGCCTAAGTTCATTGACTTGTTGAACGTATTAAGTAATTTTGTAATTTGAAATGAAGAAGTATTTTTTAGGATTTTCTTGATGAAGATGACTTCATGATCCGACTTGTGCATCATGCTAGACAAATGCACTATTCCAAGATAGAATGAATACATATGCCCCATGGAATAAGGCTATTACACAAGAAGTCACTTCTTTCTTTATTAATGTTTATTTATGCTTTTGTTTTGAGATGAGAAGAGAAAGAACCAAAAGAGAAAAAGGCAAAAATCTAATGGGGAAAGACTAACCCTAAAGTTATCATGCAAAGGTGGTCCTAAGGTTAGTGAGGTTTCAACTATCCTAAGAGAAAAGAAGAACCAAAAGAGAAGGAAAGAAGAGGATAAGAAAGCTAGAGAGCAACTTACTCCTCTAAAGGAGATAAGTTGCTCCTAGAGGGGAAAGATAAGAATTGAATCACATGATGGCATAAGGCACATCAAAATCACAAAGTAGAAAGCAACTTAAAAATAAGAAAATATGAAAAATTGAAATGTGGACAAACATCCACACTTCTCTTACCATGAGCCCCAAAAATGTTAGCAAGATTCCAGCAAACTGATCAACACAATCATGGAATTAGCATGCTCAAAGCTCAATAAAAAGAATTTACACAAACATGCCAAGCTTTGAGAATACATGACTTACGCGTCGAGAACATTAAAGCATACATCAACCAGCAAGAAAATCGCCCTAAACTAGCATATTCAATGATCATACAATGATCCATGGAAATTAAGACAAGCAAGGCGATCAAACAAGCTCAAAATAGCTCAAAAAAGGCACTCTGCTTCAGTGTTAACCGGTTAACCAAAGCGTTAACCAGTTAACCAGTCCAAACCTGCAGATGAACAACACAGAAATAGGTGCGTTAACCGGTTAACCAAAGCGTTAACCAGTTAACACTGTAAAAACAGCAACAAAACCTGCAGAAAATCAGCTCAAATCCAGCTTATCCAAATAATTTCACACCAGACCAGCATTCAATTAAGCATGAAATAAAAGGATCAATTCACATTAATCACTACCATTAAGCTCATGAACATTAACACGCGGATCCGATAACAAATCAACCAATCAATTCAAGTAAATACACAAACACATGGTATATCTAGGAACAAGCATGTAAATAAGCTAAAAACAGAGCTAGATCTGAATTTAACCAACCTACAAAGCTGAGGTATGCTTTGCTAATTGTTGTTTGAGCTTGAAATGAGGAAATGAACGGAAAACTTGGAAGATCCGGTGTTAATCTTCACACATCGTACAAAATAAATGCAAGCAACGGATCTTGATGCAGAATTTTGGCACCAAAAGCACTTCTAATCTCCAAACCAGATCTAAACCAAGTAGAGAAATCAAAAAATTAATGCAAAGAAGCTATGGATGGAGGTCTAGTTCCAAGATCTACAAGCTTTAAGGCAAAGTCTTGTGATCTTCAAAGAGGAACTTTGAGTGATTTGGAAAATTGGGAGAAAAAAGTGAGAGAATGGTGAGAGAGATCAAAATTCAGAAAAATTAGAATTGAAAATTATGAGAGAACCCCCTCTTGGTTTGGAGGGAAATGGAATAAATATGGTTTAGGTTTTGGGCCAAATATTTTGGTTTGGGATCCAAAACATAGGGTTTGGAATTGGCTTAGAAAGTGATTAGGACCTAGCATTGGAATTAGGCTTGGATAAAAGCTCTAGATCCTTCTCCTTAATTCAAAATGAATAAAAATCAGAAAAATGCAAAATTGGAGCCAAAGGCACATGTTGAATTTTGCAGCTAGAATTCAAAATTCGCAGCCGTTAACCAGTTAACCAAAGCGTTAACTGTTTGACGCTAGTGAATTTTGAATTCTCCCTCCTTTTGGTGGGAAACCTCAAGAATAACCTGGCGCCAACCATTCTGATCTGATTTTGACCCCCAATCCCTTTTTTAGGGCTTTGACAATGATACAAAGCTTGTATAGAAGATCCTATGAGCTTCTTTCCAGGTCACCATGCTCTTGATTTTGACTTGTAGTGCTTCAAATTTCCCGGATGTTTGATCATATGCCTTATGCTTGAACATGCAAGTGCTATACTTCATTTTTCTATGCAAAATGCTAAGGACATGACATGCTTATGATGATTATGATATGATGATGATGTTAAACAGAAGATGGCAAATTTGGGGTGTTACAGCGGCCCCTATTCAAGTAACTGTTAATCTGAAAAGGACTGTAGCACGGGCTATCGACCGTTCAAGATAAACCATGGTTGAATACCAAGAAGACCTGAAATTTGCACTCTGCTGGAGAATGAAAGCAATGGGAAATAAACCCAACCAAATGACGCTTTGGCGACTGAAGTGGGGACAAAGCAGACGAGCTCCTTCCAAATTTGAATTGTCACGACGTATAAGAAAACTTAGACATACGAGTCCCCCTCAAAGCCAACCTGTTACGCCAGGAATTGGACATACGAGCCCTCTTCAAGAAACCTTTTACGCCAGGAAATGGACATAAAAGCCCTCTTCAAACTTTTTACAAAAACATATGACTTGAGATAGACGAACCTCCTTCGGATAAACCTATTATACCAGGACCGGTGATGCACTTAAGTCTGTGGGATAGACATATATAATCAGGATAGAAAATCCATCTTCATATATTATCCGTGGATATAAGGTCTAAGACAAACGAGTCTGCTTCAGATAACCTGTTACGCCAGGTGCAACATTAGGATTTGACGAATCCTCTTCACAGATCTTGCGTAGATAAGTGGTCTCTGAGACTGACGAACCTCCTTCGGACACCCTGTTAAGCCAGGACAGGTAACCATTTTGACGTTTAATCCCACCTTCAGGACTTCAAACCTCTTCAACACAGACGAGTATTGGATGATCATCAAGAGAACACAGACGAGTGCCATAAGTCAATGATACAAACGATTATCAGAAGATGATCTAAGAAACACAGACGAGCGCTTCAGGCGATGATACAGACGAATATCTGCCACTGATATAGACGAATACCAGAGATCCAACATAGATGAGCAATTGGAGTAGCAATACAGACAAGTACCAGAGCGATTATCAAATCAGTACATATGGATATAAGCTAACACAGACGTGTGTGGGGGACGATACAGACGAGTGTCCAACAATGCAAACGAGCTTCGAACAGATAACAAACACAGACGAGTGTTGGAGAATGCATACGAGCATCAAACAAATTTTCAAACACAGACGAGTGCTGGGGAATGCAGATGAGCATCAGGAAAGTGAGAACACAGACGAGTGTCAAGGAATGCAAATGAGAATCAAACAGATTTCAAACATAGACGAGTGCTGAGGTTTGCAGACGAGCAAATGAAAATACCAAACAAAGACGAGTGCCGAGGAATGCAGACGAGCATCAGCATCTACCACATATAGGCGACTGCTGGGGAAAGAATACAAGCATTGAATGAGTATTAAACACAGACGGGTGCCGAGGATGCAGACGGGCATCAACATATTTCAAACACGGACGGGTGCCGAGGAAATACGGATGAGCATCAGCAGATTTCAAACACGGACGAATGCTAGGGCGTGCGTATGGGTAACAAATGTCTGGTAAGAAACACAACTCTACCGGGGAGAATCAAACGAAGAATAATTCACAAACGAGCGAGTGCTGGGAATGCAGACGAACATCAAACAGATATCAAACATCAAACACAGACGAATGTTAGGGGTATGCAGAAGATCAACTATCAAACATCAAACACAGACAAGTGCCAGGGAATGCAGACGAGCAACAAACCAAGTGCCCTAATTGGCAACAATAATCACGACTCTGCAGGGGAACCAGGTCAAGAGGATTTGACGATGCTTAACTCTGGCTGGGGAGACGAATAACTGTTGGTATCATAACATCGGCCAAAAATAATTTGGCAACTTCTCTGGGGAATATTTCAACGATGGGAGTAAATCCCGATCAGGAACTCTGGGGATATCCAACAGAGTCGCCAGCTGTCGCTCCCTGGATTTCCATCCTGGTACAAGCGCAAAAGTGGCGGGGAAAGAGGTAGAGTCGCCAGCCAGACATTTTTATCCCGAAGAAATAGGAATGGTAATGCTGCACAAACCGAAGAAAAGAAAAGGAAGGACAAAGGTCCTACAAACCAAAGAGACTGAGTTCGGGAGTCGGCTACGACCTGGGAAAGTATTAGCACCCCAGATCGCCCTCCATACGCGACGAGATCCACGCTTGCAAAGAAACTGCTTCAAAGGGTGAAAGAATGAAAGTTGTTGCAAAAAGAAAGGAACTGGATCTGGAAAGAAAAGAAATGGGGAAAAATGTAGGGAAAATAAAAGAGTGTGCTCGAACGGGCCCTACCCCGCTGCCTACGTACCTCATCTGGACATGAGGATCAGAGTCGCTGTAGTTCCCCTAACTAGGGGTGGAAAAGATTGCTTGTGAATTAAGGCTTGAACTGCCTATGTCAATGCTCAGGTGTTGCAGGCTCGGACGACGAGTGCATAACCATCTTGCAAAATGACAAGTAGGAGCAAGTTCGCGTACGGAGCGAAGGAGATGAGAAAAGAAGTCCCGAAGGAGACGCTTATTGTTTGTTTGTTTTTTATGAGTTTTTTATTTGTGTGGCACAAGAGAATGAACTCAAACTCTTTTCCATGGAATGTGTACTTGCTACTACATTCTAAGATGGAATAATAGAACAAGCACACCAAGTAAGGAGAATTTATCCAAAACTTGTCTCCAAGGGCAAGGGCATAAGTTCATTGACTTGTTGAACTTGTTAAGTATTTTTGTAATTTGAAATGAAGAAGTATTTTTTAGGATTTTATTGATGAAGATGACTTCATGATCTGACTTTTGCATCATGCTAGACAAATGCACTATTCCAAGATGGAATGAATACATATGCCCCATGGAATAAGGCTATTACACAAGAAGTCACTTCTTTCTTAATTAATGTTTTTTTATGCTTTTGTTTTGAGATGAGAAGAGAAGAGAAAGAACCAAAAGAGCAAAAGGCAAAAATCTAATGGGGAAAGACTAAACCTAAAGTTATCATGCAAAGGTGGTCCTAAGGTTAGTGAAGTTTCAACTATCCTAAGAGAAAAGAAGAACCAAAAGAGAAGGAAAGAAGAGGAAAAGAAAGCTAGAGAGCAACTTACTCCTCTAAAGGAGATAAGTTGCTCTTAGAGGGGAAAGATAAGAATTGAATCATATGATGGCATAAGGCACATCAAAATCACAAAGTAGAAAGCAACTTAAAAAAAGAAAAGATGAAGAATTGAAATGTGGACAAACATCCAAACTTCTCTTACCATGAGCCCCTAAAATGTTAGCAAGATTCTAGCAAATTGATCAACACAATCATGGAATTAGCATGCTCAAAACTCAATAAATCAAATTTACACAAACATGCCAAGCGTTGCGAATACATGACTTACGCGTTGAAAAAATGAAAGCATACATCAACCAGCAAGCAAATAGCCCTAAACTAGCATATTCAATGATCATACAATGATCCATGGCAATTAAGACAAGCAAGGGGATCAAACAAGCTCAAAATAGCTCAAAAAAGGCACTCTGCTTCAGTGTTAACCGGTTAACCAAAGCGTTAACCAGTTAACCAGTCCAAACCTGCAGAAAAACAACACAGAAACAGGTGCGTTAACCGGTTAACCAATGCGTTAACCAGTTAACACTGTAAAAACAACAACAAAACCTGCAGAAAATCAGCTCAAATCCAGCTTATCCAAATAATTTCACACCAGACCAACATTCAATTAAGCATGAAATAAAAGGATTAATTCACATTAATCACTACCATTAAGCTCATGAACATTAACACGTGGATCCGATCACAAATCAACCAATCAATTCAAGCAAAACAAGTAAATACACAAACACATGGTGGATCTAGGCACAAGTATGTAAATAAGCTAAAAACAGAGCTAGATCTGAATTTAACCAACCTACAAAGCTGAGGTATGCTTTGCTAATTGTTGTTTGAGCTGGAAATGAGGAAATGCGCGGAAAACTTCGAAGATCCGGTGTTAATCTTCACACATCGTGCAAAATAAATGCAAGCAACGAATCTTGATGCAGAATTTTGGCTCCAAAAAAACTTCTAATATCCAAACCAGATCTGAACCAAGTAGAGAAATCAACAAATTGATGCAAAGAAGCTATGGATGGAGGTCTAGTTCCAAGATCTACAAGCTTTAAGGCAAAGTCTTGTGATCTTCAAAGAGTAACTTTGAGTGGTTTGGTAAATTGGGAGAAAAAAGTGAGAGAATGGTGAGAGAGATCAAAATTCAGAAAAATGAGAATTGAAAATTATGAGAGAGCCCCCTCTTGGTTTGGAGGGAAATGGAATAAATATGGGTTAGGTTTGGGGACCAAAATTTTGATTTGGGATCCAAAAAATATGGTTTGGAATTGGCTTAGAAAGTGATTAGGACCTAGCATTGGAATTAGGCTTGGATAAATGCTCTAGATCCTTCTCCTTAATTCAAAATGAATATAAATCATAAAAATGCAAAATTTGAGCCAAAACCACATGCTGAATTTTGTTGCTGGAATTCAAAATTCGCAGCCGTTAACCGGTTAACGAAAGCGTTAACCAGTTATCGCCGGTGAATTTTGAATTCTCCTTCCTTTTGGTGGGAAACCTCAAGAATAACCCGACACCAACCGTTCTGATCTGATTTTGATCCCCAATCCCTTTTTAAGGCTTTGAACATGATACAGAGCTTGTATAAAAGATCCTGTGTGCTTCTTGCCAGGCCACCATGATCTTGATTTTGACTTGTAGTGCTTCGAATTTCTCGGATGGTTGATCATATGCCTTATGCTAGAACATGCAAGTGATATGCTTCATTTTTCTATGCAAAATGCTAAGGACATGACATGCTTATGATGATTATGATATGATGATGATGGTAAACAGAAGAGGGAAAATTTGGGGTGTTAAAGTTGCCCCTATTCAAGCAACTGTTAATCTGAAAAGGATGGTAGCACGAGCTATCGACCGTTCAAGATAAACTATGGTTGAATACCAAAAAGACCTGAAATTTGCACTATGCCGGAGAATGAAAGCAATGGGAAATAAACCCAACCAAATGACGCTTTGGCGATTGAAGTGCGGACAAAGCAGACGAGCTCCTTCCAAATTTGAATTATCACGCCGGATAAGAAAAGTTAGACATACGAGTCCCCCTCAAAGCCAACCTGTTACGCCAGGAATTGGACATACGAGCCCTCTTCAAGCAACCCTGTTATGCCAGGAAATGGACATACAAGCCCTCTTCATACTTTTTACAAAAACATATGACTTGAGATAGACGTACCTCCTTCGGATAAACATGTTATGCCAGGACCGGTGATGCACTTAAGTCTGTGGGATAGACATGCATAATCAGGATAGACGAACCCTCTTTATATATTATCCGTGGATATGTGGTCTAAGACAAACGAGTCTTCTTCAGATAACCTGTTACGTCAGGTGCGACATTAGGATTTGACGAACCCTTTTCATAGATCTTGCGTAGATAAGTGGTTTCTGAGACAGACGAACCTCCTTCGGACACCCTGTTACGCCAGGACCGGTAACCATTTTGACGTTTAATCCCACCGTCAGGACTTCAAACCTCTTCAACACAGACGAGTATTGGATGATCATCAAGAGAACACAGACGAGTGCCATAAGTCAATGATACAAACGAATATCAGACGATGATCTAAGAAACATAGACGAGCGCTTCAGGAGATGATATAGACGAATATCAACCATTGATACAGACGAATACCAGAGATCCAACACAGACGAGCATTTGGAATAGTAATATAGACAAGTTCCAGAGCGATTATCAAATCTGTACATATGGATATAAGCTAACACAGAAGAGTGTGGGGGACGATACAGACGAGTGTCCAACAATGCAAACGAGCTTCGAACAGATAACAAACACAAACGAGTGCTGGAGAATGCATACGAGCATCAAACAATTTTCAAACACGGACGAGTGCTGGAGAATGCAGACGAGCATCAGCAAAGTGCGGACACAGACGAGTGTCAAGGAATGCAAACGAGCATCAAACAGATTTCAAACACAGACAAGTGTTGAGGGATACAGACAAACAAAAGGAAATACCAAACACTGACAAGTACAGAGGAATACAGACGAGCATCATCATCTACCACACACAGGCGACTGTTGGGGACAACATACGAGCATCTAATGGGTATTAAACACATACGGGTGCCGAGGAAGCAGACGGGCATCAGCAGATTTCAAACACAGACGGGTGCCGAGGAAATGCGGACGAGCATCAACAGATTTCAAACACGGACAAGTGCTAGGGGGTGCATACGAGTAACAAATTCCTGGTAAGAAACACAACTCTGTCGGGGAGAATCAAACGAAGAATAATTCACAAACGAGTGAGTGTTGGGAATGCAGACGAACATCCAGCAGATATCAAACATCAAACACAGACGAATGTTAGGGGGATGCAGAAGAGAAACTATCAAACATCAAACACATACGAGTGCCAGGGAATGCAGAAGAGTAATAAACCAAGTGCCCTAATTGGAAACAATAATCACGACTCTGCAGGGGAACCAGGTCAAGAGGCTTTGATGATGCTTAACTATGGTTGGGGAGACGAATAACTGTTGGTATCATCACATTGGCCAAAAATAAATTGGCAACTTCTCTGGGGAATATTTCAACGATGGGAGTAAATCCCGATCATGAACTATGCGGGGATAGCCATCTTCATACTCGGTTGGGGAAAAGGCTTGGTTAAGACTCTGGCAGAGGAGAGAATTCTGAAAATTCTGACTCTGTGGGGAAACCAGGTGCACAACTGCTTGCTGGGGATAATTTCGCTTGTGGAAAGATACTCCTCCTTGGGATGAAAGCTCTTCAATTCGCTTTGGAATCTGTAAACACCCCAAATTTTCCCTCACTCATTCACACCATGGCTTGTGATCTTTTCATTTGCATAGGTTCAACCATAGCATCACATATTGCATTTTTGTTTCACTGCATTAATTCAAAGCCATCTGCATCTAGGGTTTGTGATCTGAGCCATCCCTGGGCCTTTTGAGCCACTCCAAAGGTCTTCAATCATCCCAAGAGGGTCCATGTGTGTTAAAGCATCATATTATATCCTCACAAGGTCAAAGGAGCCAAAGAATCACAAGAACTGAGAAAGGCATGGAAGCAGAGCCAGGCTTAACTACACAGATGACCTAGAATTAGGGTTTTGGTTTCAGAGGCCATAACTCCAATTTGTTTGGTCATTCTTGTTTCTATTGGTCTCCATATGTTATGAGGATCATGCATATCAATTATCATGAAGAAATTCAATGGGGAAGGCATCTGATCAAGAGATGACTTCTTGATCAAGTCAGTGCAAAATCAGGGCATTTGAGGCCCCCAATGACCCAACCAAAGAGGTTTCTCCATCATTTTGAATGTGTGTGATCTTTATTTGCAAAGTTTCCTTTTTGGGAAAGTGACTTATAATGTAAACTTGCCATTTTGGGAAAGTTTTTCAACCTCCTCTTATTGATTCAAAAATGCTTCAAATGAAAAATCTTTGGTCATGAAAGTTGTAGATTGGATCCTCCCATTTTCAAAAAGTACAAGAACTCATCCTAATTCATTTTAGATCAAAAGTTATGGCTTGGCAAAGTTGGCAAAAATCACATAATTTCATGTTTTACACCAAAGAGGCATTTTGCAAAATGGTATGATAAGGCATTCTAAAGGCTTCAAATGTGCACAAACACTTCACAACATGCTCATGTGACCTCTAAAGATCAGAATCGGCCCAAGAATTATGCATTTTGGTGCCTTGAACTTCAAGAATTTCTAAAAGGGCCAAAGTTGGACAAACTTGCAAAACCACCCATAAGCTTCAATCCACTTGCTGCATTGCCTCAAGACTGATTCTATGGACATTCTTAATCCATGCTGAGCCAGGACAAGCCAAGAGCCAACTGCAAAACCAGCCCATACCTCAAGTACACAACTTTTGACATTTTGGCAACTTGCCCATACCAATCACCATAGGCCACCAACAACTCTATGACCTATCCAAACATGATACATGGACCAAAAGCAACTCAACACAATACACAACACAAGCTGAAGCCTCTCATAACTCAGCATTCACCAAAATCCTCTCTTATGCATTTTTCATTCGAATCTCTCCACACAAGCCTCAAACCTCAAAACAAAATCCATAGAACAACTCACCATGACCCTCTGATCATTTCCCAACCATTACTTTGCCCTGAAACCTCCCATATCAAAAACACGATTTCCCTCCCCCATTGACCTGAGCTTTTGCAAACTTCACATAGAGGCCATTTAAACTCCAACCAAGCATCACAAATTCTTCAGGAGGATTATTGGAGCTGATTTGAAGCAAAGACCTGTCCAGAAAGTACCAAAAGTGAAAGCTCCAGTTCAGGTGAGCTCAAGAACATTTTTCCAGAACTTTGATTTCTTGTTATAGAATGATTCTATGAGTTGCACTGATCATCCTGATGTGTTTGATTTTGAAAATGGCCAAGAAATAAGCATGTACTGACTGTCTGAAACTTTGCCCGTAAAAATGATTTTGTTTGTATCTCTCGATTCATGAAAAATAAATGATTTTTGTTGTGGGGTTTATGTTTAATGATGTTCAAGGGTTGATTCTGGAGAGTTTGATGAAGTTTTGATGCGTATTGAGTGAGATAGAAAAATGATTGGCCGGAGAAGATGACCGGAACACTGTTCCGGTCATCTGAAAGTCATTAGGGCTCAGGATTAGGGTTAATGACATAATTAAGTGAGTTTGAATTCTGGCCGTTGGATAGCGCGCGTAGTCAATTCCCGCCCCCTTAGGTTTAAATCCTGGCCTTTAGATTAGCTGACTTTCTCATTTTCTCATTAATTTCATTTTATTTTTATTTGTTTTGTATTTAATTTGTACGAATTTTTAAAAATAGCAAAACACACTAAACAATTCTGAAAATTCTTGTCAAACCTTTTATTAATTTTCAGAACCCAAAAATATTTTTATTTTTATTTTTTGCATTAAAAATTATTTTTAAATCATTTAAATGTTTATTTTTAATTAGTTAATGGAAATTAATTAATTAAAAATGCATTTAGGTATTTAAAAATCACCAAAAAATTCACATTGCATTTTAAAACATTTAGAAACATTATCAAACTCTCAAAACAAATTTCTTTTTGGTTCTTGACCTATTTTCACAATTTTCATTGGAATTAAAGTTGTTTAAAGGCAATATTTTGATCCTAACTTGAAAAAATTCATTCTGCCTGAAATTCTGTGATCAGGTATGAGATGTCCTAAGAGATGTCCCAACACTTGATAGGACACTTGACAAATTTAACCAAAACTTAAATAGCAAGAAAAGTAAACAACACAGAAGTTTGTTAACCCAGTTCAGTGTATAACCACACTTACATCTAGAGGCTACCAAGCCAGGAGGAAATCCACTATAAGTATTGTTAATTCTAGACTTAAACCACCCTGTTTAATCTATCACTTAATAACTACCCAATGCAATTTCTACCTAAGACACACCTTAGATAAGAGTACCCTACTCACTCCCCCTCAATCACACAGTGATCAAGTTTACAAGTTTACTGAAATTGAAGACATCCTTCAAACAAAACAGCTTGATCTTACTTAACAGTTTCAATCAAGTCACAAATGCACTTTTTGCTTAAAAGCTCATAAAGTGGTACAATTAAAAACACCTGCTATTAAAAACACTAGACACCCTATTTAGTCTTCTGAAATTCGTACCCAATCCTATGAGTTTCTGTTGTTTAAATAGGTATCTGTAATTTTGGGCTTTCTGTAGAATGATCCAGCCCTAATGCACATGCAGCTTCCACCTTGAATTTAGGGTTTGTTACCTCCTAGATTCTAGGTGATTTAGGTCTTCTGTTTTAATCTGAATCTTCAATCTAAAACTCCCTACAGATGCGCCTTGTTCTGTTTTTATCCATCATTAATTAATTCCAGATAATTCTCCTTAAATATCTCTGATCAGTTAATCAATAATTAATTCTGATAGCAGGTCTGAGATGTCTCAACATCTGTTGGGACATCCTGAAAAACTGAACTTAAGTTATTTACACAATGTCCCAACATCTGGTAGGACATCCTGAAATAAGTTCACATACTCTGTTTGATAATGTCCCAACATCTGATAGGACATTCTGAACTGAATTTAACATTTCTTGTTTGGTCAAAAATTCTGCCAATTCTTAAACATCTACACTGCCTAACCATGAAGAGTTTGATAATGGTTCTTCTTGCATTGCATCCTTCATAGCATGTAGTTTTTAGGGTAAAATTGGTTTGAATTTATCTTTCATTTTCAATTTAATGAGCATTTTTCCTTTTGAGGTACCTTGAAACCCTAATTGACTTAGAAAAAATCATAACACCCATTAAGTTAAGAGTTAGGTCCCCTCCTTTGGGCAGTGAACTTGTGTAGGTTTATGGTTCCTTTGATCCCATTTTCAATTTTTTATCTTGTCATTTGCTTCTGATTTTGAATTTTTGCATTGCATATTGTATGTAAACCCTAATTCTTGCCTTCCTTTGCATCCATCTCTTATATGCTTGCATTCAAGAACTTGCCATGACATTTTATGTATCAACATGACATATAAGACATCTTAGGACATATTAGAATCATGTTTGATCATTGCATCATTCATTTGCCATGTTATGCATTCATACCATTTCATAAACTTTCATGAACTTTCATGGTTCAAAATATGCTTCATTTGTATCCTCATCCTTGTATGATCATCCACAACTCTTGACATGTGTTTGCATCATCTCTTAGCATCATTAAAATCATGTTCATGCTTCTGACTTTGTCTTGCATCATGGAATTTCATCTCATTGTCCTTGCATTTCATTTCTTTTGCTAACTTTTCAGGTGGTAAGTTGTTTTGAGAAGTGAATTTGCCTTCACTTCTCACAATCTCTTCTCATTTCTCTTGCATCATTGCTGCATTTTTATCTTAGTATTATAGTGAGCTTGCTCATTCATGTCTCCTTCTCACTTTCTTTCTTCAAGCAACTTGTCTTCTTAATTGAAGCAAGTTGTCTTGCTTCTTCTGATCCTTCCTCCTTTCATCTGCTTCTTCCTTGGTGGCTTTTCCCCTGAAGATCTTTTGCAAGCCTCATAAACCCTAGGAACAACCAAGCATGATCACAATTAGGGTTTGATTAGTCCCCCTATTAGCTTTACCTTTGTGTCATCTTTGAGTCTTCTCTTCCCACCTCATAATCAGGGACTAAACCTTAAAGGTTTTAAGGCTTTGTGATTAAGCTTATGCCTGCATCCTTCTATTAGGATGGAGTGTATAACTTTAATCCTAAGTGTTAAAACCTTAATGTTTTTAATTCCTTTAATCAACCCACTTAATAAATCATCAAGACATCAAGCTTGTAACTTGGGCCTTGCATTAGGGTTCTAATTCTTCCTTAATTGGTTAAGAAGGACTAACCCTGGTGTTAATGGACAAGTCCCCCTCAAGTTGTCTTAAAAACCATAAAAATCACTTCTTAATCTTAATATTAAATAAAATCCACTTTAATAAAGGCCTTGTTTTGTCATGAGGTTAATCCCTAACCATGGATTAAGTTGAGGAGCCTTCCTCAGCTTAAATGCTCTCATCTATTATCCTTCTATTAGGATGGTGTAATGGGTCCATTAAATCCTTGATTATGGCTTAAACTCATTACTTAACACTAAACAAAAACTCCAAAAAACATCTAAATAAATACAAGTAGGTTAATGATTTTAATCCTACCTCATGGTGATTAAGTGTGAGGTGCTTACTTCATACTTAAGGTATTCTCATTACCCTTAATCAGAGGGAAGATGTGGTGAGTTTACTAACCCTTGGTTTAGGCTTAAGCTCATTAACTTATGAAAAACTTCAAAAAGCAATAAAATATTGAAAACACAAAAACAAACAATAATCGTCTCCTCCGGGATTCTTTTCTCACCTCATTCACTCACAAACGAGAACTCGCTTCTTCCGTCTAATGCAAGACAGTGTTCACCTCAGCCAGACAGGTCATACACTTGAGCATAGACAGGTAAGCAGTTCACAAGTCAATTCATCTTTCAAGTCTCTTTGAGTCGAACTACGGTGTTCTGACTTCCTCATTGCACGAGTGGATACGTACGCATAACTTAACAGTTATCGAACAAAAGTCTTTGTATATTCCCCCCTCCTTCCAGCATCATTCTTTGAGCCTCATAGTCTTGAGCTTCATGCTCCTGTTCTTACACTGACACTTCCCTTATACACTTCTCACTTCTTTTACACTGACACTTGCATTCTTTTCCAGCTTTGATACACATATTGCACTGACACTACCCCTTTCAAACACAAATCTTTTAAGCGTGGATCCCGTCGAGTACGAAGGACAATCTGGGTGCTAATACCTTCCCAGGTTGTAACCAACCCCCTTTCTCAGTTTTCTCTGGTTCGCAACCGTCTTATCCATCTTTCCTCAGGTTTATGCAGCATTACCTTTCCTTCGGGATAAAAATGCCTAGCTGGCGACTCTATTCATTCCTTTTCCTTTCGCCGACCGTTCGCGTCTGTACCCCTCTTGGCCCTGTGTCATTTGGCGGGAGCGACAGCTTGGCGACTCTGCTGGGGACCCTTATACTGTAACCAGGGCTTCTGGTTCTCTTTGTGGGTTCCTCCTAGCGCTTGTTTGATTTGTGTTTACTGGGGTGTTATGTGCTAATTGTGTTTATTTATTTGCTTTATTTACTTCTTTATGTACAACTTTATTTATTGCTTTCCTTTACAGTTTTTCATATTTCATACTGTCATTATCATTGCTGGATCTGGTTTGCTGTTTTGGTGGGTGGGGTTCCATTGAGAGTTTAAGGTCCTATACCTGGGACCTGAGTGACACCCAGGCTAGAGTGGTTCATGTTCTTTCGCATTCCATTTCGGTCTGGTGCGGGAATATGAAACACGGTTCAGATGTGGGTTTCTTCTTGAGAACTCTGTGCTACAGATTTCCTGTAGTGCTAGGGCTATCTGGGAAGCCTGCTAAGTCTGGATGACCTTTATTATGACCTTCTGAATCTGAGGTGAATTAGAGGAGGATCTCTTAGGGTTATTGTAAACACTGTACCTCCGGGTTAGAAGTGTTTACACTTCTCATAATTGATCCAAGTCTGAGGATCCTTGTTTTAGAACATTACCTGTGAGGGGTTGGGCTGTTTACAGGTTTGCAGGTACCATTGGCCACATCATACCCTGTTACTTGTTTTGTTTAAGAGTACCTCATTTTGGACAGTTCTTGTGATTTAACCCTGGACATGTGACTCTTTATTTGAGTCCCCTACCCTGGTTACTGGATTTCTGAACCTTCATCTTGACCTTCTTTGGACATACATGGACTTATATCAAGGCAGATAATCAGATCCAGCTTGATCACAAACCTTTGCATATCATTTGCATACATCATCATTTGCATCATTTAACATTTGTTTATTTGTTTTTCAGGGTATCCACATTATATCTGGTTTGGTTTTGACCCCTTCTTCTGCATAGACCTTTGCTTCATCAGTTATCTGCTTCAGCTATTCTCATCATCACCAGTATCAGCCTATCAGCGGTTCATCTCCAGTATCAGTCTTGATCTTCACCTATCTTCATCATCTTCAGCAGTATTCACGACTACTCCCAGGAAGAGCAACATATCCTACCATTTCTTTAAGCCTGTGCTGACTGGCATCAGGCAGGTCCAGTCACTTATCACTCCTGACCACATCCCATTGTTCAGGGAACACTATGGAGGTATCCTGGATATGGTTATGGACCTGGACCCTTCTCAGAGGAGCATGATCCACACATGCTTGCAGTTTTATGACCCTCCTTTGAGATGCTTCACATTCTCAGACTTTCAGTTAGGGCCTCTACTGGAAGAGTTTTCCTCATTGACTGGAGTACCTATCAGGGGTGGACTCCCTTTCAACCCAGAAATGACTTTTCCCAGCAATGGAGAAGTAGCAAAAGCACTGTACCTGGAGCCTGCCTTGATTGAGCAAAGCATGACAACAAAAGCTGGAATCCCTGGTCTTCACTTGGACTTCTTGATTTCTCAGGCCATTCTGAAGGTTTCATTGGGAGAGTGGAGGGCAGTCTGTGCACTGTTAGCCCTCAGCATATATGGGGTTATACTATTTGCAGATGAGCCCAAATTTGTCAACAAGAATGCCATTCATCTGTTTCTTCTGAGGAACCCAGTACCCACATTGCTGGGAGATTTCTATTACTCCATCCATCAGAGGAATGAGAAACAAAGGGGGAAGTTGGTGAGATGTTGTGCTCCTTTGTTTCACACATGGATACTCAGACACCTACCCAAGTCAGATGCCTTCTTGAATCCTCACCAGCAGAAGAATTGGGCTAAGAGGCTCATTGCTTTGACTTCAGATGATATTAGGTGGTGCACCCAGAGCACCAAAGGCAAAGACATTATCACCAGCTGTGGGCAATACCCAAATGTGCCTCTGATAGGAGTAAAGGGTTGCATCAACTACAATCCTTTGCTGTTTAAGAGACAATTGGGCTATGCTTTGGTTCACCCTCCCAGAATAGAAGATTTAGCTGAGACCCTGTATTGTGAAGTGAAGCCTAATTTAGTTGCAGTCAGACAAGCATCTTGGGCTTGGGACAACATCCAGACAAAAGGGATGGCCATTCTAAGGAGGTGTAATAATGTTGCTTCAGCTCAGTACTATGATTGGTCCCGTACTAGAGCTCAGATTACTGGAATGCCTTTCACCAGTGAGGACATACCTGGACCATCTACAGTACAACCAGCAGTAACTGTCAGCCTGGAAGAATTTGAGAAGCTGAAGGAAAGAAATGAGAACCTATCTCAAGCTTTAAAGAAGACCCTTTGGGAAAGGAGTGATGGTCGTCTGGACATTGAGAGGTTGGAAAAGCTTAGGGTGGAGCATCTTGCCAAAATTGAGAAAACAGAGGACTACATCAGGAAAGCAAGAGCTAGGGAACAAATATTGAAGAATGCCTGTAAAGAAGCCAAGCTTCAGAAGGCTAGGACTGAGCTTTATCTGCAAGAGAGTCAGGCTAGGTGGGTTAGGATCACTGAAGCCCGGACACAGGAAGACCAGAAAACTCAAGCCAAGATTGAACAATTATAGGCCAATGAAAAGAAGCAGCAGGAAGCTTTGTTGGCAGCCCAGAAAGAGATTTCAGAGTTGAAGCTCAGAGCAGGGTTGAAGAGATCAAAAGACCAGGATAGGCACAAGAAGCTGACCACTGCCATTGCCACCAGGAACCTCCTCATAAGGACCATTACAGAGCACCCGGCTGGTCCAGTGACTGAGGCACTCCTGAAGGAGGTCATGGAGGATGAGTTTGGACTGAATGTCTGACTCTTTGTTTGTTCTTGTTTTCATTTGATGTACTTTTCTCTTTTTTGTATTTTGACCCTCCAGGGGCATGTGTTGTAAAACAAACTGTGTATTTGTTCAGTATTTGAAATGTATTAGTTTGATTTCATAGGGTTTCTTTTCCCAACAACATCAAAGCATCTTCCTCGAGGTCTGGAAAGGTCAAAACCAAGAACCAAGCCGGATACCTTGGAAAACAAATAAGCATACTGCATTGTATACTAACCTTGTTTTGTTTTGTAGGTTTTGTTATAATTTGTTTCTAACTTTGTTGTGATCTCAGGAAACATTGCTCGTCGCCGAGTGTTCCCTGTCAACCGCATGCACCGATACCCTACTCGCAACAACCTTCCTGGTATCCAAATGGATCAAGTATAGCAGGATCTGACTGAGGTCAGAACTCAGATGGCTAATGAAAAAGTGGAGATGAGGAACCAAATGGCTCAATTCATGGCTGTAATGACTGGCTTGGCCCAGAGTCAAGAAAGGTTAAGGGAACTAGTAGAAAGACAAACTCCCGAGGAACCTCACCTTGGAACTGGAGGAACTAGCAACAATGAAAGAGGTCCGCCTCATGTTAACCCACCAGTATTTTGACCCCATCTAGATCCGGAAGTAAATATCCAGAGAAATGTGCAAGGAAATACTGCTGGGGGGAGAATCTTGCAAGAGGATCCCCAAGAAGAGCAGTTTACTGTTATGGGAGCAGGAGACGAAGTCTATGACAGGAGGTTGGATGAAATAGCTGAGAAGTTGAGATCTTTGGAGTCTCAGAATTCCTTGGGCTTCGATGTAATGGACATGGGGTTAGTGGATGGGGTGAGAATTCCCCACAAATTCAAACCCCCGTGCTTTGAGAAATACAATGGAACCTCTTGTCCACGAACTCATCTACAGTCTTTCCTGGGAAGATTAAAAGCTTATACTATGGATGAGAAGCTGTGGATGTTCTACTTTGAAGACAGTCTGACTGGGGCTTCAAGGGAGTGGTATTCACACTTGACCAGGGCTACTATTAGATGCTGGAAGGACTTAGCTGAAGCCTTCATCAGGCAATATCAATACAATCTGGACATGGCTCCTAACAGGACCCTTCTAATGGGAATGTCTCAGTCTTCCAGAGAATGCTTCAGGGAATATGCCCAAAGGTGGAGACAGCTTGCTGCTGCTGTCCAACCACCCATGTCAGAAAGAGAAATGGCCGACATGTTCATGAATACTCTGCAAGGAACATATATTGATAGACTGGCTGCCTTTTCCTCTACCAGCTTTGCTGATGTCATCATAGCTGGTGAAAGTATTGAAAGTCTATTAGAAATGGGCAAGATTTCTTATAGTGGTGCAAGTTCATCCAGTAATCCCAGGAAGCCTTTTGTGGGACCCCGAAGAGCCGGTGAGACCAATTCCATTCATGCCAGCAGGGGCAGATCTCAGTATGTCCACATATCAGTAGCAGCTGTTACCATTCCAGCTCCGATTCCTCAACAATCAGCATATCCTCAGCAACAACCACATTATCAACAACAAGTTCAACATCCGCAACAGAGAACCTACAACAACAGCAATAACAATCAACAACAGCGACCCTTCCAACAAAGACCATCACAGGCAAACAGGGTGATTGACCCTATCCTTATGCCTTATGCTGCCTTATTGCCACAACTCCTGAAGCTTAACTTGGTTGAGTTAAGGACGTTGGCACCACCAGATCCCCTCAATCTCCCAAGGAATTATGATGTCAACGCCAGGTGTTCTTTCCACTCCAATGCACCTGGTCACAATACTGAAAAATGCAGGGCCTTACAAATGAAAGTCCAAGATCTGGTGGATTCTAAAGCCCATAACTTTGAACCTCCTCCGAATGTCAACAAAAATCCCATGCCTAATCATGGCGGGCCGAGGATTAATGCCATTGAGGAAGACAAACCATCTACCTTGATCACCAGTGTTGCACAAATTCGAACACCTTTGGTCGAAATTAAAGCTCAGCTTCTAGAGTGCCAAGTGTTCCCCGCGTGTGAGCTCGGTTGTGCGTATTGCAACATTGCAGTTAACGGGTGTGAAAAGTTGAGAAGCGGCATATATGGTCTTATTAAGGATGGTATCCTTCAGATTTCAACAACGGCGCCTACAAATCCAGCAATTCCTTTAACAACAATTCCTGATTCTTCTACAACAGCAGCAATAATCATTCCTACCGATTCATCAATATCATCAGCAATGGCCCCATCCATCACCTCAACAAGTCAAAATTCAACAACCATTTCTTCTACAACATCAGCGTTCACTTTATTAGAAAAATCTTCTACAACGCCAGCAAAAATTAATGAAGATGTCTCAGCAGTTACAATCTACTATGACCCATCAAAGGTTCCTCCCAACAGCAATTTCCAACAACAAATCATGGCACCTCCTACCAGATCACCAGTCACAATTTACTATGATCCGCACACCATTATAGTACACTCCTCTGCAGCAGTCAGCCCAGTTACTATTACGGTACCTGGGCCCGTTCCTTATGAAAGCAGTAATGCCATACCTTGGCATTATGGCTCTGATCTCTACTGCAACGGGGAGAAAATCACTCTGGATTCATCAACCTCTTCTCCACAAATTTATAATGTTGGGGGAGGCGGAGGCTTCACCAGAAGCGGACGCCTATTTGCCTCACAAACACAAAGACCTAATGTTGAAGCAGAGGCTGCTGCCAAAGCAAAAGGAAAGAGTGTGGTACCTGAAGAGCCGACTGCCAAAGAAACTCAGAAGACATCTTTTGAACAAGATGTAGACGAGTTTATGAGAATCATAAAAAGAAGTGATTACAAGGTGGTGGATCAGCTTCACCAAACTCCCTCAAAAATCTCCATATTGTCACTATTGATGTGTTCTGAAGCTCACAGGAACGCACTGTTGAAAGTCCTGCACGCAGCATACGTGCCAGAGGAGATCACTGTTAATCAGCTAGAAATTGTGGTTGCGAATGTCAACACCAGTCATGGACTGGGCTTTACCAATGCTGACTTAACAACAGAGGTACGTAACCACAACAAGGCTTTACATATCACCTCGGAATGCAAGGGTGTTGTTCTATCTCATGTACTGGTGGACACTGGGTCATCGCTCAATGTTCTACCAAAGAAAGCCTTGGTGAAGCTGGAATATGATGGCTTGGCATTGCGTCCAAGTAATTTGGTGGTAAGAGCATTTGATGGCTCTAAAAGATCAGTGCTTGGGGAGATTGATCTGCTTGTGATGATTGGCCCGCAGACTTTTAAAGCTACCTTCTTTGTGATGGACATACAGCCGGCCTACAGCTGTCTGTTGGGAAGACCCTGGATCCACGCTGCTGGCGCTGTTACGTCTACCCTTCACCAGAAGTTGAAGTTCCAGTGGGAAGGCCAGATCATCACCATCTATGGGGAGGAGGACATCTTTGCTAGCCATCTGGCTACATATAAGTACATTGAAATGGACGGAGATATCCATGAAACCATGAGCCAAGGGTTTGCGGCCTTGAACATTAATGAAGCATCTGCTGTACTGGGAACTTCCATAACATCATACCAGCAAGCCCGGAAGGTTGTTGAGGAAGGTACCGCCCAAGGCTGGGGCAAGCTGCTGCCCATGGAGAAGAAAGAAGACCGATTGGGGTTGGGTTACAAACCAACTCAACAAGATCAATCAGAGGTTGCAAAGGAGCCCAAGTTTGTCAGCGGGGGAATGCTCACCCCGGATGCTGTGAACAGTTTGGAAGATGAGTCGGAAGATGAGCGCAACCTGGAAAGCTGGATACGTCCAAGGACCCCGGGGAGCCATGTCTCAAACTGGTCTTCCCAGGAAATTATAAGGGTTACTCCTACAGAGTAATTATTATTTCCTGTATTTTAAAGCATGCATCAAGTCTTGCATCTTGCCCAAGATGTCAAGACTCATTTTGTAATCGGGCCATCTTGTATTTTGTGCAAAGATCAATTAATGAATATCAGGACATCTTTTGCAAATGAGTCTTTCCTTTTTCGCTCACTGTTTTTCATTTTTCACTTTTTGTACAAAAATAAAATGGCAATGTTTTTCAAAATAAATAACTTCATTTCCACTTTTTCTAAATAAGATAAAACCGATCACTAAAATGAAACAATCTAAACCCTTGCAGAAAGTGCCCTCCAGACTGCACCGACAACAACACTGCTATGACTCCGTATGACTTTGACAATCCAATCAATCAAGCTGATGAAGGGGTTGAAGAAGATTATGAGCTACCTGAAGAGCTAGCTAGGTTGTTGAGACAAGAGGAGAAGGTTATCACTCCTCATCAGGAGGAAGTTGAGACGGTTAATCTTGGTACAGAAGAAGAAGTGAAAGAAGTCAAGATCGGGGCCTGCTTACAAGATTCAGTGAAAGAGAAACTGATTACCATGCTTCGAGAATATGGGGATGTTTTTGCTTGGTCTTATCAGGATATGCCAGGGTTGGACACCGACATTGTCATGCACAAGCTGCCGCTGAAAGAAGACTGCCCGCTAGTAAAACAGAAGTTGCGCCGTACTCGCCCAGATATGGCAATGAAGATAAAAGAAGAGGTACAAAAGCAGTGGGACGCCGGTTTCCTTGCTGTGACTAGCTATCCGCCATGGGTTGCTAATATTGTACCTGTACCTAAGAAAGACGGCAAGGTGAGGATGTGTGTGGATTACCGGGATCTGAACAGAGCCAGCCCGAAAGATGACTTCCCTTTACCTCACATTGATGTATTGGTTGATAATACGGCTCAGTTCTCGGTGTTCTCCTTCATGGATAGATTTTTAGAGTACAATTAGATCAAAATGTCACCTGAATACATGGAGAAGACAACTTTCATCACACCCTGGGGCACATTCTGTTATAAGGTAATGCCATTCGGCCTGAAGAATGCTGGTGCTACTTATCAACGGGCTATGGTAACATTATTCCATGACATGATCCATAAAGAAATTGAATGTTATGTGGATGACATGATTGCCAAGTCCCTCACAGAAGAAGACCACCTGGTGAATCTGTTAAAGTTATTCAAGCGTCTGAGGAAGTACCAGTTGAAGTTAAACCCCAACAAATGCACATTCGGGGTGCGATCCGGTAAGCTGCTGGGATTTATTGTAAGTGAAAAAGGGATTGAAGTTGACCCTGATAAAGTCAAAGCCATTCACGAAATGCCTGCACCTAAGACTGAAAAAGAAGTTCGGGGGTTCTTAGGCAGATTGAACTACATTTCACGGTTCATATCTCACCTTACTGCGACCTGTGAACCTCTGTTCAAGCTGTTAAGAAAAGAACAAATGGTCAGGTGGAATGAAGACTGCCAAAGGGCTTTTGACAAAATCAAGGAATACTTACAGGAGCCTCCAATCCTTATGCCTCCAGTTGAAGGAAGAACTCTAATCATGTACTTGACAATATTAGAAGAGTCAATGGGGTGTGTGTTGGGCCAGCATGACGAGTCTGGTCGAAAAGAGTATGCAATATACTACCTGAGCAAAAAGTTTATCGACTATGAACAACGTTATTCACTGCTCGAGAAAACTTGTTGTGCTTTAGCGTGGGCTGCTCGCCGACTGAGGCAGTATATGTTGACCCACACCACTTTGTTGATCTCCAAGATGGACCCAGTTAAGTACATATTTGAGAAGCCAGCTCTTACCGGGCGGGTTGCAAGATGGAAAATGATCCTCACAGAATATGACATTTAGTACACATCCCAAAAAGCCATCAAGGGCAGTGTACTGTATGATTATCTTGCTGAGTAGCCCATTGATGATTACCAGCCTATGAGATTTGACTTCCCTGATGAAGACATCATGTTCATAAAAGCAAAAGATCATGAAGAGCCTATTCACACTGATGGGCCTGACCCGGAAGAAGAATGGACTATGATGTTTGATGGGGCTGTTAATATGAATGGTCGTGGTGTTGGTGCAGTACTCATTACACCTAAGGGAGTTCACATGCCTTTCTCGGCAAAACTCACCTTTAACTTCACTAACAACGAAGCTGAATACGAAGCTTGTATTATGGGTCTTGAGGAAGCCATTGACCTCAGGATCAAGACTTTGACTGTGTTCGGAGATTCAGCTTTGGTAATTAATCAAACCAACGGCAAATCGTACACTCACCAGGATCATCTGATACCTTATCGGGATTATACAAGGAGGTTGTTGACTTTCTTCACAACAGTCAAGCTTGAGTATATCCCTCGAGACGAGAATCAGTTTGCAGACGCTTTGGCTACCATTTCATCCATGATCAAAGTTCAAGCTGCCAACTTTGTGCCTCGGATTTCAGTGTCCAGACTTGACAGACCGGCGTATGTATTCTCCGCAGATGTTATCAAAGATGACAAGCCTTGGTTCCATGACATTAAGTGATTCTTGGAGGATCAAACATACCCACCTGGGGCATCATCCAATGATAAGAAGACATTAAGAAGGCTAGCTGGTAGTTTCTTCTTGAATACTGACGGTTCCTTGTACAAGAGGAACTTTGATATGGTACTCCTTAGGTGCGTTAATAGGACAGAAGTTGACTTGTTAATGCACGAGGTGCACGAAGGATCTTTTGGTACCCATGCGGGAGGGCATGCAATGGCTAAAAAGTTGTTAAGATCAGGCTACTACTGGATCACAATGGATGCAGACTGTTGTGCTTATGCCAGAAAATTGCATAAATGCCACTTTTATGCGGATAAAGTGCATGTGCCTCCAAATCCTCTGAATGTGATGTCTTCACCCTGGCCCTTTGCCATGTGGGTCATTGATATGATTGCAAGATTGAACCAACTGCTTCAAACGGCCACAAATTCATCCTGGTTGCTATTGACTATTTTACCAAGTGGGTTGAAGCGGCTTCTTATGCAAATGTTACAAGACAAGTGGTAGCCCGATTTCTGAAGAGAGATATCATCTGTCGGTATGGAGTGCCCAAGCGAATCATTACTGATAATGGTTCCAACTTGAACAACAAAATGATGGCAGAACTGTGTCGGGACTTCAAGATCCAACACCACAATTCTTCTCCTTACAGGCCAAAGATGAAAGGCGATGTAGAAGCATCTAACAAGAATATCAAGATTGTACAGAAGATGGTAGTCACATACAAAGACTGGCATGAAATGCTACCGTTTTCCTTGCATGGGTACCGAACTTCAATCAGAACATCCACCGGGGCAACACCATATCAGCTTGTGTATGGTATGGAGGCAGTCCTACCTGTTGAAGTTGAATTATCCTCCCTGCGGGTACTGATGGATATCAAATTGAACGAAGCAGAATGGGTACGATCCCGATACGAACAACTGAGCCTGATTGAAGAAAAGAGATTAGCTGCAATCTGTCATGGGCAGTTATATCAGAAGAGAATGAAGAAAGCCTTCAATCAGAAAGTCAGGCTTCGAGAGTACCAAGTAGGAGATCTTGTGCTAAAAAGACTTCTCCCTCCTCATACAGACCACAGGGGCAAGTGGACTCCGAATTATGATGGTCCATTCATAGTAAAGAAAGTTTTCTCAGGTGGAGCTCTGATGCTCAGTACTATGGATGGTGAAGACTTCCTGTCCCCTGTGAATTCAGATGCAGTTAAAAAATACTCCACGTAAAAATGACCCGCTGGACGTTAAAACAGAATGTAAGTCCAGGCAAAAATAGGGCATCCCGGCGAGTCAAAAACAGAATAAAAGACTCGGGCAAAAATAAGGGAAAATAAATATTAAAAAAATGTGTACACCCGCTGAGTTGAAAAGCCGCATTGGACAACTCAGGCAAAAAAATGGGTATCCCGGTGGATTGAAAACCCGAAAGGGAGATCCACGCAAAATAAGGGAATAAGCGAACAACTGCATTCTGAATTCATCTGTATCACCTATAACATGGCAAGCTCCGAAAGGTTCAGGCTTCGGTCAGAATCGGCCTTCTTCAGAAAGCGAAATGAGAAGAACGTCAATGTCATACGGGTCATAGCAAAAGGGAAGCTCCTTGAAGTGTCATCAACATTGCCAGCATCTTCTTGTTTCTCAATTTGTAACAATCTCCTCATTTCAGGGGATCTGCTTCCTTGACTGTACTTGCCAATTCAGGGCACATAAATTAATAAAATCAGATTTTCGGTCACACACTGTCTCGTACTCTTTTATTTGCAAAATGTCTGATGTCATTAATATATTGGTCGCATAAATACAGATGCGTCTTTCTTGAAATACGTGCTTACAGGAAATATACTTACTCCCGGGAGTGTCTAAACGCTTATGATGGAATCCGGTAGAGGATACCTCGGGATACTTGTACGTTCTTTGTCATACAGGATTGCAGATGTTCAAAGCGCAACATGGGGTACGAAAAACAACTCCCCAGCAAGCTGTCAAATCATTATCTACTCAGTCTATCTTCCAATTAGCACCGGAGGCGCTTTCTCCCCAGCTGAGTTGTCAGTCATCATTCCTCCTCAACCAGGTGACAGATAAGGAACCATCTCCCCGCATAGTTTCAGCCTCTATCCAGAAGAGCAATGCCTGAAGATCTCACAACAGAGTGACGAAAGCTTCTACGGACCCCAACTGGGTCCCTCATTACCAAGATAGGTTTATCAATGACCTACTTCCCCATGCAGAGTCATATATGTCAGATCTATCAATGATCTTATCCCCAGCTGGATATCCACTTCAAGCAGAGCAACCAAAGATCTTCACAGCAAAGGGATCCGAATCCCGGATTGGTATCTTTTGAATGATCATAGCATTCGCATCATATTTTTCCCCCAGAGCGTAGCATTCCGTCTAATACGGAGCATTACGGAAAAAATCAAACATATTTCATAAATCATAATTCATGTGTCGAACCGAACACCCGTAAATACCGACGTTAAATACTTCTCAAAACTCCCCGGCAGAACATTAAGGCATTTTCCTTTACACTTACAAATACAGATGTCATCATTCCCCGGTAAGTCGCCCGAGCGCTCTCTACAAACAGATACTTATACATTACAAATGCTTCTTGACACTCGTCTGTGTCATATCCCCAGAAGGAAGCCAAAGCGCCCCCTTTGCACTCACAAACACATGTTTACATATATCTATACACTTCTCTGACACCCGTCCGTGTCACCTCCCCTAACATAGTTACCCAAACACTTTGTAAACCAAATACTTGTTTATAATGCGCTTCTTCCGACACCCGTCCGTGTCGTGCTCTCCCCAGCAAGTTGAACACTCGTATGTGTCTCACCCATGTTTACTTATTTCAGATACTCGTCCGTATCTTGTGTATACCACTTAAATTCCCTTAAAATCAACACTCGTCCGTGTTCTTTGTTAACCAGTTGGTACTAGTCCGTATCATCATCTCTGAACATGCGTCAAGCATTTGCTTCCACTGATACTTGTCCGTATCATAGTCTTAAGGATGCTTGTCCGCATCTTTAATCTATACACCGTGTCAAACACTTATATCTTCATGAAACTAGACACTTGTCTGTGTCTACCATTCCCCAGAAAAATTCCCGGCAAATCTTGATAAAACTATTTCCTTTCTATCTGACATTCGTCCTATGTCATGATACCTTTCGGCAGCCGCACCCTGCCAGGTGATCGTCCTTCACCTTTTAGATGATCGTCCTTCATCATCCCTAGCGGAGTCTCTATTCTTTAGAACCCCTTTGTTGTCCGACATTCGTCCTATGTCGTAATATTTTTAGCAGCCGTCCCCTTCTAGGTGATCGTCCTTCACCCTTTTGATTTTCGTCCTTCATCACTTTATCCGATGGCCGTCCCCATCGTTGATCTTGTTATCTGACATTCGTCCTATGTCATGATAAGCCCTGAAGAGCAGTCGTACCCTGCTAGGTGATCATCCTTCACCTCTTGATGATCGTCCTTCATCAATGCTTATCCGATGGCCGTCCCCATCATCGACCCTCTCTATCCGGCATTCGTCCTATGTCGTGATACTTTCGGCAGCCGTACCCTGCTAGGTGATCGTCCTTCACCGTCCCTTATCTTATCCCCAACAGAGCAGCCGTCCCCTGCTAGGTGATCGTCCTTCACCTTTGATGACCGTTCCTCATCATTTATTTTTCTTCAACCCGATGGTCGTCCCTGTCGTTCACCTTCAATCCTCAGAGAGTCTTATTATTTCCCCAGCATGTCGGCCGTCCCCGTCATCGCTTTATCCCCAACAGTCGTCCTCTGCTCGACGGTCGTCCTCCGTCTCCCACACTTTATAATCATACTTTATTTTTCTTTTACAATCTATATCCCTTTTCTTCTCCATTCAGTGAGTGCAAATTTTGGACTGTCTTTGGTATTCAACCACAAGTTATCTTGTTTGCCTGTTAAGCCGTTGCTTACATCCTGCACAGCTAACTCATGTTTGAATAGGGGCAGCTGTAAACATCCCAAATTTGCCCTCACTCATTCACACCATGGCTTGTGATCTTTTCATTTTCATAGGTTCAACCATAGCATCACATATTGCATTTTTGTTTCACTGCATTAATTCAAAGCCATCTGCATCTAGGGTTTGTGATCTGAGCCATCCCTGGGCCATTTGAGCCACTCCAAAGGTCTTCAATCATCCCAAGAGGGTCCATGTGTGTTCAAGCATCATATTATATCCTCACAAGGTCAAAGGAGCCAAAGAATCACAAGAACTGAGAAAGGCATGGAAGCAGAGCCAGGCTTAACTGCACAGATGACCTAGAATTAGGGTTTTGGTTTCAGAGGCCATAACTCCAATTTTGTTGGTCATTATTGTTTCTATTGGTCTCCATATGTTATGAGGATCATGCATATCAATTTTCATGAAGAAATTCAATGGGGAAGGCATCTGATCAGGAGATGACTTCTTGAGCAAGTCAGTGCAAAATCAGGGCATCTGAGGCCCCCAATGACCCAACCAAAGAGGTTTCTCCATCATTTTGAATGTGTGTGATCTTTATTTGATCATAGAAGATGTTAGAAGTTCACAAATTGAAGAATTTCAAGCCATTTGCAAAGTTGCCTTTTTGGGAAAGTGACTTATAATGTAAACTTGCCATTTTGGGAAAGTTTTTCAACCTCCTCTTATTGATTCAAAAATGCTTCAAATGAAAAATCTTTGGTCATGAAAGTTGTAGATTGGATCCTCCCATTTTCAAAAAGTACAAGAACTCATCCTAATTCATTTTAGATTTAAAGTTATGGCTTGGCAAAGTTGGCAAAAATCACATAATTTCATGTTTTACACCAAAGAGGCATTTTGCAAAATGGTATGATAAGGCATTCTAAAGGCTTCAAATGTGCACAAACACTTCACAACATGCTCACGTGACCTCTAAAGATCAGAATCGGCCCAAGAATTATGCATTTTGGTGCCTTGAACTTCAAGAATTTCCAAAAGGGCCAAAGTTGGACAAATTTGCAAAACCACCCATAAGCTTCAATCCACTTGCTGCATTGCCTCAAGACTGATTCTATGGACATCCTTAATCCATGCTGAGCCAGGACAAGCCAAGAGCCAGCTGCAAAACCAGCCCATACCTCAAGTACATAACTTTTGACATTTTGGCAACTTGCCCACACCAATCACCATAGGCCACCAACAACTCTGTGACCTATCCAAACATGATACATGGACCAAAAACAACTCAACACAATACACAACACAAGTTGAAGCCTCTCATAACTCAGCATTCACCAAAATCCTCTCTTATGCATTTTTCATTCGAATCTCTCCACACAAGCCTCAAACCTCAAAACAAAATCCATAAAACAACTCACCATGACCCTCTGATCATTTCCCAACCATTACTTTGCCCTGAAACCTCCCATATCAAAAACACGATTTCCCTCTCCCATTGACCTGAGCTTCTGCAAACTTCACATTGAGTCCATTTAAACTCCAACCAAGCATCACAAACTCTTCAGGAGGATTATTGGAGCTGATTTGAAGCAAAGACCTGGCCAGAAAGTACCAAAAGTGAAAGCTCCAGTTCAGGTGAGCTCAAGAACATTTTTTCCAGAACTTTGATTTCTTGTTATAGAATGATTCTATGAGTTGCACTGATCATCCTGATGTGTTTGATTTTGAAAATGGCCAAGAAATAAGCATGTAGTGACTGTCTGAAACTTTGCCCGTAAAAATGATTTTGTTTGTTTCTCTTGATTCATGAAAAATAAATGATTTTTGTTGTGGGGTTTATGTTTAATGATGTTCAAGGGTTGATTCTGGAGAATTTGATGAAGTTTTGATGCGTATTGAGTGAGATAGAAAAATGATTGGCCGGAGAAGATGACCGGAACACTGTTCCGGTCATCTGAAAGTCATTAGGGCTCAGGATTAGGGTTAATGACATAATTAAGTGAGTTTGAATTCTGGCCGTTGGATAGCGCGCGTAGTCAATTCCCGCCCCCTTAGGTTTAAATCTTGGCCTTTAGATTAGCTGACTTTCTCATTTTCTCATTAATTTCATTTTATTTTTATTTGTTTTGTATTTAATTTGTACGAATTTTTAAAAATAGCAAAACACACTAAAAAATTCTGAAAATTTTTGTCAAACCTTTTATTAATTTTCAGAACCCAAAAATATTTTTATTTTTATTTTTTGCATTAAAAATTATTTTTAAATCATTTAAATGTTTATTTTTAATTAGTTAATGGAAATTAATTAATTAAAAATGCATTTAGGTATTTAAAAATCACCAAAAAATTCACATTGCATTTTAAAATATTTAGAAACATTATCAAACTCTCAAAACAAATTTCTTTTTGGTTCTTGACCTATTTTGAGAATTTTCATTGGAATTAAAGTTGTTTAAAGGCAATATTTTGATCCTAACTTGAAATAAATTCATTTTGCCTAACCATGAAGAGTTTGATAATGGTTCTTCTTGCATTGCATCCTTAATAGCATGTAGTTTTTAGGGTAAAATTGGTTTGAATTTATCTTTCATTTTCAATTTAATGAGCATTTTTCCTTTTGAGGTACCTTGAAACCCTAGTTGACTTAGAAAAAATCATAACACCCATTAGGTTAAGAGTTAGGTCCCCTCCTTTATGTAGTGAACTTGTGTAGGGTTAGTGTTCCTTTGATCCCATTTTCAATTTTTTATCTTGTCATTTGCTTCTGATTTTGAATTTTTGCATTGCATATTGTATGTAAACCCTAATTCTTGCCTTCCTTTGCATCCATCTCTTATATGCTTGCATTCAAGAACTTGCCATGACATTTTATGTATCAACATGACATCTTAGGACATATTAGAATCATGTTTGATCATTGCATCATTCATTTGCCATGTTATGCATTCATACCATTTCATAAACTTTCATGAACTTTCATGGTTCAAAACATGCTTCATTTGTATCCTCATCCTTGTATGATCATCCACAACTCTTGACATGTGTTTGCATCATCTCTTAGCATCATTAACATCATTTTCATGCTTATGACTTTGTCTTGCATCATGGCATTTCATCTCATTGTCCTTGCATTTCATTTCTTTTGCTAACTTTGCAGGTGGTAAGTTGTTTTGAGAAGTGAATTTGCCTTCAATTCTCGCAATCTCTTATCCTTTCTCTTGCATCATTGATGCATTTTTATCTTAGTATTAGAGTGAGCTTGCTCATTCATGTCTCCTTCTCACTTTCTTTCTTCAAGCAACTTGTCTTCTTAATTGAAGCAAGTTGTCTTGCTTCTTCTGATCCTTCCTCCTTTCATCTGCTTCTTCCTTGGTGGCTTTTCCCCTGAAGATCTTTTGCAAGCCTCATAAACCCTAGGAAAAACCAAGCATGATCACAATTAGGGTTTGATTAGTCTCCCTATTAGCTTTACCTTTGTGTCATCTTTGAGTCTTCTCTTCCCACCTCATAATCAGGGACTAAACCTTAAAGGTTTTAAGGCTTTGTGATTAAGCTTATGCCTGCATCCTTCTATTAGGATGGAGTGTATAACTTTAATCTTAAGTGTTAAACACTTAATGTATTTAATTCCTTTAATCAATACACTTAATAAATCATCAAGACATCAAGCTTGTAACTTGGGCCTTGCATTAGGGTTCTAATTCTTCCTTAATTGGTTAAGAAGGACTAACCCTAGTGTTAATGGAAAAGTCCCCCTCAAGTTGACATACAAACCATAAAAATCACTTATTAATCTTATCATTAACTAAAATCCACTTTAATAAAGGCCTTGTTTTGTCATGAGGTTAATCCCTAACCATGGATTAAGTTGAGGAGCTTTTCTCAGCTTAAATGCTCTCATCTATTATCCTTCTATTAGGATGGTGTAATGGGTCCATTAAATCCTTGATTATGGTTAAACTCATTACTTAACACTAAACAAAAACTCCAAAAAACATCTAAATAAATACAAGTAGGTTAATGATTTTAATCCTACCTCATGGTGATTAACTGTGAGGTGCTTACTTCATACTTAAGGTATTCTCATTACCCCTAATCAGAGGGAAGATGTGGTGAGTTTACTAACCCTTGGTTTAGACTTATGCTCATTATCTTATGACAAACTTCAAAAAGCAATAAAAGATTGAAAACACAAAAACAAACAATAATCGTCTCTTCCGGGATTCTTTTCTCACCTCATTCACTCACAAACGAGAACTCACTTCTTCCGTCTAATGCAAGACAGTTTGCACCTGAGCCAGATAGGTCATACACTTGAGCATAGACAGGTAAGAAATTTACAAGTCAATTCATCTTTCAAGTCTCTTTGAGTCGAACTACGGTGTTCTGACTTCCTCATTGCACGAGAGGATACGTACGCATAACTAAACAGTTATCGAACAAAAGTCTCTGTATATTCCCCCCTCCTTCCAGCATCATTCTTTGAGCCTCATAGTCTTGAGCTTCATGCTCCTGTTCTTACACTGACACTTCCCTTATACACTTCTCACTTCTTTTACACTGACACTTGCATTCTTTTCCAGCTTTGATACACAGATTGCACTGACACTATCCCTTTGAAACACAAATCTTTTAAGCATGGATCCCGTCGAGTTCGACGGACAATCTGGGTGCTAATACCTTCCCAGGTTGTAACCAACCCCCTTTCTCAGTTTTCTCTGGTTCGCAACCGTCTTATCCATCTTTCCTCAGGTTTATGCAGCATTACCTTTCCTTCGGGATAAAAATGCTTAGCTGGCGACTCTATTCATTCCTTCTACTTTTGCCGACCGTTCGCGTCTGTACCCCTCTTGGCCCTGTGTCATTTTGCGGGAGCGACAGAATCCTGCAGGGGAAATGTCCAGGATACTGGCAATACTTTTTTGTGAAATGAAATGTGAACAAAAGTCTTCACTACTTTGTCACACTGGCCAAAAATAAATTAGCGAACTCACTGGGAATATTTCAAGGATGGTCGCGTACCAATCATGAACTCTGTGAGGAAACGACGAACTGCCCACCCGGCTGGGGAATACTTGGTCAAATAACCTTTGCTAGGGAAAGAGTTCTGACAGTTACAAACCAGTGGGGAATTAGGCATTCAGCTGCTTGATGGGAATAGCCCATTCTGACCTAAAGACTCTGCCCGAAGGTGAGAACTGTTCAACCGGATTTGAAGTTCTGCTGAGGATACCACCCTACTCTAACTTAGCTGGGGATAGGTTCCATCTCTTTCTGTGAAGAACAAACTCCGCTTGGGGAGGACACCTTTTTGATTAGGTTTGAAGTTCTGCTGGGGATTCCACTTGCTATAGCTCAGCTAGGGAGCATTCTCTGCTTGGGGAAATACCACATCGCCCTGCAAAACCTGTAACAACAGTATACACACATGTGCCCTGGGGACTTACATGGTATGATCTGTTCATCCATTATCACTCGACACTCAAAGACAATTTTAAATGTTTCCCTTTAACATCAATTTTCTTATAAAAATCAACATGTTTCAAATGCTATGTTCTTTTTGCCAAAAATTCAGGACATTTTTGCAAACAAAATAAATAAAACACAACACGATTTTTTGACTGAATATTCATTCATTGAATGGCCTCTGAATAGGAAAAGTTTTACATCAGGAAGCAACTACCTGGAAAGAGGTAGCTACCATAAAATTGAGAAAAGAAACTAGCCTAATGGCAATGTAAATGATATTCCCATGAGTTTCCTTCCTGCTATGACCAGCATGTCTTCAAGACTTTCCGTTCTTTGCCTTGGATTTCTGAAAAAGATGAGTGGACTGATTCCTACCCTTCTGATATTGTCAGATTGCATGAAACGATGATTTTGTTCAGATTACCCGAATCACAGTTGTTCGCTTATTCCTTTTTTTTTGCGTGGATCGCCCTTTCGGGTTTTCAATCCACCGGGATACCCTTTTGTTCCTGAGCTATCCGATGTGGCTTTTCAACTTAGCGGGTGTACATTTTTTATTTGTTTTCCCTAATTTTTGCCCGAGCTTTTTATTCTGTTTTTAGCTCGCCGGGTGCTCTTTTCTTGCTTGGACTTTAATTTTGTTTTTGTGTCCAGCGGGTCTTTTTATGCGAAGTATTTTGTAACTACGTCTGAGTTAACAGGAGACTGGAAATCTTCTCCATTCATAGTAGTGAGCATCAGTGCCCCACCTGAGAAAACATTCCTTACTATGAATGAGCTTTGTAGTTTGGGGTCCTCTTGCCCCTGTGATCTGAACCTGGAGGAATGATCCTCTTGAGTACAAGCTCACCCACTTGATACTCTCGAGTACGTACTCGTTCAGCCTCATCAAGCTTCACGTCCATCATTACACGTAATGAAGGAATTTCTACCTCAACAGGCAAGACTGCCTCCATGCCATACACCAAGGAGAAAGGAGTTGCCCCGGTCGACGTCCTGACAGACGTTCGGTAGCCATGTAGCACAAATGGTAACATCTTATGCCAATCTTTGTAAGTGACAAACATCTTCTGTACAATCTTCTTAATATTCTTATTGGGTGCCTCTACCGTGCCATTCATCTTTGGCCGGTAAGGATAAGAATTGTGATGTTGAATCTTGAAGTCCCGGCATAGTTCTGCCATCATCTTGTTGTTTAAGTTGGAACCATTATCAGTAATAATTCGCTCGGGCACTCCGTATCTGCAAATGATGTCTCTTTTCAGAAATCTGGCTACCACATGCCGAGTGACATTGGCATAAGATGCGACTTCAACCCATTTGGTGAAATAATCAATTGCAACCAAGATGAAACGATGACCGTTTGAAGCAGTAGGCTCTATCTTCCCGATCATGTCAATGCCCCACATAGAAAAGGGCCAAGGAGATGACATGACATTGAGCGGGCTAGGGGGGACATGCACTTTGTCTGCATATATCTTGCATTTGTCGCACTTACGAGCGTACGAACAACTATATGCATCAATTGTTAGCCAATAGTACCCTGATCTGAATAACTTCTTAGCTATTGCATGGCCTTCTGCATGAGTACCGAAGGATCCTTCATGGACTTCCTGCATTAACAAGTCTGCTTCGTGTCTATCCACGCATCTGAGCAAGACCATGTCAAAGTTCCTCTTGTACAGAACCCCGTCTGCATTGAAGAAGAAGCTAGCAGCAAGTCACCTCAAGATCTTATTGTCGTTGGATGATGCCCCAGCTGGGTATTCTTATTTTTCCAAAAAAAACTTGATATCAAAATACCAAGGTTTCTCATCAGACACTGTGTCTACAGAGAAAGCATAAGCTAGCGTGTCAAGCATGGAAATGTCAATCCTGGGCACATAGTTCCAACACAAGACTTTGATGGACAAAGAAAGAGTAGCCAATGCATCGGCAAATTGATTCTCATCTCGTGGTATATATTGAAGCTTAACCGTTGTGAAGAACGTCAACAATCTTCTGGCATAATCCCTATAAGAAACTAAGTGTTCTTGATGTGTATACCACTTGCTGGTAATCTGGTTAATAACGAGGGTTGAATCTTTGAATATATCGAGGGTCTTAATCCGAATATTAATAGCCTCCTCTATTCCCATTATGCACGCCTCGTATTCCGCTTCATTGTTGGTGCAGCCAAAAGTAATTCTGGCAGCGAAGGGAAAGTGAACACCTTCGGGAGTGATAAGAACAACACCAACTCCGCATCCATTGATATTGACCGCCCCATCAAACATCAACTTCCATTTGGATTCAGGGTCAGGCCCCTCCTCCGGAAGTGGTTCCTCGCAATATCTTGCTTTGAGGTACATGATGTCCTCATCAGGGAAATCAAACTTCATTAGCTAATAGTCGTCTTCAAGCGGTTGTTGTGCAAGATAATCTGACAATACACTTCCTTTGATGGCTTTCTAGGAAGTATAATATATGGCATACTCTGTTAATATCATTTGCCACCTTGCAACCCTTCCGATTAATGCTGGTTTCTCGAAAATATACTTGACGGGGTCAATTTTTTATTAGCAATGTGGTGTGGGTCAACATGTATTGTCTCAGTCGGCGAGCAGCCCATGCCAAAACGCATCAAGTTTTCTCGAGCAATGAGTAACGAGATTCATAGTCGGTAAACTTTTTGCTAAGGTAATAAATAACATGCTTTTTCGACCAGACTCGTCATCTTGGCCTAGAACACACCCCATCGACCCTTCTAACACAGTCAAGTACATGATAAGTGGTCGTCCTGGAACTGGAGGCATTAGAATTGGAGGCTCCTGCAAATATTCTTTTATCTTTTCAAAGGCTCTTTGACAGTCCTCGTTCCACCTGACCGTTTGTTCTTTTCTTAACAATTTAAATATTGACTCGCATGTGGCAGTTAGATGAGATATAAACCGTGAAATGTAGTTCAATCTCCCTTAAAACCCACGCACTTCTTTTTCTGTTTTTGGTGCAGGCATGTCTTGTATTGCTTTTACTTTTGCAGGATCTACCTCAATCCCTCTCTGGCTAACAATGAAACTCAGCAACTTACCGGAACACATTGTTAGACGCTGTGGCTATTGATCTAGAGGGGGGGTGAATGGATCACCTCCTTGTTTACAAGGATTTAAAACGTTTTTCAGAGTTTTCAAAGAATTACGGAAACAACGGTCCCAAATATACAAGCGTCTATTCTGGACCAGCCACTAGAAGACCAGACATGTGATAACTTGCTGGATTTACGATTGAGATGATAAAGGATTAAACACACAATATGTAAAACAGTTGAATGCACCTATCACTAAAGCAATTTCCAATGAATCAAAAACAAATGAAAACGTAAATAGAGATAGAGAGGAAATACAATACGCCGAGATTTGGTAAGGAAGTTCCCCATGTTCGTCCTCGCGTGTGGGTACGTCTCCCTCTCAATTTCAAATTGAAATTGAGAACTTTTATATCAAAATTGCTGAATTCGTCGATTACAAGGTTGCAACACAAACACCAGAAATCTATACACCTAGATCTTCCTATTGTATCAACCTTCACTTGATATGAGCCCAATCAAGATTCCCTACAAGTAATACAAGCAATTCACCGGTTCCACGACCTATTTGTGAAATCCCCCGATTTCCAAAACTTACGCTGCGGCTGAATCTGTCTTGTAAACATGACTAACAAACCCTCAAGAACACGCCCGTTCTTGAAGGAAAACCCAGCTGGTTTTTACTTGAAACCTTCTATCAATATTCAACTCAGCTGGATCTCCGATCGTACCACTGAATGTTATCTCGAAAGCCTTCAATTCACAGGACAGCAAACACTTCCTTATTTATGTTCTTGAATTAAGGTCTTTAAGAAGATGATGAAGATGAATTTGATTCTAGGTTTCAATTCCGCTCAACATTGAAGTTCCAATACTCCAAAAACCCTTTCTTGAAGTGTTCTTCAATGATCTATCACTTTAAAATTCGTCTACAATTTTCTGTGATCTGTTTTGCACTAAATGAAACACTCCACATATATATGCAGATTCTGTTAGAAGAAAAACAGACTAATGAATCGATTCAAGACATTATGAATCGATACATACTGAACATATTTATAAAAACAAAACCATTCAAAACAGTATGAATCGATACATCATAAGATGAATCGATTCATTTTGCGAATTTCCAGAATCCTTCAAACAACATGAATCGATTCGTGATAGAATGAATCGATTCATTTTGCGTATTTTTTCAAAAGATCAAAAACATTGAAAACAAATGAAACAAAAGATCTAAAGGCAAGCATTTTTCTTAATGTGAAGAAAACACAAACACTTAAAAATTATAATCAATCAAAACTAAGGTTGCTCACAAACTCCCCCTTTTTGATGATGACAAAATTTTTGAAGTGTGAGAATTACTCCCTCTGAGTTTGTGCCTGTCATTGTCTTTTCACACTTGCCTTTTTCTCCCCCTTTGTCAACAGCAAGAAAGAATCATAGGTGAAGAAACAGAATCAGTAGTACTAAGATATAGAAGCAGAGTTCACTCACAAAGAATGAAGCATAAAGTGCAAACAATTTAGACAAAAGCAAATTACATAATCATAGGCAGTGAAATTGTCAAATAGAGTTGCGAATTACATAACCAAACCAAACCATAAAGTGTTCAAACAAGAAAAACAAAGAAACTTAAGCAACAAACAATGATGATATGCAAAATGAAATGCAGCTTCAATGAGGGAAATAGCCACCACGCGACTCCGCATCATCTCGATCAGGGTCACGGAAACTTGGAGGAGGAGGTGGAGGAGGCATTTCATCTGGATTCTGCCCCATGAAAGCGTAACGCCTGAAACGCCTCTGAACCTTTGTGCTTTGAAACCTTTCCATAATCCCCGGGTGCGAACGACAATCATCCATAAACCCAGACATCTCATTATAGAACACTTGATGCCACTTAACCAATTCAGTATGCCATGAATGTTTATTATGATACATTCGAGTATGCTCATCATGCCATTCTCGATGCTCTTTATGCCATTCCGTTTTCTGGACATGCCACGCACGAGCTTCTTCGTGCTTGGCATTGTTTGCAACTTCCAACTGTGCAAACATTTCAGTAAGATAGGCCGGAGCAGCAGTAGATGAAGTCGGTGGAGCCGATGAAGGCGCGGGATCATAGTTTGTAGGAGACCACCTCTGTGGTACCCAGTCACCCCAACCGGTGTTGGAATTCGCATCAGGAGGATTTTCTGCATCCTCCATGTCTTCATCACGTTGTTCTTCAACATAAATGTGTTCAGACAGAATGTCAAAGTTGTAGATACGGGTTCGAGTGCTGCGTTCAAAGAAGCAGTAGTAGCGACGCTTGATGTCCCATCGATAAACCATATGAGAGAGTGTGGCATTGTTGAATTCTTGAACACTAGAGGATGATAAAAGAGGCACAGGAGGAAAAACCACTTTCCTAAACTTAAGAATTCTCATGATCTCGGAAGCATATGCAAGAGTGATGTTTTTGGAGCTGTTCCGCGTAAGAAAGATACGCTTGACAAAGTAATTTGCCCAGTTTAATGGTATCTTTTTCTGTAGAATATAAAATAAATGGATATCCGGCTTGTCCAATCGGGAGTGCCCACCGGACCTCTGATGCAATATATGTGAAAGTATCCAGTGCAGAATTCTTGGAACACTTTTAATCATACCTAAAGTCAGAGGCTCATCGTCAGCAAGAGGTCTTTCCAATTTAGAAATGGATGCACAATATTCCTTCAACTTAAACTGCGTTTCAAACTTCTAGTCATGCCACATTTGCAATTCAGGCAACACAGACGGCAGATTGAATACTTTTGTCCAGTCATCAGCCTCAAAACGGTAAGTTCTGGTTCCAATCGAACACTTAAACATGTAGCCTTTTCCAGTTTTCACACCAGCATAGAAAGCACGGATAAAGTCTTCATGATACTCATCTTTAACAGTTAAGAATGATCCAAGACTTTGTGCATCTATTAAATCCGCAACTTCTTCTAAACAAAGAGTACGTACATCACTAGTATTGAAAACATGTGGTTTCATAACTAACCTTGATTTAAAGGTGTAGATGTTTAAGAATTGGCAGAATTTTTGACCAAACAAGAAATGTTAAATTCAGTTCAGAATGTCCTATCAGATGTTGGGACATTATCAAACAGAGTATGTGAACTTAGTTTAGGATGTCTCATCAGATGTTGGGACATTGTGTGAATAAATTAAGTTCAGTTTTTCAGGATGTCCCAACAGATGTTGAGACATCTCAGACCTGCTACCAGAATTAATTAATGATTAACTGATCAGAGATATTTAAGGAGAAGTATCTGGAATTAATTAATGATGGATAAAAACAGAACAAGGCGCATCTGTAGGGTGTTTTATATTGAAGATTCAGATTAAAACAGAAGACCTAAATCACCTAGAATATAGGAGGTAACAAACCCTAAATTCAAGGTGACAGTTGCTGCACATTAGGGCTGGATCATTCTACAGAAAGCCCAAAATTCAGATACCTATTTAATCAACAGAAACTCATAGAATTGAGTACGAATTTCAGAAGTTAAAATAGGGTGTCTAGTGTTTTTAATAGCAGGTTGTTTTATGTACCACTTTATGAGCTTTTAAGCAAAAGTGCATTTGTGACTTGATTGAAACTGTTAAGTAAGATCAAGCTGTATTGTTTGAAGGATGTCTTCAATTTCAGTAAACTTGTAAACTTGATCACTGTGTGATTGAGGGGGAGTGAGTAGGGTACTCTTATCTAAGTGAGTCTTAGGTAGAAATTGCATTGGGTAACTATTAAGTGATAGATTAAACAGAGTGGTTTAAGTCTAGAATTAATATTACTAATAGTGGATTTCCTCCTGGCTTGGTAGCCTCCAGATGTAGGTGTGGTTATACACTGAACTGGGTTAACAAACTTCTGTGTTGTTTACTTTTCTTGCTGTTTAAGTTTTGGTTAAATTTGTCAAATGTCCTATTAAGTGTTGGGACATCTCTTAGGACATCTCATACCTGATCACAGAATTTCAATTGGCATCAGAGCAGGCACCCTGCCTGTTTATACTGGGTGAGATCTAGGGAAAACAAATTCTGTAACATGGACAGAGATATAGGGTCAGTAAATAGACCACCTATACTGGATGGATCTAATTATGACTACTGGAAGCCAAGAATGATTGCATTCTTAAGATCACTTGACAACAGGGCATGGAGAGCAGTAAATGTTGGATGGGATCATCCTGTCCAAGACACCAAAGATGGATCAAAAGTGCTGAAACCTGAAGAAGAATGGAGTAAGGAGGAAGAAGATTCAGCACTAGGCAACTCAAAAGCCTTAAATGCCTTATTCAATGGCATTGATAGGAATATTTTCAGACTTGTGCATCATTGTGAGCTGGCCAAAGATGTTTGGGACACTCTCAAAACAACTCATGAAGGAACATCAAAAGTAAAAATGTCAAGACTTCAACTTCTCACCACCAAGTTTGAAAACTTGAGGATGAAGGAAGATGAATCAATTCATGAGTTCTACATGAACATCTTGGATATAGCCAATACTTCTGGAGCTTTGGGAGAAAAGATGACTGATGAAAAGCTGGTAAGAAAGATTCTCAGATCTTTGCCAAAAAGATTTGACATGAAAGTCACAGCAATAGAAGAAGCTCAAGACATATGCTCCATGAAAGTTGAAGAACTCATTGGCTCCCTTCAAACTTTTGAGATGGGAATGAATGAGACAAATGTTAAAAAGAACAAAAGCATAGCATTGGTGTCAAATACTGATGAAGAAGAAGATGATGAATCAGAAAATGGTAAAAGCTTATCAGAAAACCTAGCTATGCTTGGAAGACAAGTCAAACAGATTCTCAGAGGAATGGATGGCAAATCCAAATCCAATGGAAAATACACAAACTCTTCTGAGAACAGGAGACCTTATGATGCTAATAAAAAGTCAAATTATGCTGAAAAGACCAGTCAAGAAGGAATCAAGTGCCATGGATGTGAAGGATATGGACACATCAAGAAGGAATGTCCTACCTTCTTAAAAAGACAAAAGAAGGGACTATCTGTAACCTGGTCTGATGAAGACTCAGGAGGAGATTCAGAAGAAGAATCAGCTAAGCATTTTACTGCTTTAGCTGGACTGTGTGAATATGATAGTGATTCCAGTTGTGGAGAGCTTACTTATGCAGATCTTGAGCAAGCTTTCAAAGATCTATACAAGAGAAGCACTGAAATATGCAGTGAGGTTATAAAGCTAAAGAAGCAGAATGAGGTATTAGAAGATGAAAAAGCAAGTGATCAAGTAATCATTGATACCTTGAAAAGTGAAGTAACTCTTCTCAACTCTAAGTTGGAACATATGTCCAAATCTGTTAAAATGTTGAACAGCAGCTCAAATACACTGGATGTTATTCTCAGCAATAATAAACATTCAGGGGACAAAAGTGGACTGGGATATAACAGAGATGAAGCCAGCTCTAGCAAAGCAACTGCAAAAACTACACAGTCAAACAAGATGTCCCAACAGATGCTTCAACATCAGAACACAAAGACAAACATAATGTTCCAACAGATGTCTCAACATTCTGGAAAGAACAAAATGAAGAAGAAGTATCAAAGATGGAGATGCCATCACTGTGGAAGATTTGGACATATCAAACCTCATTGTTATAAGTTGCATGGATATCCAAATCAGATGTATCAGCAACCTTCCAAGAAGAAAATAGAAGTTACCAAGAAAGTGCTGCATAAACATCATAGAAATCAGCAACCTCCTAAGCAGAAGACTGAAAACTTCAAGAAGGTATGGAAACCAAAAGCTAGCACTGAAGCTGATCAAAGCTACAAGAACAAGATCAACAATCAAGCTTGGAGATCAGCTGATAAACAACACACAGGGCAGAGGCATCAAAAGAAATCTCAACTCATCTGGTCAAAGAAAAGTACTGCATACATAGCACATACATCACTGAGAGTATCAGCTAAAGAAGACTGGTACTTTGACAGTGGATGTTCAAGACACATGACTGGATTGAAGAATTTGCTAGTAAACTTAAAATCACATTCATCCAGGTATGTGACCTTTGGAGATGGAGCTAAAGGAGAAATAAAGGGAGTTGGAACCTTGGATTGTCAAGATGTTCCAAGACTAGATGATGTGCTGCTAGTTAAAGGTTTAACTGCTAACCTGATCAGCATAAGTCAGTTATGTGATCAAGGGTACAGTGTAAACTTTACCAAAACTGAATGCATAGTGACTAACAATGAACAAGAGGTTGTCATGAAAGGATCCAGATCTAAAGACAACTGTTATATGTGGGAACCACAAGTCTTCAGTCTCACTTCAACCTGCTCTCTAGCTAAAGAAGAAGAAGTGAAACTGTGGCACCAAAGACTAGGTCATCTTCATTTCAGAGGCATAAAGAAGATCATATCTATGGATGCTGTAAGAGGTATTCCTAAACTGAAGATTGATGATGGCAAAATATGTGGTGAATGTCAAATAGGCAAGCAAACCAAGATGTCCCATCCAAAGCTCCAACATCTGACAACTTCCAAAGTTTTGGAACTTTTACATATGGATCTTATGGGACCTATGCAGGTTGAAAGTCTTGGTGGTAAGAGGTATGCTTATGTGGTGGTTGATGACTTTTCAAGATATACATGGATAAATTTCATCAAAGAAAAGTCTGATGTATTTGATGTATTCAAAGAATTATGTCAAAGATTACAAAGGGAAAAATCCACCTGTGTGATTAGAATTAGAAGTGATCATGGAAAAGAATTTGAGAATCAAAAGTTCTTAGATTTCTGCTCTTCAGAAGGAATCAATCATGAATATTCTTCACCAATCACTCCTCAACAGAATGGGATTGTTGAGAGGAAGAATAGAACTATTCAAGAATCTGCAAGAGCTATGATCCATGCTAAAAAGTTACCTCTGTATTTCTGGGCTGAAGCTATGAACACTGCCTGCTACATCCATAACAGAGTTACCTTGAGAAAAGGAACTTTGTCCACAATATATGAAGTCTGGAAGGGCAGAAAACCCACTGTTAAGTACTTTCATGTATTTGGAAGTAACTGTTATATTCTGGCAGACAGGGAGCAAAGAAGAAAAATGGATCCTAAAAGTGATGAAGGGATTTTCCTAGGATACTCCATAAACAGCAGAGCATATAGAGTATTTAATTCTAGAACCAAGGTTATCATGGAGTCCATAAATGTGATAATTGATGATACTCCTACAGATGTCCCAGAAGATGTTGGAACATCTGTTGATATCAAGATTGAAGCTGAAGAAAAGAATGATTATTATAACTTCACTCAAACTGATACAAGAACAGAAGAATCAAGCAAACCTCCCTCCATCAGAATACAGAAGGATCATCCCAAAGATCTGATAATTGGTGATCCCAACAGAGGTGTGAGCACTAGATCAAGAGAAGTGATTTCAGGTTCTTGCTTGGTTTCCAAAATAGAACCTAAAAACATCAAGGAAGCTCTTACTGATGAATACTGGATTTGTGCTATGCAAGAGGAATTAGGTCAATTCACAAGGAATGAAGTGTGGATTCTTGTTCCTAGACCTGATGGCATAAATGTAATTGGTACAAAATGGGTGTATAAGAACAAGTCAAATGAACAAGGAGTTGTTACAAAGAACAAAGCTAGACTTGTAGCTCAAGGATACACTCAAATTGAAGGAGTAGACTTTGTTGAAACCTTTGCACCAGTAGCAAGGCTTGAATCAATTAGACTACTTTTGGGAATTGCTTGTATCTTGAAGTTCAAGCTATTTCAAATGGAAGACTCAATGTTTATCTCTCAAAGCAAGTATACCAAGAATATAGTCAAGAAATTTGGAATGGAAAATGCTACTCATAAGAGAACTCCTGCCCCCACACATTTGAAGCTGACTAAAGATGAAAAGGGTGAGAGTGTAGATCAAAGCTTATACAGAAGCATGATTGGAAGCTTGTTTTACTTAACTGCTAGCAGACCTGACATAGCATTTGCAGTAGGTGTATGTGCAAGATATCAAGCTGATCCAAAAGTCAGTCATCTCAATCAAGTCAAGAGAATTCTTAAATATGTTAATGGTACTTGTGACTATGGCATAATGTATTTTCATGGATGTAAACCAATTCTCACTGGCTTCTGTGATGCTGATTGGGCTGGAAGTGCTGATGACAGAAAAAGCCCTTCAGGAGGATGCTTCTTTCTAGGAAACAATTTGATTTCTTGGTTCAGTAAGAAACAGAATTGTGTATCCTTATCTACAACTGAAGCTGAATACATAGCAGCTGGAAGCAGTTGTTCTCAGTTGGTTTGGATGAAGCAAATGCTCACTGAGTACAATGTCCCACAGGATGTCATGACATTGTACTGTGACAACTTAAGTGCAATAAACATATCAAAGAATCCTATCCAACATAGCAGGACCAAGCATATTGATATCAGACATCATTTCATCAGGGATCTTGAAAAGGTGATTTCATTGGAGCATATGGCTACAAATCTGCAGTTAGCTGATATCTTTACCAAAGCATTGGATGCCTCACAATTTGAGAACTTAAGGGGCAAACTTGGAATCTGTTTATGTGATATTTAGCAGTGAATGAGATGTGCCAACATGTCATATGACATTGTATGGCATAAGTTCCAAATGGCAAAACCAGTCTGGACAAGATCCTTGGGAATTCCATCTCTAATCATTTGCACTGTAACGGCTACTAATTTAGTAACTGTTTATAATCAGCTATCAAGATTCTCATCATACTATCACAAGCGAATCACATTAACTAGCTATTCTCCAGAAATCATAAACCCTAAAGTTGTTCATCCATCTTCCTCAACAATGTCTCAAAACCCTAACACAACTGAGGAAGTTCTCAACAAGGAAGACGTAGTTCATGCCACTCCCATCTCTGTAGTACCAATGCAATCAACCCCATTGGACGAACTCAGGGGAAGCGTTTCTCACACTAAAAAGGCAAGAACTCCAAAGAGAGGTAAAGATCAAGTCAGAAGCAAAGCTAAAGGCACTCCCTCTCCAGCTAACATGCCCCCTAAATCTTCACAATATGTGGATGATTCAATCAAGGAGATTGTCACTCAAATTCTGTTTGAACAAAGAAAGGTGAGTGGAATCTCTGTTCCTCTGAACACAATGCCTGCACCTCAAGAAGAACAAGCTCAAGCTGCAGAGGACACTCCTGCAGAACAAGATGTCCCAATAGATGTTGGAACATCTGAGGATGAGAAAAAGAACTCATCTGAAGCTGATGTGGAACAAACTGAGGACCAGAATAAGGCCTCAAATGAAAATGATAAAGATGTCTTTGAAGATCAAATCCCTGCTGATCAAACAGCTGAAGAGGAGACTGCTCAATCTCCTCCAGTGGTCAACCAGGAGCAGGACTCTGATGCAGAAATCATAGCATCTGTTAAACCCAGCATAGCCAAAAGGCTCAGGTCCAGAAAAGGAAAGAGGCAAGCTGAAGCAGAAATTCCTGAGAAGAAGAAAGCCTCTCCAAAGAAAGGCAAAGCTAAAGTCACTTTTGGGCCATCAAAACAATGGAGTAAAGTCCAAACTCAGAAAAGGAAAGCTGTCACCCCATCTGACTCAGATGTTGAATCAGATGTCCCAACATCTCCTCCCAAGAAGAGACCAGCCCCATCTAGGGCTTCAACAGCTGTTCCAGAAGCTCCATTAGACAACATATCTTTCCACCATGTCTCTAGTGTGAACAAGTGGAAGTTTGTGTACCAAAGAAGAGTTGCCCTAGAAAGAGAACTGAGCAGCAATGCACTTGAGTGCACTGAACTGATTGACCTCATCTCTGCTGCAGGACTTTTCAAGACAGTCTCAGATTTCTCTCCCTGCTATGAACTTCTTGTCAAAGAGTTCATTGTGAATCTTCAGGAGGATTGCTCAAATGGTAAGTCCTCTGAGTTCAGAAAAGTGTTTGTGAGAGGTAAGTGTGTTGAGTTCTCTCCTCAAATCATAAATCAGTTCCTAGGAAGAGAAACAGATGGACCAAATGAGCTAGGCAAGACAGATAATCAAATCTGTAAGGTGATCACTGCAAATCAGGTCAAGGCTTGGCCTGTGAAGGGAAAGCTCTCAGTGAGCATGCTTACCAGAAAGTATGCCATGCTGAACAGGATTGGAACTGCTAACTGGGTGCCTACCAATCACACTTCTTCCATCTCAACTAGTTTGGCCAGATTCATCTATGCTGTGGGAACTCAAACCAAGATGGATTATGGAGCTTATATTTTTGATCAGACTATGAAGCATGCCATCTCTTCTGCAACAAAGCTACCAATAGCTTTTCCATCATTGCTGTGTGTGATTGTTCTAAGTCAATACCCTGGGATTTTAAATGAGAAGGACACTGTCTGCAAGAGAGAGAGCCCCCTGGCTTTTCATTACAAATTATTCCTAAGTCACCATGCTGCAGATGTTGAAGCACCTTCTGGGACATCTGCTGGTCCCTCCACTGCTAAGAATCCAATCTCCAAGAAAGAGTTAATTGCTGAGCTAAAGTGCACTTGCAAGGAGCTTGAAGCAAGTAAGCTGAAACTTGAAGAAATCATTCAAAGGTTGGAAAATGAAGAAGACCAGAAAGCTAACTCTGATGAAAACAGTGAAGCTGATGAAGAAACAGAAGCTGATGAAGAAACATAAGTTGAGGAAGCAACTGAGAGTGATGATTCTGAGTGATCTATGTAGGTGAGGAAATTGTAATGACAGCACTGCTCTGTATTTCTGGATAATAGTGTCTTTGGCCCCAAATTTTGTGACTAACAAGGGGGAGAACAACAACAACAAATTGTACTGCTGTTTAATTATAATTGAAAAATCTGTTTGTTTCTGCCTGAACTGAATAAGTGTGTTTTGATGAATTTTTCTGTTGCAACAAAACTGGACACATATATGTTTGAGGGGGAGTAATCTCAAATAAGAACCAACAGAAAAGTAATGATATACTCTGATAAAAGAACTTCTGCTGCACTCTGAAAACCAGAAAAGATGTTAGCCAAAAATTAGCCAAAGGGGGAGTTTGTAGATGTTTAAGAATTGGCAGAATTTTTGACCAAACAAGAAATGTTAAATTCAGTTCAGAATGTCCTATCAGATGTTGGGACATTATCAAACAGAGTATGTGAACTTAGTTCAGGATGTCTCATCAGATGTTGGGACATTGTGTGAATAAATTAAGTTCAGTTTTTCAGGATGTCCCAACAGATGTTGAGACATCTCAGACCTGCTACCAGAATTAATTAATGATTAACTGATCAGAGATATTTAAGGAGAAGTATCTGGAATTAATTAATGATGGATAAAAACAGAACAAGGCGCATCTGTAGGGTGTTTTATATTGAAGATTCAGATTAAAATAGAAGACCTAAATCACCTAGAATATAGGAGGTAACAAACCCTAAATTCAAGGTGACAGTTGCTGCACATTAGGGCTGGATCATTCTACAGAAAGCCCAAAATTCAGATACCTATTTAATCAACAGAAACTCATAGAATTGAGTACGAATTTCATAAGTTAAAATAGGGTGTCTAGTGTTTTTAATAGCAGGTTGTTTTATGTACCACTTTATGAGCTTTTAAGCAAAAGTGCATTTGTGACTTGATTGAAACTGTTAAGTAAGATCAAGCTGTATTGTTTGAAGGATGTCTTCAATTTCAGTAAACTTGTAAACTTGATCACTGTGTGATTGAGGGGGAGTGAGTAGGGTACTCTTATCTAAGTGAGTCTTAGGTAGAAATTGCATTGGGTAAGTATTAAGTGATAGATTAAACAGAGTGGTTTAAGTCTAGAATTAATATTACTAATAGTGGATTTCCTCCTGGCTTGGTAGCCTCCAGATGTAGGTGTGGTTATACACTGAACTGGGTTAACAAACTTCTGTGTTGTTTACTTTTCTTGCTGTTTAAGTTTTGGTTAAATTTGTCAAATGTCCTATTAAGTGTTGGGACATCTCTTAGGACATCTCATACCTGATCACAGAATTTCAAAAGGAAGCTTCAAATTCTTCAACAATGGCAGGATGAAGAATTACAGTCCCAGATAGAGGAATTTCAGGAATAGAAGGAGCCTGATGAGAAGACCCAACGGGTTCCTTGCCTTTACGTTTTCCTTTTTCTCTTGGAAGCAAGACTCTTGGAGGCATGGTGATGAGATTAGGGTTTTGAGAGAAGAGGGATTTTTGTGACAGTTAGGGTTTGATGCAAATGATGCAAATGAGATGATGAGAGAGACATAATGGAGTTTTATAACTGATAGACATGTCATGGCAGTTGCTGATGTGTCGATTCATTAAAAAATAAACTGAATTTACGATAGGATGAGTCGATTCATGACTGTATGTATCGATTCATTTCACGAAAAATTTTAAAAATCAGAATGCTATGTATCGATACAAGACTTATGTATCAATACATACTATAACTAATTTGACAGAAATTAAAAGAAAATTATCATGAATCGATTCAAGATTGTTGGGATCGATTCATAATGCGAATTTTTGAAATACAACTGACAATGTATCGATACAAGTCACTATGAATCAATTCATACTGTAACTATTTTGATAGAAATGAAAATAAAATCAACATGAATCGATTCAAGCTTGCTGTGATCGATTCATAATACGAAAATTTTGAAATTCCAGTGTATATGCAAGAATTGACACAACAATGAATATGCAAAACAAACATTATGCTGCAGAATGAATCACAACATTGTATAAATGCTTAAGAATACTTTACAAATAAAAACATCAATGTGAAGAGAGGAACAATATTACCTCCGTCGTAGTATTCTCATGAGGTACGAGTGAAGACTACAATCAGAACTTAGCAAATACGATGAGATAAATAGAAACTACAACAATCAAACTTAAGACACCAATGCAGAGAGATCAAGAATCCCCAATTCGCGACGAATGTTGAAGAATGGTTCAGTTGCCAAAGGTTTAGTAAAAATGTCAGCAAGTTGATTTTTAGTATCAACATGCTCAAAAACAACATCTCTTTTTTCAACATGATCGCGAAGGAAGTGATGTCTAATCTCAATATGTTTGGTGCGTGAGTGTAAAACAGGATTCTTAGTGAGATTAATGGCACTAGTGTTGTCACATTTAATTGGAATGCGTTTAAGTTCAATGTCAAAATCTTGTAGTTGTTGTCTTAGCCACAAAATTTGAGCACAACAGCTACCGGCTGCAACATACTCAGCCTCTGCAGTAGACAAAGCTACGGATACTTGCTTTTTACGAAGCCAACTTATTAAATAATTTCAAAACAGATGACATGTGCCACTAGTGCTTTTCATATTTGATTTGCAGCCAGCAAAATCAGAATAAGAGTAACCTACTAAGCTGCAATCGCTTCCTTTGGAATATCAAAGCCCATATACGCTTGACTGATTTTAAGTGAGATTCCTTAGGATTTGATTGATATCTTGCACACATACACACACTAAACATGATGTCCGGTCTAGAAGCAGTAAGATACAAGAGAGATCCAATCATACCTCTATACCTTCTGACATCAACACACTTACCATGTTCATCTTTGTCCAAGTTTCCGTTGGTAGGCATAGGAGTGTCAATTGATTTAGAATTATTCATTCCAAAACGCTTGAGTAACTCTCTGCAGTATTTTGTTTGACATACTACTGTACCTTTATCAAGTTGCTTTATTTGGAGGCCTAAGAAGTAGTTCAACTCCCCCATGAGACTCATCTCAAACTCACCCTGCATAACATTAGAAAATTCTTCGACCAAGTGTATGTTAGTTGAACCAAAAATTATATCTTCTACATAAACTTAAACTAAAAGAATGTGCTTTCCTTTGTGTTTAATGAAGAGTGTATTATCCACTTTACCTCTAGAATATCCATGATCAAGTAGAAATTTGCTGAGTCTTTCGTACCACACACGGGGTGCTTGCTTAAGACCATATAAAACACGCTTTAATTTGTAAACATGATCTAGATATTCAGAATTTTTCAAAACCGGGAGGTTGTGAAACATATACTTCTTCATTTATAACACCATTTAAAAACGAACTCTTTACGTCCATTTGGTAAAGCTTGAAATTCATAGGACACACATAGGCAAGAAAAAGACGTATAGCTTCAAGGCGAGCCACCGGAGCATAAGTCTCCTCATAATCGATGCCCTCCTCTTGGTTATACCCTTGTGCTACCAAGCGTGCCTTGTTTCTAGTTATCACAACGCTTTCATCAAGTTTATTCCTAAAAACCCATTTAGTACCTATGATGTGATGATCTCGCGGACGAGGGACAAGTTCCCAAACACCATTTCTTTTAAATTGATTAAGCTCTTCTTGCATGGCCATTAGCCAAAATTCATCATCCAAGGCCGCTTTAGCATTCTTAGGTTCCACTTGTGATACAAAAGCGAAGTGAGAACAAAAATTACTTATCTTAGAACGAGTCAACACTCCCTTTGAAATATCTCCCAATATATTGTTTATAGGGTGGTCTTTAGAGTATTTCCAAGCTGGTGGAAGGTCCTTCACTTCAGATGTTCCTTCCTCTTTATCTTTTTCATGACAAGTATCTTCCTCCTTCTCAATAGCAACCGCTTCAGATTGATCAATTTCCGAAACAGCTTCTTTGAGTATGTCTTCTGTAGATACACCTGCGTCATCAAAAGAGATACCTTTTCCGACAATTTTTGGGTAAGACTCATCAAAAGAAACATGGACAGATTCTTCAACAGAAAGTAAACACCTATTATACACTCTATATGCTTTGCTTGATTGAGAGTAACCAAGAAAAATACCTTCATCAGCTTTGGCATCAAACTTCCCAAGATTTTCCTTACCGTTATTCAAAACAAAACATTTACAACCGAACACATGAAGATGAGACAAGTTTGGCTTTCTACCTTTTAAAATTTCATAAGGGGTTTTATTCAAAATAGGACGAATTAAAATCCTATTCAGAACATAACAAGCTGTGCTAATTGCATCAGCCCAAAAATATTTTGGTAATCCACCCTCATTGAGCATTGTTCTTGCCAATTCCTCTAAAACTCGATTTTTGCGTTCCACAACACCGTTTTGTTGTGGAGTTCGAGGAGCTGAAAAGTTGTGCTCAATGCCATACTTGTCACAAAACTTATCAAAGAGATGGTTTTGAAATTCACCTCCATGATCGCTTCGGATTGTAACTATTTTAGAATTCATTTTATTTTGGGACAACTTTGCAAAACGTTTAAAAGCAGAAAAAGTTTCATCTTTGCTATGAAGGAATATAGTCCAAGTGAATCTAGAGTAGTCATCTACTATTACGAAACCATAATAGTTTCCACCTAAGCTCTTTGTCCTAGATGGTCCAAAGAGATCCATATGGAGAAGCTCAAGGGGTCTTGAAGTTGAAATTATATTTTTAGATTTAAAAGAGACCCTTGTTTGTTTCCCCATTTGGCAAGCATCACATAGGTGGTCTTTTGAAAATTTTATTTTTGGAAGACCTACTACTAGATCCTTGGATACAACCTTATTAAGAAAATCGAAATTAACATGCGCTAAGCGTCTATGCCATAGCCATGAATCATCATTTAAGGCTACTAGACATTTAGTGCTTGTTAAGGATACACTCAAAAGATCAAGCATATATATGTTGTTTACTCTTACACCCTTAAACACAACATTTTGTTCGGTATGTTCAATTTTGCAACAAGTTTTTGTGAAGGAAACTTTATAACCTTTGTCGCATAGTTGACTTATACTTAACAAATTGTGTTTAAGTCCCTCTACAAGATGGACATCAGAAATTGTAGTGGTAGAGGGATTACCTACACTACCTTTACCAAGTATAGCTCCTTTGTTATTGTCTCCATAAGTAACATACCCCTTTTTCTTTGCTTTGAAGTCAATAAAAAGTGATATGTCACCCGTCATGTGCCTTGAACACCCTCTGTCCAGAAACCATCTTCTTTCCATGGATGCAAGACACTCGTCCTACAATATCAAAAGAGGGAGGTAGGTACCCAATTTTTATTGGGTCCAATTGGGTAAGTGGTAACATGGTTATCTTTAGGCTTCCATTGATAAATGCCTTTAGGCACTAGAAATCTTCTAAATTTTCATTTTTCAATGGTATGGCCAACATGACAACAATAATGACAAACACTACAATAATGTTGTTGTTTATGATTGGTCTTTAAATCCTTTGGAACAAAAGAATATTTTGCATATGGAGGATTTAATGACTTTTTGAACAACCTAGTATCAACGGCATAAGTAATCTTAGGTTGCAAGGCTTTTTCCAATTTGACTTTAAGAGAGATGACCTCTTGTTGCCAAATGTGACACCTTTCACAATGCCTTATTTTACTACAACCATCAATATCAATAACTTTTGAATTTTCTGCAATACTAGCTTTGAAGTATTCTAAATCTTTTTCAGCATGTTGTACTTTACCTTCCAAGTATGAAATTTTTTTTTATCGGAAGATAATCTTTTGAATGCTTCTATAGCTTCATTATTCAGTTTTTCAAAAGCTACTTTCAATTCAGAAAAAGACATAGAAGAGAAATTGTTATAATAAGCTTGTTTTACCTTTTTATCATCAGCTTTCTTCATGTGGTGGGACTGATTTTTGGTGTGATCCATAAGACACAAATTTGCGGTTTCATCACTATCACTTGAGCATTGTGTACTTGATGAATCACTATCACTTTCCCAAGCAATGTAAGCTCTTCTTTGCTTATTATACCTTTTTGGTGGAGCTTTTCCTTTATCCTTTTTCTTTAAAGGACAATCCGTTTTATAATGACCGGACTTTCCACAATTAAAGCAAGACCCTCTTTCTCCATTCTTCTTAATCTCTTCATGTTTTGAATCCATAGATTGTCTTCTAAAATTTATGAGATTTTTGTCGGAATGCTTGATTCCATTCTTTCGAATGAATCTATTATATCTCCTAACAAAAAGTCCCATTTCTTCGTCACCGGAGTCTTCGTCACTACTTGACTCATTGTTGCTTAGCTCGTTTTGTGAGGACTTTGAGTTAGAAGCCATAAGAGCTATAGGCCTCTTCTCACTCTCTTTGTCTTTATTCTTCTCCTTTCCCTTTTTACTTTTGTTCTCAAACTTTTCTAGACTTTCTAGTTCTTGCTGATGTTCCTCCAGCTTTCCAAACAAAGTAGTCATTGTGAGTTTCGTTAGATCATTGGCTTCCTTGATAGTTGTTACTTTAGGTTGCCATTCCCTGCTAAGACATATCATAATTTTATTAGTAGCAATATCATTGGAAACAGGTTTTCCAAGTGCATTCAAACGATTTATGAGATGAACAAATCTCTTTTGCATGTCGGGAATAGATTCTCCTTGTTTCATGCGAAAGAGTTCGAACTCTTGATTAAGTGTGTTAATGCGGGACTATTTTACTTCAGTTGTACCTTCATGTGCAATTTCTAAAGCATCCCACATTTCTTTAGTTGTCGAGCAATGGGAAACTCGATAATACTCATCTGCACTAAGTGCTAAAATTAGCATATTTCGAGCTCTCCAATCACTTGACCACTTTTTCTCATCTTTTTCATCCCAATCATCTCCTGGTTTAGGTACTATGGCACCTACCTCATTCATCATGGTAATTTGAAAAGGACCATTTTGAATGGCAGCCCATACGCGTCTATCAACAGAATTTATGTGAACTCGCATGCAGTCATTCCAGTAGCCATAATTTTCACCATTGAAAACAGGAGCTCTATTATACGCCCCCTTTGGTTCAGAATCCATAACGTTACAGGCAGCCACAAAGCACCAGCGAACCGGCGCTCTAGAGGGGGGTGAATGGATCACCTCCTTGTTTACAAGGATTTAAAACGTTTTTCAGAGTTTGCAAAGAATTACGGAAACAACGGTCCCAAATATACAAGCTTATATTCTGGACCAGCCACTAAAAGACTAGACATGTGATAACTTGCTGGATTTACGATTGAGATGATAAAGGATTAAACACACAATATGTAAAACAATTGAATGCACCTATCACTAAAGCAATTTCCAATGAATCAAAAATAAATGAAAACGTAAATAGAAATAGAGAGGAAATACAATACGCCGAGATTTGGTAAGGAAGTTCCCCACGTTCGTCCTCGCGTGCGGGTACGTCTCCCTCTCAATTTCAAATTGAAATTGTGAACTTTTATATCAAATTGCTGAATTCGTCGATTACAAGGTTCCAACACAAACACCAGAAATCTATACACCTAGATCTTCCTATTGTATCAACCTTCACTTGATCTGAGCCCAATCAAGATTCCCTGCAAGTAATACAAGCAATTCACCGGTTCCACAACCTATTTGCGAAATCCCCTAATTTCCAAAACTTACGCTGCGGCTGAATCTGTCTTGTAAACGTGGCTAACAAACCCTCAAGAAAACGCCCGTTCTTGAAGGAAAACCCAGCTGGTTTTTCCTTGAAACCTTCTATCAATCTTCAACTCAGCTGGATCTCTGATCGTACCACTGAACGTTATCTCGAAAGCCTTCAATTCACAGGACAGCAAACACTTCCTTGTTGATGTTCTTGAATTAAGGTCTTTGAGAAGATGATGAAGATGAATTTGATTCTAGGTTTCAATTCCGCTCAACATTGAAGTTCCAATACTCCAAAAACCCTTTCTTGAAGTGTTCTTCAATGATCTAGCACTTTAAAATTCATCTACAATTTTCTATGATCTGTTTTGCACTAAATGAAACACTCCACATATATATGCAGATTCTGTTAGAAGAAAAACATACTAATGAATCGATTCAAGACATCATGAATCGATACATACTGAACATATTTATAAAAACAGAACCATTCAAAACAGTATGAATCGATACATCATAAGATGAATCGATTCATTTTGCGAATTTCCAGAATCCTTCAAACAACATGAATCGATTCATGATAGAATGAATCGATTCATTTTGCGTATTTTTTCAAAAGATCAAAAACATTGAAAACAAATGAAACAAAAGATCTAAAGGCAAGCATTTTTCTTAATGTGAAGAAAACACAAACACTTAAAAATTATAATCAATCAAAACTATGGTTGCTCACACACACTCCGAAAGTACACTTGTTTGGATTCAACCTCAGTTTGTACTTTATCAATCTATCAAACAACTTTTTGAGATTGACCAAATGCTCTTCTTCATCCTGGGACTTGGCAATCATATCGTCCACATAGCATTTGATTTCCTTATGTATCATATCGTGGAACAAAGTTACCATATCCCGTTGATACGTTGCCCCGACATTCTTCAATCAAAAGGGCATAACCTTATAACAGAATGTACCCCACGGGGTAATGAACTTCGTTTTCTCCATGTCTTCCGGTGCCATCTTGATCTGATTATACCCGGAGAAGCCATCCATGAAAGAAAATACCGAGAATTGAGTGGTGTTATTTACCAGCACATCAATGTGAGGTAATGGAAAGTCATCCTTTGGACTTTCTCTGTTTAGATCCCGATAGTTGACGCACATCCGAACCTTGCCATCCTTCTTTGGTACGGGCACAATATTAGCTACCGAAGGTGGGTAACTAGTTACAACTAGGAATCCGACATCCCATTGCTTTTGAACTTCCTCCTTGATCTTCATAGACATATCAATGCTAGTTCTTCTCAGCTTTTGTTTTACCGGAGGACAGTTTTCTCTTAGTGGCAGCTTATGCACAACGATGTCAGTATCCAACCCCGGCATATCTTGATACGACCAGGAGAAGATATGAACATATTCACGTAGCATACCAATCAACTCCTTTTTTACCCCGGCCTGCAGGCTGGCCCCAATCTTTATCTCTTTCTTTACGCCTTCAGACCCGATGTTGATGATCTATATTTCTTCCTGATGAGGCTGAATGATCCTTTCCTCTTGTTTCAAAAACCTAACCAACTCTTCCGGGATTTCACAATCATCCTCAACCCGTTCATCAGCTTGGTAGATAGGATTGTCGAAGTCATGGATAGTCATAGCATGAATGTTATCACAAGAATCCAAATGGTCAACACTGCACAAATGATGTGCTTATTTCAGAATCTGTTCGTTCAAAGGAGACGCAAACACATAAAAACATTGGAAAGAAAAAACATTGCCATTTTATTTGTTTTTGTGAAAAATTTTAAAACGAAAGAAAGAGAACACAACCTGCTTGAAAAATGTCCTTTATTTCATGGAAAAAGTAAATGCATTAAAACATGGTGGCCCTACATATGGATCCATGCACTTTGGGCAGAGTGCAGGATTTAACATGCAGTATGATAAAAATTGAAACAAGGAAAATTACTTTGACTGCTAAGTAACTTGAACAAAATCTTTAGCAGACCAGTTCTGGAGCTCCTCCCCAGGTACGCATGGGCAAATCCAGTTATCCAAGTCGTAGTCACTATCCCCCTCTGCATCTGTTGCACAAACGATGTTGTAGTCGAGCATTCCAACGCTTGTGAATGCTATGTGTAAACACCCCAAATTTTCCCTCACCCTTTCACACCATGGCTTGTGACTCTCTTCATTTGCATAGGTTCAACTATAGCATTTCATATTGCATCTTTTGCTTCACTGCATTGTTTCAAAGTCATCTGCATCTAGGGTTTGTGATCTGAGCCTTTCTTGAGCCATTTGAGCCACTCCAAAGGTCATCAATCACTTCAAAGGGGTCCATGTGTGTTCAAGCATCATATTTTATCCTCACAAGGTCAAGGAAGTCAAAGAATCACAAGAACTGAGAAAGGCATGGAAGCAGAGCCAGGCTTAACTGCCCAGATGAACTAAAATTAGGGTTTTGGTTTCAGAGGCCATAACTCCAATTTTTTTGGTCATTATTGTTTCTATTGGTCTCTATAGGGTATGAGGATCATGCATATCAATTTTCATGAAGAAATTCAATGGGGAAGGCATCTGATCAAGAGATGACTTCTTAAGCAAGACAGTGCAAAATCAGGGCATCTGAGGCCCCCAATGATCCAACCAAAGGGTGTTCTCCATCATTTTGAATGTGTATGATCTTTATTTGAGCATAGAAGATGTTAGAAGTTCACAAAATTAAGGAATTCCAAGCCATTTGCAAAGTTGCCTTTTTGGGAAAAGTGACTTGTAATGTAAACTTGCCATTTTGGGAAAGTTTTTCAACCTCCTCTTTTTGATTCAAAAATGCTTCAAATGAGAAAACTTTGGTCATGAAAGTTGTAGATTGGATCATTCCCTTTTCAAAAAGTACAAGAACTCATCCTAATTCATTTTAGATCAAAAGTTATGGCTTGGCAAAGTTGGCAAAAATCACACAATTTCATGTTTTACACCAAAGAGGCATTTTGCACAATGGTATGACAAGGCATTCTAAAGGCTTCAAATGTGCACAAACACTTCACAACATGCTCATGTGACCTCTAAAGATCAGAATTGGCCCAAGAATTATGCATTTTGGTGCCTTGAACTTCAAGAATTTCCAAAAGGGCTAAAGTTGGACAAATTTGCAAAACCACCCATAAGCTTCAATCCACTTGCAAATTGGCCTCAAACTCATTTCCATGGTCATCCTTGAATCAAGCTGCAACAAACATGCCTTTGCCCTAGCCCTGAAACAGCCCATACCTCAAAGGACACATAGACTTGACTTTTTGCAAAAGGGACCACGCCAATCACAATGTGCCACCACCAACCCTCTGCCCTATCACAGTTTGATAAGTGGACAAAATGAGACTCAAAACACACAAGAGGCAAGCCTGAATACACAACATCACCATAGTTCATAAAAACTCTCCTCTTGGCATTTTCCTTCGAATCTCATCACACAAACATGAAACCTTAAAACCAACTTCACCATTCATTCAAAAAAGCTTCATAGAGCCTAAACCACCCTTCATCTTGGCTTGAAAGTCCTTGAAACAGAAATACGATTTTCCACTCCCTTTGGACAGAACTTCATCAATCTCACAAACCAGCCACAATACACTCCAACTAAGCCTCAAAGCTCTCTCAGGAAGATCATTGGAGCCATTTTGAAGCAAAGAAGCAGTCAGAAAGCTCCTGGATTGAAAGCTCCATCTCAGGTAGTCATGCGAATCATTTTTTCCAGAAGCTCTATTTTAAGTTATTAAATGGTTAAGCTTGTTCCCCTGAGTGCACTGAGCTTTGTATTTTTAAAAATGGTTGAGAAATGAAGTTGTATGGTTGTTCTGAAATTTCTGCCATTTTTGCATTTTGATTCGAATCTTGTTTGTGAGTGAAAAGAAATGGAGTTTGATGTTAGGGATGAGTTCAGGGAGGTGAGAGGAAGCAATTTGGAGCTTTAGAGCTCCAGAAATGGCCTAGGGAGTGGTTTGAAAAAATCTCAGGGGAGGTGTGGCCGGAGAAGATGACCGAAGGTCATTTCCGGCCACCTGAAAGTCATTAGTGCCTTAATTGTGATTAGGGCTCAGTTTGAATGTGGGCCGTAGATCCTGTTGACCCGCGCACAAATGAGTGGACCAGATTCACCATTAAACCCTAATTCTGATTTATTAATTTAATTAATTAGGATTAAAATTAGGTTTAGCCAGTTTGAATCTGGACCATAGGATCTGGCGCCAGTCAATTCCCTCCAATTCCTTTTGAATCTCAGCCTCAGGATTTGCATACTTCTCCATAAATTCAATTTTAATTCATTTTGTTTGTATTTTACTTACACGAATTTTTAAAAATAGCAAAACATATTTAAAAATTCTGAATTTTTTTGTCAAACCTTTTATTAATTTTCAGAACCCAAAAATATTTTTATTTTTACTTTTTGCATTAAAAATTATTTTTAAATCATTTAAATGTTTATTTTTAATTAGTTAATGAAAATTAATTAATTAAAAATGCATTTAGGTGTTTAAAAATCACCAAAAAATTCACATTGCACTCTAAAACATTTAGAAACATTATCACACTCTTCAAACAAATTTATTTTTTGTTCTTGACCCATTTTGACAATTTTCATTGGAATAAAAGTTGTTTAAAGGCAATATTTTTGTTCAAACTTAGAAAAATTCATTCTGCCTAACCATGAAGAGTTTGATAATGGTTCTTCTTGCATTGCATCCTTCCTAGCATGTAGTTTTTAGGGTAAAATTGGTTTGAATGTATCTTTCATTTTCAATTTAATGAGCATTTTTCTTTTTGAGGTACCTTGAAACCCTAGTTGACTTAGAAGAATCATAACACCCATTAGGTTAAGAGTTAGGTCCCCTCCTTTGGGCAGTGAACTTGTGTAGGGTTAAGTTTCCTTTGATCCCATTTTCAATTTTTTTATCATGTCATTTGCTTCTGGTTTTGAATTTTTGTGTTGCATGTTGTTCCTAAACCCTAATTCTTGCTTTTCTTTGCATTCATCTCTTATATGCTTGCATTCAAGAACTTGCCATGACATTTTTTGCATCCACATGATCCATAAGACATATTAGGACATATTAGAATAATGTTTGATCATTGCATCATTCATTTGACATGTCATACTTTCATTTCATTTCATAAACTTTCATGAACTTTCATGGTTCAAAGCATGCTCCATATACCTCCATTCTCTTGTATGCTCACATATATGCATCTTGTATGACTTTGCACCATCTTTTGACATCATTTGCATCATGTGTATGTTTCTGACTTTGGCATTTTCCCATCCACATGCATTGTTTCATCTCATTTCTCCCCTTATGCATCTTGTACTAACTTTTCAGGATTAATGGTATGTTTGTTTGTGAGGTGAATTTGCCTTCACCTCCTACCTCTTCTCACCTTATCATTTTACTTCCTTGCTTCATTTTTACTTGTCTTTGAGTGAGCTTGCTCACTTGTGCCTCTCCTCCCTCTTTTCTCTTCTCATCTTACCCCTTTTCTATCTTGCTTCTCCTTGGTGGCTTCCTTGAAGATTTCTCCTCTTAAGCCTCACAAACCCTAGGACTTCCAAGCATGATAACATTTTAGGATCGTTTAGTCCCCCTTAGACTCTTTCCTTTGAGTTTTCTTTGAGTCTTCTCTTCTCACCTCATAATCAAGGACTAAACCCTAAATGTTGTAAGGCTTTGTGATTAAACTTATGCCTGCATCCTTCTATTAGGATGGAGTGTATAACTTTAGTCCTAAGTGTTAAACCCTTTATGTGTTTAAATCCTTTAATCAATCCATCTTAATAATCACTAAGACATCAAGCTTGTAACTTCTCACTTGCAGTCTTTCCTGGGGAGACTTAAAGCTTATACTATGGATGAGAAGCTGTGGATGTTCTACTTTGAAGACAATCTGACCGGGGCTTCAAGGAAGTGGTATTCACACTTGACCAGGGCTACCATTAGATGCTGGAAGGACTTAGCAGAAGCCTTCATCAGGCAATATAAATACAATCTGGACATGGCTCCTAACAGGACCCTCCTAATGGGAATGTCTCAATCTTCCAGAGAAAGCTTCAGGGAATATGCCCAGAGGTGGAGACAGCTTGCTGCTGCTGTCCAACCACCCATGTCGGAAAGAGAAATGGCCGACATGTTCGTGAATACTCTGCAAGGAACATATATTGATAGACTGGCTGCCTTTTCCTCTACCAGCTTTGCTGATGTCGTCATAGCCGGTGAAAGAATTGAAAGTCTGTTAAAAATGGGCAAGATTTCTGACAATGGTGCAAGTTCATCCAGTAATCCCAGGAAGCCTTTTGTGGGACCCCGAAGAGCCGGTGAGACCAATTCCATTCATACAAGCAGGGGCAGACCTCAATATGTACACCGGTCAGTAGCAGCAGTCACCATTCCAGCTCCGATTCCTCAGCAATAAGCATATCCTCAACAGCAACCAACAACAGCGTCCATTCCAACAAAGACCATCACAGGCAAACAGGGTGATTGACCCTATTCCTATGCCTTATGCTGCCTTTTTGCCATAACTCCTGAAGCTTAACTTGGTTGAGTTAAGGACGTTGGCACCACCAGATCCCCTTAATCTCCCAAGGAATTATGACGTCAACGCCAGGTGTGCTTTCCACTCCAATGCACCTGGTCACAACACTGAAAAATGCAGGGCCTTACAAATGAAAGTACAAGATCTGGTGGATTCTAAAGCCCTCAACTTCGCACCTCCTCCGAATGTCAACAAAAATCTTATGCCTAATCATGGAGGGCCAAGGTTTAATGCCATTGAGGAAGACAAACCATCTACCTTGATCACCAGTGTTGCACAAATTCGAACACCTTTGGTCGAAATTAAAGATCAGCTTCTAGAGTGCCAAGTGTTCCCCGGGTGTGAGCTCGGTTGTGGGTATTGCAACATTGCAGTCAACGGGTGTGAAAATTTGAGAAGCGACATAGATGGTCTTATTAAGGATTGTATCCTTCAGATCTCAACAACGGCGCCTACAAATCGAGCAATCCCTTTAACAACCATTCCCGATTCTTCTACAACAACAGCAACAATCATTCCTACCGATTCATCAATATCATCAGCAATGGCTCCGTCCATCACCTCAACAAATCAAATGTCAACAACTATTTCTTCTACAACATCAGCATCCATGTTATTAGCAGGATCTTCTACAACGCCAGCAAAAATTAATGAAGATGTCTCAACAGTCACAATCTATTATGACCCATCAGATGTTCCTCCCAGCAGCAATTTTCAACAACAAATCATGGCGCCTCCTACCAGATCGCCAGTCACAATTTACTATGATCCGCACACCTTTACATTACCCTCCTCTGCAGCAGTCAGTCCAGTTACTATTACAATGCCTAGACCAGTTCCTTATGAAAGCAGCAATGCCATACCTTGGCATTATGGATCTGATCTCTACTGCAACGGGGAGAAAATCACTCTGGATTCATCAACCTATTCTCCACAAATTGATAATGTTGGGGGAGGCGGAGGCTTCACCAGAAGCGGACGCCTTTTTGCCTCACAAATGCAAAGACCTAATGTCGAGGCAGAAGCTGCTGCCAAAGCAAAAGGAAAGAGTGTGGCATTGGAAGAGCCGACTGCCAAAGAAACTCAGAAGACATCTTTTGAACAAGATGTAGACGAGTTTATGAGAATCATAAAAAGAAGTGATTACAAGGTGGTGGATCAGCTTCACCAAACTCCCTCAAAAATCTCCATATTATCACTGTTGATGTGTTCTGAATCTCACAAGAACGCACTGTTGAAAGTCCTGCACGCAGCATACGTGCCGGAGCAGATCACTGTTAATCAGCTAGAAACTGTGGTTGCGAATGTCAACACCATTCATGGACTGGGTTTTACCAATGCCGACTTAACAACAGAGGGACGTAACCATAACAAGGCTTTGCATATCACCTTGGAATGCAAGAGTGTTGTTCTATCTCATGTACTGGTGGACACTGGGTCGTCACTCAATGTTCTACCAAAGAAAGCCTTAGTAAGGCTAGAGTATGATGGCTTGGCATTGCGTCCGAGTAATTTGGTGGTGAGAGCATTTGATGGCTCTAAAAGATCAGTGCTTGGGGAGATTGATCTGCCTGTGATGATTGGCCCGCAAACTTTTAAAACTACCTTCTTTGTGATGGACATTCAGCCGGCCTACAGCTGTTTGTTGGGTAGACCCTGGATCCACGCCGCTGGCGCTGTTACGTCTACCCTTCACCAGAAGTTGAAATTCGAGTGGGATGGCCAGATCATCACCACTGTGGGGAGGAAGACATCTTTGTTAGCCAGCTGGCTACGTATAAGTACATAGAAATGGACGGAGAGATCCATGAAACCATGAGCCAAGGGTTTGAGGCCTTGAACACTAATGAAGCATCTGCTGTACTGCGAACTTCCATAACATCATACCAGCAAGCCCGAAAGGTTGTTGAGGAAGGTACCGCCCAAGGCTGGGGCAAGCTGCTGCCCATGGAGAAGAAAGAAGACAGATTTGGGTTGGGTTACAAACCAACTCAACAAGATCAATCAAAGGCTGCAAAGGAGCCCAAGTTTGTTAGCGGGGGAATGCTCACCCCGGATGCTGTTAACAATTTGGAAGATGAGTCAGAAGATAAGCGCAACCTGGAGAGCTGGATACGTCCAAGGACCCCGGGGAGCCATGTCTCAAACTGGTCTTCCCAGGAAATTATAAGGGTTACTCCTGCAGAGTAATTATTATTTCCTGTATTTTTAAAGCATGCATCAAGTCTTGCATCTTGCCCAAGATGTCAAGACTCATTTTGTAATCGGGCCATCTTGTATTTTGTGCAAAGATCAATTAATGAATATCAGGACATCTTTTGCAAATGAGTCTTTTCTTTTTCGCTCACTGTTTTTCATTTTTCACTTTTTGTACAAAAATAAAATGGCAATGTTTTTCAAAATAAATAACTTCATTTTCACTTTTTCTAAATAAGATAAAACCAATCACTAAAATGAACAAATCTAAACCCTTGCAGAAAGTGCCCTCCAGACTGCACCGACAACAACACTGCTATGACTTCGTATGACTTTGACAATCTAATCAATCAAGCTGATGAAGGGGTTGAAGAAGATTATGAGCTACCTGAAGAGCTAGCCAGGTTGTTGAGACAAGAGGAAAAGGTTATCACTCCTCATCAGGAGGAGGTCGAGACGGTTAATCTTGGTACAGAAGAAGACGTGAAAGAAGTCAAGATCGGGGCCTGCTTACAAGATTCAGTGAAAGAGAAACTGATCACCATGCTTCGAGAATATGTGGATGTTTTTGCTTGGTCTTATCAAGATATGCCAGGTTTGGACACCGACATTGTCATGCACAAGTTGCCGCTGAAAGAAGATTGCCCACCAGTAAAACAGAAGTTGCGTCGTACTCGCCCAGATATGGCCATGAAGATAAAGGAAGAGGTACAAAAGCAGTGGGACGCCGGTTTCCTTGCTGTGCTAGCTATCCGCCGTGGGTTGCTAATATTGTACCAGTGCCTAAGAAAGATGGCAAGGTGAGAATGTGTGTGGATTACCGGGACCTGAACAGAGATAGCCCGAAGGATGACTTCCCATTACCTCACATTGATGTATTGGTCGACAATACGGCTCAGTTCTCGGTGTTCTCCTTCATGGATGGATTTTCAGGATACAATCAGATCAAAATGTCACCTGAAGACATGGAGAAGACAACTTTCATCACACCCTGGGGCATATTCTGTTATAAGGTGATGCCATTCAGACTGAAGAATGCGGGTGCCACTTATCAACGGGCTATGGTAACATTATTCCATGACATGATCCACAAAGAAATTGAATGTTATGTGGATGACATGATTTCCAAGTCCCTCACAGAAGAAGACCACCTGGTGAATCTGTTAAAGTTATTCAAGCGTCTGAGGAAGTACCAATTGAAGTTAAACCCCAACAAATGCACATTCGGGGTGCGATCCGGTAAGCTTCTGGGATTTATTATAAGTGAAAAAGGGATTGAAGTTGACCCTGATAAAGGCAAAGCCATTCAAGAAATGCCTGCACCTAAGACTGAAAAGGAAGTTCGGGGGTTCTTAGGAAGATTGAATTACATTTCACGGTTCATATCTCACCTTACTGCGACCTGCGAACCTTTGTTCAAGCTGTTAAGAAAAGAACAAACGGTCAGGTGGAACGAAGACTGCCAAAAGGCTTTTGACAAAATCAAGGAATACTTACAAGAGCCTCCGATCCTTATGCCTCCAGTTGAAGGAAGACCTCTAATCATGTATTTGACAGTATTAGAAGAGTCAATGGGGTGTGTGTTGGGCTAGCATGATGAGTCTGGTCGAAAAGAGTATGCAATATACTACCTAAGCAAAACGTTTACCGACTGTGAACAACGTTATTCACTGCTCGAGAAAACTTGTTGTGCTTTAGCGTGGGCTGCTCGTCGACTAAGGCAGTATATGTTGACCCACACCACTTTATTGATCTCAAAGATGGATCCAGTTAAGTACATATTTGAGAAGCCAGCACTTACCGGACGGGTTGCAAGATGGCAAATGATCCTCACAGAATATGACATTCAGTACACATCTCAAAGAGGCATTTTGCAAAATACCTTTTCTATCTTGCTTCTCCTTGGTGGCTTCCTTGAAGATTTCTCCTCTTAAGCCTCACAAACCCTAGGACTTCCAAGCATGATAACATTTTAGGATCGTTTAGTCCCCCTTAGACTCTTTCCTTTGAGTTTTCTTTGAGTCTTCTCTTCTCACAAAGCCTTGCATTGCATCCTTCATAGCATGTAGTTTTTAGGGTAAAATTGGTTTGAATGTATCTTTCATTTTCAATTTAATGAGCATTTTTCTTTTTGAGGTACCTTGAAACCCTAGTTGACTTAGAAGAATCATAACACCCATTAGGTTAAGAGTTAGGTCCCTTCCTTTGGGCAGTGTACTTGTGTAGGGTTAAGCTTCCTTTGATCCCATTTTCAATTTTTTTATCATGTCATTTGCTTCTGGTTTTGAATTTTTGTGTTGCATGTTGTTCATAAACCCTAATTCTTGCTTTCCTTTGCATTCATCTCTTATATGCTTGCATTCAAGAACTTGCCATGACATTTTTTGCATCCACATGATCCATAAGACATCTTAGGACATATTAGAATCATGTTTGATCATTGCTTCATTCATTTGACATGTCATACTTTCATTGCATTTCATAAACTTTCATGAACTTTCATGGTTCAAAGCATGCTCCATATACCTTCATTCTCTTGTATGCTCACATATATGCATCTTGTATGACTTTGCACCATCTTTTGACATCATTTGCATCATGTGTATGTTTCTGACTTTGGCATTTTCCCAACCACATGCATTGTTTCATCTCATTTCTCCCCTTATGCATCTTGTACTAACTTTTCAGGATTAATGGTAAGTTTGTTTGGGAGGTGAATTTGCCTTCACCTCCTACCTCTTCTCACCTTACCATTTTACATCCTTGCTGCATTTTTACTTGTCTTTGAGTGAGCTTGCTCACTTGTGCCTCTCTTCCCTCTTTTCTCTTCTCATCTCACCCCTTTTCTATCTTGCTTCTCCTTGGTGGCTTCCTTTAAGATTTCTCCTCTTAAGCCTCACAAACCCTAGGACTTCCAAGCATGATAACATTTTAGGATTATTTAGTCCCCCTTAGACTCTTTCCTTTGAGTTTTCTTTGAGTCTTCTCTTCTCACCTAATAATCAAGGACTAAACCCTAAAGGTTTTAAGGCTTTGTGATTAAACTTATGCCTGCATTCTTCTATTAGGATGGAGTGTATAACTTTAATCCTAAGTGTTAAACCCTTAATGTGTTTAAATCCTTTAATCAATCCATCTTAATAATCACTAAGACATCAAGCTTGTAACTTGGGCCTTGCATTAGGGTTCTAATTCTTCCTTAATTGGTTAAGAAGGAGTAACCCTAGTGTTAATGGACAAGTCCCCCTCAAGTTGTCTTACAAACCATAAAACTCACTTCTTAATCTCACCATTAACTAAAATCCATTTAATAAAGGTTTTGTTTGGTCATGAGGTTAATCCCTAATCATGGATTAAGTTGAGGAGCCTTCCTCAACTTAAATGCTCTCATCTATCATCCTTCTATTAGGATGGTGTAATGAGTCCATTAAATCCTTGATTATGGCTTTAACTCATTACTTAACACTAAACAAAAACAACAAAAACATCTAAATAAATACAAGTAGGTTAATGATCTTAATCCTACATCATGGTGATTAAGTGTGAGGTGCTTACTTCACATTTAAGGTATTTTCATTACCCCTAATCTGAGGGAGGATGTGATGAGTTTACTAACCCTTGGTTTAGGCTTAAGCTCATTTTCTTATGACAAACTTCAAAAAGCAATAAAAGACTGAAAACACAAAAACAAACAATAATCGTCTCCTCCGGGATTCTTTTCTCACCTCATTCACTTATAAACGAGAACTTGCTTCTTCCGTCTGATGCAAGACAGTTTGCACCTGAGCCAGAAAGGTCATACACTTGAGCATAGACAAGTAAGCAGTTCACAAGTCAATTTATCTTTCAGTCTCTTTGAGTCGAACTACGGTGTTCTGACTTCCTCATTGCACGAGAGGATACGTAGGCATAACTTAACAGTTATCGAACAAAAGTCTTTGTACATTCCCCCTTCTTCCAGCATTATTCTTTAAGCCTCATAGTCTTGAGCCTCACTCCTGTTCTTACACTGACACTTCCTTTATACACTTCTCACTTCTTTTACACTGACATTTCCTTTATACACTTCTCACTTCTTTTACACTAACACTTTTATTCTTTTCCAGCTTTGATACACAGATTGCACTGACACTACCCCTCTAAAACACAAATCTTTTAAGCGTGGATCCCATCGAGTACGACGGACAATCTGGGTGCTAATACCTTCCCAGGTTGTAACCAACCCCCTTTCTCAGTTTCTCTGGTTCTCAACCATCTTATCCATATCTTCTTAGGTTTACGCAGCATTACCTTTCCTTCGGGATAAAAATGCCTAGCTGGCGACTCTTTTCTTTTGAGTTCACCCTTGTGTGTTCTCTTCCCTTTTGCTGACCGTTCGCGTTTATACCCCATTTGACTTAGCCTCATTTGGTGGGAGCGACACTATAGGCTTACTGCCATGAGACCAGCTGGACTGACCAGGTTGATATCCGAGACCAAACTTGTCATCTTTCTTTTCCACTTCCAGCAGCTTGCCCCAGCCCTGGGCATTTCCAATTTGGACTACTTCCTTAGCTTGCTTGTAGGAGTAAATAGGAGTCCCTTCCTTCTCATGACCTTGAACTGTAGCAACTGGAGACAAAGTACTAGCATTGACCGTCTCAAAAGCCTGGCAAAGTGTCTCATGGATCTCGCCGTCCATTTACACATATTTGAAGGTCGACAGATGGCTTACGAAAATATCTTCTTCCCCGCACACAGTAACAACTTGGCCGTCTACCACATACTTCAACTTCTGATGCAATGTGGATGTTACTGCGCCAGCAGCATGAATCCAAGGATGCCCTAGCAAACAACTATAAGCGGGTTGAATATTCCTAACATAGAATGTGCTCTTGATACCTGAGACCCAATCTTCACTGATAGCTCCACCTCCCTAAAAACAGATCTTCGTGACCCATCAAAGGCTTTCACAATCAAATCACTGGGTCGCAAGAAAATTTCATCAACATTCAACTTCATTAAGGCCTTCTTAGGGAGTACATTGAGAGAAGAGCCTGTATCTACCAGGACGTGTGATAGAATAGCTCCCTTACACTCCATGGTGATATGTATGGCCTTGTTGTGATTACGCCCCTCAGAAGTGAGATCTCTATCCGTAAATCAAAACCCATGGCTGGCGTTCACACTGCCTACCACGGCCTCCAACTGGTTAAAAGTTATCTCTCGTGGTACATACGCCATTTGTAGCACTTTTAGCAAAGCTTCTCGGTGAGCTTGAGAACACATCAGCAGCGACAAAATGGATATCTTGGACGGGGTCTGATTCAGCTGTTCAACCACCTTATAGTTGCTTTTCTTAATTATCCTCATGAATTCTTCAACTTCCTTTTCAAAAGTTCCCTGACTAGCAGCAGGAGTTGTCACCTCTTCAATTGCTATTCATTTATCCTTAGCCTTTGCAGCAGCCTCAACTTCGGGATCACCTCTAAGAACTTGAGGAGCAAAGAGACGCCCACTCCGAGTAAACCCCCCAACTCCTCTGACATTCACAACGGTAGGGTCAATTGTCACCGCTTTACTTTCCACTTTCTGGCCTTCTACGTACACGTCGGAGCCATAACGCTAAGGGATGGCTTTGTCGTCAACATAGGGAAGTGGTCCCAGAACAGTAATGGTCACTGGACTTAATTCTGGAACATAGATAGTTACTTGCTCTCTCCGGGTAGGAGCTTTAGCATGATCAAAGTAAATTGTCACTGTAGACACACAATCGCCTCTATTGTCAACTCTGTCAAACTATAGAGACCCCTCGTCAATAAACACTGCAGCTCAGCTTTCAAATCCTCACAACCGTTAACTAAATTCATGCAACCCTCGCAGTCATAATCACACCCTGGGAATACCTGCCCTTTCAGAAATCTGTCTTTCACGACTAGCAACGAAGTCTTCACTTCACCCACGTTCAGAATCAAGTTTAACCTCTCACCACTGTCAACAACACTTATCCTGGCCCCTCCATGATTTGGAATGGGGTTTGATGTAACATTTGGAGGCGGTGCGAAGTTAATTGCTTTCGAGTCAATCAAGTCTTGGACCTTATGCTGTAATGCCATGCACTTCTTTATTGAGTGCCCGAGAGCTCCTGAATGAAATGCGCATCTTGCATTAGAATCATACCCCACTAGAAGCTCTCCAGGTGGAGGTGGTGCTAATGTCCTCAACTGAACCAAGTTCAAGTCTAACAATCTTTGTAGTAGTGATGTGTACGTCATCGGGATGGCTTCAAGCACCCTGTTAGCTGGACGAGCTTATCTTTGTTGATAGGGTCTTTGCTGATAGTTATTGCACTGCGGCTGTTGATGTTGCTACTGTTGGGGTTGTTGCACATGACTTGATGGAATGGTGACAGCTGCCACCTGCTCGTAAGATCCCCTGTATCAGTGGCTCTGGCCTCGGTCGTACACAACATTAGTTTCTCCCTCCCTTCTTCTTGGAGGTCCACTGAAAGCGTTTCTCACACCACTTGAGCTACCTGCACCATTGTCTTGGATCTTCTCCATTTTTAGAAGAGTTTCAACCCTCTCTCCAGCTATCGTGATGTCGTTGAACTTTTTCGCTGAACCAGACGCCAATCTCTCAATAAACACCCCCTGTAGTGTTCCCATAAACATGTCTGCCATTTCATTTTCTAACAAGGGTGGTTGTACTCGAGCAGCAAGTTGACGCCACCTCTGGGCGTACTCTTTGAACCCTTCTTTAGCACTCTGAGACATTGTCTGCAACTGGGTACGATTTGGAGCCATATCCAAATTATACTGATACTGTTTCACAAACGCCTCAGCTAAATCCTTCCAGCTTCGAATATTAACCCTGCTCAGCTTCATGTACCATTCCAAGGAAGCTCCTACAAGACTATCCTGGAAGTAATACATCCATAGCTTCTCATCATCTGTATGCGCAGCAATCCTTCCCACGAAAGACTGAAGGTGAGTTTTCAAGCAAGCTGTTCTGTTGTACTTATCAAAAGTATGGACTTTGAATGTGTAGGGAATTCTCACCCCTGGCACTAAGCCCAGATCAGTGATGTCAAACCCTAGAGAACTCTGAGATTGAATGGCACGAATTTGCTCAGCCATTTCTTCAAACCTCCTATTCATGTCAACCCCCTGGCCTTCCGCCTCATGCAACAAGGTGAACAGCTCGTCCTGCCCATCCATATGCATGTTATTCACTCCATCATTGATAATAGTGACCCCTAGTTGTGCCACAGATATTTCAACATGACGGGCGCCGACCCCATTGCGATTACTTCCATCTATTGTCCCATTGTTCCTGACTTGATTGTTCTCCACCATCTCGCGCAAACGCTCCTGAGTTTGACCCATTCCAGCTATGAGGGTCATGAAGTTGTCCATTCTTGTCCTCAAGTCAGCCAAATCCGCTTGCATCTACTCCATTGCTCTCTCTATGTTCACCTTTGTAGGGTATCTGTGTACAATTGATTGTCTTTGAACCTTCTTAGGAGCTATAGTGCCTGAAAGTGACACGAACGTTAGAAAACAGACGAATTACCTGCAAAAAAACAAACACGTTATATGCATGCAATGTAACTATTCATGTTTCCACGTCCATGCATTAATATGCCCCAGTTTTGGTATTTTTTTTTGTGATAAAAATACTCCAGATGTCTTTTCGGAAACTAGCTTTTCAAACTCTTTTGAGGAGTATTCAGACCCTGATGGCTTAGGACAGACAAATTTACTCATTCAGAAACGGTAACTAGGAAGTATCATTGCATTATATGAACAAACTACCAACAACCAAAGTCATGGACATAACTAGAATTCCCAAAGGGTTACAAAAAACAGAAAGATAAAGCAATACTCCTACAGCAAGCTTGTAGGTAGTCTGATTGCAAATAACAGTAAACTAAAACCCTAGGCTAAAGGAAGATCTAGGCTCCTCTTCTGCAGTCATCACCTCTGTTCGGTTCTTCTTGACGCCTGCTCTCAGCTTAAGATCTGCAATCTCTTTCATTGCTTCCTCCAAGGCTAGTTGGCTCTGTACCAATTGCTGAGTCTTTTCCCTTTGTATCTTGTGAACTTGTTCGACATATTCTTTCTTGAATGCCATCTGCACCTCAAAGAATTCTTCCTTTTCCTTGTATTTATTCTGCTCCTGTTCTCTTTGGCCATATAACCAAGTAATGGACTGACGAGCTTCTCTAAGAGTCTTCACAATCTTCTTATGATCTGCTCTCTTTTTGACTCTGTTAAACCCAATCTCTAAAAATGAGCTTCTCTCCCAGCAAACTCCTTTTCCTTAGATTCTAAGATAGCCTGCATCCTCTATAGCTTTTCTTCCGCTTCTTGCTTAGCATGATTGGCACGGTGATACAAGCTAGCCATTTCAGAATTTTCTACCTGAACCTCATGAAACTGAGCTTCCAACTTCTTGTAATCTTCAAGAGAAACAGTGGTTTGTGCTGGTACCCCTTTCAGATATAATGGAGCCTCAACTAAAAATGGAAGGAAGAAGGTATCGACCCTACCTTCTATTCAAGCAGCGAAAGAGGGATGAGTCTTAGTGTCCACCTTTCCAAACTCTTTCTTTCCCTTACTCAATCTCACTGCCCAAGCCTGAAATGCCTGAGTGACTAGCTTCTCATTCCCTTCCAATGGTGCATACAGTGATTCCAAAATTTCTTCAGCAGAGGGTGGATCTTTCAAAGAGTAACCAAATTGTTTCCGAACCAGCATGGGATTATAATTAATCATCCCTTTCCTACCCAGCAAAGGTACATGATAACACTAAAATTAAACGTATTTTTGACTCCGATTTCGCATGCATTCTTAGTTTTTATTGTTATTTTGTTATGATATTACTTTGTTTTTCTTTATTTTCAGGTTTTCTATGTAATCGGGGCCTAAATCGAGAAAAGGAGTGAAAAAGGAGTGGAAACGGACGAAAACCAAGAAATTTAGCTTTTTACACTTACGGCATCCGCCATGGCTGACGCCATGGTGTCTGCCATGACATGGCCACGTCTCAAGACCACTCCACAACTGCCAAGACCCACGATCCCCACTCTCTTCTTCCACATTAGTCTCATGGAGGGCGCCATGGCCTTGTGGCGGGCGCCACAAGGCTAAAACTTTTCCCTCCACTTTTTAGTGGAGGGGGCATCCTGGTCTTTTCTTGCTATTTGTTTTCCTATAAATAGGGCCTTAGATTTTCATTTTCAATCATCCAAACTTAGAATATCTTAGGCATATATCAGTTTTAAAGCAGTTATCGTTCCATATCAGGGTGTTACTGCAATCGAGTGATCGAGTTTGTATACGTCTGTGTGATCGAGTTTTGGAGCACTCTTGGAGGAAGTTAATCCTGCCGCCATTTTAATTCCAGTTCGTATTTTATTTTTCCGAATTCCTTGACTTTATTTATTATCCGCACTCGCACTTTATTTTATTTATTTCCTGCACTCACTTTACTTTCGTTTATTTCCCGCACTCGCTTTAAATACCTTTATTTCTCGCACTCGCACTACTTTTATTTACTTTCCGCACTCGCACTACTTTTATTTACTTTCTGCACTCGCACTAATTACTTTTAAGAAAAATAATAAAAAGAACTTTTACTTTACCATGTCTAAGTAAATCCATAAAGGTTAGAATGTAAGGATCGTAATTGAACCAATAATCCGTACAATTGTTCGTGGAAACACTTAAGGGCTATTTTATCTTTCAATTTAAGTAATTGTTTTTAACTATTTCAAAAACAGCCAAAAGCGCTTTGTCTAGTTCATTAGGAGTTTTTAGATTAAAAAGAAAAGAGATTTTAAAACGATTTTCGGACGCGTTAAGAAGTTTAGAGTCTGGTTCGTGAGAACCTCTTTTTGCTAAGAAATCCAGGTTAAAATACTTTTCAACTTAGTTAAGATACTATATTTCTTAAAAATATGTTTACTACTCTAACGCAGTACGCACCTTTTTATCCGTGACAATAGGAGGGGTTGATTAAGGAGTACAACTCGGTTCTGAATACGCGAAAGCGACAGTTCCTGTTAAATTAGCTCTTTTCAAAGTAGAAAACATTGCCCATAAGTAGTTCTATTAACAAGTACCAGATTATCAATCGATTATGTGAATTACATTCGATCCTGCCTTTGTATATTGTTTAAAATTATTATTTTATTTACCATTGCGCACTCCTTAAAACCCTTATATTCAGTTGCCTTAGATACACACCATAACAACAGGTACGATAGATTGACACTTGGTCTCTGTGGATTCGACAATCTTTTATATTACTCTGACGTGTTCGTACACTTGCGAAAAACACGTATCAAGTTTTTGGCGCCGTTGCCGGGGACCAATTTCGTCAAATTTCATACCCTGTAGTTATACCGTTTAGACTAAGGTTGTTACCCACCGGTCAATGCGAAAGACTCGCAGTGCCGGAAGTTTAGTAGACCCTCTAGCTGAACCTGAATGTTACGCTCGCGCACGTTTGTGTTTCCATAGGAATACGAGAGCTATGGCCGAAGATCAAAACCGAAGACCTCTTAAGGACACTTCCCAACCATCAAACGAGGAACCTAGTTCTAGTATAGTAAATCCCTCTATCCCAGCCAATAATTTTGAACTTAAACCATCCTTGCTGCAATTCGTTCAACAGAGACAATTCGCAGGTCTCGCTACTGATAACCCAAACCAACATTTAAAAATCTTTCTTCAGTTAGCAGACACCTTTAAAACCAATGGAGCTCCTCCAGAGGCGATACGCTTAAGATTATTTTCCTTTTGCCTCAGAGATAAGGCTCTATCTTGGTTAGATTCCCTTCCACCCAATTCCATAACAACTTGGGAAGACCTTCGAAAAGTATTCCTTGCTAGATATTTTCCCCCAAGTAAGACCGCTCTTCTTTGAAACCTAATAACTAGATTTACCCAACACCAAGGAGAGTCGTTGTTTGAAGCCTGGGAGAGATATAAAGAGCTATTAAGAGCATGCCCACATCATGGCTTAGAGAATTGGCTAATCATTCAAACCTTCTATAATGGACTTCATTATAACACTAAGATGACCATCGACGTTGTCGCTGGTGGCGCACTGATGAACAAACCTTGCCCTGAAGCTAGTGCCCTTATCGAAGATATGGCCCAAAACCATCAATCATGGGGAGTAGAACGAGCAAAAGTGGAAAAGAAGGAATCCCAAGGAGGAATACATGAGCTAAGCTCTATGGACATGATGCAAGCTAAAATGGACGCATTGGCCCTTAGAGTCGAACATATGTGTACAACCCCAAATACTGTAGCCGCTGTTTCACCGAATTGTGAGATATGTGGGACGCAAGGAGACCAATCCGCCGAATGCAATTTGTTAAATGAGACCAGCCCTGAGCAAGTGAAATACACCCAAGGGAACCCATTTTCAAACACATACAACCCTGGATGGAGGAATCACCGAAACTTCTCCTACAAAAATAATAACCCTATCCAAAATACCGCACCTCCGAGACAACAAGGTTACCAAGCCCCAAGAACAAATCAACATATGCAACTTGTACCACCAAGTCCGAGCCTTGAGAAAATTGTTGAAAATTTTATCACTGCTCAAACACAACAAAACAAAGTGTTCATGAACCAAAACGTCCATGTTAATGAACTAATTACCCAGTTAGGAACCAAGGTTGATCAAATTATTACTCATAATAAGATGCTTGAAACCCAGATCTCTCAGCTAGCTTTAAACCAAGCCCCTCAGACTACACCTGGAGGACAGTTCCCTGGACAACCTCAACAAAACCCGAAAGGGCAAGCAAATTCCATTACTCTAAGAAGTGGAACCGCTTATATGGAACCTTCTAACCCTAGATTATGTGATCCCGAAACTTCTGAGAGAAATGAGGAGAAGGAAACAGAGGAATCTGAAAACCTGGAAATTCAAGAAAAAGGAGAACAACCTATAAATAAAACCTATGTACCACCACCGCCATACAAACCACCAATACCATACCCTCAACGATTAAAGAAAACCCAAATCGATAATCAGTATCAAAAATTCGTTAAGGTTATAGAAAAACTTCACGTAGAAATCCACTTTACAGAAGCCATCACCCAAATACCTTCTTACGCTAAGTTTCTCAAAGACATACTTACAAATAAACGTAGACTTGAAGATCCGAAACCCGTGGAATGTAATTCTATTTCCGAAAATAGGTTAGCAAAGAAAGATAAAGATCCCGAAAATTTTTCCATTCCTTTTATTTGTGGGAATCATGTCATCGAAAAAGCTTTTCTAGACTTAGGAGCTAGTGTGAGCTTAATGCCTTTAGCAGTTTGTGAGAGATTAAACTTAGGAGAACTACAACTACTAAGATGTCACTTCAATTAGCCGATAAATCCGTTAAATACCCTATAGGCATACTTGAAGACGTCCCTGTTAGGATAGGTCAGCTGTTTATACCTACTGATTTTTTTGTCATGGACATTAAAGAAGATGACGACATACCGATCCTCCTAGGTAGACCCATCAGATGTTCCTCCCAGCAGCAATTTTCAACAACAAATCATGGCGCCTCCTACCAGATCGCCAGTCACAATTTACTATGATCCGCACACCTTTACATTACCCTCCTCTGCAGCAGTCAGTCCAGTTACTATTACAATGCCTAGACCAGTTCCTTATGAAAGCAGCAATGCCATACCTTGGCATTATGGATCTGATCTCTACTGCAACGGGGAGAAAATCACTCTGGATTCATCAACCTATTCTCCACAAATTGATAATGTTGGGGGAGGCGGAGGCTTCACCAGAAGCGGACGCCTTTTTGCCTCACAAATGCAAAGACCTAATGTCGAGGCAGAAGCTGCTGCCAAAGCAAAAGGAAAGAGTGTGGCATTGGAAGAGCCGACTGCCAAAGAAACTCAGAAGACATCTTTTGAACAAGATGTAGACGAGTTTATGAGAATCATAAAAAGAAGTGATTACAAGGTGGTGGATCAACTTCACCAAACTCCCTCAAAAATCTCCATATTATCACTGTTGATGTGTTCTGAATCTCACAAGAACGCACTGTTGAAAGTCCTGCACGCAGCATACGTGCCGGAGCAGATCACTGTTAATCAGCTAGAAACTGTGGTTGCGAATGTCAACACCATTCATGGACTGGGTTTTACCAATGCCGACTTAAAAACAGAGGGACGTAACCATAACAAGGCTTTGCATATCACCTTGGAATGCAAGAGTGTTGTTCTATCTCATGTACTGGTGGACACTGGGTCGTCACTCAATGTTCTACCAAAGAAAGCCTTAGTGAGGCTAGAGTATGATGGCTTGGCATTGCGTCCGAGTAATTTGGTGGTGAGAGCATTTGATGGCTCTAAAAGATCAGTGCTTGGGGAGATTGATCTGCCTGTGATGATTGGCCCGCAAACTTTTAAAACTACCTTCTTTGTGATGGACATTCAGCCGGCCTACAGCTGTTTGTTGGGTAGACCCTGGATCCACGCCGCTGGCGCTGTTACGTCTACCCTTCACCAGAAGTTGAAATTCGAGTGGGATGGCCAGATCATCACCACTGTGGGGAGGAGGACATCTTTGTTAGCCAGCTGGCTACGTATAAGTACATAGAAATGGACGGAGAGATCCATGAAACCATGAGCCAAGGGTTTGAGGCCTTGAACACTAATGAAGCATCTGCTGTACTGCGAACTTCCATAACATCATACCAGCAAGCCCGGAAGGTTGTTGAGGAAGGTACCGCCCAAGGCTGGGGCAAGCTGCTGCCCATGGAGAAGAAAGAAGACAGATTTGGGTTGGGTTACAAACCAACTCAATAAGATCAATCAAAGGCTGCAAAGGAGCCCAAGTTTGTTAGCGGGGGAATGCTCACCCCGGATGCTGTTAACAATTTGGAAGATGAGTCGGAAGATGAGCGCAACCTGGAGAGCTGGATACGTCCAAGGACCCCGGGGAGCCATGTCTCAAACTGGTCTTCCCAGGAAATTATAAGGGTTACTCCTGCAGAGTAATTATTATTTCCTGTATTTTTAAAGCATGCATCAAGTCTTGCATCTTGCCCAAGATGTCAAGACTCATTTTGTAATCGGGCCATCTTGTATTTTGTGCAAAGATCAATTAATGAATATCAGGACATCTTTTGCAAATGAGTCTTTTCTTTTTCGCTCACTGTTTTTCATTTTTCACTTTTTGTACAAAAATAAAATGGCAATGTTTTTCAAAATAAATAACTTCATTTTCACTTTTTCTAAATAAGATAAAACCAATCACTAAAATGAACAAATCTAAACCCTTGCAGAAAGTGCCCTCCAGACTGCACCGACAACAACACTGCTATGACTTCGTATGACTTTGACAATCTAATCAATCAAGCTGATGAAGGGGTTGAAGAAGATTATGAGCTACCTGAAGAGCTAGCCAGGTTGTTGAGACAAGAGGAAAAGGTTATCACTCCTCATCAGGAGGAGGTCGAGACGGTTAATCTTGGTACAGAAGAAGACGTGAAAGAAGTCAAGATCGGGGCCTGCTTACAAGATTCAGTGAAAGAGAAACTGATTGCCATGCTTCGAGAATATGTGGATGTTTTTGCTTGGTCTTATCAAGATATGCCAGGTTTGGACACCGACATTGTCATGCACAAGCTGCCGCTGAAAGAAGATTGCCCACCAGTAAAACAGAAGTTGCGTCGTACTCGCCCAGATATGGCCATGAAGATAAAGGAAGAGGTACAAAAGCAGTGGGACGCCGATTTCCTTGCTGTGACTAGCTATCCGCCGTGGGTTGCTAATATTGTACCAGTGCCTAAGAAAGATGGCAAGGTGAGAATGTGTGTGGATTACCGGGACCTGAACAGAGATAGCCCCAAGGATGACTTCCCATTACCTCACATTGATGTATTGGTCGACAATACGGCTCAGTTCTTGGTGTTCTCCTTCATGGATGGATTTTCAGGATACAATCAGATCAAAATGTCACCTGAAGACATGGAGAAGACAACTTTCATCACACCCTGGGGCATATTCTGTTATAAGGTGATGCCATTCGGACTGAAGAATGCGGGTGCCACTTATCAACGGGCTATGGTAACATTATTCCATGACATGATCCACAAAGAAATTGAATGTTATGTGGATGACATGATTTCCAAGTCCCTCACAGAAGAAGACCACCTGGTGAATCTGTTAAAGTTATTCAAGCGTCTGAGGAAGTACCAATTGAAGTTAAACCCCAACAAATGCACATTCGGGGTGCGATCCGGTAAGCTGCTGGGATTTATTATAAGTGAAAAAGGGATTGAAGTTGACCCTGATAAAGGCAAAGCCATTCAAGAAATGCCTGCACCTAAGACTGAAAAGGAAGTTCGGGGGTTCTTAGGAAGATTGAATTACATTTCACGGTTCATATCTCACCTTACTGCGACCTGCGAACCTTTGTTCAAGCTGTTAAGAAAAGAACAAACGGTCAGGTGGAACGAAGACTGCCAAAAGGCTTTTGACAAAATCAAGGAATACTTACAAGAGCCTCCGATCCTTATGCCTCCAGTTGAAGGAAGACCTCTAATCATGTATTTGACAGTATTAGAAGAGTCAATGGGGTGTGTGTTGGGCTAGCATGATGAGTCTGGTCGAAAAGAGTATGCAATATACTACCTAAGCAAAACGTTTACCGACTGTGAACAACGTTATTCACTGCTCGAGAAAACTTGTTGTGCTTTAGCGTGGGCTGCTCGTCGACTAAGGCAGTATATGTTGACCCACACCACTTTATTGATCTCAAAGATGGATCCAGTTAAGTACATATTTGAGAAGCCAGCACTTACCGGACGAGTTGCAAGATGGCAAATGATCCTCACAGAATATGACATTCAGTACACATCTCAAAGAGGCATTTTGCAAAATACCTTTTCTATCTTGCTTCTCCTTGGTGGCTTCCTTGAAGATTTCTCCTCTTAAGCCTCACAAACCCTAGGACTTCCAAGCATGATAACATTTTAGGATCGTTTAGTCCCCCTTAGACTCTTTCCTTTGAGTTTTCTTTGAGTCTTCTCTTCTCACAAAGCCTTGCATTGCATCCTTCATAGCATGTAGTTTTTAGGGTAAAATTGGTTTGAATGTATCTTTCATTTTCAATTTAATGAGCATTTTTCTTTTTGAGGTACCTTGAAACCCTAGTTGACTTAGAAGAATCATAACACCCATTAGGTTAAGAGTTAGGTCCCTTCCTTTGGGCAGTGAACTTGTGTAGGGTTAAGCTTCCTTTGATCCCATTTTCAATTTTTTTATCATGTCATTTGCTTCTGGTTTTGAATTTTTGTGTTGCATGTTGTTCATAAACCCTAATTCTTGCTTTCCTTTGCATTCATCTCTTATATGCTTGCATTCAAGAACTTGCCATGACATTTTTTGCATCCACATGATCCATAAGACATCTTAGGACATATTAGAATCATGTTTGATCATTGCTTCATTCATTTGACATGTCATACTTTCATTGCATTTCATAAACTTTCATGAACTTTCATGGTTCAAAGCATGCTCCATATACCTTCATTCTCTTGTATGCTCACATATATGCATCTTGTATGACTTTGCACCATCTTTTGACATCATTTGCATCATGTGTATGTTTCTGACTTTGGCATTTTCCCAACCACATGCATTGTTTCATCTCATTTCTCCCCTTATGCATCTTGTACTAACTTTTCAGGATTAATGGTAAGTTTGTTTGGGAGGTGAATTTGCCTTCACCTCCTACCTCTTCTCACCTTACCATTTTACATCCTTGCTGCATTTTTACTTGTCTTTGAGTGAGCTTGCTCACTTGTGCCTCTCTTCCCTCTTTTCTCTTCTCATCTCACCCCTTTTCTATCTTGCTTCTCCTTGGTGGCTTCCTTTAAGATTTCTCCTCTTAAGCCTCACAAACCCTAGGACTTCCAAGCATGATAACATTTTAGGATTATTTAGTCCCCCTTAGACTCTTTCCTTTGTGTTTTCTTTGAGTCTTCTCTTCTCACCTCATAATCAAGGACTAAACCCTAAAGGTTTTAAGGCTTTGTGATTAAACTTATGCCTGCATTCTTCTATTAGGATGGAGTGTATAACTTTAATCCTAAGTGGTAAACCCTTAATGTGTTTAAATCCTTTAATCAATCCATCTTAATAATCACTAAGACATCAAGCTTGTAACTTGGGCCTTGCATTAGGGTTCTAATTCTTCCTTAATTGGTTAAGAAGGAGTAACCCTAGTGTTAATGGACAAGTCCCCCTCAAGTTGTCTTACAAACCATAAAACTCACTTCTTAATCTCACCATTAACTAAAATCCATTTAATAAAGGTTTTGTTTGGTCATGAGGTTAATCCCTAATCATGGATTAAGTTGAGGAGCCTTCCTCAACTTAAATGCTCTCATCTATCATCCTTCTATTAGGATGGTGTAATGAGTCCATTAAATCCTTGATTATGGTTTTAACTCATTACTTAACACTAAACAAAAACAACAAAAACATCTAAATAAATACAAGTAGGTTAATGATCTTAATCCTACATCATGGTGATTAAGTGTGAGGTGCTTACTTCACATTTAAGGTATTTTCATTACCCCTAATCTGAGGGAGGATGTGATGAGTTTACTAACCCTTGGTTTAGGCTTAAGCTCATTTTCTTATGACAAACTTCAAAAAGCAATAAAAGACTGAAAACACAAAAACAAACAATAATCGTCTCCTCCGGGATTCTTTTCTCACCTCATTCACTTATAAACGAGAACTTGCTTCTTCCGTCTGATGCAAGACAGTTTGCACCTGAGCCAGAAAGGTCATACACTTGAGCATAGACAAGTAAGCAGTTCACAAGTCAATTTATCTTTCAGTCTCTTTGAGTCGAACTACGGTGTTCTGACTTCCTCATTGCACGAGAGGATACGTAGGCATAACTTAACAGTTATCGAACAAAAGTCTTTGTACATTCCCCCTTCTTCCAGCATTATTCTTTAAGCCTCATAGTCTTGAGCCTCACTCCCGTTCTTACACTGACACTTCCTTTATACACTTCTCACTTCTTTTACACTGACATTTCCTTTATACACTTCTCACTTCTTTTACACTAACACTTTTATTCTTTTCCAGCTTTGATACACAGATTGCACTGACACTACCCCTCTAAAACACAAATCTTTTAAGCGTGGATCCCGTCGAGTACGACGGACAATCTGGGTGCTAATACCTTCCCAGGTTGTAACCAACCCCCTTTCTCAGTTTCTCTGGTTCTCAACCATCTTATCCATATCTTCTTAGGTTTACGCAGCATTACCTTTCCTTCGGGATAAAAATGCCTAGCTGGCGACTCTATTCTTTTGAGTTCACCCTTGTGTGTTCTCTTCCCTTTTGCTGACCGTTCGCGTTTATACCCCATTTGACTTAGCCTCATTTGGTGGGAGCGACACTATAGGCTTACTGCCATGAGACCAGCTGGACTGACCAGGTTGATATCCGAGACCGAACTTGTCATCTTTCTTTTCCACTTCCAGCAGCTTGCCCCAGCCCTGGGCATTTCCAATTTGGACTACTTCCTTAGCTTGCTTGTAGGAGTAAATAGGAGTCCCTTCCTTCTCATGACCTTGAACTGTAGCAACTGGAGACAAAGTACTAGCATTGACCGTCTCAAAAGCCTGGCAAAGTGTCTCATGGATCTCCCCGTCCATTTACACATATTTGAAGGTCGACAGATGGCTTACGAAAATATCTTCTTCCCCGCACACAGTAACAACTTGGCCGTCTACCACATACTTCAACTTCTGATGCAATGTGGATGTTACTGCGCCAGCAGCATGAATCCAAGGATGCCCTAGCAAACAACTATAAGCGGGTTGAATATTCCTAACATAGAATGTGCTCTTGATACCTGAGACCCAATCTTCACTGATAGCTCCACCTCCCTAAAAACAGATCTTCGTGACCCATCAAAGGCTTTCACAATCAAATCACTGGGTCGCAAGACAATTTCATCAACATTCAACTTCATTAAGGCCTTCTTAGGGAGTACATTGAGAGAAGAGCCTGTATCTACCAGGACGTGTGATAGAATAGCTCCCTTACACTCCATGGTGATATGTATGGCCTTGTTGTGATTACGCCCCTCAGAAGTGAGATCTCTATCCGTAAATCAAAACCCATGGCTGGCGTTCACACTGCCTACCACGGCCTCCAACTGGTTAAAAGTTATCTCTCGTGGTACATACGCCATTTGTAGCACTTTTAGCAAAGCTTCTCGGTGAGCTTGAGAACACATCAGCAGCGACAAAATGGATATCTTGGACGGGGTCTGATTCAGCTGTTCAACCACCTTATAGTCGCTTTTCTTAATTATCCTCATGAATTCTTCAACTTCCTTTTCAAAAGTTCCCTGACTAGCAGCAGGAGTTGTCACCTCTTCAATTGCTATTCATTTATCCTTAGCCTTTGCAGCAGCCTCAGCTTCGGGATCACCTCTAAGAACTTGAGGAGCAAAGAGACGCCCACTCCGAGTAAACCCCCCAACTCCTCTGACATTCACAACGGTAGGGTCAATTGTCACCGCTTTACTTTCCACTTTCTGGCCTTCTACGTACACGTCGGAGCCATAACGCTAAGGGATGACTTTGTCGTCAACATAGGGAAGTGGTCCCAGAACAGTAATGGTCACTGGACTCAATTCTGGAACATAGATAGTTACTTGCTCTCTCCGGGTAGGAGCTTCAGCAGGATCAAAGTAAATTGTCACTGTAGACACACAATCGCCTCTATTGTCAACTCTGTCAAACTATAGAGACCCCTCGTCAATAAACACTGCAGCTCAGCTTTCAAATCCTCACAACCGTTAACTAAATTCATGCAACCCTCGCAGTCATAATCACACCCTGGGAATACCTGCCCTTTCAGAAATCTGTCTTTCACGACTAGCAACGAAGTCTTCACTTCACCCACGTTCAGAATCAAGTTTAACCTCTCACCACTGTCAACAACACTTATCCTGGCCCCTCCATGATTTGGAATGGGGTTTGATGTAACATTTGGAGGCGGTGCGAAGTTAATTGCTTTTGAGTCAATCAAGTCTTGGACCTTATGCTGTAATGCCATGCACTTCTTTATTGAGTGCCCGAGAGCTCCTGAATGTAATGCGCATCTTGCATTAGAATCATACCCCACTAGAAGCTCTCCAGGTGGAGGTGGTGCTAATGTCCTCAACTGAACCAAGTTCAAGTCTAACAATCTCTGTAGTAGTGATGTGTACGTCATCGGGATGGCTTCAAGCACCCTGTTAGCTGGACGAGCTTATCTCTGTTGATAGGGTCTTTGCTGATAGTTATTGCACTGCGGCTGTTGATGTTGCTACTGTTGGGGTTGTTGCACATGACTTGATGGAATGGTGATAGCTGCCACCTGCTCGTAAGATCCCCTGTATCAGTGGCTCTGGCCTCGGTCGTACACAACATTAGTTTCTCCCTCCCTTCTTCTTGGAGGTCCACTGAAAGCGTTTCTCACACCACTTGAGCTACCTGCACCATTGTCTTGGATCTTCTCCATTTTTAGAAGAGTTTCAACCCTCTCTCCAGCTATCGTGATGTCGTTGAACTTTTTCGCTGAACCAGACGCCAATCTCTCAATAAACACCCCCTGTAGTGTTCCCATAAACATGTCTGCCATTTCATTTTCTAACAAGGGTGGTTGTACTCGAGCAGCAAGTTGACGCCACCTCTGGGCGTACTCTTTGAACCCTTCTTTAGCACTCTGAGACATTGTCTGCAACTGGGTACGATTTGGAGCCATATCCAAATTATACTGATACTGTTTCACAAACGCCTCAGCTAAATCCTTCCAGCTTCGAATATTAACCCTGCTCAGCTTCATGTACCATTCCAAGGAAGCTCCTACAAGACTATCCTGGAAGTAATACATCCATAGCTTCTCATCATCTGTATGCTCAGCAATCCTTCCCACGAAAGACTGAAGGTGAGTTTTCAAGCAAGCTGTTCTGTTGTACTTATCAAAAGTATGGACTTTGAATGTGTAGGGAATTCTCACCCCTGGCACTAAGCCCAGATCAGTGATGTCAAACCCTAGAGAACTCTGAGATTGAATGGCACGAATTTGCTCAGCCATTTCTTTAAACCTCCTATTCATGTCAACCCCCTGGCCTTCCGCCTCATGCAACAAGGTGAACAGCTCGTCCTGCCCATCCATATGCATGTTATTCACTCCATCATTGATAATAGTGACCCCTAGTTGCGCCACAGATATTTCAACATGACGGGCGCCGGCCCCATTGCGATTACTTCAATCTATTGTCCCATTGTTCCTGACTTGATTGTTCTCCACCATCTCGCGCAAACGCTCCTGAGTTTGACCCATTCCAGCTATGAGGGTCATGAAGTTGTCCATTCTTGTCCTCAAGTCAGCCAAATCCACTTGCATCTACTCCATTGCTCTCTCTATGTTCACCTTTGTAGGGTATCTGTGTACAATTGACTGTCTTTGAACCTTCTTAGGAGCTATAGTGCCTGAAAGTGACACGAACGTTAGAAAACAGACGAATTACCTGCAAAAAAACAAACACGTTATATGCATGCAATGTAACTATTCATGTTTCCACGTCCAAGCATTAATATGCCCCAGTTTTGGTATTTTTTTTTGTGATAAAAATACTCCAGATGTCTTTTCGGAAACTAGCTTTTCAAACTCTTTTGAGGAGTATTCAGACCCTGATGGCTTAGGACATACAAATTTACTCATTCAGAAACGGTAACTAGGAAGTATCATTGCATTATATGAACAAACTACCAACAACCAGAGTCATGGACATAACTAGAATTCCCAAAGGGTTACAAAAAACAGAAAGATAAAGCAATACTCCTACAGCAAGCTTGTAGGTAGTCTGATTGCAAATAACAGTAAACTAAAACCCTAGGCTAACGGAAGATCTAGGCTCCTCTTCTGCAGTCATCACCTCTGTTCGGTTCTTCTTGACGCCTGCTCTCAGCTTAAGATCTGCAATCTCTTTCATTGCTTCCTCCAAGGCTAGTTGGCTCTGTACCAATTGCTGAGTCTTTTCCCTTTGTATCTTGTGAACTTGTTCGACATCTTCTTTCTTGAATGCCATCTGCACCTCAAAGAATTCTTCCTTTTCCTGGTATTTATTCTGCTCCTGTTCTCTTTGGCCATATAACCAAGTAATGGACTGACGAGCTTCTCTAAGAGTCTTCACAATCTTCTTATGATCTGCTTCTCTTTTTGACTCTGTTAAACCCAATCTCTAAAAATGAGCTTCTCTCCCAGCAAACTCCTTTTCCTTAGATTCTAAGATAGCCTGCATCCTCTATAGCTTTTCTTCCGCTTCTTGCTTAGCATGATTGGCACGGTGATACAAGCTAGCCATTTCAGAATTTTCTACCTGAACCTCATGAAACTGAGCTTCCAACTTCTTGTAATCTTCAAGAGAAACAGTGGTTTGTGCTGGTACCCCTTTCAGATATAATGGAGCCTCAACGAAAAATGGAAGGAAGAAGGTATCGACCCTACCTTCTATTCAAGCAGCGAAAGAGGGATGAGTCTTAGTGTCCACCATTCAAAACTCTTTCTTTCCCTTACTCAATCTCACTGCCCAAGCCTGAAATGCCTGAGTGACTAGCTTCTCATTCCCTTCCAATGGTGCATACAGTGATTCCAAAATTTCTTCAGCAGAGGGTGGATCTTTCAAAGAGTAACCAAATTGTTTCCGAACCAGCATGGGATTATAATTAATCATCCCTTTCCTACCCAGCAAAGGTACATGATAACACTAAAATTAAACGTATTTTTGACTCCGATTTCGCATGCATTCTTAGTTTTTATTGTTATTTTGTTATGATATTACTTTGTTTTTCTTTATTTTCAGGTTTTCTATGTAATCGGGGCCTAAATCGAGAAAAGGAGTGAAAAAGGAGTGGAAACGGACGAAAACCAAGAAATTTAGCTTTTTACACTTACGGCATCCGCCATGGCTGACGCCATGGTGTCTGCCATGACATGGCCACGTCTCAAGACCACTCCACAACTGCCAAGACCCACGATCCCCACTCTCTTCTTCCACATTAGTCTCATGGAGGGCGCCATGGCCTTGTGGCGGGCGCCACAAGGCTAAAACTTTTCCCTCCACTTTTTAGTGGAGGGGGCATCCTGGTCTTTTCTTGCTATTTGTTTTCCTATAAATAGGGCCTTAGATTTTCATTTTCAATCATCCAAACTTAGAATATCTTAGGCATATATCAGTTTTAAAGCAGTTATCGTTCCATATCAGGGTGTTACTGCAATCGAGTGATCGAGTTTGTATACGTCTGTGTGATCGAGTTTTGGAGCACTCTTGGAGGAAGTTAATCCTGCCGCCATTTTAATTCCAGTTCGTATTTTATTTTTCCGAATTGCTTGACTTTATTTATTATCCGCACTCGCACTTTATTTTATTTATTTCCTGCACTCACTTTACTTTCGTTTATTTCCCGCACTCGCTTTAAATACCTTTATTTCTCGCACTCGCACTACTTTTATTTACTTTCCGCACTCGCACTACTTTTATTTACTTTCTGCACTCGCACTAATTACTTTTAAGAAAAATAATAAAAAGAACTTTTACTTTACCATGTCTAAGTAAATCCATAAAGGTTAGAATGTAAGTATCGTAATTGAACCAATAATCCGTACAATTGTTCGTGGAAACACTTAAGGGCTATTTTATCTTTCAATTTAAGTAATTGTTTTTAACTATTTCAAAAACAGCCAAAAGCGCTTTGTCTAGTTCATTAGGAGTTTTTAGATTAAAAAGAAAAGAGATTTTAAAACGATTTTCGGACGCGTTAAGAAGTTTAGAGTCTGGTTCGTGAGAACCTCTTTTTGCTAAGAAATCCAGGTTAAAATACTTTTCAACTTAGTTAAGATACTATATTTCTTAAAAATATGTTTACTACTCTAACGCAGTACGCACCTTTTTATCCGTGACAATAGGAGGGGTTGATTAAGGAGTACAACTCGGTTCTGAATACGCGAAAGCGACAGTTCCTGTTAAATTAGCTCTTTTCAAAGTAGAAAACATTGCCCATAAGTAGTTCTATTAACAAGTACCAGATTATCAATCGATTATGTGAATTACATTCGATCCTGCCTTTGTATATTGTTTAAAATTATTATTTTATTTACCATTGCGCACTCCTTAAAACCCTTATATTCAGTTGCCTTAGATACACACCATAACAACAGGTACGATAGATTGACACTTGGTCTCTGTGGATTCGACAATCTTTTATATTACTCTGACGTGTTCGTACACTTGCGAAAAACACGTATCAAGTTTTTGGCGCCGTTGCCGGGGACCAATTTCGTCAAATTTCATACCCTGTAGTTATACCGTTTAGACTAAGGTTGTTACCCACCGGTCAATGCGAAAGACTCGCAGTGCCGGAAGTTTAGTAGACCCTCTAGCTGAACCTGAATGTTACGCTCGCGCACGTTTGTTTTTCCATAGGAATACGAGAGCTATGGCCGAAGATCAAAACCGAAGACCTCTTAAGGACACTTCCCAACCATCAAACGAGGAACCTAGTTCTAGTATAGTAAATCCCTCTATCCCAGCCAATAATTTTGAACTTAAACCATCCTTGCTGCAATTCGTTCAACAGAGACAATTCGCAGGTCTCGCTACTGATAACCCAAACCAACATTTAAAAATCTTTCTTCAGTTAGCAGACACCTTTAAAACCAATGGAGCTCCTCCAGAGGCGATACGCTTAATATTATTTCCCTTTTGCCTCAGAGATAAAGCTCTATCTTGGTTAGATTCCCTTCCACCCAATTCCATAACAACTTGGGAAGACCTTCGAAAAGTATTCCTTGCTAGATATTTTCCCCCAAGTAAGACCGCTCTTCTTTGAAACCTAATAACTAGATTTACCCAACACCAAGGAGAGTCGTTGTTCGAAGCCTGGGAGAGATATAAAGAGCTATTAAGAGCATGCCCACATCATGGCTTAGAGAATTGGCTAATCATTCAAACCTTCTATAATGGACTTCATTATAACACTAAGATGACCATCGACGTTGCCGCTGGTGGCGCACTGATGAACAAACCTTGCCCTGAAGCTAGTGCCCTTATCGAAGATATGGCCCAAAACCATCAATCATGGGGAGTAGAACGAGCAACAGTGGAAAAGAAAGAAGCCCAAGGAGGAATACATGAGCTAAGCTCTATGGACATGATGCAAGCTAAAATGGACGCATTGGCCCTTAGAGTCGAACATATGTGTACAACCCCAAATACTGTAGCCGCTGTTTCACCGAATTGTGAGATATGTGGGACGCAAGGAGACCAATCCGCCGAATGCAATTTGTTAAATGAGACCAGCCCTGAGCAAGTGAAATACACCCAAGGGAACCCATTTTCAAACACATACAACCCTGGATGGAGGAATCACCGAAACTTCTCCTACAAAAATAATAACCCTATCCAAAATACCGCACCTCCGAGACAACAAGGTTACCAAGCCCCAAGAACAAATCAACATATGCAACTTGTACCACCAAGTCCGAGCCTTGAGAAAATTGTTAAAAATTTTATCACTGCTCAAACACAACAAAACAAAGTGTTCATGAACCAAAACGTCCATGTTAATGAACTAATTACCCAGTTAGGAACCAAGGTTGATCAAATTATTACTCATAATAAGATGCTTGAAACCCAGATCTCTCAGCTAGCTTTAAACCAAGCCCCTCAGACTACACCTGGAGGACAGTTCCCTGGACAACCTCAACAAAACCCGAAAGGGCAAGCAAATGCCATTACTCTAAGAAGTGGAACCGCTTATATGGAACCTTCTAACCCTAGATTATGTGATCCCGAAACTTCTGAGAGAAATGAGGAGAAGGAAACAGAGGAATCTGAAAACCTGGAAATTCAAGAAAAAGGAGAACAACCTATAAATAAAACCTATGTACCACCACCGCCATACAAACCACCAATACCATACCCTCAACGATTAAAGAAAACCCAAATCGATAATCAGTATCAAAAATTCGTTAAGGTTATAGAAAAACTTCACGTAGAAATCCACTTTACAGAAGCCATCACCCAAATACCTTCTTACGCTAAGTTTCTCAAAGACATACTTACAAATAAACGTAGACTTGAAGATCCGAAACCCGTGGAATGTAATTCTATTTCCGAAAATAGGTTAGCAAAGAAAGATAAAGATCCCGAAAATTTTTCCATTCCTTTTATTTGTGGGAATCATGTCATCGGAAAAGCTTTTCTAGACTTAGGAGCTAGTGTGAGCTTAATGCCTTTAGCAGTTTGTGAGAGATTAAACTTAGGAGAACTACAACTACTAAGATGTCACTTCAATTAGCCGATAAATCCGTTAAATACCCTATAGGCATACTTGAAGAGTCCCTGTTAGGATAGGTCAGCTGTTTATACCTACTGATTTTTTTGTCATGGACATTAAAGAAGATGACGACTTACCGATCCTCCTAGGTAGACCGTTCTTATTGACCGCTGGAGCCGTAATGGATGTTAAAAAAGGAAAACTGACTTTTGAGGTAGGTTACGAGAAGATAGAATTTGTCCTCTCGAAATTTCTTATGGCACCTGTAATAGGAGATGCTTGTTATGCCTTAGATATCATTGATGAATGCATTGGGGAATTAGAACAAGAAGAAGAAATTGAATCTATAAAATTGCCATCAACCCTTATTTGGGAAGATGACAGTTATAAAAAACCCTACATTGATGATAACCTTCACGAATGTTTATCTCTTACCCTAGATCCTATGCCTTGCCCTATGAAACCAACCGTAAAACTTAAGGAACTGCCTAAGAACCTGAGATACGAAAATCTTGATGAAGAAATGAACCGTCCAGTTATAGTCAGTGCTACCTTAAACCAAGAGGAAACCAACCAATTGTTAGATGTTTTACGAAGGTACCCCTCAGCCTTAGGATATAAGATCTCAGATCTAAGAGGAATAAGCCCATCCATATGCATGCATCGGATTTTGCTTGAAGAAGATTCAAAACCCTCTAGAGAACACCAACAAAGAATAAATCCTATGATGAGTGAAGTAGTTAAGACTGAAGTTCTTAAGTTACTAGAGGCAGGTATAATATATCAGATCTCAGACAGTAAATGGGTGAGTCCTGTGCATGTAGTACCTAAAAAGGGAGGCATCACAGTCGTGCAAAACGAGAAGGGCGAACCTATAGCAAAACGAACCGATGGAGGTTGGTGTATGTGCATAGACTATAGACAATTAAATAAAGCAACTAGGAAGCACCCTTTGCCATTACCATTCATAGACAAAATGTTGGAGCGCCTAGCCAGACACTCTTACTTTTGTTACCTAGATGGATATTCAGGATTCTTCCAAATACCTATTCACCCCGAAGATCAAGAAAAAACTACCTTTACATGCCCAGTTGGAACTTTTGCCAACAGAAGAATGCCTTTTGGACTCTGTAATGCCCCTGCCACTTTCCAACGCTGCATGATGTCTATCTTTGCAGACTATTTAGATGGAATCATGGAAGTATTTATATAGGATTTCTCAATTTGTGGATCAGATTTCAAAAATTGTCTTATCAACCTTGAGAAAATCCTGGAGAGATGTGTAGAGGTAAACCTTGTGCTAAATTGGGAAAAATGTCATTTCATGGTCACCAAAGGGATTGTTTTAGGACATATAGTTTCCGAAAAAGGTATAGAGGTAGATAAAGCTAAAATAGAAGTCATAGAGAATCTAAAACCGCCGAAGACTATCAGGGAGATAAGGAGTTTTCTTGGGCATGCCGGATTTTATCGACGTTTTATCAAGGAATTCTCCAAAATAACGAAGCCCTTAACTGGTCTTTTAATGAAAGATGCTGAATTCATCTTCGATGACAAATGTACTGAAGCATTTAATCTTCTGAAGCAAGCTCTGATTTCAGCACCAATAATGAAACCCTGTGATTGGTCAGAACCGTTTGAGATAATGTGTGACGCTAGTGACTATGCTGTAGGAGCCGTTCTAGGTCAGAGAAAAGATAAAAAGTTACACGTAATTTATTATGCCAGTAGAACCCTAAACGCTGCACAGCTCAACTATGCAACAACCGAAAAAGAGCTCCTAGCTGTAGTTTTCGCCATAGACAAATTTAGATCTTATCTAGTAGGAGCCAAAATTATAGTTTACACCGACCACGCTTCCATTCGTTACTTACTAAGTAAAAAGGATGCCTAACCTAGGTTACTTCGATGGATTTTGTTACTGGAAGAGTTTGATTTAGATATCCGTGATAAGAAAGGCACAAATAATGTAGTGGTTGATCACCTTTCTAGGCTAGAATACCTGAAACCTGACTCAGTACCTATAAATGACGATTTTGCATATGATAGACTGATAGCCCAACTAGAAACTATTGAAGATGATAACCCAGACCCACATGAGCATTCTCATAAATCCTTAGCTATAAGTAATGTACCTTGGTATGCAGAATTTGTTAATTACCTAGCCGCTAACATCATACCCCCTGATCGAAACTACCACCAGAAGAAGAAGTTCTACAGTGATGTGAGAAACTTCTATTGGGACGAACCATTTCTTTTCAAGAGAGGAAAAGATGGCATTTCCGCCGCTGTGTTCCAGAAGAAGAGGTACATAATATAATTGAGCATTGTCACTCTGCACCTTATGGTGGACATGCAAGCACATCTAAGACCTACGCCAAGATTCTTCAAGCTGGCCTATTCTGGCCTACTATGTGGCGTGATGTCCATGCTTTCATTGTCAAGTTGACAGATGCCGACGTACAGGAAATATTTCAAGACGTAATGAAATGCCTCTAAGAAATATCCAAGAAGTAGAACTCTTTGACGTATGGGGTATAGACTTTATGGGACAGTTTCCACCATCTTTAGGAAATCAGTACATCTTAGTAGCTGTTGACTACGTGTCTAAATGGATTGAAGCTATCGCCGCACCCACGAACGACACCAGAGTAGTCATCAAATTATTCAAAAACTATATATTTCCCAGGTTTGGATCCCCCCGTTTAGTCATAAGTGATGGAGGATCACACTTCATATCGAGAATATTTGATAAACTTTTAAGCAAGTATGGAGTTAAGCATAGAGTAGCAACACCATACCACCCACAGACCAATGGACAAGTGGAAGTATCTAATATGGAGATCAAACAAATTCTTGAGAAGACTGTCTTTATATCTAGAAAGGATTGGTCGCAGAAACTTCAAGAGGCATTATGGGCCTATAGAACCGCTTTCAAACCCCCTATAGGAACAACCCCTTATCAATTGGTCTATGGAAAATCATGTCACTTACCTTTTGAGTTGGAGCATAAGGCCTATTGGGCCATCAAAACTTTGAATTTGGATTACTTGACTGCTGGTGAAAAACGTATCCTTGATATCCACAAATTAGAAGAGATCAAACAATCTGCCTACGAAAATGCCATCATATACAAAGAAAGAACAAAAGCTTGGCATGACAAAAGAATCATAAGAAAAGACTTCAAAATAGGCGATCTTGTTCTCCTGTTCGATTCTAGGTTACAACTTTTTCCAGGGAAGCTTCGTTCGAGATGGACCGGCCCTTTCGAAGTATCTAAGATTCTAAGATCTGGTGCTATCGAAATCAAGAACCAAACATGTAAACCGTTCATCGTCAATGGACAGAGGTTGAAGCCCTACGAAGGAGGTGACATCCCAACAACATACACCTGCCATACTCAGAGTGATCCACCGTATCCTTCAAACGATGTATAAAATCTGGTCGTCGAGCTAATGACGTTAAACAAGCACTGCATGGGAGGCAACCCATGGTTTTCTTATTTACGTACTTTTTATTTATTTTTACTTTAATTTAATTTGTTTACTTTATTATTATGTCAGGACTAACGATTGAATGTTTTATGTGATTTCAGGACTTGTTTGCTAACCTTGTACATAATGCAGAACCCCGATGACATGCATGTGGCCTTTAGAGACGACACACACAGAGAGCGTTACTATGTCCACATGAGACGCCCTATGGCTCCTACCAGGTACCCTGACCAAGATTGCATGGATGCCTTGGGGATAGAGCCAAGCGTCAGATTCTTATGCCACCAACTCCAGTGGGACCATTTTGATGATATGTGTAAACACCCCAAATTTGCCCTCACCCATTCACACCATGGCTTGTGATCATTTCATATGCATAAACACAATCATAGCATCTCATACCTCATTTTTGATTCATTGCATTGATTCAAAGTCATCTGCACCTAGGGTTTGTGATCTGAGCAATCCAAGAGCTTCTTGAGCCACTCCAAAGGTCATCAATCACTTCAAAGGGGTCCATGTGTGTTCAAGTATCATATTATATCCTCTCAAAGTCAAGAAGGTCAAAAAATCACAAGAACTAAGAATGGCATGGAAGCAGAGGCAGGCTTGACTGCACAGATGACCTAGAATTAGGGTTTTGGTTTCAGAGGCCATAACTCCAAATTTTTTGGTCATTCTTGTTTCTATTGGTCTCTATATGGTATAGGGAGTATGCATATCAATTTTCATGAAGAAATTCCATGGGGAAGTCATCCGATCAAGAGTTGACTTTTCAAGCAAGCCAGTGCAAAATCAGGGCATCTGAGGCCCCCAATGACCCAACCAAAGGGTGTTCTTCATCATTTTGATTGTATATGATCTTTATTTGATCATAGAAGATGTTGGATGTTCATAAAATTGAAGAATTTCAAGTCTTTTACAAAGTTGACTTTTTGGGCAAGTTTGACTTTTAATGAAATTGTCATTTTGGGCAACTTTTTCAACCTTTACTTTTTGATTCAAAAAAGCTTCAAATGGAAAAACTTTGGTCATGAAAGTTGTATAATGGATCATTCCCTTTTCAAAAAGTACAAGAACATGACCTAATTCATTTTGGATCAAAAGTTATGGCTTGTCAAAGTTGGCAAAAATCACAAAATTTCAAAGTTTCTACCAAAGAGGCATTTTGCAAAATGACTTGATCAAGTGTTCTAAAGCTATCAAATGCACTTCTAATCTTCATACAAACATGTACCAAGACCTAAAAGTCAGTTTGCATCAAAGAAGCATCACATTTCATTCCTTGAATCTCAAGAATTCACAAAGGGACCAAATCTTGTGAAATTTGCAAAACACTACACAAACCTTGATCAAGTTGCTGAATCACCTCATAAATCATTCCATGGATCTCCCTAAACTCAGCTGAACTCAGCCATGCTCCTATCCTAGCCTGCCACTTGCCCATACCTCCAAGTACAACTTGCTTGACTTTTTGCAATTTGAAGCCATACCAATCCCACAGTGACACAACCACTCTCTGCCCAATCCAGACCTTACAAACACATCCCAAGGCTTCATTTTCATAACACACACAAGCCTGAAACCTCCCACATCACAGCATTCTCATTTTCCACCTCTTGTGCAAAAGCATTCGAAACTCATCACACAAGCTACAAACCTTCAAACAAACTTCATAGAACAACTCACCATCATCCCCTGATCATTTCCCACCCTTCGTCTTGCCCTAAAAACAACCATATCAAAAAAACGATTTCCTCACTCCACTGAACAGAACTTGTTCAATCTCTCAAACCAGCCTTTGTAAACTTCAAACAAGCATTGCAAGCTTCTCAGGGGGTTCATTAGAGGCGTTTTGGATCAAAGGGCCAGCCAGAAAGCTCCAAAGATCAAAGCTTCAGTTCAGGTGAGCTCAAGAACATTTTTTCCAGAAACATGTTTTTAAGTTCCTAGATGATTCTCTATGCTTCACTGATCATGCTGATATGTTTAGTTTCGAAAATGATTGAGTATTGAGTATGTATGTTGCTTCTGAAATTTTTCTGACCAAATGCATTTTGCTTCGATTCAGCTTTGTTGTGAAAAATAAATGTGTTTTGGTTGTTGATTCTTGCTCTATGATGTTTGGGGATGGATTCTGGGCAGAGAGATTAGGCTTTAGTGAGCTAGGGAGGAAGATAGCAATTTTCAGGGAGGATTCTGGCCGGAGAAGATGACCGGAAGTCTTCTCCGGCCACCTGAAAGTGATTAGGTGTTAATTAGGGTTAGGGCACCAGGTTTGAATATTGGCCATCAGATGTTGTTTCCTGCGAGTGTATAGAGGGCCTGAATCATCTCTTTAACTTTTAATTATGGATTAATAATTAATTAATCAAAATTAGGCTGGTTTGAACTTGGGCCGTCCAAATGCGCGCCCAGTCAAACATTTTAAACCCAGTTTCAATCTGAGCCTTCCATCCTGCATACTTCTCATTTAATTAGTTTTATTTTCATTTTTATTCATTTAATTTGTCCATTTAATTTAAAATAGTAAAACATTTTTAAAAATTCTGAAAATTTTTGTATAAACTTTAATTAATTTTCAGAAACCAAAAACATTTTTATTTTTATTTTTTGCATTAAAAAATATTTTTAAATCATTTAAAAGTTTATTTTTAATTAATTAATGAGAATTAATTAATTAAAAATACTTTTAGGTATTTAAAAATCACCAAAAAATTCATGAAACATTTAAAATCATTTACAAACATTGTCCAACCCTCAAACCAAATTTCTTTTTTGATCTTGATGCATTTTGATAATTTTCCATGGAATTAATTCATTTTCAAAGCATTATTTTGATCCAAACTTCAAAAAATCATTTATGCCTAACCATTGAGAGTTGGACTTTGATTCTTTTTGCATTGCATTTTGTTTAGCATGTAGTTTGTGAGATTAAATTAGCATGATTTGATCTTTCATTTTCCATTTGTTTGGCATTTTTCTTGTTAAAGTACCCAAAAACCCTAGAAATTTTAGGAAATTCATAACCCTAATTAGGTTAAGAGTTGAAACCTCTCCTTTGGGCAGTGAGTTTGTGTAGGGTTAGGGTCCCTTGGAATGCATTTTCATTTTTTTATCTTGATGTTTGCTTCTGATTTTGGTTTTTGTTTGATGCATTGATCATAAAACCCTAATTTGAGCTTCCTTTTGCATCCATCTTGCATTTGCTTGCATACCATGTCTTGCCATAGCATTTTGTGCATCCATTTGATTCATTTGACATCTTAAGACATATTAGAAGCATGCTTGATCATTGCATCTTGTATTTGCCATGTGATATGCCATTTGCATTTCATAACTTTTCATGTATGTTCATGGTTCTTAACTTGCTTCATTTGCATCCATAAGTTTGTATGATCATCCCCATGTGTTGTTTCATGTTTGCATCATCTCATAGCATCATTAACATCATGAATGTGCTTCTGGTTTTGATTCACACCATGTCATTTCATCTCATTTTGCATTGCATTGCATTCCTTTACTAACTTTTCAGGTGGTAAGTAACTTTGAGAAGTGAATTTGCCTTCACTTCTCACATTTCCTTTCCATCTCTCTTATGCATCCATGCTGCATTTTGTTATGTGTTTGAGATTGAGCTTGCTCATTCTTTTTCTTCTTACTTTCTTTCCTCAAGTGACTTGTCTTCTTAAATGAAGCAAGTTGCTTTGCTTCTCCTTGCTCCTTTCATCTGCTTCCTGGTGGTTCCATTGAAGATTTCTCTTGTTAAACCTCACAAACCTTAGGAACAACCAAGCATGACAATGATTAGGGTTTTGATTAGTCTCCCCACTTAGTTTTACCTTTGTGTCTCATTGAGTCTTCTCTTCTCATCTCATAATCAGGGACTAAACCCTAAAGGCTTTAAGGCTTTGTGATTAAGCTTATGCCTGCATCCTTCTATTAGGATGGAGTGTATAACTTTAATCCTAAGTGTTAAACCCTTAATGTGTTTAAATATCTTAATCAATTCACTTAATAATCATCAAGACATCACACTTGTAACTTGGGCCTTGCATTAGGGTTCTAATTCTTCCTTAATTGGTTAAGAAGGACTAACCCTAGTGTTAATGGACAAGTCCCCCTCAAGTTGTCTTACAAACCATAAAACTCATTTCTTCATCATACCATTAACTAAAATCCATCTAATAAAGGCTTTGTTTTGTCATGGGTTTAATCCCTAATCATGGATTAAGTTGAGGAGCATTCCTCAGCTTAAACATTCTCATCTATTATCCTTCTATTAGGATGGTGTAATGAGTCTGTTTAATCCCTGATTATGGCTTAATCTCATTACTTAACACTAAACAAAAACCACAAAAACATCTAATTAATCACAAGTAGGTTAATGATCTTAATCCTACACCATGGTGATTAAGTGTGAGAAGCTGACTTCACACTTAAGGCATTCTCATTACCCCTAATCAGAGGGAAGATGTGATGAGTTTACTAAATCCATTGGTCTAGGCTTAAGCTCATTAACTTATGACAAATTCTCAAAAGCAATAAAAGACTGAAAACTCAAAAAACAAACAATAATCGTCTCCTCCGGGATTCTTTTCTCATCTCATTCATTCATAAACGAGAACTTGTTTCTTCCGTCTAATGCAAGACAGTTTGCACCTGAGCCAGACAGGTCATACACTTGAGCATAGACAAGCAAGCAGTTCACAAGTCAATTTATCTTTCAATCTCTTTGGGTCGAACTACGGTGTTCTGACTTCCTCATTGCACGAGAGGATACGTAGGCATAACTTAATAGTTATCGAACAAAAGTCTCTGTATATCCCCCCTCCTTCCAGCTTTATTCTTTAGCCTCATATTCATGAGCATTTCACTCTTGTCCTTACACTGACACTGTATATATTACACTTTACACTTCTTTTACACTGACACATGTACATCCTTTTCCAGCTCTTTTATACACAGATTGCACTGACAATACCCCTTTAAAACACAAATCTTTTAAGCGTGGATCCCGTCGAGTACGGCGAACAATCTGGGTGCTAATACCTTCCCAGGTTGTAACCAACCCCCTTTCTCAGTCTCTCTGGTTCGCAACCGTCTTATCCATCTTTTTCTAGGTTTATGCAGCATTACCTTTCCTCCGGGATAAAAATGCCTAGCTGGCGACTCTTTTCATCTTCTGTGAGTTCACTCCTGTGTGTTCTCACATCCCTCTTTCGCCGACCGTTCGCGTCTGTACCACATTTTGAGTCCGGTCTCATCTTTTGGGAGCGACAGCTTGGCGACTCTGCTGGGGAACCTTATACTGTAACCAGGGCTTCTGGTTCTTTTTTGTGGGTTCCTCCTAGCGCTTGTTTGATTTGTGTTTACCGGGGTGTTATGTGCTATTTGTGCTTGTATTTGTATTTATTTCTGCTTTATGTACAGTTGTTTTACTGCTTTCTTTATAGCTTTACATATATCATACTGTCATACTGTGTTGGCTGGATCTGTTTTGTTGCTTTGGTGGGTGGGTGTTCTATTGAGAGTTGAGGTCCTATACCTGGGACCTGAGTGACACCTAGGCTAGAGTGGTTCATGTTCTTTCCCATTCCATTTCGGTCTGGTGCGGGAATATGAAACACGGTTCAGATATGGGTTTCTTCTTGAGAACTCTGTGCTACGGATTTCCTGTAGTGCTAGGGCTATCTGGGAAGCCTGCTAAGTCTGGATGACCTGTAGTATCGACCTTCAGAAACTGAGGAGAATTAGAGGAGGATCTTTTATGGTTACTGTAAACACTGTACCTCCGGGTTAGAGGTGTTTACACTTCTCATAACCGATCCAAGTCTGAGGATCCTTGTTTTAGAACATCACCTGTGAGGAGGGTTGGGCTGTTTACAGGTTTGCAGGTACCCTTGACCTCAGCATACCCTGTTACTTTGTTTTGATTAAGAGTACTCCATGTTGGAACAGTTCTTGTGATTTTTAACCCTGGACATGTGACTCTTTATTTGAGTCCCCCACCTTGGTTACTGGACTTATGAACCTCCATCTGGATTTCTTGAACATACTTGGACTTATATCAGAGCACTTGATCAGATCCAGCCCAGTCACAAACCCTTGCATATCATTTGCATACATCATCATTGCATCATTTTAACATTTGCTTTTTGTTTTCAGGGTATCCATCATATTTTGGCTTGGTTTTGACCCTTTTATCAGCATAGACCTATCTTCATCAGTATCTACTTTAGCTATCAGCTACCTGCTTCAGTCACCTGCATCATTAGTCTCAGCCTGTCAGTGGCCCATCATCAGCTTTATTCTCCATTCTCAGCATTTGTCTCAGCTTTTCTTCAGCAACATGGCACCCAAGAAAAGCAATATCTCCTATCATTTCTTTGAGCCTGAGTTGGCTAGCATCAGGAAGATCAAGACCCTGATTACTCCAGACCATATACCACTATTCAGAGAACACTATGGAGGCATACTTGATGTGGTTATGGATTTGGACCCTTCACAGAGGAGCCTGATTCATACTTGCTTGCAGTTCTATGATCCCCCTCTGAGGTGTTTCACTTTTCAGGATTTTCAGTTGGGGCCTTTATTAGAGGAGTATTCATCATTGGTTGGTATACCTATCAGGGGTGGAGTCCCCTTCCATCCTGAGATGGCTTTTCCTAGTAATGAAGAAGTAGCAAAGGCCTTGTATCTGGAACCTTGTCTGATTGGGCAGAATATGACTACCAAGGCTGGAGTCTCTGGTCTACATCTGGATTTCTTGACCTCTCAGGCTACCCTGAAGGCTTCTTTGGGAGAGTGGAAGGCAGTCTGTGCTTTGTTGGCCCTTAGCATATATGGGGTCATACTATTTGCAGATGAGCCTAGGTTTGTAAGCAAGAATGCAATCCATCTTTTCATCCTGAGGAACCCAGTGCCCACCTTACTGGGAGATCTCTACTACTCTGTCCACCAGAGGAATGAAAAGCAAAGGGGAAGATTAGTGAGGTGCTGTGCTCCTTTGTTCCATACTTGGCTGCTCAAACATTTGCCAAAGACTGATGCATTCTTGAACCCTCACCAGCAGAGGAACTGGGCTAGAAGACTCACTGCTTTAGCTTCAGATGATATCAGGTGGTGCACTCAAAGCACAAAAGGCAGGGACATCATTACCAGTTGCGGGCAGTTTCCCAATGTACCCCTGATAGGAGTAAAGGGTTGCATCAACTACAACCCTCTGCTATTCAAAAGACAACTGGGCTATGCATTGGTCCACACTCCTAAGGCACAAGACTTGGCTGAGACTCTTTACTGTGAGATTAAGCCTACTCTGGCTATTGTCAGACAAGCAGCCTGGGCTTGGGACAATGTCCAAACCAAGGGAATGGCCATTCTGGGAAGATGCAACAATGTGGCCTCAGCACAGTATTATGAGTGGTCCCATGCCAGGGCTTAATTTTCTGGGATGCCCTTCACCATGGAAGATATACCTGGGCCATCCTCAGCACCACCTCCTGTCACTGTCAGTTTAGAGGAGTTTGAGAAACTGAAAGAGAGAAATGAGAAGCTGACTCAGGCTCTACAGAAGACCCTCTGGGAGAGGAGTGATGGTAGGCTGGACATTGAGAGGTTAGAAAAGCTAAAGGTGGAGCATCTAGCTAGGATTGAGAAGTCAGAGGACTATATCAAGAAGTCAAGGGCTGGAGAGCAGATCTTGACGAATGCCTGCAAGGAGGCTCAGTTCCAGAAGGCCAGGACTGACTTGTATCTGAAAGAGAGTCAAGCTAGGTGGGTCAGGATCACCGAAGCTCGTACTCAGGAAGATAAAAGGACTCAGGACAAGATTGAGCAGCTGGAGGCTAGTGCCAAGAAGCAACAAGAAGCCCTGCTAGCAGCCCAGACCGAGATCTCAGAGTTGAAGATTAGAGATGGTGTGAAGAGGTCAAAGGACCAGAGTCAACACAAGAAGCTAACTGCAGTTGTTGCTACCAGGAATCTCCTTATCAGGAACCTCACAGAGCGTCCAGCTGATCCTATGACTGAAGCACTTCTAAAGGAAGTTCAGGAGGATGAGTTTGGTCTTGGTGTCTGACTTTTGCTTGTTGTTGCTTTCATTTCATGTACTTTTTGTTTTCTTATGTTGTATTTTGACCCCTCAGAGGGCATGATTTGTAAGAAACAAACTATGTATCATTTACTTTTGTAATATATGTATCAGTTTGTTCTATCTGAGTTTCTTTCAAGCAACATCACAAGCATCTTCATCAAGGGTCTGGAAAGGTCAAAAACCAAGTGCCAAGCCGGATACCTTGAAGACAAATAAGCATACTGCATTGCATACTAACCTTTGTTTGTTTTGTAGGTTTGTTTTGTTATTGTTACTAACTCTGTTGTGGCTTCAGGAACTATTGCTCGACGTCGGGTGTTTCCACTCAACCGTCCACACAGATATCCAACCCGTAACAACCTTCCGGGCATACAGATGGACCAGGTACAACAGGACCTTACAGAGGTCAGGAACCAAATGGCCAATGAGAGATTGGAAATGAGGAATCAGATGACACAATTTATGGAGGTGATGAATAATATGGCTCAAAGCCAAGAGAGATTAAGAGCACTGGTAGAGAGGCAGAATCAGGAAGATCCCCATCTAGGGACTGGTGGGACAAGCAACAATGAGAGGGTTCAACCTCATATCAACCCACCTATATTTGGACCCCACCTTCATCCAGAGATCAACATCCCTGCTAATGTTCAAGGGAATGCTACCACAGGCAGAGTGCTGCAAGAAGACCCCCAGGAAGATCAGTTCACAGTAATGGGAGCCGGGGATGAGGCCTATGACAGAAGGCTAGATGAAATTGCTGAAAAATTAAGGTCCTTGGAGTCTCAAAACTCTTTGGGTTTTGATGTTATGGACATGGGCTTAGTGGACGGGGTCAGGATTCCCCACAAATTTAAACCACCGTGCTTTGAGAAGTACAACGGGACTTCCTGTCCCCGGACCCATTTACAATCCTTTCTGGGGAGGCTGAAGGCATATACCATGGACGAAAATCTATGGATGTTTTATTTTGAGGATAGCTTAACTGGAGCTTCAAGGGAATGGTACTCTCATCTGACTAGAGCAACCATCAGATGTTGGAAGGACTTGGCAGAGGCCTTCATTAGACAATACCAGTATAATTTGGATATGGCTCCCAACAGGACCCTCCTGATGGGAATGTCACAATCATCCAGAGAAAGCTTCCGGGAGTACGCCCAGAGGTGGAGACAGCTTGCTGCTGCTGTCCAGCCACCTATGTCAGAGAGGGAGATGGCTGATATGTTTATGAACACCCTCCAAGGGACATACATTGATAGGCTAGCTGCCTTTTCTTCTACCAGCTTTGCAGATGTCGTCATAGCGGGAGAAAGAATTGAGGGCCTATTAAAGATGGGCAAAATTTCTGACAACGGTGCCAGCTCATCCAGCAACACAAGGAAGCCTTTTGTGGGCCCAAGAAGAACTGGTGAGACCAATGCTATCCATGCCGGCAGAGGCAGACCCCAATATGTTCATAGGTCTGTGGCAGCAGTCACCATTCCCGCTCCAATTCATCCACAACCAGCTTATCAACCACAACAACAAAATTATCAGCAACAGACTCAGTATCCTCCTCAGAGAAACTACAACAATACCAGCAACAACAATCAGCAAAGACCATTTCAACAGAGACCATCTCAGGCCAATAGGGTGATCGATCTGATCCCTATGCCTTATGCCACATTATTGCCACAACTCCTGAAACTCAACCTGGTTGAGCTAAGGACGTTGGCACCTCCAGATCCTGCCAGTCTACCCAGAAATTATGACGCCAGCGCCAGATGTGCTTTTCACTCAAATGCACTTGGCCACAGTACAGAGAAGTGTAGAGCTTTGCACATGAAAGTGCAGGACTTGGTGGATTCTAAAGCCCTAAACTTTGAACCACCACCAAATGTTAACAAGAACCCTATGCCGCACCACGGAGGACCCAGAATCAACGCTATTGAAGAAGACAAGCCGTCTTATTTGATAACCAGTGTGGGTCAGATTCGGACACCCTTGGTGGAGATTAAAGCTCAACTCCTTGAATGTCAAATGTTCCCGGGATGTGAGCTAGGTTGTGCCTATTGCAACATTTCAGTGAATGGATGTGATAACTTGAGGGATGGCATAGAGGGTCTCATCCAGAGTGGCCTGCTTCAAATCACAACATCAATACCTACCAATCCAGCAATCTCCTTAACAACAGTTCCCGAGTCTTCTACAACTGCAGCAACCATTGTTCCAAACAACTCTTCAGTTTCATCAACAAATGCTTCATCTGTTACTTCAACGGACCAAATATCAGCAAACATCCTTTCTACAACTTCAGCACCCCTTGATTCAGAACCTCCTACAACAACAACACCCATCCATCCAACAGTGTCTCCTACAACATCAATAGCAAACAATGAAAGCGTCTCAACAGTTACAATTTATTATGATCCTGCAAATGATTCTGCCTATAACTCACAAAATGCCACTCCTATCAGAGCACCAGTCACAATATACTATGATCCGCAGACTATCATGGTCCCTTCCGCAGCTGCCATCAGTCCAGTCACTATCACGGTGCCTGGGCCAGTACCTTATGAAAGCAGTAATGCCATCCCTTGGCATTATGGCTCCGATCTATACTGCGAAGGACAGAAAATCACTCTTGAATCATCAACTTCTGCACCACAAATAGACAATGTGGGGGGAGGCGGAGGCTTCACTCGAAGCGGACGTCTCTTTGCCCCGCAAATTCAAAGACCCACTGCTGAAGCAGAAGCTGCTGCCAAGGCAAAAGGGAAGAGCACGGTGCAAGAAGAGCAAATTGTTAAAGAAGCTTTGAAAACACCTTTTGATCAAGAAGTTGATGAATTCATGAGAATCATCAAGAAAAGTGATTACAAGATAGTGGACCAGCTTCATCTAACACCTTCCAAAATCTCCATTCTATCATTGTTAATGTGCTCCGAGGCTCATCAGAATGCACTACTAAAAGTCTTGCACGCAGCTTATGTGCCAGAAGAGATCACCGTCAATCAGTTGGAGGCTGTAGTTGGAAATGTTAATGCTAGTAATGGACTAGGTTTTACCAACACTTATTTGACTACGGAAGGTCGCAATCATAACAAGGCTTTGCACATTACCATGGAATGTAAAGGTGCAGTTCTTTCCCATGTGCTGGTAGACACAGGATCATCCCTCAATGTCTTACCTAAAAAAGCCCTTGTGAAGCTAGAGTATGAAGGATTGGCATTACGTCCCAGTAACTTGGTAGTGAGAGCCTTTGACGGCTCTAAGAGATCAGTTCTGGGAGAAATTGAGTTGCCTATAACGATTGGCCCACAAACTTTCAAAACGACCTTCTACGTGATGGACATTCAGCCTGCCTACAGCTGTTTGTTGGGTAGACCATGGATTCATGCCGCTGGCGCAGTTACGTCTACCCTTCACCAGAAGTTAAAATTCGAGTGGGAGGGCCAAGTCGTTACTATTTGTGGAGAGGAAGATATTTTTGTTAGCCATCTGGCTACATACAAATACATTGAGATGGATGGGGAGATCCACGAAACGATGAGTCAAGGGTTTGAGGCCTTGAACATAAATGAAACATTTGTTGTACCTGGAACCTCAATGACATCTTATCAACAAGCCCGGAAGGTTGTTGAAGAAGGAACCGCTCAAGGCTGGGGCAAACTGTTGCCTGTGGAGAAGAAAGAGGATAGATTTGGGTTGGGTTACAAACCAACTCAACAAGATCAAGCAGAGGCTGCTAAGGAGCCCAACTTTGTTAGTAGGGGGATGCTCACCCCTGATGCTGTCAACAACTTGGAAGATGAGTCGGAAGATGACCGCAACCTGGAGAGTTGGATACGTCCAAAGATCCCGGGAAGCAGTATCTCAAATTGGTCTTCCCAGGAAATTATAAGAGTTACTCCTGCAGAGTAATTATTATTTCCTGTATTTTTATAGCATGCATCAAGTCTTGCATCTTGCCCAAGATGACAAGACTCATTTTGTAATCGGGCCATCTGTAATTTTTGTGCAACAAGATTAATCAATGAAATATCAGACATCTTTTGCAAATGAGTCTTTTTTCTTTTCCGCTCACTGTTTTTCCATTTTTCTTTTTGTACAAAAAATAAATGGCAGTGTTTTCAAAATGTTAACTTCATTTCACTTTTCTAAAACAAGATTAAAATCAATCACTAAAATGAACAAACTGAACCCTTGCAGAGAGTGCCTTCCAGACCGCACCGACAACAGCACGGCTATGACTTCGTATGACTTGGACAATCCGATCAATCAAGCTGATGAAGGGGTTGAAGAAGATTACGAGCTTCCTGAAGAGCTAGCCAGATTGTTGAGACAAGAGGAGAAGGTTATCACTCCTCATCAGGAGGAGGTCGAAACGATCAATCTTGGTACGGATGAGGACGTGAAAGAAGTTAAAATCGGGGCCTGCTTACAAGACTCAGTGAAGAGACAACTGATTGACTTGCTTCAGGAATATGTGGATGTGTTTGCTTGGTCTTATCAAGATATGCCAGGGTTGGACACCGATATTGTTATGCACAAGCTGCCTTTGAGAGAAGATTGCCCACCGGTTAAACAGAAACTGCGCTGTACTCGCCCAGACATGGCAATGAAGATCAAAGAAGAGGTACAAAAGTAGTGGGACGCCGGGTTCCTTGCTGTAACTAGCTATCCACCGTGGGTTGCTAACATAGTACCTGTGCCTAAGAAAGACGGAAAAGTGAGGATGTGCGTTGACTACCGAGATCTGAACAGAGCCAGCCCGAAAGATGACTTCCCATTACCTCACATTGACGTATTGGTGGATAACACGGCTCAGTTCTCCGTATTCTCCTTCATGGACGGATTTTCAGGATACAATCAGATTAAGATGTCACCTGAAGACATGGAGAAGACAACCTTCATCACACCTTGGGGCACGTTCTGTTACAAGGTGATGCCATTCGGATTGAAGAATGCTGGTGCGACATATCAACGGGCTATGGTGACATTATTCCACGATATGATCCATAAAGAAATCGAGTGTTATGTGGATGACATGATCTCCAAGTCCCTCACTGAAGAAGACCACTAGGTAAATCTGCTGAAACTATTCAAGCGTCTGAGGAAGTACCAACTGAAGCTGAACCCCAACAAGTGCACATTCGGGGTGCGATCTGGTAAGCTGCTGGGTTTTATTGTGAGCGAGAAAGGGATTGAAGTTGACCCTGATAAAGTCAAAGCCATTCAAGAAATGCCTGCACCAAAGTCAGAAAAAGATGTTCGAGGGTTCTTAGGCCGATTGAACTACATTTCACGGTTCATATCTCACCTTACAGCAACTTGTGAACCCTTGTTCAAACTGTTAAGGAAAGAACAGACGGTCAGGTGGAACGAAGACTGCCAAAAGGCTTTTGACAAGATCAAAGAGTACTTGCAAGAACCTCCAATCCTTATGCCTCCAGTTGAAGGAAGACCTCTAATCATGTACTTAACAGTATTAGAAGAGTCGATGGGGTGTGTGTTGGGCCAGCATGACGAGTCTGGTCGAAAAGAGTATGCAATATACTACCTAAGCAAAAAGTTTACCGACTATGAACAACGTTATTCACTGCTCGAGAAAACTTGTTGTGCTTTAGCGTGGGTTGCTCGCCGACTGAGACAGTATATGTTGACCCACACTACTTTATTGATCTCAAAGATGGACCCAGTCAAGTATATTTTTGAGAAGCCAGCACTTACCGGACGGGTTGCAAGATGGCAAATGATCCTCACAGAATATGACATCCAGTACACTTCTCAGAAAGCCATCAAGGGCAGTGTATTGTCTGAATATCTTGCTGAGCAACCCATTGATGACTACCAGCCTATGAGATTTGACTTCCCTGATGAAGACATCATGTTCATAAAAGCAAAAGATCATGAAGTGCCTGTTCACACTGAAGGGCCTGACCCGGAAGAGGAATGGACTATGATGTTTGATGGGGCTGTTAATATGAATGGTCGTGGGGTTGGTGCAGTACTCATTACGCCTAAAGGGGTTCACATGCCTTTCTCGACAAAACTCACTTTCAACTGCACTAACAACGAAGCTGAATACGAAGCTTTCATTATGGGTCTTGAGGAGGCCATTGACCTCAGGATCAAGACGTTGACTGTATTCGGAGATTCAGCTCTGGTAGTTAATCAAACCAACGGCAAATGGTATACGCACCAGGATCATCTGATACCTTACAGGGATTATACAAGGAGGTTATTGACTTTCTTTACAACAGTCAAGCTTGAGTATATCCCCCGGGACGAGAATCAGTTTGCAGATGCTCTGGCCACCATTTCGTCCATGATCAAAGTTCAAGCTGCCAACTTTGTACCGCAGATTTCAGTATCCAGACTTGACAGACCAGCATATGTATTTGCAGCAGATATTGTCAAAGATGATAAGCCTTGGTTCCATGACATTAAGTGCTTCTTGGAGGATCAAACATACCCACCTGGGGCATCTTCCAATGATAAGAAGACTTTGAGAAGGCTTGCTGGTAGTTTCTTTCTGAACACTGATGGTTCCCTGTACAAGAGAAACTTTGATATGGTACTCCTCAGATGCGTTGATAGAACAGAAGCAGACTTGTTAATGCATGAAGTGCACGAAGGATCCTTTGGTACCCATGCTGGAGGGCATGCTATGGCTAAAAAGTTATTGAGATCAGGCTATTACTGGATCACAATGGATGCGGACTGTTGTGCCTACGCCAGAAAATGCCATAAATGCCAGATTTATGCGGATAAGGTGCATGTGCCTCCCAATCCTTTGAATATAATGTCTTCACCCTGGCCATGTGGGGCATTGACATGATTGGAAAGATCGAGCCAACTGCTTCAAATGGCCAAAGATTCATCCTGGTTGCCATTGACTATTTCACCAAGTGGGTCGAAGCAGCCTCATATGCAAACGTCACCAGACAAGTGGTAGCCAGATTCCTGAAGAGAGATATCATCTGTCGATACGGAGTTCCCGAGCGAATCATTACTGATAATGGTTCCAACTTAAACAACAAAATGATGGCTGAGCTATGCCGGAACTTCAAGATCCAACACCATAATTCTTCTCCTTACAGGACAAAGATGAATGGCGCTGTTGAGGCAGCTAATAAGAATATCAAGAAGATTGTGCAGAAGATGGTAGTTACCTATAAAGACTGGCATGAAATGCTACCGTTTGCCTTGCATGGGTACCGCACGTCAATCAGAACATCCACTGGGGCAACACCGTATCAGCTTGTGTATGGTATGGAAGCAGTCCTGCCTGTTGAAGTTGAGTTACCTTCCTTACGGGTATTGATGGATGTTAGGCTGAACGAAGCAGAATGGGTTCGGTCCCGATACGAACAACTGAGTCTGATTGAAGAGAAAAGATTGGCTGCAATCTGTCATGGGCAGTTGTATCAGAAAAGAATGAAGAAAGCCTTCGATCAGAAAGTCAGGCACCGAGAGTACCAAGTCGGAGATCTTGTGCTGAAAAGAATCCTCCCTCCTCATACAGACCACAGGGGCAAATGGACTCCGAACTATGAAGGACCATTCGTGGTAAAGAAGGTTTTCTCCGGTGGAGCACTGATGCTCAGCACCATGGATGGTGAAGACTTCCAGTCCCCTGTGAATTCAGATGCAGTTAAAAAATACTTCGCATAAAACGACCCGCTGGACATAAAAACAGAATGTAAGTCCAGGCAAAAATAGGGCATCCCGGCGAGTCAAAAACAGAATAAAAGACTCGGGCAAAAATAAGGGAAAATAAGCAAAAAAATGTACACCCGCTGAGTTGAAAACCCGCATTGGACAACTCAGGCAAAAAAGGGTACCCCGATGGATTGAAAACCCGAAAGGGCGATCCATGCAAAATAAGGGAATAAGCGAACAACTACACTCTGAATTCGTCTGCATCGTTTACAACTTGGTGAGCTTCAAAAGGATCAAGCCTCTTTCAGAATCAGCCTTCTTCAAAAAGCAAGACGAGAAGAACGTCAGAAGTCATACGAGTCATAGCAAAAGGGGAAGCTCCTTAAAGCGTCGTCAACATTGCCAGCATTTTGTGTCTCAATTTGTAACAATCTCCTTATTTCAGGGGATATGTTTCTGTGATGTATCTTGCCAATTCAGGGCACATGAATTAATAAAATCAGGTTTTCAGTCATGTTTCGCTTGTACATTTTTATTTGCAAAGAATGTCTGATGTCTTTAAAAAAAACGGATTGCATAAATACGGATGTTTATCTTCAAAAATGATACGTGCTTGCAGGAAATGTACTTACTCCCAAGAGTGTCCGAACTCTCATAACGGGATCCAGTAAGGGATACCTCAGGATTACTTGTGCGTCCATCTGTCTTTGCAGGATTGTAGGTATTCAGAGCGCAACATGGGGCATGTAAGCTTCATCCCAGCAAGCTGGAAAATCAACACTCGTTCTTGGCACTCAAAGTGTTCTCTCCCCAGCTGAGTTGCCACTTGTTATCTCTCCCCAGCCGAGTTATCATTTACTCCTCCACAGCCAAGTACAAAAGCCAGGGAACCACCTCCCCACAAGAGTTCCAGCCTCTATTCAGAAGAGCAACACATGAAGGAATCACAACAGAGTGACGAAAGCTTCTACAAACCCCAGCTGGGTCCCCTCATTACCAAGGATGGGTCTATCAGTGACCTATCTCCCCAAGCAAATACATCTCATCAGATCTACCAATGATCTCATCCCTAGCTGGGATGTCCATTTCAAGCAGATCGGCCAGAGATCTTCACAGCAACGGGATCCGAATCCTGGATCGGTATCCTTGCATAATCATGGCATTCGCATCATATTCACCCACAAAGCGTAGCATTCCGTCTAATACGGAGCATTACGGCAAAAAATCAAACATACTGCATAATCATAAGCCATGTTTTGAATGAAACACTTGTGAATAATAAGCCATCAGCAGTATACAGGATACCCCCCAGATTCCCCAGCAAAAGCAGTTGCTTCACACCAGTGTATACTCCTTGTGGCACCCGTCCGTGTCATATCCCCAACAGAAAGCCAAAGACATCCTCTTTGCACTCACAGATACTTACACATATACATTTCCTTGACATCCGTCCCCTTTGTACACCAGATACTTGTTTATATTACACCTTTCTCTTTCGACACTCGTCTGTGTCAGTCTCCCCAGCAGGTTAAATACCCGTCTATACACTACTTATACAGATACTCGTCCGTATCTTATATACACCATTTATATCCCCGCAGATTCGACACTCGTCCGTGTTCTTTGTTAACCAGTTGGTACTCGTCTGTACCATCATCTCAGAACATGTGTCAAGCGTTTGTTTCTACATGATACTCATCCGTATCGTAAGTCTTAAGGATGCTCGTCCGCATCTTTAATCCATACACTGTGTCAAACACTTCTGTCTTCTTGAATATAGATACTCATTTGTGTCTACTATTCCCTAGAAGAGTCCTTTCAGATTCAACACTCGTCCGTGTTCTCTGTTAACCAGTTGATACTTGTCCATATCATCATCTCTGAACACGTGTCAGTAGTTGTTTCTACCCGATACTCGTCCGTATCGTAGTCTTAGGGATGCTCGTCCGCATCTTTAATCTATACACAAAGTCTAAACACTTATACCTTTTGTTTCTTGGATGTAAATACTCGTCCGTGTTTACTATTCCCCAGTAAATCACCAACAAAGCAATTTCCTTTTTATCTGACATTCGTCCTATGTCATGATAAACCCTGAGAGCAGCCGTACCCTGCTAGGTGGTCGTCCTCCACCTCTTGATGATCGTCCTTCATCATGCTCGTCCGATGGCCGTCCCCATCGTTGACCTTTTATCCGGCATTCGTCCTATGTCGCGACATTTTCGGCAGCCGTACCCTGCCAGGTGGTCGTCCTCCACCTTAGATGACCGTCCCTCATCTTATTCCCAACAGAGCATCCGTCCCCTGCTAGGTGATCGTCCTTCACCTTTGATGACCGTACCTCATCATCTGTTTATTTCATTTATTCTTTAACCCGATGGCCGTCCCCGTCGTGGTCCCTTTTCCTTTTCCTGATGATCGTCCTTCATCAGTTTAGCCCGATGGCCGTCCCCATCGTTGGTTACTTTACTTTATGAACTTGATGGCCGTCCCCGTCATGTTTCATTAGTCCCCAGAGAATCTTACAACTTTATCTTGATGGGCGTCCCCATCGTTATTCTTTTTCTCCCCAGCATGTCGGCCGTCCCCGTCATCGCTTTATTCCCCGCACTTTTCCAGCATGTCGGTCGTCCCCGTCATTGCTCTTTACCCAGCAGTCGTCCTCTGCTCGACGGACGTCCTCCGTCGCCTATACTTTACAATATACTTTATTTTCCTTTACAATCTATATCCCTTTTCTTCTTCATTCTGTGAGAGCAAATTTTGGACTGTCTTTGGTATTCAACCACAAGTTATCTTGTTTGCCTGCCAAGCCATTGCTTACATCCTGCACAGCTAACTCATGTTTGAATAGGGGCAGCTGTAAACACCCCAAATTTTCCCTCACCCATTCACACCATGGCTTGTGATCATTTCATATGCATAAACACAATCATAGCATCTCATACCTCATTTTTGATTCATTGCATTGATTCAAAGTCATCTGCACCTAGGGTTTGTGATCTGAGCAATCCAAGAGCTTCTTGAGCCACTCCAAAGGTCATCAATCACTTCAAAGGGGTCCATGTGTGTTCAAGTATCATATTATATCCTCTCAAAGTCAAGAAGGTCAAAAAATCACAAGAACTAAGAATGGCATGGAAGCAGAGCCAGGCTTGGCTGCACAGATGACCTAGAATTAGGGTTTTGGTTTCAGAGGCCATAACTCCAAATTTTTTGGTCATTCTTGTTTCTATTGGTCTCTATATGGTATAGGGAGTATGCATATCAATTTTCATGAAGAAATTCCATGGGGAAGTCATCTGATCAAGAGTTGACTTTTCAAGCAAGCCAGTGCAAAATCAGGGCATCTGAGGCCCCCAATGACCCAACCAAAGGGTGTTCTTCATCATTTTGATTGTATATGATCTTTATTTGATCATAGAAGATTTTGGAAGTTCACAAAATTGAAGAATTTCAAGTCTTTTACAAAGTTGACTTTTTGGGCAAGTTTGACTTTTAATGAAATTGTCATTTTGGGCAACTTTTTCAACCTTTACTTTTTGATTCAAAAAAGCTTCAAATGGAAAAACTTTGGTCATGAAAGTTGTAGAATGGATCATTCCCTTTTCAAAAAGTACAAGAACATGACCTAATTCATTTTGGATCAAAAGTTATGGCTTGTCAAAGTTGGCAAAAATCACAAAATTTCAAAGTTTCTACCAAAGAGGCATTTTGCAAAATGACTTGATCAAGTGTTCTAAAGCTATCAAATGCACTTCTAATCTTCATACAAACATATACCAAGACCTAAAAGTCAGTTTGCATCAAAGAAGCATCACATTTCATGCCTTTTATCTCAAGAATTCACAAAGGGACCAAATCTTGTGAAATTTGCAAAACACTACACAAACCTTGATCAAGTTGCTGAATCACCTCATAAATCATTCCATGGCTCTCCCTAAACTCAGCTGAACTCATCCATGCTCCTATCCTAGCCTGCCACTTGCCCATACCTCCAAGTACAACTTGCTTGACTTTTTGCAATTTGAAGCCATACCAATCCCATAGTGACACAACCACTCTCTGCCCAATCCAGACCTTACAAACACATCCCAAGGCTTCATTTTCATAACACACACAAGCCTGAAACCTCCCACATCACATCATTCTCATTTTCCACCTCTTGTGCAAAAGCATTCTAAACTCATCACACAAGCTACAAACCTTCAAACAAACTTCATAGAACAACTCACCATCATCCCCTGATCATTTCCCACCCTTCATCTTGCCCTAAAAACAACCATATCAAAAACACGATTTCCTCACTCCACTGAACAGAACTTGTTCAATCTCTCAAACCAGCCTTTGCAAACTTCAAACAAGCATTGCAAGCTTCTCAGGGGGTTCATTAGAGGCGTTTTGGATCAAAGGGCCAGCCAGAAAGCTCCAAAGATCAAAGCTTCAGTTCAGGTGAGCTCAAGAACATTTTTTCCAGAAACATGTTTTTAAGTTCCTAGATGATTCTCTATGCTTCACTGATCATGCTGATATGTTTAGTTTCGAAAATGATTGAGTATTGAGTATGTATGTTGCTTCTGAAATTTTTCTGACCTAAATGCATTTTGCTTCGATTCAGCTTTGTTGTGAAAAATAAATGTGTTTTGGTTGTTGATTCTTGCTCTATGATGTTTGGGGATGGATTCTGGGCAGAGAGATTAGGCTTTAGTGAGCTAGGGAGGAAGATAGCAATTTTCAGGGAGGATTCTGGCCGGAGAAGATGACCGGAAGTCTTCTCCGGCCACCTGAAAGTGATTAGGTGTTAATTAGGGTTAGGGCACCAGGTTTGAATATTGGCCATCAGATGTTGTTTCCCGCGAGTGTATAGAGGGCCTGGATCATCTCTTTAACTTTTAATTATGGATTAATAATTAATTAATCAAAATTAGGCTGGTTTGAACTTGGGCCGTCCAGATGCGTGCCCAGTCAAACATTTTAAACCCAGTTTCAATCTGAGCCTTCCATCCTGCATACTTCTCATTTAATTAGTTTTATTTTCATTTTTATTCATTTAATTTGTCCATTTAATTTAAAATAGTAAAACCTTTTTAAAAATTCTGAAAGTTTTTGTATAAACTTTTATTAATTTTTCAGAAACCAAAAACATTTTTATTTTTATTTTTTGCGTTAAAAAATATTTTTAAATCATTTAAAAGTTTATTTTTAATTAATTAATGTGAATTAATTAATTAAAAATACTTTTAGGTATTCAAAAATCACCAAAAAATTCATGAAACATTTAAAATCATTTACAAACATTGTCCAACCCTCAAACCAAATTTCTTTTTTGATCTTGATGCATTTTGATAATTTTCCATGGAATTAATTCATTTTCAAAGCATTATTTTGATCCAAACTTCAAAAAATCATTTCTTCCTAACCATTGAGAGTTGGACTTTGATTCTTTTTGCATTGCATTTTGTTTAGCATGTAGTTTGTGAGATTAAATTAGCATGATTTGATCTTTCATTTTCCATTTGTTTGGCATTTTTCTTGTTAAAGTACCCAAAAACCCTAGAAATTTTAGGAAATTCATAACCCTAATTAGGTTAAGAGTTGAAACCTCTCCTTTGGGCAGTGAGTTTGTGTAGGGTTAGGGTCCCTTGGAATGCATTTTCATTTTTTTATCTTGATGTTTGCTTCTGATTTTGGTTTCTGTTTGATGCATTGATCATAAAACCCTAATTTGAGCTTCCTTTTGCATCCATCTTGCATTTGCTTGCATACCATGTCTTGCCATAGCATTTTGTGCATCCATTTGATTCATTTGACATCTTAAGACATATTAGAAGCATGCTTGATCATTGCATCTTGTATTTGCCATGTGATATGCCATTTGCATTTCATAACTTTTCATGTATGTTCATGGTTCTTAAATTGCTTCATTTGCATCCATAAGTTTGTATGATCATCCCCATGTGTTGTTTCATGTTTGCGTCATCTCATAGCATCATTAACATCATGAATGTGCTTCTGGTTTTGATTCACACCATGTCATTTCATCTCATTTTGCATTGCATTGCATTCCTTTACTAACTTTTCAGGTGGTAAGTAACTTTGAGAAGTGAATTTGCCTTCACTTCTCACATTTCCTTTCCATCTCTCTTATGCATCCATGCTGCATTTTGTTATGTGTTTGAGATTGAGCTTGCTCATTCTTTTTCTTCTTACTTTCTTTCCTCAAGTGACTTGTCTTCTTAAATGAAGCAAGTTGCTTTGCTTCTCCTTGCTCCTTTCATCTGCTTCCTGGTGGTTCCATTAAAGATTTCTCTTGTTAAACCTCACAAACCTTAGGAACAACCAAGCATGACAATGATTAGGGTTTTGATTAGTCTCCCCACTTAGTTTTACCTTTGTGTCTCATTGAGTCTTCTCTTCTCATCTCATAATCAGGGACTAAACCCTAAAGGCTTTAAGGCTTTGTGATTAAGCTTATGCCTGCATCCATATATTAGTATGGAGTGTATAACTTTAATCCTAAGTGTTAAACCCTTAATGTGTTTAAATATCTTAATCAATTCACTTAATAATCATCAAGACATCACACTTGTAACTTGGGCCTTGCATTAGGGGTCTAATTCTTCCTTAATTGGTTAAGAAGGACTAACCCTAGTGTTAATGGACAAGTCCCCCTCAAGTTGTCTTACAAACCATAAAACTCATTTCTTCATCATACCATTAACTAAAATCCATCTAATAAAGGCTTTGTTTTGTCATGGGTTTAATCCCTAATCATGGATTAAGTTGAGGAGCATTCCTCAGCTTAAACATTCTCATCTATTATCCTTCTATTAGGATGGTGTAATGAGTCTGTTTAATCCCTGATTATGGCTTAATCTCATTACTTAACACTAAACAAAAACCACAAAAACATCTAATTAATCACAAGTAGGTTAATGATCTTAATCCTACACCATGGTGATTAAGTGTGAGAAGCTGACTTCACACTTAAGGCATTCTCATTACCCCTAATCAGAGGGAAGATGTGATGAGTTTACTAAATCCATTGGTCTAGGCTTAAGCTCATTAACTTATGACAAATTCTCAAAAGCAATAAAAGACTGAAAACTCAAAAAACAAACAATAATCGTCTCCTCCGGGATTCTTTTCTCATCTCATTCATTCATAAACGAGAACTTGTTTCTTCCGTCTAATGCAATACAGTTTGCACCTGAGCCAGACAGGTCATACACTTGAGCATAGACAAGCAAGCAGTTCACAAGTCAATTTATCTTTCAGTCTCTTTGGGTCGAACTACGGTGTTCTGACTTCCTCATTGCACGAGAGGATACGTAGGCATAACTTAACAGTTATCGAACAAAAGTCTCTGTATATCCCCCCTCCTTCCAGCTTTATTCTTTAGCCTCATATTCATGAGCATTTCACTCTTGTCCTTACACTGACACTGTATATATTACACTTTACACTTCTTTTACACTGACACCTGTACATCCTTTTCCAGCTCTTTTATACACAGATTGCACTGACACTACCCCTTTAAAACACAAATCTTTTAAGCGTGGATCCCGTCGAGTACGGCGGACAATCTGGGTGCTAATACCTTCCCAGGTTGTAACCAACCCCCTTTCTCAGTCTCTCTTGTTCGCAACCGTCTTATCCATCTTTTTCTAGGTTTATGCAGCATTACCTTTCCTCCGGGATAAAAATGCCTAGCTGGCGACTCTTTTCATCTTCTGTGAGTTCACTCCTGTGTGTTCTCACATCCCTCTTTCGCCGACCGTTCGCGTCTGTACCACATTTTGAGCCCGGTCTCATCTTTTGGGAGCGACAATATAAACAACACTTACAGGAACTTGACTCTAGAGTTCCTCATCTCGTTTCATTATGATCATTGGGCTGGACCCGATGGACATACTGTTTTCAGGTTTTTCGGGATTGACTACTCCTTCTCTTACAAAGAGTTTGGTGAATTACTAGGTTTTCAGACTACTCCAAATGCTATTCCAGAGACACCGATGGGTTATTTTATGAGCAGAGAAGTGGAAAAGTTTTGGTCTAACATCTCAGGTGGAGGGAGCCAAGATCCTTCCACTCAGTTTTCTCAGGTAATCCACAACCCTGCGTTAAGGTACTTCCAGATGATTCTAGCACACTCTTTACTCGGTTTTCCAGATACAGAGACTCTACTGAGTGAAGAGGAGGTCTTCCTACTGTTTTGTGCGACTCAGTCTCGCCCAGTTGTTTGTGGCAACTTCCTGTTGAAGGGCCTTGCCAGTATCGCCAGATCATCTGTAGGCATTATACATGTCGGTGGGATTGTTACACAGATAGCTACTGCATTGGGTTTGTCTCGCAAATTATTGCACCTCAGGACCTTCTGCTGCTACACCACCCTGGATGTTGACTTTTGTCTTGACAGAGGGCTGATGAGGAGGGCCTCTTTTGAGCCCAACACGTTTAGATTATGATCGACGGCAAAGTGATACATTACTTTACATTAGCAGACCCGCTGATGACCAGTGTCCACGACCCTACTAATTGGAGTTATGCTTTAGAGGGTTATGGAGAGACTGTCGAAGAGCCAAAATCACCTCCCGCCGCTGAGTACACTCCTACACCTCTTTCTCCTCGAATCACTGTTATGTCTAACAATATGTCTTTGCAACCACCTGATCTACAAACTCAGATTTATGAGCTCTGCAAGGAGACTACCCTGCTCAGCAGGAAGTAGCAGACTTGGAATTACAGATCCAGGTATCTGATCTCACTCATGCCTCAGAGGCCGATGCTCTATATCAGGAGATTGAAGAGCTTCGGAGGGAGATAGCTGAGTTTCGTGGATCGAACCAGGAAGAAAGGCCTACAAAGTGATCGTTTTACACTGACATTATTACTCTAGTATTTAATTTTTAATGCCTTATTTTATTTCTCACATCTCCAGACATATTTTATATTATCGCATATATTACATTTTCCATGTACTTTGATTTTTATCTTATATATTATTTCATGCACTAATACTCATTTTTCTTTTTCTTTCATTTCATTTTATTTTATTTTATATCAAATAAAGAAAAAAAGAACAAAAACATTTTTATTTTTGTCTTCATAAAAAAAAATGCAAGCTTTGTGCCTTTGAAGAAGAAAGAAAACGCTATCTGGACCCCCAAAGACAAAAAGGTACGCGAAGCCCACATGGATTTTTCACAACAACTGGCGGACAACATGAGCTATATGGAACAATCGTGACTGAGGTCGGATCAAGCTTACGGGAAGGTATTTCGAACCTTGACTGCGATCTCATCTGAGCAAGCCCGTCTAAGAGAATTCGACCGTCGTCACTGCCAGCTTAGGGAAGCCACTCAAGGCTCCGTGCTTGGAAATCTTTGGCAGATTAGAGAGGCTCAAGCAGCCTTAGAAGCCAGTTAGACCAGAGAGACCAGCGCCGCAATAGATCCTCTCGTCCCAGACCTTCACAACAGGACGACAAGGGCACCAGTGGTCCTCCACAATAGTTTTCCAGGTTACCCTCCTTATCTTATTTCGAAACATTGGGGATAATGTTCGATTTAAGTGTGGGAGAGGATTTTATTGCTTTCTGTCATTTCCCTTTCTAGTTATTTATTTGCTTTCTGTTATTTCCCTTTCCAGTAAGTTATCTAGTTTAACTTTTCTTAGATAATGCATGAGTCTGACGAGTCACCAGTATAGTGTATTTTTAGTACATCCTCATTTTTTCCCATTTCTTTAGACTTACCAAAAAAAATTTTAAAAATAAAACAATGTTGTTTCACATTTTTTTTGGGCTTTGAGACAGGTTTAGATTAGGATGTGGTGACTTAGGTCAACTTTTCGAAACATCAGTACCATTGTAGCACCATAGACCTCTTGAATATAGGAATCACTCCTAAATTCCACACCATGGCCTTTATTATCATTCAAAAAAATTGTCCCAAGTAGTTTATTCTAGCAGTCAGCTCCGGCCTAAGCATGCTCTACGTAGGGGGCCGATGAACATAAGTGAATGATCCAGTGTCAATAAAAAAGAAAAAAGGCAAACTCTGGGATAGGTGACCCTCACAAAGTCATTTAAACCGAAAAAAGAGAAGAATTTTTTTTTGCCACAAAATGAAAAAAATTGCAGTCACCTATTGTTAGTTGGTTCAGAGGTATCTTGCACTGAACTTGGTAGGGCGGATTACGATCCGATCCCCCGCAGGTACATTTAGGCGAAATAAAAACAGGTTTACACATGCTTATGTTCCAGAAACCTTATGTTATGGATCAGAATCACTAACCGGTCACTCTACTATGAAGCATGTACGGATAACGGGCTTAATGTGATTGCGCCTGAATGAAAAGGACCCAAAAAGATTAGAAGATAGGCCTTGGTATTGTGGGATGACATGGGGTGGTTAATATAGGATTGAAGTTTATGTCTGTGTTATTATGGTACCCTTGGTTCACTTAGTTAGTACCTGTCACTGCATCCTAACTTGAACTTAGAAGCCCTTTAGCCCAAAATCAGGTGTTGACACCAGTTTTCTTCATTCTTGAGCTTTAAATGTTTGCTTGAGGAAAAGCAAAGGTCTAAGTGTGGGAGGATTTGATAACACTAAAATTCACCGTATTTCTGACTCCGATTTCGCATGCATTCTTAGTTTTTATTGTTATTTTTTTATGTTATTACTTTTTTATTCTTTATTTTCAGGTTTTCTATGTAATCGGGGCCTAAATCGAGAAAAGGAGCGAAAACCAAGAAACTCAACTTTTTACACTTACGGCATCCGCCATGGCTGGCGCCATGGGGTCTGCCATGACGTGGCCACGTCTCAAGACCACTCCACGACTGCCAAGACCCATGATCCCCAGTCTCTTCTTCCACATTAGTCTCATGGCGGGCGCCATGGCCTTGTGGCGGGCGCCACAAGGCTAAAACGTTTCCCTCCACTTTTTAGTGGAGGAGGCATCCTGGTCTTTTCTTGCTATTTGTTTTCCTATAAATAGGGCCTTAGATTTTCATTTACAATCATCCAAACTTAGAATCTCTTAGGCATATATCAGTTTTAAAGCAGTTATCATTCCACATCGGGCTGTTACTGTAATCGAGTGATCGAGTCTGTATACGTCTGTGTGATCGAGTTTTGGAGCACTCTGGGAGGAAGTTAATCCTGCCGCCATTTTAATTCTAGTTCGTATTTTATTTTTCCACATTGCTTTACTTTATTTATTATCCGCACTCGCACTTTATTTTATTTATTTCCTGCACTCGCTTTACTTTTGTTTATTTCTCGTACTCGCTTTAAATACCTTTATTTCTCGCACTCGCACTACTTTTATTTACTTTCCACACTCGCACTACTTTTATTTACTTTCCGCACTCGCACTAATTACTTTTATCAAAAATAATAAAAAGAACTTTTACTTTACCATGTCTAACTAAATCCATAAAGGTTAGAATGTAAAGATCGTAATTGAACCAATAATTCGTACAATTGTTCGTGGAAACACTTAAGGGCTATTTTATCTTTCAATTTAAGTAATTGTTTTTAACTATTTCAAAAACAGCCAAAAGCGCTTTGTCTAGTTCATTAGGAGTTTTTAGATTAAAAAGAAAAGAGATTTTAAAACGATTTTCGGACGCGTTAAGAAGTTTAAAGTCTGGTTCGTGAGAACCTCTTTTTGCTAAGAAATCCAGGTTAAAATACTTTTCAACTTAGTTAAGATACTATATTTCTTAAAAATAGGTTTACTACTCTAACGCAGTACACACCTTTTTATCCGTGACAGTAGGAGGGGTTGATTAGGGAGTACAACTCGGTTCTGAATACGCGAAAGCGACAGTTCCTGTTAAATTAGTTCTTTTCAAAGTAGAAAACATTGCCCATAAGTAGTTCTATTAAAAGTACCGGATTATCAATCGATTATGTGAATTACATTCGAGCCTGCCTTTGTTTATTATTTAAAATTATTATTTTATTTACCATTGCGCACTCCTTAAAACCCTTATATTCAGTTGCCTTAGATACACATCATAACAACAAGTACGATAGATTGACACTTGGTCTCTGTGGATTCGACAATCTTTTATATTACTCTGACGTGTTCGTACACTTGCGAAAAACACGCATCAGTACATTGGGAAACTCTCCACAACTGATAATCATTTATCTTCCCAATAAGTCTCTATTACTCCCCCAAGCTATATCGGCTGAGGTCAAGCCCATCAATCTTCTAGCCCATTTCCACTCTTGCTTCAGATCTTTGAACAGTCCTTACTTTGGAAGTTGTTTAGCAAACCAATAAGCGAATAAAGGTGCACAATAGCTTACGAACCCCTTTCTTCTCTCGTTCCTGTAATGAACATTATAGTAAAAATCTCCCAACAAAGTAGGTACTGGATTCTTCTGAATAAAGATGGAAATTGCCTCTATACCAATTAACCCCTTCTCCATTAGGAACAAACTTATCCCGTAAACCATCAAATCTAGTAATGCATTGAAACCTTCCCACTTGTTCCCAAGAGAAAACAAATGAACCCGTGTCACTAGGAAATCAAAGGCAATTCCTTTCCATTCACTAGCTTCTAAACCCAGCTTGACTCTGAGCATACTAAGATGGCAAGCACTGGCTATGTCTGCATGCGATGGAGCCCTCCCTGAAGCATAATAAGGAATACCCTTTCCAATAGGAATCTTCAAGATGCTAGCAATCTCTTCCAAGGTAGGAGCCAGGATGTAATCTGGAAATACGAAGACTCACAATTGAGGATCATAAAACTGCAATAAAGAATGAAGATTATCCCTCTAGTCAGCAGTTGGCTTGCTTACATAATTCAAAACCTTCCCAAATTTCTTCCTGAAATCTGCTAAAACCTAATCAGTCATCAAGTCTATCAACTTCTGAATACTCCCGGTCTCTGGTTGTGGGAAAGTGTATTGCATATTTCTTTTTCTAGGTAACTCTTGGGCGTCTGCCATCGGGAGCAAAAATGAATACCAGAACAAGGTACAAAGAATAAATGATAACCTGTAATGGAAATGTGAATAGTTAATGCACGTATGATGCGATGAAAATGCAATGCAGGCATATGATCAACAACTGGGACTGTCTAGATATGGAACTTTGGACCCAAGTGACCAAGAACCAAGATTCTCTGAATAAAGCCCCATGAACAAGAATTCAGTCTCAAATAATCCTCGAATCGTATATCAAATGACTTGAGAACTCCAAAATCCATGTAGCCAACAATGAATACTAGAATTGGGTACAAAGATAAATGATAACCTGTAATGGAAACGCGAATAGATAATGCAAGTATGATGCAATGCAAATGCAATGCAGGCATATGATCAACAACTGGGACTGTCTGGATATGGAACTCTGGACCCAAGTGACCAAGAACTAAGATTCTCTGAATAAAGCCCCATGAACATGAATTCAGTCTCAAATAATCCCCGAATCGTATATCAAATGACTTGAGAACTCCAAAATCCATGTAGCCATATCAAATCGAAGAACTGTACTGGCGATAAGGTATGATGAGGTCAAGGGTTCCTGCAAACCTGTAAACCCCTCCCAATCTCACAGGTGTGCTCCGGGTCAAACATCATGGACTCTCAAAGCCGAATAGCAATAATACATCCACCATTTCCGAGAAATGGCTCATGACCAAATCAGGGAATCAGTTTGGCATTATGTACTACTCAGGGAGGTCTCAGCGTGAGTCTGGGAAAAACAAGCATCCTTTATAAGTTCCCAGCTTCAAGCGCTAGAATCGAGAAACAATAGTACATTCATCCCGAAGGGTACAATACTATCGTCATAAGACCAGATGCTTTGACTGAGTTCCTATAAAAGAACTAGGACATCCTATGTGAGTTCCCAGTGGGCCCTCTGGTGCGAATTGGTTTGCCACAGAATGTGGTCTTCTAATGTCACCACTTGAGAGGGAGGTTTCCACAAAGATCCTCAATGATCGGTCCCTAGAGGCACATAACTATCGAGGTCCTGTAATGATCCAGAAATATTCCGATATCAATACGTTCCCAAGACGGTCGCCAGTCTGGGCGTGGAACTCACTAATACCAACATAACAAGATTCCATGAAGACAAAGTGAAACCACTCTAAGTCCTAGGGTGCACTCGATCCCCGGTTACGGGTGCACTCGAGCCCCGGTTACGAGCTCATCTCTCAGTAACAGTTCCCAATCCCACAGAAAAAAGGAAACCAACACATCCAGAAAGTCCAGTAATAACATATGATGTATGAATATAAATACTGGAAACTGTAAATAAAGCTGTAAATAAAACTGTAAATAAACAACAATAAAATAAACACGCAACAACAAACAATCAACACCCAAAGAAACAGAAACACACAAGCGCTAGGATTGACTCTCAAGGGAACCAGATATACTCTAGTTAGGAAGTCCCCAGCAGAGTCGCCAACTGTCGCTCCCTGGATTTCCATCCTGGTACAAGCACGAAAGTGGCGCGGAAAGAGGTAGAGTCGCTAGCCAAGCATTTTTATCCCGAAGAAACGGAAGAAAAGAAAAGGAAGGACAAAGGTCCTACGAACCAAAGAGACTGAGTTTGGGAGTTAGTTACGACCTGGGAAGGTATTAGTACCCCAGATCGTCCGCCGTACCCGACGGGATCCACGCTTGCAAAGAAACTGCATCAAAGGGTGAAAGAATGAAAGCTGCTGCAAAAAGAAAGGTACTGGATCTGGAAAAAAAGAAATGGGGAAAATGTAGGGAAAATAAAAGAGTGTGCTTGAACGGGCCCTACCCCACTGCCTACGTACCTCATCTGGACATGAAGATCAGAGTCGTCGTAGTTCCCCTAACTAGGGGTGGAAAAGAGTGCTTGTGAATTAAGGCTTGAACTGGCTATGTCAATACTCAGGTGTTGCAGGCTCGGACGACGAGTGCGTAACCGTCTTGCAAAATAACAAGTAGGAGAAAGTTCGCGTACGGAGCGAAGGAGATGAGAAAAGAAGTCCCGAAGGAGACGCTTATTGTTTGTTTGTGTTTTTTATGAGTTTTTTATTTGTGTGGCATAAGAGAATGAACTCAAACTCTTTTCCATGGAATGTGTACTTGTTACTACATTCCAAGATGGAATAATAGAACAAGCACACCAAGTAAGGAGAATTTATCCAAAACTTGTCTCCAAGGGCAAGGGCCTAAGTTCATTGACTTGTTGAACTTATTAAGTATTTTTGTAATTTGAAATGAAGAAGTATTTTTTAGGATTTTCTTAATGAAGATGACTTCATGATACGACTTGTGCATCATGCTAGACAAATGCACTATTCCAAGAAGGAATGAAAACATATGCCCCATGGAATAAGACTATTACATAAGAAGTCACTTCTTTCTTTATTAATGTTTTTTATGCTTTTGTTTTGAGATGAGAAGAGAAAGAGCAAAATGCAAAAATCTAATGGGGAAAGACTAAACCTAAAGTTATCATGCAAAGGTGGTCCTAAGGTTAGTGAGGTTTCAACTACCCTGAGAGAAAAGAAGAACCAGAAGAGAAGGAAAGAAGAGGATAAGAAAGCTAGAGAGCAACTTACTCCTCTAAAGGAGATAAGTTGCTCCTAGAGGGGAAATATAAGAATTGAATCACATGATGGCATAAGGCACATCAAAATCACAAAGTAGAAAGCAACTTAAAAAAAGAAAAGATGAAGAATTGACATGTGGACAAACATCCACACTTCTCTTACCATTAGCCCCTAAAATGTTAGCAAGATTCCAGCAAATTGATCAACAAAATCATGGAATTAGCATGCTCAAAGCTCAATAAAACAAATTTACACAAACATGCCAAGCTTTGCTAATAGATGACTTACGCGTCGAGAACATGAAAGCATACATCAGCAAGCAAGAAAATTGCCCTAAACTAGCATATTCAATGATCATACAATGATCCATGGCAATTAAGACAAGCAAGGGGATCAAACAAGCTCAAAATAGCTCAAAAAAGGCACTCTACTTCAGTGTTAACCGGTTAACCAAAGCATTAACCGGTTAACCAGTCCAAACCTGTAGAAAAACAGTACAGAAACATGTGCGTTAACCGGTTAACCAAAGCATTAACCGGTTAACACTGTAAAAACAACAACAAAACCTGCAGAACATCATCTCAAATCCATCTTATCCAAATAATTTCACACCAGACCAGCAATCAATTAAGCATGAAATAAAAGGATCAATTCACATTAATCACTACCATTAAGCTCATGAACATTAACATGCGGATCCGATCATAAATCAACCAATCAATTCAAGCAAAACAAGCAAATACACAAACACATGGTGAATCTAGGCACAAGCATGTAAATAAGCTAAAAACAGAGCTAGATCTGAATTTAACCAACCTACAAAGTCTAGGTATGCTTTGGTAATTGTTGTTTGAGCTGGAAGAAATGCGTGGAAAACTTCGAAGATCCGGTGTTAATCTTCACACATCGTGCAAAATAAATGCAAGAAACGAATCTTGATGCAGAAATTTGGCTCGAAAAGCACTTCTAATCTCCAAACCAGATCTGAACCAAGTAGAGAAATCAGCAAATTGATGCAAAGAAGCTATGGATGGAGGTCTAGTTCCAAGATCTACAAGCTTTAAGATGAAGTCTTGTAATCTTCAAAGAGGGACTTTGAGTGATTTGAAAAATTGGGAGAAAAAAGTGAGAGAATGGTGAGAGAGATCAAAATTAAGAAAAATGAGAATTGAAAATTATGAGAGAGTTCCCTCTTGGTTTGGAGGGAAATGGAATAAATATGGTTTAGGTTTGGGGCCCAAAATTTAGGTTTGGGATCCAAAAAATATGGTTTGGGATTAGCTTAGAAAGTGATTTGGACCTAGCATTGGAATTAGGCTTGGATAAATGCTCTAGATCCTTCTCCTTAATTCAAAATGAATAAAAATAAGAAAAATGCAAAATTAGAGCCAAAACTACATGCTGAATTTTGCTGCTGGAATTCAAAATTCGTAGCTGTTAACAGGTTAACCAAAGCGTTAACCGGTTAACGCTAGTGAATTTTGAGTTCTCCCTCCTTTTGGTGGGAAACCTCAAGAATAACCTGGCGTCAACCGTTCTGATCTGATTTTGATCCCCAATCCCTTTTTTAGGGCTTTGAACATGATACAAAGCTTGTATAAAAGATCCTGTGAGCTTTTTTCCAGGTCACCATGCTCTTGATTTTGACATGTAGTGCTTCGAATTTTCCGGATGGTTGATCATATGCCTTATGCTAGAACATGCGAGTGTTACGCTTCATTTTTCTATGCAAAATGCTAAGGAAATGACATGCTTATGATGATTATGATATGATGATGATGCTAAACAGAAGAGGGAAAATTTGGGGTGTTATACACATGAACAACAAGAATTGAATCAAAACATTTTCACGGGCAAATTTTCAGAAGAACAATACATGCTTGTTTCTACACCATTTTCAATTCTAAACACATCAGGATGATCAGTGCAACATATAGAATCATTTTATAACAAGAAATCAAAGTTCTGAGAAAAAATTTCTTGATGGATATCTGAACTGAAGTTCTTCAAACTGGAGCTTTCAGGGCCTCCTTCTTGTGAAAATCAGCTCCTCTGGTCCCTCTGAAGCTAATGGAAAGCTTGAATGAAGTTGAGAGGGGTGTAATACCTCAAAATTTGCCCTCTCATTTCCCCAACATTTTGCATACATAGATTCATAAAATACCCAAAAACATTGCATCATGGGTAGCATAGCTGAGGCATGGGTATATGATCAATGATTGGAGCAACTGAAGGCATTACAAAGGCAATCAAAGGGCCGCAAAGCTTGTAAACCTTGTGCAAGGGGTTCACAACATCCCATAAGTCTTCATTTGAAGCCACAATCCATGGAAAGATTTGGTTTAATCAGAGAAGGCAAGTAGTGCAACATTTCCTGATGAAAAGGGCCAAATAAGGGTTTCACTTCTACTGGGCTTCTGCATGAAGTTATGATTCAAAGAGGATTCCATTATCTTATATATGATGTCAAGTGCGTAGGATTCAAATTTCGTCCATAAAATCATTTTGGAAGAGGGTCGACTGGCCAGATGACTGAAAATCGAGGAATTGGGGAAAGGGAAACTGAGCTAGGTAAAAAGGGTCGACTCCTGACTTTTTGAGATCAAAATCATGAAATTAGGATTACAATGATCCTATGGTTCAAATTTGGTCAAGAAATGATGGAGGAATCATTAAAAAATCAAGAAAAAAATCAATTGAAAAGTGGTTGATTTCACCTTTAACTTTTCCTTCCACTTTCTTTCTGCATTTCCTTTCATTCTTTCCCTCTTGTTTTTCCACTTCAATTCCACTCCATTTCCCTTGGATGCTTCTACCATGTTCCACAACCTTCTAGAGTGTTCCAAGGAATATTCCAAGGAATATTCCAAGTCCAACCCTAACCCCAAGTAACTACTAACCTAACTCCATTCCTAAACCTAAATTCATTCCCATACCTAGTTCATGGCCTAGCCCCTATATAATCATTAATCACTTCAATGCAAAAGGTTCCCAAAAAAAAGGTTTCCAAATTTTTCTCTCTCTCACAATCATTTTTTCTCTATCTCACTTTTCCTCCATTTTCCCTTTTCACCATAGCTTTTTGAAGAAGCTCTTCAAGTTTCACATTGAAACTTGAAGATCTTGAAGCTTAGCCTCCAACCTCCATTGATTTTGTGGATTGTGGAAGAAGAAGTTACTGGTTTTTGTGAGGATTTCGGCTTATCGTAAGTGCACGAAGGTTCAAGCATCAAGAACGCATTTATTTTGCGGATTCGCGGTTTTCTTGATTTTCTCTTCGATCAAGCTCCGATTCTTGCAACATCCACCGAAGCACTTCTCTGCTTCATCGGTTGGTGATCTAAATCACTTCTCCTTTAAGTTATTCTCTTCATCTTGCCATTTCGGCGTTCTTTAATTGCTTTTTCTCTTTGCTTGTGATCGATTACGTTTTCGTTATGTGTTGCTTGCGATTTGTGATTTTCAATGGATTAGAAGTTAAGGTGTAGATAGTTATAGGATCTAGCATGTGTAAATAAGCCCCAATTTAGTAGAAATTCGTGTTAGCATGTCCATGTGTAGGTAAGGAATCATTAGAAGTGAGTTTGTGGCCAAAAGCACTTATTTTTAAACTTTTTTCACATTCTTGTTCAGTGTTAACCGGTTAACCGTTTGGTTAACCGGTTAACGCATGCGTTTTTGCCATAAACCAATGTTGTTTTAGGTCCGTTAACCGGTTAACCATATGGTTTACCGGTTAACGCTGTTAATTTTTGAATTCTTTGCTTATTTGATAGCTTAGTCTTGCTTTCTAGTGCCTTTAATGTTCATACATGTCTAGGTATTGATTTTAGGGAATTTTTGGGTCTATTACCAGTAGCCGATTCCCCCATTTCGAGTCGTTTCGACGCGTTTCTGTTCATGTTGCATATTATGCATTTATGTGTTCCTTTGTGTATAGATTGGTTTCTTGCATTTTGTTTCTATGTTTATGCATCATTTGGCATGTGAATAATCATGTTGCATTATGTTTTTACATCTTTCGAATTACATTAAGTTATTTTGCATTTCATTGTTTCAAGATATGTTACATTTCACATAATCATGTATGTATGTGCATTTGGTTGCATGCTTCATCATATCATTCACGTCAATTCAATTCTGAATTTTGCATTGAGGTTGGCATTCTTGTTGATCTATCATGTTGCATATTCATGATCAATGATCATCATTTCATATGCCATATTCATGTGCCATATTTTACATACTTGTTGCATAATCAACCATGTGATGCATTCTTGCATAATCCCTCAAAAATGTTCATGTTCTTTCATTTGTGTATGTTGATTTAGGTTCAAATGCATATGCATGATGAATTAGTACATGTTTCATTGAGTTGGAGCATTAAAAAATGAAAATACCCAAATCAGTATTTTGCATTTCATAGCTGATTTTGCATATAGGTGTTGTAGAATACATGCTGTTTGTCATATTTGCATGCTGTATTTGACTTCTTACACCTACCTTTTCATGCTGCATGCTGGTTGTAAAACGTTGCTTTGTGTTATGCATTGTTTTCATAGTTGTTTGTGTATTAGGGGCTGTAGTAGGTGTTGTATTTTTGTCTTAGCATATTTTTTAGTTCTCTAGAATTAAAATATAATTTAGATTGAGTCCTATTGTCATTAGGGTTTAATTAGTGTATGTTTGCTTTATTATTTTAAATAAAAAATGCACACTAATCTTTGTTTTGTAGGGAGGGAAAGGTATGTTTCCTTACACCTTATCCTTTTATTTTTATGAATTTCTTTATGCATTTAATTTACCTTTTACTTCCATATTTGTGATTGGTAGGATTTCCCTTTGTTAGGACAAACTTATCTTCCTTAGGAAGTAAGTTGCATCCTTTTTCTTCTCTTTTTTCCTTTTGCTCTTTAGGATTAGAAAAGACTCACTCACCATTAGGACCACAATTTTAATAAATAACCTAGGGTTGTGTCTTAGTCCCCCTTAATTTTTGTCATTTTCCAATTTGAGTCTTCTTTCTCATCTTCAAACAAAATCCAAAAGACTTAATAAATGCATGAAAGGATCCCTTGTGTATAACCTTATTCCATGGGGAACTTACATTCATTCCATCTTGGAATGGTGTAAGCTTGTCTAGAATGATGTACAATTCTTATCAAGGGGTTATTTCACAAAGAAAAATCTAAAAGACATTTCTTCATAAAAACAACAAAAACACTTAATAAATCTCAACAAGCTAGTGAACTTAAACACTAATCCTAGGAAACAAGTCTTGGATAAATTCTCCTTGCTTGGTGTGCTTGTTCTATTATTCCATGGAAAATAGTTTGAATTCACTTCCTTGTGCCAAATTCATGCAAAACTCTTAAAAGGCAAAAACAAACAATAAGTGACTTTCCTGCGGGAACTTCTTTTCTCATCTCATTCATTCTCAACGCGAACTTGCGCCGACTTGTCTCGCATGCAAGATGGTAAACGCACTCGTACCAGACGAGCCTGCAACACCTGAGCATAGGCATACGCAGTTACAACCATAAAAAACACAAACAAATAGTTCCCGCCTGGTTAGGTGAACTACGCCGACTCTGATCCTCATTTTCCCGATGACGTACGTAGGCAGCGGGGTAGGGCCCGTTCGAGCACAAACTTTATTTTCCCTACATTTTCCCCATTCTTTATTTTTATTCTCTTTCTTTAGTTCCCTTTCTCATTCCATTCCCATTCCAGTTCCAGTAGCAGTTTTATTCAGAAGCACTTTATTTTCTCATCCTTTGAAGTAAGCATGCAAGCGTGGATCCCGTCGAGTACGACGAACTATCTGGGGTGCTAATACCTTCCTAGGTCGTAATCGACTCCGGAACCTAGATCTTTGGTTCGCAGGACCTTGTCCTTTCGTTCTTCCTTAGGTTTGTGCAACATTACCTTTCCTATTCATTCGGGATAAAAATGTCTGGCTGGCGATTCTACCTTTTCCGCGCCACTTTCACGTTTGTACTAGGATGAAAATCCCGGGAGCGACAGCTGGCGACTCTGCTAGGGATATAAACCCAGAATCTCTGGTTTCCCGTGTAGATTCAATCCTAGAGCATGTTTGTTTTTGTTTTCTTTGGGTGTTTATATGTGTGTGTTGTTGTGTTTATTTATTGTTTTCGTTTACAGTTTACTTTACAGCTTTATTTACTGCTTTCAGTATTTATTTCACATGCATCATACTAGATTGTGCTGGTTTCATTTTTTTTCTTCTGTGGGATGGGTTTTGTTACTGTGAGATAAGCCAAATACCCGGCTTGAGTGCACCTAGGATTTAGAGTGGTTCCACTTTGGCTTCATGGCATCTTGCTATGTTGGTATTAGTGAGTTCCACGTCTTGACTCGCGACCTTCTCGGAAATGTATTGACGCCAAAATCTTTCTGGGGAAATATACTACCTTGATAGTTATGTGAAGTCAGGGGACCGATCATTGAGAACCTTTGTGGAAACATCCCTCTCCAGTGATGACAGTGGCAGACCACATTTGTTGGCAAAGCCACTCGCATCCGAGGTCCCACTGGGAACTCGCATAGGATGGCCTGGTTCTCTCATAGGAATCCAGTTAAGGCAAACTGTTTGTATGGCGATAGTATTGTACCCTTCAGGATGAATGTACTCTTGTTTCTCGATTCAGTGCTTGAAGCTGAGGACTTATAAGGGATGCTTGTTTCCTTGGACTCAGCTGAGACCTCCTTGAGTAGTACATAATTCCAAACCGATTCCCTGATTTGGTCATGAGCCATTTCTCGGAAATGGTGAATGTTTTATTGCTATTTGGCTTTGAGAGTCCGTGATGTGTGACCCGAGTATCACACCCGTGAGATTTGGAGGGGTTTACAGGTTTGCAGGAACCCAAAACTTCAACATACCCATGTATGCCAGTACACTTCAGTAATACGATCTTGTTCTGTTAATTATGGATTATGAAATCATGAACTCCTGATCAGAAAGATACTTGTGATGATGTTGTGGCCTTGCACAGACACTTGATTATCTGATTCACTACACAGACACATCACTGATCACATGCCTTGCCTTGCATAACATCATAACATCATTAATCATTTTGTGTTCTTTTTGTTCTACGGGTTTATTACCTCCTATTCTGGTCATATTTGCTGCTTCAACATGGAGATTCCAAGGAAGAGAAATGTCCATTATACGTTCCCACATCCAGAGATAGATGGTATTCAGAAGTTAATTGGCTTGATGGGGGACAAAGTGCTTGATGATTTCAGAAAAGAGTTTGGAAAGATCTTAGACTATGTGAATAAGCCAACCACTGATTAGAGGGATAGCTTGCATTCTCTACTGCAGTTCTATGATCCACAGCTGAGGGTTTTTGTTTTCCCTGACTACATCTTGGCTCCCACATTAGAAGAGATATTGAGCATCCTCAAAATCCCCATAAAAAATGGTGCTCCTTACTATGGCCTAGAGAAGATACCTTCATCCAAAGATATAGCTGAGTCTTTTCTTCTGGACTTATCCAAAGTTAGCAGAGAAGTGGATGTCACCAAGGGTAAAGGACTTTTCTTAGATTTTCTTATCAAGGAAGCTCAGGACCTGGCCTCTAAGAACAAATGGGCTAAGTTCAACACCTTGCTTGCTTTGATAGTGTATGAGACTACTTTGTTTCCAGGAGAGAAGGGTTTAATTAACATGGAAGCTATCACTATATTTGCCAGAAGAAATCCAATACCCACTTTGCTAGGTGACTTTTACTACGGGGTTCACCATAGAAATGAAAAGAGGAAAGGACATGTAAATTGTTGTGCTCCCCTATTTGCTGATTGGTTTGTAAGGCAACTCCCTAAATCAACACCTTTTCAGGATTTGAAACAATCTTGGAAGTGGTCCAAAAGATTAATGTGCTTAACCTCAACTGACATTGCATGGGGATGCAACGGCAATCTTGTGGGCAAAGAATTGTTGGTCAGTTGTGGTAGCTTCCCAAGTGCGCCTCTATTAGGAAGGAAAGGTGGGATCAGTTACAATCTTATCTTGTCCAGGAAGCAGTTTGGTTATCCATTAAGAGTTGTGCCTTTGATTGAAGAGGCAAATGAATCTTTGTACTTTCCAGCAGAAGGAAATCTCAAGTAGAGCATGCTGTAATCCCAAGATTGGGAAGTTAGAATGATAAAAGGGAAGAAAGACTTTGGGAGAGTGGATCCCAACACTTATGATCCTTTTTCCAGCTGGTTGGAGGATCGGGTGGAGACCTTTTTGTTCCCATTTTCTAGAGAAACACCTATCTACCCTAAGGAGGTAGCACCCGCAACTTCAGTGCCTCTTTAAGATTATCGAAAGTTGGAAACCTTGGTTCAACAACTCAGATTGGAGAATCAAGAGGCTTACAATTCATGTCAATAGCTGAAGATGCAGAATCAAAAGTTGGAGGAAAGAGCTCATAAAGCTGAAGAGATGGTCAGGCTCAAGTAGCAAGATGTTCAAGAGAGAGAGAGCTTTACTTCAAGAAAAGGGGATTAGCTGAAACTCGCAAGGTGGCCCAGCGCTGGAAGGAGAGGAAGGATTTTAATGAAGCCAATGAAGGTGTCACCTTATGGCAAGAGAAGTGGGAGGACAATTTAAGGAAGCAGAAGGAGCTGGAGGTCAAGCACAAGCTGGAAGTCCATAGTCTTCAGGATTCTTTGGATTAACAGAGAGAGCTCCTTTAGAAGGCTTATCATCGAGAGAAGAGTCGTCTCCAAATTCTAGCAGAAAGCCAACAAGAAATAATTGAAGCTCAAAGAGAAATAGAAGATTTGAAGTTGAAAGCTGATGTGAAGAAATCCAAGGTTGATCGTATTACAAGCCAAGAAAGTGAAAAGGTGTTCCTACAACAAATTGAGGAATTGCATGCCTCCTTTGACCTTAGGGATATCCTAATTCAGAAGCTCGTACAGGAACCTACACATCCATATGTAGCTCAGATGTTGCAAAGTGTCAATCGCCTCAGTTGGAGATTACAGGATGTAGACTTTCCTAAGCTTTAGTTGTATGTGCATATGACTTGGATTACCCACAGGCTTGTTGTGGGAATCCCCTCTCCCCTGATGTACTTTTCTCTTGGCATATTGAATTTGTACCTCGTATGGGTTTTGGCTGTTTTAATTATCTTCTGGTTTACTCGAAGTCTCTGGTTATATTTGTTGCACGGACATAAAATAAATGCCACCAGTTCAAACTTGAATGTCACACAGGATTTTCTTGCAAGGGATATTTTCTCAACACCAGAATTGGACAGAAATTAAATCCTTGGGATTAAAAGGAACACATTGCATTGCATACGCATCATTTGCATTTTTCTTTGTTTTGCAGGTTTTCTACAGGTTGCTTAACATATCTGTGTTTCAGGCAAAAATTGCGAGAGCTGCCAAGACCCGGCATCTTCGGTAGAATATCCCGCATTGCTACGCAACTCGCAACAACCAGAGGACAGTCATGGACGCTATGCAAACTGAGCTTAATGAGTTTCGCACCAGAATGGGAGAATTCATGGTCATGATGCAAGGGATGGCTCAGGGGCAGCAAGAGTTAAGAAATGCAATTCAGGGGATCAACCCTCCTCAGACTAAACCTCTTGTAACCACTCTTGACGTGCAAGTGACTCTTCCCAACACCAATAATGGCCCAGGCGGACCTCAAGTTCCAGAATAGATCACGACAACTTTCATTCTGGTACAAGAAAGGCAGGAGGATCAGTTCTCTCCTTTCAACAACGGCATGGGGTTCGGCGGAGAAGGAAATCGTCAAGACTTTTTTATGCTTGCTGAGAAAGTCAAAGCCCTCGAGTGCAGAGACACTTTAGGGATAGACGTGTCTGACATGGGCCTAGTCCCCAGGGTGGTTATTCCTCACAAATTCAGGCCGCCTACTTTTGACAAGTATAACAATAGCTCCTTGCCCAAAGACTTACTTGCAGGCATTTTACCGAAAAATTGCTGCCCACACTAGGGATGAAAAACGCTGGATGTACTACTTCCAGGATAGTGTCTCCGGAGGATCCTTGGAATGGTATATGAAGCTAGAGAGAAGCTCTGTGAGAAGCTAGAAGGAATTGGTAGAAGCATTCCTCAAGCAGTATCAGTATAATATCGACATGGCGCCCAGTCGCACTCAACTTCAAAGTCTGAGTCAGAAGAACTCTGAGAGCTTCAAAGATTACGCACAAAGGTGGCGTGAAGTGGCTGCTAGAGTGCAACTGCCTTTGCTGGAGAGAGAAATGGTAGACATGTTCCTGGATACCCTCCCTGGGCATTTCATGGAAAGGCTAGCTGGATGTTCCTCTAGTGGATTCTCAGATATCATCTTGACGAGCGAAAGGGTAGAAAGCTAGATCAAGCAAGGGAAGATTCAGAATGGGGTGTTTCGAGTTCTGGTGTCAAGAAGCCCTTCGTGAAGAGGAGTGAAGGAGAAACGGGGGAAATGTACGCGCAAAGGGGAGGAAGTAACAGAGGTTTTTATTAGCAAGTGGCCCCCGTCACCATAACAGCTCAACCTATTCAACAACAAGTCCAACCACCGCAGCCGCAACGCCAACAAGGGTATCAATAAAGAGCTCCTCGTCCATATTACCCCCATAAGACCAGAGAAAGACATTTCGAAACTCCACCAATGTCCTATTCGCAACTTTTGAAGAATCTCCTACAACTCCAGCTGGTTCAGCTCAGAACTTTGCAACCCCCGAAGTCGGGGCATTCCCTGAGGGTTACAATACAAACGCTAGATGTGAATTTCATTCCGGAGCCCTCGGACATACCACGGAAAACTGCATAGCTTTAAAGTATGTAGTCAAAGACCTGGTAGATTCCAAAGCAATCAACTTTGCTCCTACTCCTAATGTAATTCAAAACCCCATGCCTCCTCACGGAGGTACGGTTGGGGCAGTTGATGAAGGGGAGAATTCAAACTTGGTGCGTGACGTCGATGACCTGCAGACTCCGTTGAGTGTGGTTAAAGTTTGCTTGTCACAAAAGGGTGTTTTTCCTGGGTGTGGAGTTGATTTTCCAGGATGTGTTGAAGCTACAAATGGTTGTGAGCAGTTGAAAGTAGGTATCCAGAGCATGATTAATGAAGGGGTGTTGCAGTTTGATAGGGTTGTAAAGGAAAGCAAAGTGTCTATAGTAACCATCTTCTTTGATCTGTCTCAAGTTCCTCCACAAGCCAGAGTGGCACTGATAACCATCACCACTGCATGACCAGTAATGTATCAGAGCGATAGAGCCATTCCCTGGAATTATGGTGGCGAAGTATACTGTAACGGCCAGAAGCAAGAGTTGGCCACGTATAGTACGACCCCAGATCAAGTAGAAAACGTTGGAGTAGGGGGCTTTACTAGAAGTGGAAGTTTATTCGTGCCGGAAACACTAAGAAATAGTGTGATACCAACCAGAGACACCGCAGAAGCCTAGGCTAAGGCAAGGGGGAAGCAGCTAGTGGTTGTCAATGAGCCCGCACCAGTGACTGATCCAGACATCACCTTTGATAAAGAAGCTGAAGAATTTCTGAGAATTATCAAAAAGAGTGATTACAAGATTGTGGACCATCTGCAGCAGACTCCGCCGAAGATTTCCATGTTGTCCTTGCTAATGTGTTCTGACTCCCACAGGAAGGCTCTCTTGAATATTCTGAACAAGGCGTATGTGCCTCAGGATATTTCAGTAAATAAGTTGGAAGCGGTGGTATCTAGTGTCAATGCCAGTTATGAATTGGGCTTTACAGACATGGATCTAACATCTGAAGGGCGTGTTCATAATTGGGCACTGCATATCTCTTTAAAATGTAAGGGTGTAGTACTTTCTCACGTGTTGGTAGATACCGGATCGTCGTTGAATGTTCTGCCCAAGAAAGCATTGATGAAGTTGGACTATGATGGAGTAGTTCTAAATCCTAGCGACCTGGTAGTTAGAGCATTTGATGGGTCGAGGAGATCGGTGTTCGGGGAGGTGGATTTACCAATTAAAGTAGGTCCACAAATCTTCAATACCACATTCTATGTAATGGATATACAACCTGCATATAGTTGTTTGCTGGGAAGGCCTTGGATACATTCAGCAGGAGCAATATCATCCACACTTCATCAAAAGCTAAAGTTCATTTGGGAAGGTCAAATTGTAACTGTCAGTGGGGAAGAAGAAATTTTTGTTAGTCATCTGGCTTCATTTAAGTATGTGGAGATGGATGGAGAAATAGTTGAGACTCCATGTCAGGCTTTTGAGCCCTTGAAAATTGAACAAGCTTCATCTGAAGAACCAAAGAAGGGGGTTTCCATAGCCTCTTATAAGCAAGCTCTTAAGGTGGTAGAGTCGGGGATGCGAGAAGGCTGGGGCAGTCTAGTAGAAGTTCCAGAAAAGAAAGATATGTTTGGGATTGGTTACCATCCTGGGAAGTCATCATCTGGACCGATTGCTAAAGGTCGTCAAGGCCCAATTACTTTCACGAGTGTGGGAGTGGTGGATTATGGAAGCGTCAGTGCCGTGCAGGATAATGCAGTTGATAGTGACTGTGACTTAGATGAGTGGATCAGGCCTGCTGTTCCAGGGACTCAACTTGGAAACTGGACATCTGAAAAGCTTATCTCAGTCACCTCCTTCGAAGAGTAATAATATTTGTTTCTGTTTTTGTAGATGTTTAGAATTGGCAGAATTTTTGACCATTAAGAAGTGTTGAATTTAGTTCAGGATGTCACATCAGATGTTGTGACATTATCAAACAGAGTATAAGTAAATGAACTTAATTCAGGATGTCACACAAGATGTTGTGACATTGTATCAGTTAATGAAGTAAGTTCAGTTTACAGGATGTCACACCAGATGTTGTGACATTGTATCAGTAAATGAAGTAAGTTCAGTTTTCAGGATGTCACACCAGATGTTGTGACATCTCAAACCTGCTACCAGAATTAATTAATGATTAACAGAACTGATAAATTCAGGGAAGTTATCTGGAATTAATTATGAATGGATAAACCAGAAGAAGGCGCATCTATAGGGAGATTTGTTATGTGACTTCAGCATAATCAGAAGAACTGAATCACCTAGAATCTAGGAAGTAACAAACCCTAATTCAAGGTGATGGCAGCATGCGTATCAGGATTGGATAAACTACAGAAAGCCCAAAATCCAAACACCTATTTAAGCAACAGAAACTCTCAGAATAGAGTACGAAATTAAGAAGACTAAATAGGGTGTTTGTGTCTTAATAGCAGGTTGTTAATGTGTACCACTTTATGAGCTTTTAAGCAAAAGTGTATTTGTGTCTTGATTGAAACTGTGAAGTAAGATCAAGCTGTTTTGTTTGAAGTATGACTTCAATTTTATTAAACTTGTAAACATATCACTGTGTGATTGAGGGGGAGTGAGTTGGTACTCATATCTAAGTTGTGTCTTAGGTAGAAATTGCCTTGCGTAGATATTAAGTGAAAGATTAAACTGAGTGGTTTAAGTCTAGAATTAATATTACTTATATTGGATTTCCTTCCTGGCTTGGTAGCCCCCAGATGTAAGTGTGGTTATACACTGAACTGGGTTAACAATTTCCTGTGTTGTTTAATTTTCCTGCACTTTAAGTTTTAGTCAAGTTTTCAAGTGTTTAAACATCTCATTCGACATCACGTACCTGATCACATAATTTCAGTTTTTTCTGTATTCAAGCACCATGTCTTGCCCGAGGCATAATGGCTTTTTGTAAGGGTTCGTTTGTTCCTAACACAATTCATAATCATAAATAAAGCTGACATTTCACATTCATCGATGTTGTTCTTTGTCTTTCATTTTTTGCTTTTGTTTTTCAAAAAGAAAGAAAAGTTTTAAAAATGGCAATGTTTCTCATTTTCTCAAGCTCTTTCTAAAGCCTTGCATGAATCACCATTCATGTAGGTGCTCATCACCCGGATCTTATTAATAACGACTCTGTTATGGCTGAGTATGATTTTAACAATCCAATTTATCAAGCCGATGAGGAAGGTGAAGAAGATTTTGAACTACCTGAAGAATTGGCCAGACTGCTTAAACAAGAGGAGAAGATGATTCAGCAGCATGAAGAAGTCGTCGAAGTGATAAACCTGGGTACCGAAGAAGACAAGAAAGAAGTCAAGATTGGGGCCGCATTAGAGGAATCTATGAAGACTCGTCTAATTGCTATGCTTCAAGAGTATGTTGATGTCTTTGCATGGTCCTACCGAGATATGCCTGGTTTAGACACTGACATCGTGGTGCATAAGCTGCCTCTGAAAGAAGACTGCCCGCCAGTGAAGCAGAAGTTGAGGCGCACACGCCATGATATGGAAATCAAAATAAAAGAAGAAGTACAAAAGCAACTTGATGCTGGTTTCTTGGCTGTGACCAGTTACCCTTCGTGGGTTGCCAACATTGTGTCGGTTCCTAAGAAAGACGGTAAGGTCAGGATGTGTGTAGACTACAGGGATTTGAACAGGGACAGCCCTAAAGATGACTTCCCTCTGCCCCACATAGATGTGCTTGTCGATAATACTGCTCAGTTTTCTTTGTTCTCTTTCATGGACGGGTTTTCCAGTTATAACCAGATTAAGATGTCTCCCGATGATATGGAAAAAACAACCTTCATCACGCCTTGGGGCACTTTTTGTTACAAGGCTATGCTTTTTGGGTTGAAGTATGCGGGGGACACTTACCAACGGGCGATGGTGACGCTATTTCACGACATGATTCATCACAAAATTGAGGTTTATGTTGATGATATGATAGCAAAGTCCCAAACGGAAGAAAAACACTTGGTTAATCTAGCAAAGTTGTTTGTCAGACTCTGGAAGTTCAGATTGAGGTTGAATCCGAACAAGTGCACCTTCGGGGTCCGTTCCGGCAAGCTACTCGACTTCATTGTTAGTGAGCGGGGAATTGAGGTAGATCCAGCCAAAAAAAAAGCCATCCAAGAGATGCCCGAGCCAAAGACTGAAAAGAAAGTGTGTGGTTTCTTAGGGAGACTAAATTACATTGCACGGTTTATCTCTCACTTAACGGCCACGTGTGAGCCCATCTTTAAGCTTCTGAGGAAGAATCAAGCCATTGAATGGAATGAAGACTGCCAGCAAGCCTTTGACCGAATCAAAGAATACCTGCTAGAACCTCCAATTCCCATGCCTCCGGTACCAGGGAGACCTTTGATCATGTATCTTACCGTGCTTGAAGGATCTATGGATGTGTGTTGGGTCAGCATGACGAGTCTGGTCGAAAAGAGCATGCCATTTATTTCCTTAGCAAAAAGCTTACCGATTGTGAGACACGTTACTCATTACTCGAGAAAACTTGCTATGCTTTGGCATGGGCTTCTCGCCGACTAAGACAATACATGTTGACTCATACCACTCTTTTAATTTCCAAGATGTATCCTATGAAATACATTTTCGAGAAGCCTGCTCTGACAGGAAGGGTAGCCCGATGGCAGATGATACTAACAGAGTATGATATACATTACACTTTGCAAAAGGCAATTAAAGGAAGTGTATTATCATAATACTTGGCTCATCATCCATCGACGATTATCAACCCATGAAATTCATGTTTCCGGATGAGGACATCATGTTCCTCAAATCGAAAGACTGTGAAGAACCACTTCCGGAGAAAGGGCCAAATCCTAAATCCAGGTGGATGTTGATGTTTGACGGAGCTCTGAACATGAATGGAAGTGGAGTAGGTGTTATTATCATTTAACCAGAAGGGGTCCATACACCTTTAGCCGCTCGGTTGACTTTCGAATGCACTAACAATGAGGCAGAGTATGAAGCTTTCATCATGGGGGTCGAAGAGGCAATCAACTTGCGAGTCAAGAACCTCGAGATCTTTGGAGATTCTGCTCTAGTGGTGAATCAAGTCAATGGCAAATGGCTAGTTCATCAACCTCACTTGGTTCCTTACAGAGATTATGTCAGGAGGCTGTTAACTTTCTTCACCAAAGTCAAGTTGAATTATATTCCTCGAGATGAAAACCAGTTCGCCGATGCTCTAGCATCTTTATCGTCTATGATTAAAGTTTGTCAAGAGAATTTCGTGCCTCGAATCATGGTCTCGTGTCTTGAAAGACCTGTTTATCTCTTTGCAGTTGAGAGTGGTAAGATGACAAATCTTGGTATCATGATATCAAGCATTTCTTGAAGGCTCAAGAATACCCGACTGGGGCATCCAGTAAGGACAAAACCCTCAAAAGACTGGCATGAGGTTTCTTCTTGAATCAAGATGATGTGCTATACAAGCGAAACTTCGACATGGTTCATCTCAGATGCGTGGATAGACACGAAGCAGACCTATTGGAGGACATGTTATGGCCAAGAAATTGTTGAGATCGGGATATTATTGGATCACCATGGAATCTGATTGCTATAAGTACTCCCGTAAATGTCACAAGTGTCAGATTTATGCCGATAAGGTCCATGTGCCTCCGAACCCATTGAGTGTTATGTCTTCACCATGGCCATTCGCCATGTGGGTCAATTATATGATTGGCAAGATCGAGCCGACAGCTTCTAATGGTCACCGTTTCATCCTGGTTGCTATAGACTACTTCATGAAGTGGGTCGAAGTGGCATCTTATGCCAATGTTACTAAACATGTGGTAGCCTGGTTTATTAAAAGAGACATCATTTGCCGGTATGGAATTCCTGAAAGAATCATTACTGATAATGGTTCTAATCACAACAACAAGGTGATGGCTGACTTGTGTCGGGATTTCAAAATAGAGCATCACAACGCTTCTCCATATCGCCTGAAGATGAATGACGCCGTCGAGGTGGCCAACAAAAACATCAAGAAGATCGTGCAGAAGATGGTTGTAACATACAAAGACTGGCATGAGATGCTACCATTTGCTTTACATGGGTACAAAACGTCAGTGCGTACTTCAACATGGGCAACCCCGTTCTCACTGGTATATGGTATGGAGGCAGTCCTACCAATTGAAGTGGAAATACCCTCATTGAGGTTGATGATGGACATTAAGCTAGATGAAGCTGAGTGGCTGCGATCCAGATATAATCAATCTAGACTCATTGAAGTAAAACGTCTAGCAGCTGTATGCCATGGACAGTTGTATCAGCGGCGGATGAAGCAGGATTTTGACAAGAAGGTACGACCACAAAGGTACATACCAGATGACTTGGTGCTGAAAAGGATTCTTCCTCCTCTTAACGATCACATGGGAAAATGGACACCTAACTATGAAGGACCGTTCGTGGTTAAAAAGGTTTTCTCAGGTGGAACATTGATGTTGACAACCATGGATGGAGAAGACTTCCAATCCCCTGTCAACGCAGACGCAGTAAGAAAATACTTCGCGTAAAAAGGACCCGCTGGATAAAAACAGAATAAAGATCCAAGCAAAAATGGGCATCCCGGCGAGCCAAAAACAGAATAAAAGGCTCGGGCAAAAATTAGTGAAATCTTGAAAAAGATGTACACCCGCTGAGTTGAAAAGCCACATCAGACAACTCAGGCAAAAAAGGGTATCCCGGTGGATTGAAAACCCGAAAGGGCGATCCATTCAAAAGAGGGACTAACCCGAACGATTGCGATCTGCGAAATCTGTAACCTATCTGCATCTAAGGTTATTCTAAGGGTTGAAGATAAGTTCAATTACCTTTCTCAAGGGGCAGAGTGAGCGGATAGTCTTGAAGGTATACGAGTCATAATCGGGTTGAAACTTGATGAGATCCACTTATTACATTGCCAATAGGATAGTTTGTTTTCCTTTTTGGTTGTCCCCTCTTTCCAGGGAACTTCTTCCTTTGTATTGCCTATTCATGGTCATTTTTCCCGAATCAATAAAAAATTCAACTTCAGTCAACTTGTGACTATCTGTTTCTCGTTTTTGTTTTTCATCTAGCGTCGATTGATTGCGAAGACGTCCAACAAATTGTGATTTATATTGTGTTATGAACATTTGAATGCTTTCTTACTCATGCAGGAGGACAAAAACATTTAATACAACTCTGAAAGGGTGTCAAGATGCCTAGATAATGATTCATGCTACGAGCCTGGGGCATACAGGTCCAAACTAACTCTCCATGTTGCAGGCACTATCAATTGTGTTTATGCAGGTACAGGTACAGGTATTGCTAACAGAGCTAAAAGCAGATTCCCAGGAGGAGCATTTCTTTACGCTTGAACAAGAACAAGTGTTTTTCAAGGTGTCTCCAGTCATCCCCAGTGGAAGTGAAGTTGAATTTCTTCTCCAGCATTAATGGCAAAATATGTTTGTCTTCCTCAATAAGAAGTTTTCCCTCAATCCTAGCAGTATAAGGATTGTCTTTCCTCCCCAAGCAGAAGCTTTCCTTCAATCACAGGGGCAATCCCTAGCAGTACAAGGGGTGCCTTTCCTCCCCAACAGTTGCTTCCTCAACAATGTCATGTCTCTGGTACCCAACCAAGTCAGGAGGTCTCCACTTCCCCATCAAAGTACAAGAAGGGTCCATCTCCAGCAGGGTCTTGGCACTCCAATCTCAAAGTCCAATTTATTTTTGGCAGTGGCGGCTATTCAGAGCCGGTGTATCATTGACAGCTTTCCCAATAGAGTTATCTCCTCCTCATCAGGATGGATCAGATCAGTGCAGGGATCATCAGTTCCTTCCTAGTCAAGCCATCTGGGATACTTGCAGTCTCCTTTCCGGGAGATCCTTTTCATTTCATACGCATAATCATCATTGCATTTGCATCCTCCAAAGCGTAGCATTTCCATCCTCATGGAGCATTACGCCATAAATTCAAACATGTGCATGCTAGCATGGGCCAGTTTTAAGGTGTTGCATACAACCTATAACATCTTTTCAACCTGAAGTATTCCCCATAAAAGATACTTATACCATTTGCCAGACATCTCGGTCCTTCTAAGCAGTCGCGTATTTTTCTTTACGGCTTGGTCCTGCCCAGCAGTCATATTGTTGAGTTCCATTCCGCTAATGGTCTCGTTAAGCCCTGTTTCACCGATAGGCACCTTCCGTGGCTTGGTCCTGCCCAGCCGTCGCGTATTTTTCTTTATGGCTTGGTCCTGCCCAGCAGTCATATTGTTGAGCTCCATTCCGCTAATGGTCTCGTTAAGCCCTGTTTCTCCAACAGGCACCTTCGTGGCTTGGTCCTGCCCAGCAATCGCGTTTTTTTCGTGGCTTGGTCCTGCCCAACAGTCGCGTATTTTTCGTTTTTTGGCTTGGTCCTGCCCAGCAGTCATATTGTTGAGTTTCATCCCGCTAATGGTCTCGTTAAGCCCTGTTTCGCTAACAGGCACCTTCCTTGGCTTGGTCCTGCCCAGTAGTCGCGTATTTTTCTTTATGGCTTGGTCCTGCCCAGCAGTCATATTGTTGAGTTCTATTCCGCTAATGGTCTCGTTAAGCTCTGTTTCGCCAACAGGGACTTTCCGTGACTTGGTCCTGCCCAGCAGTCGCATATTTTTCTTTATGGCTTGGTCATGCCCAACAGTCATATTGTTGAGTTCCATTCTGCTAATGGTCTCGTTAAGCCCTGTATCGCCAATAGGCACCTTCTGTGGCTTGGTCCTGCCCAGCAGTCGCGTGTTTTCTTTGTGGCTTTATCCTGCCCAGCAGTCACATTGTCGAGTTCTATTCCGCTAATGGTCTCGTTAAGCCTTGTTTCGCCAACAGGCACCTTCCGTGGCTTTGTCCTGCCCAATAGTTGCGTGTTTTCTTTGTGGCTTGGTCCTGCCCAGCAGTCACATTGTCGAGTTCTGTTTCGCTAACGGTCTCGTTAAGTCCTGTTTCTCCAGCATGCACTCTCGTGTTGGCTTGTTTCGCTCAGCATTCACAGTGCAAGTTTTTGGCATTGATTATATTTCACCTGGTTCTATTTCCGCTACCTATTCAGAGTTCAAAACAAAAAATATAAATAAAGAGCATATGGCATTTCTACTATCCACCGAGTTCAAATTTCCAGGTTTTATTCGAGTATTCAATCACTCCATACCTCGATGAATAGGGGCATCTGTAATACCTCAAAATTTTCCCTCATTCCCCCAACATTTTGCATAGCATTTTGCATACATAGATTCATAAAATACCCAAAAACATTGCATCATGGGTAGCATAGCTGAGGCATGGGTATGTGATCAATGATTGGAGCACCTGAAGGCATTACAAAGGCAATCAAAGGGCCGCAAAGCTTGTCAACCTTGTGCAAGGGATTCACAACATCCCACAATCTTCATTTGAAGCCACAAGCCATGGGAAGATTTGGTTTATTCAGAGAAGGCAAGCAGTGCAACATTTCCTGATGAAAAGGGCCAAATTAGGGTTTCACTTCTATTGGGCTTCTGCATGAAGTTATGAATCAAAGAGGATTCCATTGTCTTATATATGATGTCAAGTGCCTAGGGTTCAAATTTCGTCCACAAAATCATTTTGGAAGAGGGTCGACTGGCCAGATGACTGAAAATCGAGGAATCGGGGAAAGGGCAACCGAGCTAGGTAAAAAGGGTCGACTCCTGACTTTTTGAGATCAAAATCATGAAATTAGGATTACAATGATCCTATGGTTCAAATTTGGTCAAGAAATGATGGAGGAATCATTAAAAAATCAAGAAAAAAATCATTTGAAAAGTGGTTGATTTCACCTTTCCCTCCACGTTTCCTTCCACTTTCTTTCCGCATTTCCTTTCATTCTTTCCCTCTTGTTTTTCCACTTCAATTCCACTCCATTTCCCTTGGATGCTTCTACCATGTTCTACAACCTCTAGAGTGTTCCAAGGAATGAATATTCCTTCTCCAACCCTAACCCTAACTAACTACTAACCTAACTCCATTCCTAAACCTAACTCCATTCCCATACCTAGCTCCAAGCCTAGCCCCTATATAATCATTAATCACTTTAATGCAAAAGGTTCCCAAAAAAAAGTTTCCAAATTTTTCTCTCTCTCACAATCACTTTTTCTCTCTCACTTTTCCTCCATTTTCCCTTTTCACCAAAGCTTTTTGAAAAAGCTCTTCAAGTTTCACATTGAAACTTGAAGATCTTGAAGCTTAGCCTCCAACCTCCATTGATTTTGTGGATTGTGGAAGAAGAAGCTACTGGTTTTTGTGAGGATTTCGGCTTATCGGAAGCGCACGAAGGTTCAAGCATCAAGAACACATTTATTTTGCTGATTCGCGGTTTTCTTGGTTTTCTCTTCGATCAAGCTCCAATTCTTGCAACATCCCCCGAAGCACTTCTCTACTTCGTAGGTTGGTGATCTAAATCACTTCTCCTTTATGTTATTCTCTTCATCTTGCCATTTCGACGTTCTTTAATTGCTTTTTTGCTTTGCTTGTGATCGATTACGTTTTTGTTATGTGTTGCTTGCGATTTGTGATTTTTAATGGATTAGAAGTTAAGGTGTAGATAGTTATAGGATCTAACATGTGTAAATAAGCCCCAATTGAGTAGAAATTCATGTTAGCATGTCCATGTGTAGGTAAGGGATCATTAGAAGTGATTTTGTGGCCAAAAGAAATTATTTTTAAACTTTTTTCACATTTTGGTTCAGTGTTAACCGGTTAACCATTTGGTTAACCGGTTAACACATGCGTTTTTGCCACAAACCAGTGTTGTTTTAGGTCCGTTAACCGGTTAACCATTTGGTTAACCGGTTAACGCTGTTAATTTTTGGATTCTTTGCTTATTTGATAGCTTAGTCTTTCTTTCTAGTGCCTTTAATGTTCATACATGTTTAGGTATTGATTTTAGGGAATTTTTGGGTCTATTACTAGTAGTCGATTCCCCCATTTCGAGTCGTTTCGACGCGTTTCCGTTCATGTTGCGTATTATGCATTTATGTGTTCCTTTGTGTATAGCTTGGTTTCTTGCATTTTTTTTCTATGTTTATGCATCATTTTGCATGTGAATAATCATGTTGCATTCTGTTTTTACATCTTTCGCATTACATTAAGTCATTTTGCATTTCATTGTATCAAGATATGTTGCATTTCACATAATCATGTATGTATGTGCATTTGGTTGCATGCTTGATCATATCATCCGCGTCAATTCAATTATGAATTTTGCATTGAGGTTGGCATTCTTGTCGATTATCATGTTGCATATTCATGATCAATGATCATCATGTTCATATGCCATATTCATGTGCCATATTTTGCATACTTGTTGCATAATCAACCATGTGATGCATTCTTGCATAATCCCTAAAAAATGTTCATGTTCTTTCATTTGTGTATGTTGATTTAGGTTCAAATGCATATTAATGATGAATTAGTACATGTTTCATTGAGTTTGTGCATTAAAAAATGAAAATAACCAAATGTGTATTTTGCATTTCATAGCTGAATTTGCATATAGGTGCTGTAGAATACATGTTGTTTGTCATGTTTGCATGTTGTATTTGACTTTTTACACCTACCTTTTCATGATGCATGTTGGCTGTAAAACGTTGCTTTGTGTTATGCATTGTGTTCATAGTTGTTTGTGTATTAGGGGTTGTAGTAGGTGCTGTATTTTTGTCTTAGCATATTTTTTAGTTCTCTAGAATTAAAATAGAATTTAGATTGAGTCCTAGAGTCATTAGGGATTAATTAGAGTATATTTGCTTAATTATTTTAAATAAAAAATTCACACTAATCTTTGTTTTGTAGGGAGGGAAAGGTATGTTTCCTTACACCTTATCCTTTTATTTGTATGCATTTCTTTATGCATTTAATTCACCTTTTACTTCCATATTTGTGATTGGTAGGGTTTCCCTTTGTTAGGACAAACTTATCTCCCTTAGGAAGTAAGTTGCATCCTTTTTCTTCTCTCTTTTCCTTTTGCTCTTTAGGATTAGAAAAGCCTCACTCACCATTAGGACCACCATTTTAATAAATAACCTAGGGTTGTGTCTTAGTCCCCCTTAATTTTTGTCCTTTTCCGATTTGAGTCTTCTTTCTCATCTTCAAACAAAATCCAAAAGAGTTAATAAATGCATGAAAGGATCCCTTGTGTATAGCCTTATTCCATGGGGCACTTACATTCATTCCATCTTGGAATGATGTAAGCTTGTCTAGCATGATGTACAAATCTAATCAAAGGGTTATTTCACAAAGAAAAATCTAAAAGACATTTCTTCACAAAAACAACAAAAACACTTAATAAAGTTCAACAAACTCGTGAACTTAAACCCTAATCCTAGGAAACAAGTCTTGGATAAATTTCCTTGCTTGGTATGCTTGTTCTATTATTCCATCTTGGAATGTAGTAGCAAGTACACATTCCATGGAAAAGAGTTTGAATTCACTTCCTTGTGCCAAATTCTTGCAAAACTCTTAAAAGGAAAAAACAAAAAATAAGCGACTTTCCTGCGGGAACTTTTTTTCTCATCGCATTCATTCTCAACGCGAACTTGCGCCAACTTTTTTCGCATGTAAGATGATAAATGAACTCGTACCAGACGAGCCTGCAACACCTGAGCATAGGCATACCCAGTTACAACCATAAAAAACACAAATAAATAGTTCCCGCCTGGTTAGGCGAACTATGTCGACTCTGATCCTCATTTTCCCGACGAGGTACGTAGGCAGCGGGGTAGGGCCCGTTCGAGCACAATCTTTATTTTCCCTATATTTTCCCCATTCTTTCTTTTTATTCTCTTTCTCTAGTTCCCTTTCTCATTCCATTCCCATTCTAGTTCCAGTAGCAGTTTTATTCAGAAGCACTTTATTTTCTCACCCTTTGAAGCAAGCGTGCATTCCGTCGGGTACGACAGACGATCTGGAAAGCTAATACCTTCCCAGGTTGTAACCGACTCCCGAACCTAGATCTTTGGTTCGCATGACCTTGTCCTTTCCTTCTTCCTTAGGTTTGTGCAACATTACCTTTCCCATTCATTCGGGATAAAAATGTCTGGCTGGCGACTCTACCTTTTCCGCGCCACTTTCGCGTTTGTACTAGGATGAAAATCCCGGGAGCGACAAAGGGCTATTTTGAAGTGTTCAGTTCTGATATGGCAGAAATCGTGTTTTTGTTTGAGGCTGTTTCAGGTCATGGTGATGGGTGGGAAATGTTCCTTAGCTCATGTATGATTGAATGGTGAAAGAAAATTTGAGGTTTGATGGTTGTGGAGTGAGAATCGAAGAGATGAAGTTTTGAGAGGATTTTGTGTAATCTTAGCTTGTAGTGGCTGAAGTGAGATGCTATATCTCTCACATAATCTTTGAATAGGTCATGGAGTAGGTTTGTAGAGGCTGCTGATCATTATTCCAAGAGTATGGGAGAAATTGAAAAAAGTCAAGGTTTGGTGTACTTGAGGTATGGCATGGTGCAGAAGTGATTTGAGGATTTGGGCTTCCTCAGCTGGCTTCAAGGAGAGCCTTTGGATCGAAAGTTGTGAGCTATATAGCTTGGATCATGAGAATGAAGTGGTTTTGCATTTTTCCAACTTTGACATTTCTTGAGAAGCAAGTCATGAAAACCCTAGGTTCTTGGCCCAATTCTGATCTTTAGTAGTTGTTTGATCAAGGCATGATGTATTTGAGTGGATTATAGGTCACATAAAGGCCTGAAATACCATTTTGCACATTTCCCTCTTTGACATGAACTTGAAAATTACAAGATTTTTCCCAACTTTGACTTGCCATATCTTGAGTTCTAGGATGAATCAAGAGGAGTTCTTGTACTTTTTGAAAATGAGAAGATCCAATATACAACTTTCATGTTTGAAGAAAATTCATTTGAAACCTTTTTGATCAAGAAAGAGGAGGTTGAAGATCTTTCCCAAAATGGAAAGTTTTCATTACAAGTCATGTCCAAAAATGGCATGTTTTCAAATGGCTCAAAACTCTTTAATCTTGTGAACTTCCAAGCATTCCTAAGATCAAATAAAGATCATAGGACCTCAAATTGACGATGATGACCCTTTGGAACCCTTGTTGGTGGTCTCAGATGCCCTGATTCTGACTTTTCTTCCACAACAAGTTACCATTTGATCAGATGACTTCCACAAGGAGTTTTTGCTTCAAATTTGATACACATGCTCCTTATAACATATATAGGCCCATAGAATCAAGAATGGCATAAATTTTGAGTGTAAGGGCCTCAAACCAAAAACCCTAATTTTTGGTCATCTGTGTAGGAGCCCTGAGCCTGCCTGGGTGGCTCTGCAATCTCTTGTGATCTTTTGACTTTCAAGAACCCTTGGAGGTATAATATGATCATAGAACAATCATGGACCCTCTTGGCATGCTTCAAGGCCTTTGAGATTGCTCAGACCACTTCTAAGATTCACCTGATCACAAACCCTAACTATGCAACTATGTAGTGAAATAACTATGCAGTGTGAGATGGTATGCTCATGCAATGCAACATGAAGGATCACAAGACAAGGTGTGAGAAAAGAGAGACGGAAAATTTTGGGTGTTTACAACTGCCCCTATTCAAGCATGAGTTAGCTGTGTAGGATGTAAGCGCCTGGCTTAACAGACAAACAAGATAACTTGTGGTTGAATACCAAGACAGTCCAAAATTTGCACTCTTTATTATAAGAAGAAAAGGGATATAAATTGTAATAGATGGTATAAACTGAATATCATATGACAGCGATGGAGGACGACCCTCGAGCAGAGGACGACTGCTGGGGAATAAAAATGGTGAGAAATGCACTGACGGGGAAGACCATCATGCTGGGGGATAAAGAATCTGCGACAGGGACGGCCATCGGGTAAAGAAAGGCGATTTTACCGGGGATTTAAAAGCACTAATGGGGACGACCGTCAGGCTGAAGAATAAAGAAACCGCGACGGGGACGGCCATCGGGTGAAGAATAAATAAATCAATGATGAGGGACGATCATCAATAGGGTGAAGGACGATCACCTAGCAGGGGACAGCTGCTAAAAGATATCACGACATAGGACGAATGTCGGATAGGAAGATCAACGATGGGGACAACCATCAGATAAAATGATGAGGGATCGTCATCAAGAGGTGAAGGACGATCACCTAGCAGGGTATGGCTGCTAAAAGATATCATGACATAGAACGAATGTCGGATAAAAAGATCGATAATGGGGACGACCATCGGATGAATGTAGAGGTATGGTCATCAAAAGGTGAAGGACGATCACCTAGCAGGGTACGACTGCGAAAAGATATCATGACATAGGACGAATGTCGGATAAAAAGATCGACGATGGGGATGGCCATCGGATGAATGATGAGGTGTGATCATCAAAAGGTGAAGGACAATCACCTAGCAGGGTACGACTGCTAAAAGATATTATGACATAGGACGGATGTCGGATAGAAAGTTGTTTTGTTGGCGACTTCTGGGGATAAATAAACACGGACGAGTGTTTAAGCCCTAAAAACAAAATGGTATAAGTGTCTCGACAGTGTGTATAGATTAAAGATACGGACGAGTATCCTTAGGACCACAATAGAAACAAGCAACAACGAGTACTTAAGGAGTGAGTATAGGGACGAGTATCAACGGTTTGAACAAGGAACACAGACGAGTGTTGATCTGCCAGGGAGATGCGTAAGATACAGATGAGTATCAAAGATTTTTGTATAAGTAGGATACAGACGAGTATCATAAGGATTGTGTATAAGTATGTACAAGTATTTTTATTGATAGTTCAAAAGGATATTTTGTCTTTTATCTGCAGGGGATAAGTTTTGCGTAATGCAAGAGGAGTGATTTTGGTATTTGGAGGTGAATGGCTCGAACCCGGCTTATGATCATGCAAATGTTTGATTTTTGCCATAATGCTCCGTATTAGACGAATGCTACGCTCTTTTTGGGGAGCAATGATGTGAACGCTATGATTATGCAAATGAGAGAAACGAGATCCGAGATCTGAAATTTGCTGGGAGAATGGATCATTGGGCGATCTGTTGGGAGAAAGGATCACTGCACGATCTTTCTGGAGAACTCTGGGGGAAGAAATTTGTGGGGATCCAATGCTGGGAATGCAAAGATCTGGCAACTCGCTGGGGAGAAATGATTTAGGCATTGCTTTGGAGATCCCACTTGGGGAGGAGAGAACTTCTGGGAAGTAATCTGTCAGAGGATCAGCTTTGTGGGGGATACTCTGAGGGGATAAAAAGCTCCATGGGGGAATACTTTCGTCAAGTAATCCTTCTGATGATGTGACTGCCGGCTTGGTTGGGGAATAAAGAATCCGATATGCCCCATGCTGTGAAAGATTGTCCGCCTGGAGTACCTGCAACTTGTCAAACAAAGGAAACGCACAAGTGCCCTGAGGTATCCTCAATTAGATTCCGTCATAGGAATTAGGTTCGCTTAAAAGCACATATTTCATGCAAGCATTTATTGAAAATGGCTTATATGTTTTCATGCAAATATTGTATTACGAACTTTGGACATTTTGCAAACAAAACAAAAAGGTACAAAACAAAGTGTGAATGAATATTTTACTTTATTGATTTGTTTTTTCCCTGAATGTGCAAGTACAGTGAGGAAGCTAATCCCTGAAATGAAGAGATTGCTACAAAATTGAGAAAATAAAAGTCCTATTTGGCAATGCTGAAGTTGATGCTTCAATCTTCCTTTTGCTATGACCTGTATGACCTGAACGCTCTTCTTATCTTGCTTTCTGAAGAAAGTTGATTCTGACCGACGCTTTGTACTTTCGAAGCTTGCCATGTTATGTGATTTATACAGACGAATTCAGAATGCAGTTTTTCGCTTTTTCCATGATTTTGCGTGGATCGCCCTTTCGGGTTTTCAATACACCGGGATACCCATTTTTGCCTGAGCTGTCCGATGTGGCTTTTCAACTCAGCGGGTGTACACACATTTGTTTTAATTTTCCCTTATTTTTTCCCGAGTCTTTTATTCTGTTTTTGACTTGCCGGGATGCCCTATTTTTGCCTGGACTTACATTTTGTTTTTATGTCCAGCGGGTCATTTATGCGTAGTATTTTTTAACTGCATCTGAATTCACAGGAGACGGGAAGTCTTCACCATCCATGGTTGCGAGCATTAGTGCTCCGCCCGAGAAGACTTTAGTTATCACATTGGGACCTTCATAGTTTGGCGTCCACTTGCCCCTATGGTTTGTATGAGGAGGAAGGATTCTTTTCAATACAAGCTCTCCCTCTGGATATTCCTGAGGTCTGACTTTTTGATTGAAGGCTTTCTTCATCCCTTTCTGATATAACTGACCATGACAAATAGCTGTTAACCTCTTTTCTTCAATCAGGTTCAGTTGGTTATAACGAGATCGGACCCATTCTGCTTCGTCCAGTTTTACATCCATCATTACTCATAAGGAGTGTAATTCAACTTCAACAGGTAGGACTGCTTCCATTCCATACATAAGCTGATAAGGTGTAGCCCCAGTAGATGTTCTGATGGAAGTTCGGTACCCATGCAAGGCAAATGGTAACATTTCATGCCAGTCTTTGTACGTGACTACCATCTTTTGCACAATCTTCTTAATGTTCTTGTTAGCCGCCTCAACAGCGCCATTCATCTTTTGCCTGTAAGGAGAAGAGTTGTGATGTTTAATTTTGAAGTCTCAACATAGTTCTGCCATCATCTTATTGTTAAGGTTTGAACCATTATCAATAATGATGCGCTCGGGAACTCCATATCGACAAATGATATCCCTTATCAGAAATCGGGCTACCACTTGTTTGGTGACGTTTGCATACGAAGCTGCTTCGACCCATTTGGTGAAGTAATCAATGGCTACCAGGATGAATCTGTGACCATTTGAAGCAGTTGGCTCGATCTTTCCAATCATACAAATGCCCCACATGGTGAAGGGCCAGGGTGAAGACAATATATTCAAAGGATTGGGAGGCACATGCACCTTATCTGCGTAGATTTGGCATTTATGGCACTTTCTGGCATAGGTACAACAGTCTGCATCCATTGTGATCCAATAGTAACCTGACCTCAACAATTTCTTCGCCATTGCATGTCTTCCGGCATGGGTACCAAAAGAACCCTCATGTGCTTCGTGCATTAGTAGGTCTGCTTCCTTCTTGTCAACACATCTGAGCAAGACCATGTCGAAGTTTCGCTTGTATAGGGAGCCATCAGTATTGAAGAAGAAACTGTCGGCTAGCCTTCTCAATGTCTTCTTATCATTAGATGATGCCCTAGGTGGGTATGTCTGAACGTCCAATAAGCACTTGATGTCATGGAACCAAGGTTTGTTATCAATGACAATGTGTAAAGAGAATACATAAATTTGAGGCACATAGTTGGCACTCTGTACTTTGATCATAGATGAAATAGTGGCCAAGGCGTCTGAGAACTGATTCTCATCTCGAGGGATGTATTCAAGCTTGACCGTTGCTAAGAAAGTCAACAATCTCCTCGTATAGTCACGGAAGGGAACCAGATGCTCTTGATGAGTATACCACTTTCCATTAGTTTGGTTGATCACCAAAGCTGAATATCCGAATACATTCAAGGTTTTGATCCTGAGGTCAATGGCTTCCTCGAGACCCATGATACAAGCTTCGTACTCTGCTTCGTTGTTAGTGGAGGAAAAGGTAAGCCTTGCTGAGAAAGGCATATGGACTCCTTTGGGTGTAATAAGCACTGCACCAACTCCACGACCGTTACAATTAACTGCCCCATCGAACATCATAGCCCATGCTTCTTCTGGATCGGGCCCTTCAGTGTGAATATGCTCTTCACAATCTTTTGATTTTAAGAACATGATGTCTTCATCGGGGAAATCAAATCTCATAGGCTGGTAGTCATCAATGGGTTGCTCAGCCAGATAGTCAGAGAATACATTGCCCTTGATGGCTTTCTGAGAGGTGTACTGAATATCATATTTTGTTAGAATCATTTTCCACCTTGAAACTCTTCCGGTAAGTGCTGGCTTCTCAAATATTTACTTGACTGGGTCCATCTTTGAGATCAACAAGGTAGTATGAGTCAACATATACAACATATACTGTCTTAGTCGGCGAGCAGCCCACGCTAAAGCACAACAAATTTTCTCGAGCAGTGAATAACGTTGTTCATAGTCGGTAAACGTTTTGCTTAGGTAGTATATTGCATACTCTTTTCAACCAGAGTCGTCATGCTGGCCCAAAACACACCCCATTGATTCATCTAATAATGTCAGGTACATTATTAGAGGTCTTCCTTCAACTGGAGGCATGAAAATTTGAGGTTCTTGCAAATACTCTTTGATCTTGTCAAAAGCTCTTTGACAATCATCGTTTCACCTGACTGTTTGTTCCCCTCTTAGAAGTTTGAACAAAGGCTCGCAGGTTGTAGTGAGATGAGATATGAACCTTTAAATGTAGTTAAATCTACCTAAGAACCCTTGAACTTCTTTCTCAGTCTTAGGTGCAGGCATTTCCTGAATTGCTTTGACTTTGTCGGGATCAACCTCAATTCCTTTTCCGCTTACAATAAAACCCATCAGCTTACCAGAATGTACCCCGAATGTGCATTTGTTGGGGTTCAACCTTAACTGATACTTCCTCAGACACTTGAATAGTTTCAACAGGTTTACCAAACGGCCTTCCTCTATTTGGGACTTGGCAATCATGTCATCCACGTAGCACTCAATTTCTTTATGGATCATGTCGTGGAATAATGTTACCATAGCCCGTTGATACGTTGCACCTGCGTTCTTCAGACCAAACGACATTACTTATTAGCAGAACATTCCCCATGTTGTGATGAAGGTTGTCTTCTCCATGTCTTCAAGTGACATCTTCATCTGATTGTATCCTGAAAATCCGTCCATAAAATAAAATCCCGAGAATTGAGTTGTGTTATCCACCAATACATCAATGTGAGGTAATGGGAAGTCATCTTTCGGGCTTGCTCTGTTCAGATCCCGATAATCAACACACATACACACCTTGCCATCTGTAAACACCCCAAATTTGCCCTCACTTTTTCTCACACCATGGCTTGTGATCTTTTCATATTGCATTGCATAAGCATATCTTCTCACTTTGCATATTTTGTTTCATTGCATAAATTGCATAGCTAGGGTTTGTGATCAGATGAATCCCAGAAGTGATCTGAGCCATCTCAAAGGTCTTGAAGAATGCCAAGATGGTCCATGAGTTTTCTATGATCCTATTACATTTCCAAGATTGTTTTGAAGTCACAAAGTCTCAGAGGATTGCACAGAGGTCCAGGCAGGCTACGGTTTTCTGTACATATGACCTAAAATTAGGGTTTTGGGTTTGAGGCCCTTAATCTCAATTTTTTTGGCCATTCTTTATTCGAATGGTCTTAATATGTTATAAGGAGCATGTGTACCAAATTTGATGAAGAAATTCATTGTGGAAGTCATTTGATCAACTGGTAACTTATTGTGCAAGAAAAGTCAGAATCAGGGCATCTGAGGCCACTACCAATGGTACCAATGGGTCATATTTCATCAATTGAATAGTTTCAAGCCATTTGCAAACTTTCCATTTTTGGACATGACTTGTAATGAAAACTTTCCATTTTGGGAAAGATTTTCAACCTCCTCTTTCTTGATCAAAAATGCTTCAAATGAAAAATCCTTAAACATGAAAGTTGTAGATTGGATCTTCCCATTTTCAAAAAGTACAAGAACTCCTCTTGATTCATCCTAGAACTCAAGTTATTGTGTTTCAAAGTTGGGAAAAATCTTATAATTTTCAAGTATGTGCCAAAGAGGGATTTTTGCAAAATCAAGGTTCAAGACTTATAGTGACCTCTAATTGACCTCTAAGCATCATAACAATATAACACAACTTGCCTTGACCAGAATTATGCCAAGAATCACAAGATTTCATGCCTTGCACTTCAAGAAATTTCAAAGATGGAAATTTGCAAAATCCATGCTATCACATGAATCAAGTCATCCAGCTCACTGTAACACCCCAAATGTCCCCTCTTCTTTTTAAGCATCATCATCATATCATAATCATCATAAGCATGTCATATCCTTGGCATCTTTGCATAGAAAAATAAAGCATAACACTCTCATGTTCTAGCATTGGGAATATGATCAACTATTGGTGTATTTGAGGCCTTATAAGCCAAAGCAAGAGGCCAAGTAGACATTTCCAAGTCCCATGAAGAGTCTATATGACATTCACAAGCTCAAGATCATTTACAAGAGCCCAGAAGGTTGGGAAGTCATCAGAGAATCCAAGCTAGGGCAAGCTCCTACAGAATGGTTTCCAAATTAGGGTTACACATTCAAACAGGAATTCTTTGTGACTTTGGCCATTTCATGTGGGAAAATTCCTTCATATGATAAGAGGTTCATATGGAGGAAATTTGGTGAGAAAATTCCTTGTGGAAGGTAGTTATTTCACCAGTTGCTTACAGGAGAAGAAATTGGTCAACTGTGCAATTTAAAAGTCAACTGTGAGAATTCAAGGGGTCCAATCCCATTTTTCAAGTCAAGGGATGTCCTTAAGACCTTAGAAGAGGTCTGAAAAAGTCAAAGATCAAGAATCAAGGGGTTTTGAAGAACTTTCCATTTTTGGCATATGGCTTGTAATGAAAGTTTCCATTTTTGGCAAGTTTTGCCCTAATTTTCAAAGCTCTCTTTCATGATGAAGATGACCTCAAATGAACTTCCTTTAAACATGAAAATTGTAGAGTATGGTCTTCCATTTTTAAAAAGTATAACTGCATTTTCATAGCCATCATGAATCAAAAGTTATGGCCAATCGAAATTCAACCATTTTTAGGGTTTCACCATATTTCCAAGTTTACACCATTTGCAAAAACTCACTTAATTCATTTTCAAGCCAACCTATGGGAAGATTAAGATTATAATATCACAATGCATGGCATGAAACACATTTGGCCCAAGAGAAAGTTCAAAATTCGTGCATGAGGTACAAGATATTTCACTAAATGCAAAAGTGCATGATCATTCACAAAGCATGACTCTCATATCCAAGGGCCAGGATGGTTTCACATATGAATTAAGGGCTGGATGAGATTTGAACATGAGCATCAAAAGAATGCATAGCACGAGTGAATCACCACTTCACACCACTCTTTCATTTTTTGCAAAATCATCCTCCCACCCATTCCTCACGTGTGTCGCTCCCAAAGATTTGCATCCCGGTACAAGCGCGAATGGTCGACGAAAGGAGGAAATGAAAATGAAGTGAATAGAGTCTCCAACTAGGCATTTTTATCCCTAAGGAAAGGTAATGCTGCATAAACCTAGGAAAAGATGGATAAGACGGTTGCAAACCAGAGTAACTGAGAAAGGGGGTTGGTTACAACCTGGGAAGGTATTAGCACCCAGATTGTCCGTCGTACTCGACGGGATCCATGCTTAAAAGATTGTGTTTAAAGGGGTAGTGTATGTGCTATCTGTGTGCAAAAGCTGGAAAATAATATACAAGTGTCAGTGCAAGAAGGTGAAGTGAAGTGCTCAGGAATGAGGCTTAAAAAGAATGTTGAAAGAGGGGGAAGACACAAAGACTTTTGTTCGATAACAGTTAAGTTATGCCTACGTATCCTCTCGTGCAATGAGGAAGTCAGAACACCGTAGTTCGACTCAAAGAGACTGAAGGATAAATTGACTTGTGTACTGCTTGCTTGTCTATGCTCAAGTGCTAACTGTCTTGCATTAGACGGAAGAAGTGAGTTCTCGTTTATGAATGAAGATGATGAGAAAAGAATCCCGAAGGAGACGATTATTGTTTGTTTTGTGTTTTCAGTCTTTTATTTGTTTTTGGTGTTTGTCATAAGTTAATGAGCTTAAGCCTAAACCAAGGGTTAGTAAACTCATCATATCCTCCCTTTGATAAGGGATAATGAGAATACTTTAAGTATGGGATAAACATCTCAACTTAATTACCATGATGATGTAGGATTAAGATCATTAACCTACTTGTGATTATTTAGATGCTTTTGATTTTTGTTTAGTATTAATTAATGAGTTTAAGCCATAATCAAGGATTAGTGAACTCATTACACCATCCTAATAGAAGGATACTAGATGAGAACACTTAAGCTGGGGAAGATACCTCAACTTAATCCATGATTAGGGATTATCCTCATGACAAAACAAACCTTTATTAAAGTGGATTTTAATTAAGGGTGAGATTAAGAAGTGAACTTTATGGTTTGTAAGACAACTTGAGGGGGACTTGTCCATTAAACACTAGGGTTAGTCCTTCTTAACCAATAATGGAAGAATTAGAACCCTAATGTAAGGCCCAAGTTACAAGTTAATGTCTTAGTGATTATTAGATGGATTGATTAAGAGGTTTAAACAAATTAAGGGTTTAACACTTAGGATTAAAGTTATACACTCCATCCTAAGAGAAGGATGCAGGCAAAACCCTAATTCCAAAGTCCTAAAGCCTTAAAGGTTTAGTCTCTAATGATGAGGTGAGAAGAGAGACACAAAGAAGACTCAAAGGTAAAAGCTATAGGGGGACTAATTACAACCCTAATTATTATCATGCTTGGATGTTCCTATGGCTTGTAAGGCTTGAGAAAGATCTTCAAAGAAACCACCAATGGAAGAAGCAGAAGGAAGGAGGAAGAAGCAGAAGAAATAAGTTACTTACTTCACTGAAGAAGATAAGTAACTTAGAGAAAGAAAGTGAGAGATGAACATGAATTATAAAGCTCACTCTAAGACAAAGAGAAATGCAGCAATGATTCATATGAAGAAAAATGAAGAGAAATGAGAAGTGAAGGCAAATTCACTTCTCAAGTTACTTACCACCTGAAAATGTTAGCATAAAGAAAGAGATTAAGTGAAATGAAGCACATGTAATGACAAAGAAACAGAACCAGAAGCAATCACATGATGCAAATGATGCTATGAGATGATGCAAAGGCATGCCAAGTGTCATGAATGTTCAAACAAAGAGAATGAATGCAAATGAAGCAAATGGGAAACATGAAAACACATGGATGTTTATGAAATGCAATGGATGCAAAGCATAGCAAATGTATGAATAAATGACCAAGCAATGTTCAAGCAATGTCTTAAGATGTCTAAGATGGCATACAAGTGCTTATAATGTCATGACAAGTTCATATGTTCATGCAATGCAATGTAAGATGCACGTATGGAAGCTAAATTAGGGTTACATGAAAGGATGAAATGCAAATGATCAAAACAGAAACAATTCACATGATAAAAAATTTCAAATGAGCTCAAACAAACCCTAACCCCATATGATATCACACCCCAAAGGAGAAGGTCCAACTCTTAACCTAAAAGAAGTTATGCTTTTTCTAAGTTAACTAGGGTTTTTGTGTATCTTAAGAGAAAAAATGCAAATCAATTTGAAAATGAAAGATAAATTCATGACAGAAATACCCTAGAAACTACATGCTATATAGAATACAATGCAAAACAAATCATTGTCAAACCCTTCATGGTTAGGCAGAAAAGAATTTTCAATGTTAGGGTTCCAAAAAGGGATTTTATGAACCCTAAATTCAAAGAAAAATGTCAAAATTGAATCAAATCCAAAAAGAAATTTGTATGAATGGTTTGACAATGTTTCTAAATGTCCTAAGATGCAATGTGAATTTATTTGGAATTTTTAGAAACATAAATGGTATTTTAATTAATTAATTTCCTTTAATTAAATAAAATAAACATTTAAATATTTTTAAAATGATTTTTTAATGCAAAAAATAAAAATAAAAATGTTTTTGGATGAAGAAAAATATTTGGAATTAAAATGCAGAAGAAAATATTTTATGATTTTTCTAGGTATTTTAAATAAAATGCACAAAATAAATGAAAAGAAAACAAAATAAAATGTGAATAAAAGAAAGTCAACGCATCCAATGGTCTAGGTTTGAACTGGGGTTGGAGGGAAAGACTGCGCGCCAGATCCTGTGGCTCAGATTCAAATTGGCTAAACTTATTTAATTAATTTAATTAATACGAATTAAACCTAAATGAACTAATCCTGGCCACTCATTTTAAATTAATCCTGATCCAAAGGCCCATAATGCATCTGGCAAACTAAACCCTAAATTAGCCCTAATCACCTTCAGATGACCAGAACAGTGCTCCGGTCATCTTCTCCGGCGAGACCTCCACGTCTACTTCTTCCCTAGGCCATTTCCAGAGCTCTAAAGCTCCAGATCACACCCCCACGCCTCCCTAAGCCCGAATCCAACCTCAAAACAAATTTCTAATGGCTCATTAACAAGATACAAATCAAAACTCAAAAATGGCAAAACTTTCAGAAACACGATACAGACTCAAAACTCAATCATTTTCAAAACCAACAAGTGCAGTGTGATTAGTGAAGCATATAGATCATTTCTATAACATAAAAAACAAGTTCTGGAAAAAAGTTTGAAGGTGGCTACCTGAGCTGAAGGTTTCACTTCTGGAGCTTTTGGACCTCTTCTCCTATGAAAATCCACTTCACTTGACCCCCTGATGATGTTGCAATGCTTTGAAAGAGTTTAGAATGGCTGGATTGAGAGGTTGCACCTCAACTGGTCTGAAATCGTGTTTTGTGTTTGTGGGGTTTCAGGCTGGTTTGATGGTTGGGAAAGGTTCTATTGATGAAGGTGAGTTGAATGGTGAAGTTTGTTTGAAGTTTGAGTGGTTGGATAGAGAGAATCGAAAGCTTGAAGCTTGAGGGTGATTTTGAGAAACTTGGCTTATCTGATGATCCAGGCTTGTGTGATGTGTGTTATGGCTTCCTTTGAGTCCACATAACAAGTCTTGATAGGTCAGAAAGTGGGTGGTGGCCTGTGGTGATTGGTATGGGAAAATTGCCAAAATGTTAACATTATGTGTACTTGAGGTATGGGCTATGGCAGGGGTTGTTCAAGAGCATGTTTGGCCTCAGCATTGATCAAGGAGAGCCATGGGATTGAAATTATGCAGCTGGCACAAGTGGAAGCATGGTTGCAAGAGATTTTGCAAGTGTTATGCAATTTGCCCCTTTTGTGATTTTTTGTGATGCAAACCATAGAAACTTGTGATTCCTTGGGAAATTATGGTCACAATTCAATGTACTATGTTTTTATTATGCTTAGAGAGTCATTAGAGGTCACAAAATGACTTGGTATGTGAAATTGCAAAAAATCCTCTTTGGTGTGAAAGTGAAAATTACAGGATTTTTGCCAACTTTTCAAGATCATAACTTGAGTTCCATAATGAATTAGAACATGTTCTTGTACTTTTTTATAAGGGAATTATCCAATCTACAACTTTCATGACCAACAATTTTTAATTTGAAGCATTTTTGGTTGAAAAAGAGGAGGTTGAAGAACTTTCCCAAAATGGAAAGTTTCCATTACAAGTCATTTCCATTTTTGAAAACTTTTAGTTTAGCTCAAATTCCTTCAATTTTGTGAACCTACAAGCACTTAAATGATAAAAAAAAATCATATAACTTCAATTTGATGAAAATATCACTTTGGTTCCATTGGTGGGGGCCTCAGAGGCCCTGATTTTGCTCTAACTTGCTCAAGAAATTACCTAATGAACAAATGACTTCCACAATGAATTTCTTCATCAAAATTGGTACACATGATCCTTATAACATATTAAGAACATTAGAAACAAGAATGACCAAAAAATTTGGAGTTATGGCCTCTGAATCCAAAACCCTAATTTCAGGTCATCTGTGTAGTGAAACCCTAGCTCTGCTTCCATGCTTTGCCAGTTCTTGTGATTTTTTGACTTCCTTGATCTTTGAGGGATATAATATGATGAAATAACACACATGGACCCTCTTGGAATGATTGGAGACCTTTGGAGTGGCTCAGATGGATCCTTGGATTGCTCATATCACAAACCCTAGATGCAGATGAACTTGAACTAATGCAGTGAAACAAAATGCAATATGAGATGGTATGCTTATACTAATGCAAACATGAAAGACCACAAGCCATGGTGTGAAATTAGTGAGGGAAAATTTGGGGTGTTTACAGCTGCCCCTATTCAAACATGAGTTAGCTGTGCAGGATGTAAGCGACGGGCTTAACAGCCAAACAAGATAACTTGTGGTTGAATACCAAAGACAGTCCAAAATTTTCTCTCGCTGGGGCGAAGAAGAAAAGGGATATAAATTGCAAAAGAAAGTATAGTATGATTATCAAATGAAGGCGATGGAGGACGACCATCGAGCAGAGGACGACTGCTGGGGGTAAAGCAATGACGGGGACGACCGACAAGCAGGGGAAATAAAGAGACCACGATGGGGACGGCCATTGGGTAAAGGAACAAGATTCTTTGGGGATTATAGTAAAGGCAATGATGAGGACGACCATCGGGTTTGCAAAGTAAAGTAAACAACGATGGGGACGACCATCGGGTTAAAGAATAAATGAAATAAATGATGAGGTACGATCATCAAAGGTGAAGGACGATCACCTAGCAGGGGACGGCTGCTCTTTATCACGACATGGAACGAATGTCGGATAGAAAAGGTCAATGATGGGGACGGCCATCAGATAAGTATGATGAAGTGCGATCATCAAGAGGTGAAGGATGATCACCTAGAAGGGTACGGCTGCTCTCAGGGTTTATCACGACATAGGACGAATGCCGGATAACACAATCAACGATGTGGACGGCCATCGGATAAATGATGAAGGACGATCATCAAGAGGTGAAAGACGATCACCTAGCAGGGGACAGCTGCTAAATATCACGACATAGGACGAATTCCGGATAGAAAAAGTTCCATAAATTGAGACTCCACTGGGGAAAGGATGAGGGACGGTCATCCAAAGGTGAAGGAAGATCACCTGACAGGGTATGGCTGCCGAAAGTATCACGACATAGGACGAATGTCGAATAGGAGAAAGGTTGTTCTGTTGGCGACTTATTAGGAAATGGTGAACACGGACGAGTGCTCACGCTTAGAAATAAAAGGTATAAGTGTTTGACGTTGTGTATAGCTTAAAGATGCGGACGAGCATCCTTAAGACCGTGATACAGACGAGTATCGGTAGAAACAAACGCTGACGCATGTTCAGAGATGATGGTACGGACGAGTACCAACTGGTTAACAAAGAACACGGACGAGTGTCGAATCTGTGGGGAATAAGTATATATGCAAGATACGGACGAGTATCTGTATAAGAATGAACCAGTATTGTGAAGTATGAGCAAGACATGGATGAGTGTTCAACTTGCTTGGGGAAAAGTGACACAGACGGGTGTCATAAGAGAAAGTGTATAAGTTATGAACTTATATATATAGGAGTGCAAAAGGTGTTCTGGCGACCTGCGGGGATAGGATGACACGGACGAGTGTCCACAAGAGTGTTATAAAGAAGTGTTTGGTCTGCAACAAGTGATTTGGCAACTGTGGTGGGGAAAGGTGACACAGACGAGTGTCCAAGGAGTATATAGGGATCGGTATGCAAAGAGGGTATTCGGCTTATATCTACGGGGGAATAATATGACACACACGAGTGTCGAAAGAGTATGTATAAAAATGTATCTGTGTTGGAGAGTGCAAAGGGGACGCTTTGGCTTTTATTCACAAGGGATGTGAGCTTTTATATACATTGCTGACGAAATACTGAGGGTATTTGCAAGTGATTGGTTTGAACCTGATTTATGATCATGCAAATGTTTGATTTTTTTGCCGTAATGCTTCATATTAGACGGAATGCTACGCTTTGTGGGGAAAATGATGTGAATGTTATGATTGTGCAAAAAGGAAAAAGAAACCGATCCGGGACTCGGATCCCGCCTTTGTGGAGATCTCTGGATGATTTGCTTGGAAGGACATCCCGGCTGGGGAAGAGATCATTGGTAGATCTTTTAGGAGGTGTAACTCTGCATGGAGAAATAGATCACTGATAGATCTATCCGGTAAGGAGAAACCCAGCTGGGGAGAAGGAAACTTCTGTCACTTTGTTGCTTGAGAGTCTTAGGCATTTCTCTTCTGGGGAGAAGCTGGAACTCTGCAGGGAGATGGTTCTTTTATCTTTGAGAGACCTGGCACTATGTTTGGGGAAGAAAAGATCACTGAACAATCTTCCTAGAGAACTCTGTGGGGATCCCGGTCGGGGAAACTCCCATTGAATAGACTTATGCTGGGGATGAGGAGGCTTTGACAACTCCGTTGGGGAAAAGCTTTTCAGATATCGCTTGGGGAGGAGGTATGCTGGAGAAGTGTGCTTGGCATGCCCCATGCTGCGCATTGAATACCTGCAACCTGTTAAGACAAGAAAGACGCACAAGTATCCTGAGGTATCCCTTACCGGATTCCGTCATAGGAGTTTGATATTCTTGAGAGTAAACACATTTCCTGCAAGCATTTATTAAAAATGGCTCATTTGTTTTATGCAAATATTATATCATGGATATTGGACATTTTGCAAACGAAACAGAAATGTGCAAGAAGAGGTGTGACTGAAAACTCTGATTTTATTAATCTGGGTGCCCTGAATTGGCAGATACAGTCAAAGAAACAGATCCTCTGGAATAAGAAGATTGTTACAAATTAAAAAAGTAAAAGTGCTGGCAATGTTGACGACGCTCCGGTGAGCTTCCTTTGCTATGACCCGTATGACCTTGACGTTCTTCTCATCTTGCTTTCTGAAGAAGGTTGATTCTGACTGATGCTTTATCCTTTTTAAGCATGCCGTGCTGTGAGTGATACAGACGAATTCAGAATGTCGTTGTTCGCTTATTCCATAATTTTGCGTGGATCTCCCTTTCGGGTTTTCAATCCACCGGGATACCCATTTTTTCCTGAGCTGTCCAATGCGGCTTTTCAACTCAACGGGTGTACATTCTTTTTTTAATTTTCCCTTATTTTTGCCCGAGTCTTTTATTATGTTTTTGACTCGCCGGGATGCCCTATTTTTGCCTGGACTCACATTCTGTTTTTATGTCCAGCGGGTCATTTTATGCGAAGTATTTTTTAACTGCATCTGAATTCACAGGGGATAAGAAATCTTCACCGTCCATAGTAGTGAGCATTAGTGCTCCACCAGAGAAAACCTTCTTTACTATGAATGGACAATCATAATTTGGAGTCCACTTGCCCTTGTGGTCTGTATGAGGAGGAAGAAGTCTTTTCAGCACAAGATCTCCTACTTGGTATTCCCGAAGTCTGACTTTCTGATCGAAGGCTTTCTTCATTCTTTTCTGATATAACTGCCCATGATAGATAGCAGTTAATCTCGTTTCTTCGATCAGATTCAGTTGATTGTACTGAGAACAGACCCATTCTACTTCATTCAGCTTGACATCCATCAGTACTCGTAAGGAGGGTAGTTCAACTTCAACAGGTAAGATAGCTTCCATACCATACACAAGCTGATAAGGTGTTGCCCCAGTAGATGTTCTGATTGAGGTTCTATACCCATGCAAGGCAAACAGTAGAATTTCATGCCAGTCTTTGTAAGTAACCACCATCTTCTGCACAATCTTCTTGATGTTTTTGTTAACTGCCTCAACAGCACCGTGCATCTTTGGCCTGTAAGGAGAAGAGTTGTGATGCTGAATTTTAAAGTCCCGACACAGTTCTGCCATCATTTTGTTGTTCAAATTGGAACCATTATCAGTAATGATTCGCTCGGGTACTCCATATCGACAGATGATGTCTCTTTTTAGGAATCTGGCTACCACTTGTCTGGTGACGTTTGCATACGAAGCTGCTTCAACCCATTTGGTGAAGTAATTAATGGCTACCAGGATGAATCTGTGGCCATTTGAAGCAGTCGGTTCAATCTTTCCAATCATGTCAATGCCCCACATGGAAACGGGCCAAGGTGAAGACATTACATTCAAAGGATTTGGAGGCACATGCACTTTGTCTGCGTAAATCTGGCATTTATGGCACTTTCTGGCATAGGCACAACAGTCTGCATCCATTGTAATCCAGTAGTAACCTGATCTTAACAATTTCTTAGCCATTGCATGTCCTCCAGCATGGGTACCAAAAGATCCTTCATGCACCTCGTGCATCAGCAAGTCTGCTTCTTTCTTGTCAACACATCATAGGAGAACCATGTCAAAGTTCCGCTTGTATAACGAACCATCCGCATTAAGTAAGAAACTACCAGCCAATCCTCTTAATATCTTTTTATCATTGGATGATGCCCCAGGTGGGTATGTTTGTTCCTCTAAGAAGCATTTGATGTCATGGAACCAAGGCTTGTCATCTTTGGCAATGTCCACAGAGAATACGTATGATGGTCGGTCTAGCCTGGATACAGAAATCCGAGGCACAAAATTTGCAGTTTGAACCTTGATCATGGAGGAAATGGTAGCTAAAGCATCTGCGAACTGATTTTCGTCTCGAGGGATATACTCAAGTTTGACTGTTGTGAAAAAGTCAATAATCTCCTTGTATAGTCACGGTATGGAATCAGATGCTCTTGGTGGGTGTACCATTTGACGTTGGTCTGATTGATTACTAAAGCTGAATCCCCAAATATAGTTAATGTCTTGATCCTGAGGTCAATGTCTTCCTCAAGACCCATGATACAGGATTCATACTCAGCTTCGTTGTTAATGCATGCAAAGGTGAGTTTCGCCGAGAAAGGCATATGAATTCCTTTAGGTGTAATGAGCACTGCACCAACTCCACGACCATTCATGTTGACAGCTCCATCAAACATCATAGTCCACTCTTCTTCTGGGTCACGCCCTTCAGTGTGAACAGGCTCTCCATGATCTTTTGCTTTTAGGAACATGATGTCTTCATCAGGGATGTCAAATCTCATAGGCTGATAATCATCAATGGGCTGCTCAGCTAGGTATTCAGACAGTACACTGCCTTTGATGGCCTTTTGAGATGTGTACTGAATGTCATATTCTGTCAGAATCATTTTCCATCTTGCAACCCTTCCGGTAAGCCCTGGTTTCTCAAATATGTACTTGACGGGGTCCATTTTTGAGATCAACAAGGTAGTGTGAGTCAACATATATTGTGTTTGTCAGCGAGCAGCCCACGCTAAAGCACAACAAGTTTTCTCGAGCAGTGAATAACGTTGTTCACAGTCGGTAAACGTTTCGCTTAGGTAGTATATTGCGTACTCTTTTCGACCAGACTCGTCATGCTGGCCCAACACACACCCCATTGACCCTTCTAATACTGTTAGGTACATTATTAGAGGTCTTCCTTCAATTGGAGGCATAAGAATCAGAGGCTATTGCAGGTACTCCTTGATTTTGTCAAAAGCCTTCTGACAATCTTCGTTCCACCTGACCGTTTGTTGCTTTCTTAGCAATTTGAATAGGGGTTCACAGGTTGCAGTGAGGTGAGATATGAACCTTGATATGTAGTTCAATATACCCAAGAACCCCTGAACTTCCTTTTCAGTCCTAGGTGCAGGCATTTCCTGAACGGCTTTGACTTTGTCAGGATCAACTTCAATCCCCTTTTCACTTACAATGAATCCCAGCAACTTACCGGAACGTACCCCGAATGTGAATTTGTTTGGGTTCAACATCAATTGATACTTTCTCAGACGCTTGAACAACTTCAGCAGATTTACCAGATGATCTTCTTTAGTAAGGGACTTGGCAATCATGTTATCCACGTAACATTCAATTTCTTTGTGGATCATGTCGTGGAATAATGTTACCATAGCCCATTGATAAGTAGCACCGGCATTCTTCAGTCCAAAAGGCATTACCTTGTAACAAAATGTGCCCCAAGGTGTGATGAAGGTAGTTTTCGGGTGACATTCTGATCTGATTGTACCCCGAAAATCCATCCATGAAGGAAAACACCGAGAACTGAGCTATGTTGTCGACCAATACATCAATGTGAGGTAATGGGAAATCATCCTTCGGGCTAGCTCTGTTCAGATCCCGGTAATCCACACACATCTGTACTTTTCCATCCTTCTTAGGCACTGGTATAATGTTAGCAACCCACGGCGGGTAACTAGTCACAGCAAGGAAACCGACGTCCCATTGTTTCTGTACTTCCTCCTTAATCTTCATGGCCATATCTGGACGAGTACGACGTAGCTTCTGTTTTAATGGAGGGCAATCTTCCTTCAAAGGTAACTTGTGCATAACAATATCAGTATCCAGACCTGGCATGTCTTGATAGGACCAAGCAAAGACATCGACGTATTCTCTAAGCATGTCAATAAGCTGTTCCTTTACTGAATCTTGCAGACTGGCCCCAATCTTCACTTCTTTCATGTCCTCTTCGGTACCAAGATTAATTGTTTCAACCTCCTCCTGATGAGGAGTGATCACATTCTCTTCTTGTCTCAACAACTTGGCTAATTCTTCAGGTAACTCATAGTCTTCTTCAACCCCTTCATCAGCTTGATTAATTGGATTGTCGAAGTCATACAAGGTCATAGCAGTGCTGTTGTCGGTGCAATATGGAGGATAATCTCTGCAAGGGTTGAGATTTATTCGTTTTAGTGATCAGTTTTAATCTTGTTTAGAAAAAGTGAAAATGAAGTTATTTATTTTGAAAACAATGCCATTTTATTGTTTTGTACAAAAGTGAAAAATGAAAAGACAGTAAGCGAAAAAGAGACTTCTCACCACAGATGGTGATAATCTGTCCTTCCCATTCATACTTCATTTTCTGGTGAAGGGTCGACGTTATTGCGCCTGCGGCGTGAATCCATGGCCGACCTAACAAACAGCTGTAAGCAGGCTGTATGTCCATCACATAGAAAATGGTCTTAAAGACTTGTGGACCTATTATCACTGGCAGCTCCACCTCTCCAAGAACAGATCTTTTGGAGCCATCAAAAGCCCTGACCACAAGGTTACTTGGCCGGAGAGATATCCCGTCATATTCGAGCTTGACAAGTGCTTTCTTGGGTAAGACATTGAGTGAGGACCCAATGTCTACAAGAACATGAGTTAGTACAACTCCTTTGCACTCCAGGGTTATGTGCAAAGCTTTGTTCTGGTGACGTCCTTCTGTTGTTAACTAAGCATCAGTCAAACCTAGCCCATGGCTAGTGTTAACATTTGACACCACTGTTTCCAGCTGATTTACTGTGATCTCTTCTGGCACGTAGGCAGCATGCAGAACTTTGAGTAGCGCATCCTGATGGGCTTCAGAACACAACAGCAGAGATAGTATAGAGATCTTTGAAGGAGTCTGATGGAGTTAGTCCACAACTTTATAGTCACTTCTTTTAATAATCCTCATAAACTTATCCACATCCTGATCGAAGGATGATTTATGAGTCTCTTTTGGTGCAGATTCTTCCGGTATCACACTCTTCCCCTTGGCTTTGGCAGCAGCCTCTGCCTCAGTATTGGGTCTCGGGGCCTGCGACGCGAAGAGACGTCCGCTTCGGGTGAAGCCTCCGCCTCCCCCGACATTGTCCACCTGGGGAGTGAGAACTGGAGAATCAAGAAGGACTTTCTCTCCGTTTCAGTAAAGGTCAACACCATAATGCCATGGTACAACACTGTCTTTATCATATGGGATTGGCTCGGGCACCGTGATAGTGACTGGGCTCACTGCAGCAGATATTGGAACCGTAACCGTCTGTGGATCATAAAAAATAGTAACGGGGCCTCTGGTGGATGTTGGTGGAGGTGAATTGAAGCTTTGTTGAGATTGTTGAAAGTTGTTGGAATTTGGGACCGTTGTCAGGTCATAATAAATTGTGACAGTGGAAACATCATTGCTGGTGGTTGCTGAAGTTGTAGTAGCAGGTACAAATGAATTGTTGTGTGTTGAAGTGACATATGAAATGATTGCTGAAGTTGTAGTTGAATCAGTTGGAACAATGGTTGCGAAAGTTGTAGAAGAACCAGTAGGAAAGATGGTTGTTGCATTTTTAGAAGATTCACTTGTTGTTGACAAAAGAGTTGTTGGTGTTGTAGAAGCTGTGCTTGTAATTTGCAGAATGCCTTCTCTGATCAAGCTATTGATGCCATCCTTCAAGCTTTCACACCCATTCTCGGAATGTTTGCATAATTCACAACAGGCCTCACAACCTGGAAACACTTGGCACTTCAAAAGCTGGGCTTTAACCTCTGCCAGATGTGTATGAATACATGCAGTATCTTCTATTAAATTTAAGGGTGAGCCATCTTCTATAGCATTAATCCTTGGCCCATTGTGGCTTGGCATATGATTTTTCGTTACATTGGGAGGGGGTGCAAAGTTCAGGGCTTTTGAATCTACCAGATCCCGAACCGTCATATGCAGAGCTCTGCATTTTTCCACAGAGTGACCAGGTGCATTAGAGTGAAAAGCACACCTAGCGTTGACATCGTAGTTTCTTGGAAGGTTCTGAGGATCAGGTGGAGCCAATGTCCTCAACTCAACAAGATTGAGCTTTAGGAGTTGTGGCAGTAGTGTAGCATACGACATTGGAATAGGGTCAATCACCCTGTTGATCTAAGATGGCCGCTGTTGAAAAGGGCGTTATTGTTGATTGTTGTTATTGTTGTTGTATGATCTCTGTTGAGGAAATTGTTGTTGTTGTGGAAAGTGTTGTGGTCGTTGAGTATACTAAGGAGGTGGAGCAGGGATAGTAACATCAGCAACTGTTATGGGTAGGAATTGGGCTCTCCCTCTTCCCATGTGCACAGAGTTTGTCTCACCAGATCTGCGGGGCCCAGCAAATGGTTTCCTTGTACTGTTTGAACTGGCACCGTTATCGGAGATCTTTCCCATCTTCAGTAGGCTCTCTATTCTTTCCCCAGCTATCACCACTTCTGCAAAGCTGGTAGAAGAAAATGTAGCTAGTCTGTCAATATATGTACCCTGGAGGGTATTCATGAACATATCTGCCATTTCCCATTCAGACATGGGGGGTTGAACTGCAGCAGCCAGTTGCCTTCACCTTTGGGCATATTCCCTGAAGCTTTCACGGGAAGATTGAGACATTCCCATTAGAAGGGTCCTGTTTGGGGCCATCTCCAAGTTATTCTGATACTGACGGATAAAAGCTTTAGCCAAGTCTTTCCAGTTTCTTACTGTGGCTCTAATCAAATGAGAATACCACTCTCAGGATGCCCCTGTCAGACTATCCTCGAAGTAAAACATCCACAACTTTTCGTCCATGGTGTATGCTTTTAATCTTCCCAAGAATGATTGAAGGTGGGTGCGTGGGCAGGATGTGCCATTATACCTTTCAAAACATGGGGGTTTGAACTTGTGAGGAATTCTCACCCCTTCCACCAATCCCATGTCAATGACATCAAAACCTAGGGAGTTTTGGGATTCAAGAGATCTCAGCTTCTCAGCAATCTCATCCAACCGACGGTCATAAACTTCGTCTCCAGCCCCGACTACAGTAAACTGCTCTTCTTAAGGATCTTCTTGCAAGACCCTTCCTCCAGCAGTGTCACCCTGAGTATTCCTTATGGCATTCATTTTTGGGTTCAGATGAGGCCCAAATTCTGGTGGATCAGTGCGAGGTTGCACGTGATCGTTGTTACTGGTACCTCCTGTACCTGGATGGTGTTCTTTAGGAGTTTGTCTCTCAACTAACTCCCTTAGTCTTTCCTGGCTCTGAGCTAAACCAGTCATTATAGTCATTAATTAGGTCATCTGATTTCTCATCTCAACCCTTTCATTGGCCATCTGGGCCCTTACTTCATTCAAGTCTTGCTGAACTTGATCCATCTGGAGTCCCGGAAGGTTGTTTCTTTTCGGGTACCGGTGTGTTCTGTTGACAAGGAACACTCTCCTGCGAGCAATGTTTCCTGAAACCACAACAAAGTGAGAAACAACAATAAAACAAAAACCTACAAAACAAAGAAAATGTTAGTATGCAATGCAAGATGCCTATTTGTCTTCCAATGGTATCCGGTTTGGTTCTTTGGTTTTGACCTTTCCAGACCTCGAGGAAATACTGATGATGTTGTAAAGATAGATAAAGCCCACCAAAAATAATACAAACTGATATATTACAAAGAATGAAAATATATAGTTTGATTATAATAACATCCTCATGGTGGGTCAAAATACAACAACAAAATCAAAAGTACAACAAAAGAAAAGTACAAGCAATGGCATTAGTTAACTTCTTATGCTTATCCTGATGAGGAGGTTCCTGTTAGCAATGGCATTAGTTAACTTCTTATGCTTATCCTGATCTTTTGACCTCTTTAACCCCGCCCGGAGTTTCAACTCAGATATCTCCTTTTGTGCTGCCAATAATGCCTCCTGATGCTTCTTCTCACTAGCCTCCAGTTGCTCTATCTTAGCTCGAGTTCTCTGATCTTCCTGTGCACGGGCTTTAATGATCCTGATCCACCTAGTATGGCTCTCCTCTAAGTAGTGCTCTGCCCTAGCCTTCTGAGTCTTTGCTTCCTTGCAAGCATTCTTCAGTACCAACTCCCCTGCCCTAGCCTTCCTGATGTAGTCATCCGTCTTCTCAATCTTGGTCAAGTGCTATATCATGAGCCTTTCCAATCTCTCATTATCTAGACGACTGTCATTTCTCTCCTAGAGAGTTTTCTTCAAAGCTTCAGAGAGCTGAGCATTCCTCTCTTTCAGTTTCTCAAACTCTTCCAAACTGATAGTAGCTGCAGGTTATACTGTAGAAGGTCCAGGTACATCTTCTAAAGTAAATGTCATCCGGGTGATCTGAGCTCTGGTACGAAACCAATCAGAATACTGTGCTGAAGCAATATTGTTGCATTTGCCAAGGATTGTTGTCCCCTTAGTATGGATGTTATCCCAAGCACAGACAGCTTGCCTGAAAACAACAGAGTTGGGATAGATTTCACAGTAGAGGGTCTCAGTCAAGTCTTTCCCTCTTGGAGGATGAACCAAAGAAATATCCTAATTGTCTCTTAAACAATAAAGGGTTGTAGTTGATGCAACCTTTCACTCCTATCAAAGGCACATTAGGATATTGCCCACAGCTAGTAATGATGTCTTTGCCCTTGGTGCTCTGAGTGCACCATCTGATGTCAAGGCAATCAATCTATTGGCCCAATTCTTGGGCTGATGAGGGTTCAGGAAAGTATCTGACTTTGGCAAGTGTCTTAGCAGCCAAGAGTAATAAAGAGGAACACAGCATCTGACAGGTCTTCCTTTTTGCTTCTTTTAACACCCACTATTTCCCATTTCAAAATTATATAAACTTTTCAGGAAATCAGAGTTTAATCAACTAAAGTGAGATGCTACATCTATAACAAAATATCTTTTCATTTATTCTAAAACAAGTAGCGGAAATAATTGTTTTAACATCAAATTGCCCAAAGGCCTTACAGCTCAATTAAAATACGGTATATTAAATCAATACTTAATCATAACGAAGTTTGCTAAAAATCAAAAGAAATGATGATAAAAATCCCCATTCCCGTTACATATAAGAGCTCCTAGGACACTGACATCAACATCAAGCACTGCTCAAGTACCTGAATTATCTGTACTTCCGAAGAAGCACAGATGCAACAAAACAAACAAAAGGGGTGAGAAATAGTTTCATAACATAGCGGTGCAAATAACACCTCAAAGGATAACCATAAACCGTACACATCAATCAACACAATCAATCCAACAAACAGATGCACTGTCACTCACTAACACAATGCAACAATGCGGTATCGACTTTCAACAATGGTTCATTAATTCGAACCCGGATGTATCGCTTACGCTCCACCGAGACACGATCATCCATGCACCAACGATTCGCAATGAATCCGAATGATCACTTACGCTCCACCGAGACATGATCATCCCACCAAATGTGTATGCATATTGTCACACCCCAAATTTTACCCCTAACTGCCCGCATCATACATTCATCGCATTTAACAGAAATTTTCCAAGATTTGTTTTTCTGTCACTTTCAACTCATTTTTTGAGTTTCTCAAGATTTATTTATTTTTATTTCTTTTCACTTCCAAGCTTCCATTTTAATTTTAATTTATATTTCTCATTTCTAACTTTTATTTCATTTTTGTATTCTTATCTTTTGTTTTCTAGTTCTATTTCTATATTCCATTTTTTAACTTCTTATTTTTAGAATTTTTGTTTCAATTTCTATTACTAGTTTTTTTTAATCATTCTCTGTTTCCTTCTTCATATATATATGTATCTCCATTTTAAATTTAATTTCTATTCATCTTCAAGTTCTCATTTTTAAATTGTTTGTTTTTATTATTTTCTTAAATTTTTATCTCAATTTCTACTTCTAATTTTATTTCATTTTTTAAAAAAAAATTTGTTTCTATTTTTATTATAACTTCCAACTTCAATTTAAGTTTAAGTTCAATTTTGCTTTTAAATTCATTTCTCCAATTCATCTTCCAATTTCAATTTTTGTCCCAAGTTTAGTTCATATTTTCTATTTCTAGTTTTTCTTTTCCAAATTCATATTCCAAATTTCAAATTTCAAGTTCTCACATCATTTGTAAATTCAAGTTTAAATTCAAGCTTTAATTGCATTTCAAATTCATCATGGACTCAATGTCAAATCTCATTCCAAGATCATTACAAATTCATTAAAAAAGAGAGTTTATTCCAAACACCAAAAATTCCAAACACAAAAAATTCCAAACTTCTATTTGTCAATCTCAAGTGCATTCCTAATTTTCAAACTCATAACCAATTCAATTACAAGCTTTTGTCAAGTTACATACAAGTTACAAGCTACAAAATTAGCAACTACAAATTCAAAACAAAGGTGTTGCTTGAATAAAGATGGTTCAATTTTCTCATCATAAGCAAATGCATCCAACTCCATGTTTGTTTTCTTGAATTCTTCATGCTATGCCACATCTCCAACTTCATGCCTCTTCCATCCATCATACACATGAAAATTTAAAAAAAACAAGTTAGCATTAACATTTCATCAACTCATACATAATCATATTCATCATATTTATTCAATCAAATTCATTCAACACATTGCATCATTTAACACCATTTATCATATTTCAAAACATCATTCAAGTTTATAATCCAAACATATTCATTTTCAAGTATTATCTTTCCAACTTCATGTTAATTCAAAACAGCCCCATATATGTTACATAAGCATTCAAGTTCTATTTCATTCAAGCATACCATTATTTAAAAATTCAGCATTCATGATAATTCATTTTTACATATTGTAAGTTTCTTTTTCTCATAATAAAGTGTCAAGATACATAGTACAAAATCAGCAAGACCATGGCTCACTAGCAAACAAAAAAACAGCAGAATAACTGCACAAACAAAGCAATTTGACAGCACACAAAACAGGCTGCTCCACCTCCCCACTACTACACAAATTCAGAATTGGTTCCCCCTAATCCTACACCCTTCCTTAGCAAGTTTCTCAGTACAAAATTCAAACCAAAAACCCTAGAAAAGTCCTATAAAAGCACTGTTACATTGCAAAGAAAACCATCACAAAAACACCAGCCACATCCTCACCATAAAAAAACCACAAGAGAGAGGAGATTGACACAAAGCAAAGGAAAATTCAGCAACATCACAAAGTAAACACTACTGCACTTACAACAAGGGATAGGGAAGAAGCTGCACATAAAAGGAATAGTAGAAGAAGGAAGCTTACCATTGCGGATTCTTCACCCCGATAACTTTCGGGTCGGTAATGTTCTCCTTTTCCTTCACCTCTTTTCAGCATGTTTGTTCATCTTGTTTGATTCCTCTTATGGCCATGTTTGTGTTTACGGTTGATTTTTGACTTAGACTAGCTAGTTCCTTCTTTCTTTCAATTTCACTTCATTCTTCCCCATGTTGCATAACATACTGCATTCACAAAGCCATAAAAAGAACTTCAAAAAAAAAACCAGTAGTCACAACAACTTCAAACAAAAAACCAGGAGCCATCACAAACATAAACCAGCCACAGCACACACCTTTTTTTTAACACACAAAACCTCAGGCAGCCCACTCCCATTTTTCATCACTCTTCCCTCACGCACAATATCATTAGGGACAACTTGCAATTGAGGACACAACACAACAGCCTTTTTTTCTCCTCTTCACTTTTTTCTGAAACAACACTCAATATCACCACAAACCAAATTCTCTTCTTCAATACCAGCACCCTACAAACCATAACAAAACCATGTATTCTCCTCACTGCAATCAAAACAATCACACTCTGATACACTCACAAAAACAGTAACAATCCAGCAAAAAAATCAAAACCGCAACAAAACCAAAGTCATCTACCATCTCAAACCGCTCCTCCGCCTCCTTTCATTTTCTCGCAACCACCATTTACAAACCAACAACATCAATAACAACAGAACTTGGTTATCCCCTTAGTTCCTTAAGACAGCCATCATCCTTCATTCTTCAAAAAACGAAAAAAACGGCAAAGCAATCTCCTTCACGCATTTAACTCGTTCAACACTAACACAAACCCCTTTCAAATCCTAATTTCACCTTCGACTCTCACTTTTCCCAACTCCAACTGAACATCAACAACCTTCAGTATCAGGAATGAAACCTCCAAACCACCGAACCTCACTCTTCAGCAATAACACCACCACACCTTCATAACTCTTCATACCCTTCACCTTCTTCAAACCAACAAACTTCATCAATGTTTTAACAACCTTCCAAGCCACAACGCAAACCTCTGCAGTTTTTTTCAGCAAACAGAACAATATCCCAACCACCCATCTCCTCAAACTGAAAAAAAGCAACAACAACAAAACACAGAGACCTCAACCTAACCTCCATCAATAATCCAACATCAACAAACTCACCAACCCCAAAGCAGAACCAAATCACCGAAATAGAATGGTGAAGAAGAAGATGAGAATAAACTGAGTCGAAGCCTTGAGGGAGAGTATGTCAAAAGCGATGTGATATGAGCTACGTAACTTCCGATTGCAGTTGAGGAACGAAGTCGCGATGCTTGAGGCAAATCGAGATAGAGCGATCTAAGTCGGGTGAAGAGCCGAAGTCGAAACGAGATTGAAGGAAGAACTGAGTGAGGTGCAAGCAAATCGAAGTGTTGTGCGCGAATTGAGATGAAGAGAGAGAGCGACGGAATCGATTGAGCGAAGCAATGTCCACCTTGGTTTCTTATTGACAACAATGAAAAGGGATCGATGGCGATTAGAAGCATGGATTTGACTGTGTTGTTTGGTTTTCACGAGAAGAGGGGATCTGAGTTTTTTGTGAGAATGGGGGTTCAGTTTCGAACCCTAATTCCTCTTCAGGTCAGGCCTTAACCCAACCGAACCGGGTCGACCCGTGACCCGGTCGGTTTCTCTTCCCAGCCAATATTTTGGGTCCCCAACCCTTAGGCTTATTGGGCCTGCTTTCAGCACCCCTGTTTTCTCTTTATTCAGCCCATTACCTTTTTCTTTTTTTCATAAAAAAATCTAAAAAAATATTTTATAATTCAATTAAATCTTTGTATTTAATTTTAACTAATTAGGTTAATTTTTATCAAATATTTAGTTAATTTATTATTTTCTCATTTAAATGTATATACATATAAAATAAATAAATAAACATTTTAATTTTAATATTTTCTTTTCTATTATTATTATTATATTTAGTTAGAAATCTATATACATATAAAATAAATAAAAAACATTTTAATTTCAAAATTTTCTTTTCTATTTTATTTTTTTTATTATATTTAGTTAGATATTTATATATACATATAAAAAAATAATACTACAAAAAATATTTCGAATTCAATTTCTTCTTTTCTATCTTATTTTTAGTACATATTTAATTAACCATTTATTTATTTTTATATAAAAATCCAAAAATATTTGTATAGTTCTTCTTCGTTTAAGATAGAGATCGTTTAGCTTAGTTTTAGATCCTATTAGTGTGAGAGGTTTAGATTTAGGTTTATCTCTTAGTGTGAGTTTTAAATTTAATCTTCCGATGTCTTGGTTGTATGCACGCTATGTTTGTATTTATTTTATTTCGCATCATGACCATATATTTGTTAAGATAAAATTGAAAGCGCACACTTTTGAGACTTTAATTTTCAAGATAATAATCCTTGGTCCAACGCCAAGTTGAGTTTACATACACTTCACTCACACACGTAAGTCGGTCGTTTTACGATCGCCATCTGCACGGTCTTTACACTTCACAATTTTCCAACTCAAACAAATTGACGCACCATGCTTGTCTTCCACCCCCGCATTCTCGATCCATATATCGAGCCATAGCCCATTTGCTAAGCCTTTTACCTTTCATTTCCACTTACTTCATTCAGTCCATTTTTGCAAGTAGCAACCTTTGCCTTAGACTTAGGAGCTTGCACCCTCATTTGTTTACTTTACTTTCTTTGCATTTAAATCCAAAAGGGAAAGAACTCTTGCAGTTGACTCAATGTCATGGGAAGTTTAGCCATCCCTAGTTCCCTTTCAACCTTAACCATTAGGACTTTTTATTTTACAACTTTTGGTGACTTTCTTAAAGTCACGTGAGTGTTTGCCATAACACTTACCTTCCCCCGTGAACCTTGAGCGTAACCAAGTGTTCGTTAATCCTTAGGAGAACTACGAGTGCTCTGATTCTATACCCGATACATAAGCATCGATGCGATGTTGTGCGAGCACCATTAGAAATAAAACCCTTAGGTTCCTTTAGTTTTAGCAAGCAATAAATAACAATAACACAAATATTAACAAGAGGTTCCCGTAGGATACTGCGGATGCTTAGGATGCTAACACCTTCCCTAGGTATAATCAACCCCCGAACCTAGTTTCTCCTCATTTAGGGTTTTTACGATCTTTTTCCCTTTTCCCTTTGGATTAAATTAAAGTCGGTGGTGAACATAAAAGTTTTGCGATTCAAGCTCACTTAATAGCTTGGTATCCGATTCTCAACGCAACACATATGCAGACTCAAACACATACACCATAATACAATTACGCATGAAAATATTCATGCCTTCACGATCCACATCATCCCACCAGTATTAATCACATCATTATATCATTCATGTTAAGCATATACCATAATCGCATAATTCAATAATTCATTACATTATTAACCAACTTATGCTACTTATACAATCCTCACTATTACATTATTTAAGTTTGGTTATCAAGTCCTATAATTATCACTAAACCTCAAATTATCGTATTAGAATACTCATAGGAACTTATACAAAACTAATGGATAATAAAACATATCAAAATTTCACAAAATTCCAAGATACAGGGGCCTGACACGGCCTCTCGTGTCCCCTGACACGGCCTGTGTCAGGTGCTCTGAACACGCACCTCTCAAACAACAGAATCAATCAAGACCAGGGGGCTAACACGGGTGTCCGTGTCGTGTGACACGGCCCGTGTCACACTTACTGATGCCCATTCTCCAAAATTCTTCCCCTCATCCTCTTCCAGTGGCCTGACACGGCCACCCATGTCCTGGGACACGGCCCGTGTCGGGTTGCTACGTGAAGTTTCCACTTTTTCCTAAAAATCTCTCTTTTCCTTCCCCTCTCACTCTAACCCAAAGCCAGTTCATTTTAAATTGATATTAGCATCCATAAAAGTCAAATTTCAATACTTTATACCACCACACACTCATAACATCAATTATTCCTCTTCTCCATAACAACTATTCCTCAATTCACATAGCACACATTCAAGAACGATTCATACAAGATTACCTCATAACAAATTATTCTCATAATAATCATCATCAAATCATAAACACAAACAAGAATTCACAATTACTCATACACGTATCACAATTTCACTAATTCCAATTCTCATATATAAACCCCAAGGGAGGAAGGATCTCCCAATTACCCTTTTGTGTTAATTCACCAATTATAAAACTCATTCTCCCCCTTACCTCGAAATAGAGATGAGTTCTTCGAAATCTTGGTCTTGATGATCTACGATCCTTGACTTTGCCTTTCTTCTCCTCTTTCTCCAGACCTCACCGTTCTTCGTCAAAAACACGATGAATGAAAAATAAATCCCTTATTCCACTTACATAAAACAATAATTCCACCTTTGCCCTTTAAACCTCTAACTAACCCTTTTTATTTTATTTTATTTAAATAATAACGATATTATAATAGTATACATTATTATATTATTATTATTCTCATAAAATATTCCTCTCCAATTTATCCAAATATATCATCAAATATTAATATTTATTTCATAAAAATAAATATAAAATTAGGGTGTTACAACTCTCCCCCACTTAATTTTTTTTCGTCCTCGAAAATGTACCTGAATGGAATAACTCTGGATATGATTCCCGCATCTTACTCTCCAGTTCCCATGTAACACTTCCACCAGCAACTCCTCCCCAAGCTACTCTCACAAGAGGTATTTCTTTGCCTCTTAGCTGCTTCATCTTACGATCCTCAATTCTCAAAGGTAAGGCCTCCACTGTGAGGTTATCACGAACTTGCACTTCATCCCTCTGGATGAGATGTGACGGATCAGACACATACTTCCTAAGTTGCGACACATGAAATACTTCGTGCAAATTCGAAAGTTCTGGCGGTAATGCCACTCGATAAGCAACCTTGCCTACTCTCTGCATAATCTGATAAGGTCCGATAAACTTAGGATACAACTTCTTAGATTTTAAAGCACGACCAACACCGGTTATCGGGTTAACCCTCAAAAACACATGGTCACCCTCACTGAACTCCAAGTCTTTTCTCCTATTATCATGGTAACTTTTCTGTCGACTATGAGATGCTTTCATTTTCTCTTTAATCATCTTGAGAGTCTCAGTAGTCTGCTGGATAATCTTCGGTCCAAGCATAACATTTTCACCTGTCTCATACCAACATAGAGGTGTTCTACATCTCCTACCATAAAGAGCTTCAAACAGCGCCATTCCGATGCTTGAATGGTAACTGTTATTATAAGTGAATTCAATTAGTGGCAAATGAGTATCCCACGCACCTCCTTTTTCTAACACACATGTTCTCAATAAATCTTCTAGTGATTGAATAGTCCTCTCCAATTGCCCATCCGTCTGTGGGTGGTAAGCTGAACTGAATTTCAACTTAGAACCCAAAGCCTCATGCAAACTCTTCCAAAATTCCGAAGTAAACTGCAGATCTCTATCTGAAACTATACTCGACGGTACACCATGCAATTTCACTACAATCAATATATAAATCTCTGCCAATTTAGTTAACAGAAAACTGATGTTAATTGGAATGAAATGTGCCGACTTAGTTAACCGATCTACAATTACCCAAATAGCATCAAAGCCTCTCACCGTATTCGGTAAACCTGTCGCAAAATCCATAGCAATGCTGTCCCATTTCCATTCCAGAAACTCTAACAGTTGCATCAGCCCCAAAGTCTTCTGATGTTCCACCTTAGATTTCTGACACACCAAGCAAGCATAAACAAATTGTGCAATGTCCCTCTTCATACCGTGCCACCAAAACAATTTCTTCAAATCATGGTACATTTTTGTAGCTCCTGGATGGATACTCAAGCTACTTCGATGACTTTCTTCCAAAATTGCTTTTTTTAATTCGACGTTGTCAGGTACACAAATTCTACCTCTGAATCTCAAAACACCATCATTATTCAAAACATAATCGCCTCCTTGGTCATTTCCTTCATTAGGCATCAAATCTACCAATTTTACATATTGCCTTTGATTTTCTCTTATCACATCCAGAAATTCATTATTAATTCTCAACATACCCAGCTTAACACTTTTCGACGTTATTTCACATACCATACTCAAGTCTCTAAATTGCTCAATTAAATCCATTTCCTTCACCATCATAGCCGACATATGATTTGTCTTCCGGCTCAATGTATCTGCTACCACATTCGCTTTTCCCCGGTGGTAATTCAGATTAAAATTATAATCCTTCAAAAACTCTAACCATCTTCTTTGTCTCATATTAAGCTCTTTTTGATCAAACAAGTACTTTAAACTCTTATGATCACTAAAAACTTCAAACTGCGAACCATACAAATAATGCCTCCAAATTTTCAACACAAATACCACTGCGGCCAATTCCAAATCATGAGTAGGATAATTCCTCTCATGTACCTTCAATTGCGCTACAACTTTATCCACCTGCATTATCACACCACCTAAACCCATTTTAGACGTGTCGAAATAAACAACAAAAGCTTCACTCGGTTCCGGCAAAACTAATATTGGTGCCGAAGTTAGCTTCTTCTTCAATTCCTCAAAAATTCTCTCACAAGCTGCATCCCATATAAAAGCTTGATTCTTCCGGGTCAGTTGAGTCAAAGGTAACGCCAAACTAGAAAATCTTTCAATGAACCTTCGGTAATAACCAGCTAGGCCAAGAAAACTTCTAATTTCCGTTACCGTCTTCGGAGGTTCCCATTCAAGCACAACACTGACCTTAGAAGGATCAACTGCTATACCATCACCAGATTTCACATGTCCCAAAAAGCTTACCGTCTTCAACCAAAATTCCCATTTGGAGAACTTGGCAAATAATTTGTTATCCTTCAGTATCTGCAATGCAATTCTCAAATGTTTCGTATGGTCTTCTTTAGACTTTGAATATATCAGTATATCATCAATAAATACTACGATAAACTGATCCAAATAAGAATGAAATATTCGGTTCATAAACTCCATGAACACTCCTGGCGCGTTAGACACTCCGAAAGGCATCACTACATATTCGTAATGACCGTATTGAGTTCTAAAAGCCGTCTTCTGGATATCTCCCTCCTTCACTCTTATTTGATGATATCCCGACCTCAAGTCAATTTTACTAAAAACACAAGCTCCCACAAGTTGATCCATCAAGTCATCAATCCTTGGGAGTGGATACTTGTTCTTAATAGCTACTTTATTCAGTTGCCGGTAGTCAATACACAGACGCATACTACCATCCTTCTTCTTGACCAATAACATTGGTGCACCCCACGGTGATACACTAGGTCGAATGAACTTCTTGTCAAGTAAATCACCAATCTGCGATTTCAATTCAGCTAACTCAGCGGCAAACATCCTATACGGTGCCATAAAAATAGGCTTAGTACCAGGAATCAAATCAATAGTAAACTCCACCTCACGCGTCGGAGGCAGTTCTGAAATATCACTTGGGAATACTTCAAGAAATTCATTCACCACTGGAAGCTCCTCAACAACAACTTTCTCTTCAACTGATAACGAAGCAAACACAACAAACATCTTCGCTTCGTCTTCCAACAAGGTTCTCAGTTCTTTAGCCGAATGTGAACTGGCCAAACTTTCTTCCTCAGGAGTTAGAAATAACAATCTTTTCCTAAAGAAATCGATATAAACTCGGTTGGACTCCAACCAGTTCATACCCAAAATCACATCAAGATTACTGAGTGACAAGCATATAAGATCCACTCTAAACTTTTTATCAGATATTGTCAAAACACAATCACGACATACTAAGGTAGTAGTCACGGAACCTATAGATGGAGTATCAATTACCATGACTCGACTCAATTGTGAAGGCTCCAATCCTATCCTCTTCACACATTCCAAGGAAATAAACGAGTGTGTTGCACCCGTATCAATAATCACAAATAAAGGAGCATTATCGATATAGCAAGTACCTTTGATCAATCGATCTTCACCAGTAGGTTGAGTTCCCACTAATGCAAACACTTTTCCACCGGATTGCTGCTTCTTGGGTTTCTAGCAATTGGTGCTGATATGACCCTGTTCTCCACAATTATAGCAAGTAGGAGCATTCAGCTTACAATTAGCCGCTAGGTGACCCGACTTCCCACACTTGAAGCACTTCTTTTCTTCATTAGGACAATAATTGGCACGATGACCCATACCGTGGCATATGTAACATTTGAGCATGCCGGGAGTACCTTCTCCCCCACTTGGCTTCTTCTTAGCATTAGTCTTTTGCTTTCCTTTGTCAGCTGGAGCACTATAAGGAGTACCACCAAATCTTTGCTTTCCTTTCTTTTCATTCACCGCCTTTTAGTATTCAATTCGAGCCCTGTTGTCATTATCATAAATTCGACTTCTGCTTACCAATTCTGGAAAGTTCCTGATCTTCTTGCAAGCAATACCCAACTTAATTTCAGGACGCAGTCTATTCTCATACTTCAGGAAATTGGAAGTCATAGCCTCTTCAGTATTATAATGTGCACAATATTGCACCAATTCCTCAAACTTGGCAGCATACTCCGCCACCGTCATATTACCTTGCTTGAGTTCCATGAACTCCACTTCCTTAGCACTACAGACATCTTCCGGGAAGTACTTCTCCAAAAATTCTCTGCGAAATACCGCCCAGGTGATTGCAATATCCGCAGTTTCTAACCGTTGGCGACTGTTGTCCCACCAGACCTCAGCTTTTCCTTCCAACATATGAGTACCAAATCTCACTTTCTGATCATCAGAGCATCCCATTGTTCTGAAAATCTTCTCCACATCCTTCAACCATTTCTGCGCATCCTCTGGATCTAGAATTCCACCTTCATACTTAGGCGGCTTGTTACTCCTGAACTGATCCAATGCACGAGACTGAGCATTACCTCCTCCCTGAACAACCTGAACGACGTTCTCAACAGTCTGCGCCATGGCTTTCAAAGCCACAGCAAGAGCAACAACATTCCTTCCAGCCATTCTGATACAACAACAAATACAGGTTAGGACTCTCAACAACTTCTATTCTAAGGACTGACTCAATCTGGCCGGTTGGACCGACCTGCTCTGATACCAATTGTAACACCCATTATTTCCATTTCAAAATTATATAAACGTTTCATGAAATCAGAGTTTAATCAACTAAAGTGAGCTGCTACATCAATAACGAAATATCTTTTCAATTATTCTAAAACAAGGAGCGGAAATAATTGTTTTAACATCAAATTGCCCAAAGGCCTTACAACTCAATTAAAATACGGTTTATTAACTCAATACTTAATCATAATTAAGTTTGCTAAAAATCAAAAGAAATGATGATAAAAATCCCCATTCACGTTACATATCAGAGCTCCTAGGACACTGACATCAACATCAGGCACTCCTCAAGTACCAGAATTATCTGTATTTGCAAAGAAGCACACACGCAACAAAACAAACAAAAGGGGTGAGAAATAGTTTCATAACATAGCGGTGCAAATAACACCTCAAAGGATAACCATAAACCATACACATCAATCAACACAATCAATCCAACAAACAGATGGAATGTGACTCACTGACACAATGCAACAATGCAGTATCGACTTTCCACAATGGTTCATTAATTCGAACCCGGATGTATCGCTTACGCTCCACCGAGACACGATCATCCCTGTACCAATGATTCACAATGAATCCGAATGATCACTTACGCTCCACCGAGACATGATCATCCCACCAAATGTGTATGCATATGCCGACTCAAACACATACATCATAATACAATTACGCATGAAAATATTCATGCCTTCACGATCCACATCATCCCACCAGTATTAATCACATCATTATATCATTCATGTTAAGCATATACCATAATCACATAATTCAATAATTCATTACATTATTAAACAACTTATGCTACTTATACAATCCTCACTATTACATTCATTAAAGTTTGGTTATCAAGTCCTATAATTATCACTAAACCTCAAATTATCGTATTAGAATACTCATAGGAACTTATACTAAACTAATGGATAATAAAACAGATCAAAATTTCATAAAATTCCAAGATACAGGGGCCTGACACGGCATCTCGTGTCCCCTGACACGGCCCGTGTCAGGTGCTCTGAACACGCACCTCTCAAACAATAGAATCAATCAAGACAAGGGGGCTGACACGGGTGCCCGTGTCACACTTACTGATTCCCATTCTCCAAAATTCTTCCCCTCATCCTCTTCCAGTGGCCTGACACGGCCACCCGTGTCGGGTTGCTACGTGAAATTTCCACTTTTTCCTAAAAATCTTTCTTTTCCTTCCCCTCTCACTCCAGACTAAAGCCAGTTCATTGTAAATTGATATTAGCATCCATAAATGTCAAATTTCAATACTTTATACCACCACACACTCATAACATCAATTATTCCTCTTCTCCATAACAACTATTCCTCAATTCACATAACACACATTCAAGAACGGTTCATACAAGATTACCTCATAACAAATTATTCTCATAATAATCATCATCAAATCATAAACACAAACAAGAATTCACAATTACTCATACATGTATCACAATTTCACCAATTCCAATTCTCATATATAAACCCTAAGGGAGGAAGGATCTCCCAATTACCCTTTTGTGTTAATTCACCAATTATAAAACTCATTCTCCCCCCTTACCTCGAAATAGAGATGAGTTCTTCGAAATTTTGGTCTTGATGATCTACGATCCTTGACTTTGCCTTTCTTTTCCCCCTTCTCCAGACCTCACTGTTTTTCGTCAAAAACACGATGAATGAAAACTGAATCCCTTATTCCACTTACATAAAACAATAATTCCACCTTTGCCCCTTAAACCTCTAACTAACCCTTTTTATTTTATTTTATTTAAATAATAACGATATTATAATAGTATACAATATTATATTATTATTATTCTCATAAAACATTCCTCTCCAATTTATCCAAATATATTATCGAAATATTAATATTTATTTCATAAAAATAAATATAAAATTAGGGCGTTACACTTCTCATTCCTCTGGTGTATTGAGTAGTAGAAGTCTCCGGGCAAGGTAGGATCTGGGTTCCTTTAATAAGAACAGGTGAATGGCATTCTTGCTCACAAAGTTTGGCTCATCTGCAAATAAGATAACCCCATATATACTGAGGGCTAGAAGTGCACAGACAACATTCCATTCCCCTACTGCAGCATGCAGGGTAGCCTGGGAGATCAAGAAGTCTAGGTGAAGGCCTGGAACCCCAACCTTGGTGGTCATGCTCTGATCAATGAGGGCAGACTCCAAATTCAATGCCCTAGCTATGTCTTCATTTTTGGGAGCGACCATCTCAGGGTTGAAAGGAATCCCTCTTCTGATAGGAACTCCTAACAACATGTAAAATTCTTCTAACAGAGGTCCCAACTGGAAATCAGGGAAAGTGAAACATCTGAGTGGAGGATCATAAAACTGCAAGCAAGTATGGATCATGCTCATCTGAGATGCATCCAAGTCCATTAACATGTCCAATATGTCTCCATAATGTTCTCTGAATAGTGGGACATGATCAAGAGTAAAGAAAGACTGGATCTGCCTGATGCCAATCAGGGTGGGCTCAAAGAAGTGGTATGTGATGTTGCTCTTTCTTGAAGTGTCCATGCTGATAATGGATGCTGGTGAAGAAGTTGAGAGCAACTGCTGATGAAGGTCACTGAATGGGATGCTGGAGATGAGTCTCTGATGAAGATAGCTGGAGAAGAATCCATGACAAAATGATGAAGGTGTTGGAGAAGATAACTGAAGAAGTCTGAGCAGCAGAAGGGGTCAAAACCAAACCAAATATAACAAGATGGATACCCTGTAAAACAAATAGGCAAATGTTAAATGATGCAAATAAAGAGTCACAAGTCCAGGGTAATCACAAGAACTGTCCAAAGTGATTCATTCTCAAAACAAAACTAGTAATAAGGTATGATGTGTCTAAGGGTTCCGGCAAACCTGTAAACATCACAACCTCCTCACATGTAATGTTCTAGAACAAGGATCCTCAAACTTGGATCAGTTATGAGAAGTGTAAAAACTTCTAAACCGGAGGTACAGTGTTTACAATAACCATAAAAGATCCTCCTCTAATTTACCTCAGATGCTAAAGGTCATAAAAGGTCATCCAGACTTAGCAGGCTTCCCAGATAGCCCTAGTACTACAGGAAATTTGTAGCACAGAGTTCTCAAGAAGAAACCCATGTCTGAACCGTGTTTCATATTCCCGCTCTAGACCGAAATGGAATGGGAAAGAATATGAAGCCACTCTAGCCTATGTGTCACTCAGGTCCCAGGTATAGGACCTTAATCACTCAATGATCCCCACCCACCAAGGAAACAACAGATCCAGCACATGGTAATGATAGTATGAAATGCATAAAAAACTTTAAATGAAAGCGATAAATAAAGCTATACATAAAGCAATAAATAAAGCAAATAAACAAGCACAAGTAGCACATAACACCCCCGTAAACACAAATCAAACAAGCGCTAGGAGGAACCCACGAAAAGAACCAGAAGCCCTGGTTGCAGTATAAGGGTCCCCAGCAGAGTCGCCAAGCTGTCACTCCCAAAGATTTGCATCCCGATACAAGCGCGAATGGTCGGCGAAAGGAGGAAATGAAAATGAAGTGAATTGTGTCGCCAGCTAGGCATTTTTATCCCGAAGGAAAGGTAATGCTGCATAAACCTAGGAAAAAATGGATAAGACGGTTGCGAACCAGAGAAACTGAGAAAGGGGGTTGGTTACAACCTGGGAAGGTATTAGCACCCAGATTGTCCGTCGTACTGGACGGGATCCACGCTTAAAAGATTGTGTTTAAAGGGGTAGTGTATGTGCTATCTGTGTGCAAAAGCTGGAAAAGAATATACAAGTGTCAGTGCAAGAAGGTGAAGTGAAGTGCTCAGGAATGAGGCTTAAAAAGAATGCTGAAAGAGGGGGAAGACACAAAGACTTTTCTTCGATAACAGTTAAGTTATGCCTACGTATCCTCTCGTGAAATGAGGAAGTCAGAACACCGTAGTTCGACTCAAAGAGACTGAAGGATAAATTGACTTGTGAATTGCTTGCTTGTCTATGTTCAAGTGCTAACTGTCTTGCATTAGACGGAAGAAGCGAGTTCTAGTTTATGAATGAAGATGATGAGAAAAGAATCCCGAAGGAGACGATTATTGTTTGTTTTGTGTTTTCAGTCTTTTTTTTTTTTTTTGGTGTGTGTCATAAGTTAATGAGCTTAAGCCTAAACCAAGGGTTAGTAAACTCATCATATCCTCCCTCTGATTAGGGATAATGAGAATACTTTAAGTATGAGATAAACATCTCAACTTAATTACCATAATGATGTAGGATTAAGATCATTAACCTACTTGTGATTATTTAGATGCTTTTGGTTTTTGTTTAGTGTTAAGTAATGAGTTTAAGCCATAATCAAGGATTAGTGAACTCATTACACCATCCTAATAGAAGGATAATAGATGAGAACACTTAAGCTGAGGAAGATACCTCAACTTAATCCATGATTAAGGATTAACCTCATGACAAAACAAACCTTTATTAAAGTGTATTTTAATTAAGGGTGAAATTAAGAAGTGAATTTTATGGTTTGTAAGACAACTTGAGGGGGACTTGTCCATTAAACACTAGGGTTAGTCCTTCTTAACCAATAATGGAAGAATTAGAACCCTAATGTAAGGCCCAAGTTACAAGTTAATGTCTTAGTGATTATTAGATGGATTGATTAAGAGGTTTAAACAAATTAAGGGTTTAACACTTAGGATTAAAGTTATAAACTCCATCCTAAGAGAAGGATGCAGGCATAACCCTAATTCCAAAGTCCTAAAGCCTTAAAGGTTTAGTCTCTAATGATGAGGTGAGAAGAGAGACACAAAGAAGACTCAAAGGTAAACGCTATAGGGGGACTAATTAGAACCCTAATTATTATCATACTTGGATGTTCCTATGGCTTGTAAGGCTTGAGAAAGATCTTCAAATAAGCCACCAATGGAAGAAGCAGAAGGAAGGAGGAAGATGCAGAAGAAATAAGTTACCTACTTCACTGAAGAAGATAAGTAACTTAGAAAAATAAAGTAAGAGATGAACATGAATGAGCAAGCTCACTCTAAGATAAAGAGAAATGCAACAATGATGCATATGAAGAAAAATGAAGAGAAATGAGAAGTGAAGGCAAATTCACTTCTCAAGTTACTAGAAGCAATCAGATGATGCAAATGATGCTATGAGATTATGAAAAGGTATGCCAAGTGTCATGAATGTTCATACAAAGAGAATGAATGCAAATGAAGCAAATGGGAAACATGAAAACACATGGATGTTTATGAAATGAAATGGATGCAAAGCATAGAAAATGTATGAATAAATGACCAAGAAATGTTCAAGAAATGTCTTAAGATGTCTAATATGGAATACAAGTGCTTAGAATGTCATGACAAGTTCATATGTTCATGCAATGCAATGTAAGATGCAAGTATGGAAGCTAAATTAGGGTTACATGAAAGGATGAGATGCAAATGATCAAAACAGAAACAATTCACATGATAAAAATTTGAAAATTAGCTCAAACAAACCCTAACCCCATATGATATCACACCCCAAAGGAGAAGGTCCAACTCTTAATTTAAAAGAAGTTATGATTTTTCTAAGTTAACTAGGGATTTTAGGTATCTTAAGAGAAAAATTGCAAATCAATTTGAAAATGAAAGATAAATTCATGACAGAATTACCCTAGAAACTACATGCTATATAGAAAACAATGCAAAAAGAATCATTGTCAAACCCTTCATGGTTAGGCAGAAAAGAATTTTTAAAGTTAGGTTTCCAAAAAGGGATTTTATGAACCCTAAATTCAAAGAAAAATGTCAAAATTGAATCAAAACCAAAAAGAAATTTGTATGAATGGTTTTAAAATGTTTCTAAATGTCCTAAGATGCAATGTGATCTTTTTTTGGAATTTTTAGAAACTTAAATGGTATTTTAATTAATTAATTTCCATTAATTAATTAAAATAAACATTAAAATAATTTTAAAATGATTTTTTAATGCAAAAAATAAAAATAAAAATGTTTTTGGGTGAAGAAAAATATTTGGAATTAAAATGTAGAAGAAAATATTTTTATGATTTTTCTAGGTATTTTAAATAAAATGCACAAAATAAATGAAAACAAAACAAAATAAAATGTGAATAAAAGAAAGTCAACGCATCCAATGGTCTAGGTTTGAACTGGGGTTGGAGGGAAAGACTGCGCGCCAGATCCTGTGGCTCAGATTCAAATTGGCTAAACTTATTTAATTAATTTAATTAATACGAATTAACCCTAAATGAACTAATCCTGGCCACTCATTTTAAATTAATCCTGATCCAAAGGCCCAGAATGCATCTGGCACACTAAACCCAAAATTAACCCTAATCACCTTCAGATGACCGGAACAGTGCTCCAGTCATCTTTTTCGGCGAGACCTCAACATCAACTTCTTCCCTAGGCCATTTCCAGAGCTCTAAAGCTCCATATCACACCCCCACACCTCCCTAAGCCTGAATCCAACCTCAAAACAAATTTATAATGGCTCATTAACAAGATACGAATCAAAACTCAAAAATGGCAAAACTTTCAAAAACACGATACAGACTCAAAACTCAATCATTTTCAAAACCAACAAGTGCAGTGTGATCAGTGAAGCATATAGATCATTTCTATAACATAAAAAACAAGTTCTGGAAAAAAGTTTGAAGGTGGCTACCTGAGATGAAGCTTTCACTTCTAGAGCTTTTGGACCTCTTCTCCTGTGCAAATCCACTTAACTTGACCCCCTGATGATGTTGCAATGCTTTGAAAGAGTTTAGAATGGCTGGATTGAGAGGTTGCACCTCAACTGGTCTGAAATCGTGTTTTGTGTTTGTGGGGTTTCAGGATGGTTTGATGGTTGGGAAAGGTTCTATTGATGATGGTGAGTTGAATGGTGAAGTTTGTTTGAAGTTTGAGTGGCTGGATAGAGAGAATCGAAAGCTTGAAGCTTGAGGGTGATTTTGAGAAAATTGGCTTATCGGATGATCCAGGCTTGTGTGATGTGTGTTATGGCTTCCTTTGAGTCCACATAACAAGTCTTGATAGGTAAGAAAGTGGGTGGTGGCCTGTGGTGATTGGTATGGGCAAGTTGCCAAAATGTCAACATTATGTGTACTTGAGGTATGGGCTATGGCAGGGGTTGTTCAAGAGCATGTCTGGCATCAACATTGATCAAGGAGAGCCATGGGATTGAAATTATGCAGCTGGCACAAGTGGAAGCATGGTTGCAAGAGATTTTGCAAGTGTTATCCAATTTGCCCCTTTTGTGATTTATTGTGATGCAAGCCATAGAAACTTGTGATTCCTTGGGCAATTATGGTCACAATACAATGTACTATGTTTGTTTGATGCTTCTAGAGTGATTAGAGGTCACAAAATGACTTGGTATGTGAAATTGCAAAAAATCCTCTTTGGTGTGAAAGTGAAAATTATAGGATTTTTGCCAACTTTTCAAGATCATAACTTGAGTTCCATAATGAATTAGAACATGTTCTTGTACTTTTTATAAGGGAATTATCCAATCTACAACTTTCATGACCAACAATTTTTCATTTGAAGCATTTTTCGTTGAGAAAGAGGAGGTTGAAGAACTTTCCCAAAATGGAAAGTTTCCATTACAAGTCATTTCCATTTTTGGCAACTTTTAGTTTAGCTCAAATTCCTTCAATTTTGTGAACCTACAAGCACTTCAATGATCAAAAAAACTCATATAACTTCAATTTGATGAAAATATCACTTTGGTTCCATTGGTGGGGGCCTCAGATGCCCTGATTTTGCTCTGACTTGCTCAAGAAATTACCTAATGAACAAATGACTTCCACAATGAATTTCTACATCAAAATTGGTACACATGAACCTTATAACATATTAATAACATTAGAAACAAAAATGACCAAAAAATTTGGAGTTATGGCCTCTGAATCCAAAACCCTAATTTCAGGTCATCTGTGTAGTGAAACCCTAACTCTGCTTCCATGCTTTGCCAGTTCTTGTGATTTTTTGACTTCCTTGATCTTTGAGGGATATAATATGATGAAAGAACACACATGGAACCTCTTGGAATGATTGGAGACCCTTGGAGTGGCTCAGATGGATCCTTGGATTGCTCAGATCACAAACCCTAGATGCATATGAACTTGAACTAATGCAGTGAAACAAAATGCAATATGAGATGGTGTGCTTATACTAATGCAAACATGAAAGATCATAAGCCATGGTGTGAAATTAGTGAGGGAAAATTTGGGGTGTTTACAACGTGCATTCTCTCTCATTTCTTCAGCATGGATCATTGGCATCATTTATAAAGCATATAGGGTTTCATTTGCTCCGGAGGCACCACCATTTCACCATCTTCAAGTTTTTGCTCCAAGTTGCATTTTGCTTCGAATCCTCTGATTCTCTCACTCATTTTACAAAACAATCACATATTCTTGCTCCCCTAACTTCATGGATCACAAATCAGCCATTGATTAGAGCTGAAACCTCAGATTTCATCAAGTGCAAGAGTGGTGCAATGCAGTTCGAAATTCAAGATCTAGAGCAATCCAAGCTTTCTCTTGCATTTATTTTGCAAGGAGAGGGTAGAAGAGGCTGATCTGTAGCTGGAGAAGGAGTTTTTGGATCTAATTTGAGTTCTGCAAGTTTCAAGTTAGCTTCAAATTCGTGGATCTAGAAATTGTTTTAGTTGTGTGCTTTGTGATCTACTCATTACACTGATGATCTGGATGTATTTAGTTTTGAAAATGGCTACATATTGAGAATTTCATGTTGATTTGAAGTTTGATGTATGAAACTGATTCTCTTTGATTTGATTTATCCTTTGATCTTTTGTGTAAATCATTGCCATATTTGGAATCAGCATGTTTTAATTATGTGATCTGGATGTTTTGAGGCATTTCTGTAATGATTTGTTCTTGAGGATGAATTTTCCAGTGCCAGAGCTAGGGCTCCAGTCACCGGATTCTGGAATTTTGTTGCCTGAGTTGAAGGAAGAAGAAGCAATCTTGGATGTTCATGTTTTGATCTGGACGAATAACACGCTGCCAGAACATTAAAAATCCACCTCCCTCTCTTGTGACTTTATATTCTCTGAATAATGCCATTTGTTTGCCACCTCACCACAGTTATCATGCACCCACACGCTGGCCAATGGTTTGGTTGACTTAGAGTTTTGTTGACTTGAATCCTGAGCTTTGCTTTGATCTATTGGTTTTCTATTTTTTCTGATTTAAATTGATTTTCCACCATAATTATGTGTGAGCCTGCACAGGTATTTGGGCCTCAGCTTCTATTCGCACCCCTCCCTTTTCTAAGCCCATTAGAATTGAACTGAATCTCCTACTATATGCACCCCTGGCCGATTTTATTTATTTTATTATCTTTATTTTTATTTCAGTTTGCTTTTTAATTAATTAAATTGTTAAAGGTTCATAAAAATTCCAAAAAAATTCATGAATGTTATTTTGAGTTTTCTTTAATTTTTGATATTTTTATTTTTCATTTATTTTCATTTTTCACGTTGGAATTAATTGTTGCATTGATTAATTGATTTTAATTGATTTTTAATTCATTTTTCATATCTTTGTTCATGTTGAGGTGTAGTTTATTGGTGGTTTTTCTTCTGATTTTTAGAAGCTTGCCTGATTATTTTTGGTCTTTAACTTGTGTGTGAAGTTTCATAACCCTAATCCATGTTTAGGCATCCATTTAACCCACTTTGCTTCTGATTTTGATCCTATCCCTTTAGCATGTTAATATTAGATGTTTGAAGATCCTTTGGGCAAATTTGTGGAATTGTTGGATGAGCTCTTGATTTAATATGAATTTTATTGTTTGCTTCTCTCTTTTTGCATCCTTTTTAGTCATATGCTTAGTCCTTAGGCTAGGAGGGCACTTGTGCCAACTCCCTCGGGTTGTTTAGAGCTCTTTTATGATGAGGACATCTCCCTGATCTTTGATGGATGTTTGTGCTTTGAGAAGTTTTGAAGTTGCTTGCCTTTGAAGTTTATTCACTTATGTACATGTTCATTTCACTTCTTATGCTCATGTGTCTCTTATCTTGACAATGTTTAAGTTTGTATGCTTCTTTTCTTGATCTCTTGTGCTGCTAAGGCACATTCTTGGCATGTTAGGGTTCTGGTCTTGAAGTGTATGATGATTGTTTATTTTGTATGCTTTGTGCTATCTCATAAGTGTTTTTTTTTGTCATGGTGATTTGTAATGCTTTATGTTGAGTTGCTTGATCCACTTTTCATCCTATGATATGTGCTTGATCTTGGCCTTTGAGATTGAAGTTTCAATTCTGATTGTGATGTCTTGGCTTGATCTTTTGTTCATTTGTATCTCATTTGGTCTTACTTGCTTTTGTATTTCCACTTGTTTATGTTTTTAACCATTTCAGGGGCTTTGGTAACTGAGAGGTGTTGATGATATTCCCACATCTCCAACTCTTTTCTCTTCTTCTTTCATTGTGATTTCTAATTTGTGTTGATGTGCTTAGGCCATCCTTTCTATCTTCCTTCCTTCTTCTTTTTCCTTCTCCTTTCCTTCTCTCTTTCTTCATTAGGATAGTTGAAGCCTCACTAACCTAGGATCATCCATGCATGATAACATTAGGATTAGTCTTCCCCTTTAGATTTTACCTTTAAGATCTTTGGGTTCTTTTATCTTCTCATCTAAAAACAAAACCCTAAAAAACACCTTAATAAGGATTGAAATGGTCTACTGTGCAATAGCCTTATTCCATGGAGCACTTGTAGTCTTCCCATCTTGGGATAGTACAAGCCTGTCTATCATGATGCACAAGTCTGATCATGAGACCATCTTCATCAAGAAATTCATAAAACACATTTCTTCATTTTAATTACAAAAACATTTAATAAATTCAATGAGTTAGTGAGCTTAGGCCCTAATCTCTGGAACCAAGTTTTGGGGATCTTCTCCTTACTTGTGTGTTCTTGTTCTATTATTCCGTCTTGGAATGTAGTAGCAAGTCCACTTTCCATGGAAAAGAGTTTGAGTTCACTTCCTTGTGCCACACAAATAGAAAACTCTAAAAAACACAAACAAACAATAATCGTCTCTCCTTCGGGACTTCTTTTCTCATCACCTTCACTTTCATCGTACGAACTTTCTCCTACTTGTCATTTTGCGAGATGGTAACGCACTCGTCGTCCGAGCCTGCAACACCTGAGCATTGACATAGGAAGTTCAAGACTTAAGACGCAAGCAATCCTTTCCACCCCTAGTTAGGGGAACTACGGCGACTCTGATCCTCATTGTCAAGATGAGGTACATAGGCAGCGGGGTAGGGCCCGTTCGAGCACAATCTTTATTTTCCCTACATTTTTTCTTTTCATTTTCTATTTCAGTCCCTTTTTCTTTTCTTTTACCCAGTTTAGTTCCTTTTCGTCGCAGCAGTTTTCGTTTTCTTACCCTTTGAAACAGATTTCTTTGCAAGCGTGGTTCCCGTCGGGTACGGCGGACGATCTGGGTGCTAATACCTTCCTAGGTCGTAACCGACTCCCGAACACAGTCTCTTTGGTTCGTAGGACCCATGTCCTTCCTCTTCTTTTCTTCTGGTTTGTGCAACATTACCATTCCCGTTCCTTCGGGATAAAAATGCCTGGCTGGCGACTCTAACCTTTTCCGCGCCACTTCCGTGTTTGTACCAGGATGGAAATCCGGGGAGCGACAGCTGGCGACTCTGCTGGGGAACTTCCTAACCAGAGTATCTCTGGTTCCCTTGAGAGTCTCTCCTAGCTCTTGCGTGTTTCTGTTTCTTTGTGTGTTGATTGTTTGTCGTTCCGTGTTTATTTTACTGTTGATTATTTACAGTTTATTTACAACTTTATTTACAGTTTTCAGTATTTATTTTCATGCATCATATATGTACTGGACTGTCTGGACTGGATTTTTCTGTTTGGTGGGACTTGGGTGATACTGTTACTGTGAGATGAGCTCATTACCAAGGCTCGAGTGCACCTTAGGACTTAGAGTGGTTCCACTTTGGCCTCATGAGATCTTGTCATGGGGGTAGTAGTGAGTTCCACGCCCAGATTTGCGACTGTCTTGGAAATGTCTTGATTTGGGGATCTTCCTTTTTCATTTCATAACCTTGATAGTTATGTGCAGCTGGGGACCGATCATTGAGAACCTTGTGGAAACATCCCTTTCTAGTGGTGACAGTGCCAGACCACATTGTGTGGCAAACCCATTCGCACCCGAGGGCCCACCTGGAACTCACATAGGATTACCTTGTTTTCCCGGACTCAACTGAGGCCTCCCTGAGTAGTATATAATGCCAAACCGATTTCGTGATTTGGTCATGAGCCATTTCTTGGAAATGGTGAAAGTATTATTGCTATTCGGCTTTGAGAGTCCGTGATGTTTGACCCAGAGCACAACCGTGAGATTGGGAGGGGTTTACAGGTTTGCAGAAACCCTTGACCCCTACATATCCTCATTATCAGTATGCTCTGTTGTGATTTGATTATTATGGTTCTGGATTTCTTGATCTTTGGTTTTGAGGGTTCCTATCAGATGGTTATGGTTAAGAGAATCTTGGTTTTCAGTCACTTGGGGCCATAATATCCAGTATCCAGATGGTTCCAGATTGATCATATGCATGCATTGCATTTGCATCGCATCATACTCGCATTAACTATTTGTGTTTCCATTTTCAGGTTTTTGTTTACAGTTTAGCACCCAATTCTGGTACTTGAAAGTTTTCCAGATGGCAGAAGTTAAGAAAATTACAAGAAAGAGAAATGTCCATTACACCTTCCTTCAGCCAGAAGTCAAGAGTGTTCAGAGACTAGCAGGGCTGATGAATGATCATGTTTTAGGAAACTTCAGAAAGAGGTATGGTCAGATTTTGAAGTACATGGATAAACCTACTGCAGACCAGAAGGATAGCTTGCACACTTTGTTTCAGTTCTATGACCCCCTGCTGCGGTGTTTTGTATTTCCAGATTATATTTTGGCTCCTACCTTGGAGGAGATTACTAGTATTTTAGGTATTCCTATCAGAGATACTTTACCTTACTATGGATCAGAGATAGTTCTCAAGGAAGAAGACATATCCAGAGTCTATCGTATACCAGCTGCTAAGGTCAAGAAAGCTTTGCAGGTTAGTGAGGGCAGAGGACTTCCCTGGGATGTGCTTATACCAGAAGCTGAAGGGTATGCCAAAGAGAGTAAGTGGGGATATTTTGGTGTTGTAGTGGCCCTGATGGTATATGGATCCAGTCTTTTCCCGGAAGAAAAGGAGTTTGTGAGTTTGGAGGTGATCTCCAGTTTTGCTAAAGGTAACCCTGTACCAACCTTATTGGGAGATTTCTACTACAATGTTCATTACCGGAATGAGAAAGGAAGAGATGGACCAGTGATTTGTTGTGCTCCATTATTTGCTGATTGGTTCGCTAAGCAATTACCAAAGTCAGGCCCTTTCAAAGAAATGAGGGATGAATGGAGGTGGTCTAGGAGGCTAATGGGACTAACTTCTGAGGATATAGCTTGGGGTTATAACAGGGATTTGTTGGGAAAAGAGTTACTTGTTAGTTGTGGGAGTTTTTCTAATGTGCCCTTGCTAGGGAGAAAGGGTGTGATTAGTTACAATCCAGTTTTAGCCAGGAAACAATTTGGCTATCCCCTGAGGAATCCACCAGGTATCGAAGAAATAGCCGAGTCTTTGTACTTTTCTGTGGAGGGAAACAAAGAGTTAGTCATATAGGCATCTCAGGCTTGGGCTCACAGGGTGAAGAAAGGTAAGAAGGATTTTGGAAGGGTGGATCCCAAGACATATCCTCCTTTTGCTACATGGTTACAGAAGTGCGTAGAGGAATTGCTCATGCCGTTTTCAGTGGAAGCTCCCTTGTATCCCAAAGAAGTTCCATGTCAGAACACTGTGTTTCTTGAAGATTATAAGAAGTTGGAAGCTCAGTTGCACGAGGTCCGGGTAGAGAATTCTGAAATTGTTAACTTGTACCACCTTGCCAATCGTGCTAAGAATGAAGCGGAGGAGAAGCTACAGAGGATGCAGGTCACCTTAGAAACTAAAGAAAAGGATTTTGCTGGGAGAGAAGCTCATTTTCAGAGATTGGGTCTAATGGAATCAAAAAGAGAAGCGGAGCGTAAGAAGACTTTGAAGACTCTTAAAGAAGCTCTCCAGTCTATTGCTTGGTTACAGGGCCAAAGGGAACAAGAGCAGGAGAAATACAAAGAAAAGGAAGAGTTCTTCGAGGTACAGATGGCCTTCAAGAAAGAAGAAGTAAAACAAGTTCAAACAATATGAAGGGAAAAGACTCAACAATTGGTACAGAGCCAGATAGCCTTGGAGGAGGAAATGATGGAGATTGAAGATCTTAAGCTAAGAGCAGCCGTGAAGAAGAACCGGACAGAGGTGATAGCTTCAGAAGAAGAACCTGGGTCTTTCCCTTAGCTTAGAGTTTTAGTTCATTGTTGTCCAGGCTACCTACAGGCTTGTTGTAGGAGTCTTGTTTATCTTTTCGTTCATGTATTGACTTGTAACCCTCCGGGGAATTTGTTTGTGTTCTAACTTTGGCTGCCAGTAGGTTATCCATGTTATGCAATATTAAGTTCTAGTTACCATTTCTGAGTTACCATTTCTGAGTACGCAAAGAATTTGTTTGTTTGAGGCTGCTAGGATCTGAACACTCTTCAAATAGAGAGTTTGAAAACTAATGCTCAAAAAGGGCTGTCTGGAGCATTTTTGTCAAAAAGAGCCAGAACTAGGGACATATTAATGCTTGAACCTGGAAATATGAATAGTTACATCGCATGCATATAACGTGTTTGCTGTTTTGCAGGTAGTTCATTAATTTTCTAACATTTATGTCATTTCAGGCACTATAGCTCCCAAGAAGGTTCGGGAACAGCCAACGGTGCACAGATACCCTACGAAAGTAAACACAGAGAGAGAGTAATGGATCAGATGCAATCGGATCTAGCTGACCTAAGGACAAGAATGGATAAATTCATGACCCTTATGGATGGGATGGGTAAAACTCAAGAGCGTCTGCGCGAAATGGTGGAAAACAATCAAGTCAGGAATAATGGGACATCAGATGGGGGTAATCGCAATGAGGCTGGCGCCCGTCACGTAGAAATCCCTGTGGTGCAACCAGGAGTTACTATTGTCAATGATGGAGTGAATAACGTCCAGATGGATGGGCAGGATGAACAATTCACTTTGTTAGATGAGGCGGAAGGCCAAGGAATTGACATGAACAGAAGGTTCGAAGAGATGGCTGAGCAGATTCGTGCCATTCAATCACAGAGTTCTCTAGGGTTTGATCACTGACTTGGGCTTGGTGCCAGGGGTTAGAATTCCATATAAGTTCAAGGTTCCTGCTTTTGATTAGTACAACGGCACCGCGTGCCCAAAAACTCACCTCCAGTCTTTTGTAGGAAGAATTGTTGTACATACGGACGATGAGAAGTTATGGATGTATTACTTCCAGGATAACCTTGTGGGAGCCTCCTTGGAGTGGTACATGAAGCTGAGAAGGGTTAATATTCGAAGCTGGAAGGATTTAGCAGAGGCGTTTGTGAAAAAATATCAGTATAATTTGGATATGGCTCAAATCGTACCCAGATACAGACCATGTCTCAGAATGCTAAAGAAGGGTTCAAGGAGTACGCTCAGAGGTGGCATCAACTTGTTACTCGAGTGCAACCTCCCATGTTGGATAATGAAATGGCGGACATGTTTGTAACACCCCAAAATTTTCCCTCTTATTTATTATCATCTAACTGACTTTTTCACAATCATTCACATGCATCTTCCGTTAGGTCATCTATAACATGTCATGTATCTATCATCATAGGCTTGTTGTTTGGGTCAAAAGCTTGAAGAATCAGAGTTTTGCAGTGCCCTGTGATTTATCTCTTCAGGCGTGGTTCATTGGAAAATACGAAGATCAGTGATACTCATCATCAACATTCGATTAGGGTTTATTTCCTCAATCATCTGGCCATCAAGGGTTTCCTTATAAAGAGTGGCACTAGGACGTCTTGTCACCCAAGGGACTCCATCATTGTTTAAAGTGAAAGTTTCAAAAGAAATATTAGCTTCTACACTTTCAATAAGGTTTAGCATATCTCAATTGAGGATCGTTGAGTACCAAGGAGTTCTTCTGAGGCTCCATCCTTATCATGTCCAAGGATTCTAAGTTATGATGAGGGTGAGCAAGGTCATTGGCAATATCTACTAGTAATCATGAAAGTTTGTTATGGATTAAAGAATCGCATGGAAGATGTGGCTCTTAAAAAAGTTAACTTGGGCTTATAGACTTCAGTGCAATTTGAAGTGTTCATGTGGTTTGTTTGAGTTCAAGTTATCGAGGCAAATAATACATCACTTTTTTTTCTATCCATATCCATTTATAAACCTTTTTCTTATCCATTTTCAAATACAATCCATAAACCAATATGCAATTCATATTCAATTCAAATTCTAAAGTTCGACCTATATTCTTGTCCATTTTTTAACCAAATCCATAAACCATTTCTTTTAGAAATTTGGTTCATATCCATTTTTCTCTAGATTCATATCCGAATCCAAAACCAATAACCCATTTTCGATAACGCAATTCATATTTCATTTCATTAACTTATGAAATTATTCTCTATTTATCTACTAAAGCAAATTATTTGAGATGAACATGTCTTTTATATTAATTGTTTTCACAAAAATATCCTCATTTTTCAGTTATATTACAAAGATGGTTTTTTGCGATGAATCCCAGAACCGACTTGATTTGTCAGCGATAATGATAAACAATCATAATTAAGGATGCAATATAATTCCATAATTAAGGATACATAAAACTCGGAAAAGAATGCTCATAACACATTGTTTTCTACAATAATAAAAATGGAAAATCTATAGAAAACGGGCCACGGATCCGCGGTTCTGATAATGCTCATTGATCTCTCCATCAAGAGGGTTCAATCTCAAATGGCACCTCAACAGGAAAATGAAAAAAAGAAGGTGGAAATCAGTTTGGAATTCAGGCATATAACAGAAAATAGAAACCGGTTCTAAGAGAATGAGCAACAAACTAATTTCATAACTGATTTTACCTAAAATCTAAGAGGAAACTCAGAAAGTTTTCACAAATTAAAAGCGGTTACAAATCTCTAACCGAAAATTAACCGATTTTACCTGAATCTAAAATCATCTTTTGATCTTCTATAAAACAGAGCCATGACCTGCATCTTGAAAAAAAAGACTCATCTCCATTGAATCACTCTTTTTCTTCTCCTCATTCTTCTTCACTATTCCTCTATCACACTTCCTACATTCATCCCTCATTCCTCAAAATCACCATCCTCACTTTTCTTCATCCATCCTTCATTCACACAACCATTACTTTCTTCAATCTTCTTCTTCATCCTCCTTCATCAACCCTCAACCTCTATCTCCAATTTGCTTCACGATTCCACCATTTCCTCACCTTCTTCATTCCAATTCACTCACTTATCCTTCAATCCTATTCATCTCCAATAAACATTCCACAACTTTAGATACATTTCAACAAGAGCTTCTCACTGCAATCAATAAAAACCTCATCAAGTTACAAACTGCAAGATCCCAAGATCAGCAATCGACAACAGATTGCAACAACAATTATATGGTCACAAGAAGAAGAAAATCTCATATGAAGGAAGAAGGTGGAACGTAAGGCAAAATCGGGATCGTTAAAGAAACGCATACCTAAATTAGATCCTTTCACTCTTCCATCATCTTCGAAGCAACATCAGAACGACTCCGATAGGAACGAGAACGCATCACCCTTTTCATATTCGCAAGGCACATCTGCAACAATCCTCAACCTTCTTCCATCTTCACCCTAAACGTTCATTCTCAATCATCACCATCTTCACGAGACCTTTCTTCTTCGCCAATATCATCAATCCGAAGACCAACCTCCATCGATCTTTACCAATGATCCTTCAATCTTCACGCTTCAAGAGGGCACGGCGTTTCTATAACAACCACAAAATGAAAAGGTTATGGAATTGATACAATAACTGAAAAACGAGATCGCAGAAGAAAAGGAAAATCGAATCAAACAAGATCTTTACCTCTTGAAGTTATCCTTTGGCTTCCAGGTGCAAACTCACGTTTACTATTGCTTTATCCTCGTCTAATATGTGTGTTGGTTGTTCATTTGATCACGTTGTATGCTTGAATTGCTGGTGAAACTAGGTTTAGATTCATCACCGAAACGGAGCTTTGGTTATTGTTGGGGAAGGATGGTTAGGTTTTTGTGGTGGCGCGGTGGATGGATTAGGAAGCCGTGGCGGCGCTAGGGTTATGAAGGGGATGAATTTTTGAGAGAAAGGAGAGAATGCGTGGTTGAGAGTGAAGATGAATTTCTGAGTTAGCATATTATTTGTTTTCTTTTTTAGTTTTTATTTTGTTTAATTGAAAAGATTAAAACTCATAAAGGACCCTTAAGGACATTAAAGTCTCCAAGAAATTATTAAATACTCATTAAGTGTGATTAATCTCATAAAAATGTTGTTTATTTCCACCGATAGTTTGTGATAAGGTAGTGGATAAGTCTTCCGGCGGTGACACTTGTCACCGTCCGGTAGGACCACCTTACTTTGGTTCACACGCGCGCTGGCCTACCATAAGCACCATATGCCACGCGCCCTGCATCCATCATCATATCATCATCGTAGGTGGCTGGATCAAACGACCAGGAGGAGAGTCAACCCTATTGACTAAGGTCTATACCATGCATCCCCAGGCCACCTGCGTCTTGGGCCTGCCCAAAGTTCTATTCGCACCCCACCATTTTGCAGCCCAATTCATTTTAACTAATAAAATGTTTCTATTCTCACCCTTTTCCTATTTCTAAATTTTATTTTAATTTCTGTTTAATACCATTTCAATTTAATTCTACAAAAAATACTAAAACATAAAATAAAATTCCACAAAAATTACAATAGGTCTTTTAACTCAATTTAGAACCTTTCCCAATTTTTACTTTCTGAATTTAATCATTTTCCAATTTAATTTCGATTTTTCATTTAATTGATTTTATATTGAATTCTTCATGAACACATAATTTTGTACATTTTATTTCTACCACTTCCTGTAACAGTTTTGGTCCATTTTTTTTTCTATGATTAGAGGACAAATATTAGTACCTAGAATATTTTTGGTATATTTTTTAGGCCATTTATCCACTGTTTTGGTAGTGTGATTTGTGTAAAATTATGATTGAACCTTAGATAAGTTTAAGTGACCATTTGACATGGTTAAACTTTGAATATTTAGGAGATTTTTTAACAAAATTTTATAATCAGGTTAGAGACCCTAGGGAATTAATTTCATATTCTTTTCCAAGACTTTTGATATTTTTTTCATCTTAATTCATTTCCATCATATTGTTGCATATTCATGTTCATGTCATTTACTAACAATTTTCCTTTTTTGCAAGGTATTTTCTGAGGATTTGCTTATGGACTTGGATTATGTGTGATATGCCTCGATTATATTTTTATGATGTAATAGCTTAGAACTCGTATGCTTGTATAGTTCCTATAATTAGGTTATAAAAGATAAAACGAATCGCTAGAAAACAAAATCTCAAAAATGAAATAAAGAAGTACTCGATCCAACGTCGAGTAAATTTTCAAATAAATAAACAAAGTTTCATGTGACCTTAGGATTCTTCGATTACCATCGTTCCATTCCATTACACCAAAAGCAAGCCTTGTATTTTTCACACCATAAGTCGTGTGTCTCAGCACCACGCAATCGACCCACCCGATCCATCGTTTCATCCCATTTTACGTTTCATACACGTTTTTATCCACCATGACTTAAGAGGACCATGTTCATTACTTTTTGTATTTTCATTTCTAGTCTAGTATCTCTTAGGTAGATTTAATCTTTCAAACCTCACTAACCATAGGTTATCTTCAAACTCAACTAACTTAGGGTAAGTCTAGTTTCCCTTAGAGTTTCTTTCCTTTTATAACTTGAGTCTCACTTCTCATCTTTAAGAAAAATCAAAACACTTAATAAAGGAAAATGTGTACAATGCGTCAGGAGCCTTAAGCTATACGGGAAATGATTAGTGGAGGTCTCCTCCATTCTTCTAGGATGCTTTACAAACGTTCCATTGGGAGCGATCTTGGAAAATATTCACTCATGTGTCATAGTCTTTAGTGTTGTACATACGAAAAACACAAATTCAAAACACTTCTTCTAAAAAACAACAAACCAAGGAATCATGTCTTCTCTTCTCATCTTATACTCTTTGCGGATGAATGTGACTTGCTTTGACAGTTCAAACAGCGATACGGTAAACACCCTCGAGTCAGAGCCAGTAACACCTGAGCTAGAGCTATGGCAACGTCATCCTAAAAATCATAAACAAGTTCCCGCCTTAGTTAGACGAACTACGGCGACTCTGTTCCTCATTTATCCCGATGAGGTACGTAGGCAGTGGGGTAGGGCCCATTCGAGCATAATCTTTAGTTTCCCTACATTTCTCCCTTTTCTTTCCATTTGTCAATTCCATTTCTTTTCTCATTTCATTTCCACTCCAAATAGCCATTCTTTCATTCGAACAACATTGTATTTCTCACCCTTTGAAACAGACTTATAAGCGTGGATCCCGTCGGGTACGACGGACGGATTGGGGTTCTAATACCTTCTCAATTCGTAACCGACTTCCGGACCCATATCTTTGGTTCGCAAGGCCTCGTCCTTTTCCATCTTCCTTAGGTTTGTGCAACATTACCTTTCCCATTCCTTCGGGATAAAATTGTCTGGCTGGCGACTCTAACTTTTCCACGCCACTTTAGCTTTTGTACTAGGATGAAAATCCCAGGAGTGACAATGTTCATGGGAACGCTACAGGGTGTGTTTATTGAGAGGCTGGCATCTTGTTCAGCAACAAAGTTTAATGACACTGTGATAGCAGGAGAGAGGGTTAAATCTCTTTTAAAGATGGGGAAAATTCAAGACACTGGTGCAGGAAGCTTAAGTGGTGTGAGAAAAGCCCTTAATGGACCTCCTAGAAGAAGAGAGGGAGAAACTAATGCTGTGTACGGCCGAGGCAGGGGCCGGGGACGCAGAGGATCCTATGAGCAAGTTGCAGCTGTCACTATTCCATCAAGTCCTTTGCAACAAACTCAACCACAACAACAACAACAACAACAACAACAACCACAACGCAATCAGCAAAGACCATATCAACCGAGACAAGCTCGTCCAGCTAATAGGGTGCTTGAAGCCATCCCGATGACATACATGACACTACTTCAAAGGTTATTAGATTTGAACTTGGTTCAATTGAGGACATTAGCACCACCTCCACCTGGAGAGCTTCCAGTGGGGTATGATGCTAACGCAAGATGCGCATTTCATTCAGGAGCTCCCGGGCACTCAACAGAGAAGTGCAGGGCATTGCAGCATAAGGTCCAAGATTTGATTGACTCAAAGGAAATTAACTTCGCACCGCCTCCAAATGTTACATCAAACCCCATTTCAAATCATGGAGGGGCCAGGATAAATGTTGTTGATAGCAGTGAGAGGTTAAACTTGATTTTGAATGTGGAGGAAGTGAAGACTTCATTGCTGGTGGTGAAAGACAGATTGTTGAAAGGGCAAGTATTCCTAGGGTGTGATTATAACTGTGAGGGGTGTTTGAGTTCAGTTAATGGCTGTGGGGATTTGAAGGATAGGCTACAACATTTGATTGACGAGGGGTCGTTACAGTTTGATAAGGTTGATGATAGAAGCAATTGTGTGTCTACCATAACAATTTACTTTGATCCTGCTGAAATTCCTGTCTAGAGAGAGCCTGTGACAATCTATGTTCCAGAGGTGAGTCCTGTTACCATTACTGTTCCAGGGCCAGTTCCTTATGTTGATGACAAGGCCATCCCGTGGCACTATGGCTCGGATGTGTACGTAGAAGGTCAGAAGGTGGAAAGTAAAGCAGCGACAATTGACCCGATTGTGGTGAATGTCGAAAGAGTTGATGGGTTTACAAGAAGAGGGCGTCTTTTTTCTCCTCAAGTTCTTAGGGGGGATCCTGAAGCTGAAGCTTCTGCAAAGGCTAATGGTAAACAGATAGCGACAAAAGAGGTGACAACTCCTGCTGCCGGACAGGGCACTTTCGAAAAAGAAGTTGAAGAGTTCATGAGGATAATTAAGAAAAGCGACTATAAAGTGGTTGAACAGCTGAATCAAACACCGTCCAAGATATCTATTATGTCCTTGTTAATGTGTTCTCCGGCTCACCGGGAAGCTCTGCTGAAAGTATTACAAATGGCATATGTACCACAGGAGATAACGGTTAACCAATTGAAGGCTGTAGTAGGCAGCGTAAACGCCAGCCATGGGTTGGGTTTCACGGATAGAGATCTTACTTCTGAGGGCCGCAATCACAACAAGGCTCTGCACATCACCATGGAGTGTAAAGGGACTGTCATGTCACATGTCTTGATTGACACGGGCTCTTCCCTCAATGTGCTCCCTAAGAAGGCCTTGATGAAGTTGAATATTTATGGCATTGTTTTGCGACCCAACGATTTGATTGTAAAAGCCTTTGATGGGTCCTGGAGATCTGTGTTCGGGGAGGTTGAGCTACCTATGAAGATTGGGTCTCAAGTGTTCAAAAGTACATTCTATGTTATGGATATTCAACCCGCTTATAGTTGTTTGTTGGGATGTCCCTAGATTCATGTTGCAGGCGCAGTGACATCCACGTTGCATCAGAAGCTGAAGTATGTGGTAGACGGCCAGGTGATCACTATATATGGAGAATAGGACATTTTTGTGAGTCATCTATCAACTTTCAAGTACGTGGAAATGGACGGGGAAATCCATGAAACGTTGTGTCAAGCTTTTGAAGCAGTCAATGTTAGTACTTTGTCTCCGGCAGTCCGGAACAACGAAAAGGAAGGGACTTCTATCTACTCCTACAAGCAATCCAAAGAAGTGGTCCAATCCGGAAGTGCCCAGGGCTGGGGCAAGTTGCTAGAGATGGAAAAGAAAGATGACAAGTTCGGTCTTGGTTACCAACCTGGTGGGTCCAACTGGCCTCAGGGTGGTAAGGCCATAACTATCACAAGTGCCGGAATGCTTGATCGCAACAACATCTGTGCAACAAGTGAAGAGGGGGATAGTGATTGCGACTGGGATATCTGGATTCACCCATGTGCACCTGGGGAGGAGCTCCGGAACTGTTCTGCCGAAGATTTATTTCAAGTCACTTGGCAATCAAAGTAATTTACTTGTTTCTTTTTTATCATGATGCATGTCAATCCTACACTCTGCCCAAGGTGCACGGATCCATTTGTAGGGCCACCATGCTTTTAATGCATTTTACTTTTTCCCATGAAATAAAGGACATTTTTCAAGAAAAATTGTGTTCTCTTTCTTTTGTTTTAAAATTTTTCACAAAAATAAAAATAAAAACAAAATGGCAATGATCTTCCTTTCTCTTGTGTTTTGTGTGTTTGCATCTCTTTTGAAAAGAACAGATTCTAAAATAAGCACATCATATGTGCAGTGTTGATCATCCGGATTCTAGTGATAATGTTCCTGCTATGACCATGCATGACTTCGACAATCCTATCTACCAAGCTGACGAAGGGGTTGAGGAAGACTGTGAACTCCCAGAAGAATTGGTCAGGTTGTTGAAACAAGAGGAAGGGGTCATTTAGCCTCATCAGGAAGAAATAAAGATCATCAACATCGGGACTGAAGATGTAAGGAGAGAGATAAAGATTGGGGCCAGTCTGCAGGCCGGGGTAAAGAAGGAGCTGATTGATATGTTACGTGAATATGTGGATATCTTCGCCTGGTCGTATCAAGATATGCCAGGGCTAGAAACTGACATAGTTGTGCACAAGCTGCCACTAAGAGAAGACTATCCTCCGGTGAAACAAAAGCTAAGAAGAACTCGTCCTGACATGGCAATGAAGATCAAGGAGGAAGTCCAAAAGCAGTGGGATGCCAGATTCCTTGTCGTGACTAGTTACCCACCTTGGGTAGCTAACATTGTGCTTGTACCAAAGAAAGACGGCAAAGTTCGGATGTGCGTTGATTATCAGGATCTAAACAGAGCAAGTCCAAAGGATGATTTTCCATTACCTCACATGGATGTGCTGGTAGATAACACCGCTTAGTTCTCGGTATTTTCTTTCATGGATGGCTTCTCCGGGTATAATCAGATCAAGATGGCACCGGAAGAAATGGAGAAAACGACATTCATTACCCCGTGGGGTACATTCTATTACAAGTTTATGCCCTTTAGATTGAAGAATGTAACACCCACTATTCCCAAATTAAATAAAACCACTATTTTATTAAGAAAATCAGAGTTTTTATCAAAAGTGGAATGCTACCTTTTCACCAAAAACCAACAATATCATAGTCTTTACAAAAATAGCGGAAGTACTTAATTCATCATAACTCTTTTCATTAAAACAACGGAAAAATCTCATTTATTCATCAAATGGAAATTTTCCAAATATCCACAATATTCATAATCCTCTTGATTTATAATTTCCACAAAAATATGATACGTAACTATTACTTAACAAGAACAATTAAAACAACAAAGATCCCCAACTCCCATGTTACGTATCAGAGCGACTCCTAAGACTCAACCAAGCAACTCGTACTCCGAGCGTACTCAAGTACCTGAATCATCTGTACTTTCAAAGAAGCACAGATGCAACCAAACAACAAAGGGGTGAGAAAACAATTCAATATTTTAATGGAGCAAATTACATCTAAAAGGGTAATCTCAACTTTATTCATCAATACACCACATACATCATAAATTAATCAATATCTCAAATAGTTCATCAACATATATCATACATAATTAATTCAATCAATGCAAAGTGACTCAATGACACAATGTAAGTGCGGTACCGACTTTCAACAATGGTTCATTAATTCGAACCCGGATGTATCGCTTACGCTCCACCGAGACACAATCATCCCTGCACCAACAATTCATAATGAATCTGAATGATCACTTACGCTCCACCGAGACATGATCATTCCACCAAATGTGTATGCATATGCAGACTCAAACATATACACCATAATACAAATACGCATGACAACAGTCATGCCTTCACGAATCTCATGATCTTTATTAATTATCACACATCCCATCACATGGGTCAAATAAACAATCAGACAATATTCACACATATTATCAACACAATTCATATGGTTCATCATCAAGAGTCATATAAATCAACATAAACACATATATTCCTACACACTAATTACCAATTATCATATCCTATGAATTCCTCATTAATTCCATTCTCAATTATCAAGAATCAAGGGTTTTTGAGGAGGTTTCCATTTTTGGCATGTGGTTTGTCATGAAATTTTCCATTTTTAGCAACTTTTTGCCCTAATTTTCAAAAGGCTTATAACATGGTGAAAAAAGCTTCAAATGAGTTGCCATTAAACATGAAAGTTGAAGGTTAGATTCTCCCATTTTTAAAAAGTATAAGTACATTTTCATATCCCTCATGGATCATGAGATAGGGCCTTCGAAAATTACTTGAATTTTAGGGTTTACTTTAAATTCCAAGTTTCCTTCAAATGCAAGAACTCATGTAAGTCATTTTTAAGTTGTTTCATGGACAATATGAGGTCATAATATTGCAAGGCATTGCTTAAAGGTCATTTTGCTCAAAATACATCAATCAATTCGTGCATGAAGAGAGGTATACCACATAAGATGCAAAATTGCATAATCATTCAAAAAGCATGTCCCTCACATCCAAGGGCCAGGATGTCCCCAATTATGAATCAAGGGTTGGATAAGTCTTGAACATGTGCAAGGAGAGAAGGCATAGCACGAGAAAATGACTCCATCTCACCACTCTTGCATTTTTTTGCAATTTGATCCTCCCTCATGATTCCCACGTTCATTCTCTTTAAAATTTCAAACACTGAAAGCATCCACCCTTTATAAGCTAATTAGGGTTTCATTTCACCTCAGATCCATAACATTTGTTCACTCTCAAGTTTTTGCTCCATTTGCAATTCCCTTCAAATTTCATCACACACTCACTCTTTGCAAGAACCAGTGACATATTCTTGATCAGTGAAGTGTAAGGAGTCAAGATCAACCAATCATTCAAGCTAATTCTCAGGATTTCACACCTTGCCATTTCAGTGCAGCTAGCTTCGAGTTCTTAGATCCAGCAGTTTTCAAGGCTTTAGTTGCATTTATTTTGCAACTAGAGTGTATTTGGAGTGGATCTGCAGCTCCTCTTGGTTTCTCTCAAGCTATTTCCAGATCTATAGATCTCAGGTTAGCATCAAATTCTCAGATCCAGAAATGAAATTGTTTGTGCTCATTGTGATCTACATGTTTTACTGGTGTTGTTGATCTATTTAGATTGCAAAATGAGTATGAAATGAGTTTGTTATGCTAAATTGCAGTTTGATACATGAAACTTTTTGTCTTCAATTTGGCTTGCTCTTTGATCCACTGTGAATTTAATTGGTGTATTTGGATTCACCATAGTTTATTGATTCGATCTGGAGCTTTTGATCCATTTTGATGGAGGTTTGTTCAAATTTTTGAATTTTCCGGTGCCGGAGCTAGGGCTCCGGTCACCGGATTCTGGATCTTGTTGTTTGAAGAAGATGAAGCATGACCATTGGATTCTTGATCTAAATGGCTGGTTTCGTGACAGCACATTAATGGCACACCCTCTCCCTCACGTGCTTTGTGTTTTGTTTTTAAATCTGAATAATACGTTTTGTTTTGCACCACACAATAATTATCATGCACTCACACCACTGACCAATGAATGAGGAGACTTGTTTTATTGTTTGACTGAATCTCATGCGTGTATTTGATCCAAGGGCCTCTCATTCTTCCCTGTTTAATTGAATTTCCATAGTAATTGTTGTGTGCTGCGCTGAAAACCAATGGGCTTGTCTTGCTATCCCCACCCCCCTGTGTCATAAGCCCAAGTGAAATGAACTGGATTGATTGTTATTTGCACCCCTGGTCTCATTTGTCCATTTTTTATTATTTCATTTTATTGTCAGTTTGAATTTTAATTTTTAAAAATAGAAATAAGTTCATAAAATTCATGAATGATCCTTTGATTTTTCATTAATTTTTGGCATTTTTATTTCTTATTTATTTTTATTTGATACGTAGGAATTAATTGTTTCTGTAATTAATTGCATTTATTTCATTTTTGAAGCATGCTGTCTTGTATATTTTCTATCTTGATCATTAATTTGAATTTGGAACTGGTTCTTTTTGCTCTGGATTCATGATGAGATATAGTTTGTTGATGATTTTTATTTTGATTCTTAGAAGTTTGCTTAATTGGTTTTGGTCTCTAACTTATGCATGAGGTCTCCTAACCCTAATCCATGTTTAAGCCTTTATTTTACTTGCTTAGGTTCTTATTTTGATTCTCTCCTTTTGGCATGTCAATATTGTATGTTTTAAGAGTCTTTGTGCAAGTTTGTGGAATTTTTGGATGTATACTTGAATTGATTTGAATTTTTGTTCTTTGCCTATCCTATTTTGTTTCCTTTTGGTCATATGTTCACTCCTTAGGTTAGAAGGGTGTCGCTCCCGAAAGATGGGACTGGCCCAAATAAAGGTACAGACGCGAACGGTCGGCGAGAGGGACAATGAGAACACACAGCCGTGAACTCACTGGAGATGAAAAGAGTCGCCAGCTAGGCATTTTTATCCCGGAGGAAAGGCAATGCTGCATAGACCTAGAAAGATATGGATAAGACGGTTTGCGAACCAGAGAGACTGAGAAAGGGGGTTGGTTACAACCTGGGAAGGTATTAGCACCCAGATTGTCCGTCGTACTCGACGGGATCCACGCTTAAAAGATTTGTGTTTTAAAGGGGTAGTGTCAGTGCAATCTGTGTATAAAATAGCTGGAAAAGATGTACAGGTGTCAGTGTATAGTGTATAAGTGATATGAAGTATGAAAGTGTCAGTGTAAGAACAGGAATAAGATGCTCAAGAACATGAGGCTAAAGAATGAAGCTGGAAAGAGGGGGGATGTACAGAGACTTTTGTTCGATAACTATTAAGTTATGCCTACGTATCCTCTCGTGCAATGAGGAAGTCAGAACACCGTAGTTCGACCCAAAGAGACTGAAAGATGAATTGACTTGTGAACTGCTTACTTGCCTATGCTCAAGTGTATGACCTGTCTGGCTCAGGTGCAAACTGTCTTGCATTAGACGGAAGAAGCGAGTTCTCGTTTATGAATGAATGAGATGAGAAAAGAATCCCGGAGGAGACGATTATTGTTTGTTTTTTGTGTTTTCAGTCTTTTATTACTTTTGAAAGTTTGTCATAAGTTAATGAGCTTAAGCCTAAACCAATGGATTTAGTAAACTCATCACATCATCCCTCTGATTAGGGGTAATGAGAATACCTTAAGTGTGAAGTCAGATTCTCACACTTAATCACCTTTGATGTAGGGTTAAGATCATTAACCTACTTGTGATTATTTAGATGTTTTTGTTGTTTTTTTGTTTAGTGTTAAGTAATGAGGTTAAGCCATAATCAAGGATTAAACAGACTCATTACACCATCCTAATAGAAGGATAATAGATGAGAATGTTTAAGCTGAGGAAAACTCCTCAACTTAATCCATGATTAGGGATTAAACTCATGACAAAACAAGCCTTTGATTAAGTGGATTTTGCTTAATGGTATGATGATGAAGTGAGTTTTATGATTTGTAAGACAACTTGAGGGGGACTTGTCCATTAACACTAGGGTTAGTCCTTCTTAACCAATTAAGGAAGAATTAGAACCCTAACGCAAGGCCCAAGTTACAAGTGTAATGTCTTGATGATTATTAAGTGAATTGATTAAGAGATTTAAACACATTAAGGGTTTAACACTTAGGATTAAAGTTATACACTCCATCCTAATAGAAGGATGCAGGCATAAGCTTAATCACAAAGCCTTAAAGCCTTTAGGGTTTAATCCCCGATTATGAGATGAGAAGAGAAGACTCAAAGAGACACAAAGGTAAAAGCTAAGTAGGAAAAGTCTAATCCTAATATTCACATGCACGGATGGTCCTAGGTTAGTGTGGTCTGCTATCCTAATGAAGGAGAAGAAATAAGAAGAGAAAGGAGAAGCTCCATGGTGGCCTAAGCACACCTCCAGTCGAGAAAGAATAAAAGAAGATGATGAATAAGAGAAGAAGATGAGGAAAATGAATTAAGATGAATAAGACATAAGATAAAAAAATGAGAATGCGAAATGGAGATAAGATGAAAAATGAACAAACAGAGCCTACACCAGTAGGACTTCCAGATGCAACAGCATGCAATAAGTAAAATTGGGACCCAGCGTTACCTAACGGAGGAGGTCCGTTGCCTCTTCAACACACGCAAGAGGAATCAAGAAATAATATCAAGAAGATTCACACAATTAATTCCAGGACAGATTTCAACAGTCAAGCGCAATTGTTCATTATTAGGATATCAGATAGATGTCGAATGTAAAGTTCCCGTATCCAAGCCGACCAACAAAGAGAAACAGAGTTAACAAGAATGTTTATCAGGACAAGTCTTCAAGTCCAAGGAACCATTCGACACAAGGTGATCACCGAAGTCGAACAGTAAGCCTACAAAACAATCGAACACAAACTAGAACCGAAATTAAATACAATTATATTTATTTAAACTCAAATAAATTGAATAGTTATATTAGAAGTAATAAACAAAATTATACCAAAAAAAACTAATAGGTTCTAAACTTAATTAACAACTAAAAACAAATAAATTGCAAAAATTATAGAAACGAAATCTAGTTACAAAAGCAAAATAAATAAGAAAATAAAAAAAATAGAGGGATCGTCTGCTGGAAAGTGAGGGTGCCGATAGAGAAACAAATAAATGGGCTGAATGGCCTAAAGCCCATAGGATAACAACAACAACCAAAGAGAAGAATGAGTTAGGATCATAAAGGCTCTTGAATGAAGACCAACATCAGCGTGGCTCTTGAATGGAAAAAACACATCCAACCCTTTTTTCCAAAATCTCGCTAGAAAGAAAAAAGAGAAAGACAACGCGTGCGCCGTTCTCCCGTTCGTGACTTCCACAGCCCTCCCTGTCTCTCTCCGACGATCCAACATACGCGACCGCACGGAGCCTCCACCTTCTTCGAACGGCGCCGGTCCAATCCTCCGTCGCGGCTCATCTCCAAACTCTTCGCAGCTTCTTCTTTCTGTTTTAAGTGTGAATCGCGACGCTCATCTCCAATCCTCGGTGTTCGTTGTTCAGAAAAGGGGGAAGGTCATCGACGCCATGACCCTCGCGGCGAAAACAACAACAAAATTATCCTCTTCTCACTCGTGGTCTTCCCTCTTCAGCTTTGATTTGGCGGTGAGTTTCGAAGAAATCTCTCTCTCAAGTTGCGTTTTCGATCTAACTCACCACACTTCTTCTCTTTTCTGATTTGCTTTTCGATCTCTATTTCTGATTTTTGTGTGGTTTTCTGTGTGGTTGTTGCTGTTGAGTGATGTTGTGAAGAGGATTTTGTAAAGGTGATGAAGGATGATTGTGGTTGATTTGAAGTGATGGAGGCTGGGTTGTTGTGGTCGAAAAGTGGTTCAAAATACACAATATGTTTGGTTGATTTTGTGTGAAGAAGGTGGTGGTGGTGCAGCGGTTTATAAGAGTGAGGGGAAATCAATGCATCAGTTTTTTTTGTTTTGTTTAAATGGTTGGATGTGTTGGTTAAAGGTGATGAAGAGTGACGAGTTTGTGTTTGTGTTGTTTTTTTTATTGGTGCTGTGTTGAGATGAAGGTAAAGGGATTTGAAAATGGTTCTGTTATGTTGTTTTTTGCAGGTGAAGTTTTTGTGCGATAAGGTTGCTGCGTTTGGCTCAAGGCAGCGTTTGGCTCAAGGCATATGTACTTTGGGTGCAGGGCAAAAAGCTGTTTCATTGCTGCAGGTTTAAGCTAGATGTGGGGAGAATGCCAACATTAAAACAAATCTGCTAAAAAAAATAAAATAAAATAGACATACTAACTAAAGTAGACTTGTTAAAAATAACAAATTAAATTGTAAAATAAAATATGAATTAATAAAACTAAACTGAATATAAGCTAAATAAAAAATAAACTTTCCTAAAATGAAATATAAATTGATTAAATTAAATTAATAATTAAATATAATTATCTAATTAAAATTAACTAATTAAAACATAAAATAATAGAAAAAGTAAAGCTACATGGGAATTAGAAAGTGATAATAATAATAAGATAACTTATTTAACTAAGAAATTAGAATATAAGCAAAACATGATAAAATGAGTCAGACAATGTAAGACAGAGATAAAATTGAATGAAACAAAAATGCATGATTATGCAAAGGACTAAAAAGAATGCGAAAACAACTGATTATCAAATAAATTGATGAAATGCGTCAGATGAAAGAGAATTCGGTCAAAATTTAGATAATCAGGACCAAAACCTCTCATGAACCACAAGTAGATAATCTGATGAATTCTATGCACCATCCAACTTGACTTTGAACGCTCATTGCCTGAGAAAAAGCCCTGTGAATAGTCCTTGTGAATGAAACCCTTGAAGACCACTAAACCAGGGACATAAACCCTAATTCAGTAATAGGAGTCTAAGAATATGACGCCATTGATGACTGCAAAGCCAAGGCGTTGAATTCCTCTGATAATCCGCAAATAGGATGTGAAACCCTAATTTCTTCAGAAAATGTGATCCCATGTCTTAGGAGACTATGCAAATGGTATGCAAAATGCGTATGATATGCAAACGAGAAGCAGAAAAAGATACAAAAGCCAGAGGGCAAATTTAGGGTGTCTACAGCTGCCCCTATTCAAGCAACTGTTAATCTGAAAAGGATGAGAGCAACGGCTATTAGACGTTCAAGATAAACAGTGATTGAATATCAAAAAGACCCCGAAATTTGCACTCACAGAATGAAGAAGAAAAGGGATATAGATTGTATAAGAAAGCAAAGTATATTATAAAGTGTGGGCGACGGAGGACGACCGTCGAGCAGAGGACGACTGCTGGGTAAAGAGCAATGACGGGGACGACCGACATGCTAAAAAAAGTACGGAAAAATAAGGCAATGACGGGGACGGCCGACATGCTGGGAATAAAAGGTATTATGATGGGGACGGCCATCAAGTAAAGCTATAAGATTCTCTGGGGATTAATGAAACATGACGGGGACGACCATCAAGCTCATAAAATATAGTAACCAACGATGGGGACGGCCATCGGGCTAAACTGACGAAGGACGATCGTCAGGAAAAGGAAAAGGGACCACGACGGGGACGGCCATCGGGTTAAAGAATAAATGAAATAATGATGAGGGACGGTCATCAAAGGTGAAGGACGATCACCTAGCAGGGGACGGCTGCTCTGTAAGGGTTAAGATGAGGGACGGTCATCTAATGGTGAAGGACGATCACCTAGCAGGGGACGGCTGCTAAAAATCACGACATAGGACGAATGTCGGATAGAAAATCAACGATGGGGACGGCCATCGGATGAGCATGATGGAGGACGACCATCAAGAGGTGGAGGACGACCACCTAGCAGGGTACGGCTGCTCTCAGGGTTTATCATGACACAGGACGAATGTCAGATAAAAAGAAAATTTGCTTTGTTGGCGATCTACTGGGGAACAGTAAACACGGACGAGCGTTTACATCCAAGAAACAAAAGGTATAAGTGTTTGGTATGTTTGTGTATAGATCAAAGATGCGGACGAGCATCCCTAAGACTACGATACGGACGAGTATCGGGTAGAAACAAATACTGACACGTGTTTAGAGATGACGATACGGACGAGTATCAACTGGTTAACAATGAACACGGACGAGTGTTGATTTTGAGGGGACTCTTCTGGGGAATATTAGACACAGACGAGTGTCTATATTCATGAAGACAAAAGTGTTTGACACGGTGTATGGATTAAAGATGCGGACGAGCATCCTTAAGACTATGATACGGACGAGTATCATGTAGAAACAAACGCTTGACGCATGTTCTGAGATGATGGTACGGACGAGTACCAACGGGTTAACAAAGAACACGGACTAGTGTCGAATCTGTGGGGATACGAATGGTATATATAACATACGGACGAGTATCTGTATAAGTGACACAAGTATGAGTGGTGTATAGATGAGTGTTTAATCTGCTGGGGAGAGTGACACGGACGAGTGTCACAAAGAGGAAAGTATAGTATAAACAAGTATCTGACATACAAAGTGTTTATGTTACTGTGCTGGAGAAAGTGACACGGACGGGTGTCAAGGAAGTTATATATACATGTATCTGTGAGTGCAAAGAGGATACTTTGGCTTTCTGCTGGGGATATGACACGGACGGGTGCCACAAGGAGTATATACTGATGTTTGTGAATGTAAGGCAACTGCTTTAGCTTTAGCTCTCTGTTGGGGAATTTGGGAAGCATTCTGTATACCGCTGACGGGTTGAAAGCTTTTAACTCTGATGGGAACAAAGTGTTGGCAACCTGATGCTTGTTGGAGAGGTTTTCACTGGAGGAAAGACGACTCTGCATGAGGTATACTTCGTTTAACTGCTTTGAACATTTGCTGAGGATCTGATCATCCTGCTCTGACTCCACTGGGGAGAATTTCTTCTTGCTCTGCTGGGGAAATCCCTTGGAAATGAGAATCCCGATGACTCTATGGGGAAAGATCATCTTTAGACTTGGCTAGGGAAGATGCTTGATCACACAATCCTGCTGAGAAGGGAATTCTGATAATTCTAACTTTGTGGGGAAGCAAGGCCTTCAGCTGCCTGTTGGGAAAACTTCACTGTGGAAAGATAAATCCGCTTGGGGACGGGAACGATTCAATCAGCCTCGAAGTTCTGTCGGGGATATCGTCTGCTCTAACTCAGTTGGGGATATGTCAACCCTTTGGCATGGTTGAAAAAAGATTTGGCAATGCTCTGCTGAGGAGGGACTTTGCTGGAGAATCAAAATATGCCCCAAGTGTAGCATAACAACTGTGTTGGGAAGATATGCCAATGAAAATTGGCTTTGACTGAATGCGAATAACCAACTCCTCATGAGGGAATCTTGTCGGCTGAAAGAAGATCTTTATGCTCGGGGAAGAAATAAACTTCCAATGCCCTGCTGGTAAAATAAATACCAGACATTCCCTGAGAATTAACACAGTGCTTCAGACTTCTGAGCTCAACAAAAGCATTACTGATCATCCTGAGTGAACTATCATTCCCTTAACTCCTCAATTATACCATACTGCATCATCCATTTAAAGTTCGTCTTCAGAGGATTTTACAGAAGACTTGGCATCCAGAATTGCCCCAGGGTCTTCAAACTCTCGCAGAAATTCAACAAGTCTTGAGATAACTGCCCCAGATTACGTCTTGAAACGAATCTTGCCCCACATCAGAGCTAAAACAGAAACCATGCGGTATGAAGATGCAATGCAAATGATGTACAATGCAGACGTATGCTCAATGCCAATGATATGAAACAATGATGGTTGGGCGCTAGGGCCAGGTTGATAGATATATTTTTTTGGTTGCCAAGCAATTGGACTTTTGAAGGTGAATTACCAGACGAGAACTGGTTTATTGAAAGTAGGCCAACAGACGAGAACTGATGGGCAAAGAATAAGTCGTCAGACGAGAACTGACTCCTTAGGTTCATTGTCAAACGAGAATTGACTCTGAAAAAAGAATGACTACCAGACGAGAACTGGCGTTCAATAGGTTAAATGAAAAGGTAACCAGACGAGAACTGGTTACAAGATTCGCCTACCAGACGAGAACTGGTATTTGAAGTTGGTTTGCCAGACGAGAACTGGACTTTGGGGTTTGTCTGCCAGACGAGGACTAGACTTTGAAAAGTTTTGCCAGACGGGAACTGGGCTTTGAAAAGGCTTGCCAGACGAGAACTGGACTTTGAAAGGTTGATAAGTTAGGGTTACGGGGCCCTGGGTGTGAGATTGATGTTTGTGGGGAGTTACCAATGCAACTATGATGCATATGCTCTATATGCTACATGAATAACGTATGCCAATGATTTATGCAATGATTATGAAAGACCAGAAAAAACTCCCGAGGATGGGAAGAAAGGTTTTAGGTGACAAGGCTTCTGGTTGAGAAGGGTGACAAAGGCGACGGTGGGTAGCATGATTTCCCGACACTCGTCTTGAACTCTGAGACTACTGATACCCTTGCTCTGCATAGCTAAAGTTTGCCCCTGTTGGGCGAGTCTCTGAACAGACCGTTGCTGATTATCCAATTTCTGGAATAACAAACTTGGATATTCTCGAGGAGAATTGCATCTAGTGAACTCTGGAAGTGTCCTGCCCCGGTATGAGCGTGGAAGCGACTTGACTCACTCTGACTGAGCATTGGAAGATTTCATCCTTGGACAATAGAAATCCGGGTATCCTGCCCCTGCTTGGCAGATTCAGCTCTGATCAACTGACTTTGAATGACGTTCCTCGATCAACTGATGCTTGGGAGCTCTCTGTACCCTGACAGATTCCTTGGTCAACAAAACCATTGGATAACATGCCCCTGATTCATAGGCCAACAAGATGCTCTTGATTCTGGTCATCATTGTTGAATAATCAAGTTTTCCTCGCGATTGCTCTTTGTAGGAACTTCCCTGGCGTCACAGACTGACTTGCAATTAAAACTGTTCATTTACAAATGGTAATTTTAATGCAGTACACATACAAGTTTTTTTCGAAAATTTATTTATTTTGATGTTGTGACAGTGTGTGACGAATGGACGATTAGTCCAAACGTAGTGTTGAGTTAACAAATCATTAGGAGTCAGTTTACGCAACCTTGTCATAGTATGCTTTCAGAATTGAACCTGATTCAATTAGGACTTTCAAGGGTTATAACGCGGCCTGGTTCACGGTTTTAGAAAGAAGGATTTATGGCTCAAAGTTTATTTATGCCCACCCATTCTCCTTGATGTTCTCCAGTCCTATGTTCAGCTAATTCGACTTAAGCGCTCGTTTCTCACAAGGGTTTTGTAATGATTGAGGAACCAATGACGTTGATGGTTTACGCACCAATGAGGTTTCTTGGAGTAACAGTCACCCATTCTGACTTTGTGTCTGGTCACACGACTTTGTTCTTATGGAAATTTATTTCTGATTTTTTTTTTACTCCCTAATTTTTGCCTGGACTGATTCTTTCTGAATGTTTTTTCGATTTTGAAGTCCAGCGGGATGCCCTAACTTTTGCCTAAGTCATATGTTTTCACACATTTTTTCGACTTAGCGGGCTTTATTTCTCTTTTCTTTTGATTTTCTGGAACAAATCGTGTGACACTGATCATCATGACTCGCTGAAAGGGTTGTGACTACCTCATTCCTGTGTTGGTGAGGGATAACCATTGTGGTTTCACGTCCCTCGACCTCTTGAGGTGTAATGAATGAAGGTAATGGATCCTCGGATGCACACTCCTTTGGAAATTTGAACGCTCGGTCAAATTACTGATAACTACCCTGCCCCGGGTTGGATGTGAGGTTTTTTCTGTTTAGAAAAGAAACTCCTACTTCAAGGCTCAAAGGGGTTGACGAGGGTTTATCTCCCTTATATCTCCGGTGTTTGGGAATTGAAGCAATGCCTGTACATCGTCAACAGGTTCTACTCTGAAAGCATACCTTCAACAGTTATGGGTATTCAGTTGTCATCATCCTCCCTCAAACCTGCTAAACAACAGCGAAATAAATGGGAGGTAAATGGATGCATATATTTGTTTTCTTTTTTTTCTTTTTTTTCAATGCAAGTAAAGAAAAATGAGCGAATGCGACATAATTGATTCAAAAGTGCAAGATCACTACATTAACATTACCATTTGAAATAACAATGCTTAAAAGACAAGTAGCTGCTAACAGGAAAGAAACTACAAATGCAAATGATAAAAGGATACAATGATCACCAACTCTGCTGACATACTGTTGTCTGAGCCACTGAAATCAAAATACGCTTCTTCTGAAGTCTTTGAACTCAATCAGGCGAAAGGTTGGCGTGCACAACCAAGCTTCCTTCTGGAAAGGAGATGTAGCCCTTGTCGATCAATTGCTGTACTTTGGCTTGAAAAGCTTTGCAATCTTCAGTTGAATGCCCCATTGATCCACCATGATACCCGCACTGCTCATGAAGATTGTACCCTGGAGGGTACGGCTCTGGTAACGGCTTGAGAGGCTTAGGAACCACCAAAAAGCTCTGAATTAGATGTGGCAAGAGTTCACTGTATGCCATGGGAACTGGATGAAGAGGAGCAATCCTTCTTTCCAGATTGTTACGAGGCCTAGGCTGGCTCTGAAGTTGATTCTGAGGTCTTCGACCATGAGATTGCAGATTTGGACGAGGAGGAGTCCAGGACTTCTGATACGGTGTTCTAAGCATTGCCGAATGCCCATAAGAGTAATCAGATTCAGGAAAAGATGATCTCTGAGAAGATGTTGGTCTAGAATATTCGATATTTGCCATGACTGCACTGACGTCATTCCATTCTTCCTCTTGGGAGCTAACAATAGATTCACCTTCACTAGCTGGGATGTTCGAAGTGTCTTGGATCTTTCCACTTTTGAGAAGGCTTTCGATGCGTACTCCAACTTTTATCAAATCAGAGAAGCTTGATGTCCCAATGCTACTCATTCTTTCCAAGTACGTTCCTTGCAACGTGCCCACGAACAGGTCCACTGATTCTCTGTCTGAAAGTGGTGGTTGCACTTGGGCTGCCAACTCTCTCCACCGTTGTGCATATTCTCTGAAAGATTCACCAGTCCTCTGAGATAGGCTCTGCAAGTGCATGCGACTGGGCGCCATGTCCATATTGTACTGGTATTGCTTTACGAAAGCTCTGGATAAATCATTCCAAGATCGGATATGACTGCTTTCCAAATCCATGTACCAACTTAAAGATGCCCCACTTAAACTGTCCTGAAAACAGTGAATCATCAGCTTATCATTGCGGGCATGAGAAGTCATTTTTCTACAGAACATCACCAAATGACGCTTCGGGCAACTGACACCAGTGTACTTCTCGAACTTCGGAGTTTTGAAATCTGGAGGAATGACAAGACCAGGCACCAAACACATGGTTAGAGCATCAAAACCGAAGGCATCAGGATCCGCTAAGGCTTTGAGTCGCTCGTCCAACACACGAAATCTTTCAGCAGGACCAATAACTTGTGGATCCTTGGTTTTCACAAGAGGGATTGCCCCTTGGAAGTTCGGCATGGGGAAGGCAAACCTCTGATAATCTGTAGTATCAGTCGAAGATGAAGGTCCACCTCGGACAACAGACGGTTCAGGTACATTCTGATTCACGATCGGGGTCTGTGCAGGCTGAGCTTGAGCAAGATTGTTCACTTGTGGAAGATCTTCATCAGGAGAGAGACCATACAGAGGATTGGTCATTGAAGTGAAACCAGGTGGAAACTCAACATTCTGATGATTGCTCTCTGACATAGCTACTGACGGCTTTCAAACTGACCCTTTACCTCTTGACACTGTTCAGTCTAGCTTCACACGCTGTCGTCTTCTAACTGTCACCACTTGTTCAAACTGAGTACCGGGAAATCAGCTGGCTAACATGGACAAAATAGGAAGGATAAGCTCTCTGGAGGAGAAAAATGCAATGCAGATGCAAATGCAATATGCAATATGATGATGCAAAAGATGCAAAGACATGGGATCACAACTGGAAACTGCCTGGAATCTGGAATGCCGGACCAAGGATCGAGTGTCTGTAACCACAAGATCCCTGTATAGTAACCCGAAATGGTAACTGAAAACCAGAGGTCAATAACTTCAGGATCATAGTGACCGGATCAAACAACTGTACTGGTAATGAGGGTATGTTGAGGTCAAGGGTTCCTGCAAACCTGTAAACAGCCCAACCCCCTCACAGGTGGTGTTCTAAAACAAGGATCCTCAGACTTGGATCAGTTATGAGAAGTGTAAGCACTTCTAACCCGGAGGTACAGTGCTTACAATAACCATAAAAATTCCTCCTCTAATTCACCTCAGTTTCCGAAGGTCAAAACTAAAGGTCATCCAGACTTAGCAGGCTTCCCAGATAGCCCTAGTATTGCAGGAAATCTGCAACACAGAGTTCTCAAGAAGAAACCCATATCTGAACCGTGTTTCATATTCCCGCACCAGACCGAAATGGAATGGGAAAGAATATGATTCACTCTAGCCTAGGTGTCACTCAGGTCCCAGGTATAGGACCTTAACTCTCAATGAAACACCCACCCACCAAAGTAAACAACAGATCCAGCCAGCAGCATGACAGTATGATATATACAAATGCAATAAAGAAAGCAGTAAAGCAAACTGTACATAAATAAATACACAAATACAAATAAGCACATAACACCCCAGTAAACACAAATCAATCAAGCGCTAGGAGGAACCCACAAAAAGAACCAGAAGCCCTGGTTGCAGTATAAGGGTCCCCAGCAGAGTCGCCAAGCTGTCGCTCCCGAAAGATGGGACTGGCCCAAATAAAGGTACAGACGCGAACGGTCGGCGAGAGGGACAATGAGAACACACAGCCGTGAACTCACTGGAGATGAAAAGAGTCGCCAGCTAGGCATTTTTATCCCGGAGGAAAGGCAATGCTGCATAGACCTAGAAAGATATGGATAAGACGGTTTGCGAACCAGAGAGACTGAGAAAGGGGGTTGGTTACAACTTGGGAAGGTATTAGCACCCAGATTGTCCGTCGTACTCGACGGGATCCACGCTTAAAAGATTTGTGTTTTAAAGGGGTAGTGTCAGTGCAATCTGTGTATAAAATAGCTGGAAAAGATGTACAGGTGTCAGTGTATAGTGTATAAGTGATATGAAGTATGAAAGTGTCAGTGTAAGAACAGGAATAAGATGCTCAAGAACATGAGGCTAAAGAATGAAGCTGGAAAGAGGGGGGATGTACAGAGACTTTTGTTCGATAACTGTTAAGTTATGCCTACATATCCTCTCGTGCAATGAGGAAGTCAGAACACCGTAGTTCGACCCAAAGAGACTGAAAGATGAATTGACTTGTGAACTGCTTACTTGCCTATGCTCAAGTGTATGACCTGTCTGGCTCAGGTGCAAACTGTCTTGCATTAGACGGAAGAAGCGAGTTCTCGTTTATGAATGAATGAGATGAGAAAAGAATCCCGGAGGAGACGATTATTGTTTGTTTTTTGTGTTTTCAGTCTTTTATTACTTTTGAAAGTTTGTCATAAGTTAATGAGCTTAAGCCTAAACCAATGGATTTAGTAAACTCATCACATCATCCCTCTGATTAGGGGTAATGAGAATACCTTAAGTGTGAAGTCAGATTCTCACACTTAATCACCTTTGATGTAGGGTTAAGATCATTAACCTACTTGTGATTCTTTAGATGTTTTTGTTGTTTTTTTGTTTAGTGTTAAGTAATGAGGTTAAGCCATAATCAAGGATTAAACAGACTCATTACACCATCCTAATAGAAGGATAATAGATGAGAATGTTTAAGCTGAGGAAAACTCCTCAACTTAATCCATGATTAGGGATTAAACTCATGACAAAACAAGCCTTTGATTAAGTGGATTTTGCTTAATGGTATGATGATGAAGTGAGTTTTATGATTTGTAAGACAACTTGAGGGGGACTTGTCCATTAACACTAGGGTTAGTCCTTCTTAACCAATTAAGGAAGAATTAGAACCCTAACGCAAGGCCCAAGTTACAAGTGTAATGTCTTGATGATTATTAAGTGAATTGATTAAGAGATTTAAACACATTAAGGGTTTAACACTTAGGATTAAAGTTATACACTCCATCCTAATAGAAGGATGCAGGCATAAGCTTAATCACAAAGCCTTAAAGCCTTTAGGGTTTAATCCCCGATTATGAGATGAGAAGAGAAGACTCAAAGAGACACAAAGGTAAAAGCTAAGTAGGAAAAGTCTAATCCTAATATTCACATGCACGGATGGTCCTAGGTTAGTGTGGTCTGCTATCCTAATGAAGGAGAAGAAATAAGAAGAGAAAGGAGAAGCTCCATGGTGGCCTAAGCACACCTCCAGTCGAGAAAGAATAAAAGAAGATGATGAATAAGAGAAGAAGATGAGGAAAATGAATTAAGATGAATAAGACATAAGATAAAAAAATGAGAATGCGAAATGGAGATAAGATGAAAAATGAACAAACAGAGCCTACACCAGTAGGACTTCCAGATGCAACAGCATGCAATAAGTAAAATTGGGACCCAGCGTTACCTAACGGAGGAGGTCTGTTGCCTCTTCAACACACGCAAGAGGAATCAAGAAATAATATCAAGAAGATTCACACAATTAATTCCAGGACAGATTTCAACAGTCAAGCGCAATTGTTCATTATTAGGATATCAGATAGATGTCGAATGTAAACTTCCCGTATCCAAGCCGACCAACAAAGAGAAACAGAGTTAACAAGAATGTTTATCAGGACAAGTCTTCAAGTCCAAGGAACCATTCGACACAAGGTGATCACCGAAGTCGAACAGTAAGCCTACAAAACAATCGAACACAAACTAGAACCGAAATTAAATACAATTATATTTATTTAAACTCAAATAAATTGAATAATTATATTAGAAGTAATAAACAAAATTATACCAAAAAAAACTAATAGGTTCTAAACTTAATTAACAACTAAAAACAAATAAATTGCAAAAATTATAGAAACGAAATCTAGTTACAAAAGCAAAATAAATAAGAAAATAAAAAAAATAGAGGGATCGTCTGCTGGAAAGTGAGGGTGCCGATAGAGAAACAAATAAATGGGCTGAATGGCCTAAAGCCCATAGGATAACAACAACAACCAAAGAGAAGAATGAGTTAGGATCATAAAGGCTCTTGAATGAAGACCAACATCAGCGTGGCTCTTGAATGGAAAAAACACATCCAACCCTTTTTTCCAAAATCTCGCTAGAAAGAAAAAAGAGAAAGACAACGCGTGCGCCGTTCTCCCGTTCGTGACTTCCACAGCCCTCCCTGTCTCTCTCCGACGATCCAACATACGCGACCGCACGGAGCCTCCACCTTCTTCGAACGGCGCCGGTCCAATCCTCCGTCGCGGCTCATCTCCAAACTCTTCGCAGCTTCTTCTTTCTGTTTTAAGTGTGAATCGCGACGCTCATCTCCAATCCTCGGTGTTCGTTGTTCAGAAAAGGGGGAAGGTCATCGACGCCATGACCCTCGCGGCGAAAACAACAACAAAATTATCCTCTTCTCACTCGTGGTCTTCCCTCTTCAGCTTTGATTTGGCGGTGAGTTTCGAAGAAATCTCTCTCTCAAGTTGCGTTTTCGATCTAACTCACCACACTTCTTCTCTTTTCTGATTTGCTTTTCGATCTCTGTTTCTGATTTTTGTGTGGTTTTCTGTGTGGTTGTTGCTGTTGAGTGATGTTGTGAAGAGGATTTTGTAAAGGTGATGAAGGATGATTGTGGTTGATTTGAAGTGATGGAGGCTGGGTTGTTGTGGTCGAAAAGTGGTTCAAAATACACAATATGTTTGGTTGATTTTGTGTGAAGAAGGTGGTGGTGGTGCAACGGTTTATAAGAGTGAGGGGAAATCAATGCATCAGTTTTTTTTGTTTTGTTTAAATGGTTGGATGTGTTGGTTAAAGGTGATGAAGAGTGACGAGTTTGTGTTTGTGTTGTTTTTTTGATTGGTGCTGTGTTGAGATGAAGGTAAAGGGATTTGAAAATGGTTCTGTTATGTTGTTTTTTGCAGGTGAAGTTTTTGTGCGATAAGGTTGCTGCGTTTGGCTCAAGGCAGCGTTTGGCTCAAGGCATATGTACTTTGGGTGCAGGGCAAAAAGCTGTTTCATTGCTGCAGGTTTAAGCTAGATGTGGGGAGAATGCCAACATTAAAACAAATCTGCTAAAAAAAATAAAATAAAATAGACATACTAACTAAAGTAGACTTGTTAAAAATAACAAATTAAATTGTAAAATAAAATATGAATTAATAAAACTAAACTGAATATAAGCTAAATAAAAAATAAACTTTCCTAAAATGAAATATAAATTGATTAAATTAAATTAATAATTAAATATAATTATCTAATTAAAATTAACTAATTAAAACATAAAATAATAGAAAAAGTAAAGCTACATGGGAATTAGAAAGTGATAATAATAATAAGATAACTTATTTAACTAAGAAATTAGAATATAAGCAAAACATGATAAAATGAGTCAGACAATGTAAGACAGAGATAAAATTGAATGAAACAAAAATGCATGATTATGCAAAGGACTAAAAAGAATGCGAAAACAACTGATTATCAAATAAATTGATGAAATGCGTCAGATGAAAGAGAATTCGGTCAAAATTTAGATAATCAGGACCAAAACCTCTCATGAACCACAAGTAGATAATCTGATGAATTCTATGCACCATCCAACTTGACTTTGAACGCTCATTGCCTGAGAAAAATCCCTGTGAATAGTCCTTGTGAATGAAACCCTTGAAGACCACTAAACCAGGGACATAAACCCTAATTCAGTAATAGGAGTCTAAGAATATGACGCCATTGATGACTGCAAAGCCAAGGCGTTGAATTCCTCTGATAATCCGCAAATAGGATGTGAAACCCTAATTTCTTCAGAAAATGTGATCCCATGTCTTAGGAGACTATGCAAATGGTATGCAAAATGCGTATGATATGCAAACGAGAAGCAGAAAAAGATACAAAAGCCAGAGGGCAAATTTAGGGTGTCTACAAAGGGCACTTGTGCCAACTTCTTTAAGCTTTTTAGAACCCTCTTAGGATGTTGATACCCCTCTGGTCTTGAGTTGATGCTTGTGCCTTGAGAAATTTTGTGTTTGTTTGCTTTTGAAGCTCATTCACTTTTATACATGCTCACTTCACTTCTTTTGCTTCTTTACTTCTCATGATGTAAATACTTGAGTATGTGTGCTTCTTCTCTTCATCCCATGTAATCCTTAGGAACTTTCTTAACATGTTAGGGTTCTGGTCTTGAACTTTGTGATGTTTCTTTGTCTAGTTTTCTTTGTTTCATCTCATGTTCACTTTGTATTGTCATGATAATCCATGTTGCTTCATTGTGAGTGGTATAGTTTCCATCTCATTCTTATGCTTTGTATTTGCATTTGGCATTTGTGATTAAGACTTTACTTCTAATTGTGTGGCTTTGGTTTGATCTTATGTACATTTTGTGTTGCATTTATTCTTATGTCAATAACCATTTCAGGGGCTTTAGTAAGTGAGAGGTGTGGATGTGATTCCCACATCTCCGAGTCTTATCTCTTCTTTTCTCTTTTCCTTATTATCTTACTTGTGATTGTTGGGGCTTAGGCCTTACTTCCTCCCTCTTCTATTCTTCATTCTTCTCTTTCTCTTCTTCTTTCTTTCTTCTTTAGGATAGTAAATCTCACTAACCTAGGATTTTCTATGCATGATAACAATTAGGATTCATTAGTCCCCCATTAGACTTTTACCTTTGAGATCCTTTTGTTTCTCTTCTCTTCTCATCTCAAAACCCTAAAAAGACACTTAATAAAGATTGAAGTGGTCTCCTGTGCAATAGCCTTATTCCATGATACACTTGTAGTCTTACCATCTTGGGATAGTACAAACTTGTCTTGTGATGCACAAGTCTGATCAAGATACCATCTTCACCAAGAAAATCATAAAAAAATACTTCTTCACAAAAAATACAAAACACACTTAATAAATTTAATGAGTTAGTGAGCCTAAGCCATAATCTCTAGAATCAAGTTTTGGGGATCTTTTCCTTACTTGAGTGTGCTTTTTCTATTATTCCATCTTGGAATATAGTAGCAAGTACACATTCCATGGAAAAGAGCTTGAGTTCACTTCCTTGTGCCACACTCATAAAAAATCATAAAATACACTGGACAAACAATAAACGTCTCTCCTTCGGGACTTCTTTTCTCATCACCTTCACTCTCAATTTACGGACTTGCTCCTACTTGTCATTTTGCAAGACGGTAACGCATTCTTTGTCCGAGCCAGCAACACCTGAGCATTGACATAGGCAGTTCAAGCCTTAAGGCACAAGAAATCTTTTCCACCCCTAGTTAGGGGAACTACGGCGACTCTGATCCTCATTGTCCAGATGAGGTACGTAGGCAGCGGGGTAGGGCCTGTTCGAGCACAATCTTTATTTTCCCTACATGTTTTCTCTTTGTTTTCTTTCTCAGTTGCTTTTCCAGTTCCAGTTCCTTTTCGTTTGAAGCAACTTTCATTTCTTCACCCTTTGAAACAGTTTCTTTGCAAGCGTGGATCTCGTCGGGTAAGGCGGACGATCTGGGGTGCTAATACCTTCCCAGGTCGTAACCGACTCCCGAACTCAGTTTCTTTGGTTCGCAGGACCCGTGTCCTTTCTTTTCTTTCTTCGGTTTATGCAACATTACCATTCCCGTTCCTTCGGGATAAAAATGCCTGGCTAGCGACTCTAACCTTTTCCGCGCCACTTTCGCGTTTGTACCAGGAAGGAAATCCGTGGAGTGACAGCTGGCGACTCTGCTGGGGACTTCCTAACCAGAGTATCTCTGGTTCCCTTGAGAGTATATCCTAGCGCTTGCATGTTTCTGTTTCATTGGGTGTTGATTGTTTGTTGTTGCATGTTTTATTTACTGTTGTTTATTTACAGTTTTATTTACAGCTTTATCTACAGTTTTCAGTATTTATTTTCTGCATCATATATTATTACTGGACTGTCTGGACTGGATTTTCTTTTTGGTGGGCTTAGGTGATACTGTTTCTGTGAGATGAGCTCATTACCAAGGCTCAAGAGCACCTTAGGACTTAGAGTGGTTCCACTTTAGCCTCATGAGATTTTGTCATGGGGGTAGTAGTGAGTTCCACGCCCAGATTTGCGACCGTCTTGGAAATGTCTTGATTTGGGGATCTTCCTCTTTCATTTCATAACCTTGATAGTTATGTGCAGCTGGGGACCGATCATTGAGAACCTTATGGAAACATCCCTCTCTAGTGGTGACAGTGGCTGACCACATTGTGTGGCAAACCCATTCGCACCCGAGGGCCCACATGGAACTTACATAGGATGACCTTGTTTTCCCAGACTCAGCTGAGGCCTCCCTGCGTAGTACATAATGCCAAACCGATTCCCTGATTTGGTCATGATCCATTTCTCGGAAATGGTGAAAGTATTATTGCTATTTGGCTTTGAGAGTCCGTGATGTTTGACCCGGAGCACACCAGTGAGATTGGGAGGGGTTTATAGGTTTGCAGGAACCCTTGGCCTCTACATACCCTCATTATCAGTGTGGTCCTTGTTATGATTTGGTCTTTATGGTTCTGGATTTCTTGGTCTCTTGGTTCTAACGGTTTCTATCAGAGGGTTATGGCTCAGAGGATCTTGGTTTTCAGTTATGCAGAGGGTCCTAATATTCAGTATCTAGTGTCCAGATGGTCCCAGATTGATCATGTGCCTGCATTGCATTTGCATCGCATCATACTTGCATTAACTAATTGTGTTTCCATTTTTCAGGTTGTTGTTCGCAATTTAGCACCTAGTTCTGGTAATTATAAGCTCTCCAGATGGCAGAAGTTAAGAGAATTACAAGGAAAAAGAATGTTCATTACACTTTTCTCCAACTAGAAGTCAAGAGTGTTCAGAAATTAATAGGGCTGATGAATGACCAAGTCTTAGGGAATTTCAGAAAGAGGTATGGTCAGATATTGAAGTACATGGACAAACCTACTGCAGACCAGAAGGATAGCTTGCACACTTTGCTTCAGTTCTATGATCCTTTGTTGCGGTGCTTTGTATTTCCAGATTTTATCTTGGCTCCTACCTTGGAGGATATTTCCAGCATTTTGGGTATTCCTGTCAGAGATAATTTGCCTTACTATGGGTCTGAGGTGGTTCTCAAGGAAGAAGACATAGCCAGAGTTTGTCATTTACCAGTTGCTAAGGTCAAGAAGGCTTTGAAGGACAGTGAAGGCAGAGGACTCCCTTGGGATGTGCTTATACCAGAGGCTGAAGAGTATGCCAAAGAGGGTAAGTGGGGAGATTTTGGGGCTGTGGTGGCTTTGATGGTGTATGGATCTAGTCTTTTCCTGGGAGAAAAGGAGTTTGTGAGCTTGGAGGTGATCTCCATTTTTGCTAAAGGCAATCCTGTGCCAACTCTGTTGCGAGATTTCTACTACAATGTTCATTAACGGAATGAGAAAGGCAGAGGTGGACCAGTGGGCTGTTGTGCTCCATTGTTTGTTGAGTGGTTTGCTAGGCAATTGCCAAAGTCAGGCTCTTTCAAGGATATGAGAGATGAATGGAGGTGGTCTAGGAGGCTAATGGGGCTGACTTCTGAGGATATAACTTGGGGTTATGATAGAGATTTGTTGGGAAAGGAGTTGCTGGTTAGTTGTGGAAGATTTGCTGGTGTGCCTTTGCTAGGAAGAAAGGGTGTGATCAGTTATCATCCAACATTAGCCAGGAAGCAATTTGGCTATCCTCTGAGAGATCCACCGAGTATGGAAGAATTTGCTGAGTCTTTGTATTTTCCTATGGAGGGAAACAAAGAGTTGGTAATACAAGCATCTCAGGCTTGGGCTCACAGGGTGAAGAAAGGTAAGAAGGACTTTGGAAGAGTAGATCCCAAGACATATCCTCCTTTTGCTACATGGTTGCAGAAACGTGTAGAAGAAGTGCTCATGCCATTTTCAGTGGAAGCTCCATTGTATACCAAAGAAGTGCCATGTCAGAATACTATCTCTCTTGAAGAATATAAGAAACTGGAAGCTCAGCTGCACGAGGTTCAGATAGAGAATGCTAAAATGGTTAACTTGTACCACCTTGCCATTCATGCCAAAAATGAAGCAGAGGAAAAGCTACGGAAGATGCAAGCTTCATTAGGAGCAAAGAAAAAAGAGTTTGCTGGAAGGGAAGCTCACTTTCAGAGATTGGGTCTAATGGAATCAAAAAGAGAAGCAAAGTGTAAGAAGACTTTGAAGACTCTTAAAGAAGCTCGCCAGTCCATTGTTTGGTTGCAAGGCCAAAGGGAACAGGAGCAGAAGAAGTATAAAGAAAAAGAAGAGTTTTTCGAGGTACAGATGGCCTTCAAGAAAGAAGAAGTGGAACAAGTCCACAAGATACGAAGGGAAAAGACTCAATAGTTGGCACAAAGTCAGATGGCCCTGGAGGAGGCATTGAAGAAGATTGAAGAGCTCAAGCTGAGAGCAGGTGTGAAGAAGAACAGGACAGAGGTGGTGGCTGCAGAAGAAGAACCGGAGTCTTTAGTCTAGATTTTCTTTGTTGATGATTACCTATAGGCTTGTTGTAGGAGTCTTGATTTATCATTTGTCTTTGTTTATGTATTGACTTGTAACTCTCCGGGGAATTTTGTTTGTGCTCTAACTTTTGGCCGGCAGTGGGTTATCCATGTTATGCAGTGTTAATATTCAAATTACCATTTCTAAGTACGCAAAACTTGTTAGTCTGAGACTGCTAAGATCTGAACACTCTTCAAAGGGAGAATATGAAAATTAATGCTCAAAATGGATATCTGGAGCAAATACCAGAACTGGGGCATATAAATGCCTAAACTTGGAAACATGAGTAGTTACATTGCATGCATATAACGTGTTTGTTGTTTTGCAGGTAGTTCTTCAGTTTCTAACGTTTATGTCCTTTCAGGCACTATAGCTCCCAGGAAGGTCCGAGAACAGCCAATTGTACACAGATATCCCACAAGAGTCAATAGAGAAAGAGTGATGGATCAGATGCAGGCTGATTTAGCTGACTTGAGATTGAGAATGGACAATTTCATGACCTTTATGGCAGGGATGGGTCAAACTCAGGAACGCTTACGTGAGATGGTGGAAAATAGTCAGGCCAGGAACAACGGGGCTGTTGATGGAGGTAATCGCAACGGTGTTGGCGCCCGTCAAGTTGAAATCCCTATGGCACAGCCAGGGATCACCATTATCAATGATGGACTGAACAATGTGCAAATGGATGGTCAAGATGAACAGTTTACTTTGCTGGACGAGGCAGAAGGCCAAGGGGCTGAAATGAACAGAAAGTTTGAAGAGATGGCTGAGCAGATCCGTGCCATTCAATCTCAGAGCTCCCTAGGGTTTGATATTACTGACTTGGGCTTGGTTCCAGGGGTTAGAATCCCTTACAAGTTCAAGGTCCCTACTTTCGAGAAGTACAACGGCACGGCTTGCCCGAAGACTCACCTTTAGTCCTTTGTAGGAAGAATTGATGCCCATACTAATGACGAGAAGTTATGGATGTATTACTTCCAGGATAGCCTGGTGGGGGGCTCCTTGGAGTGGTATATGAAGCTGAGTAGGGTTAACATTAAGAGCTGGAAGGATTTAGCTGAGGCGTTCGTGAAGCAATACCAGTACAATTTGGACATGGCTCCAAATCGCACTCAATTACAGACCATGTCTCAAAATGCTAAGGAGGGGTTTAAGGAGTACGCTCAAAGGTGGCGTCAACTTGCTGCCAGAGTACATCCACCCTTGTTGGAGAATGAGATGGCTGATATGTTCATGGGAACATTGCAAGGGGTGTTTATCGAGAGGTTGGCGTCTTGTTCGGCAACCAAGTTCAATGATATCGTGATAACAGGCGAGAGGGTCGAAACTCTGTTAAAGATGGGGAAGATTCAGGACACCGGTGCGAGTAGCTCAAGCGGTGTAAGAAAAGCTTTTAATGGACCTCTAAGAAGGAGAGAAGGTGAAACCAATGTTGTGTACAGCCGAGGACGGGGCCGAGGATAAAGAAGATCATATGAGCAAGTGGCAGCTGTCACTATTCCTTCAAGTCCTGTACAACAGGTACAGACTCAACCACAACAGCAACAACAACAACAGCCACAACGTAACAATTATCAGCAGAGGCCTTATCAACCGAGACAAGCTCGTCCGGCTAATAGGGTGCTTGAACCCATTCCCATGACATATACGGCACTGCTGCAGAGGTTGCTAGACTTGAACTTTGTACAATTGAGGACACTAGCACCACCTCCACCTGGAGAGCTTCCAGTGGGGTACGATGCCAATGCGAGATGCGCGTTCCATTCAGGAGCACCTGGGCACTCAACTGAGAAGTGCAGGGCACTACAACATAAAGTTCAAGATTTGATCAACTCAAAGGCGATTAACTTTGCACCACCGCCTAATGTTACATCAAACCCTATTCCGAACCATGGAGGGGCGAGGATAAATGTTGTTGACGGGGGTGAGAAGTTAAGCTTGATTCTGAATGTAGAAGAGGTGAAGACTCCATTGCTGGTAGTGAAGGAAAGGTTGTTGAAAGGACAAGTATTCCCGGGGTGTGGTTCTGAGTGTGAAAAGTGTTTAAGTTCAGTGAATGGCTGTGAAGACCTGAAGGTGGGGCTGCAGTATTTGATTGATGAGGGGTCGTTGCAGTTTGATAAGGTTGATGATAGAGGTGATGGTATATCTACCATAACAATTTACTATTATCCAGCTGAAGTACCTTCCAGGAGGGAACCTGTGACTATTTATGCTCCAGAAGTTAGTCCTGTTACTATTACTGTTCCCGGACCTGTTCCTTATACTGATGATAAAGCCATCCCGTGGCATTATGGCTCAGATGTATATGTGGAAGGACAGAAGGTCGAGAGTAAGGCAATAACGATTGACCCGACTGTGGTGAACGTCAGAGGAGTTGGTGGTTTTACGAGAAGCGGGCGTCTTTTGGCTCCTCAAGCTCTGAGAGGAGATCCTGAAGCTGAAGCTGTTGTAAAGGCTAAAGGAAAACAGATAGCGGCCGAAGAAATGACAACTCCTGCTGTTGGACAAGGTACTTTCGAGAAAGAAGTGGAGGAGTTTATGAGAATAATAAAGAAGAGTGATTACAAGGTGGTTGAGCAGTTGAATCAGACGCCGTCCAAAATATCAATTATGTCTTTGCCGATGTGTTCTCCAGCTCACAGAGAAGCCTTGCTGAAAGTGTTATAGATGGCATACGTTCCACAGGAGATAACTGTTAATCAATTGGAAGCTGTAGTGGGCAGTGTGAATGCTAGCCATGGGTTGGGCTTCACGGATAGAGATCTTACTTCAGAAGGCCGCAATCACAACAAAGCACTGCATATTACTATGGAGTGTAAGGGTGATGTCTTGTCTCATGTCTTAGTTGATACAGGCTCTTCTCTCAATGTACTCCCTAAGAAAGCCTTAATGAAGTTGAATGTTGATGGCATCGTCTTGCGACCCAGTGATTTAATTGTTAAAGCCTTTGATGGGTCCCGGAGGTCTGTGTTCGGGGAAGTTGAGTTACCTGTTGAAATAGGGTCGCAAGTATTCAAGATCACGTTCTATGTCATGGATATTCAGCCTGCGTACAGTTGCTTGTTGGGGCGTCCCTGGATCCATGCTGTAGGTGCAGTGATGTCCACATTGCATCAAAAGCTGAAATATGTGGTTAATGGCCAAGTAATCATTGTGTGTAGAGAAGAAGACATCTTTGTAAGTCACCTGTCAACTTTCAAATACGTGGAGATGGACGGAGAGATTCATGAAACGTTGTGTCAGGCTTTCGAAGCGGTTAATGTCAGCATTTTGGCTCCGGCAGAGAGGAATAATAAGAAGGAAGGGATCTCCATTTACTCCTACAAGCAAGCCAAAGAAGTGGTACAATCCGGAAGCGCCCAGGGCTGGGGCAGGTTGCTGGAATTAGAGAGGAAAGATGACAAGTTTGGTCTTGGTTATCAGCCTGGTGGGTCCAACTGGCCTCAGGGTAATAAAGCCATCACTTTCACAAGCGCCGGAATGCTCTATTGCAACAACATATGTGCAACAAGCGAAGAAGGAGTAAGTGACTGTGACTGGGATAGCTGGATTCACCCATGTGCACTTGGGGAGGAGCTCAAGAATTGGTCTGCCGAGGATTTCGTTCAAGTTATCTGGCAATCAAAGTAATTTACTTGTTTCCTTTTTATCATGCTGTATGTCAATCCTGCACTCTTCCCAAGGTGCACGGATCCATTTGTAGGGCCACCATGCTTTTGATGCATATATATTTTTCCATGAAATAAAGGACATTTTTTCAAGCAAATTGTGTTCTCTTTCTTTCATTTTAAAATTTTTCACAAAAATAAAATGGCAATGTTTTCCTTTTCTTGTGTTTTGTGTGTTTGCGTCTCTTTTGAAAAAAAGAACAGATTTTGAAATAAGCACATCATCTGTGCAGTGTTAATCATCCGGATTCTAGTGATAACGTTCCTGCTATGACCATGCATGACTTCGACAATCCTATCTGCCAAGTTGATGAAGGGGTTGAGGAAGACTTTGAACTCCCCAAAGAATTGGTCACGTTGTTGAAACAAGAGGAAAGGGTCATTCAGCGTCATCAGGAAGAGATAGAGATCATCAACATAGGGACATAAGATGTAAAGAAAGAGATAAAGATTGGGGTCAGTCTGCAGGCCGAGGTAAAGAAAGAGTTTATTGGTATGCTACGTGAATATGTGGATATCTTTGCTTGGTCGTATCAAGATATGCCAGGGTTGGATACTAACATTGTTGTGCATAAGCTACCACTCAGAGAAGACTGTCCTCCTATGAAACAAAAGATGAGAAGAAATCGTCCTGACATGGCGATGAAGATCAAGGAGGAAGTTCAAAAGCAGTGGGATGCCGAATTCCTTGCCGTAACTAGTTACCCACCTTGGGTAGCTAACATTGTGCGTGTACCAATGAAAGACGGCAAAGTTCGGATGTGCGTTGATTATCGGGACCTAAATAGAGCAAGTCCAAAGGATGACTTTCCATTACCACACATTGATGTGCTGGTAGATAACACCGCTCAATTCTCGGTATTTTCCTTCATGGATGGCTTCTCCGGGTATAATCAGATCAAAATGGCACCGGAAGATATGGAGAAAACAACGTTCATTACCCGGTGGGGTACATTCTGCTACAAGGTGATGCCCTTTGGTTTGAAGAACGCTGGGGCAACGTATCAGCGGGCTATGGTCACGTTGTTCCATGACATGATACACAAGGAGATTGAATGCTATGTGGATGACATGATTTCCAAGTCCCGAGACGAGGAATAGAATCTGGTCAATCTCAAAAAGCTGTTTGATAGACTGATAAAGTATAAGCTGAGATTGAATCCAAACAAGTGCACTTTCGGAGTGCGTTCCAGAAAATTGTTGGGTTTTATTGTTAGCCAGAAAGGAATCGAGGTGGATCCTGCAAAAGTAAAAGCAATACAAGATATGCCTGCACCGAAAACAGAAAAAGAAGTGCGCGGGTTTTTAGGGAGATTGAACTACATTTCACGGTTCATATCTCATCTAATTTCCACGTGTGAGCCAATTTCAAATTGTTGAGAAAAGAACAAACGGTCAGGTGGAATGAGGACTGTCAAATAGCCTTAGAAGAGATAAAAGATTATTTGCAGACACCTTCGATTCTAATGCCTCCAGTTCCAGGACGACCACTTATCATGTACTTGATTGTGCTAGAAGGGTCAATGGGGTGTGTTCTAGGACAACATGATGAGTCTGGTCGAAAAGAGTACGCTATTTATTACCTTAGCAAAACTTTTACCGACTGTGAATCTCGTTACTCACTGCTCGAGAAAACTTGCTGCGCTTTGGTATGGGTTGCTCGCCGACTGAGACAGTATATGTTGACCCATACCACACTGCTAATCTCAAAAATGGACCCTGTCAAGTATATTTTCGAGAAACCAGCTTTAACCGGAAGGGTTGCAAGGTGGCAAATGATCTTAACAGAGTATGACATACAATATACTTCCCAGAAAGCCATCAAGGGAAGTGTATTGTCGGATTACCTGGCACAACAACCTCTTGAAGATGACTATCAGCCAATGAAGTTTGATTTCCCTGATGAGGACATCATGTACCTCAAAGCAAAAGATTGCGAGGAACCACTTCCGGAGGAGGGGCCAGACCCTGAATCCAAATGGAAGTTGATGTTTGATGGGGCAGTCAATATCAACGGACATGGAGTTGGTGTTGTTTTTATCACTCCTGAAGGTGATCACTTTCCCTTCGCTGCCAGAATTACTTTTGGCTGCACCAACAATGAAGCGGAATACGAAGCGTGTATAATTGGAATAGAGGAGGCTATTAATCTTCGGATCAAGACCCTCGATATATTCGGAGATTCAGCCCTCATTATCAATAAGATTACCGGCAAGTGGTATACACATTAAGAACATTTAGTTCCTTATAGGGACTATGCCAGAAAACTATTGACGTTTTTCACAACGGTTAAGCTTCAGTACATACCACGAGATGAGAATCAATTTGTCGATGCATTGGCTACTCTCTCTTCGTCCATCAAAGTCTTGTGTTGGAACTACGTACCCAGGATTGACATTTCCATGCTTGACGCACCAGTTTATGCTTTCTCTATAGACGCAGTGTCTGATGAGAAACCTTGGTACTTTGATATCAAGCTCTTCCTGGAAAAGCAAGAATACCCAGCCGGGGCATCATCCAACGACAAGAAGACTTTAAGACGACTTGCTCCTAGTTTCTTCTTGAATACAGAAGGGGTTTTGTATAAGAGGAACTTTGACATGGTCTTGCTCAGATGCCTGGATAGACACGAAGCAAGCCTGTTAATGCAAGAAGTTCACGAGGGATCTTTCGGTACTCATGCAGGAGGGCATGCAATGGCTAAAATGTTGTTAAGATCGGGGTACTATTGGATGACAATGGATGAAGACTGTTGTTCGTATGCCTGTAAGTGCCACAAGTGCCAGATTTATGCAGACAAGGTGCATATTCCTCCTAGCCTGCTCAACGTCATGTCATCTCCTTGGCCCTTTTCTATGTGGGGCATTGACATGATCGGGAAAATAGAGCCTACTGCTTCAAATGGTCATCGTTTCATTCTGGTTGCGATCGATTACTTTACTAAGTGGGTTGAAGCAGCGTCTTATGCCAATGTCACTCGTCAAGTGGTAGCCATATTTTTGAAAAGGGACATTATCTGCAGATACAGAGTGCCCGAGCGAATCATTATTGACAATGGTTCCAATTTGAATAACAAGATGATGGCAGAGTTGTGTCGGGACTTCCAGATTCAGCATCAGAATTCTTCTCCTTATCGACCAAAGATGAAAGGTGCGGTAGAGGCAGCAAACAAGAATATCAAGAAGATTGTGCAAAAAATGGCTGTCACTTACAAGGATTAGCATGAGATGCTACCATTTGCGCTGCATGTGTACCGAACATCAGTCAGGACATCAACCGGGGCAACTCCTTTCCCATTGGTATATGGTATGGAGGAAGTCTTGCTTGTCGAGGTAGAAATTCCTTCATTGCGTGTGATGATGGATGTGAAGCTTGATGAGGCTGAGTGGGTACGTGCTCGATATAATCAGTTATATCTAATTAAGGAAAAGAGATTAGCGGCTATCTGTCATGGTCAACTTTATTAGAGGAGAATGAAGCAAGCATTCGACCAACGAGTATGTACTCGGGAGTATCAAGTAGGCGAGCTTGTACTCAAGAGGATCATTCCTCCAGGTTCAGATCACAGGGGCAAGTGGACCCCAAACTACGAAGGACCATTCATAGTGAAGAAAGTTTGCTCAGGTGGGGCACTGATGCTCACCACTATGGATGGAGAAGATTTCCAATCCCCTGCTAACTTGGACGCAGTTAAAAAATACTTCGCATAAATAGATCCGCTGGACACAAAAACAAAATTAAAGTCCAGGCAAGAAAAGGGCATCCCGGCGAGCTAAAAACAGAATAAAAAGCTCGGGCAAAAGTTAGGGAAAATAAATAAAAATAATGTACACCCGCTGAGTTGAAAAGCCACATCGGACAACTCAGGCAAAAAAGGTATCCCGGTGGATTGAAAACCCGAAAGGGCGATCCACGCAAAATAAGGGAATGAACGAACAACTGCGATCCGGGTAATCTGAACCAAATCATTGTTTTGTACAGCCTGACAATATTAGAAGGATAGGAATCAGTCCCTTCATCGTTTCAGAAAGCAAAGGCAAGAATGGAGAGTTTTGAAGACATGCTGGTCATAGCAAGAAGGAAACTTATTGGGATGTCGTGCCCATTGCCATTAGGATAGTTTATTTTCTCAATTTTATGGTAGCTACTTCTTTCCAGGTGGTTACTTCCTAATGTAAAAACTTTTCCTATTCAGAGGCCTTTCAATAAAAGAATATTCAGTCAAAAAGTTGTGTTGTGTTTATCTGTTGTTTGCAAAAATGTCCTGAATTTTTGGGAAAAAAAATAAGCATTGCATCTAAAACATGGTGATTATTTGAAAAATGACACTGCAGAGAAACATTTGAAATCCTCTTTGAGTGTCGGGTGACGATGGATGAACAGGTCATACCATGCAAGTCCCCGGGGCACATATGTGTTTTTTGTTGTTGCAGGTTTTGCAGGATGGCGTCACATTCTCCCAAGCAGAAATTTCTCCAGCTGAGTTAGAGCAGGTGGGATCCCCAAGCAGTTTATTTTCCCACAAGTGAAGTATGCCTAGCAGGAAGTGGGAGGCCCATTCCCCACAAAGTTTATAACTGACAAAACTCTTTTCCTAAGCAAAGGATGTTTGAGGAAGCATCTCCCCAGCCATGTTGGAAGAACGCCATTCCCCCGCAGAGTTTCATGTTTGAGAAGCCACCATCATTGAAATGTTCCCCAACACTCGTCTGTGTTTGATAGTTGCTTTTGCTCGTCTGCATTTCCCAACACTCGTCTGTGTTTGATAGTTGCTTTTGCTTGTCTGCATTTCCCAACACTCGTCTGTGTTCACGACACTGCTTGTTTTGCCTTCCCCAGCAGTTGCCCATGGTTGATAGGTGTGGTTGCTCGTCTGCATTTCCCAACACCCGTCCGTGTGCAACTTCCTTTTTGTACTTGACATTCATCTGTGTTTGATTTTTGTTTGTTGCTCGTCTGCATTCCCCAAAGATCGTATATGTTTGTTATCCGTTTGAAGCTCGTTTGCATTGTCTGGATGCTCGTCTGTATCATCCCTCACACTCGTCTGTGTTTAGTTTATATCCATATGTGTTGATTTGATAATCAGTCTGGTACTCGTCTGTATTGCTACTCCAATTGCTCGTTTGTATTAGATTTCTGGTATTCGTCTGTACCGTTGGCTGATATTCGTATGTATCATCGCCTGAAGCGCTCGTCTGTGTTTCTTAGATCATCGTCTGATATTCGTTTATATCATCGACTTATGGCACTCATATGTGTTTTCTTGATGATCATCCAATGCTCGTCTGTGTTGAAGAGGTTTGAAGTCCTGATGGTGGGATTAAACGTCAAAATGGTTACCGGTCCTGGCGTAACAGGTTTACCCAAAGGAGATTCGTCTATCTCAAGCACCGCTTATTATTATTGCACCTGGCGTAACAGGTTTTCTGAAGAAGACTCGTCTGTCTTAGACCATATATCCACGGAGGATATATGAAGAGGGTTCGTCTATCCTGATTATGCATGTCTATCCCACAGACGTAAGTGCATCACCGGTCCTGGCGTAACAGGTTTATCCGAAGGAGATCCGTCTGTATCAAGTTATATATTTTATAAAGTGTAAGAGGGATCGTAGGTCCAGTTCCTGGCGTAACAGGATTGTTCGAAGAAGACTCGTCTATCAAAGTTTTGCTATATGAAGTAACAGTTCAACTTGGAAGGAACTTGTTTTCTTTCTCTCCGCTTCAATTACCAAAGCGTCATTTGGTTGGGGTTTATTTCCCATTTCTTGCATTCTCCAGCAGAGTTCAAATTTCAGGTTTTCTTGGTATTCAACCACAGTTCATCTTGAATGGTCGATAGCCCGTGCTACCGTCCTTTTCAAATTAACAGTTGCTTGAATAGGGGCAGCTGTAACACCCCAAATTTGCCCTCTTCTCTTTAAGCATTATCATCATACCATAATCATCATAAGCATATCATATCCTTGGCATCTTTGCATGGTAAAATGAAGCATAACATTCTCATGATCTAGCATTAGGCATATGATCATCTGTGGGTGGATTTGAAGCATTACAAGCTATAACAAGAGGCCCAGTGGACTTGTCCAAGTCCCATGAGGAGTACACATGGCATTCACAAGTTCAAGATTGTCGCTCCCACCAAATGACACCAGGTCAAGAGGGGTACAGACGCGAATGGTCGGCGAAAGAGAGAACATGAAGATGAACTGAAAAGAGTCGCCAGCTAGGCATTTTTATCCCGAAGGAAAGGTAATGCTGCATAAACCTAAGAAAAGAGGGATATGACGGTTGCGAACCAGAGAAACTGAGAAAGGGGGTTGGTTACAACCTGGGAAGGTATTAGCACCCAGATTGTCCGCCGTACTCGACGGGATCCTTGCTTGAAAGATTTATGTTTTAAAAGGGGTAGTGTCAGTGCTATTTTGTGTGCAAAAGCTGGAAAAGGATGCGAGTGTCAGTGTAAAAGAAATGTGAAGTGAAATAAAAGGGTGTCAGTGTAAGAAAAGAGTGTGAAGCTCAAGACTATGAGGCTTAAAAGAATAAAGGTGGAAGAGGAGGAATATACAAAGACTTTTGTTCGATAACTGTTAAGTTATGCCTACGTATCCTCTCGTGCAATGAGGAAGTCAGAACATTGTAGTTCGACTCAAAGAGACTGAAAGATAAATTGACTGATGAACTGCTTACTTGTCTATGCTCAAGTGTATGACCTTAAGGCATCTTAGACGGAAGAATCAAGTTCTCGTTTGTGAGTGAATGAGGTGAGAAAAGAATCCCGGAGGAGACGATTATTGTTTGTTTTTGGTATCTTCAATCTTTTATTGCTTTTTGTGTTTGTCATAAGTTAATGAGCTTAATCCTAAACCAAGGGTTAGTAAACTCATCACATCCTCCCTCTAATTAGGGGTAATGAGAATACCTTAAGTGTGAAGTAAGCACCTGAAACTTAATTACCATGATGTAGGATTAAGATCATTAACCTACTTGTGATTATTTATATGTTTTTTGGAGTTTTTGTTTAGTGTTAAGTAATGAGTTTAAGCCATAATCAAGGATTTAATGGACCCATTACACCATCCTAATAGAAGGATAATCGATGAGAACATTTAAGCTGAGAAATGCTCCTCAACTTAATCCATGATTAGGGATTAACCTCATGACAAAACAAAGCCTTTATAGAGTGGATTTTAGTTAATGGTAAGATTAAGAAATGGATTTTATGGTTTGTAAGACAACTTTAGGGGGACTTGTCCATTAACACTAGGGTTAGTCCTTCTTAACCAATTAAGGAAGAATTAGAACCCTAATGCAAGGCCCAAGTTACAAGCTTATTGTCTTAGTGATTATTAGGTGGATTGATTAAAGGATTTAAACACATTAAGGGTCTAACACTTAGGATTAAAGTTATACACTCCATCCTAATAGAAGGATGCAGACATAACCCTAATCACAAAGCCTTAAAACCTTTAAGGTTTAGTCCTTGATTAAGAGATGAGAAGAGAAGACTCAAAGATGACACAAAGGTAAAACTAATGGGGGACTAATCAAACCCTAATTGTAATCATGCTTGGTTGTTCCTAGGGTTTATGAAGCTTGCAAGAAAATCTTCAAGAATAGCCACCAATGGAAGAAGCAGAAGAAGGAAGGAGAAGCAGAAAGAAGCGAGACAACTTGCTTCACTTAAGAAGACAAGTTGCTTGAAGAAAGAAAGAGGAGAAGGAGCATGAATGAGAAAGCTCACTCTAATACAAAGATAAAATGCAGCAATGATGCATAAGAGAGATGAGAATAGATTATGAGAAGTGAAGGCAAATCCATTTCTCAAACACTTACCACCTGAAAAGTTAGCAAAGGAAAATGAAATGAAATGAAAATGAGAAAGATGCAATGATGCAGACCAAAACCAGAAGCATGATCAAGATGTAAATGGTGCTAAGAGATGATGCAAATGTATGTCATGAGATATGGATGATCATACATGCAATGGAGATACAAATGAGACATGAAAGGAGGCATGAAAGTTCATGAAAACTTATGAAATGCAATGTATGCATAACATGGCAAATGGATGATGCAATGATCAAACATGATTCTAATATGTCCTAAGATGTCTTATATGTCAAGTGGATGCACAAAATGTCATGGCAAGTTCATGTATGCAAGCATGTGAAGAATGAATGCAAATGAAGGCAAAGATTAGGGTTTATGTACAAGATGCAATGCAAAATTCAAAATCATAAGCAAATGACATGATAAAAAAAAATGAAAATGGGATCAAAGGTACCCTAAACCTATACAAGTTCACTACCCAAAGGGGAAGGCCAGAAGCTAAACCCTAAAGGACTTATGATTTTCCTAAATTTGCTAGGGTTTTAAGGCACCTCACAAGGAAAAATGCAAAACAAATCAAAAATGAAAGATAAATTCATGCCAATTTTACCCTAGAAACTACATGATATGTGGAATGCAATGCAAAAAGAACCATTATCTAACTCTTCATGGTTAGGCAGAAAAGATTTTTCTAAGTTAGGGTTAAAATATGGATTTTTAAGAACCCTAAATCCAAAGAAAAATGTCAAAATGGATCAAGAACCAAAAAGAAAATTGTATGAATGGGTTGATAATGTCTCTAAATGTATCAAGATGCAATGTGATTTTTTTGGTTATTTTTAGAAACTTAAATGGTATTTTAATTAATTAATTTCCATTAATTAATTAAAATAAACATTAAAATATTTCAAAAATACAAATTTTATGCAAAAAATGAAATAAAAATTATTTTCAGGTGAGGAAAATTATTTGGAATTAAAATGCAAAAGGAAAATATTTTTGAAGTTTTCTAGCTATTTTTAATAAATGTTGCAAAACAAATAAGAAGAAATGAAAATAAAATGAAATAAAATGAGAAGTATGCTGATCTGAGGGCCAGGATATAAACCTAGGGGGCGGGAATTGACTGCGCGCGTGATATAGTGGCTACAATTCAAACTGAGTTAATTTTAGTTAATTAATTAATTAATCCTAAATTAAACCTAATGATCTAATCTGAGCCCTTCAAAAACGCGCTAACCCTAAGATCTAATGGCCAAGATTCAAACTCACATTAATTACTCAGCTAACCCTAATTAAGCCCTAAGTACTTTCAGGTGACCGGAACAGTGTTCCGGTCATCTTCTCCGGCAACCCAAACTTGCTATCTCTCTTAATTCGTAAAATCAAACCACCCAACTCTCCATAAATGATCCCCACCCCATTCTAAGCAAGAATCAGTCATCAAACAACATTTATTTCACATGAACAATGAGATTCGAAGCAAAACGGAAATTCTTACAGAAATTTCAGAAGCTTCATACATGCTTAAAACTTAATCATTTTCAAAACCAAAAGGTGCAGTGTGATCAGTGAAGCATGGAGAACAATCTAAGAACTTAAGAAATCATTTCTGGAAAATTTGTTCTTGACGTTACCTGAACTGAAGCTTTCGAAAATGGCACTGTCTGGCTGCTTCTCTGCTTCAAAACCCCTCCAATGGTCTCCCTCAAGAGTTTGCAATGCTTGGTTGGAGTTTATATGGCCTCTATGTGAAGTTAGCTGAAGCTCAGCTCAAGAAATTTGAAAATCGTGTTTTTGATATGGGGTGATTCAAGGCAAAATGAAGGGTGGGAAATGATCAGTGATGAATGTGGAGTTGAATGGTGGAAAAAGTTTGGAGATTTGTTGGCTGAGCTATGAGTTTCGAAAGCTTTTGCAAGTTGGAGTGATTTTGTGTATGCTGAGGATTCTGATGTTTCAGCTTGCAATGTTATGTGAAATGGCTTGCCTTTGGTACACATATCAATCCTTGATAGGTCAGAGAGTGGGTGGTGGCCTATGGTGATTGGTATGGGCAAGTTGCCAAAATGTCAACATGACTTGTACTTGAGGTATGGGCATGTGGCAGGCTTGGATTTGGGTATGGCTGTGCGCAGCAAAGATCAAGGATGGCTTGTGAATCAGATTTGATGAGTTGTGGCAAGTGGATGAGAGGTTTTATACCATTTTGCAAATTATGGAAATTTTGCCCTTTTGAAATTTGTGAAGTTCAAGGCATGAAAGCTTGTGATTCAAGGCATAAATCTGATCCAAATGAGTTGTAATAGGATGGTATGATGTGTAGAGATGCATTAGAGGTCCCAAATTGGCTTGGCATGAGAATTTGCAAACTTCCCTCTTTGGTGTAAAAGTGAAATTTATATGATTTTTCCCAACTTTGACAAGCCATAACTTGAGTTCCAAAATGAATTAGATCAAGTTCTTGTACTTTTTGAAAAGGGAATGATCCAATCTACAACTTTAATGACCAAGAATTTTTCATTTGAAGCATTTTTGAATCAAAAAGAGGAGGTTGAAAAACTTTCCCAAAATGGCAATTTTGCATTATAAGTCACTTTCCCAAAATGGCAACTTTGCAAATGGCTTGAAATTCCTCAATTTTGTGAACTTTTAAACTCTTCTAAGATCAAATAAAGATCATATACACCCAAAATGATGGAGAAGACCCTTTGGTTGGATGATTGGGGGCCTCAGATGCCCTGATTTTGCACTGACTTGCTCAAGAAGTCACCTATTGATCAGATGCCTTCCCCATTGAATTTCTTCATGAAACTTGGTATGTATGATCCTTATAACATATAGAGACCAATAGAAACAAAAAAGACCAAAATTTTTGGAGTTATGGCCTCTGAAACCAAAACCCTAATTTTAGGTCATCTTGTAGTTAAGCTTGGCTCTACTTCAATGCCTTTCTTAGTTCTTGTTATTATTTGACTTCCTTGATCTTGGGAGGATATAATATGATGCTTGAACATACATGGACCCTCTTGATATGATTTAAGACCCTTGGAGTGGCTCAGATAGCTCAAGGATGGCTCAGATCACAAACCCTAGATGCAGATGACTTAGAACCAATGCAGTGAAGCAAAAATGCAATGTGAGATGATATGATTGAACTTATGCAAATGAAAAGATCACAAGCCATGGTGGAATGAATGAGGGAAAATTTGGGGTGTTTACAAAGATCAGTCCTAAAAGCCCAGGAGGTTGAGAGATCATCAGGGAATTCAGGCTAGGGCAAGCTCCTACACAATGATCCCAAATTAGGGTTTCACTTTCAAGCATGAAATCTTTGTGACTTTGGCCATTTCATCTGGGAAAAGTCTTTCATATGATAAGAGGATCCTAGGGATGAAGTTTGGTGAGAAACCTCCTTGTGGAAGTCAGTTATTTCATCAGTTGCTTGTAAAAGAAGAAATTGGTCAACTGTGCATTCTAGAAGTAAACTGTGAGAATTCAAAGGGCCCAACCCTATTTTTCAAGTCAAGGGATGTTCTGATAACCTTAAAAGAGGTTTGGGAAGGTCTATGATCAAGAATCAAGGGGTTTTGAGGAGGTTTCCATTTTTGGCATGTGGTTTGTCATGAAATTTTCCATTTTTAGCAACTTTTTGCCCTAATTTTCAAAGGCCTATAACATGGTGAAAAAAGCTTCAAATGAGTTGCCATTAAACATGAAAGTTGAAGGTTAGAGTCTCCCATTTTTAAAAATTATAAGTACATTTTCATAGCCCTCATGGATCATGAGATAGGGCCTTCGAAAATTACTTGAATTTTAGGGTTTACTTTAAATTCCAAGTTTCCTTCAAATGGGAGAACTCATGTAAGTCATTTTTAAGTTGTTTCATGGACAATATCAGGTCATAATATTGCAAGGCATTGCTTAAAGATCATTTTGCTCACATCATTCAATTCGTGCATGAAGAGAGGTATACCACATCAGATGCAAAATTGCCTAATCATTCAAAAAGCATGTCCCTCACATCCAAGGGCCAGGATGTTCCCAATTATGAATCAAAGGCTGGATAAGACTTGAACATGTGCAAGGAGAGAAGGCATAGAACGAGCAAATGACTCCATCTCAACACTCTTGCATTTTTTTGCAATTTGATCCTCCCTCATGATTCCCACATGCATTCTCTTTGCAATTTCAAACACTGAAAGCATGCACCCTTTATAAGCTAATTAGGGTTTCATTTCACCTCATATCCATAACATTTGTTCACTCTCAAGTTTTTTTCTCTATTTGCAATTCCCTTCGAATTTCATCACACACTCACTCTTTGCAAGAACCAGTGACATATTCTTGATCAGTGAAGTGTAAGGAGTCAAGATCAAGCAATCATTCAAGCTAATTCTCAGGATTTCACACCTTGCCATTTCAGTGCAGCTAGCTTCGAGTTCTTAGATCCAGCAGTTTTCAAGGCTTTAGTTGCATTTATTTTGCAACTAGAGTGTATTTGGAGTGGATCTGCAGCTCCTCTTGGTTTCTCTCAAGCTATTTCCAGATCTGTAGATCTCAGGTTAGCATCAAATTCTCAGATCCAGAAATGAAATTGTTTGTGCTCATTGTGATCTACATGTTTTGCTAGTGTGGTTGATATATTTAGATTGCAAAATGAGTATGAAATGAGCTTGTTATGCTGAATTGCAGTTTGATACATGAAAATTTTTGTCTTCGATTTGGCTTGCTCTTTGATCCACTGTGAATTTAATTGGTGTATTTGGATTCAGCATAGTTTATTGATTCAATCTGGAGCTTTTGATCCATTTTGATGGAGGTTTGTTCATATTGTTAAATTTTCCGGTGCCGGAGCTAGGGCTCCGGTCACCGGATTCTGGATCTTGTTGTTTGAAGAAGATGAAGCATGACCATTGGATTCTTGATCTAAACGGCTGGTTTCGTGACAGCACATTAATGCCACACCCTCTCCCTCACGTGCTTTGTGTTTTGTTTTTAAATCTGAATAATACGTTTTGTTTTGCACCACACCATAATTATCATGCACTCACACCACTGACCAGTGAATGAGGAGACTTGTTTTATTGTTTGACTGAATCTCATGCGTGTATTTGATCCAAGGGCCTCTCATTCTTCCCTGATTAATTGAATTTCCATAGTATTTGTTGTGTGCTGCGCTGAAAACCAATGGGCTTGTCTTGCTATCCCCACCCCCCTGTGTCATAAGCCCAAGTGAAATGAACTGGATTGATTGTTATTTGCACCCCTGGTCTCATTTGTCCATTTTTTATTATTTCATTTTATTGTCAGTTTGAATTTTAATTTTTAAAAATAGAAATAAGTTCATAAAAATTATAAAAAAAATTCATGAATGATCCTTTGAGTTTCCTTTAATTTTTGGAATTTTTATTTCTTATTTATTTTTATTTGATACGTGGGAATTAATTGTTTCTTTAATTAATTGCATTTATTTCATTTTGGAACTGGTTCTTTTTGCTATGGATTCATGATGAGATGTAGTTTCTTGATGATTTATATTCTGATTTTTAGAAGTTTTATTAATTGGTTTTGGTCTCTAACTTGTGCATGAGGTCTCCTAACCCTAATCCATGTTTAAGCCTTTATTTGACTTGCTTAGGTTCTGATTTTGATTCTCTCCTTTTGGCATGTCAATATTGTATGTTTTAAGAGTCTTTGTGCAAGTTTGTGGAATATTTTTATGTATACTTGAATTGATTTGAATTTTTGTTCTTTGCCTATCCTAGTTTGTTTCCTTTTGGTCATATGTTCACTCCTTAGGTTAGAAGGGCACTTGTGCAAACTTCTTTAAGTTATTTAGAACCCTCTTAGGATGTTGATACCCCTCTGGTCTTGATTTGATGCTTGTGCCTTGAGAAATTTTGTGTTTGTTTGCTTTTGAAGTTCATTCACTTTTATACATGCTCACTTCACTTCTTTTGCTTCTTTACTTCTCATGATGTAAATACTTGAGTATGTGTGCTTCTTCTCTTCATCCCATGTGATCCTTAGGCACTTTCTTAACATGTTAGGGTTCTGTTCTTGAACTTTGTGATGTTGCTCTGTCTAGTTTTCTTTGTTTCATCTCATGTTCACTTTGTGTCGTCATGATAATCCATGTTGCTTCATTTTGAGTGGTATAGTTTCCATCTCATTCTTATGCTTTGTATTTGCATTTGGCATTTGTGATTAAGACTTCAACTTCTGATTGTGTGGCTTTGGTTTAATCTTATGTCCATTTTGTGTTGCATTTATTCTTATGTCAATAACCATTTAAGGGGCTTTGGTAAGTGAGAGGTGTGGATGTGATTCCCACATCTCCAAGTCTTATCTCTTCTTTTTTCTTTTCCTTATTATCTTACTTGTGATTGTTGGGGCTTAGGCCTTACTTCCTCCCTCTTCTATTCTTCATTCTTCTCTTTCTCTTCTTCTTTCTTTCTTCTTTAGGATAGTAAACCTCACTAACCTAGGATTTTCTATGCATGATAACAATTAGGATTCATTAGTCCCCCATTAGACTTTTACCTTTGAGATCCTTTTGTTTCTCTTATCTTCTGATCTCAAAACCCTAAAAAGACACTTAATAAAGATTGAAGTGGTCTCCTGTGCAATAGCCTTATTCCATGATACACTTGTAGTCTTCCCATCTTGGGATAGTACAAGCTTGTCTTGTGATGCACAAGTCTGATCAGAATACCATCTTCACCAAGAAAATCATAAGAAAAGAATTCTTCACAAAAAATACAAAAAACACTTAATAAATTTAATGAGTTAGTGAGCCTAAGCCCTAATCTCTGGAATCAAGTTTTGGGGATCTTCTCCTTACTTGAGTGTGCTTTTTCTATTATTCCATCTTGGAATATAGTAGCAAGTACACATTCCATGGAAAAGAGCTTGAGTTCACTTCCTTGTGCCACACTCATAAAAAATCATAAAAAACACTGGACAAACAATAAACGTCTCTCCTTCGGGACTTCTTTTCTCATCACCTTCACTCTCATCGTACGAACTTGCTCCTACTTGTCATTTTGCAAGACGGTAACGCACTCGTCGTCCGAGCCTGCAACACCTGAGCATTGACATAGGAAGTTCAAGCCTTAAGACACAAGCATTCTTTTCCACCCCTAGTTAGGGGAACTAAGGCGACTCTGATCCTCTTTGTCCATATGAGGTACGTAGGCAGCGGGGTAGGGCCCGTTCGAGCATAATGTTTATTTTCCCTACATTTTTTCTCTTTGTTTTCTTTCTCAGTTCCTTTTCCAGTTCCAGTTCCTTTTCTTTTGCAGCAACTTTCATTTCTTCACCCTATTAAACAGTTTCTTTGCAAGCGTGGATCCCGTCGGGTACGCCGGACGATCTGGGGTGCTAATACCTTCCCAGGTCATAACCGACATCCGAACTCAGTTTCTTTGGTTCGCAGGACCCGTGTCCTTTCTTTTCTGTCTTCGGCTTGTGCAGCATTACCATTCCCGTCCCTTCGGGATAAAAATGCCTGGCTGGCGACTCTAACCTTTTCTGCGCCACTTTCGCGTTTGTACCAGGATGGAAATCCGGGGAGCGACAGACCACAATGTGACTGTTGATCAGTTTGATATTATTGTGGCTAATATCACATCATACAATAATTTTAGTTTCTGTGATGATGATTTGCCTGAAGAAGGAAGGAATCACAACTTAGCTTTGCATATTTCAGTGAATTGTCAGGAAGATGCTATGTCTAAAGTATTGGTTGATACTGGGTCTTCTCTGAATGTGATGCTGAAATTGACTTTGTCAAGGCTTGCGTACCACGGTGCTCCCATGAGGCATAGTGGGATTATTGTGAAAGCTTTTGAAGGATCGAAGAAGACAGTGATTGGTGAAGTGGATCTTCCTATTCTTATTGGACCATTGATATTCCAAATTACTTTTCAAGTAATGGATATACGTTCCGCTTACAGTTGTCTCCTTGGAAGACCCTGGATTCATGAGGCAGGAGCTATGACATCTACTCTCCATCAAAAGCTGAAGTTTGTGAAAGATGGGAAATTAGTGACTATTGGCGGTGAACAGGCGATGCTAGTGAGAAATCTGTCATCTTTCTCCTATATTGATGCTGAAGAAGAGGTGAGAACTTCATTTCAAGCTCTTTCTGTTGTTTATAATGTTGCTAAGAAGAATGTCATGCTTATGTATTCTCTCAAGGATGCTCTGCGTGTGCTTGAAACTGGTCAATCTGACGGTTGGGGACGAGTTATTGATGTTGTCGACAACAAGATTTGGTATCGGCTTTGCACCAGGTGTGGCTCTCAATGACCCGAAGACTATTCAGGAAGGATTCCGAAGTGCTGGGTTTATCAACGATCATTCCGCTGCTGCCATCATTGAAGATGATGAAGATGAAGAAATGCCTAACTTTGTTATGCACGGAAAGATTTGCAAGAACAGGATTGTTGTAGATGTTCCTTTTATTGTTCATACTTCAAAGTAATTTGTTTTATTTTCTTTCAAAAAATCCTTTCACTCTGCCCAAGGTGAAAGTGATGTTTGTCGGGCTTTGTTTATAATTTTACCATCATCAATAAAATGCTATTTTGTTATTTCCATATGTGTTTTTCCTTTTTGCTTTATTATGAAAAATGGTAACATAAAAAACTCAAAATAATAATAATTATTTATCTGCATAATGTTTGTACTTTTGTTCATACTCTAAAATAAAAATAAAATCATTGTGCAGATTGATTGATAAACCCATTGAAAACAATGATCCTACGCCCACTCCCAACTTTGAATTCCCTGTGTTCGAAGTTGAGGAAGAAGATGCTGAAGAGATTCCTGATGAGATTTCTCGGTTGCTTGAGCACGAGGAGAAGGTTATTCAACCTCATGGAGAGTCTATAGAGATGGTCAACTTGGGTTTTGAAGATGATAAGAAAGAAGTCAAAGTTGGAGCATTGCTTGGTCCTGATGTTAAAAAGAGGATTGTAGAGCTTCTTAAAGAGTATGTTGATGTGTTTTCTTGGCCTTATCAAGATATGCCAGGTCTTGATATTGATATTGTGGAGCATAGATTGCCACTGAAGCCTGAATGTCCACCTGTGAAGAAAAAGTTGAGAAGAACTCATCCTGATATGGCAGTAAAGATCAAAGAGGAGGTTCAAAAGCAGATTGATGCAGGTTTTCTTGTGACATCTAATTATCCTCAATGGGTGGCCAATATTGTGCCTTTTCCAAAGAAAGACGAAAAAGTCCAAATGTGTGTTGATTATAGAGATTTAAATAAAGCCAGTCCAAAAGATGATTTTCCATTGCCACACATTGATGTGTTGGTAGATAATACGGCTAAGTTTGATGTGTTCTCCTTTATGGACGGATTTTCCGTTTATAATCAAATAAAGATGGCACCCGAGGACATGGAAAAGACCACATTTATTACACCATGGGGAACATTCTGCTACAGAGTGATGCCCTTTGGATTGAAGAATGCAGGTGCGACATACCAAAGAGCTATGACCACACTTTTCCATGATATAATGCTCAAAGAAATTGAGGTATATGTTGATGATATGATCTCTAAGTCGAGGACTGAAGAGGATCATGTTGAACATTTGCTGAAGTAGTTTCAAAGGTTAAGGAAGTTTAAGCTTCGTTGAATCCGAACAAGTGCACGTTTGGTGTACGTTCTGGAAAGTTGTTAGGTTTCATTGTCATCCAAAGAGGCATTGAAGTTGATCCTGATAAAGTGAAATCTATTCAGAAAATGCCTGCTCCAAGAACTGAAAAGCAAGTAAGAGGATTCTTGGGTCGTTTGAATTATATTTCGAGGCTTATCTCTCACATGACTGCCACATGTGCTTCGATTTTCATGTTGCTTTGGAAAGACAAAGGTTGTATCTGGATAGATGATTGTCAGAAGGCGTTTGAAAGTATCAAAGAATATATGCTTGAACCTCCTATTTTGTCTCCTCCGGTGGAAGGTAGACCGTTGATCATGTACTTGACTATGTTGGAAGATTCCATGGGTTGTGTGCTTGGTCAGCAAGATGAATCTGGAAGAAAAGAATATGCAATTTACTACTTGAGTAAGAAATTCACTGATTGTGAGTCTCGGTACTCCATGCTTGAAAAAACTTGTTGTGCCTTAGCTTGGGCTGCAAAGAGTCTTCGCCAGTATATGCTGAATCATACAACTTGGTTGATCTCTAAAATGGATTCGATCAAGTATATATTTGAAAAGCCTGCTTTGATTGGGAGGGTTGATCATTGGAAAATGTTATTGTCAGAATATGATATCGAGTACCGAGCTCAAAAATCTATAAAAGGTAGTATCTTGGCTGACCATTTGGCACATCAACCGATTGATGATTACCAGCCTATCAAGTTTGATTTTCACCAGATGAAGATGTGATGTACTTGAAAATGAAATATTATGATGAACCTTTGATTGAGGAAGGGCCGGATCCTGGATCTCGATGGGGTTTAGTTTTTGATGGTGTTGTGAATGCACGCTGATCGGAAAATTAGCAAGTGTACTATTTTTACCGATGTAGTAATAAAAGGGAGTTATCCCGAATATTGATCTCGAGGACTGCGTACCGAAATAAGTTTTTATGAATAGATTTCAATTGAACAAAAGTTTTGGTTGATAGTTTGTTTTGAGATAAAATAGAATTAAAATACTAAAATGTAAACAAAGAATAGAGGTTGCACAAATATGAGAATAATGTCAGGGACAGTGTATAATTTGCAATGCAATGACTTAATAATTTCTCGACTCTAAAGAGACATGCTTCAAACCTTATCTTTCCTATGTTCAAGATTGTTTTTCCAAAATTCCTTTAGAGAAAAACCTTTGGTATTCTTCCTCGACCCTAATTCCTCAATGGCCAAGGAAGAATATCAAGCAATAATTCTGACATAAAAATGATTTTCACAGGGTATTCCAATTCCTCGGTAATATCTACCGTGATAAAAATTACGCAACAAAGTTAGGATGGTTGGTCAGACCAAACCCTAACTACGATCAATTATCAAAATTTCCAAAAAGATAAAGCATTATGAACGTTGCATAAAATAAAGAAAATGGTTTAAACACATAATCTCATAGATTAAGAATTCAAAAAGTCATTACAATAAGCAAATCAGGGACACCCCCCTGGCATTGGGGGGTTTAGCCACTCATGTTCATAACAAAAATAAAAACTGAATAACGATACAGAGACATTACAATCAACGTTGGATCGGTTGGATCGTTAATTGCTTCCGCTCTTGATCAATCCTTCTTCTCCTTCGATATCCACTTTAATCTCTCTCTATCGTCAAATTTCCAAATCCCCCAAAAAAAGTTCCCTTCTCTAAGTCTTAATCATCTAATATATCAGTCTTCAAAATACTCAGTGAAATGTCCAGATTGTCCTCCGAAAATATCTCAGTAAACATCTTTAAAATAGCAGAATTTCTGTTTCTTGTTGTCACGACACGGGCCATGTTGTGCAACACGGGCACCCGTGCCATGCTACTGACTCTCCTCAAATTCTCAGCTCCTTCAGAGGCCATGACACGGGCCGTGTTGTGCAACACGGGCACCCGTGTCATGCTTCTGATTTAATCCTTTTCAACCCAAGAAACTCCTCTTCAAAGTCCTTCACAACACGGGCCGTGTTGTATGGCACGGGTACCCGTGTTGTGCTTCTGATATCTCTATTTTGTTTGTTTTTCAATACTCGGATCATCTCTGCGAAGGCTTCGAACAGCCAACTAGATGCAGACCTGAAAACACATCAACAAAACAACCAAATAACACATACCAAAGGTAAAAATTGATAAAAAGACCAAAACTAGACTTGCATGCTAAAATAAGAAAACTACGACGAAAACGTGAAAGAACCACTTCAAACAACCAAAAACATACGAAAAGAACAATGAAAACGGCTTGAAAAATACGACTAAAGATCACTAATGATCATTACTCCCCATGGTTCACATATTCCTTTTGTCGTGAGGTTGACTTTACCTTGTACCAATAATGAAGCTGAGTATGAAGCATGTATTATGGGTCTTGAGGAAGTTATTGATCTGAGGATTAAGCATCTTGATGTGTATGGAGATTCTGCCTTGGTAATCAATCAGATCAAGGGTAAGTGGGTAACTCATCAACCTCACTTTATCCCTTATAGAGATTATGCCAGGAAAATATCAACTTTCTTCACTAAAGTTGAGTTTCATTATGTGCCTCGTGATGAAAATCAGATGGAAGATGCTTTAGCAACTATAACTTCTATGATAAAGGTGCACCAGTGGAATGATGTTCCCATGATCAGAGTGATGCGACTTGAAAGACCAGCTCAGGTGTTTGCAGTTGAAGAGGTCCATGATGACAAGCCTTGGTATCATGATATTAAATGTTTCCTCTAGAGTCGGGAATACCCACTTGGGGAAACCGATAAAGATAAGAGGACTTTGAGGAGATTGGCAGGCAATTTCTTCCTGAATGGAAATGTGCCTTATAAGAGAAATTTTGACATGGTCTTGCTCAGATGCGTGGATAGACACGAAGCAGACATGTTAATGAAAGAAATTCATGAAGGATCTCTTGGCACTCATGCTAATGGGCATGCAATGACTAAAAGGATGTTGAGAGAAGGTTACTATTGACTAACAATGGAATCTGATTGTTGCAAGTATGTGAAAAAGTGTCATAAGTGCCAAGTGTATGCTGATAAGATTCATGTGCCACCAACTTATCTCAATGTGATTTCTTCCCCATGGCCTTTCTCTATGTGGGGAATTGATATGATTGGTATGATTGAACCCAAGGCTTCAAATGGACATCGTTTTATTCTTGTGGCAATTGACTACTTCACCAAGTGGGTGGAAGCGGCATCGTATGCTAATGTGACCAAGAAAGTTGTGGTTCGGTTTATAAAGAATAACATTATCTGTAGATATGGTGTTCCAAATAGAATCATTACTGATAATGGTTTGAACTTGAATAATAAGATGATGAAAGAGCTTTGTGAAGAATTCAAGATTCAACACCATAATTCTTATCCTAATAAACCGAAGATGAATGGGGTTGTTGAAGCTGCGAATAAGAACATTAAGAAGATCATTCAGAAGATCGTTGTGACATACAAGGACTGGCATGAGATGCTCCCTTTTTCTTTGCATGGGTATCGTACATCTGTCCACACTTCACTTGTTTATGGTACATAAGCAATGCTCCCCGTCGAGGTTGAGATCCCATCAATGAGAGTTCTGATGGAAGCTAAGTTGACTGAGGCTGAATGGTGTCAGAGTATATTTGACCAATTGAATTTGATTAAGGAAAAGAGAATAACAACTTTGTGTCATGGTCGGTTGTACCAACAAAGAATGAAGAAAGCTTTTGACAAAAAGGTCAAACCTCTTGTATTCAGAGAAGGAGACCTCGTGCTAAAAAAGATTCAGTCTTTCATTAAAGATTCTCGGGGCAAGTGGACTCCGAACTATGATGGCCCATATGTTGTCAAGAAAGGCTTCTCTGGAGGATCATTAATTCTTGCAACTATGGATGGTGAGGAGATCACTCGCCCTCTGAATGGAGATGCAGTCAAGAAATACTTCGCCTAAAAAAAAGAACAGCTCACTAAGTTGAAAACCCGAAAGGGAGGCTTAGGAAAAAACTAGCGTCTCGGTGGATTGAAAACCTAAAAGGGCGGTCCAGGAAAAAATTAGATACATAAACAGAAATAATTATCCCGGTAGATTGAAAACCCGAAAGGGCAATCTAAGCAAAAGTTAGGGATCATGGCAAGTAACATCGTCGATAGACTAGATCACTTGAAACGACCGAGGATTTCAAATTCTACCCCTCAGAAGAATTGCCCATCAAAGATTCTTATTCACTCATCCTTGACTGAAGTTTCACACACAGTGGAGTTCAAAGTTGGTAGGGAGAATAGTGATCATTGTATTTCAATGTAGCCCTTTTCCATGTATTTACCATTTTTCAAACTTGTAAAGATCCATGGAGTCATGCCATTTGCTGACTACCATTCTATTAATGAATTTGAGATTTTATCCAATTGTTTGCAACTCCTTATATTGTTTTTGTTTACAAAATTTCAATTTATTGCTGATGATGATTTTTGAAACAAATTTAATAAATTTAATCTTTGAAGATGATGAAAACATTTTTCTTTTGATATATGAACAAAGAAAGGATATCAATAATGATCCCAGGGATGGTAAAGTCTGGATGTGAGTAATTTGTCTCTCCCAAAGCAGGGTTTGATTCGGTTGTGTCCATGTGAATTTCCTGAATAGTCTTGGCAGGTTGATGTTAATGATGTTTTGTTCCCCAACAATAAGCATGAGCGGGAATTGTATGATTGTTCTTAGTTTGAGTTCCAATGACTTCCCCAGAAGAATTGATTGGAAGCATTTTTCCTCATCTTAAGAATCCCCAACTGAGGTTTGATCTCTTCCTCAGCAAGTTATCTTTAACTCGAGAAGCATTGGAAATCCTCAGCCGAGTTCTTGTTCCTTAGCTTTAGTTGGTTGCATACCTGAGCAGAAGTATTGATATAGCAGTCAGTTTAGAGGTTTTCTTTCACCTGATGATGGGTATTGATTTAAAATCCCTCGTAACTGTGTTTTGGTTATGGTATTAACTTTTGGTATTCCCATATGGGTAAGCGAGTCCGAATTTTCAATGATGAATGATTTCCATATATCTTTTCCATAGATCCTCAATAGGTCTGTGAGCGATGGTTTCCAGCAGGTACCTATTTGATTTTCAGCAAGTCTTACACTCTTTCCTCAAGCGGAGTGGGAGTGGTATGACGATTATTCCTCGCAAAGTTTGATTTTTATTAAGATTACTTTTGTCCCTAGAAAGGATTATGGAAGCTTTTCCCCATCCTCGGTAGATTATTATCTTTTCCTCAGCAGGGTGATATCTCTATGCAGAGTTGATGTTTGATACTTCAGTAGGCTATGATTTATAAAGATATTTGTCTCCATTAGTGTTTAACAGATTATTATCTTTTCCTCAGCAGGGTAATATCTCTATGCAGAGTTGATGTTTGATACTTCAGTAGGCTATGATTTATAAAGATATTTGTCTCCATTAGTGTTTAACAGGGACATTTCCCTATTTCCCCAAAGAGTGCAAGATTTTGTGTTGTTGGTGTTTCTCCAACATGTTATCCTCTCAGAGAGGAATTTATGATGTTATCCTTTTACAGATTCTTGAAATTTTCTTTCTGCATTAGATCCCTAGCAGATGTTTCCTCAGTTTGAGTTAAGCCTTGTAGCAGGATTTTATTCCTTTAATGGCTTTTGATGTTCCCCTGTAGGATGTCAAGTTGAATCTCTAGCATGATTCCCCAACCATTTTGTCTTAGGATTAGCCGAGTATCCGGTTGTTGTGGTGTTTATGTCACCCGTTGCTTATCTTTATATCTGTTTTGTCAGCATATTCACACGCATATTCATAAGCATAAGCATAGCATCATTTGCTTGCATTCTTGCATTTATCATTGTTCCCTGCTCTTTGGTGTGGATTTTCCCCACAGAGTGTGTGTGATGTCTTCCTCTCAAGTTTAGAGTGTCAACCGTTAAGCAGAAGTGTTTATCCTTTCTAATTCCCCGCTGAGTTTGTTTCTCGTGGATGATTTTGATTCAGTTTCCTCCCCAATTTATTATCTGGATGGAATTTCCCCAATTGAGACATTTCCTCCTCGGGATGAGTCTTGTTTGACCGTTTCTCTCCAACTTGTTCTTAGATTGAACTTTGGTCCTTTTTCGTGAGTAATATTGCTTTGGAATTAAGCTATCATTGTTTGATAGTGGGCAACATTTTCTCTAGCTTAGTATATTACTTTGGAATTAAGCTATCAGGTATTCGATAGTTGGTAATATTACCAAATTGATCAAGCTCTTTTGCTTGTACTCCTATCCAATAAATCCAGTAGTTGAGAGTTTTTCTTCCTACCTAGTAAAAAGGTAAGAGAAGTTGTTTCCCGTTGCTTGAGCTCCTACCTAGTAAATCATGTAGTTGAGAATTTTTCTACCCAGTAAAAAGGTAGTGGAGGTTATCCCTCTTTGTTTTACTCCTATCTAGTAAATCGATAGTTGAGTCCATTATTTTCATATCTCCTTCTCAGTAAACTGGTAATTGATGATTCTTTTCTAACTTGGTATTCCTCCATTTTTGGACTCGAATACTTTGTTTGGTTGATATTCCCTGGCTGAGTGTTTACTCTTCCTTGTTAAATCTTTTACCTTAATTATATCGTATCTTTTCCCAAGTTGAGTCAACTATCCAGTGATTTATTTTCCTGGTAAAACTCTTGTGTTGTCTGTTTTTTCCCCAGCAGGATTTTATTTAGTGTCCCCAAGTTTTTGCTTTCCTCTGGTGGTCATATTTTCCCCACGGAGTTCTTGGGCTTGCATATCATGTTCATATCATATCATGTTCTCTTAGGAAAAAAATTGGGTTTTCTGTATTTAAGTATCTCCCATCTTGTAGAGACGAAGATGTAAATATTCATATCTCTATATTGAAGAAACTTAAATAGGGGTAGTTGTAACACCCTAATTTTTGCCCTAGGATTTCTTCGCATTTCATCTGCATCTTGCATACAAACAGGATCGCACGGGTTTCTCGGTTCTTCTTGGGTGTAGGTTTATACCTCACAGGGGATCACCATTGCTATTGTTTTTTTTATTTGCTTTATATTTGTTTATGTTTATTAATCACTAACAAAAATATAAAAAAAATTGTTTTAGTCCGCTTCTTCTTCTTCACAGTGTTTTCAGGAGTTGCAGGGAATTCAAAGACAAAGGAAGTGATTTTAAATAAGATATGGTTGTTTAGTTATGATCCGATTCAGATGGACGTTTGACCTAATCTTGGTCAAACTATCAAAAGATTGTTTCAACTGCAAGTTATGTCTGCCAGTGGTTTATTTCTCAGACAGTGCGTATTCAAAGGTTCAAGATGTGTTGTGTGCGAAAGTCATCAATTTATCGAGCTGTGTTGTGTACGAAATTCCTCAGATTCTCAAGTTGTGGTTCTTAAGAAGTATCAGACCAGATTGTTTTGGTTTAGTGCATCAGTGGTTTATCTATGGATTTATTTTCCTCAGCATGGTTTCGAATAATCAAGGAAATTTTTCAGACGTTAGTTGTGGCTTAATTTGCAAATATTCAGTGGTTCAGGATTGACTATGTTCATTTTACCAGTGGCTTTGTGGAGAAAATCTAGATTGGTTTTGGGCTGAATAATCAATTTCATATCCATATCACTATCCGTTTTTCAATCCCTTTTGTTCATTTTCATAAATACAATTCCCAATCATTTCATTCCACTTTTACTTTTATTTCAATTTCCATTATTTTTCTTTAATCCATTTTCAATTTCTTTATTTTTATGCATTTTCTTTATGCATTTAATTTTCCTTTTACTTCCATACTTGTGATTGGTAGGTTTTCCCCTTGGCTAGGATTAACTTATCTTCCTTAGGAAGTAAGTTGTGTCCTTTTTCTTTTCCTTCTTTTCCTTTTCTTATTAGGTTTAGAAAACCTCACTAACCATAGGATATCTTTTGAATGAATAACTTAGGGTTGTGTCTTAGTCTCCCTTAGTTTTGCCCTTTCTCCCTTTGGGTCTTCTTCTCTCATCTTCAAACAAAAATTCAAAAGATACTTAATAAATGCTTGAAGTAGTCTCGTGTGCATAGCCTTATTCCATGGGGCACTCATATTCATTCCATCTTGGAATAGTGTGAGCTTGTCTAGCATGATGCACAAGTCTGATCATGAGACTATCTTCACAAAGAAAACATAAAAGACATTTCTTTACAAGCTACAAAAACATGTAATAAGTTCAATAAGCTAGTTAGCTTAAGCCCTAATCCTTGGAAACAAGTCTTGGATAAATTATCCTTACTTGGTGTGCTCGTTCTACTATTCCATCTTGGTGTGCTCGTTCTACACATTCCATGGAAAAGAGTTTGAATTCACTTCCTTCTTCCAAATTCATAAAAAACTATTAAGAGGCAAAACAACAAACAATAAGCGGATTTCCTACGAGAATTCTCTTCTCACCTCATTCATTCACGCGAACTTGCAATGACTTGTCTCGCACGCAAGACGGTAAATGCACTCGTACCAGACGAGCCTGCAATACCTGAGCATAGACATACGCAATTCCAACGCATAAAAAACACAAATAAAAAGTTCCCGCCTTAGTTAGGCGAACTACGTCGACTCTGATCCTCATTTTCCTGATACGATACGTAGGCAACGGGGTAGGGCCCGTGCGAGCACATTCTTTATTTTCCCTACATTTCCCCCATTCTTTCTTTTTGTTCTCTTTTCCAGTTCCTTTTTCCTTCCTCATTTCAATTCTCATTCTAGTTAGCAGTTCATTTGTTCAGCATCTTTATTCTTTCACACCCTTTGAAACAAACAAACAAGTGTGAATCGTGTCAGGTACGGCGGATGGTCTGGGGTGCTAATACCTTCCCAGGTCGTAATCGACTCCCGAACCCAGATCTTTGGTTCGCAAGGCCTCATCCTTTCCTTCTTCCTCAGGTTTGTGCAACATTACCTTTCCCGTTCCTTCGGGATAAAACTGCATGGCTGGCGACTCTACCTTTTCCGTGCCACTTTCGCGTTTTTACTAGGATGAAAATCCCGGGAGTGACAGTTAGGGACTCTGCTGGGGAAACCCCATGTACGCTTGTTTCCCTTGTAGAGTCAATCCTAGGGCCTATTTGTTTTTGTTTCTTTGGTTGTTTATATGTGTGTTGCTGTGTGTTTAATTACTGTTTTCATTTACAGTTTACTTTACAACATTTATTTATTGCTTTCGGTATTTTTGTTCACATGCATCATATACTGGACTGTGCTGGTTTCATTTTTTTTGTGGGATGGGATTTGTTACTATGAGATAAGCCAAATACCCAACTTGAGTGCACCTAAGACTTAGAGTGGTTCCACTTTGGCTTCATAGCATTTAGCTATGTTGGTATTAGTGGGTTCCACGCCTTTACTTGCGACCTTCTCGGGAATGTATTGATGGCAAAATCTTTCTGGGGCAATACACAACCTTGATAGTTATGTGCAGTCAGGGGTGTAAACACCCCAAATTTGCCCTCACTCATTTCACCATGGCTCGTGATTCCTTCATATGCATAAGCTCAAACATATCATCTCACATTGCATTTTTGCTTTCACTACATTGGTTCAAAGTCATTTGCATCTAGGGTTTGTGATCTGAGCAATCCAAGATTCATCTGAGCCACTCCAAGAGTCTGCAATCATCTCAAGAGGGTCCATGTATGTTCAAGCATCATATTATATCCTCCTAAGATAAAAAAAAGTAAGAAAATCACAAGAACTGAGGAAGGCATGGAAGCAGAGCCAAGCTTAACTGCATAGATGACCTAAAAATTTGGGTTTTGGTTTCAGAGGCCATAACTCCAAATATTTTGGTCATTTTTGTTTCTACTGGTCTCTATATGATATGAGGATCATGCATACCAATTTTCATGAAGAAATTCAATGGGGAAGGCATCTGATCAATAAATGACTTCTTGAGCAAGTCAGTGTAAAATCAGGGCATCTGAGGCCCCCAATCATCCAACCAAAGGGTCTTCCCCATAATTTTGAGTGTGTATGATCTTTATTTGATCTTAGAAGAAGTTAGAAGTTCACAAAATTGAAGAATTTCAAGCCATTTGCAAAGTTTCCATTTTGGGAAAGTGACTTGTAATGCAAACTTGCCATTTTGGGAAAGTTTTTCAACCTCCTCTTTTTGTTTCAAAAATGCTTCAAATGAAACATTCTTGGTCATGAAAGTTGTAGATTGGATCATTCCCTTTTCAAAAAGTACAAGAACTTGACCTAACTCATTTTAGAACTCAAGTTATGGCTTGTCAAAGTTGGGAAAAATCACTTAAATCTCACTTTTGCACCAAAGAGGGAAGTTTGCAAATTCTCATACCAAGCCAATTTGGGACTTCTAATACATCTCTACACATCATACCTTCCTAGTTCAACTCATTTGGATCAGATTTGTGCCTTGAATCACAAGCCTTCATGCTTTGAATTTCACAAATTTCAAAAGGGGCCAAACTTCCCCAAAATTGCAAAATGGATCAAAACCTTTCATCCACTTGCCACAACTCATCAAATCTGATTTCATAGCATTCCTTGATCCTTGCTGCGCACAACCATGTCTCTATCCAAGCCTGCCACATGCCCATACCTCAAGTACACCAACTCTTGACTTTATGCATTTTTCCTCATACCAATCAGCATAGCCCACAACAACTACACTGACATATCCCAGCATGTTATGTGGAAAAGAAGCAAGCCATTTCACATAAGTTTTGAACCTGAATCCTCTCATTGATCAGCATACACAAAATCCCTCTAACTTGCAAAAGCTTTCGTAACTCATAACTCAGCCAACAAATCTCTAAACTTTTTCCACCATTCAACTCCACAATCATCACTGATCATTTCCCACCCTTCATTTTGCCTTAAAACACCTTGTATCAAAAACAAGATTTTCACATTTCTTGAACTGAGTTCCAGCCAACTCCACATAGAGGCTATATAAACTTCATCCAAGCATTGCAAACTCTTCAGAAGGATCAGTGGAGGTGATTGGAAGCAATGAACTGGCCAGAGAGCACCAAAGGTGAAAGCTCAAGTTCAGGTGAGCTCAAGAACCTTTTTTCCAGAACCTTCATTTTAAGTGCTTAATTGATTCTTTGTGCTCTCCTGATGATCATGATGTCTTTATTTTTGAAAATGATTGAGAAACAAGCATGTATGAAACTTCTGAAACTTTTGATGTGTTTTCCGTTTTGCTTCGATTCATGTTCTTGATGGTAAATAAATGAATTTTGTTTTTTGATTCTTGCTTGGAGTGATGTGAGGATCATTTCTAGAAAGTTAGAGAGCTAAGGGTTGCGTATTAAGTGAGATAGCATGTTTGGCTAGCTGGAGAAGATGACCGGAACACTGTTCCGGTCACCTGAGAGTAATTAGGATTCAGATTAGGGTTTAATTGCATAATTAGTGAAGTTTGAATGTCAGCCATTCAGATGCACGCGCTGGTCAATTCCCGCCCCCTAGGTTTGAATCCTGGCCCTCAGATCAGTTGACTTCTCATTTAAATCAATTTAATTTTCATTTTATTTGCATTTTCTTTACCATTTTATTAAAAATAGCAAAACTCATCTAAAAAATTTTATTTTTTGCATCAAGGTTCTAAATATTTTTCTCATTCTGAAAATAATTTTTATTTAATTTTTTGCATAAAATTTGTATTTTAAAAATATTTTAAATGCTTATTTTAATTAATTAATGGAAATCAATTAATTAAAATACCATTTAAGTTTCTAAAAATCACCAAAAAAATCACATTGCATCTTGACACATTTAGAGACATTATTAAACCATTCATACAAATTTCTTTTATGATCTTGATCCATTTTGACATTTTTCTTTTGATTTAAGGTTCTTAAAAATCAATATTTTGACCCTAACTTAGAAAAATCTTTTTTGCCTAACCATGAAGAGTTTGATAATGGTTCTTTTTGCATTGCATTCCACATATCATTTAGTTTCTAGGATAAAATTGGCATGAATTTATCTTTCATTTTTGATTTGTTTGGCATTTTCCCTTTAGGATCACCCTTAAAACCCTAGGAACTTAGAAAAACCATAAGTCCTTTAGGGTTTAGCTTCTGACCTTCCCCTTTGGCCAGTGAACTTGTATGGGTTTGGGGTACCTTTGATTGAATTTTCAATTTTTTATCTTTTCATTTGCTTCTGTTTTTGAATTTTGCATTGCATATTGTACATAAACTCTAATCTTTGCCTTCATTTGAATTCATCCTTCATAAGCTTGCTTACATGAACTTGCCATGACATTTTGTGCATCCACATGACATATAAGACATCTTAGGAAATATTGAAATCATGTTATATCATTGCATCATCCATTTTCCATGTTATGCATCCATTGCATTTCATAAGTTTCCATGAACTTTCATGCTTCCTTTCATGTCTCATTTGCATTCCCATCCTTGGTATGATCATCCACATCTCTTGGTTTGCATTCATAACATCTCTTAGCATCATTTACATCTTCATATGCTTCTGACTTTGGTTTCCATTTGTGCATTTCATCTCATTCTCATTTCATTTCATTTCTTGTTGCTAACTTTTCAGGGGGTAAGTGTCTGAGAAGTGAATTTGCCTTTACTTCTCATAATCTCTTCTCATCTCTTTTATGCATTCATTGGTGCATTTCACTTGTGTATTAAAGTGAGCTTTCTCACTCATGTTCCCTCCTCACTTTCTTTCTTCAAGCAACTTGTCTTCTTAAGTGAAGCAAGTTGTCTTGCTTTCTTCTTGCTTCTTTTCCTTCATTCTGCTTCTTCCTTGGTGGCTTTTCTCTTGAAGATATTCTTGCAAGCCTCATAAACCCTAGGAACAACCAAGCATGATCACAATTAGGGTTTGATTAGTATCCCCATTAGTTTTACCTTTGTGTCATCTTTGAGTTTTCTCTTCTCATCTCTTAATCAAGGACTAAACCTTAAAGGTTTTAAGGCTTTGTGATTAAGCTTATGCCTGCATCCTTCTATTAGGATGGAGTGTATAACTTTAATCCTAAGTGTTGAACCCTTAATGTGTTTAAATCCTTTAATCAATCCCCTTAATAATCACTAAGACATCAAGCTTGTAACTTGGGCCTTGCATTAGGGTTCTAATTCTTCCTTAATTGGTTAAGAAGGACTAGCCCTAGTGTTAATGGACAAGTCCCCCTCAAGTTGTCTTACAAACCCTAAAATCTACTTCTTAATCTTACCATTAACTAAAATCCAATCTAATAAAGGCTTTGTTTTGTCATGAGGTTAATCCCTAATCATGGATTAAGTTGAGGAGCCTTCCCCAGCTTAAATGTTCTCATCTATTATCCTTCTATTAGGATGGTGTAATGGGGTCATTAAATCCTTGATTATGGCTTAAATTCATTACTTAACACTAAACAAAAACACCAAAAACATCTAAATAATCACAAGTAGGTTAATGATCTTAATCCTACACCATGATGATTAAGTGTGGGGTTCTTACTTCATACTTAAGGAATTCTCATTACCCCTAATTAGAGGGAAGATGTGATGAGTTTACTAACCCTTGGTTTAGGCTTAAGCTCATTTTCTTATGACCAACTCCAAAAGCAATAAAATATTGAAAACCCAAAAAACAAACAATAATCGTTTCCTCCGGGATTCTTTTCTCACCTCACTCACTCATAAACGAGAACTTGCTTCTTCCGTCTAATGCAAGACAGTTTGCACCTGAGCCAGACAGGTCATACACTTGAGCATTGACAAGCAAGCAGTTCACAAGTCAATTTATCTTTCAATCTCTTTGAGTCGAACTACGGTGTTCTGACTTCCTCATTGCACGAGAGGATACGTAGGCATAACTTAACGGTTATCTAACAAAATTCTCTGTATATCCCCTCCCTTTTCCAGCATTATTCTTTTAAGTCTCATAGTCTTGAGCATCATACTCTTTCTTTGCACTGACACTCTTTTATTTCACTTCACATTTCTTTTGCACTGACACTTGCATTCTTTCCCAGCTTTTGTACACAGATAGCACTGGCACCACCCCTTTAAACACAAGCTTTCAAGCGTGGACCCCGTCGGGTACGACGGACAATCTGGGTGCTAATACCTTCCCAGGTTGTAACTAACCCCCTTTCTCAGTTTCTCTGGTTCGCGACCGTCTTATCCATCTTTTCTTCGGTCTATGTAGCGTTACCTTTCCTTCGGGATAAAAATGCCTAGCTGGCGACTCTTTTCAGTTCACCCTTGTGTTCTCTCTTTCGCCGACCGTTCGCGTCTGTACCCTATTTGATCTAGCCTCATTTAGTGGGAGCGACAGCTTGGCGACTCTGCTGGGGACCTTATATTGTAACCAGGGCTTCTGGTTCTTTTTGTGGGTTCCTCCTAGAGCTTGTTTGATTTGTGTTTACTGGGGTGTTATGTGCTATGCGTGTTTACTTATTTTGCTTTATTTATCGCTTTATGTACAGTTTTATTTATTGCTCTCCTTACAGTTTTATATATCATATTGTCATACTGTCATTGCTGGATCTGGTTTTCTTTGATGTGTGGGGTTCCATTGAGAGTTTAAGGTCCTATACCTGGGACCTGAGTGACACCTAGGCTAGAGTGGTTCATGTTCTTTCCCATTCCATTTCGGTCTGGTGCGGGAATATGAAACACGGTTCAGATGTGGGTTTCTTCTTGTGAACTCTGTGCTAATTCTGGATGACCTTTATTATGACCTTCAGAAGCTGAGGTGAATTAGAGGAGGATCTTTTATGGTTATTGTAAACACTGTACCTCCGGGTTAGAAGTGTTTACACTTCTCATAACTGATCCAAGTCTGAGGATCCTTGTTCTAGAACATTACCTGTGAAAGGGTTGGGCTGTTTGCAGGTTTACAGGAACCCTTGGCCACATCATACCCTATTACTGTATTATTCAAGAATATTTCACTTTGGAAAGTTCTTGTGATTAACCCTGGACTTGTGACTCTTTATTTGAGTCCCCCACCCTGGTTACTGGATTTCTAAGCCTCCATTTGGACTTTTGAACATACATGGGCCTTATATCAAGACAGATAATCAGATCTAGCTTGATCACAAACCCTTGCATATCATTTGCATATATCATCATTTCATCATTTAACATTTGTTTATTTTCTTTTCAGGGTATCCACCTCATTATATCTTGGTTTTGGTTTTGACCCCTTCTTCTGCATAGACCTCTGCCTCAGCTGTCTTCATCAGTTACCTGCTTTAGTAATCTCCATCCTCACCAGCATCAATCTGTCAGTGGTTCACTTCCAGCATCAGTCTATGATCTTCATCAGCATTTGTCTTCAGCTTCTTCAGCAGCACTCATGACTACTCCCAGGAAAAGCAACATATCCTACTACTTTTTTGAGCTTATGTTGACTGGTATCAGGCAGGTCCAGTCACTTATCACACCTGACCACATCCCACTATTTAGAGAACACTATGGAGGTATCCTGGACATGGTTATGGACCTTGACCCTTCTCAGAGGAGCATGATCCACACATGCTTACAGTTTTATGACCCTCCATTGAGATGCTTCATCTTTCCAGACTTTCAGCTAGGGCCTCTGCTGGAAGATTTTTCTTTATTGATTGGAGTACCTATCAGGGGAGGAATCCCCTTCAACCCAGATATGCCAGCTCCCATAAATGAAGAGATAGCAAGGGCACTATACTTGGAGCCTACCATGATTGAGCAAAGCATGACAACAAAGGCTGGGATCCCTGGTTTGCACTTGGACTTCTTGATTTCTCAGGCCATCCTGAAAGCTTCATTGGGAGAGTGGAGGGCAGTATGTGCACTGTTAGCCCTCAGCATATATGGGGCTACATTATTTGCAGATGAACCCAAATTTGTCAGCAAGAATGCCATCCATCTGTTTCTTCTGAAAAACCCAGAACCTACATTGCTAGGAGATTTCTATTATTCCATTCATCAGAGGAATGAGAAACAGAGGGGGAAGTTGGTAAGATGTTGTGCTCCTTTATTTTACACCTGGCTGCTCAGACACCTGCCTAAGTCAGATGCTTTCTTGAACCCTCACCAGCAGAAGAATTGGGCCAAGAGGTTCATTGCCTTGACTTCAGATGATATTAGATGGTGCACCCAAAGCACCAAAGGCAAGGACATTATCACTAGCCGTGGACAATACCCAAATGTGCCTCTGATAGGAGTAAAGGGTTGCATCAACTACAACCCTTTACTGTTTAAGAGACAATTGGGATATGCTTTAGTTCACCCTCCTAGAGGACAGGATTTAGCTGAGGCCCTATACTGTGAGATCCAACCTAATTCAGCTGTTGTCAGAAAAGCATCCTGGGCTTGGGACAACATCCAGACAAAAGGAGTGGCTATTCTTGGAAGGTGTAATAATGTTGCTTTAGCTCAGCACTATGACTGGTCCCGTACTAGAGCTCAGATTACCAGAATGCCCTTCATCTTTGAAGACATACATGGGCCATCCACAGTACAGTCTGCAGCAACAGTAAGCCTGGAGGAATTTGAAAAGTTGAAAGAAAGGAATGAGCAGCTATCCCAAGCCTTAAAGAAGACTCTTTGGGAAAGAAGTGATGGTCGTCTGGACATTGAGAGGTTGGAAAAACTCAGGGTGGAGCATCTTGCCAAAATTGAGAAGACAGAGGATTACACAAGGAAAGAAAGAGCTGGGGAACAGATATTGAAGAATTCCTGTAAGGAGGCCAAGATTCAGAAGGCTAGGGCTGAGCACTATCTGCAAGAAATTCAGGCTAGATGGGTCAGGATCACTGAAGCCCGCACACAAGAAGACCAGAAAACTCAAGCCAAGATTGAAACGCTAGAGGCCAGTGAAAAGAAGTAGCAGGAAGCTTTATTGGCAGCTCAGAAGGAGATTTCAAAATTGAAGCTCAGAGCAGGATTGAAGAGGTCAAAAGACCAGGACACGCATAAGAAGTCGACTACTGCCATTGCTACCAGGAACCTCCTCATTAGGACCATTACAGAGCACCCAACTGGTCCAGTGACTGAGGCACTCCTGAAGGAGGTCAGAGAAGATGAATTTGGGCTGAATGTTTGATTTTTTGCTTGTTGTTTGTCTCCATTTGATGTACTTTTCCTTTTATTGTATTTTGACCCTCCTTGGGCATGTGTTGTAAAACAAACTATGTATTGTTCACCATTTGTAATATATTTTAGTTTGTTTCCATTTGGGTTTTCTCTCAACAATATCAAGCATCTTCCTCGAGGTCTGGAAAGGTCAAAACCAAGAACCAAACCGGATACCTTGGAAAACAAATAAGCATACTGCATTGCATACTAACTTCGCTTTTGTTTTGTAGGTTTTGTTATTATTATTGTTTCTAACTTTTTTGTGATCTCAGGAAACATTGCTCGTCGCCGAGTGTTCCCTGTCAACCGCGCACACCGGTACCCGACTCTTAACAACCTTCCCGACATTCAAATGGAACAAGTACAGTAGGATCTGACTGAGGTCAGAAATCAAATGACCAATGAGAGATTGGAGATGAGAAATCAGATGTCTCAGTTCATGGCAGTGATAACTGGCTTAGCCCAGAGCCAGGAAAGGTTAAGAGAGCTGGTGGAGAGACAAACTCCTGAAGAGCCTCATCTTGGGACAGGAGGAACTAGCAACAATGAATGAGGCCAGCCTCGTATTAACCCACCGGAGTTTGGACCCCACCTAAATCCAGAAGTTAATATCCTAAGGAATGGTCAAGGTAATGCTACTGGGGGCCCAATCCTGCGGGAAGATCCCCAGGGAGAACAATTTACTGTTATAGGGGCTGGAGATGAGGTATATGACAGAAGATTGGACGAGATTGCTGAAAAGTTAAGATCTTTGGAATCTCAGAATTCTTTGGGCTTCGATGTGATGGACATGGGACTAGTGGATGGGGTGAGAATTCCCCATAAATTCAAGCCCCCATGTTTTGAAAAGTACAATGGTACCTCCTGTCCTCGCACTCATCTGCAGTCTTTCTTAGGAAGGCTCAAAGCTTATACTATGGATGAAAAGTTGTGGATGTTCTACTTTGAAGACAGTTTGACTGAGGCTTCGAGAGAATGGTATTCACACTTGTCTAGGGCCACCATAAGATGCTGGAAGGATTTGGCTGAGGCTTTCATCCGTCAATATCAATACAACCTGGATATGGCTCCTAACAAGACCCTTCTAATGGGAATGTCCCAATCTTCTAGAGAGAGCTTCCGGGAGTATGCTCAAAGGTGGAGACAGCTTGTTGCTGCTGTCCAACCACCCATGTCAGAAAGGGAAATGGCCGACATGTTCATGAATACATTGAAAGGAACCTATATTGATAGACTGGCTGCTTTTTCCTCTACCAGTTTTGCTGACGTAGTCATAGCTGGTGAGAGGATTGAAAGTCTCTTAAAGATGGGCAAAATTTCCGACAGTGGTGCAAGTTCCTCCAACAATCCCAAAAAACCTTTTACGGGACCCCGAAGGGCAGGTGAAACAAATTCCATTCATGCAAGCAGGGGCAGGCCTCAATATGCTCTCCGGTCAGTAGCAGCTGTTACCATCCCAACCCCATTGCCACAACCATCATCATATCCTCAACAACAACAACCACAGTATCAACAACAAGTTCAGTACCCGCAACAAAGGTCGTACAACAACAACAATAGCAACCAACAGCAGCGTTCCAACAAAGACCATCACAAGCAAATATTGTAATTGACCCAATTCCAATGCCGTATGTTGCACTCTTGCCACAACTCCTGAAGCTTAACCTAGTTGAGTTAAGGACATTAACACCTCCAGATCCTCTTAATATGCCAAAGAACTATGATGCAAATGCCAGGTGTGCATTCCACTCAAACACACCGGGGCATAATACTGAAAAATGCAGGGCCCTACAGATGAAAGTCCAGGATCTGGTGGACTCAAAAGCTCTCAATTTTGCGCCTCCTCCGAACGTCACAAGAAATCCAATCCCTATTCACAACGGGCCTAGGATCAATGCTATTGAGGAGGGCAAACCATCCACATTAATTACCAGTGTTGCACAAATCCGTACACCCTTGGTTGAAATCAAAGCTCAGCTGTTAGGATGCCAGGTGTTTCCCGGATGTGAGGTCGGCTGTGGGTATTGCAACATTGCCGTTAATGGATGTGAGAGGCTGAGGGTATTGCAACATTGCCGTTAATGGATGTCAAATCAACAGTACCTTCTACAACTTCAGCAATAGTCAATGAAAGCGTCTCAACGGTTACGATATACTACGATCCCGCAAATGTTCCTTCCAACAACTCACAACAAAATGTTACTCCTGTCAGAGCTCCAGTTACCATATATTATGATCCACACACCATTGTGGTCCCCTCTGCAGCTGCTATCAGTCCAGTCACAATCACAGTGCCTGGGCCAGTCCCTTACGAAAGCAATAATGCCATCCCTTGGCATTATGGCTCAGATCTATACTGCGAGGGGCAGAAAATCACTTTGGAATCATCAACTTCTTCACCTCATATAGACAATGTGGGAGGAGGCGGAGGCTTCACTAGAAACGGACGTCTCTTTGCCTCGCAAATACCAAGACCCCTTGTTGAAGCAGAAGCTGCTGCTAAGGCGAAAGGGAAGAGCATGGTGCAAGAAGAACAAGTTGATAAGGAAGCTTTGAAGACTCCTTTTGATTAAGAGGTTGATGAATTCATGCGGATCATGAAAAAGAGCGATTATAAGGTGGTGGACCAGCTTCACCAAACACCTTCCAAAATCTCCATACTATCATTGCTAATGTGCTCCGAGGCTCATCGGAACGCACTATTAAAATTCCTGCACGCAGCTTATGTGCCGGAGGAGATTACTGTCAATCAGTTAGAGGCTGTGGTTGGAAATGTCAATGCTAGTCATGGACTAGGATTTACCAACACTGATCTGAAAACAGAAGGTCGCAATCACAACAAGGCTTTGCACATTACCTTGGAGTGTAAGGGTGCAGTTCTTTCTCACGTGTTGGTGGACACAGGGTCATAACTTAATGTCCTACCAAAGAAAGCCCTTGTGAAGTTGGAGTATGAAGGATTGGCACTACGCCCAAGCAACTTGGTAGTGAGATCCTTTGACGGTTCTAAGAGATCAGTTATGGGAGAGATAGAGTTACCAATAGTGATTGGCCCACAGGTTTTCAAAACGACCTTCTTTGTGATGGATATACAGCCTGCCTACAGCTGTCTATTGGGTAGACCATGAATACACGCCGCTGGCGCCGTGACGTCAACCCTTCACCAGAAGTTAAAATTCGAGTGGGAGGGCCAAGTCATTACCATTTGTGGGGAAGAGGATATCTTTGTTAGCCAGCTGGCTACTTTCAAATACATTGAAATGGATGGGGAGATCCATGAGACCATGAGCCAAGGGTTTGAGGCCCTTAATATTAATGAAACATCTGTTGTGTCTGGGACCTCCATCACATCATATCAATAAGCCCGGAAGGTTGTTGAGGAAGGTACCGCCCAAGGCTGGGGCAAGCTGTTACCCGTGGAGAAGAAAGAAGACCGATTCGGTTTGGGTTACAAACCAACTCGACAAGCTCAACCAGAGGCTGCAAAGGAGCCCAAGTTTGTCAGCGGGGGAATGCTCACCCCGGATGTTGTGAATAGTTTGGAAGATGAGTCAGAAGACGAGCGCAACCTGGAAAGCTAGATACATCCAAAGATCCCGGGGAGCCGTGTCTCAAACTGGTCTTCCCAGGAAATTATAAGAGTTACTCCTGCAGAGTAATTATTATTTCCTATTTTTAAAGCATGCATCAAGTCATGCGTCTTGCCCAAGATGTCAAGACTCATTTTGTAATCGGGCCATCTTGTATTTTGTGCAAACGACCAATTAATGAATATCAGGACATCTTTTGCAAATGAGTCTTTTCTTTTCTGATCACTGTTTTTCATTTTTCATTTTTTGTACAAAAAATAAAATGGCAATGTTTTTCAAAATAATAACTTCATTTTCACCTTTTTCTAAAGCAAGATAAAACTGATCACTAAAATAAACAAATCTAAACCCTTGCAGAGAGTGCCCTCCAGACTGCACCGACAACAACACTGCTATCACTTCGTATGACTTTGACAATCCGATTAATCAAGCTGATGAAGAAGTTGAAGAAGATTATGAGCTACCTGGAGAATTAGCCAGGTTGTTGAGACAAGAGGAGAAGGTTGTAATTCCTCATCAGGAGGAAGTTGAGACGGTTAATCTTGGTACAGAAGAAGACTTAAAAGAAGTTAAGATCGGGGCCTGCCTGCAAGATTCAGTGAAAGAGCAACTGATTGACATGCTTCGGGAGTATGTGGATGTCTTTGCTTGGTCTTATCAGGATATGCCAGGGTTGGACACCGACATTGTTATGCACAAGCTGCCTCTGAAAGAAGACTGCTCGCTAGTAAAATAGAAGTTGCGCTGTACTCGCCCAGATATGGCAATGAAGATAAAAGAAGAGGTACAAAAACAGTGGCACGCCGGTTTCCTTGCTATAACTAGCTATCCGCCGTGGTCGACAATATGACTCAGTTCTCGGTGTTCTCCTTCATGGATGGTAACATTATTCCATGACATGATCCATAAAGAAATTGAATGTTATGTGGATGACATGATTGCCAAGTCCCTCACCGAAGAAGACCACCTGGTGAATCTGTTGAAGCTATTCAAGCGTCTGAGGAAGTACCAACTGAAGTTAAACCCCAACAAATGCACATTCGGGGTACGATCCGGTAAGCTGCTGGGATTTATTGTAAGTGAGAAAGGGATCGAAGCTGACCCTGACAAAGTCAAAGCCATTCAAGAAATGCCTGCACCGAAGACTGAAAAAGATGTTCGGGGGTTCCTGGGTAGATTGAACTACATTTCACGGTTCATATCTCACCTCACAGCAACCTGTGAACCTTTGTTCAAGTTGTTAAGAAAAGAGCAAACAGTTAGGTGGAATGAAGACTGCCAAAGGGCTTTTGACAAAATCAAGGAATACTTACAAGAGCCTCCAATCCTTATGCCTCCAGTTGAAGGAAGACCACTAATAATGTATTTGACGGTATTAGAAGAGCCAATGGGGTGTGTGCTGGGCCAGCATGACGAGTCTGGTCGAAAAGAGTATGCAATATACTACCTAAGCAAAAAGTTTATCGACTGTGAACAACGTTATTCACTGCTCGAGAAAACTTGTTGTGCTTTAGCGTGGGCTGCTCGCCGACTGAGACAGTATATGTTGACCCACACTACCTTATTGATCTCAAAAATGGACCCAGTCGAGTATATATTTGAGAAGCCATCACTTACCGGCCGGGTTGCAAGATGGCAAATGATTCTCACAGAATATGACATTCAGTACACATCTCAGAAGGCCATCAAAGGCAGTGTATTGTCTGATTATCTTGCTGAGCAACCCATTGATGATTACCAGCCTATGAGATTTGACTTCCCTGATGAAGACATCATGTTCATAAAAGCAAAGGATCAAGAAGAGCCTATTCACACTGAAGGGCCTGACACAGAGAAAGACTGGATAATGATGTTTGATGGGGCTGTTAATATGAATGGTCGTGGTGTTGGTGCAGTACTCATTACACCTAAGGGAGTTCACATGCCTTTCTCGGAAAAACTCACCTTTAACTGCACTAACAACAAAGATGAATACGAAGCCTGTATCATGGGTCTTGAGGAAGCCATTGACCTGAGGATCAAGACTTTAACTGTATTCGGAGATTCAGCTCTGGTAATTAATCAAACCAACGGCAAATGGTATACTCACCAGGAGCATCTGATACCTTACCGGGATTATACAAGGAGGTTACTTACATTCTTTACAACAGTCAAACTTGAGTATATCCCTCGAGATGAAAACCAGTTTGCAGATGCTCTGGCTATCATTTCATCCATGATCAAAGTTCAAGCTTCCAACTTTGTGCCTCGAATTTCAGTATCCCGACATGACAGACCAGCGTACGTATTCTCAGTAGACCTTGCTAAGGATGAAAAGCCTTGGTTCTATGACATCAAATGCTTTTTGGAGGATCAGACATACCCACCTGGGGCATCTTCTAATGATAAGAAGACATTAAGAAGGCTAGCTGGTAGTTTCTTCCTGAATGCTGAAGGTTCCTTGTACAAGAGAAACTTTGATATGGTACTTCTCAGATGTGTTGATAAGACAAAAGCAGACTTACTGATGCACGAGGTGCACGAAGGATCTTTTGGTACCCATGCTGGAGGGAATGCAATGGCTAAAAATTTGTTAAGATCAGGCTACTACTGGATCACAATGGATGCAGACCGTTGTGCTTATGCCAGGAAATGTCATAAATGCCAGATTTATGTAGATAAAGTGCATGTGCCTCCTAATCCTTTAAATGTGATGTCTTCACCTTGGCCCTTTGCCATGTGGGGCATTGACATGATTGGGAAGATCGAGACGACTTCTTCAAATGGCCATAGATTCATCCTGGTAGCCATTGATTACTTCACCAAGTGGGTTGAAGCAGCTTCCTATGCAAATGTTACCAGGCAAGTGGTAGCCCGATTTCTGAAAAGAGACATCATCTGTCGGTATGGAGTGCTGATAACGAGAAAATGTATCGATTATATTGCTAAGTTTCATTACCGTTTTATCGCATAATCGTCGTTTTAACACCCGATTCCTCGATTTTTCCTTACCATTTTGCAGGTACATCGTATACAGAGCTAAATCATGAGCCAAGAGCAAAAGGAACCAAAACAACCATAAAAAGATGAAGAAATGAAGAAACCTGCAAAACCTGCATATTTTGTAACAGTCACGGTCGTCACCTAGGTGTCACGACCGTGACACCCCAAAAGAAGCAATCACGACCGTGACACTTAAAATTCAAGGGACACGAACGTGATGCCCTTGTCACGACCGTGACAAGGGAAAAAGGAGGTTATTTGACTGAGACTACGTCAAAACGTTACGTGCATATGATCTGCCTATTTTCCAGCCACGTTCCTATATTCTCTCAACTGCTCCTACGAGGCCCAAGCAAACAAGTTCAACCACAAGCCCATTAATTCTTCTATAAATAGCATAATTCATTTGAACAATTTACAGAGTATTATTTTATCAATTTCTTGCGGAATCTCTGTCGAATTAATTTACAACCTTATTTTTGTTTCAGCATTATTTTCAGTATTCTATTTTTATTGTATCCAACCCAACCTATAACAATTTCCAACATCAGGAAATTGTTATAAAATTTACTTGTTTCAAAGCCTTCAGAATTTTTATTTTATTTTCGATTCCGCCAATTACTCCGAGCTTTCCGGTCTGTGGAAGAAGGAGTCTGCCATTTTATTGTTAACCAGGTTTATTTTTAATTTGCAATTTTATATTTATGTTGAGTATTTATTTTTCTGCCATGAATATTTCGTTTATTGTTTCTCTGCCTCTGTCTGGTTCAACAAAAATGAGTAGCTAATTACCTTAGGGCGGTATGTAATTAAAACAAACTAAATCGGTAAAATCAACTATAGGCTTAAAATAATTAATAGCTTAGTATTCTGGCTGATACTTTTTATTTAAAATCGACCTTTTTGTTACGAGAGTAAGGAAAGTGTATTAGGTTAGGTCAAGACCACGAGAGTGTGAGATTTTAACCAGATAGCTAAAGTTAGGCATTTAAATTAAACACAGCGAGAGCGCTTTAAAATAAATTAGAATTACTAAGTTTCCAAAAATTATCTCTAAACACTTATGGGCAAGCGAGAGCAGGCATAGGGCTTTAGGGATAAGATCTGAGATAAGACCACGAGAGTGTGAGTTAAGGGTATTTAAACTGGTAACCTCTACAGAATAATTAAGTGAACACCTTTATAAGCCTAGGTTAGATTGACCCGCCTAAGTTAGCATAATTACATACCGACCGCCTTAGTATTATTTTATTAAAACTTAAATTTAATTCCCGCTTTTAATCTTTAAAAACAACAAAAAATCGTGACAACCCTTCGCCTTAGCTAAACTAGAAGTTCATCTAGCACTAAGTAACCATAGAGTCCTTCTGGATCGATAATCTTAAATATTATTTCGATAGGTTGTGCACTTGCAGTTAAGATACCGCTAGACACATAATTAGACACGTCTTTAGCCCATCAAGTGCCTGAGCGAATCATTACTGATAATGGCTCATACTTGAACAACAAAATGATGGCAGAGTTATGCCCGGACTTCAAGATCCAACACCACAATTCTTCTCCTTACAGGCCAAAGATGAATGGCGATGTAGAGGCAGCTAACAAGAATATCAAGAAGATTGTGCAGAACATGGTGGTCACCTACAGAGACTGGCATGAAATGCTACCGTTTGCCTTGCATGGGTACCGTACGTCAATCAGAACATCCACTGGGGCAACACCGTATCAGCTTGTGTATGGTATGGAGGCAGTCCTACCTGTTGAAGTTGAATTACCCTCCTTGCGGGTACTAATGGATGTCAAATTGAATGAAGCAGAATGGGTCCGATCCCGATACAATCAACTGAATCTGATCGAAGAAAAGAGATTGGCTGTAATCTGTCATGGACAGTTATATCAGAAAAGAATGAAGAAAGCCTTCGATCAGAAAGTCAGGCTTCGAGAACACCAAGTAGGAGATCTTGAATTGAAAAGACTCCTTCCTCCTCATACAGACCATAGGGGCAAGTGGACTCCGAATTACGATGGTCCATTCGTAGTAAAGAAGGTTTTCTCTGGTGTAACACTGATGCTCAGTACTATGGATGGTGAAGACTTCCTGTCCCCTGTGAATTCAGATGCAGTTAAAAAATACTTCGCATGAAATGACCCGTTGGACATAAAAACATAATGTAAGTCCAGGCAAAAATAGGGCATCCCGGCGAGTCAAAAACAGAATAAAAGACTCGGGCAAAAATAAGGGAAAATAAATAAAAAAATGTACACCCGTTGAGTTGAAAAGCCGCATTGGACAGCTCAGGCAAAAATGGGTATCCCGGTGGATTGAAAACCCGAAAGGGCGATCCACGCAAAATAAAGGGAATAAGCGAACAACTGCATTCTGAATTCGTCTGTATCACTTACAACGTGGCACGTTTCAAATGGTTAGAGCATCGGTCAAAATCAGCCTTCTTCAGAATGCAAGATGAGAAGAACGTCAATGTCATACGAGTCATAGCAAAGGGAAGCTCACTGAAGCTTCATCAACATTTCCAGCATCATTTTGTTTCTCAATTTGTACCCTATTTGACCTAGCCTCATTTAGTGGGAGCGACAAGGGGACCGACCATTGAGAACCTTTGTGGAAACATCCCTCTCCATTGATGACAGTGGCAGACCACATTTATTGGCAAACCCACTTGCATCCGAGGGCCCACTGGGAACTCGCATAGGATGGCCTGGTTCTCTCATAGGAACCCGGTTAAGGCAAACTGTTTGTATGACGATAGTATTGTATCCTTCGGGATGAATGTACTATTGTTTCTCGATTTAATACTTGAGGTTGGGGACTTATGAGTGATGCTTGTTTCCTTGGACTCAGCTGAGACCTCCCTGAATGGTACATAATGTCAAACTGATTCCCTGATTTGGTCATGAGCCATTTCTCGGAAATGGTGAACATATTATTGTTATTCGGCTTTGAGAGTCTGTGATGTTGACACGAGTAGCACACCTGTGAGATTGGGAGGGGTTTACAGGATTGCAGGAACCTTAACCTTCAACACACCCACTGTGCCAGTATGCTTCAGTATTGTGATCTTTTCTCTTACACATTGATTCTGAGATTTGAACCTCCGATCAGAGAGATGCTTGTTTTGATGTGGTGATGTTGTGACCCTGCACAAACACTTGCTTATATGTTTGACACTACACAGACACATCACCATAAGCATCAAGATGGAAACTCTAAGGAAGAAGAATGTTCACTATACTTTCCCGCAACCAGAGACAGAGGGTATTCAGAAGTTGGTCAGCCTGATGAATGACAAAGTTCTGGATGACTTCAAAGGAGAGTATGGAAAGATTATAGAATATGTGAATAAGCCAACAGTTGATCAAAGGGACAACCTTCACTCCTTGTTACAATTCTATGATCCACAATTGCGAGTCTTTGTGTTCCCAGATTACCTTTTGTCTCCTACTTTGGAAGAGATCTCCAGAATCCTTAGGATTCCCATCAAAAGTGGTGCTCCTTACTATGGCTTAGAGAAGATTCCTTCATGCAGAGACATAACTGACTTTTTTCATGTGGATTTGTCCAAAGTTAGTAGAGGGCTGGATGTCAGTAAAGGTAAAGGATTTATCTTGGATTTTCTTGTCAAGGAAGCTCAGGATCTGGCCTCCGAAAACAAATGGGCTAAGTTCAATACATTGCTGGCTTCGATGGTATATGGGATAAGCTTGTTCCGTAGAGAGAAAGGATTAATCAGCATGGAGGCTATCACCATCTTTGTCAACAGAAACCCAGTGCCTACACTGCTAGGTGACTTCTTCTATGGGGTTCATTACAGGAATGAAAAGAGGAAAGAACATGCGAACTATTGTGCTCCCTTGTTTGCTGACTGGTTTGTAAGGAAACTCCTGAAATCAGGATCTTTTTAAGACTTGAAACAAGCTTGGAAGTGGTCTAAAAGATTGATGGGCTTAACCTCAGACAACATATCTCGGGGATGCAATAGGGACTTGATATACAAAGAGATTATTGCTAGTTGTGGCACTTTCCCTAATGTACCCTTGTTGGGAAGAAAAGGGGGAGTAAACTACAATCCTTCATTATCAAGAAAGCAATTTGGTTACCCTCTGAAAGTTCCACCATCAGCAGAGGAGGTAGCTGAGTCATTTTATTTCTCAGCAAAAGGAAATATGGAGTTGTGTATACAAGTAGCCCAAGCTTGGGATGTCAGGACAAAGAAAGGAAAGAAAGATTTTGGGAAGGTGAACCCAAAAACATATGATCCTTTTGCTACATGGTTGAATGATCGGGTAGAAGTCTTACTTCTCCCATTCTCTATGGAATCCCCTTTTTACCCTAAGGAGGAAGTACCCTTGGATTCAGTACATCTCAAAGACTATCAGAAGTTGGAGGTCGTGGTTAAGCAGCTTAGGATGGAGAATCAAGAGGCCAACAATTCATGCCAAAAGTTAAAGGTTCAGAATCAGAAATTGGAAGAAAGAGCTCACCAGGCTGAAGAGATGGTCTGGCTCAAGCAGCAGGACTTCCAGGAGACTGAACTCTACTTCAATAAAAGAGGATTAATTGAAACTCACAAGGCGAGCCAGTGCCGAAAAGATAAGAAAGATTTGAATGAAGCTAATGAGGCTATAACCTTGTGGCAGGAGAAATGGGAAGATAACTTGAAGAAACAGAAAGAGTTGGAGGCCAAATACAAGTTAGAAATCAAAGGTTTTCAGGATTCCTTAGCTGAACAAGGAGAGCTCTTTCAAAAGGCCCACCACCAAGAAAGGAGTCATCTGTAGGATATGGAAAAGAGTCAATAGGCAGTGAAAGATGCTCAGAGAGAGATAGAGGAGTTAAAGCTTCGGGCTGAAGTTAAGAAAACAAAAACTAAGTCAAATGCAAGCAAAGAAAGTGAGAATGTGTTCCTACAGCAAATTGAGGAGTTTCATGCCTCTTTTGACCTTAGGGATCTCCTAATTCAAAAGCTCATACATGAACCAGATCTTCCATACATAGCCCAACTGCTTCAAGGTGTTAAGCACCTAGGCTGGAGGTTGCAGGATGTAGATTTTCCTAGGCTCTAGTCTTTTACTCACATATTTGGATTACCCATAGGCCTGTTATGGGATTCCTCTCTTGAAGATGTACTTTCCCTTTTGATGTATGAACTTGCACCCTATAGGGACTTTGTTATTTCAAGTTTTTTTTATGTGCCTTAAGTCTCTGGTTTTTATCTATTGCACGGACACGGGATATTAAATGCTACCTCTTCACGTCTGAATGTTACACAATGTCTCTTTTCAAAGGCTATTCTCTTAATACCGGAATGGGAAAGTAAGACAAAACCCTTGAGGATAAAAGAAACACATCATTGCATACATATCATTTGAATTTCTTTCTTTTGCAGGTTACTTAACTTATCCACTTACAAGTAAAGATTGCGAGAGAAGCCAGGACCCTTCATCCCCGACAGAGCTTTCCTCACCAGTACACTACCCGCAACAATCAAAGAAACATCATGGATGCTATGCAGATAGAACTCAATGAACTACGCAACCGTGTGGGACAGTTTATGGCTATGATGCAGGGCAAGGCCCAAGGGAAACAAGAGCTGAGAAGTGCTATGAAAAGGCTTACTCATCCCCAAAATGACTCTCTAGTGGTCACTCCGGGTGCCCCGGGAAATCCACCTAACAACACCGGAGCAGGTGGACCACCAGGCCCAGAAACTGACACACCTACTCTTATTCCTGTGGAAGATTGTAAACACCCCAAATTTTCCCTCTCTTTTTTCTCACACCTTGGCTTGTGATCCTTCATATTGCATTGCATAAGCATACCATCTCACTGCATAAGTTATTTCACTGCATAAGCTGCATAGCTAGGGTTTGTGATCAGATGAATCTTAGAAGTTGTTTGAGCTATCTCAGAGGCCATGAAGCATTCCAAGAGGGTCCATGAGTGTTCTATGATCATATTATGCCTCAAAGGATTCTTGAAAGTCAAAAGATTACAAGAGATTGCAGAGCCACCCAGGCAGGCTCAGGGCTCCTACACAGATGACCATAAATTAGGGTTTTGGTTTTGAGGCCCTTACACTCAAAATTTTTGGCCATTCTTGATTCTATTGGTCTATATATGTTATAAGGAGCATGTGTTTCAAATTTGAAACAAAAATTCCTTGTGGAAGTCATCTGATCAAATGGTAACTTGTTGTGCAAGAAAAGTCAGAATCAGGGCATCTGAGGCCACCAACAAGGGTTCCAAAGGGTCACCTTCATCAATTTGATGTCCTATGATCTTTATTTGATCTTAGGAATGCTTAGAAGTTCACAAGATTTAAGACTTATGAGCCATTGCAAAAGTTTCTATTTTTGGGCATGATTTGTAATGAAAACTTTCCATATTGGGAAAGATCTTCAACCTCCTCTTTCTTGATCAAAAATGCTTCAAATGAATTTTCTTCAAACATGAAAGTTGTATATTTAATCTTCCCATTTTCAAAAAGTACAAGAAATCCTCTTGATTCTTCCTAGAACTCAAGATATGGCAAGTCAAAGTTGGGAAAAATCTTGTAATTTTCAAGTTCATGCCAAAGAGGGAAATGTGCAATTTTGATTTCCAAGCCTTTTCGTGACCTCTAATGCATTGCTACACATCATAGAAACATAATGCAACATGCCTTGACCATAATTATGCTTTGAACCACAAGATTTCATGACTTGCTTCTCAAGAAATGTCAAAGTTGTCAAAATGCAAAAACCATACAAACTCATGAATCAAGCCATACAGCTCACCATTTTCGATCCAAAGGCTCTCCTTGAACTCAGCTGAGGCAGCCCAAGACCTCAAATCACTTCTTCCATGGCCCATGCTTCAAGTACACCATTTTTGACTTTTTGGCCAATGAAGCCATACCATTCCCACAGTGCCCAACCACTCTTCTGACTCATTCTAATTTTTTATGCATAGCCTAAGGATCAAAAGACACAAGACACAAGAGCTCAGAACAAGCCAACACTCATATTGCACAAAATTTGTCAAAAACATCCCTTCTTCGATTCTCACTACTCAACCATCAAACTTCAAAAATCTCTTCAGCATTCAATCACACATTACCTAAGGATCATTTCCCACCCATCACCATGGCTTGAAACACAACATACCAAGACCTCATTTTCTGCCATATCAGAACCGGAACCCTCAAACCAGCCATTATAAGATTCATCCAAGCACTCCATTAGCTTCAAGGGGACCAAAGGAGCCACTTTACACCAAAGGGAGGCTTTGAAAGCTCAAATTCGAAAAGCTTCAGTTTAGGTAACCTTCAAGAACAATTTTTCCAGAACCTTGATTTCTTGTTATAGAATTATTCTATATGCTTTGCTGATCATGCTGATGTGTTTACAATTGAAAATGGTGTAGAAATGAGCATGTATTGTATCTCTAAAACTTTGTCCGTGAAAGTGTTTTTGCTTCGATTCATCATATATGTGTGTTATAAATCTTGTTTGAGGATTGATTTTGATTGTATGATGTTTGGGGATCATTTATGGGAAGTTAGTTTGGTGTTTAGTGGCCTGTAGAAGAAGTTAGGGTTGAGGCTTGCCGGAGAAGATGACCGGAGCTCATCTCCGGTCACCTGAAGGTCATTAGGGTTTAGGTCCCTAGTTTGAATCTCAGCCCTTGGATGTTGATTAGGTTAACGCATGGATGGTCCAGATTAGATCATTAAACCCTAATTCTAATTAATTAAGTTAATTTATAATTAGTTAGTCAGATTGAACCATGGCCCTTGGATCACACGCGTAAGCTAAGTTTAAACCTAGGCCTTTAGATCATCCTACCCCTAGTCAAGTTGACTTCTCATCCTGGCCCTTGATCTCTCTTTCACGCAATTTGGACCACTCCTTCTGATTACTTTGCATTTTAATTCATTTTTATTTCATTTTATTTTCTTCATTTATTTAAAAATAGTAAAACATTTTATAAAATTCTGATTTTTTGCATCATTGTTCAATTTAATTTTCAGAAACAAAAAACATTTTTATTTTTAATTTTTGCATTAAAAAAATATTTTGAAATCATTTAAGTGTATTATTTAATTAATTAATTCATTTTAATTAATTAAAAATACTTTTAGGTCTTTAAAAATAAAAAAAAATTCATGAAGCATTCTCACATATTTAGAGCAATTTACAAACTCATCTTACAAATTTCTTTTAGGGTTTGATCACATTTTGACAATTAACCATGAATTAGGGTTTCTAAATTTCTTATTTTTCTAACCCAAATTCAAAAATTCATTTCTGATCAACCATGATGAGTTTGTGAATGGTTCTTTTTGCATTCTTTCATACTTGGCATGTAGTATCTAGGGTATTTACCTCATATTTTTGCATTGTATTTTCCATTTGTTTGACATTTTTCATGAAGAGGTATCCAAAACCCTAACCTAACTTAGGAAAACCATAACTTGACTTTGGTATAGCTTCTGACTTCCATCTTTGGTGAGTGATCTTATGTGGGTTTAAGGTTCACTTGGTTGCAATTTCAATTTTTATCATGTGTTTTGCTTCTGTTTTGATCATATGCATCTCATACTTTCTTAAAACCCTAATTTGTCATGTTAATTTGCATTCATCTTTGCATACCATCATCATATGAACTTGTCATGACATCTCATGCATTTGTATGTCATCTTAGACACCTTAGTACACGTGTGAATGTTGTTTGATCATTGTTGCATCCATTTGGTATGTTTTGCATTCATTACATCTTATGTATGTTCATATGTTCTTAAGCTTCTAACATGCTTGTTTTTGCATCCATCACCTATATGATTATACATATGCATTGTATGACTTTGTATATCTCCATGACACATTTGCATCATGTATTCACTTCTGGTTGGCATCATTGCATCTTCATTTGCCTTATTTCCTTTTGTTTCACATCCAACCTCCTGGTAAGTTGTTTAGGCCTTCAGGTAAGTTTTTTAGGATGTGGATTTTCCTCCACATCCAACCTCTTCTTATCTCTTCATTTGCATATTTACATGTCTTTGAAGTGAATTTGATTCACTTGTGCCCTCTCTTGCTCCTTTTCTTTCTAGGTTACTTAACTTCTTCAAGAAGTAAGTAACCTATTCTCCTTTCTCTTCTCTTTTCAAATGCTTCCTTGGTGGCCATCTGAAGATCTTTTCTTAAGCCTCACAAACCATAGGAATATCCAAGCATGATAACTTTAGGGTTGTATATAGTCTCCCCTAGTTTTTAACTTTGAGTCTCCTTGAGTCTCTGCTTCTCATCTCATGATCAAGGCTAAACAGTTAAAGTTTTGGGGCTCTGTATTAGTGTATAACTTTAATACTTAGTGTTAAACCTTTAAGTTGTTTACACCTCCTAATCAAAACACCTAATAATCATTAATACTTAAGCTTGTAAATTGGGCGTTATATTAGGGTTACATCTCTGCCTGTTGGTTCAGAGGGACTAACCCTAGTGTTTAATGGACAAGTCCCCCTCAGGTTTAGTCTTACAAACATAAAATCCATTTCTTAACCCCACCTTTAATTAAAATCCACTTTAATAAAGGCTTGTTATATAATGATTTTAATCCCTAACCATGGATTAAGTTGAGGTATCTTCCTCATCTTAAGTGTCCTCATCTATCGTCCTTCTCTTAGGATGGTGTAATGAGTTCTCTAATCCCTGATTAGAGATTAAACTCATTACTTAACACAAAACAAAAATCCAAAGACACTCAATAATCACAAGTAGGTTAATGATCTTAATCCTGCATCATTAGGGTAATTAAGTTGAGATTTTTATCTCATACTTAAGTAGACTCATTATCCCTAATCAGGGGTGATATAATGAGTTTACAAACCTTTGATTAATGCTTAAGCTCATTATCCTGTGCAAAACACCAAAAACAATAAAAAACTGAAAACACAAAAACAAACAATAAACGTCTCCTCCGGGATTCATTTATCATCATATTCACTCTGAAAACGAGAACTTGCTTCTTCCGTCTATTGCAAGACAGTTAGCACTCGAGCCAGACGAGTCATAAACTTTAGCATAGACAAGCAAGCAGTTCACACAAAACCCCCCAGTCTCTTTGAGTCGAACTACGGTGTTCTGACTTCCTCATTGCACGAGAGGATACGTAGGCATAACTTAACGGTTATCGAATAAAAGTCTCTTTGTCTTCCCCCTCTTCTCCTTCTAGTTTTCTTTCCTTAGCCTCAGTTTTAAGCACTCACTTTCTTCTTTGAATTGACACTTTGTACATCCATTCCTTCCTAGCATTTTATGCACAGTTTAGCACATACACTATCCCCATTTAAATATAATCAGGTAAGTGTGGATCCCGTCGAGTACGACGGACGGTGTGGGTGCTAATACCTTCCCAGGTCGTAACCTACCCCCTTACTCAGTCTCTTTGGTTCGCAACCGTCTTATCCATATCTTTATAGGTTTATGCAACATTTACCTTTCCTTCGGGATAAAAATGCCTAGCTGGCGACTCTATTCAACCTCAACCTCCAACATCACCGGCGGTTCGCGTTTGCATCGGGATGAAAATCCTGGGAACGACAGCTTGGCGATTCTGCTGGGGATCTTTGCAACCAGGGCTTCTGGTTCTCTTTTGGGTTTCTCCTAGCGCTTGTTTTTATTTATTTATTGGGGGTGTTATGTGTTATGTGTTTATGTGTTTTGCTTTATTTATTGCTTTTTGTACAGCTTTATTTATTGCATTTACTTTATCGCTTTCATTTACTGCTTTTCACATTTCATTCTTTATCATATCACTGTGCTGGATTGTTGTTACCTTAGTGGGTGGGGTATTTCAGTGAGAAATGCTCAACACAAAGGCCTGAGTGACACCTAAGATTAGAGTGGTTTTGTATTCTTTCCCATTCCATTTAGGTCTGGTGCGGGAATATTAAAACACGGTTCAAACATGGGTTTCCTTTTGAGAACTCTGTGCTAAGGATTTCCTATAGTGCTAGGGCTATCTGGGAAGCCTGCTAAGTCTAGATGACCTTTTTAGATGACCTTCAGCATCTGAGGTGAATTAGAGGAGGATTCTTTATGATTAGGGTAAACATTGTACCTCCGGGTTAGAAGTGTTTACACTTCTCATAATAGATCCGAATCTGAGGATCCTTGTTCTAGAACAATACTTGTGAGTGGGTTGGGTTGTTTACAGATTTGCAGGAACCATTGACCTCAACATACCTTGCTACTGGAATTTGTTTTAAGGTTATACTATTTTAGACGAGCTCTTCGAAACCCTGGATCATTTACTCTTTATTTGAGTCCCCCACCTGGTTACTGGTTCTCAGCCTTCATCTGAAACTCTGAACACTCATGGATCCTACCAAGAGCAATTGATAATCCAGCGCATGATCGCAAACCCTTGCATATCATAAGCATACATCATATCACCTTCAGCACACATCTTCAACATGGATTCAACCAGGAAAAGCAACATCACCTACCACTTCTTCGAGTATCCTCTAGCAGGCATCAGGCAGATACATGCCCTTATCACCCCTGATCATGTTCCCTTATTCAAATAGTATTATGGTGGAACCCTGGACATGATCTTGGACTTGGACACATTGTAGAGGAGCATGATTCACACCTGTCTTCAGTTTTATGACCCTCCTCTATGTTTCTTCACTTTCCCAGATTTTCAGATAGGTCCTTTGCTGGAAGAATACTCTATGCTATTGGGTGTCCCTATCAGAAGAGGAATTCCTTTCAATCCTGAAATGACTCCTCCAAAGAATGAAGACATAGCCAAGGCATTATATCTGGAGGTAACTATCATTGACGAGCACATGACTTCAAAGGTTGGAATCCCAGGCCTCCATCTGGATTTCTTGGTTACTCAGGCTACAAAGCATGCCGCAGTAGGTAATTAGGAAACAGTTTGTGCTCTCCTAGTCCTAAGCATTTACAGTATCATCTTGTTTGCAGACGAGCCCAAGTGTGTAAGCAATAATGCTATCCACATCTTCATGCTAAATAACACGGTTCCTACCTTATTGGGAGACTTCTACTACTCAGTTCATCAGAGGAATGAGAAACAAAGAGGAAGACTGGTGAGGTGTTGTGCACCTCTTTTCTACAGTTGGTTGATGAAACACATGCCGAAGATGGAAGCTTTCCTGAACCCACATTAGTCAAGGAATTAGGCTAAGAGGATGATTGCCCTTACTTCAGAAGATATCAGTTGGTGTACTCAGAGCACTAAGGGCCGAGACATAATAACAAGTTGTGGGCAATATCCAAATGTGCCACTTATTGGAGTAAAAGGTTGCATCAATTACAATCCTTTACTTTTCAAGAGACGGTTGGGGTATGCCTTGATACATCCACCTAGGGAGCAGGACTTAGTAAAGTCTCTTTATTTTGCTTTTCAGAAAAATCATGCCATCGTCCAACAAGCAGCTTGGGCTTGGGACAACATACAAACTAAAGGGACTACTATTCTGGGGAAATGCAACAACATAGCTTCTTATCAGAACAATGAATGGTCAAGCATCAGAGGACAAATTACTCGTATGCCATTCACCCTGGAAGATGTATCAGGGCCATCAGCAGTTGAGCCCACAGCTACAGTAAGCCTAGAAGAATTTGAAAAGATGAAGGAAAGAAACACCCAGCTAGATGAAGCTTTGAAGAAGACCCTTTGGGAAAGGAATGATGGTCGTTTGGACATTTAGACGTTGGAGAAGCTACGCATCGAGCATGCAACCTAAATTGAGAAGACTGAAGACTTCATCAGGAAGGCCCGAGCAGGAGAATTTGTGTTGAAAAATGCATGTAAGGAAGCAAAGATTCAAAGAGCAAGAGATAAGAATTATTTGGAGGAGAGTCAGGATAGGTGGGTCAGGATAACTGAAGCTCGTTTGAAAGAAGACCAGAAGATGCAAGCCAAGGTAGAGCAGTTGGAAGCCAATGAGAAGAGAAGCCAAGAAGCACTGCTAGCAGCTCAGAAGGAGATATCAGAGTTGAAACTCTGGGCGTGGTTAAAGAGATCCAAAGAACAATATAAGTATTAGAAGATGACAAATGCCATTACAACCAGAAACCTTCTCATCAGAACCATCACAGAGCACCCAGTTGGACCACTGACTGATGCTCTCCTGAAGGAAGTCAGGGAGGATTCATATGGATTAGATGTTTGATCTTTTCTTTGTTTTTGTTTTTGTACTTTAATTCACCATGGTGATTTTGTTTGTTGTATTCTTAAATTTGTTGTATTTTGATTCACCATGGGAGTTTGTTTGGTTGTAAGTCATGAATTACTTGTACTTTGGCATTGTCACTTTTATTTTTTATGGTTATGTATTGAATTTTCTTTTGCTTCAACATCTTCTTCTCAAGAGAGGTCTGGAAGGTCAAAACCAAGAAGCAAATCGGATACCCTTTGAAGACAAATAGACATATTGCATTGCATGCTAATCTCATATCCTTTATTTTATAGGAGATTTTGTTGTTTCCTTCTCACTTTGTTGATTGTTTCAAGAAATATTGCTCGCAGGAGGGTCTTTCCTGTCAACCGCATCCACAAATATCCAACTCGACACAACTTTCTGAGTTTACAAATGGATCAGCTACATCAGGAACTGACAGATGTGAGGACTCAGATGATTTATGTAAGGACAAAAGTGAGGACTCAGATGAATCAATTCATGGCTGTAATGACTGGGCTGGCACAGACTCAAGAAAGATTGAGGGAGTTAGTCGAGCAGAAAACTCCAGAAGATAACCATGCAGGCACTGGGGGTACAAGTAACAATGCGCACGATCATCCGCAAACGACTCTGGTGGTGTTTGGACCTCACAACAATCCTAAAGTTAATATCCTTGGGAATGGCCAAAGGAACACTGGAGATCGTATTCTGCAAGAAGACTCTAAGGATGAGCAATTTACAGTGTTAGGGTCTGGGGCAGATGAAGCTTACGACCGTCGTCTAGACGAGATATCTGAGAAGCTAAGATCCCTGGAATCACAGAACTCTTTGGGATTCGATGTGATGGATACGGGCCTAGTTGAGGGAGTGAGGATTCCTCACAAGTTCAAGCCTCCATGCTTTGAAAAGTATAATGGTACCTCTTGTCCTCGTACCCATTTGCAATCTTTTCTGGTAAGGTTGAAAGCATACACCATGGACGAGAGATTGTGGATGTTTTACTTTGAAGACAGTTTAACCGGGGCATCCAGGGAATGGTATTCACAGTTGTCAAGGGCCACTGTCAGGAACTAGAAAGATTTAGTTGAGGCCTTTATACGCCAATATCAGTACAACTTGGATATGGCACCTAATAGGACCCTCTTGATTGGTATGTCTCAATCTTCAAGGGAATGTTTTCGTGAGTACGCTCAAAGGTGGAGACAACTTGTTGCCGCTGTCCAGCCACCTATGTCTTAAAGGGAGATGGCTGATATGTTCATGAATACCTTGCAAGGGACCAACATTGATAGACTTGCTACTTTCTCTTCCACTAGTTTTGCTGACGTGGTCATAGCAGGAAAGAGAATTGAAAGTTTGCTGAAGATGGGTAAGATTTATGACAACAGTGCTAGCTCCAGCAATGCAAAGAAACCCTTCTCAGGACCTCGAAGGACAAGAGAAACTAATGCGGTGCATGATGGCAGAGGTAGACCTCAGTACTTGCAATGATCAGTAGCCGCAGTCACCATTCATGCTCCAGCACCTCAGGAACAACAGTATCCTCAACAACAACAGTTCCCACAACATCAACAGATGAAGGAAAGAAACACCCAACTAGATGAAGCTTTGAAGAAGACCCTTTGGGAAAGGAATGATGGTCGTTTGGACATTTAGAGGTTGGAGAAGCTACGCATCGAGCATGCAACCTAAATTGAGAAGACTGAAGACTTCATCAGGAAGGCCCGAGCAGGAGAATTTGTGTTGAAAAATGCATGTAAGGAAGCAAAGATTCAAAGAGCAAGAGATAAGAATTATTTGGAGGAGAGTCAGGATAGGTGGGTCAGGATAACTGAAGCTCGTCTGAAAGAAGACCAGAAGATGCAAGCCAAGGTAGAGCAGTTGGAAGCCAATGAGAAGAGAAGCCAAGAAGCACTGCTAGCAGCTCAGAAGGAGATATCAGAGTTGAAACTCTGGGCGTGGTTAAAGAGATCCAAAGAACAATATAAGTATTAGAAGATGACAAATGCCATTACAACCAGAAACCTTCTCATCAGAATCATTTCAAAGCACCCAGTTGGACCAGTGACTGATGCTCTCCTGAAGGAAGTCAGGGAGGATTCATATGGATTAGATGTTTGATCATTTCTTTGTTTTTGTTTTTGTACTTTAATTCACCATGGTGATTTTGTTTGTTGTATTCTTAAATTTGTTGTATTTTGATTCACCATGGGAGTTTGTTTGGTTGTAAGTCATGAATTACTTGTACTTTGGCATTGTCACTTTTATTTTTTATGGTTATGTATTGAATTTTCTTTTTCTTCAACATCTTCTTCTCAAGAGAGGTCTGGAAGGTCAAAACCAAGAAGCAAACCGGATACCCTTTGAAGACAAATAGACATATTGCATTGCATGCTAATCTCATATCCTTTATTTTATAGGAGATTTTGTTGTTTCCTTCTCACTTTGTTGATTGTTTCAAGAAATATTGCTCGCATGATGGTCTTTCCCGTCAACCGCATCCACAAATATCCAACTCGACACAACTTTCTGAGTTTACAAATGGATCAGCTGCATCAGGAACTAACAGATGTAAGGACTCAGATGACTGATGTAAGGACAAAAGTGAGGACTCAGATGAATCAATTCATGGCTGTAATGATTGGGCTGGCACAGACTCAAGAAAGATTGAGGGAGTTAGTCGAGCAGAAAACTCCAGAAGATAACCATGCAGGCACTGGGGGTACAAGTAACAATGTGCACGATCATCCGCAAACGACTCTGGTGGTGTTTGGACCTCACAACAATCCTGAAGTTAATATCCTTGGGAATGGCCAAAGGAACATTGGAGATCGTATTCTGCAAGAAGACTCTAAGGATGAGCAATTTACAGTGTTAGGGTCTGGGGCAGATGAAGCTTACGACCGTCGTCTAGACGAGATATCTGAGAAGCTAAGATCCCTGGAATCCCAGAACTCTTTGGGATTCGATGTGATGGATACGGGCCTAGTTGAGGGAGTGAGGATTCCTCACAAGTTCAAGCCTCCATGCTTTGAAAAGTATAATGGTACCTCTTGTCCTCGTACCCATTTGCAATCTTTTCTGGTAAGGTTGAAAGCATACACCATGGACGAGAGATTGTGGATGTTTTACTTTGAAGACAGTTTAACCGGGGCATCCAGGGAATGGTATTCACAGTTGTCAAGGGCCACTGTCAGGTACAACTTGGATATGGCACCTAATAGGACCCTCTTGATTGGTATGTCTCAATCTTCAAGGGAAAGTTTTCGTGAGTACGCTCAAAGGTGGAGACAACTTGTTGCCGCTGTCCAGCCACCTATGTCTTAAAGGGAGATGGTTGATATGTTCATGAATACCTTGCAAGGGACCAACATTGATAGACTTGCTACTTTCTCTTCCACTAGTTTTGCTGACGTGGTCATAGCAGGAAAGAGAATTGAAAGTTTGCTGAAGATGGGTAAGATTTATGACAACAGTGCTAGTTCCAGCAATGCAAAGAAACCCTTCTCAGGACCTCGAAGGACAAGAGAAACTAATGCGGTGCATGATGGCAGAGGTAGACCTCAGTACTTGCAATGATCAGTAGCCGCAGTCACCATTCATGCTCCAGCACCTCAGGAACAACAGTATCCTCAACAACAACAGTTCCCACAACATCAACAAAGACCTTACAACAACAACGTCCTTTCCAACAAAGGCCTTCTCAAATTAACAGGGTGATCGATCCCATCCCGATGCCCTATGTAGCCTTACTCCCACAACTATTGAAGCTTAACCTGACTGAACTAAGAACTTTGGCTCAACCAGATCCTTTGAATCTTCCAAGGAATTATGATGTCAACGCCAGATGTGCTTTCCACTCCAATGCACCTTGCCATTCAACAGAGAAGTGCAAGGCCCTGCACATGAAAGTCCAAGATTTGATTGACTCCAAAACTTTGAATTTTGCACCTCCACCAAATGTCACAAAGAATCCAATACCGAACCACGGTGGGCCGAGGATTAATGCTATTGAGGAGGACCAACCATCAATTCTGATTGAGGACATTGCAAGTATTCAAACACCACTGGCCGAAGTAAAAGCTCGGCTATTCAGGTGCCAAGTGTTTCCGGGTTGTGAGGCCCATTGTGAAGCTTGAAAAGTTTCTTCCAATGGTTGTGCAAACCTGAAGAATGGTATCAATAGTATTATCATAAAAGGTATTCTACATATCACGTCAACAGTTCCATCTTCTGCAAAAACAACAAAAATCTCTTTTACAACTCCATCAAAAGTTATCCCAACAGAATCTTCTACAACGCCAGCAAACGTCATTTCAACGGAAACGGCTACAACAACAACAAACACTTGTGATGACCTCTCAACTGTTACCATTTACCATGATCCAACAACCATTCATGTTCCGGAATCTGTCAACAACGACTTTCAACAACACCCACATGAACAACTTCCTGCACCTGCACCATCTTTAATCAGACCTCCTATCACCATATACTATGATCCACAGACTATCACAACTCCTTCTTCTGTTGCAATTAGTTCGGTGACCATCACGGTTCCTGGACCAGTTCCTTATAATAACAATAGTGTTGTGCCTTAGCATTATAGTTCAGATCTTTACTGCCATGGAAAGAAGATCACTCTTGACAACTCAATACCTGTACCACAAGTTGACAATGTCGGGGGAGGCGGGGGCTTCACTCGGAGCGGACGTCTCTTTGCTTCACAATTTCCCAGAGTTAATGCTGAAGAAGAAGCAGCTGCTAAAGCAAAAGGCAAAAATGTGATGCTAGAAGAACCTGCTGCAAAAGAAACTCAGAAGACACCTTTCGATCATGATGTAGATGAGTTTATCAGGATCATCAAAAGAAGTGATTACAAAGTTGTGGATACCCTCCACCAAACACCCTCCAAGATCTCCATACTATCCCTGCTCATGTGTTCTGAGGCTCACTGGAATGCACTACTCAAAGTCTTGCACGCAGCTTATGTGCCTGAAGAGATCACGGTCAATCAGTTAGAAATAGTGGTCGCAAATGTCAATACTAGTTGTAACACCCTAATTTTTGCCCTAAGATTTCTTCACATATCATCTGCATTTTGCATACAAACATGATCACGCCTGGTTTCTCGTTTCTTCTCAGATGTAGGGTCTACGCTTCGCATGGGATCACCATTGTCTTTACTTCTTTATATTTGATTTTTACTTACTTCTAACCAAAATACCAAAAAATATGTTGCAGTGTTCTTCTTCTTCTTCTTTGTGTTGCAGGATTTCAAAGATAAGACAGTGATTTCAATTCAGATGCGTTTGTTCAGTTACAATTCGATCCAAATGGATGTTTGACCTAATATTGGTCAAACTATCAGAAGATTGTTCAACTGCAAGTTGTGTGTGCCAGTGATTTATTCCTCAGGCAGTGCGTGTTCAAAGTTCAAGCTGTGTTGTATGTGAAAATCATCAGTTTATCAAGCAGTGATGTGTGAAAAGTGTGGTCTTGATGGAGTGTTCCTCAGTTTACCGGTGATTCATCTGGGGATTTATTTTCCTCAGCATGAATTCCAAATATTAGGGCAAATTCCAAACAATGTCAGTGATTATGGGTTGAATTGGCAAGGGGTTTAGTGGTTCAGTAAAGGTTGTTTTCATCAGTTGGCTTGTGAGGAAAATCATGGTTATGGGCTTAGAAATCATCATTTCATCCATTACTTATTTTTCAATTAAACCATTTTTTTTTGTAGCCATTATCCATTTCTATTCATTTTTAACTCTTACCAATTATTCATTTTTTTTATATTAAATTCACCTTTCCAAATTTCTATTCTTTTCGAATATCCATATTTCACCGATTTCCAATTCATTATCCAGTAATTAATTTCTCTTAATCCATTTTTTAGACCACATTTAATTTCAAAATTCATTCATATTCAATTTTTTTTCTCTAATCCATTCAACAAAATCCAAATATCCATATGTTTATTTTCTAGCCCATTTTTTTTTCTTTCTTTAATTTATATATCATAAATATAATTGAAAAAATATAAGTCCATTTAAAATCTATTTAGCCCATCTCCTTTTTATTTTCATATAAAAAACAAAGAAATATTAAAAATCATTAGGGCCCATTAGCCATTTTTCTCAAGCCCCCAAGCCCAGCTTCGCACATCCAGCCAATACTTCCAGCATCACACGTGATACTTCACTTCAGCCATACATCAGCTTTTTTACGCTGACTTTTTCAGCTATACTACACAGCCACAACGTCATCTAGCCGAGCCTGCATGCAAAAAAATTATATCAAAACGCAGAGTACAAGCTGCAAGTTGAAACACATTATTGACGCACGTTCAAGCCCACACTTCACACGCATCGCGCAAGCCTCAGCCAAAACAACAAGCCTCACACACTTTCCCGCAGGCCCATCTTCATCAAGCCAAGCCTTCCGCACGCTTTCTCAACCTCACCACAAGCCAGCTGTAACATCAGCTACACTTCTCAAGCATCACGCGTCCTGCACACACGACAACAAGCCGCTGCAAATACACACCAAAATTACAATCAAAACGCACCACAAGTTTCACACAAAACGCAGTGAAGCATGACTTCAAACAACATCAGCAAAACGCACGCATATCAGCCTAAAACGTTCATCACACGACGCAACATAAAATGCAATCCGTAAAGCCTTGAAACGCAGCTCACATGCGTTCCTCATGAGGGATCAAAATGCAAGCAATTTCAAAACGAAACGGCATCCATTTCTTCTCCATCCATCTATAAATACAGCCCCAATCTTCTTTCAAGTTAAAGCTTTGGAGAGCCTTTGAAACCCTGTCAAAATCAAGAACACATCCAATTTCAGAAAATCATAAATCTCTCCAATTTTTTCTTCAATCTTCTTCCTCTTCCAATTAACCACAAATACACAACAAACCGAAATCGTTTAGAAAGAGAGAGATTCGCGGAATAACAGAAGAGGAAAATCGCAAAAATCAAGAAGAAAAAAGAAGGAAATTCGCGAAGAAGAGCGATTTGCTGATTGTCTTTTTTGCCGATCTGTTTTTGTTGAAGGTGAGGAAGAGAATCACAGTGTTGCTTTGTGTTTGTGCCGCGGCTTACGCGAAGAAGAAGAAGTCTCTGTTGCTTCTGTGTTTTTTTTTCTTTTTTATATAATTTGTTTTTTCATTTTAATTTTAATAAAAGAATGAGGAGTGTGGGCTTTTTTTTTTACTATGGGTCAGATTGCTATCCACATGCCAACCCGCGGATCCCCCTCCCCTTTCCATTTCTATTTTTTTATTATTCTTTAGTTTCTTTATATTTTTTAAAATGTTATTGTTACAAATTATTTTTGATATAAGTATTTTAGAAAAGTATTTTTAGAAAAAATTTAGGAAAATATATTTTAGAAATAGTTTAGAAAATATATTTTAGAAAAAGGATTTAAAAAATATTTCAATTTCCTTTATGGATTTATTTTTTTGATCCATGTTTTCTTTTCCATCCTTTTTTTTATTTTTTGGTCGATGACAATCTCTGATTCGTAGATTGTTGGTTTTCAAAGTGGTTTAATCTTCATTATTTCAAATCTATGGATGAATGCTCATTTGGATCATTCTCCATACTTTGAGATCGTGTTAGGTTGCCTTCGATAAATTCAACGAAAATCTCGATTAAGATTAGACCGTTCTTTTTTGTTTTAGTGTGGCATGTTTTCGGAGAATGATTAATAATATCATTTCTCTAACATGTATTAGCACGGATATTTTCCACTTTAATTAGTGGTGGCCGGCCTCATTTGTAGGGTAATTACTTCGTAAATTACTCGGAGATTGCTTAACATAGACCTAAATTCGTCCCGATTCGGAATAAGATCCACTTGGATCCGGTTGCCTCGATTTTGTTATTTTTTTTCGTGGTTGTGCTTGATTAAGTTCATCATACCACTTATATGTAAATATTATAATAATGTGAATATAATCCATTTAAATTCAATCTCTCGCACCTTATCCTCTTTATTTCAATTTCTCGCTCCTTATCTCTTTATTATGCTATTATCATACTATATCATATATCATATTGTTTATGTTTATATTGTTGCTTGTGATTTTTCTTTTATCCATTTGGACACCAAAACATTAATAAATGATTGAACATTAAAAAAGATTGGTGACTTTAATTTCGGACTATGGTTACTATCCTTAGCATTGGAGTATGGACTTAGATTTTAGGATCTCTCCCTTTGCTCAAATTGTGACCGATTGAAGACCTTGGCCTCGAATTAAGTTCCTTTGTCTTTGAAGATGGAATTCTGTTTACTTTGAAGAAATGTTCATAATATGGTTTGATCGCTCTTCTCTTAACTTTTAATTCAAGTATTAGGATAGTCCCTTCATCTCTTCCCACTTCTTAAATTTTCAAAACTTCTCCCTATTTTCAAATCTTCTTGGTTTTCGAACTTCAAATGCTTTCGCAATCAAACCTTGACTTAGGTCAAGTGATTTTATCTTTTCACTTTATTTGCTTAATAAATGTTAATCCATGTAAATATATCGAAATTCTTTTCTTACATACTTTAAAAAATCCAAAACTCACTCAATTGCTTTTGTGCCTTTGTGTACTTTTTCTTTTTATATGTTTAGATATGATTCATTCTTTCTAGCGGAATTATTCGCTAAAGAATGACGACTTATCTCTACATTTTAAAATCAATTCAACTCATTATTTCTTTTCAAATTTTGTACCACGAACTACGAGGTTTTGATCTCGCATTGCACTTTGTGGGTACGTAGGCATGAGGCGTTAAAACCTCTTCAAACACAAAATCTTAAAAAACATTCTTCTCCTCATCCCTTCAATCATTTTCAAGCAAACCAATTTCAAACCAAAAAAGCAATAAATATGTCAAAGGGCTCCCGTGGAGTACCACGGACAAGTCGGGTGCGTAAAACCTTCCCGATTTGTAACCAATCCCCTTACCCGTTCTCTGTTTGTTTCTTTAGCTTTTTCTTTTAGATTCCTTAGTTTTTTTGTTCGTTCTTTTTACCTTTTCCATTTGGAAATAAATAAAAGCGCGGTGGCGACTTTGTGTACCTTGAGTTAAGTTAATCAATAGCTTACACTCATGATTTTACCGCTACAGAAAAGTGGCGACTCTGTTGGGGAATAATCTCTAAGTGGATTCAGCCTACTTTGATTTATTTACTGCTTTGGTTTGATTTGTTTGTTATTTGGTTGTTCTGTTTTGGTTTTGGTGATCCTCTGTGTGAGATAGATTCTAACCCGGATCTGAGTGGAACTTATGATAGGACGGCGATATTCGAAGCGATAAGCGATGGAGTAGTCCAAAGCTATATCAATTTGATAATCTCCACTCGGTTAGGCTCTCTTGGACTATCAATGTCATGACGAGTAACCGTACGTGGCATTATTTTCCGACCTTGAGCTGATCATACTGAGGACCGTAGAACCCTTAACCCATCCAAGCCAATTTAGGAACGTAGTGCGGAAATTGTTTGGGTGTAAACCTAAGGCGGTTGTCACGCGATGCTACACTCGGACGAGGTCTATTTTAAGAATGTTATCGGTTGGGGAGTAATCCAAAGTACCGATAATATTCTAAAGATGGCTGTTAACTCCGGGAACCTCTGTTAGCACCCTTTTGGTTTTCTGCAGGTACAATGAAGATAAAACCTTAGTACTTACCTGTGTGGGTTGATGTTCTGTTACCTTGACTTCATGCTCGTGACTCGAAACCTAATACCGTGTGCCTTGTGTGATCTTGTTTGTGGTTGTTGCATACATGCCATCATGCATTCATGAGCATTATTTTGTAAGATTTCAAAGGACTTATAAGGAACTTTTGCAAAATTTCAGATGTCCATGGCTATGACTTTTGAAAGGAGGAACACAAAGAAGTACACCTTCAAGAATCCTAATGTAGTAGAGTTGAGAAAGCTAGGAGCTTTGGTTGTTGATACCCAGGAGTTCCGGAGATGTCATGGGAAGCTTTTATATATGTTGGATACCGATGTACCTGAGGGGATTCTCCCTACTTTGGCTCAGTTCTATGATCCGTTGCATCATTGTTTCACCTTTCCTGATTATCAGCTTGTTCCGACTTTGGAGGAGTATTCTCATTGGATAGGTTTGCCTATTTTGGACAAGGAATTTCTTTTCACTGGTCTAGAGAAGGAGCTTACTATCAAGGTCATCTCCAAAGCACTTTTTCTTAAGGAGTCTGATCTTAATGGGAAGTTTCTTCCAAAGGGGAATGTTCGTGGTATTAATGCTAAGTTCTTGATGGGGAAAGCTTCTACTTCACTTACTTTGGATCATAGGGATACATTTGAGGCTATTCTTGCTTTGCTCATTTATGGGATTGTCTTGTTTCCGAACATAGATGGTATTGTGGATGAGAATGCTATTCAGATCTTCTTGAAGAAGAACCCGGTGCCTACTTTGCTTGGAGATATGTATCATGCTTTTCACTATAGGACCTCCAAAGGTGACTGAGAGATTGTATGTTGTGCGCCTCTTCTTTATAGGTGGTTTATTTTGCACCTACCGAAGTCGGATGTCTTCAAGGACAATAGAGAGAATCGAAGATGGTCTCAAAGGTTGATGTCACTTTCTCATAAGGACATGACATGGTATAGTTCTCATTATGACACTGCAGTGCTTAGTGATAGTTGTGGAGAATTTCCTAATGTACCTCTTCTTGGTACATGTGGGGGAATTAGCTACAACCCCATTCTTGCTAGACGACAGTTCGGATATTGTTTGAAGGACATACCAAACAATATTTCCTTATCCCGTTTCTTCTTTCTTATTGGTGCTGATCATGTAGAAATGAAGAAAAGGATTGCTCATTCTTGGCATGCAGTTCATCAGAAAGAGAAAGGTCAATTAGGAAGAAAACACCTTGCTCCTTCTGAATGTTGTATCCAGCGGGTTCGATCTAGGGCTTCCAAGCTCAAGATGCCTTATCCACCTGAGGAGCCTTTGTTTCCCATATTACCATTGTCCGCTTTTCTACCTCCCGTTGATGAGAAGGTGGCTCTTCAAGAAAAGTTAGACAAGATGAAGAAAGAGAAAGAAGAATGGCTACTTGAGAAGACTACGATGTAGGAGCAGCTGAAGGAGAAGGATGATCTCATTGAGCTACTTGAGCGGCGTGTCATGAAGAGACCAAGAGAGGATTTATCTTCCTCTAGTACTCCATCTACTATTCCTCCTACTTCCGGTGCTTGGAAGGCCATTGTTGACAAGTTGGTGAAAGATAAGGAGGATATGGAAGATCGGTACAAGAAAGAGATCAAGAGGATTCGCATGAAGTATCAGCCAGGATTCGGAACTTCTTCGGATATGATTCCCTAGGCCTAGTTTACTTTTTCTCTCATGTATTAGGATTATTGATGTTTGTACTTCACTTGTAATCCTCACTCTGATTTTAATGAGAATGAGTTTTTAAGTATTTCAAAAAAGTGTCTCTTTATAAATATTGCAAGTTATCTTATAATCCTTTGAAATCTTTGCATTTGCATACGCATACCATGCATCATATCCGCATTTTGTCTTGCTTTTTGAGTGTTCTCCAGGGATCTTATGTTGTTTCTTGGTCTTCATTCAGTTCTCCTGTCAAGCTAACTCACCGATTTGATACTCGAGCTAATCGAAGGAGGGTGATGGAAACTTTACAACAAGAAAATCGTGAGTTGTGCAAAGAGGTTACTTATCTGAGGGAAAGCTTGGAAAGAGTTTCTGCTATGATGGAAAGTTTGGTGGCTGCTCAGAATCAGCCACCTCCTAATTCTCCTGTTCAGAATACTGTCATCTCCGAGATTGTTACCGCATCAATTCCTGTTGAAATTGTAATTTCTCCTCGCTATCGTATGCCTGCTAGCACACCTTGCGGCATGCCAGTTGATTTTATTCCTGCTGGTTATCGTCCTCCTCATCAGTCTGAGACTACTGCATTTAATACTCTCCCACCAGTGTGGACTACTCTTCCTCCAGTTGTGACTACTGCACCGCCTGTGGTGCACACTATTCCGCACCATGATGAAATGATTTACCATGCTGAGCCCAGTGAAGGCGCTGAAGTGGCTGAAAGACTTGATGATTTTCAAGGACGCTTTGTTGAGACACAGAGGGAAATGAGAGCCTTGAAGCATAAGGGTTTGTTCGGAAAAGATGCATATGCTCTTTGTCTTGTCCCAAATGTTAAAGTTCCGTACAAATTCAAGTTACCTGAGTTTGAGAAGTACAAAGGCAACACTTGTCCGTTGAGTCATTTGACTATGTATGCTAGAAAGATGTCTGCTCAGACAGATAATGATAAGCTGCTGATTCACTATTTCCAGGATAGTTTGACCGGTGCACCCATGAGGTGGTATATGAGTCTGGATAATAGCCAAATCAAGACCTTCAATGATTTGGGAGAAGCTTTTGTGAGGCAATATAAGTATAACGTTGATATGGCGCCAGATAGAGATCAACTTCGTGCTATGTCCCAGAAGGACAAGGAGACTTTCAAAGAATATGCGCAGAGATGGCGCGAGCTGGCCGCCCAGATTGTTCCTCCGCTGGAAGAGAAAGAAATGACAAAGATCTTATTGAATACTTTGGGTTCTTTTTATTATGAGAGGATGATAGCAAGCGCTCCTTCCGATTTCACTGAAATGGTGAGCATGGGGATGCGTTTAGAAGAAGGTGTCCGTGAGGGACGTTTGAGTCAAGAGAATAGTAATGGCTCAAGCTCTAGAAGGTTCAACTTTGGGAAAAAGAAAGAAAATGAGACTAATGCAGTATCCCGTGAAAGTTATAGAAGGCCTCACAGTCGTGGGAACCACCATTTGCAGCATGTAGCTTCTGTAACTCCGATGATTAATGTGGCTCTAACTATGCCAGCAGTTCCAAAGTACCAACCTCGTTATCAACAACCTTCTGTGCAACAAGGTGGTAATCAACAGGTTCGGGCTAAGCCGTGTTTTGATCCTATTCCGATGTCGTATGCGGACTTGCTTCCATCTTTGATTGCAAAGAATCTTGTGCAAACCTGTCCTCCACCGCCAGTTCCAGAGACTATCCCATGGTGGTATAAGCCAGAGGCTCGATGTGCTTTTCATCAAGGTGTCCTGGGGCATGATGTTGAGAATTGTTATCCATTGAAGTTTGAAGTATAGAAGTTGATGAGGAACAATGTTCTGTATTTTAATGATGTTAATCCAAATGTGCAGAAAAATCTGTTGCCGAAGCATGGTAATGCGTCTGTGAATATGGTTGATGGTTGTCCTGGTTTGTTCAAAATCTATGAGGTCTGTCATATTCGAAGGTCTTTGGTCGAGATGCATGCTTTCTTAAGTGAATATCACGATATTGATCACGATTATGCTGGATGTTGTATCTGCTCGGTGAATCCTCGTGGTTGCGTGATTGTTGAGAGAGATATTCAAAAGATGATGGATGATAAATTGATTGAAGTGACAGCAAAAAGAGATGAGTATGAAAATGAAGTGAATCTTATTATGCCTTAGTTCAATCTTCCTGAGAGGGTTGTTCCTGAGAGAGTGGTTATTTCTTTTGATAGTCGCAAAAATGTTGTTACTCCATTGGTAATTAATTTGCCTGGTCCAGTGCCATATGAGTCTGATAAAGCTGTTCTGTACCGGTATAATGCTACGATGATAGAAAATGGTAGGGAAATTCCTATTCCTACTCCAAAGTATGTAGTTAGCATTGCTGATGTGACAAAGGTTACTCAAAGTGGTAGAGTGTATACTTCAGATCCTCCGAAGAGAGTTGAAGATACAAGTGCAAGTAAACAGATTATGGATCCTGTTGTCCAATCAGGCCAATCTTGTAATGGTGAAGATGAGGTGTTAAAATTGATAAAGAATAGTGAGTACAACATTACTGAGCAGTTGTTGCATACTCCGTCGAAGATATCAGTTTTATCACTCTTGATGTGCTCTGAGGCTCATAGGCAGTCTTTGCAGAAGATTCTTGATCAAGCTTATGTTGACCATGATGTGACTGTTGATTAGTTTGATAGTATTTTGGCTAATATCACATCATGCAACAATCTAAGTTTCTGTGATGACGATTTTCCTGAAGAAGGAAGGAATCATAACTTGGCTCTGCATATTTCAGTCAACTGTCAAGAAGATGCTATGCCTAACGTGTTAGTTGATACCGGATCTTCTCTGAATGTCATGCCGAAATCGACTTTGTCAAAGCTTGCGTATCAAGGTGCTCCCATGAGACATAGTGGGATTATTGTGAAAGCGTTTGATGGGTCGAAGAAGACAGTGATTGGTGAAGTGGATCTTCCTATTCTTATTGGACCGTTTATATTCAAAATTACTTTTCAAGTAATGGATATACGTCCCGCGTACAGTTGTCTCCTCGGAAGACCCTGGATTCATGAGGCAGGAGCCGTGACATCCACTCTTCATCAGAAGTTGAAATTTGTGAAAGAGGGGAAATTGGTGACCATTGGAGGTGAAAGGGCGATGCTTGTGAGCAATTTGTCTTCTTTATCCTATATTGATGCTGAAGAAGAGGTGGGAACTTCGTTTCAAGCTCTTTCTGTTGTGGATAATGTTGCTAAAAAGAACTCCATGCCTATGTCTTCTTTCAAGGATGCTCTGCGAGTGCTGGAAGCGGGTCAGTCTGATGGTTGGGGATGAGTTATTGATGCTGTCGACAATAAGGAAGGTTTTGGTATCGGCTTTGCACCAGGTGCGGTTCTCAATGACCCGAAGACTATTCAGTAAGGCTTCCGAAGTGCTGGATTTATCAACGATCATTCCGCTGCCGCCATCATTGAAGATGATGAAGATGAAGAAATGCCTGACTTTGTTACGCATGGAAAGATTTGCCAGAACTGGATTGCTGTTGATGTTCCTTTTATTGTTCATGCTTCAAAGTAATTTGTTTTATTTTCTTTCAAAAATCCTTTCACTCTGCCCAAGGTGAAAGTGATGTTTGTCGGGCTTTGTTTCATATTTTATCATCATCAATAAAATGTTATTTTGTTATTTCCATATGTGTTTTTCCTTTTTGCTTTATTCTGAAAATGGTAACATAAAAAACCCAAAATAATAATAATTGTTTATCTGCATAATGTTTGCACTTTTGTTCATATTCTAAAATAAAAATAAAATCATTGTGCAGATTGATTGATAAACCCATTGAAAACTATGATCCTATGCCTTCTCCCAACTTTGAATTCCCTGTGTTTGAAGCTGAGGAAGAGGATGTTGAAGAGATTCCTGATGAGATTTCTCGGTTGCTTGAGCACGAGGAGAAGGTTATTCAGCCTCATGGAGAGTCTATAAAGATGGTCAACTTGGGTTCTGAAGATGAAAAGAAAGAAGTCAAAGTTGGAGCATTTCTTGGTCCTGATGTTAAGAAGAGGATTGTAGAGATTCTCAGAGAGTTTGTTGATGTATTCGCTTGGTCTTATCAAGACATGCCAGGTCTTGATACTGATATTGTGGAGCATAGATTGCCGTTGAAGCCTGAATGTCCACCTGTAAAGTAGAAGCTGAGAAGAACTCATCCTGATATGGCAGTAAAGATCAAAGAGGAGGTTCAAAAGCAGATTGATGCAGGTTTTCTTGTGACATCAACTTATCCTGAATGGGTGGCCAACATCGTTCCTGTTCCGAAGAAAGACGGAAAAGTCCGAATGTGCGTTGATTACAGAGATTTGAACAAAGCCAGTCCGAAAGATGATTTTCCATTGCCACACATTGATATGTTGGTAGATAATACGGCTAAGTTTGATGTGTTCTCTTTTATAGACGGATTTTCCGGTTATAATCAAATAAAGATGGCACCCGAGGACATGGAAAAGACCACATTTATTACACCATGGGGAACATTCTGCTACAGAGTGATTCTCTTTGGATTGAAGAATGCTGGTGCAACATACCAAAGAGCTATGACCACACTTTTCCATGATATGATGTACAAAGAAATCGCGGTATATGTTGATGATATGATCACCAAGTCGAGGACTGAAGAAGATCATGTTGAACATTTGCTAAAGTTGTTTCAGAGATTAAGGAAGTATAAGCTTCGTTTGAATCCGAACAAGTCCACTTTTGGTGTACGTTCTGGAAAGTTGTTAGGTTTCATTGTCAGCCAAAGAGGCATTGAAGTTGATCCTGACAAAGTGAAAGCGATTCAGGAAATGCCTGCTCCAAGAACCGAAAAGCAAGTAAGATGATTCTTGGGCCGTTTGAACTATATTTCGAGGTTTATCTCTCACATGACTGCCACATGTGCTCCGATTTTCAAGTTGCTTCGGAAAGACAAAGGTTGTGTCTGGACAAATGATTGTCAGAAGGCGTTTGAAAGTATCAAAGAATATCTGCTTGAACCTCCTATTATGTCTCCTCCGGTGGAAGGTAGACCGATGATCATGTACTTGACTGTGTTGGAAGATTCCATGGGTTGTGTGCTTGGTCAGCAAGATAAATCTGGAAGAAAAGAATATGCAATTTACTACTTGAGTAAGAAATTCACTGATTGTGAGTCTCGGTATTCCATGCTTGAAAAAACTTGTTGTGCCTTAGCTTGGGCTACAAAGCGTCTTCTCCAGTATATGCTGAATCATACAACTTTGTTGATCTCTAAAATGGATCCAATCAAGTATATCTTTGAAAAGCCTGCTTTGACTGGGAGGATTGCTCGTTGGCAAATGTTGTTATCAGAATATGATATCGAGTACCGAACTCAAAAAGCTATAAAAGGTAGTATCTTGGCTGACCATTTGGCACATCAACCGATTGATGATTACCAACCTATCAAGTTTGATTTTCTGGATGAGGATGTGATGTTTTTTAAAGTGAAAGATTGTGATGAACCTTTGATTGAGGAAGGGCCGGAGCCTGGATCTCGATGGGGTTTAGTTTTTGATGGTGCTGTGAATGCACGCGGAAGAGATATTGAGGCAATGATCATTACTCCCCATGGTTCACATATTCCTTTTGCCGCAAGGTTGACTTTTCCTTGTACCAATAATGAAGCTGAGTATGAAGCCTGCATTATGGGTCTTGAGGAAGCTATTGATCTAAGGATTAAGCATCTTGATGTGTATGGAGATTCTGCCTTGGTAATCAATCAGATCCAGGGTACGTGGGTAACTCATCAACCCCACTTGATCCCTTATAGAGATTATGCCAGGTAGATATCAACTTTCTTCACTAAAGTTGAGTTTCATTATGTTCCTCGTGATGAGAATCAGATGGAAGATGCTTTAGCAACTATAGCTTCTATGATAAAGGTGCACCAGTGGAATGATGTGCCCATGATCAGTGTGATGCGACTTGAAAGACCAGCTCATGTGTTTGCAGTTGAAGAGGTCCATGATGACAAGCCTTGGTATCATGATATTAAATGTTTCCTCCAGAGTCAAGAATACCCACTTGGGGCATCCGATAAGGATAAGAGGACTTTGAGGAGATTGGCAGGCAATTTCTTCTTGAATGGATATGTGCTTTATAAGAGAAATTTTGACATGGTCTTGCTCAGATGCGTGGATAGACACGAAGCAGACATGTTAATGAATGAAATTCATGAAGGATCTTTTGGCACTCATGCTAATGGGCATGCAATGGCTAAAAAGATGTTTAGAGCAGGTTACTATTGGTTGACAATGGAATCTGATTGTTGCAAATATGTGAAAAAGTGTCGTAAGTGTCAAGTGTATGCTGATAAGATTCATGTGCCACCAGCTTATCTCAATGTGATTTCTTCCCCATGGCCTTTCTCCATGTGGGGAATTGATATGATTGGTATGATTAAACCCAAGGCTTCGAATGGACATCGTTTTATTCTCGTGGAAATTGACTACTTCACCAAGTGGGTGGTAGCAGCATCGTATGTTAATGTGACCAAGCAAGTTGTGGTTCGGTTTTTCAAGAATAACATTATCTGCAGATATGGTGTTCCGAATAGAATCATTACTGAAAATGGTTCGAACTTGAATAATAAGATGATGAAAGAGCTTTGTGAAGATTTCAAGATTCAACACCATAATTCTTCTCCCTATAGACCGAAGATGAATGGGGCTGTTGAAGCTGCGAATAAGAACATTAAGAAGATCACTCAGAAGATGGTTGTGACATACAAGGACTGGCATGAGATGCTCCATTTTGCTTTGCATGGATATCGTACATCTGTCCGCACTTCAATAGGGGCAACCCCTTTCTCACTTGTTTATGGTACAGAAGCAGTGCTCCCTGTCGAAGTTGAGATACCATCAATGAGAGTTCTGATGGAAGCCAAGTTGACTGAGGCTGAATGGTGTCAGAGTAAATTTGATCAGTTGAATTTGATTGAGGAAAAGAGAATAACAGCTTTGTGTCATGGTCGGTAGTACCAGAAATGAATGAAGAAAGCTTTTGACAAGAAGGTCAAACCTCGTGTATTCAGAGAAGGCGACCTCGTGCTCAAAAAGATTCAGTCTTTCCTTAAAGATTCTCGGGGCAAGTGGACTCTGAACTATGATGGCCCATATGTTGTTAAGAAAGCCTTCTTTGGCGGTTCATTAATTCTTGCAACTGTGGATGGTGAGGAGATCACTCGCCCTGTGAATGCGGATGCAGTCAAGAAATACTTCGCCTAAAAAATAAAAGAACAGCTCACTAAGTTGAAAACCCGAAAGGGCGACTTAGGCAAAAATGAGCGTCTCGGTGGATTGAAAACCCGAAAGGGCGGTCCAGGAAAAAATTAGAGACATAAACAAAAATAATTATCCTGGTAGATTGAAAACCCGAAAGGGTAATCTAGGCAAAAGTTAGGGATCATGGCAAGTAACTGCGTCGACAGACTGAATCACTTGTAGCAACTGAGGATTTCAGATTCTATCCCTCAGAAGAATTTCCCATCAAAGATTCTTATTCACTCATCCTTGACTGAAGTTTTGGACACAGTGGAGTTCAAAGTTGATAGGGAGAATAGTGATCATTGTATCTCAATGTAGCCCTTTTCCATGTATTTACCATTTTTCAAACTTGTAATGATCCGTGGAGTCATGCCATTTGCTGACTACCATTCTATCAATGAATTTGAGCTTTTATCCAATTGTTTGCAATTCTTTATATTGTTTCTGTTTACAAAATTTCAATTTATTGTTGATGATGATTTTTGAAACAAATTTAATAAATTTAATCTTTGAAGATTTTAAAACATTTTTCTTTTGATATATGAACAAAGAAAAGATATCAATAGTACCTCCAAGAATGGTAAAGTCTGGATGTGTGTAAATCGTCTGTCCCAAAGCAGGGTTTGATTCGGTTGTGTCCATGCGAAGTTCCTGGATAGTCTTGGCAGGTTGATGTTAATGATGTTGAACGGAGGTGATTGTTCTGAGTTCCCATGTTTTCTCCAGAAGAATTGTTGGAAAGGATGTTTTTAAGAGTCCCTAGCTGAATTGTGATCTCTTTTTCAGCAAGTTATCTTTAAATTGAGAAGCATTGGGAATCCTCAGCCGAGCTCTTGTTCCTAAGCTTGATTTGTTTGCATCCTTGAATATAGAAGTATTGATATAGTAGTCAGTTTAGAGGTTTTCTTTTACCCGATGATGGGTATTGATTTAAAATCCCTCGTAACTGTATTTTGGCTATGATGTTAACTTCTGACATCCCCATGAGAATCCCCAGTAGGTCTGTATGTGTTGGTTTCCAGCAGATTCCTATGTGATTTTCAACAGGTCTTGCACTCTATCCCCAGGTGTGTAAACACCCCAAATTTGCCCTCACCCATTCACACCATGGCTTGTGATCATTTTCATATGCATAAATACAATCATATCATCTCACACCTCATTTTGTTTCACTGCATAGTTTCTAAGTCATCTGCACCTAGGGTTTGTGATCTGAGCAATCCCAAAGCTTCTTGAGCCACTCCAAAGGCAACCAATCACTTCAAAGGGATCCATGTGTGTTCTTATATCATATTACATCCTCTCAAAGCCAAGATTTCAAAAAGAATCACAAGAACTGGATTTGGAATGGATGCAGAGCCAGGTTTGACTGCACAGTTGACCTAAAATTAGGGTTTTGGTTTCAGAGGCCATAACCCTAATTTTTTTGGTCATTCTTGTTCCCATTGGTCTCTATATGGTATGAGGAGTATGCATATCAATTGTCATGAAGAAATTCCATGGGGAAGTCACCTGATCAAGAGTTGACGTTTCAGACAAGTCAGTGCAAAATCAGGGCATCTGAGGCCCCCAATGACCCAACCAATGGGTGATCTTCATCATTTTGAGTGTATATGATCTTTATTTGATCATGGAAGAAGGTTGAAGTTCACAAAAATCAAGAATTTGGAGTTTTTGCAAATGTTGACTTTTTGGGCATAGTTGACTTTTCAAGAATGCTTCATTTTAGGTCATTTTTCAAGCCTTGATTCTTGATCCAAAAATGCTTCAAATGGAAAAACTTTGGTCATGAAAGTTGTAGATTACATCTTTCCCTTTTTAAAAAAGTACAAGAACATGATCAAATTCTTCTTGGATCAAAAGTTATGGTGTGACAAAGTTAGCAAAAATCATTGATTTTCAAGATGTGCACCAAATGAGAATTTTGCAAAACCATGAACCAATGCCATTTGTAACTTCTAATTCACTTCAAACCATGACACAAACATTCCATAGGCCCTAAAAGTCAGAATTGGACCAAAGTTTCTCATGTCCATGGTTTGTGTAACAAGACTTTTCATGAAGTTTAAAAAATGTGCCAACTTGCAAAACCATCATGATGCTTCTCACCACTTGATGCATTGGCTGCTGAACCTTCCTAGCATCACACACACATCATGATGCGCAGCCCATGCTTCTTGTACCAAGCTATAGCTCAAGCCATGCCTTCCTTACACAAAGTGGACTTTTTTGCAAAAGCAAACTTACCAATCAATAGGGGCCAGGTCACATCATCTGACCTATGGGATTAAAATATACTATCCTTTGGCAAGCCAAACATATCAAGAGGCCAGGCTGAAACACTTCACAACATCATATACACAAAAACACTCCCTTGTGCAAAACTATTCGAATCTGCCTCCACAAGCTTCAAACATCCAAATCATTTCCACACATCATCTCACCTGGTCTCATTGAGTAGAAACCACCAAGATTCAAGCCTGAAACCAGCATGGATTGAGCTTCACCATTCTTCACCTCAGCCTGCATTTTTCTTCGAATCACCTTCCATAGCCATCAAACATCAAAGCTCTCTTCACCAACAGATCAAACACATCAAAAGGAGTCATAACCACCCATCACATTGATCTGAAACAGCCTGTACACAAAGCTCATTTTCTGCTATATCAGTTTGATACCTCTCGAAACAGCTTGCCTAAGCTCATTTCAAGCCTTCCATTGGCATCAGGGGAGTCAAGGGAGTCCATTTGCACGCAAAGAAAGCTCTGGAAGTTCAGTTTTGAAGCTTTCCAGCTCAGGTATGACCATGGAAACTTTTCTCTCAAAGCTTGTTTTTTAAGTTACAAATTGATTATTCATGCTTTGCTGATCATGGGGATGGTTTTAGATTTAAGAATGAGTGAGAAATGAGGATTTCCTAGAGCTCTGAAATTTTGCCCGTGAAACTTCATGGTTTCGATTCCCTTAGTTTAAGCATGAGAAATTTATTTGGAGGGTTGATTCGTGCAAGGTTTCAGTGGAGGAACATTTCCCTGGAATTAATTTGGAGAATGGTGGCCTGAATCGTGTTTTAGGGTTTCTGGGGTGCCGGAGAAGATGACCGGAGCTTCTCTCCGGTCACCTGAGTTTGCTTAGCCCTAATTACAGTCATTAACTCCCATTTGAATTCTGAGCGTAGGATGTCTTTGACCAGTTGACTTCGCGCGTGAGTGAAGGGCTCAGATTCATTTGATTAGCCCTAATTCAATTAATTAGATTAATTAATCCACAATTAGGTTAATTGGCTCAGATGCAACCACAGCCGTCCAGATGCGCGCTGGTCAACCATTTCAAATCCAGGGCCCATCTCATCCCTCCATTCTGTTTACTTTCCTTTTATTTTCATTTATTTTTATTTCTTTTTCATTTAACTTGCATAATTAATTTAAAATAGTAAAAAATGTGTAAAAATTATGAAACTTTTTCTCATAAGTTTGATTAATTTTTATGACACAAAAATATTTTTATTTTTATTTTTATCATTAAAAAAAGTATTTTTAAATATTTAAAAGATTATTTTTAATTGATTAATGGAAATTAATTTATTAAAAATACTTTTAAGTATTTAAAAATCACCAAAAAATTCATGAAATGTTCTAAGACATTTAGAAACATTGTCCAACCTTCAAACCAAATTTCTTTTTTGATCTTGATGCATTTTGAGAATTGTTCATTGAATTAAAATCATTTTGATGCATTATTTTGGTCTAAACTTCAAAAAATCATTTCTGCCTAACCATGAAGAGTTGGACATTGATTCTTCTTGCATTGTATTGTGTTTAGCATGTAGTTTTTGAGATAAAATGGCCATGATTTGATCTTTCATTTTCCATTTGTTTGATGATTTTCTTGTTTAGGAACCCTAAAAACCCTAATAACTTGTAAAATTCATAACTTGAGATTGGTTAAGAGTTGAGACCTCTCCTTTGGGCTTTGGTTTAGTATAAGATTAGGGTTGCTTTGTGTGGCATTTTCCATTTTTTATCTTAGGGTTTGCTTCTGTTTTTGGTTTTTGTTTGATGTTTGTTTCATAAACCCTAATTTGGGCTTCCATTTCCATCCTTCTTGCATTCCCTTGCATAACATGACTTGCCATGACATTTCAAGCATCCATTTGATTCATTTGACATCATAAGACATATTGAAAGCATGTTTGATCATTGCATCTTGTATTTGCCATGTTGTATGCCATATGCATCTCATAACTTTTCATGTAAGTTCATGTTCTTTAACTTGCTTCATATGCATTCATAAATTTGTATGAACATTTCCATGTGTTGCCTCATGTTTGTAGCATCCCATAGCATCATTATCATCATGTATATGCTTCTGGTTGTGTCTATCATCATGTCATCTCATCACATTTGGCATTGCATTGCATTTCCTTTCCTAACATTTCAGGTGGTAAGTAACTTGAGAAGTGAATTTGCCTTCACTTCTCATAACTTTTCTTTTCATCTCTCTTGCATCCATTGCTGCATTTTTATTTGTGTTTGGGTTTGAGCTTGCTCATTCCTCTTCTTCCCACTTTCTTTCTTCAAGTGACTTGTCTTCTTGAATGAAGCAAGTTACTTTGCTTCTCTTGATCCTTTCATCTGCTTCCTGGTGGTTCCATTGAAGATTTCTCTTGGAAACCTCACAAGCCTTAGGATCAACCAAGCATGACAATAATTAGGGTTTTGATTAGTCTCCCCTCTTAGTCTTACCTTTGTGTCTTCTTTGAGTCTTCTCTTCTCATCTCATAATCAGGGACTAAACCCTAAAGGCTTTAAGGCTTTGTGATTAAGCTTATGCATGCATCCTTCTATTAGGATGGAGTGTATAACTTTAATCCTAAGTGTTAAACCCTTAATGTGTTTAAATCTCTTAATTAATTCACATAATAATCATCAAAGACATCAAGCTTGCAACTTGGGCCTTGCATTAGGGTTCTAATTCTTCCTTAATTGGTTAAGAAGGACTAACCCTAGTGTTAATGGACAAGTCCCCCTCAAGTTGTCTTACAAATCATAAAAATCACTTCATCATCTTACCATTAATCTAAAATCCATCTAATAAAGGCTTGTTTTGTCATGAGTTTAATCCCTAATCATGGATTAAGTTGAGGAGCTTTCCTCAGCTTAAACATTCTCATCTATTATCCTTCTATTAGGATGATGTAATGAGTCTGTTTAATCCTTGATTATGGCTTAACCTCATTACTTAACACTAAACAAAAACAACAAAAACATCTAAATAATCACAAGTAGGTTAATGATCTTAACCCTACATCAAAGGTGATTAAGTGTGAGAATCTGACTTCACACTTAAGGTATTCTCATTACCCCTAATCAGAGGGAAGATGTGATGAGTTTACTAAATCCATTGGTTTAGGCTTAAGCTCATTAACTTATGACAAATTCTCAAAAGCAATAAAAGACTGAAAACTCAAAAACAAACAATAATCGTCTCCTTCAGGATTCTTTTCTCATCACTTTCACTCACAAACGAGAACTTGCTTCTTCCGTCTAATGCAAGACAGTTAGCACCTGAGCCAGACAGGTCATACACTTGAGCATAGGCAAGTAAGCAGTTCACAAGTCAATTCATCTATCAGTCTCTTTGGGTCGAACTACGGTGTTCTGACTTCCTCATTGCACGAGAGGATACGTAGGCATAACTTAACAGTTATCGAACAAAAGTCTCTGTATATTCCCCCTCTTTCCAGCATCTTTCTCTTAGCCTCATTGTCATGAGCAATTCATTCTCATTCTCACACTGACACTGTATATATATCACACTTCACTTTCTTTTGCACTGGCACCTGTACATCTTTTCCAGCTATTTTATACACAGATTGCACTGACACTACCCCTTTAAAACACAAATCTTTTAAGCGTGGATCCCGTCGAGTACGACGGACAATCTGGGTGCTAATACCTTCCCAGGTTGTAACCAACCCCCTTTCTCAGTCTCTCTGGTTCGCAACCGTCTTATCCATCTTTTTCTAGGTCTATGCAGCATTACCTTTCCTCCGGGATAAAAATGCCTAGCTGGCGACTCTTTTCTTTTCCAGTGAGTTCACTGCTGTGTGTTCTCATTGTCCCTCTCGCCGACCGTTCGCGTCTGTACCCTATTTGATTCTATTCTCATTTAGCGGGAGCGACAGCTTGGCGACTCTGCTGGGGAAGCTTATATTGCAACCAGGGCTTCTGGTTCTTTTTGTGGGTTCCTCCTAGCGCTTGATTGATTTGTGTTTACTGGGGTGTTATGTGCTTATTTGTGTTTGTATATTTGTATTTATTTTGATTTATGTACAGTTGCTTTACTGCTTTCTTTATTGCTTTTGTATATATCATACTGTCATGCTGCTGGCTGGATCTGGTTTTTTTTGTTTTGGTGGGTGGGTGATTCATTGAGAGTTAAGGTCCTATACCTGGGACCTGAGTGACACCTAGGCTAGAGTGAATCATATTCTTTCCCATTCCATTTCGGTCTGGTGCGGGAATATGAAACACGGTTCAGATGTGGGTTTCTTCTTGAGAACTCTGTGTTGCAGATTTCCTGCAATGCTAGGGCTATCTGGGAAGCCTGCTAAGTCTGGATGACCTTTTAGTACTGACCTTCAGAAACTGAGGTGAATTAGAGGAGGAATTGTTATGGTTATTGTAAACACTGTACCTCCGGGTTAGAAGTGTTTACACTTCTCATAACTGATCCAAGTCTGAGGATCCTTGTTTTAGAACACCACCTGTGAGGGGGTTGGGCTGTTTACAGGTTTGCAGGTACCTTAACCTCAGAATACCCTGTTACTTTGTTTGATTAAGAGTACTCCATCTTGGAACAGTTCTTGTGATTCTAAGACCTTGGATTTGTGGCTCTTTATTTGAGTCCCCCACCCTGGTTACTGGATTTATAGACCTCCATCTGGATTTCTTACACACATGGACTTATATCGGAGCATTTGATCAGATCCAGCTCAGTCACAAACCCTTGCATATCATTTGCATACATAATCATTGCATCATATTGACATTTGCTTATTTGTGTTTCAGGGTATCCATCTTCATCTGGTTTTGGTTTTGACCCCATCTTCAGTTCTGACCTACCTTCATCAGCACTTGTTACCAGCTATCTGCTCCAGCCAATCAGTGGCCCTTCTCTTCAGTATCTTCATCAACACTTGTCTCTACTCAGTCTCAGCATCATGGCTCCAAAGAAAAGCAACATCACTTACCACTTCTTCCAGCCAGAGTTATCAGACATCAGGAGGATTCAAACCCTGATGACTCCAGACCATGTACCATTGTTCAGGGAACACCATGGAGATATACTTGATATGGTTATGGATCTGGACCCCTCACAGAGAAGCCTGATCCACACTTGCCTTCAGTTTTATGATCCCCCACTAAGATGTTTTACTTTCCAGGATTTTCAGATGGGGCCCTTATTGGAAGAATACTCATCATTGGTTGGCATACCTATCAGGAGAGAAATCCCTTTCAATCCTGAGATGGCCTTCCCAAGTGATGAGGAGATAGCCAAAGCTTTGCACCTGGAACCAGTCCTGATTGGGCAGCATATGACATCTAAGGCTGGAATCTCTGGTTTTCATCTGGATTTCCTAATTTCTCAAGCTAGTCAGAAGGCCTCCCTGGGGGATTGGAAAGCAGTTTGTGCCTTGTTGGCCTTGAGTATATATGGGATTGTATTGTTTGCAGATGAGCCTCGATTCATTAGTAAGAATGCAATCCACCTGTTCATTCTAAAGAACCCAGTGCCAACATTATTGGGGGATCTCTACTATTCAGTGCATCAAAGGAATGAAAAACAGAGGGGAAGACTAGTGAGGTGTTGTGCTCCATTGTTTCATACTTGGCTTCTCAGGCATCTACCCAGGACAGATGCATTTTTGAATCCTCATCAGCAGAAAAACTGGGCTGGAAGACTTACTGCTCTTACTTCAGCTGATATCAGGTGGTGCACCCAAAGCACCAAAGGCAGGGATATCCTCACCAGCTGTGGGCATTTTCCCAATGTGCCTCTAATAGGAGTTAAGGGTAGTATCAATTACAATCCTCTGCTGTTTAAAAGACAACTGGGCTATGCACTGGTCCACATTCCTAAGGCACAGGACTTGGTTGAAACCCTTTACTGTGAGAACAAGATTAGTCTGGCTGTTGTTAGGCAGGCAGCCTGGGCCTGGGATAATGTTCAGACAAAGGGGATGACCATCTTGGGAAAATGTAATAATGTGGCATCAGCACAATACTATGATTGGTCCTATGCTAGGGCTCAATTCTCTGGGATGCCCTTTACTATTGAAGATGTGCCTGGGCCTTCCACAGCACCACCTCCAGCAACTGTCAGTCTGGAGGAGTTTGAGAAGTTGAAAGAAAGAAATGAGAAGTTAACTCAAGCTTTGCAGAAGACCCTTTATGAGAGGAGTGATGGGAGATTGGATATTGAAAGATTGGAGAAGCAGAAAGTGGAGTACCTGGCTAAGATTGAGAAGTCTGAAGATTACATAAAGAAATCTAGGGCTGGAGAACAAATCTTGAAAAATGCTTGCAAGGAGGCCCAATTCCAGAAAGCTAGGACAGACTTGTATCTGAAGGAGAGTCAGGCTAGGTGGGTCAGGATCACCGAGGCTCGTACCCTGGAGGACAAGAGGGTCCAAGACAAGATGGAACAGATGGAGGAAGCCCTGGCAGCAGTCCTAAAGGAGATGTCAGAGCTAAAGATCAGAGCTGGAGTGAAGAGGTCTAAGGACCAAAGTCAGAACAAGAAGTTGACTACAACTGTTGCTACCCGGAACCTCCTTATCCGGAATCTTACGGAGCGTCCGGCTGATCCTGTGACCGAAGCACTTCTCAAGGAAGTTCGTGAGGATGAGTTTGGCCTTGGTGTTTGATCATTTGCTTGTTGTTGTTTCTTTCCATGTACTTTTACTTTCTTATGATGTATTTTGACCCCTTTGAGGGCTTGTGTTGTAAAATGAACAAGTTATATTGCTTTACCTTCTGTAATATATCTATGTTGGTTTGATTCATCTGAATTTTCTTCAATCAACTGCAACAGCATCTCCAAGGGTCTGGAAGGGTCAAAACTGAATGCCACGCCGGATACCTTGAGAACAAATAAGCATACTGCATTGCATGCTAACACTTTGTTTGTTTTGTAGGTTTTGTTTTTGTTGTTGCTAACTCTGTTGTGATGTTCAGGAATTATTGCTCGGCGACGAGGGTTCCCACTCAACAGGCCACACAGGTACCCTTCCAGAAACAATCTTCCGGGCATCCAGATGGATCAGATGCAGCAGGACCTTACGGAGGTCAGAAATCAGATGACTAGCGAGAGGCTAGAGATGAGAACTCAAATGACGCAGTTTATGGAAGTAATAAACAACATGGCTCAAAGCCAGGAGAGGCTCAGAGCACTGGTAGAAGGGAGAAACCAGGAGGATCATCAGCCGGGGACTGCTGGGACTAGCAACAATGAAAGAGTCCAACCACATGCTAATCCCCCAGTCTTTGGCCCCCACCTCCATCCAGAGGCCAATATCCCTGTCAATATTCAAGGGCCTGCTACAGCCGGGAGGGTACTGCAAGAAGATCCTCAAGAAGACCAGTTCACAGTAATGGGAGTCGGGGAAGAGGCTTATGATAGAAGATTGGATGAAATAGCTGAGAAGTTGAGATCACTGGAGTCTCAAAACTCTTTGGGTTTTGACGTTATGGATATGGGCTTGGTAGACGGGGTCAGGATTCCCCACAAGTTTAAGCCTCCATGCTTTGAAAAGTATAATGGGACTTCTTGTCCCCGTACTCATCTGCAATCTTTTCTCGGAAGGTTAAAAGCTTATACCATGGACGAGAAGTTGTGGATGTTCTATTTTGAGGATAGCTTGACTGGAGCATCAAGGGAGTGGTATTCCCATCTGACGAGAGCAACCATTAGATGCTGGAAGGACCTGGCAGAGGCCTTCATCAGACAGTATCAGTATAATCTAGACATGGCACCCAACAGGACTCTCCTAATGGGAATGTCACAGTCATCTAGAGAGAGCTTCAGAGAATATGCTCAAAGATGGAGACAGCTTGCTGCTGCTGTCCAGCCACCTATGTCTGAAAGAGAAATGGCTGATATGTTCATGAATACCCTTCAGGGAACCTATATTGATAGGCTAGCTGCCTTCTCATCTACCAGCTTTGCAGATGTTGTCATAGCAGGGGAGAGAATTGAAAGCCTATTGAAAATGGGTAAGATCTCAGACAATGGTGCAAGCTCATCCAGTAATGCAAGGAAGCCTTTTGCAGGCCCGAGAAGGACTGGTGAGACTAATGCCATCCACACCAACAGGGGTAGGCCCCAATATGTTCAGAGATCAGTAGCTGCAGTTACCATCCCTGCTCCAGCTCATCCACCACCAGTTTATCAACCTCCTCAGCAAAACTATCAGCCACAACCTCAGTACCATCAGCAAAATCAGTATCCTCCAAGAAATTACAACAACAGCAACACCAACAACAATAATCAACAAAGGCCATTCCAACAGAGGCCATCTCAAGCTAACAGAGTGATCGATCCGATCCCAATGCCATATGCTGCATTGCTGCCACAGCTCCTGAAACTCAACCTAGTTGAGCTAAGGACGTTGTCACCCCCGGATCCCAACAGTTTACCCAGGAATTACGACTCCAACGCTAGGTGTGCCTTTCATTCAAACGCACCTGGCCATAGTACGGAAAAGTGCAGAGCCTTGCACATGAAGGTACAAGACCTGGTAGACTCCAAAGCTCTGAATTTTGCGCCACCACCCAATGTCAACAAAAACCCTATGCCAAACCATGGTGGTCCCCGAATTAACGCTATTGAAGAAGACAAACCGTCTTATTTAATAACCAGTGTGGGTCAGATCCGGACACCGTTGGTAGAAATCAAGGCTCAGCTCTTGGAATGTCAGATGTTCCCAGGGTGCGAATTAGGGTGTGCTTACTGCAATATCTCAGTAAATGGGTGCGATAATCTGAGGAATGGCATAGATGGCCTTATTCAGAGTGGCCAACTCCAGATCACTACATCATTTCCAACAAATCCAGCAATTTCACCAGCAACGGTTTTAGAACCTCCTACAACTGCAGCAACCATTGTTCCTGACAATTCTTCGGCTTCATCAACTAGTGCTTCATCTATCGTTTCAACTGATCAGTCTTCAACAATTTTTCCTGCTACAACTTCAGCTTCATTCCATTTTGAATCTCCTACAACAACAACATCCACTCTTCCAACAATGTCTCCTACAACTCCAGCAACCAATCATGAAGATGTCTCTACTGTCACCATATTTTATGATCCTGAAAGCAACTCTGCCTACAATTCAGAAGGTGCTGCTCCCATTAGAGCGCCAGTCACAATTTATTACGATCCACAAACAATTACAGTCCCTTCAGCAGCTGCAATCAGTCCAGTCACTGTCACAGTGCCTGGACCCGTACCTTATGAAAGCAATAGGGCCATCCCTTGGCACTATGGCTCTGACGTGTACTGCGAAGGAAAAAGAATCACTCTTGAAACATCAACACCTGCACCACAGATAGATAATGTGGGAGGAGGCGGAGGCTTCACTCGAAGCGGACGTCTCTTTGCTCCACAAATTCAAAGACCCACTGCCGAAGCAGAAGCTGCTGCTAAGGCAAAAGGAAAGAGCCCGGTGCAGGAAGATCAAGCTGTTAAAGAAGCTGTGAAAACACCATTCGATCAAGAAGTTGATGAGTTTATGAGAATCATAAAAAAGAGTGATTACAAAATTGTGGATCAGCTTCACCAGACGCCATCCAAGATCTCTATCTTATCCCTGCTTATATGCTCCGAAGCCCATCGGAATGCACTACTTAAAGTCTTGCACGCAGCTTACGTGCCCGAAGAGATCACTGTCAATCAATTGGAAACCGTGGTTGGAAATGTTACTGCTAGCAATGGGCTAGGGTTCACCAATACCGATTTGACAACGGATGGCCGCAACCATAACAAAGCCTTGCACATCACCATGGAATGCAAAGGAGCGGTCCTTTCTCATGTGCTGGTAGACACGGGGTCATCCCTTAATGTCTTACCAAAGAAGGCTCTGGTGAAGTTAGAATATGAAGGATTAGCATTGCGACCCAGCAACCTGGTGGTAAGAGCCTTCGATGGTTCTAAGAGATCGGTTCTGGGAGAGATTGAGCTACCAGTGACAATTGGCCCACAAACCTTTACAACTATCTTCTATGTGATGGACATTCAGCCTGCCTATAGCTGTTTGTTGGGTAGACCTTGGATTCACGCCGCTGGCGCAGTAACGTCTACCCTTCACCAGAAGTTAAAATTTGAATGGGAAGGCCAAGTTGTTACAATCTGTGGGGAGGAGGATATATTTGTTAGCCATCTGGCTACTTATAAGTACATTGAGATGGATGGGGAGATCCATGAAACAATGAGCCAAGGCTTTGAGGCCTTGAATGTCAATGAAGCATCTGCTGTATCTGGAATCTCCATGTCATCTTATCAACAAGCCCGAAAGGTTGTTGAAGAAGGAACTGCCCAAGGCTGGGGCAAGGTTTTATCTATGGAGGAGAAGAAAGACAAATTTGGGTTGGGTTACAGACCAACTCAATATCAAGCAAAGGCTGCTAAAGAGCCCGGTTTTGTCAGTGGGGGATGCTCACCCCCGATGCTATCAACAATTTGGAAGACGAGCTGGAAGAGGAGCGCAATCTGGAGAATTGGATTCGTCCAAAGATCCCGGGGAGCAGTGTCTCGAACTGGTCTTCCCGGGAAATTATAAGAGTTACTCATGCAGAGTAATTATTATTTCCTGTATTTTTATAGCATGCATCAAAGTCTTGCATCTTGCCCAAGATGACAAGACTCATTTTGTAATCAGGGCCATCTGTACTTTTTGTGCAAACAAGATTAATTAATGAAATATCGGACATCTTTTTGCAAACGAGTCTTTTTCTGTTCTGCTCACTGTTTTTCCATTTTTCTTTTTGTACAAAAAAAAAATAAATGGCGATGTTTTCAAAATGATAACTTTATTTCACTTTTTCTAAGCAAGATTAAAATCAATCACTAAAATGAACAAACTGAACCCTTGCAGAAAGTGCCTTCCAGACAGCACCGACAACAGCACGGCTATGACATCGTATGACTTTGACAATCCGATCAATCAAGCTGATGAATGGGTTGAAGAAGAATATGAGCTTCCTGAAGAGCTAGCCAGGTTGTTAAGACAAGAGGAAAAAGTTATTACCCCTCACCAGGAGGAGGTTGAAGTGATTAATCTTGGTACAGATGAGGACGTGAAAGAAGTTAAAATCGGGGCCTGCCTACAAGACTCGGTGAAGAGACAACTGATTGATCTGCTTCAAGAATATGTGGACGTGTTTGCTTGGTCGTATCAAGATATGCCAGGGTTGGACACCGACATTGTTGTGCACAAGCTGCCTCTGAGGGAAGAATGCCCACCGGTCAAACAGAAGCTGCGCCGAACTCGCCCAGACATGGCTATGAAAATCAAGGAAGAGGTACAAAAGCAATGGGACGCTGGGTTCCTTGCTGTAACTAGCTACCCACCGTGGGTTGCTAATATAGTACCTGTGCCTAAGAAGGACAGCAAAGTAAGAATGTGTGTTGACTACCGGGATCTGAATAGAGCCAGCCCGAAAGATGATTTCCCATTACCTCACATTGATGTATTGGTGGATAACACGGCTCAGTTCTCGGTATTCTCCTTCATGGACGGATTTTCAGGATACAACCAAATCAAGATGTCACCTGAAAACATGGAGAAGACAACATTCATCACACCTTGGGGCACGTTCTGTTACAAAGTGATGCCATTCGGACTGAAGAATGCTGGTGCCACGTATCAACGGGCTATGGTGACATTATTCCACGATATGATCCATAAAGAAATAGAATGTTATGTGGATGATATGATCGCCAAGTCTCTTACTGAAGAAGATCACCTGGTAAATCTGCTCAAGTTATTCAAGCGTCTGAGGAAGTACCAACTAAAGCTGAACCCCAACAAATGCACATTCGGGGTGCGATCCGGTAAGCTGCTGGGCTTTATTGTGAGCGAGAAAGGGATTGAAGTTGACCCTGATAAAGTCAAAGCCATTCAAGAGATGCCTGCACCAAAAACAGAGAAAGAAGTTCGAGGTTTTCTAGGAAGATTGAACTACATTTCACGGTTCGTATCTCACCTTACAGCAACCTGTGAACCCTTGTTCAAGCTGTTAAGAAAAGAACAGACGGTCAGGTGGAATGAAGACTGCCAGAAAGCTTTTGACAAGATCAAGGAGTATTTGCAAGAACCTCCAATCCTTATGCCTCCAGTTGAAGGAAGACCTCTGATAATGTACTTGACAGTATTAGAAGAGTCAATGGGGTGTGTGCTGGGCCAGCATGACGAGTCTGGTCGAAAAGAGTATGCAATATACTACCTAAGCAAAAAGTTTACCGACTGTGAACAACGTTATTCACTACTCGAGAAAACTTGTTGTGCTTTAGCGTGGGCTGCTCGCCGACTGAGACAGTATATGTTAACCCACACTACCTTATTAATCTCAAAGATGGACCCAGTCAAGTATATTTTTGAGAAGCCAGCTCTTACCGGACGGGTTGCAAGATGGCAGATGATCCTCACAGAATATGACATACAGTACACGTCTCAGAAAGCCATCAAGGGCAGTGTACTATCTGAATATCTTGCTGAGCAACCCATTGATGACTACCAGCCTATGAGATTTGACTTCCCTGATGAAGACATCATGTTCATAAAATCAAAAGATCATGAAGAGCCTATTCACACTGAAGGGCCTGACCCGGAAGAAGAATGGACTATGATGTTTGACGGGGCTGTTAACATGAATGGTCGTGGTGTTGGTGCAGTACTCATTACACCTAAGGGAGTTCACATGCCTTTCTCGGCGAAACTCACTTTCAACTGCACTAACAACGAAGCTGAATACGAAGCTTGTATTATGGGTCTTGAGGAAGCCATTGACCTCAGGATCAAGACTTTAACTGTATTCGGAGATTCAGCTTTGGTAGTCAATCAAACCAACGGAAAATGGTACACCCACCAGGATCATCTGATACCTTACAGGGATTATACAAGAAGATTATTGACTTTCTTCACAACAGTCAAGCTCGAGTATATCCCTCGGGACGAGAACCAGTTTGCAGATGCTCTTGCTACCATTTCATCCATGATCAAAGTTCAGGCTGCTAACTTTGTACCTCAGATTTCAGTGTCCAGACTCGACAGGCCAGCATATGTATTTGCAGCAGATGTTGCCAAAGATGATAAGCCTTGGTTCCATGACATTAAAAGCTTCTTGGAAGATCAAACATACCCACCTGGGGAATCTTCCAATGATAAGAAGACTTTGAGAAGGCTTGCTGGCGGTTTCTTTCTGAACACTGATGGGTCTTTATACAAGAGGAATTTTGATATGGTACTCCTCAGATGTGTTGACAAGACGGAAGCAGATTTGTTGATGCATGAAGTGCACGAAGGATCCTTTGGTACCCATGCCGGAGGGCATGTCATGGCTAAGAAACTGTTAAGATCAGGTTATTACTGGATCACAATGGATGCAGACTGTTGTGCTTATGCCAGGAAATGCCACAAATGCCAGATTTATGCAGATAAAGTGCATGTGCCTCCCAATCCTTTGAACATCATGTCTTCACCATGGCCCTTTGCCATGTGGGGCATTGACATGATCGGCAAGATTGAGCCAACTGCTTCAAACGGCCACAGATTCATCCTGGTTGCCATTGATTATTTCACCAAGTGGGTTGAAGCAGCCTCATATGCAAATGTTACAAGGCAAGTGGTAGCCAGATTTCTGAAGAGAGATATCATCTGTCGATATGGAGTTCCCGGGCGAATCATTACTGATAATGGTTCCAACTTGAACAACAAAATGATGGCTGAATTATGCCGGGACTTCAAGATCCAACATCACAATTCTTCTCCTTACAGGCCAAAGATGAATGGCGCTGTTGAGGCAGCTAACAAGAATATCAAGAAGATTGTGCAGAAGATGGTCGTCACTTACAAAGATTGGCACGAAATGCTACCATTTGCCTTGCATGGGTACCGCACGTCAATCAGGACATCCACTGGGGCAACACCGTATCAGCTTGTGTATGGTATGGAAGCAGTCCTACCTGTTGAAGTTGAATTACCCTCGCTACGGGTATTAATGGATGTTAAACTGAGTGAAGCAGAATGGGTTCGAGCCCGATACGAACAACTGAGTCTGATCGAAGAGAAAAGATTGGCTGCAATCTGTCATGGGCAGTTATATCAGAAGAGAATGAAGAAAGCCTTCGATCAGAAAGTCAGACACCGAGAGTACCAAGTAGGAGATCTTGTGCTGAAAAGAATCCTCCCTCCTCATACAGACCACAGGGGCAAATGGACTCCAAATTATGAAGGACCATTTGTGGTAAAGAAAGTTTTTTCCGGTGGAGCACTGATGCTCAGCACCATGGATGGTGAAGATTTCCCGTCCCCTGTGAATTCAGATGCAGTTAAAAAATACTTCGCATAAAAATGACCCGCTGGACACAAAAACAGAATGTAAGTCCAGGCAAAAACAGGGCATCCCGGCGAGTCAAAAACAGAATAAAAGACTCGGGCAAAAATAAGGGAAAATAAACAAAAAAAATGTACACCCGCTGAGTTGAAAAGCCGCATTGGACAGCTCAGGCAAAAATGGGTATCCCGATGGATTGAAAACCCGAAAGGGCGATCCATGCAAAATGAGGGAATAAGCGAACAACTGCATTCTGAATTCGTCTGTATTGTCCGCAACTTGGTAAGCTTCGAAAGGATCAAGCTTTTATCAGAGTCAACCTTCTTCAGAAAGCAAGACGGGAAGAACGTCAAAAGTCATACGAGTCATAGCAGAAGAGGAAGCTCCTTAAAGCGTCGTCAACATCGCCAGCACTTTGTTTCTCAATTTGTAACAATCTCCTCATTTCAGGAGATATGTTTCTTTGACTGTATCTTGCCAATTCAGGGCACATGAATTAATAAAAATCAGATTTTTCAGTCATGTTTCGTTTTGTATATTTTTATTTGCAAAGAATGTCTGATGTCTCTAAAACTAATTGCATAAGTACAGATGTTTTTCTCTAAAAAGCAAAAGCACATGCTTACAGGGAATATAATTACTCTCGGAAGTACTTGACTCCTATGACGGAATCCAGTAAGGGATACCTCGGGACCATTGGCGCATTTCCTTATCTTTGCAGGATTGCAGGTATCCAAAACGCAACTTGGGGCATACAGGCTGCATCCCAGCAGGCTGGCAAATCAACAAACAGTCTTAGCACTCAAGGGGCTTTCTCCCCAGCTGAGTTGCCTCTCAACTCTCCCCAGCCTTAGTACCAATCATTCTTCCTCAGCAGAATGCAGAGATCCAGGGAGCCATCTCCCCACAGAATCATTAGCCTCTGTTCAGAAGAGCGACGCACGAAGGAGTCACAACAGAGTACAGGAGACTTCTACAAACCCCAGCTGGGTCCCTATATTACAAGGATATGTCAATCAGTGACTTATATCCCCAAGCAGATACGTTATCAGATCTATCAATGATCTCATCCCCAGCTGGGATGTCCACTTCAAACAGATCGACCAGAGATCTTCATGGCAACGGGATCCGAATCCCGGATCGGTATCTTTGCATAATCATAGCATTCGCATCATACTATCCCCTCAGAGCGTAGCATTCCGTCTAATACGGAGCATTACGGCAAAAGTCAAACATATAGGATAATCATAAGCCATGTTTTGAATCAAACACTTGTGAATAATAACCGTCCATCATCATTGTACAGAAATCCCCACCAGAGTCCCAGCAAAAGCAGTTGCCTCACAAATCACAAACACCAGCATATACCCCTTTGGACACCCGCCCGTGTCATCACTTCCCAGTGAAGTTGCCTGAATACCTTTTACACACCGAATCACCCGTATTACAGATACTTCCTGACACCCGTCCGTGTCAAATCACCAGCAGAAAGCCAAGGACATCCTCTTTGCACTCACATATACTTATATATACACTTTCTTGACACCCGTCCGTGTCATATCCCCAGCGCAGTCGCTTACACTCCTACAACTCATATACTTGTTGATATTATTGTACCTCCCTTTCTTGACACTCGTCTGTGTCACTCTCCCCAGCAGTTTAAAGCACTCATCTATACATTACTCATACTCACCACTCATGTTACACTCATACAGATACTCGTCCGTATCTTGTGTATATCACTTCTATCCCCACAGATTCGATAGTAGTCCTTGTTCTTTGTTAACCAGTTGGTACTCGTCCGTACCATCATCTCAGAACATTGCGTCTAGTGTTTGTTTCTACATGATACTCGTCCGTATCATAGTCTTAAGGATGCTCGTCCGCATCTTTAATCCATACACCGCGTCAAACACTTGTGTCTTTCTTGAGTATAGGTACTCGTCTGTGTCTACTATTCCCCAGAAGGATCCCTTCAGATGCAACACTCGTCCGTGTTCTTTGTTAACCCGTTGATACTCGTCCGTATCGTCATCTCTGAACATGTGTCAGTTTGTTTCTACCCGATATTCGCCTGTATCGTAGTCTTAAGGATGCTCGTCCGCATCTTTAATCTGTACACAACATCTAAACACTTATACTTTCTTTTCTTGGTTGTAAACACTCGTCCGTGTTTACTACATCCCCGGTAGATCGCCAACAAAGCAAATTTTCTTTTTATCTAACACTCGTCCTGTGTTATGATAACCCTGAGAGCAGCCGTCCCCTGCTAGGTGGTCGTCCTCCACCTCTTGATGGTCGTCCCCCATCATTCTCATCCGATGGCCGTCCCCATCGTTGATTTTTAGCAGCCGTCCCCTGCTAGGTGGTCGTCCTCCACCTTTTTGATGATCGTCCTTCATCATTTTATCCAATGGCCGTCCCCATTGTTGATTTTGGTTATCTGGCATTCGTCCTATGTCATGATAAACCCTGAGAGCAGCCGTCCCCTGCTAGGTGGTCGTCCTCCACCTCTTGATGGTCGTCCTCCATCATGCTCGTCCGATGGCCGTCCCCATCGTTGACCCTTTTCTATCCGGCATTCGTCCTGTGTCGCGATATTCTCGGCAGCCGTACCCTGCCCGGTGGTCGTCCTCCACCTTAGATGACCGTCCCTCATCTTAACCCCAACAGAGCAGCCGTCCCCTGCTAGGTGATCGTCCTTCACCTTTGATGACCGTACCTCATCGTCTGTTTATTTCATTTATTCTTTAACCCGATGGCCGTCCCCGTCGTGGTCCCTTTTTTCTTTTTAGCCCGATGGCCGTCCCCATCGTCGGTTACTTTGCTTTATGAACTTGATGGCCGTCCCCGTCATGTTTCATTAATATCCAGAGAATTTTACAGTGTTATCTTGATGGCCATCCCCATCATGATATCTTACTTTTCCCAGCTAGTCGGCCGTCCCCGTCTTAGCTTTACTTTCTATCCCCAGCATGTCGGCCGTCCCCGTCATCGCTTTACTTCGCGTTTTTTCCGGCATGTCGGCCGTCCCCGTCATTGCCCTTTACCCAGCAGTCGTCCTCTGCTCGACGGTCGTCCTCCGTCGCCCGCACTTTACGATATACTTTATTTTCCTTTTACAATCTATATCCCTTTTCTTCTTCATTCTGTGAGTGCAAATTTTGGACTGTCTTTGGTATTCAACCACAAGTTATCTTGTTTGCCTGTTAAGCCGTTGCTTACATCCTGCACAGCTAACTCATGTTCGAATAGGGGCAGCTGTAAACACCCCAAATTTGCCCTCACCCATTCACACCATGGCTTATGATCATTTTCATATGCATAAATACAATCATATCATCTCACACCTCATTTTGTTTCACTGCATAGTTTCTAAGTCATCTGCACCTAGGGTTTGTGATCTGAGCAATCCCAAAGCTTCTTGAGCCACTCCAAAGGCAACCAATCACTTCAAAGGGATCCATGTGTGTTCTTATATCATATTACATCCTCTCAAAGCCAAGATTTCAAAAAGAATCACAAGAACTGGATTTGGAATGGATGCAGAGCCAGGTTTGACTGCACAGTTGACCTAAAATTAGGGTTTTGGTTTCAGAGGCCATAACCCTAATTTTTTTGGTCATTCTTGTTCCCATTGGTCTCTATATGGTATGAGGAGTATGCATATCAATTGTCATGAAGAAATTCCATGGGGAAGTCACCTGATCAAGAGTTGACTTTTCAGACAAGTCAGTGCAAAATCAGGGCATCTGAGGCCCCCAATGACCCAACCAATGGGTGATCTTCATCATTTTGAGTGTATATGATCTTTATTTGATCATGGAAGAAAGTTGAAGTTCACAAAAATCAAGAATTTGGAGTTTTTGCAAATGTTGACTTTTTGGGCATAGTTGACTTTTCAAGAATGCTTCATTTTAGGTCATTTTTCAAGCCTTGATTCTTGATCCAAAAATGCTTCAAATGGAAAAACTTTGGTCATGAAAGTTATAGATTACATCTTTCCCTTTTTAAAAAAGTACAAGAACATGATCAAATTCTTCTTGGATCAAAAGTTATGGTGTGACAAAGTTAGCAAAAATCATTGATTTTCAAGATGTGCACCAAATGAGAATTTTGAAAAACCATGAACCAATGCCATTTGTAACTTCTAATTCACTTCAAACCATGACACAAACATTCCATAGGCCCTAAAAGTCAGAATTGGACCAAAGTTTCTCATGTCCATGGTTTGTGTAACAAGACTTTTCATGAAGTTTCAAAAATGTGCCAACTTGCAAAACCATCATGATGCTTCTCACCACTTGATGCATTGGCTGCTGAACCTTCCTAGCATCACACACACATCATGCTGCGCAGCCCATGCTTCTTGTACCAAGCTATAGCTCAAGCCATGCCTTCCTTACACAAAGTGGACTTTTTTGCAAAAGCAAACTTACCAATCAATAGGGGCCAGGTCACATCATCTGACCTATGGGATTAAAATATACTATCCTTTGGCAAGCCAAACATATCAAGAGGCCAGGCTGAAACACTTCACAACATCATATACACAAAAACACTCCCTTGTGCAAAACTATTCGAATCTGCCTCCACAAGCTTCAAACATCCAAATCATTTCCACACATCATCTCACCTGGTCTCATTGAGTAGAAACCACCAAGATTCAAGCCTGAAACCAGCATGGATTGAGCTTCACCATTCTTCACCTCAGCCTGCATTTTTCTTCGAATCACCTTCCATAGCCATCAAACATCAAAGCTCTCTTCACCAACAGATCAAACACATCAAAAGGAGTCATAACCACCCATCACATTGATCTGAAACAGCCTGTACACAAAGCTCATTTTCTGCTATATCAGTTTGGTACCTCTCGAAACAGCTTGCCTAAGCTCATTTCAAGCCTTCCATTGGCATCAGGGGAGTCAAGGGAGTCCATTTGCACGCAAAGAAAGCTCTGGAAGTTCAGTTTTGAAGCTTTCCAGCTCAGGTATGACCATGGAAACTTTTCTCTCAAAGCTTGTTTTTTAAGTTACAAATTGATTATTCATGCTTTGCTGATCATGGGGATGGTTTTAGATTTAAGAATGAGTGAGAAATGAGGATTTCCTAGAGCTCTGAAATTTTGCCCGTGAAACTTCATGGTTTCGATTCCCTTAGTTTAAGCATGAGAAATTTATTTGGAGGGTTGATTCGTGCAAGGTTTGAGTGGAGGAACATTTCCCTGGAATTAATTTGGAGAATGGCTGCCTGAATCGTGTTTTAGGGTTTCTGGGGTGCCGGAGAAGATGACCGGAGCTTCTCTCCGGTCACCTGAGTTTGCTTAGCCCTAATTACAGTCATTAACTCCCATTTGAATTCTGAGCGTAGGATGCCTTTGACCAGTTGACTTCGCGCGTGAGTGAAGGGCTCAGATTCATTTGATTAGCCCTAATTCAATTAATTAGATTAATTAATCCACAATTAGGTTAATTGGCTCAGATGCAACCACAGCCGTCCAGATGCGCGCTGGTCAACCATTTCAAATCCAGGGCCCATCTCATCCCTCCATTCTGTTTACTTTCCTTTTATTTTCATTTATTTTTATTTCTTTTTCATTTAACTTGCATAATTAATTTAAAATAGTAAAAAATGTGTAAAAATTATGAAACTTTTTCTCATAAGTTTTATTAATTTTTATGACACAAAAATATTTTTATTTTTATTTTTATCATTAAAAAAAGTACTTTTAAATATTTAAAAGATTATTTTTAATTGATTAATGGAAATTAATTTATTAAAAATACTTTTAAGTATTTAAAAATCACCAAAAAATTCATGAAATGTTATAAGACATTTAGAAACATTGTCCAACCTTCAAACCAAATTTCTTTTTTGATCTTGATGCATTTTGAGAATTGTTCATTGAATTAAAATCATTTTGATGCATTATTTTGGTCTAAACTTCAAAAATCATTTCTGCCTAACCATGAATAGTTGGACATTGATTCTTCTTGCATTGTATTGTGTTTAGCATGTAGTTTTTGAGATAAAATGGCCATGATTTGATCTTTCATTTTCCATTTGTTTGATGATTTTCTTGTTTAGGAACCCTAAAAACCCTAATAACTTGTAAAATTCATAACTTGAGATTGGTTAAGAGTTGAGACCTCTCCTTTGGGCTTTGGTTTAGTATAAGATTAGGGTTGCTTTGTGTGGCATTTTCCATTTTTTATCTTAGGGTTTGCTTCTGTTTTTGGTTTTTGTTTGATGTTTGTTTCATAAACCCTAATTTGGGCTTCCATTTGCATCCTTCTTGCATTCCCTTGCATAACATGACTTGCCATGACATTTCAAGCATCCATTTGATTCATTTGACATCATAAGACATATTGAAAGCATGTTTGATCATTGCATCTTGTATTTGCCATGTTGTATGCCATATGCATCTCATAACTTTTCATGTAAGTTCATGTTCCTTAACTTGCTTCATATGCATTCATAAATTTGTATGAACATTTCCATGTGTTGCCTCATGTTTGTAGCATCCCATAGCATCATTATCATCATGTATATGCTTCTGGTTGTGTCTATCATCATGTCATCTCATCACATTTGGCATTGCATTGCATTTCCTTTCCTAACATTTCAGGTGGTAAGTAACTTGAGAAGTGAATTTGCCTTCACTTCTCATAACTTTTCTTTTCATCTCTCTTGCATCCATTGCTGCATTTTTATTTGTGTTTGGGTTTGAGCTTGCTCATTCCTCTTCTTCCCACTTTCTTTCTTCAAGTGACTTGTCTTCTTGAATGAAGCAAGTTACTTTGCTTCTCTTGATCCTTTCATCTGCTTCCTGGTGGTTCCATTGAAGATTTCTCTTGAAAACCTCACAAGCCTTAGGATCAACCAAGCATGACAATAATTAGGGTTTTGATTAGTCTCCCCTCTTAGTCTTACCTTTGTGTCTTCTTTGAGTCTTCTCTTCTCATCTCATAATCAGGGACTAAACCCTAAAGGCTTTAAGGCTTTGTGATTAAGCTTATGCCTGCATCCTTCTATTAGGATGGAGTGTATAACTTTAATCCTAAGTGTTAAACCCTTAATGTGTTTAAATCTCTTAATCAATTCACATAATAATCATCAAAGACATCAAGCTTGCAACTTGGGCCTTGCATTAGGGTTCTAATTCTTCCTTAATTGGTTAAGAAGGACTAACCCTAGTGTTAATGGACAAGTCCCCCTCAAGTTGTCTTACAAATCATAAAAATCACTTCATCATCTTACCATTAATCTAAAATCCATCTAATAAAGGCTTGTTTTGTCATGAGTTTAATCCCTAATCATGGATTAAGTTGAGGAGCTTTCCTCAGCTTAAACATTCTCATCTATTATCCTTCTATTAGGATGATGTAATGAGTCTGTTTAATCCTTGATTATGGCTTAACCTCATTACTTAACACTAAACAAAAACAACAAAAACATCTAAATAATCACAAGTAGGTTAATGATCTTAACCCTACATCAAAGGTGATTAAGTGTGAGAATCTGACTTCACACTTAAGGTATTCTCATTACCCCTAATCAGAGGGAAGATGTGATGAGTTTACTAAATCCATTGGTTTAGGCTTAAGCTCATTAACTTATGACAAATTCTCAAAAGAAATAAAAGACTGAAAACTCAAAAACAAACAATAATCGTCTCCTTCGGGATTCTTTTCTCATCACTTTCACTCACAAACGAGAACTTGCTTCTTCCGTCTAATGCAAGACAGTTAGCACCTGAGCCAGACAGGTCATACACTTGAGCATAGGCAAGTAAGCAGTTCACAAGTCAATTCATCTATCAGTCTCTTTGGGTCGAACTACGGTGTTCTGACTTCCTCATTGCACGAGAGGATACGTAGGCATAACTTAACAGTTATCGAACAAAAGTCTCTGTATATTCCCCCTCTTTCCAGCATCTTTCTCTTAGCCTCATTGTCATGAGCAATTCATTCTCATTCTCACACTGACACTGTATATATATCACACTTCACTTTCTTTTGCACTGGCACCTGTACATCTTTTCCAGCTATTTTATACACAGATTGCACTGACACTACCCCTTTAAAACACAAATCTTTTAAGCGTGGATCCCGTAGAGTACGACGGACAATCTGGGTGCTAATACCTTCCCAGGTTGTAACCAACCCCCTTTCTCAGTCTCTCTGGTTCGCAACCGTCTTATCCATCTTTTTCTAGGTCTATGCAGCATTACCTTTCCTCTGGGATAAAAATGCCTAGCTGGCGACTCTTTTCTTTTCCAGTGAGTTCACTGCTGTGTGTTCTCATTGTCCCTCTCGCCGACCGTTCGCGTCTGTACCCTATTTGATTCTATTCTTATTTAGCGGGAGCGACAAGGTGGAGCAGGAGTGGTATGACAGTTATTCCTCGTGAAGTTTGATTTTTATCAAGAATATTTTCATCCTCAGCAGATTATTACTTTTCCTCAGTAGGATGATATCCTTAGAAGATGTTGTCTCTTCATGATTTAAGCCTTGTAGTAGGATTTTATTCCTTTGAAGGCTTATGACTATTCCCCTGCAGGATTTCAAGTTGAATCTCCAGCATGATTCCCTGCACTGTTGCTTGGGATTAGCCGAGTATCTGGTTGTTGTGGTGTTCATGTCACCCGTTTCTTATCTTTATGTATGTTTTGTCAGCATATTCATAAGCATATTCATACGCATGAGCATAGCATCGTGTGCTTGCATTCTTGCATTTATCATTGTTCTCTGCTCTTTGGTGTGGAGTTTCCCCACAGAGTGTGTGTGTCGTCTTCCTCTCAAATTTAGAGTGTCGACCATTAAGCAGAAAGTGTTAATCCTTTCTAATTCCCCACTGAGTTTATTTCTCATGGATGATTTTGATTCAGCTTCCTCCCCAGTTTATTATCTGGATGGAATTTTCCCCAGTTGAGATATTTCCTCCTCGGGATGAGTCTTGCTTGACCGTTTCACTCCAAATTGTTCTTGGATTGAACTTTGGTCCCCTTTTTGTGAGTAATATTGCTTTGGAATTAAGCTATCATTGTTTGATAGTGGGCAACATTTTCTCCAGCTTGAGTATATTACTTTGGAATTAAGCTATCAGTTAATCGATAGTGGGTAATATTACCAAATTAATCAAGTTATTTTGCTTGTACTCCTACCCAGTAAATCCGGTAGTCGAGATTTCTTCTTCTTACCAAGTAAAAAGGTAATAGAAGTTGTTTCCTTTTGCTCGAGTTTCCTACCCAGTAAATCCGGTAGTCAAGATTTCTTCTTCTTACCCAGTAAAAAGGTAATAGAAGCTGTTTCCCTTTGATTGAGTTCCTACCCAGTAAATCAGGTAGTGGATCATGCTCCTATCCAGTAAATCAGGTAGTTGAGAATTTTTCTTACCCAGTAAAAAGGTAGTGGAGGTTATCCGTCTTTATTCTACTCCTATCCAGTAAATCGATAGTCGAGTCCTTTATTTTTCTGCCCAGTATAAAGGTATTAGAGGTTATCCCTCTGTATTTTTCTCCTATCCAGTAAATTGATAGTTGAGTCCTTTGTTTTCCTACCCAGTAAACCGGTAGTTGATGATTCTTTTCCAACTCAGTATTCCATTTTTGGACTTGAATACTTTGTTTGGTCGTTAGTTCATGGCAGGGTGTTTATTTTCCCTGGTTGAATTTTGTTCCCTGATTTTATCATACCTTTTCTCAAGTGGAGTCAGTTATCCAGTGATTTATTTTCCTGGTAGACCTTTTCGTTGTCTGTCGTTTTTTTCCCCAGCGGGATTTTCTTATGTGTCCGCAAGTTTTTGCTTTCCTCTGGTGGTCATATTTTGCCCACAAAGATCTTGGGTTTGCATATCATATTCATATCATATCATTGTTCTCTTAGGACAAAAATTGGGTATTCTGTATTTAAGTCTCTCCCATCTTGTGGAGACAAAGATGTCAATCTTCATATCTCCGGATTGAAGAAACTTAAATAGGGGCAGCTGTAACACCCTAATTTTTGCCCTAAGATTTTTTCGCATATCATCTGCATTTTGCAAACAAACAAGATCACGCCTGGTTTCTCGTTTCTTCTGAGATGTAGGGTCTACGCTTCGCAGGGGATCACCATTGTCTTTACTTCTTTAAATTTGATTTTTACTGACTTCTAACCAAAATACCAAAAAATATGTTGCAGTGTTCTTCTTCTTCTTCTTTATGTTGCAGGATTTCAAAGATAAGACAGTGATTTCAATTCAGATGCGTTTGTTCAGTTACAATTCGATCCAAATGGATGTTTGACCTAATATTGGTCAAACTATCAGAAGATTGTTCAACTGCAAGTTGTGTGTTCCAGTGATTTATTCCTCAGGCAGTGCGTGTTCAAAGTTCAAGCTGTGTTGTATGTGAAAATCATCAGTTTATCAAGCAGTGATGTGTGAAAAGTGTGGTCTCGATGGAGTGTTCCTCAGTTTACCGGTGATTCATCTGGGGATTTATTTTCCTCAGCATGAATTCAAAATATCAGGGAAAATTCCAAACAATGTCAGTGATTATGGGTTGAATTGGCAAGGGGTTCAGTGGTTCAGTAAAGGCTGTTTTCATCAGTTGGCTTGTGAGAAAAATCATGGTTATGGGCTTAGAAATCATCACTTCATCCATTACTTATTTTTCAATTAAACCATTTTTTTTTTGTAGCCATTATCCATTTCTATTCATTTTTAACTCTTACCAATTATTCATTTTTTTTTTATATTAAATTCACCTTTCCAAATTTCTATTCTTTTCGAATATCCATATTTCACCGATTTCCAATTCATTATCCAGTAATTAATTTCTCTTAATCCATTTTTTAGACCACATTTAATTTCAAAATTCATTCATATTCAATTTTTTTTCTCTAATCCATTCAACAAAATCCAAATATCCATATGTTTATTTTCTAGCCCATTTTTTTTTTCTTTCTTTAATTTCCATATCATAAAAATAATTGAAAAAATATAAGTCCATTTAAAATCTGTTTATCCCATCTCCTTTATATTTTCATATCAAAAACAAAGAAATATTAAAAATCATTAGGGCCCATTAGCCATTTTTCTCAAGCCCCCAAGCCCAGCTTCGCACATCCAGCCAATACTTCTAGCATCACACGTGATACTTCACTTCAGCCATACATCAGCTTTTTTACGCTGACTTTTTCAGCTATACTACACAGCCACAACGTCATCTAGCCGAGCCTGCAAGCAAAAAAATTAAATCAAAACGCAAAGTACAAGCTGCAAGTTGAAACACGTTATTGACGCACGTTCAAGCCCACACTTCACACGCATCGTGCAAGCCTCAGCCAAAACAACAAGCCTCACACACTTTCCCGCAGGCCCAGATTCATCAAGCCAAGCCTTCCGCACGCTTTCTCAACCTCACCACAAGCCAGCTCTAACATCAGCTACACTTCTCAAGCATCATGCGTCCTGCACACATGAGAACAAGCCGCTGCAAATACACACCAAAATTACAAGCAAAACGCACCAAAAGTTGCACATAAAACGCAGTGAAGCATGACTTCAAACAACATCTGCAAAACGCACGCATATCATCCTAAAACGCTCATCACACGACGCAACATAAAACGCAATCCGCAAAGCCTTGAAACGCAGCTCACACGCGTTCCTCATAAGGGATCAAAACACAAGCAATTTCAAAACGAAACGGCATCCATTTCTTCTCCATCCATCTATAAATACAGCCCCAATCTTCTTTCAAATTAAAGCTTTGGAGAGCCTTTGAAACCCTGTCAAAATCAAGAACACATCCAATTTCAGAAAATCATAAATCTCTCCAATTTTTTCTTCAATCTTCTTCCTCTTCCAATTAACCACAAATAAACAACCAACCGAAATCGTTTAGAAAGAGAGAGATTCGCGGAAGAACAGAAGAGGAAAATCACAAAATCAAGAATAAAAAAGAAGGAAATTCGCGAAGAAGAGCGATTTGTTGATTGTCTTTTTTGCCGATCTGTTTTTGTTGAAGGTGAGGAAGAGAATCACAGTGTTGCTTTGTGTTTGTGCCGCGGCTTACGCGAAGAAGAAGAAGTCTCTGTTGCTTCTGTGTTTTTTTTTCTTTTTTATATAATTTGTTTTTTCATTTTAATTTTAATAAAATAATTATGGAGTGTGGGCTTTTTTTTTTACTATGGGTCAGATTGCTATCCACATGCCTACCCGCGGATCCCCCTCCCCTTTCCATTTCTATTTTTTTATTATTCTTTAGTTTCTTTATATTTTTTAAAATGTTATTGTTGCAAATTATTTTTGATATAAGTATTTTAGAAAAGTATTTTTAGAAAAAATTTAGGAAAAAATATTTTAGAAACAGTTTAGAAAATATATTTTAGAAAAAGGATTTAAAAAATATTTCAATTTTCTTTATGGATTTATTTTTTTGATCCATGTTTTCTTTTCCATCCTTTTTTTTATTTTTTGGTTGATGACAATCTCCGATTCGTAGATTGTTGGTTTTCGAAGTTGTTTAATCTTCATTATTTCAAATCTATGGATGAATGATCATTTGGATCATTCTCTATACTTTTAGTGTGGCATGTTTTCGGAGAATGATTAATAATATCATTTCTCTAACATGTATTAGCACGAATATTTTCCACTTTAATTAGTGGTGGCCGGCCTCATTTGTAGGGTAATTACTTCGTAAATTACTCGGAGATTGCTTAACATAGACCTAAATTCGTCCCGATTCGGAATAAGATCCACTTGGATCCGGTTGCCTCGATTTTGTTATTTTTTTTCGTGGTTGTGCTTGATTAAGTTCATCATACCACTTATATGTAAATATTATAATAATGTGAATATAATCCATTTAAATTCAATCTCTCGCACCTTATCCTCTTTATTTCAATTTCTCGCTCCTTATCTCTTTATTATGCTATTATCATATTATATCATATATCATATTGTTTATGTTTATATTGTTGCTTGTGATTTTTCTTTTGTCCATTTGGACACCAAAACATTAATAAAGGATTGAACATTAAAAAATATTGGTGACTTTAATTTCGGACTATGGTTACTATCCTTAGCATTGGAGTATGGACTTAGATTTTAGGATCTCTCCCTTTGCTCAAATTGTGACCGATTGAAGACCTTGGCCTCGAATTAAGTTCCTTTGTCTTTGAAGATGGAATTCTGTTTACTTTGAAGAAATGTTCATAATATGGTTTGATCGCTCTTCTCTTAACTTTTAATTCAAGTATTAGGATAGTCCCTTCATCTCTTCCCACTTCTTAAATTTTCAAAACTTCTCCCTATTTTCAAATCTTCTTGGTTTTCGAACTTCAAATGCTTTCGCAATCAAACCTTGACTTAGGTCAAGTGATTTTATCTTTTCACTTTATTTTCTTAATAAATGTTAATCCATGTAAATATATCGAAATTCTTTTCTTACATACTTTAAAAAATCCAAAACTCACTCAATTGTTTTTGTGCCTTTGTGTACTTTTTCTTTTCATATGTTTAGATATGATTCATTCTTTCTAGAGGAATTATTCGCTAAATAATGATGACTTATCTCTACATTTTAAAATCAATTCAACTCATTATTTCTTTTCAAATTTTGTAACACGAACTACGAGGTTTTGATCTCGCATTGCACTTTGTGGGCACGTAGGCATGAGGCGTTAAAACCTCTTCAAACACAAAATCTTAAAAAACATTCTTTTCCTCATCCCTTCAATCATTTTCAAGCAAACCAATTTAAAACCAAAAAAGCAATAAATATGTCAAAGGGCTCCCGTGGAGTACCACGGACAAGTCGGGTGCGTAAAACCTTCCCGATTTGTAACGAATCCCCTTACCCGTTCTCTGTTTGTTTCTTTAGCTTTTGCTTTTAGATTCCTTAGTTTTTTTGTTCGTTCTTTTTACATTTTCCATTTGGAAATAAATAAAATCGCGGTGGCGACTTGATGCGTGTTTTTCGCAAGTGTACGAATCACGTCAAAGTAATATAAAAGATTATCGAATCCACAAAGACCAAGTGTCAATCTATCAAACCTGTTGTTATGGTGTGTATCTAAGGCAACTATTTTTAAGGGTTTTAATAAGGGTGCAATGGTAAATAAAATTATAATTTTAAATAATAAATATAAGACAGGCTCGAATGTAATTCACGTAATCAATGATAATCCAGTACTTGTTAATGGAACTACTTATGGGCAATGTTTTCTCCTTTGAAAAGAACTAATTTAACAGGAACTGTCGCTTTCGCGTATTCAGAACCGAGTTGTACTCTCTAATCAACCCCTCCTATTGTCACGGATAAAAAGGTGCGTACTGCGTTAGAGTAGTAAACCTATTTTTAAGAAATATAGTATCTTGACTAAGTTGAAAAGTATTTTAACCTGGACTTCTTAGCAAAAAGAGGTTCTTGCGAACCAGAGTTTAAACTTCCTAACGCGTCCGAAAATCGTTTTAAAATCTCTTTTCTTTTTAATCTAAAATCTCCTAATGAACTATACAAAGCGCTTTTGGCTGTTTTTGAAATAGTTAAAAACAATTACTTGAATTGAAAGATAAAATAGCCCTTAGGTGTTTCCACGAACAATTATACTGATTACTGGTTTAATTACGATCCTTACATTCTAACCTTTATGGAATTAGTTAGACATGATAAAGTAAAGATTCTTTTTATAGTTTTTCATAAAAGTAATTTAAAGCGAGTGCGGAAAGTAAATGAATTTAAAGCGAGTGCGGGAAATAAACAAAGTAAATGTGCGAGTGCGGGAAATAAACAAAGTAAATGTGCGAGTGCGGGAAATAAACAAAGTAAATGTGCGAGTGCGGGAAATAAACAAAGTAAATGTGCGAGTGCGGGAAATAAACAAAGTAAAGCAATGCGAGAAATAAATAAAATGGCGGCAGGATTAACTTCCTCCAGAGTGCTCCAAAACTCGAACCACAGACAGATTACAGACTCGATCACTCGATTGCAGAGGCACCCCGATATGGAATGGCAACTGCTTTATAACTGATATATGCCTAGATAATTCTAATTCTGAATGAAGAAAAACGAAAATCTAAGGTCCTATTTATAGGAAAACTGAAAGCATGAAATGACTGGGATGCCCCTCCACTAAAAAGTGGAGGTTACTGGAATTGGCCTTGTGGCGCCCGCCACAGACCTATGGCGCCCGCCATGGTCCCTACAGGGGATGAGAAAGTGGGGATCGTGGGTCCTGGAGGTTGAGGAGTGGTCTTGAGACGTGGCCACGTCATGGCTAACCCCATGGCGCCCGCCACGGTGGGTGTCGTAAGTGCAAAACGCTGAATTTCTAGGTTTTCGTCCGTTTTCACTCCTTTTTCGCTCCTTTTCCCGATTCCAGCTCCGATTATTATAAAAACCTGAAAACATAAGAAAACAAAGCAATAACAAAGCAAAACAACAATAAAAGCTAAGAATGCATGTGAAATCGGAGTCAGAAATACGGTGAATTTTAGTGTGATCAAATTCTCCCACACTTAAACCTTTGCTTGTCCTCAAGCAAACATTAAAGCTTAAGAAAATATGGTGTCAACACGTGTCTTTGGGCTAAAGGGCTTCTAAGTTCAAGTCGGGATACAGTGACAGATACTAACTAAATGAACCAAGGGTACCATAGTAACACAAACACAAACTTCAATCCTATATTAACCACTCCATATCATCCCACGATACCTAGGCCTATCTTCTCATCTTTTTGTGTCCTTTTCATTCAGGCGCAATCACATTAAGCCCGTTATCCGTACATGCTTCATAGTAGAGTGACCGGTTAGTGATTCTGATCCATAACATAAGGTTTCTGGCACATAAGCATGTGTAAACCTGTTTTATTTGACCTAATTGTAGCTGTGGGGGATCGGATCGTAATCCGCCCTACCAAGTTCAGTGCCAGATACCTCTGAACCAACTAACAATAGGTGACTTGCAATTTTTTTCTTCTTTTTGTGGCAAAAATTTTTTTTTCTTCTCTTTTTTTCGGTTTAAATGACTTTGTGAGGGTCACCTATACCAGAGTTTGCCTTTTTTCTTTTTTCTTTTTTTTTTTTTTTTTATTAGCACTGGATCATTCACTTATGTTCATCGGCCCCCTACGTAGAGCATGCTTAGGCCGGAGCTGACTGCTAAGATAAACTACTTAGGACAATTTTTAAATGATAGTAAAGGCCATGGTGGTGGGGTTTAGGAGTGATTCCTATATTCAGGAGGTCTATGGTGCTAAAATGGTTCTGATGTTTCAAAAAGTTGACCTAAGTCACCACATCCTAATCTAAACCTGTCTCAAAAGCCCAAAAAACATGTGAAACAACATCATTTTCTTTTTAAAATTTTTCTGGTAAGGCTAAGGAAATGGGAAAAAAATGAAGATGAACTAAAAAGACACTATACTGGTGACTCGTCAGACACATGCATTATCTAAGAAAATTAAATTACTGAAAAGGGAAATAACTGAAAGGAAATAATTAACTAAAAAGGAAATAACGGAAAGCAATAAAATCCCCTCCCACACTTAAATCGAACATTGTCCCAAATGTTTCGAAATAAGAATAGGGGGGTAACCTGGAAAAGACTACTGAGGAGGGGCACTGGTGCCTTCGCCGTCCTGATGTGATGGTCTGGAACGACGGGATCTACTACGATGCTGGTCCCTCCGGTCGAGTCGTGCTGATAAAGCAGCCTGAGCACTCCGGACCTCTCGAAGGTTACCTAGGATGGAACCCTGAGTGGCCTCGACAAGCTGGTAGTGTCGGCTGTTGAACTCTCTCTGACGGTTCTGCTCTAATGAGATATCGTTCAAGGTACGACAAACGTTGCTATAAGCACGGTCCGAAACCAATCGCGATTGTTGCATGAAGCTCATATTGTCCGTCAGCTGCTGTGAAATAGTAGAGAGAAGGCCATCACGCCTTTCTTCTCTAGCTGTCATATCACGCCACATCTCCTCGGTGACAAATAATCCAGGAGCAGTACCTAGTCGAGAGAATTTCTCGACTTTGAAGCCTCTGAATAATTTTCCGTTGCCTATCGCCCGGTCTTCCATCACGAAGAAGAAATCCGTTGAACTCCATTGTTGAATGCTCCTTAGGTAGTGAAAATGGTAGAAAAGTGGTTTATGAGGGGAATGATAAAGTTTTGATTTTTTTGGTTTTTGATGGATGAAAATGGAAATGGATGTTGGATATGTTTTTTGGATGGTGGGTATTTTGGAAATGAGGGAGCTTTAATGGGGTTCAAGGAGGTTTTGGAAGGTTGTAAAAATGGGTTTTTGGTGAAGAAAGGGATGAAAATGGTGGAAATGGGGATTCAGCCCCGTATATGTTGATGGTACGGTGTGGCGCCCGCCACAGGGCCTATGGCGCCCGCCACAAGGCCAATTCCTGGGCCTTGTGGTTTTGGATCCTCCTTTTGGGCCTTCTTGCACCTTTGTCTTCCGGGGGGGTCTGGATAGCGTTTTCTTCTTCTTTTCAAGGCTTGAGGCTTGCATATTATTTTTTTGTAAAGACAAAAATGAAAATATTCTTGTCTTATATTTTTTTTTTCTTTGCACGACAAAAATAAAATAATAAAAAATCAAAAAAAGAAAAAGTTAACATTAGTGCATAATATGTATATATATAAGGAATTCAAAGTGCATGAAAATATAAAAGCTGCAATAAAGTAAAATATGTCTGGAAATGCGATAAAATAAAATAAAGCGTATAAAAGGAAATTAAATACTAGGGTAGTGATGTCAGGGTAGAATGAGTCATGTGGTAGGCGTCTTTTCCTGGCTTGATCCACGAATCTCAGCTATCTCCCTCCGAAGCTCTTCAATCGCCTGATGTAGAGCATCGGTCTCTGAGGCATGAGTGAGATCAGAAACCTGCATCTGTAACTCTAAGTCTGCCACTTCCTGCTTGAGCAGGGCAGTCTCCTTGCGGAGCTCATAAATCTGTGTTTGTAGGTCAGGTGGCTGCAGAGACATATTGTTAGACATAACAGTGATTCAGGGAGTAAGAGGTGTAGGAGTGTACTCAGCGGCGGGAGGCGATTTCGGCTCTTCGACAGTCTCTCCATAACCCTCTAGAGCATAACTCCAATTTTCAGGATCATGGACACTGGTCATCAGCGGATCTGGTAATGTAAAGTAGTGTATCGCTTCGCCGTCGATCAGCAATCTAAACATGTTGGGCTCAAAAGAAGCCCTCCTCATTAGTCCTCTATCAAGACAAAAATCAATATCCAGGGTGGTGTAGCAGCAGAAGGTCCTGAGGTGCAATAATTTGCGAGACAAGCCCAATGCAGTAGCTATCTGTGTAACAATCCCACCGATATGTATGATGCCTACTGATGATCTGGCAACACTAGCAAGGCCCTTCAGCAGAAAGTTGCCACAAGCAACAGGGCGAGACTGAGTCGCACAAAACAGTAGGAAAATCTCCTCTTCACTTAGCAGTGTCTCTGTATCTGGAAAACCTAGGAAAGAATGTGCTAGAATCATCTGGAAGTATCTCAATGCAGGGTTGTGGATTACCTGAGAAAACTGGGTAGAAGGATCTTGGCTTCCTCCACCTGATATTTTAGTCCAGAACTTTTCCACTTCTCTGCTCATAAAATACCCCATCGGAGTCTCTGGAATAGCATCAGGAGTAGTCTGGAAACCTAGTAAATCACCAAACTCTTTGTGAGAGAATGAGTAGTCAATCCCGAACAACCTGAAAACAGCGAGTCCATCGGGTCCAGCCCAAGGGTCATGATGAAACGAGCTGAGGAACTCAAGTGTCAAGTTCCTATAAGTGTTGTTCCTGTAGTCAAACTGGTCCCACTGGAGTTGATGGCATAAAAATCTGACGCTTGGCTCTATCCCCAAGGCATCCATGCAGTCATGGTCAGGGTACCTGGTAGGAGCCATAGGGCGTCTCATGTGAACATAGTAACGCTCTCTCTGTGCATCGTCTCTAAAGGCCACGTGCATGTCATCAGGGTTCTGCATTCTGTACAAGGTTAGCAAACAAGTCCTGAAAGCACATAAAACATTCAATCGTTAGTCCTGACATAATAATAAAATAAACAAATTAAAATAAAGTAAAAGTAAAAAATAAAAAGTACAAAAATAAGAAAAACCATGGGTTGCCTCCCATGCAGCGCTTGTTTAACGTCATTAGCTCGACGACCGATATTTAAACATCATTGGAAGGATATGGTGGATCACTCAGAGTATGGCAGGTGTATGTTGTTGGAATGTCACCTCCTTCGTAGGGCTTCAACCTCTGTCCATTGACGATGAACGGTTTACATGTTTGGTTCTTGATTTCAATAGCACCGGATCTTAGGATCTTAGATACTTCGAAAGGGCCAGTCCATCTCGAACGGAGTTTACCTGGAAATAGTCGTAACCTAGAATCGAACAGGAGAACAGGATCGCCTATTTTGAAGTCTCTTCTTATGATTCTTTTGTCATGCCAAGCTTTTGTTCTTTCTTTGTATATGATGGCATTTTCGTAGGCAGATTGTCTGAGCTCTTCTAATTTGTGGATATCAAGGATACGTTTCTCACCAGCTGTCAAGTAATCCAAATTCAAAGTTTTGATGGCCCAATAGGCCTTATGCTCCAATTCAAATGGTAAATGACATGATTTTCCATAGACCAGTTGATAAGGGGTCGTTCCTATAGGAGTTTTGAAAGCGGTTCTATAGGCCCATAATGCTTCTTGATGTTTCTGTGACCAATCCTTTCTAGATATAGAGACAGTCTTCTCGAGGATTTGTTTTATATCCCTATTAGATACTTCCACTTGTCCATTGGTTTGTGGGTGGTATGGTGTTGCTACTCTATGCTTAACTCCATACTTGCTTAAAAGTTTATCAAATATTCTCGATACGAAGTGTGATCCTCCATCACTTATGACTAAACGGGGGGTTCCAAACCCGGGAAATATATAATTTTTGAATAATTTGATGACTACTCTGGTGTCGTTTGTGGGTGCGGCGATAGCTTCAATCCATTTAGACACGTAGTCAACAGCTACTAATATGTACTGATTTCCAAAAGATGGTGGGAACGGTCCCATAAAGTCTATACCCCATACGTCGAAGAGTTCTACTTCTTGGATATTTCTTAACGGCATTTCATTACGTCTTGAAATATTTCCTGTGCGTTGGCATCTATCACACTTGACAATGAAAGCATGGACATCACGCCACATAGTAGGCCAGAATAGGCCAGCTTGAAGAATCTTGGCGTAGGTCTTAGATGTGCTTGCATGTCCACCATAGGGTGCAGAGTGACAATGCTCAATTATATTATTTACCTCTTCTTCTGGAACACAACGGCGGAAAATGCCATCTTTACCTCTCTTGAAAAGAAATGGTTCGTCCCAATAGAAGTTTCTCACATCACTATAGAACTTCTTCTTCCGGTGGTAGTTTAGATCAGGGGGTATGATGTCAGCGGCTAGATAATTAACAAAGTCTGCATACCAAGGTACGTTGCTTATAGCTAAGGATTTGTGAAAATATTCATGAGGGTCTGGGTTATCATCTTCAATGGTTTCCAGTTGGGCTATCAGTCTATCATAGGCAAAATTGTCATTTATGGGTACTGGATCAGGTTTCAGGTATTCTAACCTAGATAGGTGATCATCTACCACATTATCAGTGCCTTTCTTATCACGGATATCCAAATCAAACTCTTGCAGTAATAGAATCCATCGAAGTAACCTAGGCGTGGCATCCTTTTTGCTTAGTAAGTAACGAATGGCAGCATGGTCGGTATAAACTATAATCTTGGCTCCTACTAGATAAGATCTAAATTTGTCTATTGCAAAAACTACAGCTAGGAGCTCTTTTTCGGTTGTTGCGTAGTTGAGCTGTGCAGCGTCTAGGGTTCTACTGGCATAATAAATCACATGTAACTTCTTATCTTTTCTTTGACCTAGAACGGCTCCAACAGCATAATCACTGGCGTCACACATTATCTCAAACGGTTCTGACCAATCAGGGGGTCTCATTATAGGTGCTGAAATCAAAGCTTGCTTCAGAAGATTAAATGCTTCAGTACATTTTTCATCGAAGATAAATTCAGCATCTTTCATTAAAAGACCAGTTAAGGGCTTTGTTATTTTGGAGAAATCCTTGATGAAACGTCGGTAAAATCCGGCATGTCCAAGAAAACTTCTTATCTCCCTGATAGTCTTCGGCGGTTTTAGATTCTCTATGACTTCTATTTTTGCTTTATCTACCTCTATACCTTTTTCGGAAACTATATGTCCTAAAACAATCCCTTCCGTGACCATGAAATGACATTTCTCCCAATTTAGCACAAGGTTTACCTCCACACATCTCTCCAGGATTTTCTCAAGGTTGATAAGACAATTTTTGAAATCTGATCCACAAACTGAGAAATCGTCCATAAATACTTCCATAATTCCATCTAAATAATCAGCAAAGATAGACATCATGCAGCGTTGGAAAGTTGCAGGAGCATTACAAAGTCCAAAAGGCATTCTTCTATAGGCAAAAGTTCCAACTGGGCATGTAAAGGTAGTTTTTTCTTGATCTTCGGGGTGAATAGGTATTTGGAAGAATCCGGAATATCCATCTAAGTAACAAAAGTAAGAGTGTCTGGCTAGGCGCTCCAACATTTGGTCTATGAATGGTAATGGGAAATGGTCCTTCCTAGTTGCTTTATTTAATTTTCTATAATCTATGCACATACGCCAACCTCCATCGGTTCTTTTTGCTACAGGTTCGCCCTTCTCGTTTTGCACGACTGTGATGCCTCCCTTTTTGGGTACTACATGCACAGGACTCACCCATTTACTGTCCGAGATCTGATATATTATACCTGCCTCTAGTAATTTAAGAACTTCAGTCTTAACTACAATACTCATTATAGGATTTATTCTACGTTGGTGTTCTCTGGAAGGTTTTGAATCTTCTTCAAGCAAAATCCGATGCATGCATACGGATGGGCTTATTCCTTTTAGATCAGATATCTTATATCCTAAGGCTGAGGGGTACCTACGTAAAACTTCTAATAATTGATCGGTTTCTTCTTGGTTTAAGGTAGCACTGACTATAACTGGACGGTTCATATCTTCATCAAGAAATTCATATCTCAGGTTTTTAGGCAGTTCCTTAAGTTTTACGGTCGGTTTCATAGGGCAAGGCATAGGATCTGGGGTAAGAGATAAACATTCGTGAAGGTTATCATCAATGTAGGGTTTTTTATAATTGTCATCTTCCAAAATAAGGGTTGATGGCAATTTTATAGATTCAGTTTCTTCTTCTTGTTCTAATTCCCTAATGCATTCTTCGATGATATCTAAGGCATAACAAGCATCTCCTATCACAGGTGCCATAAGAAATTTTGACAATATAAATTCTATCTTCTCTTCACCTACCTCAAAAGTTAGTTTCCCTTTTTTAACATCTATTACGGCTCCAGCAGTCGATAAGAACGGTCTACCTAGGAGGATTGGTATGTCGTCATCTTCTTTAATGTCCATGACAACAAAATCAGTAGGTATAAACAGCTGACCTATCCTAACAGGGACGTCTTCAAGTATGCCTATAGGGTATTTAACGGATCTATCGGCTAATTGAAGTGACATCTTAGTAGGTTGTAATTCTCCTAAGTTTAATCTCTCACAAACTGCTAAAGGCATTAAACTCACACTAGCTCCTAAGTCTAGAAAAGCTTTTTCGATGACATGATTTCCCAAAATACAAGGAATGGAAAATTTTCCGGGATCTTTATCTTTCTTTGCTAACCTATTTTCGGAAATAGAATTACATTCCACGGGTTTCGGATCTTCAAGTCTACGTTTATTCGTAAGAATGTCTTTGAGAAACTTAGCATAAGAAGGTATTTGGGTGATGGCTTCTGTAAAGGGGATTTCTACGTGAAGTTTTTCTATAACCTTAACGAATTTTTGATATTGATTATCGATTTGGGTTTTCTTTAATCTTTGAGGGTATGGAATTGATGGTTTGTATGGCGGTGGTGGTACATAGGTTTTATTTTTAGGTTCTTCTCCTTTTTCTTGACTTTCCGGGGTTTCAGGCTTCTCTGGTTCCTTTTCCTCATTCCTCTCAGAAGTTTCGGGCTCACTTAATCTAGGGTTCAAAGGTTCCTTATAAGCGGTTCCACTTCGTAGAGTAATGGCATTTGCTTGCCCTTTCGGGTTTTGTTGAGGTTGTCCAGGGAATTGTCCTCCAGGTGTAGTCTGTGGGGCTTGGTTTAACGCTACCTAAGAGATCTGGGTTTCAAGCATCTTATTATGAGTAATGATTTGATCAACCTTGGTTCCTAACTTGGTAATTAGTTCGTTAACATGGACGTTTTGGTTCATGAACTCTTTGTTTTTTTGTTTTTGAGCAACGATAAAATCTTTTACAATTTCCTCAAAGCTTGGACTTGGTGGTACAGGTTGCATAGGTTGATTTGTTCTAGGGGCTTGGTAACCTTGTTGTCTCGGAGGTGCGGTATTTTGAATAGGGTTATTATTTTTGTAGGAGAAGTTTGGGTGATTCCTCCATCCAGGGTTATATGTGTTTGAAAATGGGTTCCCTTGGGTATAGTTTACTTGCTCAGTGTTGGTTTCATTCAACAGATTGCATTCGGCTGATTGGTGTCCTTGCGTTCCACATATCTCACAATTCGGCGAAACTGCGGCTACAGTATTCGGAGTTGTACACATATGTTCGACTCTAAGGGCCAACGCGTCCATTTTAGCCTGCATCATGTCTATAGAGCTTAGCTCATGTATTCCTCCTTGGGCTTCCTTCTTTTCCACTGTCGCTCGTTCTACTCCCCATGATTGATGGTTTTGGGCCATATCCTCGATAAGGGCACTAGCTTCAGGGTAAGGTTTGTTCATCAGTGCGCCACCAGCGGCAGCGTCGATGGTCATTTTAGTGTTATAATGAAGTCCATTATAGAAGGTTTGGATGATTAGCCAATTCTCTAAGCCATGGTGTGGGCATGCTCTTAATAGTTATTTATATCTCTCCCAGGCTTCGAACAACGACTCTCCTTGGTGTTGGGTAAATCTAGTTATTAGGTTTCGAAGAAGAGCGGTCTTGCTCGGGGGAAAATATCTAGCAAGGAAAACTTTCCTAAGGTCATCCCAAGTTGTTATTGAATTTGGTGGAAGGGAATCTAACCATGATAGAGCTTTATCTCTGAGGGAAAAGGGAAATAATCTTAAGCGTATTGCCTCAGGAGAAGCTCCATTGGTTTTAAAGGTGTCTGCTAACTGAAGAAAGTTTTTTAAATGTTGGTTCGGGTTATCAGTAGCGAGACCTGAGAATTGTCTCTGTTGCACTAATTGCAGCAGGGATAGTTTAAGTTCAAAATTATTGGCTGGGATAGCGGGGTTTACTATACTGGAACTAGGTTCCTCGTTTGATGGTTGGGCGAAGTCCTTAAGAGGTCTTCGGTTTTGTTCTTCGGCCATAGCTATCCTATTCCTATGGAAAAATAAACGTGCGCGAGCGTAACGTTCAGGTTCAGCTAGAGGGTCTACTAAACTTCCGGCACTGTGAGTCTTTCGCATTGACCGGTGGGTAACAACCTTAGTCTAAACGGTATAACTACAGGGTAATGAAATTTGACGATATTGGTCCCCGGCAACGGCGCCAAAAACTTGATGCGTGTTTTTCGCAAGTGTACGAATCACGTCAAAGTAATATAAAAGATTATCGAATCCACAGAGACCAAGTGTCAATCTATCAAACCTGTTGTTATGGTGTGTATCTAAGGCAACTATTTTTAAGGGTTTTAATAAGGGTGCAATGGTAAATAAAATTATAATTTTAAATAATAAATAAAAGACAGGCTCGAATGTAATTCACGTAATCAATGATAATCCAGTACTTGTTAATGGAACTACTTATGGGCAATGTTTTCTCCTTTAAAAAGAACTAATTTAACAGGAACTGTCGCTTTCGCGTATTTAGAACCGAGTTGTACTCTCTAATCAACCCCTCCTATTGTCACGGATAAAAAGGTGCGTACTGCGTTAGAGTAGTAAACCTATTTTTAAGAAATATAGTATCTTGACTAAGTTGAAAAGTATTTTAACCTGGACTTCTTAGCAAAAAGAGGTTCTTGCGAACCAGAGTTTAAACTTCCTAACGCGTCCGAAAATCGTTTTAAAATCTCTTTTCTTTTTAATCTAAAATCTCCTAATGAACTATACAAAGCGCTTTTGGCTGTTTTTGAAATAGTTAAAAACAATTACTTGAATTGAAAGATAAAATAGCCCTTAGGTGTTTCCACGAACAATTATACTGATTACTGGTTTAATTACGATCCTTACATTCTAACCTTTATGGAATTAGTTAGACATGATAAAGTAAAGATTCTTTTTATAGTTTTTCATAAAAGTAATTTAAAGCGAGTGCGGAAAGTAAATGAATTTAAAGCGAGTGCGGGAAATAAACAAAGTAAATGTGCGAGTGCGGGAAATAAACAAAGTAAATGTGCGAGTGCGGGAAATAAACAAAGTAAATGTGCGAGTGCGGGAAATAAACAAAGTAAATGTGCGAGTGCGGGAAATAAACAAAGTAAATGTGCGAGTGCGGGAAATAAACAAAGTAAAGCAATGCGAGAAATAAATAAAAGTAAAGTACGAACTTGAATTAAAATGGCGGCAGGATTAACTTCCTCCAGAGTGCTCCAAAACTCGAACCACAGACAGATTACAGACTCGATCACTCGATTGCAGAGGCACCCCGATGTGGAATGGCAACTGCTTTATAACTGATATATGCCTAGAGGATTCTAATTCTGGATGAAGAAAAACGAAAATCTAAGGTCCTATTTATAGGAAAACTGAAAGCATGAAATGACTGGGATGCCCCTCCACTAAAAAGTGGAGGTTACTGGAATTGGCCTTGTGGCGCCCGCCACAGGCCTATGGCGCCCGCCATGGTCCCTACAGGGGATGAGAAAGTGGGGATCGTGGGTCCTGGAGGTTGAGGAGTGGTCTTGAGACGTGGCCACGTCATGGCTAACCCCATGGCGCCCGCCACGGTGGGTGCCGTAAGTGCAAAACGCTGAATTTCTAGGTTTTCGTCCGTTTTCACTCCTTTTTCGCTCCTTTTCCCGATTCCAGCTCCGATTATTATAAAAACCTGAAAACATAAGAAAACAAAGCAATAACAAAGCAAAACAACAATAAAAGCTAAGAATGCATGTGAAATCGGAGTCAGAAATACGGTGAATTTTAGTGTGATCACGACTCTGTGTACCTTGAGTTAAGTTAATCAATAGCTTACACTCACGATTTTACCACTACACTAGTCATGGACTAGGTTTCACCAATGCTGACTTGACTACGGAGGGGCGTAGTCACAACAAAGCTTTGCATATCACTCTGGAATGTAAAGGTGTTGTCTAGTCTCATGTCCTTGTTGATAGCAGATCATCACTCAATGTGCTACCAAAGAAGGCTTTATTCAAGATGGAGTATGATGATCTTGCACTTCGTCCGAGCAACCTAGTTGTCAGAGCTTTTGATGGTTCTAAGAGATCGGTTCTCAGAGAAATTGAGCTACCTATGGTAATTGGCCCACAAGTTTTCAAAACTACCTTCTACGTGATGGACATACAACCTGCCTACAACTGTTTGTTGGGTCGACCCTGGATTCATGTCGCTGGCGCAGTAACATCGACCCTTCACCAGAAGTTAAAATATGAATGGGAAGGCCATATTATCACCTTCTGTGGAGAAGAAGACATCTTTATCAGTCACCTGGCGACATACAAGTACATAGAGATGAATGGAGAGATCCATGAAACTATGAGTCAAGGTTTCGAAGCTTTGAACATCAACGAAGCTACAACTGAGGTGTTTGCTACATCCCAAGAGGAGAGGATGGGCACCTCAATTGCTTCCTACAAACAGGCTCGGAAGGTTGTGGAAGAAGGGAAAGCCCAAGGCTGGGGCAAGCTGCTGAAGGTGGAGATGAAAGAACACAAATTCGGTTTGGGTTACAGACCATCCCGACAAGTTCCAGAGGAGGCTGCTGAAGCTCCCAAGTCCATAAGAGGGGGAATGCTCACCCCAAATGCTGTCAACACTTTGGAATACGAGGCTGAGAGAGACTACAACCTGGAAAGCTGGATTCGTCCAAGAGTCCCGGGCCAACAAGTCCTCAACTGGTCTTCCCCGAAAATTATAAGGGTTACTGCTGCAGAGTAATTATTATTTCCTGTTTTAAGCATGCATCAAAGTCTTGCATCTTGCCTAAGATATCGGACTCATTTTTTAATAGGGCCATATCTATTTTGTGCAAGTTGAATATTAATGAACAATGGATATCTTTTTGCAAACGATCTTTTTCGCTCCCTATCTTTTCATTTTTGTTATTTTTGCACAAAATAATAAATGGTAATGCTTTCTCAATAATAACTTCATTCACTTTTTCTAAATAAGATAAAATCAATCACTAAAATGAACCAAATCTCAACCCTTGCAGAGATAGCCCTCCAGATTGCATCAACAACGACACTGATATGACCTTGTATGACTTCGACAATCCGATTAATCAAGCGAATGAAAGGGATGAAGAAGACTACGATTTACCTGAAGAGTTAGCCAGGTTATTGAGACAAGAGGAAAAGGTGATTGCGCCTCATCAGGAGAAGGTTGAGACTATCAATCTTGGTACCAAGGAAGATGTGAAAGAGGTGACGATTGGGGCCAGTTTGCAAGCTCCGGTAAAGGAACAACTTATCAGTATGCTGCGAGAATATATCGATGTGTTCGCTTGGTCCTATCAAGATATGCCGGGTTTTGATACATATATTGACATGCACAAGCTGCCATTGAAAGAGGATTGTCCGCCAGTTAAACAGAAATTGCGTCGTACTCGCCCAGACATGGCCATGAAAATCAAAGAAGAAGTGCAAAAGCAGTGGGACGCCGGTTTTCTTGCTGTAACTAGTTACCCGGCTTGGGTTGCTAACATTGTACCCATACCTAAGAAGGATGGCAAAGTGCGGATGTATGTCGATTACCGGGATCTGAATAGAGCAAGCCTGAAAGATGACTTCTAATTACCTCACATTGATGTATTGGTAGACAACACAACTCAGTTCTCGGTATTTTCCTTCAAGGACGTATTTTTTGGATACAATCAGAATAAGATGTCACCTGAAGACATGGAGAAGACAACCTTCATCACACCATGGGGCAGATTCTGCTACAAAGTAATGTCGTTTGGTTTGAAAAACGCCGGTGCAACATATCAACGGGCTATGGTAACATTATTCCACGACATGATCCATAAAGAAATTGAGTGTTACGTGGATGACATGATTGCCAAGTCCCAAACAGAGGAAGAGAATTTGGTAAATCTGTTGAAGTTGTTCAAGCGTCCGAGGAAGTATCAGTTAAGGTTAAACCCCAACAAATGCACATTCGGGGTTCGTTCTAGTAAGCTGCTGGGTTTTATTGTAAGTGGAAAAGGAATTGAGGTTGATCCTGACAAAGTCAAAGCAATTCAGGAAATTCCTGCACCTAAGACTGAGAAAGAAGTTTGAGGGTTCTTGGGTAGATTGAACTACATTTCAAGGTTCATATCTCATCTCACTGCAACCTGCGAACCCTTGTTCAAACTGTTAAGAAAGGAACAAACAGTCAGGTGGAACGATGATTGTCAGAAAGCTTTTGACAAGATTAAGGAGTATCTGCAAGAACCTCTAATTCTCATGCCTCCAGTTGAAGGAAGACCTCTAATAATGTACCTAACAATATTAGATGAATCAATGGGGTGTGTGTTGGGCCAGCATGACGAGTCTGGTCGAAAAGAGTACACAATATACTACCTAAGCAAAAAGTTTACCGACTGTGAACAACGTTATTCACTGCTCGAGAAAACCTGTTGTGCTTTAGCGTGGGCTGCTCGCCTACTAAGACAATATATGTTGACTCATACTACCTTGTTGATCTCAAAGATGGACCTAGTCAAGTCCATATTTGAGAAGCCAACACTTATCGGAAGGGT